>CP141146.1:9591708-10841708 GCA_035235625.1 Saururus chinensis | reverse complement strand
CGCCTTTTTGCTCTTCTAAAAAACTTCTGGATGGTTTCTAGCGGGGGGTGGGCACCACCAAAATATGTAAAACTAAGGTTTTCATTGAAATAAATTTTATTTGGCGGATAATATCTCACGTCAAAAACCTCTGATGGTTTCTGGTAGAGAGAGGTCACCGCTACAATATGCAGACATTGACGAAGACCTTTGTTTCATGTATAATACGGTTTTATTTGTAGGGGGGTACCCCCTGCCACGACACTTCCATAAATTTTTTAAACTTCTGGAAAACTTTAGGCGGGGGGTGGTCACCACCACAATATGTAAAGTTTAATGGGGACTTAAAGGCCTCTATCCAAATCAATTTTATTTGGCGGATGGTACCACCTACAAAAAAACTTCTAAAAGTTTTGGGGTATTGGGGTGACATGAGTAAAATTATAGGGGGGTGTGGGGGGGTACTGAGTTGTTAAAAAATGTCAATTATTTTTAGTGGTGTGGGGCTCTAAACATTTTTTGGGGGGGAAATAGTCGCATTCTTGTCAAAAACAAAATTTTGAAGCCAGGTTGCCAGCGGGTCTTCTCCAGCCTTTCTAAGTTCCAACCTAAATTTGGGTAAACATCCATGGATTTCATTGATGGGTTGCCTAAAGTTGCTCGAAAAACTATAATTTTTATAGTGGTTGATTGGTTAAGCAAATATGCTCATTTTGTTGCTCTTTAACATCCATACTGCACAAAGTGTAGCCAAGGTTCTCTTCGATCACTTCTTCAAGGTACATGGAATGCCTTGCTTCATTGTTTGTGACAGAGATCGTGTTTTCACATGTTCATTTTGGAAGGAAATTTTTAGCGTAAGTGGGATGGCTTTCAATTTTAGCTCCGCTAACCATCCTCAAACAAACAACCGATTTGAGGCCATAAACAGGGCCGTGGAGATGTATTTACGTTGTTTTCCTCAAGCAGCTCTCCAATATCGTGTTTGTAACAACAAAAATGAAGTTCTAATTCATTGGAAGAACTCAACACCAACTGATGTAACATGGGAAGATGTCATAATCATACAAGAACAATTTCCAGACTTCGTTCTTGAGGACAACAACGTAGTTTAAGGAGGGAGGAGTTGATAGAGTCTCATGTCTCAATGTAGATTATCTAAATGTGTTGTGCCTTGTAAATATATGTATTGTGTTGTTTTGTGCAATAAGGCAGCCAATAGTATGATGACATTGGAAAATGGGTGGTAAGTAAATTGTAACTGCTAGAAAGAACCACCCTGTTCTGCACAGGAAAAGAGCAGTGGTGGAATGAATGTTTTCTCCGGTGTTTCACAAAAAAAACTTTCTCCATTGTCTCAAATCTTCACGATCCAAACCAAATCAAATATAAGAAAAGAGCTCCTATCATATACACCTACCAGATGCGTCGGGCATATAGACGGAACTCATGTGAAGCTATTACCTAAAGCTAACCAACCTTATGTGCAAAGTGTGGCCTTACAGTTTGCAGCGAGAAATGCAGCAGATCTGTTTTATTGGTGGAGTGAAATGTTAAATGATGCAGGGTCCGGACTCCTTTTTTTAATTTGATTTGAAATGCCTGCACTCAGTTGCCAAAGCGAGAACTTTATAACATGAAGAGATAACTCAATCATCAAACTATAGGCACTCCGATGTCGTAGGTGAATTAAAATTAAACTCACAACGGGTATAATTTAGTGTTTTAAAACCCGGTCCAGCCCTAATTGGGTTTAACCAAGACTGGTCCGTCCCGGCGGAGTTGACCTGCGTGGGTCACGCTGGCCAGTCGAACCGGTGACCAAAAGACTAGGGCAATCCAGGTTATGAAAAAAAAAGGCCACCGGAGAGGAGGAGGCGTGAAGCAGCCCCTCCAGCAACAACAAAGGCAACACTCTTGTTGCAGTAGCCAGGATCTCCACTCCATGTAGAACTAGGAACGGCGGTGGCAACCCTGGGTGGTGGTCTGCGGAGGAGGCATCATCGGCATTTGCACAACCTACTTCCTCACCAAGTGGGGCGCCGCGGTGGCCCTCGTCGAAAAATGTTCCATCACCTGGTCGTCTCCGACAAGGCGGGTGGCTTCCTAGCATTCTACTAGTGCAACAGTGGGCCCGTCAACGAGCTCGCCTGCGCCAGCTTTGACCTCCATCAGTCCCTCACCCGCAATCTGGACAGGCCTCAAGGGTGCGGCTACCGCCCCCTCTGTTCTCCCCCAAACGTTCACTAGGATGCTCTTGTCATTGACGGTAAGCCATCATAGACTCGAGTTGGTTATTGGCGAAGTGGGCAGCATTGAGGTGGAGGGCAGTTGGACCTCCGAAGTGGTTCTAACGCAGGGTTGGAGATAAGGTCGTCGTCGGAAAAGAGGTGTTGGGTAGCAAGGTCAGAGGCGCAATAGAGAGGTAGGGGGAGGAGGAAAGGGGATCGTGTAGGGAGGGGTAGAGGGAGGAGGAGTGGCAGAGTTTGAGAGGAAGGGGCAGGGGAAGGGTTGGGGCCAGGCCGCCTGAGAGGAGAATGAGGAGGAGCCGGAGGTGCTCTCGGATGGGTTGGGGCTGGGTTGCTAGGGCAGAGAGGGTGTGGCACAACTATGTTGACGAGTCATGCCTTGAATGGTGAAATACACGGCCAAACATGGTATGCGATGCACACGGAATAATTTCTCGTGGCCGGAAGAGGGGAAAGAGAATAAGACTAGGGAGGGGAGCCACCATCGGAGGAGATAAGATTACGGTGTGGTGGGCTTATATACAACTCAGGTTACTTCAGTTGAATTTGTCCATACACCAATTCGGGTTAGTGTCTGGCCGGGTTTTACAACACTGGTATAATTTACTCCTTTTATCCCATGTTAATGGTTCAACTTGGAAAAAGAAAGTTAAGAAGGAAAAAGTTTGTGTGAGCCTCAGCTCACTCAGCTCATGTTTTATCATGAGTCGTCGAAATTAGATCCGATAGGGAAGGAGGCAAAAAACTAATATGTCCCCGAGTAATGTATGTTGTCAGATTTCAATCTGATGGTTGATGATGTTTGGGCTTACGCTAACGCATGTGAGCATGAGCCCGAGTTCATCCAAATGAGACTCATTTAAGAAAATTAAAAAATTAACTTTTTTATTTCATCTAATAATTATTATGAAAAGGATACAGTAAAATAAGATTTGTAATATAATATTTTTTTAATGAAATTATTATAATAGAGTGGAGACTGGAGGGAGTATTTTTATGAAAGCAAGGTGGGGTTTTATTGATAGCAGTGAAAGTGATATTTTTTTTTTCAATTTTACAAATTTTTGCAACAATTTTACTTTTTTTTTTAATTTTACTGCAATCCACCCTATAGTTTTTAATAAGTGCTTACACTTTTACAATCTTACCCTTAAATATTTATAAAATTAACATCCTCTACAATGTAATAAAATGTAGGAGCACACTTAAATTGGTCTGGTCTCATAAGTCCCTTCTCACATTTTTATAATGCACATTTTTCATATGCTAATGATTCTCATTTTTCAAACAAACAAAGGATTCCTTTTTGCAGTGTAATTCTAATTTTTTTTCTAACAGTCTACAGTTAATGCCAGCCTTTGACACTTGGTCTGTTGTGGAAGTAGTCGTCACACAACCCCGTCTACTTGGAAGATCATGCCAACAACGTTCAAGTTTTTCTTCTTAAAGAATTATTTCTCGTCGTAGAAAGTTCCACTTTAATGGAATGTCTTTGAAAGAACTCAGATCCGCTGGTAAAGTTTCACCGACAGAATCCTACGTAAAGACTCTAAACTAATTTGCTGTAAAGTCTGTTGGTGAAGCATCTAAGCTAATTTGCATTAATATATGTACTATTAATCCAGTGAAATTGACATCTGGTGATCGAAACTTACTTTAATTACCTATGACTCCGCTGTTAGAAACTTTACCCAAAGTGTAGTTGGAGATAACGCAAGAATAATTTAGATGCAAGTCCTTATGTTATGAGACAAAATAAGGCCTTTTCTAAGAAGCTCCGAGAATAAAGTCACCCATTACAGTATTTTTTTTCTTTCATTGCATCGTTGTCCAGTTCCGTAGCGCACAACGAAGTAGACAGAATGCCGCACCCGGTCTGAATGCCAGCTGAAGTCACTCCTTTTCCAACCTTAAATATTCCAAGTCCAGACTCACGTTTTCTCTTTTATTTGACAATATATAAGACTCACGTTTCCATTTGTGCCAAAAATCAACATGAACATTATTTTGGCTGCCTTTACTTGATGCTGTCATTCTTATACGCGTTATGACTCAAGTTATTAACTGTCAACGATCAACGGTTTAACAGTGCCTTAGTCCTAAGTGTGGGAGATCAAACACAATTTGGTTTATTCTTGTCCAGCTAGTGTTATATTTCCTCCTCTTCAAGTGTGTTCTATTTTGAAAAAGTCAATTATTTAAGCTCTTTTATGTCACTCAAAAGTTTCCAAAATTACTTTCTTTTTGTTAACACATAAAAATAGTTGATAGATGGTATTTTAGAAAAAAATATATACAATAAGACACTTATTTTAAGAAAATAAAATAAGTTATTTTTTAGGTAATGGTATATTTAAAGAAAGTAAAATATTAACCTTTTTTCTTTATCTAATAATTTTTTTAACTCCGTCTACTAATTATTATGAGTAGGATATATATATATATATATATATATATATATATATATATATATATATATATATATATATATATATATATATATATATATATATATATATATATATATATATATGTATATTATAAAATAGGATTATTAATATGAGACATTTTAGAAAAAAAGATAGAGGGAGTATGTATATTAGATTAGTTGAAATTTTTTTCTATGTTTCTTAATATTGCTTACTTTTTATATTTGTAATTGAAATATTCGCCCATAGGGTGCCTGCAGCCAATTGGTTCTCATAATATGAGGATTTTTCTTAAAAATATGTTATTATATTTGCTATTACGAAAAAGGATCTATTTAATTGGCTTTCTTTAAAGCATCCTAAATCACTTCAACATAAACATCTCAAAGAAAAATGTTAATGTGGAAATATCCTCTTTTACAAATTTTAAATTTGTATAGTTAAAATTACTAGTTTTTTTATGACTATAATCTTTTTATTTTACTCATTTCGTCCTTAAATTAATAGCTCTATTTGAAGAAAAAAATATAATGTATTAATAACTTTATTTTGTTAAATTTAAGTAGTTAAATACTAAAAAAAGAGTATTATAAACTTATTTTTTAGAAAAAAATATTTAAAGAATAATATAAATAAATAATTACTAAAATAACCCACTTTGAGAAATATTTTTCAAAGTGCTGTTACTTTTCTCCACATAGGCTCTAGCTAAGCGCTGACGCCTGCATGGTGATTTTGTCCTTCCGATTTTGTTTACCAAGTAATTGATTATTTAATTTCATTCTAAGACGTCTTCATGTCCCCCACCGGGTGGGACTACGTCGTCGGTGGTTGGGGTGGACTTTGAGGTGCTACAATTGTCGTCAATGATGAGCTTGCGGAATGGGAGCATGATGGACGCGCTGCTATCAACTGAGGAGGAGGCGCGACTATTGTCGTTGGTCGCAATTGAAGATGGGCAAGGCGGAGCGGATCTGGTGAGATCCTTGGAGAAGAGTTTGCCGATGGTGATCCCGGAGGTGTCAGGTTTGCAACACGCGAAGGTGAACTCAAAATCACACATAATCCAGTCATCAAACTCGATCCACATTCGACACTAAAAAGCAGCAATACCTAGTAGGAGAAAGCAATAGGAAGTCTAAATCAAAACACTTAGACTGTTTTTTGTTTTGGTAATGATCAAATCAAAACACTCTAAAACAACTCTCTCTTTCAGCTTGGTGACGGTGGAGGCCGGAGAATAACGTACCGGGCCGATGTCAGTCCCATCATAGAGTCGAAAATTTCAGCTCGACGAGATCCTTGTCTGGCACTTGGGACTCTCCAGATCTAACCGGCATAGCAAAAACTCGCAAAAAGGAGCCAACTCCCTTAAATCACCTTCGTCACTTTAAATTACTAACTCACAAAATTCGAAGCGTGAGAGCAGTGGGTTCAATCTACCGTCTGGGTAGCTAATAATTGCCAAAATTTTAACCGACAACAAGCTCAATTTGGTCAAATCAGAAGCACGAGGTAGAATTACGAGGGAAATCGAAGAACATAATTTGTTGCCAGCCTGTAAGAGATTCCAGGAAGCCAAGCTCCACAATAATTTGTTGTCGCCGCCTCATCGTCATCTGGTGGTGGTTGTTGCTTATGTTCTTGGGCGGTGATTTCAAGGATGACGAAGGCGGCGATCTGATGGAGGCAGTTGACGGAGTAGGCATTGAAGCTGAGAGGGGATCTGCTAATCAGACTGGCCCAACTCCTGAAAGGCCAAGTGATCATTTATTTTTTGGCCCGTACATAGCAAACTGAGGTTTCCTTTAAAAAGGACGAAATCATTGGAAACTTAATTTTATCTTTTTAAATGATGAAATTATGCATCAGCGCTGGGTTAACGTGGCTAAAATTAACATCATTTTAGAAAATATTTTTCAAAATATATAATTTTGATAATTATTTTAAAAAAGTATTATTTAAATAATTTACCTTAAAAATTATTATTTTTTAAATATAATTATTAATATAAAATGAAAAAAGTATATTTTCTTTTCTTATATTAATTATTTGAATTAAAAAACAAGAACGGAGAGAATATACAATGAATAAAAATACAAATATCAAAAGTGTATAGATACAAATGAAGGGCTGAGATTGCATAGCTGTTGACGGCAGAGATTTGTCTTGGGCCCACCGCAGACACGTCTTGGCATTTTCCTAGTCCAGAAAACCCCATCCCCAAGTAGACTTCCCACGTAGACAATAAACAGAACGTCTCTCGTGAGAACCCGTCTGGGTCCCACATCTCAAAAACCGGCTTCGACCTCCCAAACCGGTCCAAGTCAAACCCTGGTCCGCACTACTACGTCAGCGAAACCCAAACCCCGGCGCTGCCCAGGTTTTTGGGGAGCGACAGCGGGCGCCAACTCAACAAACCCCCTCCAGCTGTCAGACTCGCTCCTTCTGCGCGTGGATTTCGAATCCCCGCACGCCCTCCCCCCGCACGCGGCCTTATAAATCCCCCCACTCGTCTTCCCCAACTACCAACCGTAAAATCCGCTGATCTTTCACTCCCACTGCGACATCCACACCCAGCAACTGTCCACTCTCAAGCAACTGCCCAGTCTCAGAAGGAAAATGAACATCAACATGGACGCTCTCAGCTGCAACTCCGACAGCCGGTCGTCGGTCTCTTCGTCGTTGTCGGAGGATGACCCCTACTGCCCCCGGCTGGCGTCGGAGTGCCCCAAGAAGCGCGCGGGCAGGAAGAAGTTCCGCGAGACCCGCCACCCCGTCTACCGCGGCGTGCGGCGCCGAAATGGCGGGAAGTGGGTGTGCGAAGTGCGGGAGCCGAATAGGAAGACGCGCGTCTGGCTTGGCACGTACCCCACCGCGGAGATGGCCGCCCGCGCCCACGACGTCGCCGCCATGGCATTCCGCGGCCGCGCCGCCTGCCTCAACTTCGCCGACTCGGCGTGGCTGCTGCCGATTCCCGACACTGGAGACGCGGAGGATGTGAGGAAGGCTGCGGCGGAGGCCGCGGAGATGTTCCGCCCGGCGGAGGTGGAGGAGGGGGCTGGGGAGAATTCGACTCCCAAGGCGGCGAAGGTTGCCGATACGGCGGCTCCGGCGGAGGAGGAAGGGGTGTTCTTCATGGATGAGGAGGCGGTGTTCGGGATGCCGGCTCTGCTGGAAAGCCTGGCGGAGGCGCTGCTGCTGCCGCCGCCCCCGCTGCCGTTCCAGGGGGATGATCTCCAGGACTTCGGGGCGGACGCGGCGCTCTGGGCTCACTCCGTCTGACTCGTCAGATAGTTTAGTGAGCTGACGTGGCAGCTGTTTTTTAGTATGCTGTACGGAAGCTTCGGATCGTGTGTAGCGTAGGGCCCACATTCTTTGTAGGATAAAGATAAGTCAAAATGTGCACTTTTTTAAATTAAAATTTTGACACGTGTTTAAAAACGTGTTCCACGTAGATTATCTGAGTGCGTGTACAGACCGTAGTAGGCTGGCGCCCGCACGGGCCCCTGTACTGTTTGTTTTTTTGGTTATGTAGTTTGAGATATGAAGATAAGCTCACAGGATGTCATACCCTGCTTTGATTGAACTAAAATATCATGCAGGAAAAAATTTTAAAATATCCTGACTCACGTGCAATTATTTAGGCATAAATACTTATTAAGTAAAGTAGGCCGTTAGATATAATATCATCTTGATTCATACCGTAAGTTAGGGTATTTTTAAATAAAATTCTACATATAAATATCCTCTTTGCGTCCCTTAATTACATCTAATTAGGCAAAAAATAATACTTTTTTATTCTAAATTAATATTTTTATTTAATTTTTAAAAATAATTAATTTTAATAAAAAAATATTAATATAATACAGTAAAAATACAAGGCAAAAGTAGGGAGATTTTAGTAAAAAATTTCTTTCTTATGTAACATTGGAATAGGACAATAAGTCATTGGAGATCGACCTATCACACATAACTTGTATACGTGGAATGTGATTTTGCTTAAAATGTGTGCGTTGTTGATCTCCTTTCATTGACGGTGTCTAAATGGAATGTAGGCACTACTTTACAAAAGCGTTGCTACACGACAACAAATAGTAGGGAATTGGTGGCTTTGAACTCTCCACACGTCTCCGACGAGAGTACCTAATCGTCAATTGGGACAGAGAGTCTCTCAGGTTACAGGGTCAAAAGTGTAAATCCCTTGGCAGTTTCCTCAAGAATCTTAGCTTGGAATCTTGTAGTAAGCACATCTACTGATGAAATTAAACAGATAAGCCTTGATTAGTTGGATATAATATCACCTATTTGCTGGTTGTTCACACTTTGAGCTAACTTGAGGCATGTCAAGACATTACTTCAATATAATATAAAGATACTAATGAGGTATATTAATACAACATAAGAATAGTTAACATATGCCTGGGTGCTTCCATCCGTCACAAGATGTGAATTTCGTGATGGGGCGCAGAAAAGTTTGCCCTTTATATTAAGGAAATTGATATTTTAATATAAAAAATCATTAAAAATTTACATATGAGTTTTGATTGGGTTAGAGAAGTTAGTCCATGTGAACTTTGTGTAAGGTCCATTTGTGAAGTTTAATTAAAACTTTTTGTAAGTTTTTATAAATATTTTTATCATGAGAATATCACTATCCTTAAATCAAATCCCGTAGACTATATGCGCATGTAAACAAGATTCACATAATCTCTTTATATTTTTACTCATATAATTTTTTACTATTAGTTTTCTTTCTTGTGTTTTTTTAATAGTTTTTATAGTATGTGTTACGACCCGGATTTTCAAAAGCATTTTTAAATACCACGAACGGTAAGTAACGAATTTTTTTTTTTAAATACAAAACAAACCATTCGATTAAATATCCAAGTCATGATAACTGGGGTTCACAAATACAGATATCAAATCATATAATATTATTTAACGTCTGAAAATTCATAAAGAATAGCTCATAAATCTAAGTATAAGTCCGTCATCCGTCTGAAAATAAATAACAAGTTGACTCTTACGCTAAATGTACACTTACATACCAGAGTTGTAGACACGAAGAAACTTCATCCTATACACGCCAAACTTGATCTTACTCGTTGTCGCCTGAAAAACCTGCAACAAAGCAAACCAAACAACAACCACAACCACATTAGAGCATCTCCGCCTTTAGGAGAAGAGCTTCCAAAGGACAAAATATTTTATTAATATTATTCAGATCGGGCCAACATCACCCAATGTTAGTTGCCTACGTACTCATTAGACAACATCTCCAATGTTTCCAACAAGATCGGATCCAAATGTAGTTCTGCCTAAAAACTACTCTATCCTAATAAGCATAGCACCACACATACAATGCTTAAGTATATTTAACCTACATTTTAGTAAGTCATTTAATCGTTCCACTTGTCTAATTAACAAGCAACAACAAATAATATTATTAATTATCTCACAATTCTTGGTCAATAATTAATACTATAAAATCTGTAACTAAGAGATGACTCGCCCATCGAGAAATCTCCAAACAAAGTACTCCAACCTTGGAGTAGACTGCTTAACAGTAGCTTGACCCAAATCTCTAGGGCTTTCAATAGCCTGCCACGAATATGAGGAAGAGGATCTCAACTGTGCTCATGGACACAAATTGACAAGAAACACAAGTCTTTCATGATGCTCATGTAACTCCGATATTCGTACGTACTAAATAGTTCTAGGAAGACCTGCGGGAGACTCGCGGTAAACACCCTCTGGTCAATACCCAAACCGTCGTGGCAAAGAAGAAGCATATTGCAATCTCCACCTTCCCAACGCTGGGAGAAGATGTCTTATAAGATATTACTAATGTATCAATAGAAGCCTTAGGTCCTTATAACCATTGACTCCCCCAAACATCTGAAACTTAGACTAGATTATTTTCATCCAGTCAAGTATCCGCTCAACCATTTGGGTCCTCTTCACCTTGTGAATCAACCTAATAAATAGTACATCCACTAAGCTATGACTCGAAGAACATCCCGTAACCATCCTCGGTTCATTAACCAAGGTAAAATTCTATGTCAATGCCCCGTTCAAATCCATGAACCGGTCCTAAACCCTATTGAGAGTATTTTAGTCTTTATCTTGATTAGATGTTCTCCCTCCAAACCAACAGCATCCCATGTCTCTTGATTAATCTTCATTAATATTAAGTTACTGATATAAATTAAAGCATCAACAATAAAAACATGCACCAGCATAATCAACATAATTAACATACATTCACACCAATGCGTAAAGAATGAATAAAGGCCCGTTGCACTTATTTGCAGGGCTAGGGCTTAATTAGTTTAAGCCCAAGAGTGTAACAACTCTAACGCATCCCGCGATTTACATATATAACACTCTAGTTGATCGATGTACTCGATTGCAGACACGAGCAATATGCTTCTTTAAACCTGAGAATTAGGGTTCTACCCCTTATTTCCCCATGACACTATGACCTGTCAAAGTCTTCGTGTCACTTGCTGGTCACACCCCTTTCTTTTGAAGTCATTTTACATCATTTTAGGGCACCCTAACGCTCGGTTGCTAGGTTATTCGTTTTAGCAGAATAGAACATATTGCCCCCTAAGGGCATTACGGTAAATTCCACCACCCCTCCCTTGGTTCATTCAAGTTATTTTACTACCCCTTCATTAATTTAAGACATTGCCCTCTCACAAAGCTCCACTCTCAAACTGACCCGCGCTTCCATTCACATAAATGTGAGCGGGTCCACTCTAAGACGTATTTCTGTCATTTGGTTTAAGGCCTTAATGACATAGAATGGGTCCAAAATTTAATGTAAGGGTACTATTGGCCTTCAAGGACTCTGTATAATTTTCCTGGTGTGTGACAGGGTCGTGAACCCCTTGAACCGACCTAGGTTTTGACTAACGATTTACTATAAACCCAAAGGGCAAAAGGGTCAATTACCTACTCATTGGGATTTTTTCCTCACTACAAGGTTTAGCCTATAATTAGGTTACCCATTAAACTCTCACTGAGAATTTTTAAAATTTTTAAATCAACTCCTAGGCCCCTGAACCGGGGCCTCGAACTCGGGTTAGTGATTTTCACACGATGATTTAACTACCAGGGGTAGAAAGGTCATTTTATAGTCTTTGCGAAATTGCCCAGGCCTGAAACTTGGTATGAATACTCCCATACATCTTGGGGTCCTTTATTATTTTTATAGAATTATTTTGACATTTTTAGCCACCTGAACCGGACCCGGTTCAACCCATCATTATTCGCTCTCTTCTTTTTTTAAACCGACCCGGGCCGGGTCGGTTTGGGTCGACGACCCGCAACGCAGGTCATCTTCCCCGCGTCCGGCCAGAGGCGGGCGCCACCCCTGGCCACCACAGCCGGGCAGTGGGCTGGGGTCCACAAGATCGCCACTAGGCAGCGATCACAATGGGCCAAGTCCCCGCCGTCGCCCAGTGGCTGGCCGGGGCCAAAAATGCACCTTTTCTTCTGTTCTTCATTTTTTTTCCTTTTTTACTGCTCGTGTGGTCGGGGCTACAGTGGCGGCAGGCATCCATAACTGACGATAGGCCGGGCTCGACCGGGATCGCCTTAGCCCAGTGATTCCGGGAACCCGGTCCCTCTTCAGGCCAGCGGCTGCCCTCAATCGTCTGGTGGCGGGTCTGTCTTCTAAATTTTTATTTTTCTTTTCGTGCGACGACCTGACGGCTTGCAGCGGCAGTTTCACTGTCGCCGCCAAGGCTACCAGAGTCAGGGCTGCCGTGGCCAGAGCCACAGCCGCCACGACAAGGGCCAGTGGCCCGCTTACTACAGTGATTCCGGCAATTGAAAACTCAAAATACTGTTCACTAATTAAGTGAACATTATTTGCAGAAATATGCAAAAATCACTATAATTTCCAGAATTTACTATAATTTTTTATTAAAATTAATTAATAACTTTTTCATCGGTCTACATTTGAAATATTACCTCTACGGTAGAGTTGTTGTCGATCCACTGTCGCCAACGCTTTGCCGGAGTCTCGCCGGAAAATTTCTTCCTTTCCTTCACCATCCCAAGCTGTCCCATTTTTCTTTCTTTTTCAAAAAGCCCTAATTATTTATTTTTATAGACATAGGATTAGGGCTCTTAATCCCATGAAAAATTAGGCCTCAAAAACCCAATTTCGGAACAGAAATTAATCGGGCCCGTATCGCAACTTAAATTGACAATTCGCGCATTCAATTCGGGTAAACGGGTCTTATACATTAAAGTAAACTTCGAACGGTCGTATCTCCCTCATCCGAACTCCGTTTAGCGCATTCTTGGTGGCATTTCGAAGCTCTTTCCGTCTATTTTTCATCCATATGTAATTCAGCCACTACCTTTAACTGATGATCAAGTTACTCCCATGAGAAGATCAAGGGGTCCTATACCCTAATTTCCTTGTATTCGACTTCAGAAATATTAAAAATTCCCAGACATTACAGTATGAAAGCTTTGTTATTCTAAAAATAAGATATTTATATATATCATTTTACAATGAACCCCTTATTGTAGGTAGGTGCGTTGCAGTTAAGGCAAATCGGCTACAACTAGTTTTCACCTTTAATAGGGACTCATTTTAGGCTTATTCCATAATAGGTGCAATTAAAAATTTTCTCTTTAAAAAATCTATTATATTAATATTATTACAAAAGGGAAGAGACACGAAGCATTCGGATCTTTTGAACCTGGACTTTACGGTCAGGTCAGCGTCTCTTCCCATAGGACGTAGATAAGGATTTTTGGGATAGCTTATATCCTGGCTAACGGTGGGCGCCACGTTATCCATGAGCCCAGTTGGACACCAAAACCCAACGCGGGGTTCTGCTGTGAGATTCAGTGTGCCAACTGCCAAGAGGTTTTTCTGTGACTATCGGTGGGGTCGACCTTTATCCATGAGCTGAGTTGGACACCAAAAGTGGAAAGCCCAACGCGGGGTTATGCTGCATGTGAGAGGCAGTGTGCCAACTGCCAGGAAGTTTCTCTGCGACCTGACTGTAGTAACGCGTTTGGAAGAGTTCTGATAATGAGTCTAATTAAGTAAAAGAAGAGAATCTGTAATATTTGAGATTGGCATTAATATATGTTAATATATGTATTGTCGATCTAATAGATTAAGGTTCTTATGCATTTTTTTCTTATGTTGAGCTCATTGTCGGGATTAAATACTAAAAACGCTTCCAACGTGCTCAAGCCACGGGAGAAGGGGATCTCCCTGTTTGTCTTTTTGTGTACTTCACACTGGGCATTCCGAGGAGAGTGGTTCACCACTTTCAAGAACCACCAAGCATTAAATACTTAAAGTTACCGATAATTCTCATTAGGTCCCCACAGTCTATTGGGTCTAATTAAGTTTCTCATTTACTATTTGAGTCCTATGTAATTGTAATTAGTGTTTTATTAGTATGTGTTTGATGCATTTGGCAGAATGTACGTCAGGCATATTGTGTACCTTATGTATCATGCACCATTGCATTTTCATCCAACAATGGTGTTAGAGGTGAGAAGTGTTGGCAAGGAGTTAGGGGTAACTTACTTTTTCTTTTAGTGCTGTCTAATAATTGTTCTTTTTGGTTTAAAAAAACTATTATGACATATTAGACATTAAGTAAATTTTGTATTCTTATTGAGCAACCCATGGGTCCGATTTATCTGGACAAGTAAAAAATTATTAGAAGGATGCGCTTAGACTCAAATTGTCCTCCCTACCTTTCCCCCTCCACTCCAGCCCATAGAACACATTCCTTCGCCACTCATTCAAGTGGCCTTCTTGGCCCCCCCAGCCCACACATGCACATCAACTTGTTTTTTTAGTGTGTTAACCCAAAAAAAATTTAAATTTATTTTTTGTGAATAAAAGAGTGGAAACATAATTTTTATTATTGAAACATTCATCAAGATATTTTAGAGTGTGAGCCACTAATTTTTAGAACAAACAAATACCAAATCAGAGTCAATAATAATTAAGATCAAACCACATCATAAATTGAACAAGATCCTACCTAAGTATATATCTAAATATTATATAACACACTAATATAAATAGATTGACACTCATGTGGAAACAATTATCTACTATATATTAAGTAAGATAATAATAAAATATAATAAATATGTCTAATGGGCTAGAAAAGTTATCCTTGCCACACATAATTTTTCAAAATTAAAGAATTGTAATCCTATAAGGTACTTGCACAATACGGATGCTTATGATGGCTAAACAAGAAACTACAAAATTCATTATGCTCATAATATATTTATGCACATAAAAAATGCATAATCTTAACTTATAATTAAAAACCCTAACATGGGTCATATATAAATGAAAATAATCTAATCAAAATGGGAACAACAAGAAAGCCACTCTGACTCCCCTTATATACCGCATGTAGTAACATCAAGGAGGTCCATTTGACTCCACTAATGTATACTATTAATCGTCTCCATACTCTTACTGAAGATTATTGTCTGCTCCATCTATGTCATGAAGTTAAAGCCCACAAAGGCTCATGAACCCAAATAGTCAAGATTCTCAGTCTTCTATAATTGTTGAGACCTCTTTTGTTGCACTGGAGTTATGCTTCTTTTAAAACTATAATCTAACTGATAAAATATGAGTTTTATATGCATTCTAAATGTATACAAGACTTATTTCCTTAAGATGTATTATATATCGTAATAATCGTATTTCTTTAATAATACACATTTTCCCTATTGAATATGTATTTTCTCATTTAATACACAATTTTTTGTATAATATGCATTTTTTCATTTTAATTTGGGTTAATAATCTTATGGATTATTCTATTCTAAAAGAAATTGTTTTTATATTTTACTTATTTTTATAATTATTCTATTGATTTTTATTATTACAATGTATTTTTCATGATTTTCCCATATTTTTTATTTTTTACCTTTTTCTATGCATTTCAACCATAGTCGTATTGTCGCACATGTACCTTAACACATGCTATAACTCATTCAAACCAACTCGTAAACCTCAAAGAGAATGCTATAGTTTTTGCCATGAACTTGCTGTACGTGGTTAAAAGACTCACTCTTGGAACCCACCAGGACACTTCATACTCCTGACCTTTAGTGTCATACATCAATAGGTCAAGATCACTAACCTAATGGTATGGCCACACAGAGTATTTGTATTGCGAACTAACTCTCAAGCTTAGGGGAGAAGGCCAGACAACTTCCACTATATGACTAAATGAACACGCACATAGAGCCCATACCTAGGAGTTGCATTACCCTCTTTTAACAAGTATTTTATTATGTGTTTTAATGATTACTTATATTTATTATGCACGAAAAATTTACAAACATACTCCTCATTAGTAGTAAAAGTATTTATAAAAATATAATTTTAAAAATGCAAACTGAAGTGTCATTAGGTAATGTAAAACCCCGACCCAAGAACTGACCCGGACCGGGGGTTCAAAACACAGAATCATAATAACGAGGAGTGGCGGTATTTGTGTGTGAGAGTTGTAATGTTCTTCTACGCACTACAGAACTTAAGTGCTTCATCATGTGTAGGCTAAAATAAACCTAATTATATAATTAATTTGGATCGAGCCAACGTTGTCGTGCTGTTGGTTGCTTACGTATGTATTGGATAACATCTACGATATTATTCCAATACGATCAGATTTGAACGTAGTTCTGCATAACGACTAACACATCAATCAGGCAGTATAAAAACACATATATGTCAAAATATGTATATCCAAATATTTAATCAGAATCAAGACGAAAAATCTCATAAATCATCAAAATTAAATGGAAGATAACAAATCAACAAAATTATACATCTCGCTCTAATCACAAAGCTATGCAAAACACAATAGAGTATATTGGATCATATTAGATCACATTAGATCATATCAGATCTCATCCAACCATATCAGATCAGAGCATATCATAACAAAACAAAGCATATTAGAGCTCATTAGATCAAAACATATCAGAACACATCGGATCATAGTAAAGCTTATATATCTTAATTAGCACATGCATTCATATAATCATACATTAAATCGAAAGGTAAAAAATGCTTACTCCCTTGATGTTTTGGAAGTAGTGGCATTTAGAATTGCTCTTTCCTTCAAGAAGTCGTCCCCTTCAGGTCCGGAGACGGAGGGTTGAGCCTCTCATTGTGTCCAATGGCAATAGATAGGCGCTCCTCTTTTCCATGTCTCATCTCACTCTTCATGCCCAAAGGTGATAGACAAAATCTCCCATTTTCTGGAGATGCATCACTCTTTGCATGCTTAAAGGCGACAGATTCTACACACGTAGGCGGCAGACAGAACCTCCCCTTGCCCGGAGAAGCTTCTCACTTTCCACACCCATAGGCGACGGATAGAACCTCTTCTTGCCCCGAGACGCTTCTCACTTTCCGCTCCTGTAAGCGATGTATAGAGCCCTCCCCTCACCCGGAGACATTTCTCTCACTATGTGGCTTGTCGGTAAAAGACGAATCCTCCCCTTAGTCCGGGCCACTTCTTTTGGTGCGGGCTGATGGTGGAGGACAGAACCTCCTCTGACTTCTGGTCACGACCACTTCTCTCCTCTCTTTGGGCCTGGGGGCGGGGGTAGAGCTTCCTCTTACCCCGATGCCATTTTCCCTCTCTAGAGTCACTAACTCGAGGAGTGGACACATAATTGCATAGAACACCATCGAGTTAGCTAAGAATGCCCCTTAAACGGGATAAATCGAACTCAAAATAGACAAGAAAACTCTTTCGGAAGTTTGGACATGTTTCCCATTTATAGGGGAAAACCTGTGGGTGTATGAAATAGAATTGTGCATGCATGCTCCATGAGTCGTGTGCATGTGCGGTGTACGATGCGGTCGCTATGGGCATAACATGCATGGCTGCAGGTTGGCCACAGTCCCATTTTCCATGTTACGAGGGCCCCATCTCGCAATTGCGCGGGCCGATGCACGACCCGCCATGCTTTGCGCAGGATGGCCCGCAATGACGTGAGCCCAAGGACCACACTCCATGGCCTTGCGGTGTGTCTAGCATGGCTGACATAAGCTGCTTACGTCAATGCCTACATCAACTAATTTGTTATTTACTCATTATTTTATTCAAATAATATTCTACTTCAAAATACAATAACTTCCTACCCTGAAGACAGAATCGTGCGTTCTTCATACTGATTGACTCGTATCAACGAGCCCTTCGAAATTAGACACACATGGGTAGGTTATCTCGCACTTTTCAAGTGGGTCCTGCCTATGTGACATGCTTTTCGAGGTCGTAACTTTTTCTCTTGACCTTCATTTTGCGTCTTCTTCAATTCGTTACACTTGTTACTTTGATCTCTACTTATATACAGAGATTTCATCAGTTGAAACCCTCCAAATACTTACCCAAAAATTATATAATTACCACTAATCCCTTAGGTTAGACGTAATAAAAAAAATAGGGCATTATGGCTATCCCATTGACACGTAATGACATCGGTGTTGATGACCATCAACACATCAATTCCTACCAATAGTGAGTAGACTACAGTGAGTCTAAGTTCACGGACATCATCATCGACGTATTGGTCCTTTTGTCGATGCCCACTATAACATCGATGCACCCTTATTTGTTATGTCAGCAATTATTCACATTCTCCTAACCATCTACACTATCATCACTATGTTGGTGAAAATGTCGACGACTAGAGCAAAAGAATAAACCGTTCTCGACGCAGGCCATAATAATACCCTCATAAAAAAATATTTAAATAAAAAGTGTACATGCATAAAACCTTAGATTCTTGTCTTTACAAGATAAGAAAAATATTTAGAAATCTAGATTCACAATCTTAACCCGTGTTTTTCTTCTCCATGTTCATATAATTTTCTCATAAGTAATTTCTTACCTCAAAAAACATAATTTCATGTTGATTGAGTAATCCATATTTTTTTTGTCTAAATCAAGAAAGTTAATGGCTAGCAATCTAATTGTTTTCACGAAATGTAAATTCTTTGTGACAAGTGTTGTCAGTCATTCCCCATCAATTTTTTCCCTCCCTTACTTCTTCCGGTCTTGACACTCCCTTGATCTCCTTCCTCTTGATTTTGAGAAGTTTTTGGAGAAATGAGAGTTTAAAGGGCATCAAATGGTATTTGTAAGGGAGAAAATAATGAAATTCTAGTGGATAATCATCAAACAAGGCAGTTTTTGAACTCATTTGCATAATTTCACTCACCGTAGGTAGCTTACTAACACGTTGGTGTTTGCCAACAATAACATCCAGTTTCATTATTACGATCACCGACAATACCCCTAGTCCAACTTCGAATAACCGTAACTTATCTAAACTTCGATTCATATGTTCTTGGTGGCATTTCAGATATTTTTATTTCTAATTTCAAAGTTAGACATAAATTCTATTTATAAAAAAAATTATTCTACTTAGAAGGTCTAAGGGTCAAATCGGTCGCGTTATTGGGTTGTTGATAGTACGACAAGTTTAACTTTGAACTATCATAACTTCCTTTTTTAAACTCCAATTTATGTATTTTTAGTGTCGTTTCAAATATCATTATGTCTACTTTTTAACAAAATAAAACAAAAAAACCATCTACGGATCCTTGATGTACAAAAAAGCCTAACCAACTTGCATTAAAATGTGTCACTTATGAAAGTTCTATGGGTCCTTGATGTAGGCAAGATAAGAAGTGGAGTGGAAATTTTAGTCCAAGTCTAGTGGAACTATAATATGCAAATTCCATTTGGGCACGACAATACTTCTTGGATTGATTATATGGGGATCATTGATTAAATTGGGTAACCTTTTGGTATTCGGTGTAGTACTTCATGTTTGTACTATTAACATGTTTATAAAAAATATACGATTTAACATAAGTATAATTTTTGTTCATCATGTGATATATACTAGTTCATCTATGGAAGTAGTAGAATTTAATTCAGACATTGGTGGCGAATGTGGCGTGATCATGCTCCTTTGTATGATTTTATTCATCAATAGATTTAAGGGAAGGTAATGATATTGCATTCATCTTAAGAAATATTGCATGTAGTTACATATGATATTGTACGTAGTTTTCATGTTGTTAATGAACAATCATTATAACTTAGTGGCGTTATATAATAAGCATACAGAGCTCGGGTAGTTCTTCTACCGTTCATATTTATAGGCACAGATGCAAGGCATCTCGCTAGAAATTGGCTGCTCACACTCCACCAAAACTGGGGATCTTGTGGCTTAAACTCACACCTACAATTCTTCAATATAGACATATATGGATTGAAAATGTTCTTATTATCCATTTTTAATTCTTGATGTAACTATTTATTGTTTCAAAAAGCCTGAGGAATTGGAGTTGTGACAAGGGGTGGTCATTAGTGGTTACCAACTAGGTGATTTCCAATAATGGCCCAAACCACTCTCTCCTTCATTGAATTTTCAAAAATTTCATAACCACCCCCACCTGCCATTCGATTTTAAAAAAATTCAGAACAAAAATAGGTTGAATAAAAGGGCAAACCTCTTGCTGAATGGTGCACAATCCTAATATGGTTAGGCCCAGTTCATAAGTAAGGCCCATCTATCACCTTCTAAGCGTGTTTTAAAATAAACTCTTGTATGATTTATGAAATAAATTTTATAAAAGTAAAATGAAGTATAGTAACAAGGAAACAAATTTTGTGGGGGCATCGTACCCCCAAAAAAAGGGAACCAAATAAAAAAAAAGTGGCCAGCTTTTTTTTATGCATCTAAATACATAAGGATTTTAACATGGTACATAGAGGCCTAACATAGTACTTAATTTAGCAAAGTTGTCTTACCCGATAGTTATGTATCATGTTAGGATTTTATGCGGCCCAGGAAGAGCAGAATATAAGCGTTTTCAAGATGGGCTCAGAAGCCGGGAGCTTCATTTTGCATATAAGATTGAGGGGAATTGTCCCACTTAGCCAGAAATTAAGGAGGGCCCAATGCATAAATACTCAAATTAAAGATCTTGGGACTTTCAGGTTCACCACACACACCAGATACAAAAGTCGTTATGCTTCAATTCAACCTAAATTAGAACAGCATGACGTTGTTCCAAAAACATCACTCATGACTTCAGACTTTAGACTTGTGTTTGCTACGCAGTTGAATTCCACAGCTGCGTCTCCACTGGTTGTAAATTACTCGGCGATTCAGAGCCTTCATAGTCACTCCTAATTAGTTGAATTTGCGTTCCTCTCTCACGTCATATGTTTTGGTTGAATGACATCTCGTCTCCGTAAGAGTTTCTGGTCCTCTGGGAGATGTCTCCTAGGATATCCTCTATTATTAGGGGTCATCTACTATGAAAATTAATGACACCCACATTAGTGTATGCTAGTGCAACGCTTTATATGCGCTAACGTATACAGGACACTAAGAGGATAGTCTACTTGACCAGGAGCTACCACCTGCTGGTGAATGTATTGGCCAACACAAAGATATGGAGTTGGGTCCAAATTAAACATGTTCATAATTAGTGTTGAACCCCCATAAATTTTAAGGGTTTAAATGTAAGGTCTTTAATTTTTTTAAATTATGTAAATTTATGTGGTTTTTCTTGTTTATCGGTTTTATTTGATTTTGGGATTATAGGTTAGTAATTAATACTTTAATAAGTTTAATTTTATTTATATAATTATTAGTGTCAAACTTGATTTATTCAAATTTTACCAATTTTATGGAATTTTATCCTAATTTTTCCTTAATTAAGGGTGTCGACCCTACTATGGGCCCCACGTCCATATTGGACAACGTGCAACATATTTTACCCTCTAACATTATACTATTTTATTTAAGTGGGATTAAATATAATTAGATTTATTTTTTAACAAAGAATAACCTTAATTAGTCACTTAGGGCGTTTTAACCATTATTAAGCCTAACAATTAGTAAATCCAGCCCAAAATATTTACTATATAAAAAACACTCTAACTTATTAGCCAAATGGGGAAGGGCTGTGTTAGAAGGGAGGAAATGCTCTACCCCCATTTTCCAAAGGAATAACTTAGATTAAGGTGTGTTTATCTCTTAATCATCTATAATCTTTCAATTTTGGTATTAATCACTCCTATCTATATTTTCCCTATCTTGATTCTTAATTTTCTTCCATAAAAATTTTATTTTTAATTTTGATTTAGAACCTTAATTAGGTTATTTTCATTTTTAACATAAAGATATCTTAAATCTATCTATTTTCAAGTTGATTTGAGTCTATTAACTAATTTTAAGTAGGTTTAACTTAAAACCCTAATTTTTCAGTAGAATTTTTTATTTCGTGGATTCAAAGGCTTCATAGAGGTAAGAGAGTTTTACCTTGTGTTGTTTTATTCATTATAATGCATAAATGCATATTTATTTGAGTTCTTACTTAATTTTTAGGTTTAATAGTGATTTATTAAAAACATATGATTTATAAATATTTTATTGTGATTAAGCGTGAAAATGATTAGATCTATCACGTTCTAGGGTTAAATTTTGATTATATGATGTTCTATTATGATTTTTGAATTTGTAAGGAATTTTGGAATGTTTTTATTTTGAATTTCAGAAGATTGAAGATGAACCAGAAAAGTGAAATGTTATATGGACCCTGAGAATTTATATATTTTTGGGATGGTCCGTATGCATCAACTTACGAGAGGGTATTTTCATTATTTGGGAACTTATCCAAAGTGTTCTAGTTTCCTTTTAGAAACTCGAACCTTCCCCGTTAAGGATTGTTCGAGCGAGCAGGTCTGCTTAGGCTTCGGCAAGGGTGAGCATGATTGTTTTCTCAATTGTGAGACATTTACTAGTTGATTTATGTATGTATATGGATTTGTTCATTGACACAGGTTATGTAGGAACAATGATGCTTTTGTTACACATGGGGTGTATGACATGATTATACTTGAACATGTAGGATGACATGTGATATGATATATTTGATTTATGCAGGGTGGATGCAATTTATTCTCATCGACGTCTTCATTGACATGTCGACCTCACTATCGATAACCCACCGATAGACACCGATGTACCATCAGTTCATCGGTACTGTTCTATCTTCTTCTTCTCACATCGGTAGCATCATTGACACATCAATGATTCCGCCAATGGATGAAAAGTTGCAAAGTTTTATATAATCATCAAAATAACTTTCTGACATAAAATCTAACTATGTAATCAATTTGAGCCAATCATCAACTATTACTTAAAGAGAATAAGATGATGTTTTTCAACTTAACATAAGATATCCATGCCAGATTTCATAATCATCAAGAATAACATAGCATCTCATTCAACAGTGAATTAAATCCAACTATAACACACATATTACTCTATCAACATCCATTAAACATGCACTTCTTATTCTAGGATTATAGTTTCAGGTTAGCAATTTGACCTTTGATCAAACAACAAAGAGAGCTCCACAAATTTGTTTTTGCTTCGTTTACATGCCCTAACCTACTTATCTCCCCCAAAAGTCATAGAGTGTGCCATTTGGGTCAAAGATTCTTCAAAGATATTTATAAGAAAGTCTACAAACCAAATTTTGGTGCATAATCAACTCCAAAAATTGTATGTAACTGCTTCAATTTCACTTTCGCAACTATTGGTAAGTTGGTTCCCGCGTCATCTATGCGTTGAACCCTACCTACAAAAGGAATATGACTTCATCAATTGGTACGTTGACACATCGAATATCACCAACAAAGGATTTATTGTTTCATTTGTAGGTTCATCAACACATCGAACGTCACCAACAGTGAAAATACTCTTTCATCGGCGAGTTCATCGACGTTCAGTGGTTCACCACAAGACTCTGATCTTCAAAATGAATCATGATTTCCTTACCTTCATACTCATCATTATTACTACTTTCTTAAGCAATTTACTCTATGATATTATAATTTAAAAGGTTTGGAAAAATCTTTTTGAAAATTACTGTTGTCACATTCTATACCCCTTAGGGACGTATAAGTTTGTATCTCATTATTTGGGGAATGAAATCCCCTAATAGCCAATCAGGAAGAGTCTAAATAGGGACATTCCAAAATCTATTAAGCCCATTGATCAATAGCTGTGGACTAGTGATCGATTACTCATCTCCTCGACCAGTTCTAGACATGATCTATCACCAAACTCTTGGCCTATTTTTCAATGTATCCAAAATATATGTCTATCTATTGCTCTAACAACGATCGATTGCCCAACACCGCAGCCTAATTTTGACTAAAGCATTTCTGGGTGCCTATTGATCACTTTATAATCGATCAATCACCCTAGCTCTTGCTGCTTCTGTGAACTGGGGGCCAATCGATCGCTTTGGTACACCCATAGATCGCCCCCCACACAATCTGTCTTCCATAACTTAGCTGATTACGAGAGCATACAGATGACACAGAAAATTACAGTGCACATATGTCACCTATGAACTAAAGGGCTGTTTGGATGTTTGATTTTTTAGAAACAAAAGTGTAATTTTTTAGAATTAATTTCAAAAATTCACCGCAGAATGGGAATTACGATTGGTAATGAAATTTTTTAGAATAAATTCGGATGTTGCTTAAACCTATTTTTAAAACTTGAAACTAGTATAATTCTTTCTTTCAAACTCGGATATGTATGTTCTTGGTACTATTATACTCCTAAATTTGAACTCTATCAAATAAGATTTGACAAGGATAAGTAAATTTGAACTTTTAAGGTAGGCCCCACTTATATGACATATTTCTCGAGTTAAAAAATAATAGAATCTATAGTTTTAAAATAAGGGATAAGAACCTGAACTCGTATATGGCATTGATCTCAAACAAAAGCCCATTCGAAAATGACATTGAAATAAAAAGAGACTCAATTATATGCACCCATTGCGCACAGTGCCCCACGATGAAACTGCATATTCTAGCGAGGCAGGCCTATCCTGCCCCTAACCACGAGATATGCATCCTGTGGTTGATAAACATCCAGGCGCACCGACGTTCAGGCACTTCTCAACTAAACGTAAATAATAATAAAAAATTTAAAAAAGAAAAAATTATATGAAATGGGCTTATACACGTTGACTGGCGTGAACTCATCATGACTAATCCACATGTGTACTAGAAGATCGAAATCAAAGCGTACGATGTCACATTCATATGAACGGATTCTTTCCAAAAAAACCAGCAAAGCGACCAAAACAAACCGCAAGTACAATTCCACGGCCCTGAATCGATCAAAAAAGACGGCTGAGCCATGGCTGACACTCCCCCGACACAGACAGATTCCCAGTTCATTCAATGTCAAAAAGGCTCGTTTTGGCATTGCATGGCCCCTTACTCCCTCCAGAGTCCAGTCAACATGACTCATCACACACTTGTAATCAGAAGACTTATCATCCTGATAGTATTTGTTTATCGATTATGACCACGTTGATACTGGAAAGTTTTTATGTCAATCCAAAACGCGTCATGGGCTGTACCAAGTTCTGCAACTTGAATACTAAAGCCAATTTGACTGATGAACCTGGACACATTATATAAAACTGCTGTGAAAAGCATCAGCCCCTTGGTCGGCTTCCCACCTCACTGATTCCATTGCTTGCTTGTTAAGATTCTTGGTAGCTTATCCGAACATGGGGTTCTACCTTATCCATGAGCTCAGCATGTGGTCACCAAAAGCCCAACACGGTCTCTGTCTTGTGCCATTTATGGCATGGAAGCAAGGAAGTCGGCCTCCACTTTCCTCTTTTGTAGTTTGCTTTGAAAGGTTTTTATGTCATTGTCTTGTATCCACACGGTTGGGACACAGAGAATGGGCAAGAAGAGGACAAGAAAGTTGGGGAGTCCTAGCAGAGAAGCAAAGAGCTGGAAGTGGCCTATTCTACTCTTAAAGTGAAAGTGATGTTTTTTCTCTGTTCATGTTTGTCTTTTGCTTCAGGCCGCATCACATTGGCATGTATCCCATGGAGGAGCTGAGCCGGTCCGGTCAGTTGATCACTTTGAAACTTGAGTGTACTTTGGACTACACCTTAACAATCCTAGTAATTCTTTACTCTTTTTTCTAACTCCATTAAAACCTCAATGTTTTTCTCACGTATTACCCTAACCCAAAATATAACTCCACACCTCCCTCTCTTACTCCACTCCAACAAAGTCAGTAGCATATCTGGCAGTGGTGGCAAGGCGACGCAAAGGAACAACTATGCTACCTCTGTGTCACTGGCTAAAAGGGGGGTTGCACTAGTAATAGTCAGGCCAAGGCTGGTTTAGCTGCGCAACTAGGCCAGATTTGGCTTCGCTAGGCTAGCCGCGGTGAGAATGCTGGCATGGGCCATAACTCGGCCAGAACGCTGGTCACGGCCTGAACTGGTTGTGGCTGTTTTGGCTATGACCAGCCAGCCAAATAGCGGTAGTTCTGGTCATGGCCTTGCTGGTCTGACCACGGCCAACCTGCTGTGGTTTGAGGGCCTCGGTTGTGGTTGTTGCAGTAAAAAATGAAATGGTTTAAAAGGAGGAAGGAAAAGAGGCAAGCAAAAAAAATCACTTAATATAGGGTAAACTTGAGAAATTTTAAAGACTATTGTTGGGTAAATAAGAAACAAGGTACGTACTAAAGAGATTATTGGGATGCATATAAATGCGTTCTTTCTAAAATGTCAAGTACCACGTGAGATTTACTCCCATTTTATATATGATCGATGGTTCAAGTGAGGAGTTTACTTTAAGAGGGTACTTATAAGAGTAAATAATTTCTCCAAGCTTAGAGGACCACATAAATATGTGGGAGAGAACTTAATTTAGAGGTGTCCTGGCCCATTGGCCCCCAGCAGCTGGCAATTCACTTTGTATTTTTAATATTTGGAATCTTTTGCTTATGTAAATAAAAAGGCAAAATTAGCAACGGGTTCCAAATTTTAAAAATACAAAGTAAATAAAACATAAAATATTTATTTTTTTCATGTTTAACGACCCGTTTATGTTAATGTTCCTTGGAATCCACTTTTAGCTGAAAAAAATATTTGGCATCCTCATGTGCAAACGACCTAGTTATGCCCCCACAATACTCGTTCTTGCAAGTGATTCGACTGAAATAGCTTTGTTTTGGTAAACATCTTTTTTTTATTATTTATTAAAAAAAAGTGAAGATCCTCACCCAAGAAGAGCAAAATCTAGTTTGATATCTTTAAGACCAGAAAGAACATGGTCAGTGTTGAGAAAACTACCCTGTTTTTCTCTTTTTTTGCAAGCCAAAGAACAAAATCCAATTTGTTGTTTTAAAGGCAGGCTCATAAGCGGGGAGCTGCTTCTTGCATATTAGATTGAGAGATGACTTGTCAGTCCAGCCCTCAATGCTCTGCTTCAATTCAACCTAAATTAGAACAGCATGACGTTCCAAATACATCACCCATGATTTCAGAGTTTTTTTTTCGGAATCCAGACTTGCGTTTGCTATGCAGTTAAATTAACAGCTCCGTGGTTGTCAAGTACTCGGCGAATTATAGCCTTCATAGTCATCCCTAAGTTGAATTTGTGTTCCTCTGTCAAAAGTCATAGTTTTTGGTTGAATTGCATCGCGTCACGGGAAGAGCTTTTGTCCACGGAGAGGGAGTACAATTCCACGGTCATGCAGAGATCACAAAAGACGGCTGAGACCAACATGACTCATTTTCTTCACATCAATATGTCCCCGTTCATTTTGGGTCTCTTTGGATTGCTAGAAACTAGGAGAAAGGCAAAGAGAAACAAAAAATAATACATGTAAAAGAGAGGCTCATAGATTATTAAAAAATTTCCCCTATTTAATTGCTCCAATAATATTATGAAAAATTAAAATTAGAATTTACTAATGATAATAGAAGTGATGGAGGTGGTAGTGACAACAGTGATAGGAGTGGAGGTAGTGGTAATAACCGTGGCAGTGGCTGTGGATGTGGTGGTAGTAGCAGTGGTGACGATGGTGGTGGCGGCAGTGACAATAGTGATGGTGGCGATGGTAATAATAGTAGTGACAGTGGTTGTGGTGATAGGGTGGTGGAGGTAGCAATGACGGTGGTGGCGACGACGGTAGTGATGACAGTAGTACTAACGACGGTGGCGGTGATGATGGTGGTAGTAGTTACGATGGCGGTGATGGTAATAGTAGCATGGGTGGCTGCAACGATGGTGGTAGCAGTAAAGCCGCTAGTGAGAATATTAGGCATAAGTCTTTGGTACATAGATTTTCTCTCAAAATCTATGAGTTAAGGGGTGGGAAATTTTGGGACCAATTATCCACCCATGTTCCCCTTGTTTTTGTTCTAGTTTCTCTTTTCCCATTGTAACAAGCAGTCAAAATTAGAAGATTTTTAAAAGATTTATTTCTTTTCCCCCCACTTTCTACTCATCCAAATACACTTAAGAGGAATTGATGAAAGTAGACTGAGTTTAATCATATGCCTATTTTTTAGCTTATTTTTTTGCTAGTTACTCAAATATACCAATTTCCAAACATGTGACATGAAATGACAAGACTATTTTCTAAACTTATAAAGTTTCGTCCATCTTCATTGACCTCCAGCATGAAACACACACGAGAGTTTATCCATCCACTACAAGAGAAAAAAATCTCTAGGTCGACCAGTCTCCTCCTCTGTGTCGCTTCTACCTTTCGGGGACATCCTCCTTTCCAGCGGCATCCTCCTTTCCCGCGGCCCTCTCCTTTTCATATCTATATTTACACATTAAGCTTAGTTTAGTCTTCGTAGCCATGAAAAGGAGGAGGCTGCCTCTACGACACTCCTCATCCTCCTCTTGATCTCTATTGCAATAATGTAACTTTTGACAGTAGAAATGTGAGTATTGGAAATGTGTGTCAACAAACTAGAAACTAAAAAAATGGTTTGAAGTCATTTAAAAAACATATATTTTTTTATTTATAAGCTCTAATATTAAAAAATAAACTCATAAACATTATTAGCTACTTAAAAAGAAAATTGAGTTATTTTTACTTGATTCTAGGCTAAAATTTTGAAAACTACAAGACTTTGCCTCGTCCTCAATCCCCTCTTATCAAGTGACTCATCCTCCTTATACTATGCCTACTCTTTCACCTCGTCATCCCTCTTATAAAGACTAAAAAATTACATAAATAGAAAACTGGAAAGAGAAGTTGGATAGTGGAAAACTTAAGAGCAAATACCAATTATCATGTTATTCGATGTGGACTATGAAGAGCAAGATAAGTGGTGCTTGCTTATTAACCATATGAATATTTCATAACATCAAAACCTAAACACCCAACCACATCCTTATATTCTTATCTTATATGTACTTATGTCATTTTTTCCTTAATTATTTTAGGTCCACAACACCATGAAAGAAATACAGCTTCTAACTGGGGCCTACCATCAAAAGTCATTGCATTCATAAAAAGCCTAGAATAGTTAGTAGGTAGTTCATAAAGTTCTAGTTTTTAGTATTTAGTTTTTCACTTTTCTAGTTTTCACTTCCAATTTTCTACTTTTTAGTTTTTGTAAGAGGGAGGAGGAGGTAGAAGAAGAGGAAAATAATAAATAAAGATAAGACACTTAAGGAGGGAGAGGGGGCAGAGGGGCGAGGAGGAAGTTGAGTTTTGTAGTGTTTCAATTTTTTATTTTTTTAATTTTGCAGCTCAGAATCAAGTAAAAATAAAACTAATTTTTCTTTTTAAATAGCTGATGATGTTTACAAGTTTATTTTTTAAGATTAGAGCTTGTAAATAAATAAAAAAGATATTTAAATGGCTTCAAACTAGTTTTTTAGTTTCTAGTTTGTTGTCACACATTTGTAGTTTTCATGTTTTTGTAATTGAAAAGTTACAGTGTAGCAGTAGAGATGAAGGGGAGGATGATGAGTGCAATAGAGATGGTGGTAACCTCCCTTTTATGGCTATGTAGTAGTAGAGATGGTGATGGCAGATTGGCCGGAGATTTTTCCTTAGCTGTGGATATGGATAAACCCTCGTCTGTGTTTCCTACTAGAGGTTGATAAAGGTTTATAAGTTCAAAGGTAGCCTCATCACGCACTTCCAGGTGGTATATGGCTATCCTTTGCCTACCATTCTAGCTTATGTCCCAGAGCAGTCCACCGTAGTTGAAGTGGACCAACTTCTCTAGACTTGGGATAAGGTCCTCCGGCAACTCAAGAGCAACCTTCATCACGCCCTTCCAGGTGGTATACGGCTGTCCTCCGCCTACCATTCTAGCTTATGTCCCACAGCGGTTCACCGTAGTTGAAGCGAACCAACTCCTCTAGATTCGAGATAAGGTCCTCTGGCAAGCCAATGCAAAAAATCATATGAAACAAGTTTATGATCAACGTCAGATTGATCAGGAGTTCCAAGTGAGCTACTGGGTCTATGTGATTGTCTTACCCCAACTCCAGACTTCCCTTCACTAGTCGAGCCATTTGAAGCTTGCACATCACTTCCATGGCCCTCATCTAGTGCTCGAACGGGTCAAACTGGTTGCTTATCAGATGGACTTGCCTACGGACTCTCTCGTCCACCCGATGTTCCATGTGTCCAGGCTCCGTCATCACATGGGGGACCCTTCATGCCTTCCTTCAGCTCCACCCCCACTACCTACTTCTATTGTTGTCCCTTGATGCCTCTTTTGTGGTGGACAAAAGACGGGTTTGATGGTTAGGCCGGATTATCACAAAGCTACTTATCACTTGGCGTGATTGTTCACTTAAGGATGCTACATGGGAGCCAGAAGATGATCTTTTGCTTCACTTTCCTTCTTAGTTGTCTTGAGGACAAGTCAAATGTTGAGTGTGGCGGAGTGTTGTGGCACGCCTCAATTGTGACTTTTACAAGTATTGAAGGCATTAGAGATCTTTATTTTAGTTTATTTGCTAGACAATTGTAGGTTTATTTATGTTATGTAGGAGCCCCATGAATAAGGGTGGAGATTATGTATTGAGTGTGGGTCAGAGGCCTGACAAGGATGTAACTATTGGCTAGGGGTGGGTCCCAGCCAACTAGGGGGCAAGTCTACTATATATATGTATTGACCCCAAGCCTTCTTCTTCCTTATGCAAAGTTAAGACACTTATCCTCCTTCCTTCTCCAAACTTCTCTCTCCTTCAAATGTCACTTAGGTACCTTGTTCTTAGCCTTGGAAGGCAACATGTAGGGATATCATTTACTGTGATGAAAAGATATTCCATTTATGGAGCTCAAAGCCAAGCTAGGTGAGGGCATGATGTCACTAGTTGGGCTCCCAGCTAAGGGTGGTTGCACTAACGTGCGCTACCATGTGCGTTGTCGATCTTGAAAATGAATGCTCTACATGCGTTCCTTATGCTCGGTTCATTGTCAAAGCAGAGTATGAAAAACGCTTCCTACTCAGTGGACATTGGAGATGGTTGATCTTAAGGTAAGGGAGAAGGCCTATTAGAGTGCTTGCTAGTGGACATCCTCCCTCGGTGCCCTCCCACTTATCCTCTCCTCCCTCCTCTTTCCTCAAACCCACATTGTCTAGTGAAGTTTTATGAACGGAGGCGCTAGTGAAGTTTTACTAGTCATCAATCCCATGGATCTATGGTGCACATGCTAGAACAAGTTATCAACTAACACGTAATTTCACATGCACTAGTGTGGGAGTTATGAGATTTGATGCCTTAGGGCTGCATCTCGGGTCAATTAGGTCTAGCTTTGCAAGACTCGACCCAACCCGAGATAGGAACCCAAAACCCGATTGAGAACCGAAATAGGAACTAAGATTTTATCTTGGGTCGGGTCGCTTGCAATAATTCAAACCAAACCAACATTATATCAAGTTGGTTTTATCTATAAAAAATCATATAACCTGGGTTAGATATGATTTTGTAGGTTAGGAGGAGGGGGTAGAGGTTTGCAATTTTTCAATTTTTTAGTTTTACATTTTTTCAGTTTTTTAGTTTTTCACCTCTGAATCAAGTAAAAAAAATAATTCTTCTTTTTAAATAGCTGATGACTTTTATGAGTTTATTTTTTTAAGATTAGAGCTTATAAATAATAAAAAATTAATAGCTATAAACCAATTTTTCAATTCCAAGCTTATTGTCACGCATTTTTAGTTTCATGTTTATGTAATGAGGAAGTTACGGAGTAGCAGCAGAGATTAAGAGGAGGATGAGGGTACAATAGAGATTGTGGTCACCTCCCTTTTACGACTATGTAGCATTAGAGATGGCGGTGGAGGAGGATGCCACCGGGGAGGTAGAGGTGACACAAAGGAGGAGATCATTGGTTCGGAGATTTGTCCTCTAACTATGGATGGATAAACTCTTATCTATGTTTCCTAGATAACGGATTATAAGTGTCATTTCATGTCACACGTTTGAAAGTTGACATGTGCAAAAGCCTATTTGGTTAAATAGTAAAAATTAAGTTACATGATAGGTATTTCACTTGGTGTCTATTTTCTTCTTCATTTAATCTCAGAAAAGACTCGTTTTGGCATTAGGCTGCCCCTTCCTCCCCCCTCCTCAGTCCATCCAACTTTACCTCATTTGAAGTTGCTGACCCAAAATACCCAAGTGACGGAATCTTCCAAAAATACCGACCGTTGGCCTACCATAGGCATGATACAATAAAGTTCCTACACAATAATCTTGTAATAAGCTCACCTGATTAGGACATTAAACAGAGAATAACACTTGTGATTAGAAGACGAGGCATTTATCAAGACCGTGTGCTCTTTCCAGCAGCGGCACTCTTCCAGTGGTATACCATCCTGGCTACTATTTGTTTATAGTTTATGACCACGTTTGTACTAAATTAAGAAAGTTAAATTATGCCAATCCAATCGTGTTTTGGCCTCAGCCAAGCTTTCCAACTTGAAGACAAAGGTTCTTTGACTGATGTACCTGGACACATGATTATCAGGGTCAAACTCTCTGCTCCTGATTCCATAACTTGCTCATTAAGATTTTCGGTCCCACCTTATCCATAAGCTTCATCAAAAGCCCAACTCGGACTTGTCTTCTGCCATTGATGGTTAAGAAGGAGGCAAGTCCACCTCCACTTTCCTCTTTTATAATTTGCTTTGAAGAGGTTTTTATATCATTGTCTTGTGGCCACACGGTTGGGATACTAAGTCCCAGCAGAGAGGCAAAGAGCTGGAAGGAAGGGGGCAAGTGAAAGTGATGGTTTTTTCCTTTTCATGTTTGTCTTTGCAACCTCAGGCCGCATGGCTTTGGCATATATCTCATGGAGGAGGAGCTGAGCCGGTCCGGTCAAATTCTACTGTGGACGGACTGACCTGGTGCATTGAACCAGGCATAGATCCATTTCCATTAATTAATTTGGTTGTGGGGCCACCACTTATGGGGACCACATGATTTTTAAATGTCAACGAATTTAGGAAAATTTATTTGGTACTCACCACGTGCGATTTAGTTTCACTTTATAAAATCGATGACTCCTATAAAATAAGAATAACTTATGAAAGGTACTTAAGAGAATATTCAATAATTTCTTGTAAGTTTAGAGCACCAAATAAAAATGTGAGAGAATTATAGTGAGGCCATGGCCCATTGGCCCCACCAGTTGGCTATTTACTTGGTAATGTTTAGAATCTCTTGATCATTTTGCCTTTTTATTTACATATTTATTGATTTTTCTTGTGATATTCCCAATTGCCACAAAAATGTCCATGTTCTTTGACTTTGAAGGAAAATGTTAGTATATGTGTGTGCTAGTGAATTTTTGTGAATGTTGCTCCCTCTATCATAAATTAATTCTTTTATGTGGAAATTTTTTTATTTTATATTAATAATTATATTTTATTAAATTTAAATAGTTAAGTACTTAAAAAACAGTATTATAATTATATTTTTTCTTCTCTTAAATATGAGTTTTGCCATTCGAGAAAAAATATTATTTTTTTAAATATAACTTATGCGCCATTGATCTCAAATATCAAAAGCCCATATACGATAGGCTCATTGGAGGAGATGAGCATGAAATAATCTTCCCTAAATTTGGTGCCTAGATCTAGGGCATGCATGCACAAATTAATGCTCCTCTATTTTGTGAAAAAAAAATTAGCTCATCTATTCCTTTCTTATTCAAACCATTTAAGTTTGCTCGTTCATTTTATTACATTGCCAAGGGGTGTCAACTTGTACCCTTATGTCCCAAATTAATAGTTTTATTTAATTTTTTAAAATAAATTAAAATTAATTTATTTTAAAAAACTAAATTGATTATTAATGTAGGACATAGTGAGTAAAAATTGAAAGAGTAAGATCATAAAATTGTAAATATGTATTAAAAAATTAGAGTGGATCACAGTAAATTTGCCAAAAAAACTAGTAAAACTTCTTGTTGGACGGTCACGCCTTAATTTCTATGATAATAAGAGGTTGATTGGGGAAGGTTAGGATAATTAAGAAACTCAAAATATAACTAAAATTTGTATTATTCTTTTTTCCCCTGTTCTCTTTGTTTGCTTAATGAATCTTTCAATTACTGAGACATTTCTGAGTGGCAATAGCAACGGTCATTAAAAAAAGTTCTTTCGACCCTGCATCAGTTGACTTCCCCAAAAAAACCTGCTGCCTTTCCCGCTGTGTAAACTGTTTAAGTTATTAATCAGATATTAGCTTTCACCATATAATTAATTATCGCTGCATATATCAGTCGCCGTTTCCGTCATTACATAATCATCATCATTACTTACTTTCATTTGGTCCTTGCCGATCTCATTGCTGTTTCTGCTTGGCAAGCCAGACCTTTCTCATTCATTTCCATAACTTCATTTTTTTAATAACAAGTAACCATCCGTTCTTCCCTGGTGTTCGTTGCTGTTCTGGACCAGTTTTGGGGAAGTAATCAAAGCCAGTTCGATCGATCGCAAGTTTGTGCAATCCAGGCAGAGGAAGATGAAAAAATATTCACTAAATTAATTAAGTCATTCAATGATTTCCATTAATCTATTTGCCTGTGCTTACAGTGTTAGTAACTAAAACTGCTCTCATGTCAGCAAAAAAAATCAATTAAATTGCCTCCAGAATGCCATGTCAGTATTGAAGTCCATGGCGTCGTCCCAGTGGAAGCTTGACGGCGGCGGCAGCAGCAGGGCCTCCGCCAAGTCCTCCAGCAAAGCCGGCATGCCTAGCGCCTCCTCCACTTCGAAGAAGAACCCAGTCGCCGCCACTTCCTCCTTTAATACCTTCGGCGGAATTGAGTCCTCTGCCTCGCTCTCCTCCTCCGATGTTGCAGGACGAAACATCTCCGCCGCCTCCGCCGCAGCCCTCCGAATGTCCTCCGCATCACCCGTATCCGGGATGGGCAGAAGCCAAGCTGAGTCGGAGAAGTTCAAACATGCTGACCTCCCCCGAAGGGCCATGGCGGCAACGTCGTGGGCTCGCGCCGCCATCTCCGCAGTCGGGTAGGTGCCGAGCCATATCCTGGTCTTCCTGTTGGGCTCCCGGACCTCGCAGACCCACTTGCAGCCATTGCGGCGCCGCACGCCTCGGTAGACAGGGTGACGGGTTTCGTGGAACTTCTTCCGGCCGGCACGCTTCTTGGGGCAGTCGGAGGCCAGTTTGGCGCAGAAGAGCACTTCCTCGGAGGAGGTGGAGGGTGATGTGGCTTCGGCCCCAGACGGGCAGTACTCTGAGTCCCAGCTGAGATTGTCCATGTCGAGTGGGGAAGCTGGAAAGGGAATCGGTAAAAGATTCAGTGGAAGAAGAAGAAGAAGAAGAAGAAGAAGAGTGGCGGTTTGCGTTCTGGGGAAGTAGTGAGAGATGCGGTTGAATATATAAGGAGGGGGCAGCGGGGACGCATTCGAAAGCGGGATGTACGCGGAGGTGAGTTGGCGTGGGCTGTCTCGACAACTGTGCAGGAGCCGCAGTACAGCGGGAGTGAGTGAGTAGTCAGGCATTGACGTGGACTGGTGCTTTCTGTTGGTGTAAAAATGGATTGAACGAAGGTTCCTGTGTGGCCTATGTGTGTGTATGCCCCGTGTCGATGATAATAGTATCATCATGCGTCATCCCTTTTTGGGAACCTTTCTTGCTTATTCTGGATATTCCGTGGGCCCGCTTATCTAAAGGAAAGGATTTTTAAAAATCAAATAGTCAAATGTGTTATCCATTTTGGGTGTATGAAAGATACTCCCTCCTGCCTATTTTAATAGTGTTGACTAAGTTAAATGTTTTAATGACTTTCTTCTTAACGACTTGAATTTTTAAGAAATTTAGTTATCTAATATGGTATTGAAGCTAAGGACTTACATCTTTTCTCCCATTTATTCTCCACTTCTTTTTTGTAATTGTAAGTTTTTCCTCATACTGATACGTATAAACGATAAACTCTTATCGGTGTTGCCTACTAAAGGTTGATAAAGGTTTATAAGTGCTGAAAATAGCGTCGTCCTTTCATGTTACATATTTGAAAATAAGTTTATTTAAATAAATAATAAAAACTAGGTTACAAATTAGATATTATCACTAAACTTGAGTCTACTTTTATCTTTATTTAATCTAAAAAAAGCCTCGTTTTGGCATTTTACTGCCCCTTCCTCCCTCCCTCCACGGACACCTTACCTCATTTGAAGTTGCTGACCCAAAATACCCAAGTGACGGAATCTTCAAAAAAGTAACAACCCCATGGCTTACGATAGGCATGATACATTAAAGTTATTGCACAATAATCTTGTAATAAGTTCACCTGCTTAGGAAATTAAATAGAGATTAACACATGTGATTAGATCAGACCTGAGGCATTTATCAAAACCGTGTGCTCTTTCCAGCAGCAGCACTCCTTGCTACTATTTGTTTATAGTTTATGACCACGTTTGTACTAATTAAGAAAGTTGTGTTATGTCAATCCAAATTAAACGTGTCTTGGCCTCTCCCAAGCTTTCCAACTTGAAGACTAGTTCTTTAAGACTAGTTCTTTGACTGATGAACCCGGATACATGATAATCAGGGGCAAACTCTCTGCTCCTGATTCCATTACTTCCTTATCAAGATTTTGGTAGCCTGTCCAATCAAGGGATCCCACATTATTTATCAGTTGGTAATCAAAAGCCCAACACGGACGCTGTCCTCTGCCATTGATGGTTTGGAAGGAAGCAAGTCCACCTCCACTTTCCTCTTTTGTAGTTTGCATTGAAGAGGTTTTTATATCATTGTCTTGTGGCCACGGTTGGTAATTTTGAACTATCACATTTGAATTTTGTATAAGTGCGTTTATTAATATCCATAAACTCTCACGTACCTTTCATAAATATTGATTTATATACATCGGTCTATAATTTATTTTTTATTTACCTATACAATCTGAATGTCTATACTTTAATAACTGGTTTCATTTCCTGTTATAAAGTTGTTGCTTTGCAAACGCTGCTAATGCCACCTGAAATGTCTCACTTCACCATTAACCATTTGTCCCATGTCAATTCCAAAAAATCTCTTATTTTAGCTAATTTATAAAAATAATAATATTTATACTCTATTTTTATAATACGAAAGGCCTTACACCATATTTTATTAGATAGGAAATATAGGTTTTACCCGACAATATGAAATTCACTTTTTTTTATCTAATTAGTGAAATGTGCTCAAAACCCTCAATAATTATATAATTTTTTTATAAATTTATAAATAAAATAGGGTACTGAAGAGATTATTAGGGTGCATACAGATATGCCCAATAGCTAAAATTAGATATTTCTTTCCCTCTATTCTCTTTGATTGCTTAATGAATCTTTCGATTAGTGAGACATTTCTGAGTGGCAATAGTAGTGTTCATTAAAAAAGTTCTTTCGACCCTGCATCAGTTAACTCCCCCCAAAAAACCTGCTGCCTTTCCCACTGTGTAAACTGTATAATAACACTATGCAGAAGGTTGCTTAGCATCAGATATTAGCTTTCACCATATAATCATCGTTACTTTCATTTGGGGAAATAATCAAAGCCAGTTCGAAGGATCGCAATTTAGTTCAATCCAGGCAGAGGAAGATGAAAAAATGTTCACCAAATTAATTAGGTCGTTCAATGATTTCCATTAATCTATTGGATTATGCTACAGTGTTAGTAACTAAAACCGCTCTCATGTCAGCAAAAATAATCAATTAAATTGACTCCAGAATGCCATGTCAGCATTGAAGTCCATGGCGTCGTCCCAGTGGAAGCTTGACGGCGGAGGCAGCAGCAGGGCCTCCGCCAAGTCCTCCAGCAACGCCGGCATGCCTAGTGCCTCCTCCACTTCGAAGAAGAACCCAGTCGCCGCCTCTTCCTCCTTTAATACCTTCGGCGGAATTGAGTCATCTGCCTCGCTCTCCTCCTCTGGTGTTGCAGGACGAAACATCTCCGCCGCTTCCGCCGCGGCCCTTCGAATGTCCTCCGCATCACCCGTATCCGGGATGGGCAGAAGCCAAGCTGAATCGGAGAAGTTCAAACATGCTGACCTCCCCCGAAGGGCCATGGCGGCTACGTCGTGGGCTCGCGCCGCCATATCCGCAGTCGGGTAGGTGCCGAGCCATATCCGGGTCTTCCTGTTGGGCTCCCGGACCTCGCAGACCCACTTGCAGCCGTTGCGGCGCCGCACTCCCCGGTAGACGGGGTGACGGGTCTCCCGGAACTTCTTCCGGCCGGCCCGCTTCTTGGGGCAGTCGGAGGCCAGTTTGGCGCAGAAGAGCACTTCCTCGGAGGAGGAGGTGGAGTGTGATGCGGCTTCGGCCCCAGACCGGCAGTACTCTGAGTCCCAGCTGAGATTGTCCATGTCGAGTGGGGAAGCTGGAATAAAAGATTCAGTGGAAGAGCGACTGTGGAGAAGAAGAGTGGCGGTTTGCTTTCTGGGGAAGTTGTGAGAGATGCGGTTGAATATATAGGGAGGGGGCAAGCGGGAACAACGCGGAGGTGAGTTGGCGTGGGCTGTCTCGGCAACTGTGCAGGAGCCGCTGGACAGCGGGAGTGAGTGAATAGTCAGGCATTGACGTGGACTGGTGCTTTCTGTTGGTGTAAAAATGGATTGAACGAAGGTTCCTGTGTGGCCTATGTGTGTGTATGCCCCGTGTCGATGATAATAGTATCATCATGCGTCATCCCTTTTTGGGAACCTTCTTGCTTATTCTGGATAGCCCGTGCGACTGCTTATCCGAACGGAAGAAGATTTTTAATAATTAATTAAAAGGACCTTTGGGCGCACGAAAGTCCATTTCTACCGGCGAATTTTAATAAGTGTTAAATTGTGTTAAATATTATAATAATTTTTTTATAAATTTGATTATTTAATATGGTATTGAAGCTAAGGATTTAGGGTTTAAATCCCACTGTTCTCCCATTTGTGTTTCACGACATATTTTTTAAAATTTTAGTTTATTCTCCTTTTCTTTCTTCTTGTTATATTTATTGTATTAAACCTTAATATATGCTTGCATGTGTCGAGGGAGTGTTGATTTAAGTTAAATATTATAATAACCCTTTTATTAATAAGTTTTTAGAAAACTTAATTATTTAATAAATACTTTTATTTAAATATTACTTATTTTATTTCATATATGGTAAAAATAAGACTTTATTAGGGAAGCTCTGGCCATCTCGTGGCCACAGGGGAGAAAAAGGGAAAAAAAGATTTCTCCCCCGAACCATCGGATGATGATCTGGTGGCTACAAGCACTCGGGAGGCGCCTGAGCGTCTCTCGACTTTTCCATTCTTACAAAGGCCTTACGTACCTCTTAAGCATATCTTAAAGAGTTGCATTTACTGTAACCTTGCATGTGTCTCATCATTTTCCTTAGGTCTACACTTTAGCTTCGTCATACATAAAAGTTGACCTTCTCTGTTGTAAAGTCGTTGTTGTGTGACGTATCACTAATGGAGTGACAGGAGAAATCTTACCTGTTGCCAATTGCACTGAATTGATGACGTAAATACACATTATATTATATGTTAAGGGGTAATTAACTAGCATGTATTAGCAGATCCTATAAGATAAGATTGATGGTTGGTAACGATTCTTCTAACTAAATTTTGCCAATAGATTTACGTTAATTTAGAAACATCCAACATAAGTGGGATCGGCTATAACCGGGAATAATTTTATATAAAGAAAGGATCAAACACTGTAGGTAAGATCCTCTAAACTTATGTTGATGTTGTTGTCTTATATTTCCACAATTGACCTTGAATCGAGGAAGTATCTTTTTATGCTCTCGACTAATAATGAGCCTAGTATGAGTTGTGTATGGGAGTACTTTTGTAATGCACTATTTTTTTATTACATATAACTTAAAAGGTAAGGGGTAATTATAAAATTTTGGATAAGTTTTATGAAGTTTTTAAGGGTTAAAATCCGTATATATGAGTAGAGCTCAAAATAACGAGCGTAACGAATCGAAGAATAAATAAAACATTGCTCGTGAGAGAAAGTTACGACCTCAAGAAGTATGCCACATGGTCAAAACCCACTTGAAAAGTAACCTACTAATATGTGGTTCAGTTTTGAAGGGCTCATCGATATGAGTCCATTGGTACCAAGAACGCATGATTCCAACTTTGGGGTAATAAGATATTGAGTTTTGAAATTTGAATAATATTTAGATAAATTAATAATAAAATATGAAAAAATGACGAAATTGCTAGAATCATCAATGATGCCAGTGACTCAAGCCACGCTACGCGTTCTGCACGCCTGGGGCATGAGGAGGCTCTGTCCACGCCCTCAAGCCAAAAAATAGAAAAATGTCCCAGAAAAAGATGAGGCTCCGGGCCGCCTTGGGAGAAGTGGCCTGGAGTAATAGGAGGCTTTATTTTTCACCAACAGGTCACACTGTGAGAGAAGTGTTATCGGGTAAGGGGATGATCTATTCGCCGTCTATGGGCGAGAAATGTGAGAAGCATTCCCGGGTAAGGGAAGGTTTTCTCCACCACTTACTGGCGTGTAATATAAGAAGTATCCCCGGTTAAGGGAAGGTTCTATCTGTTGCTTATGAGCAAGGAAAGTAAAAAACGTCTTCGGGTAAGGGGAGATTCTGTCTGCTGCCTACAGGCATAAAAAGTGAGAAAAACCAAAATAAAAAGAAGTGTTTGTCTGTCGCATTCAGGCACAATGAGAGAAACATTCTTGAGCAAAAGTGGCTCTTTCCTTAGTCTCCGAACTTAAAGAGGAGGATGCCTTGAAGGAGGGAGTAACTCCAAACGCTGCTACTTCTAGAATTACAGGGGAGTATCTAATCTTCTAATTTAATATATAATTATATGAATGCATATGCCAATTAAGATATATTTTATGCTCTAATCTGATGTGTTTTGATATGTTTTGATCTAATATGATATGATAAGCTCTGATATGTTTTGTGTTGATCTGATATGCTCTGATCTGATATGAACTAATATAGTTGGATGAGAGCTAATATGATCCAATCTGTTTTGATGTGCTTTGTTACACTCTATGATAAAGTGAGATGTGTGATTCTGCTGATTTGTTAGCTTTCGTTTAATGCCGATGATTTATGTATAACTTTGATTAAATATTCAAATATATGTATTTTGATGTATATAGTTTTGGACTGCTTGATGCAGTATTAGCAATTAGGTAGAATTATGTTCATATATGATCATATTGGAATAACCTCGTAGATGTTATCCAATAGGTACGTAGGCAACCAACATTACAACAACATTGGCACGATCCAATATAAAATTAAAATTAAGTTTGTTCTGACCTATGCGTAACAAAGCGCTTAATTTTTGTAATGCGTAAAGGAACGTTACGACTCTCGCACTCAGACTCCGCCGCTCATAATTTTTATGAAAATTTATAACCCTGATCTTGTGTTCCAAACCCCTGCTCGGGTCTGTTGTCGGGTCGAGGTGTTATACCTTTATTCATGAAATCGATAGTACATGTGCTAGCACACGTTAGTGTGAGCATATGTGTCGTCAATCTAAAATACCAAATGCTCCTATATAAGGCTTACACTAGGCTCATTGTTAGTAAGGAGCATGAAAAATATTTAATAGAAGCCTTAAGAGCTAGCTGATGTCATAGATATGAAATGACTACCTCCTCTAGTGGTGTACGCTAAGCATAAAATTACACAACAAAGAAAGAGGACATTAGCATATTAAGGATGTATATTAGAAAAATGTGAGAAGGGACTTATGGGGACAATCATAAATCCAGCCCTTTAATGTCAATATGAGATTACAAATGTAAATTTAGGGTAATAATTGTGTGAAAAATGACATTTTAGAGATTACTTAAAAAACCAATATGGGATTGAGGAGCATTCAAAATTACTTCCTTAGTCCCGTATTAAGTGTATTATTTAATTCTTTTTAAAATAAAAAACAAAACAATAGACAAAGGGAATATTATCTTTAATAACAAATGAAATTAGTGTTGGAAAGTAGGTTAAACATGGGCTTATAAGCTCATTTTATTAGAAGTCTATGTAAATAAGCTAGTTAGATATTAAGAGCCTAAGCCCACTTTAATGTAAATGAGAATCTCACATGTAAATTGGTTGAAGAGAGAACGAATAGACTTGCACTATTTAAAAGATGAAAATTGAGTTGGAAAAGGTGCTGAGGAAGAAGGGAAGGGGAAGAGGATTTTGGTGGTACGACTGTACGAGGAGGGGTAAGAAGAGGATTCCGAAATTGCATCGTGTCAGCTATCACGGACGAGCCTCTTGGGCAGCTGGCCGTGACACAGCGACGACCAGAGCTCCCACACTAGCTTGCGGAGGTAAGAGTGGATAAATATTTATATTTTAAATATGAACGTGGCTATACACACCCCGTTTTTTTCCCTTGTGTCCCCCATTCAAAGGGAAACTTCTATTTTTTTTCCTTCTTTTCCCCTATCTCCCCCATCCCTTTCTTTTCTCTTCCGGCGGCTGCCGGCACTCCGGCCCCCAGTACTCCGGCTGCCACACTTTAGATCCGGCCGCGGCGACCTTGACCAAGGGCAGCCGCGACCAGCCAGCACGCGGCCGCTGGTCGTGACTGGAAACCGCGGCCAACGCGCGGCTGCTGGTTGCGACTGGCAACTGCGGCCAACGTGCGGCTGCTGGTCGTGACTGGTAACCGCGGCCAGCGCACGGCCACTGGTCGGGTCAGGCAACCATGGCCGCTGGTTGTGTCTAGCGGCTAGCGCACGACTGCTGGTTGCATCCAACTCACCGTAGCCGTTACTAGTCGTAGTCACGGCTAGCGGCTATGATCAGCCACAACGGCGAAAAAAAGCCGATATTATTGCCGTTGCCAGAGATGAAGAAGAAAGAGGGAAAAAAAAAAGTGGGAAAAAGGAAGTGGGGTAAAATGGGAGATATAAAAGATTTTAGTTAAAGATAATAGGGTAAGAGAGCAATGGGGGATACAAGAAAAAAATGGGGTGTGTATAGCCACATTCTTTAAATATATAAGGGGTAATAAAATGTTGATTGGGGAAGGTTAGTATAATTAAGAAACTTAAAATATAACTCAAATTTTAATTATCTAAAAGGGAAATTAGACATTTCTCTCTTTGTTTTGCTTAATGAATCTTTCAAATTAGTGAGACATTTCTGAGTGGCAATAGTAGCGTTTCATTAAAAAAGTTCTTTCGACCCTGCATCGGTTAACTCCCCCCAAAAAATCTGCTGCCTTTCCGGCTGTGTAAACTGTATAATAACGCTATGCAGAAAATTGCTTAGCATCAGATTTTAGCTTTCACCATATAATCATCGTTGCTTACTTTCATTTGGTCCTTGCTGTCTCTGTTTGGCAAGGCAGACCTTTCTTTCATTTCCGTTACTTCATTTTTTAATAACAAGTAACCATCCGTTCTTCACTGGTCTTCTTTGCATTACTCAACTCGACCAAAATAGGCTGTTCTGGACCAATTTTGGGGAAGTAATCAAAGCGAGTTCGAACGATCGCAATTTAGTGCAATCCAGGCAGAGGAAGATGAAAAAATGTTCACCAAATTAATTAGGTCGTTCAATGATTTCCATTAATCTATTGGATTATGCTACAGTGTTAGTAACTAAAACCGCTCTCATGTCAGCTAAAATAATCAATTAAATTGACCCCAGAATGCCATGTCAGCATTGAAGTCCATGGCGTCGTCCCAGTGGAAGCTTGACGGCGGAGGCAGCAGCAGGGCCTCCGCCAAGTCCTCCAGCAACGCCGGCATGCCTAGCGCCTCCTCCACTTCGAAGAAGAACCCAGTCTCCACCTCTTCCTCCTTTAATACCTTCGGCAAAATTGAGTCATCTGCCTCGCTCTCCTCCTCTGGTGTTGAGGGACGAAACATCTCCGCCGCCTCCGCCGCGGCCCTTCGAATGTCCTCCGCATCACCCGTATCCGGGATGGGCAGCAGCCAAGCTGAGTCGGCGAAGTTCAAACATGCTGACCTCCCCCGAAGGGCCATGGCGGCAACGTCGTGGGCTCGCGCCGCCATCTCCGCAGTCGGGTAGGTACCCAGCCATATCCGGGTCTTCCTGTTGGGCTCCCGGACCTCGCAGACCCACTTGCAGCCGTTGCGGCGCCGGACGCCTCGGTAGACAGGGTGACGGGTTTCGTGGAACTTCTTCCGGCCGGCACGCTTCTTGGGGCAGTCGGAGGCCAGTTTGGCGCAGAAGAGCACTTCCTCGGAAGAGGTGGAGGGTGATGCGGCTTCGGCCCTAGACCGGCAGTACTCTAAATCCCAGCTGAGATTGTCCATGTGGAGTGGGGTAGCTGGAAAGGGATTCGGTAAAAGATTCAGTGGAAGAGCACTGTAGAGAAGAAGTGTGGCGGTTTGCGTTCTGGGGAAGTCGTGAGAGATGCGGTTGAATATATAGGGAGGGAGCGGGGAAGCATTCGCAATCGGGAACAACGCGGAGGTGAGTTGGCATGGGTTGTCTCGCCAACTGGACAGCGGGAGTGAGTGACTGGTCAGTCCATGACGTGGATTGGTGCTTTCTATTGGTGTAAAAATGGAATGGACGAAGGTTCGTGTGTGGCCTATGTGTGTATGTCCCGTGTCAATGATGCGTCATCCATTTTGGGGATCTTTCTTGCTTATTCTGGATAACCCGTGCGTCTTCTTATCCGAAGGGAAGAAAATTTTAAAAAATTAATTAAAGGATAGTGAGAGATAAGACGGTCTTTTGGGTGTACGAAAGACCATTTCCACCGGCAAATTTTTATGAGTGTTAAGTTGATTTAAATATTATAATAATTTTTTTAATAAATTAATTTTTTTAAGAAATTTAATTATTTAATATGATATTGAAGCTAAGGATTTAGGGTTTAAATCCCGTAGGGAGCATCTTTTATCCCATTTGTGTTTCATGACATATTTTTTAAAAAATTTAGTTTATTCTCCTTTTCTTTCTTTTTGTTATATTTATTGTATTAAACTTTAAAAGACGCTTGCTTGTGTCGTGGTAGTGTTGATTTAAGTTAAATGTTATAATAACCCTTTTATTAATAAGTTTTTGGAAAACTTAATTATTTAATAAATATTTTATTTAAATATTAATTATTTTATTTCATATATTATATTTCTTATAGGAAATAGTGGATATGGTAAAAAGCTAATTGTAAGACTTTATTCGGGAAGCTCTAGCCATCTTGTGGCCACAGGGGATTGGATGGGCAAAAAAGATTTTTCCCCCAATCGTTCGATGATGATAGTGCTACAGATGATAGAGACAATAATAGTGGAAGAGATTTTGATGGAAATAATAGTAGCAGACACACTCTCAGAGAAAATGAGGTCAATCAAAATGAAGGATTTAACATGACTCATTTGGTTTTTACTGAAGAAGATGGTTTTACTCATGATACATAGGATTCCGATCATGGGTCACGACTGATTAAGCAATCCAACCGTCGTAAAGGATAGGAAATTGTGAGACATAAATTAATTTTTAGTCTTATGTCATTGGGTTTACTTATTCTTAGATCTTATAGCTAAATAAGTTTTGATTTTTCTACATAAACAATCTTTCTATTGTCTCATTTTGCATCATCAATAAATATTATATTTTTTCCTTTACATAAATTTTGTTATATTCTCATAAGTTTATAATTGTTAAATATTTGTATTAATATTTGTCAATAATAATATAAATCCACATTGAAAAATATGTTAACTATTTTTTTACAATCACCTAAACACTTACAATTGTTTTACATGATCTCTCCGAGAGCTCTTCGAAATCTCTCCAAGATCTCTTCAAAATCTCTCCGAGATCTCATCTCTTTGGGTTACCGAGACGAGAATGAGATCCAAAATGGCAAACCATGGCTAGAAGCACCTGGGCGCGCACTTTTCGACTTTTCCATTCTTATAAAGGGCTTACGTACCTACTAAGCTTATCTTAAAGAGTTGCATTTACTGTAATCTTGCATATTTCTTATCATTTGCCTTAGGTCTACATTTTAGCTTTGTCATACTGATACATAAAAGTTGACCTTCTCAGTGTGTCATCGACCCTATAAGATAACATCAACGATTGGTAACGATTCTTCTAACAAAATTTTGCCGATAGATTTACGTTATTTTGGAAACATCCAACATAAGTGGGATCAGCTATAATAGGGAATAATTTTATATAAAGAAAGGATCAAACACTGTAGGTACGATCTTCTAAGCTGATGTTGTGTGATAGCTATTTCCACAATTGACCTTGAATTGAGGAAGTGTTTTTATGCTCTCGACTGATAATGAGCCTAGCATAAGTTGTGTATGGGAATGCTTTTGTAACGTCTCATTTTCTGATTACATCTAACCCAAAGGGTTAGAGGTGATTATGAAATTTCGAATACGTTTTATGAGGTTTTAAGGGTTAAAATTTATATATACTAGTATAACTTAAAGTAATGAGCGTAACGAATCGAATAACAAACGAAATGAAGGTCGTGAGAGAAAGTTACGACCTACATAAGTATACCACATAGGTAGAACCCACTTAAAAATTAACTTACCCATGTACGGTCTAGTTTTGAAGGGCTCATCGATACAAGTTTATCAGTACTAGTAACACGTAATTCCAACTTTGGGGTAAGAAGATATTGAGTTTTGAAGTTTGAATAATATTTAAATAAAATATGAGAAAATGATGAAATTGCTGAAATCATCAATGATGCTAGCGGCTCGAACCGCGTTGTGCATTCTGCACACCTGGGACATGAGGAGACTTTGTCCGATGTCCTCAGGCCAAAAAAGAGAGAAATGTCTCAGAGCAAGAGGAGGCTATGGGCTACATCAAGAGAAGTGGCTCTGAGTAAGGGGAGGTTGTGTCTTTCACCAACGGCCACACAGTGAGAAAAGCATCCCCGGGTAAGGGGAGGATCTGTATGCCACCTATGGGCGTGGAATATGAGAAGCGTTCCCAAGTAAGGGAAGGTTTTGTCCGCTGCCTACCGACGCAAAATTTAAGAAATATCCCTGGGTAAGGGAAGGTTCTATCCGCCGTCTATGAGCCCGGAAAGTGAGAAGCTTCTTCGGGTAAGGGGAGATTCTGTCTACCGCCTACAAGCGTAAAAGTGAGAAAAATCCAAGGAAAAAGGAGTGTTTGTCCATTGTGTTCATGCACAATGAGAGAAACGTTTTTGAGCAAAAGTGGCTCTATCCTCCGTCTCCGAACCTAAAGGGGAGGATGCCCTGAAAGAGGAAGTAACTCCGAACGCTGCTACTTCCGGAATTACGGAGGAGTATCTGATCTTCTAATTTAATATATGATTATATGAATGTATGTGCTAATTAAGATTTATGTTATGATATGATCTAATGTATTCTGATATGTTTTGATCTAATATGATCCGATAAGCTCTGATATGCTCTGGGTTGATCTGATATGCTCCAATTTGATCTGATGTGATCTGATATGGTCAGACGAGATCTAATTTGATCTGATGTGATCTGATATGATCCAATTTGCTTTGATGTATTTTGTTACGCTCTACGATAGAGCGAGATGTGTGATTCCGCTGATTTGTTAGCTTCCATTTAACTCCAATGATTTCTGTATAACTTCGATTAAATATTCAAATATATGTATTTTGATGTATATGATTTTGGATTGCCTGATGCATGTATTAGCCATTAGGTAGAACTACGTTCATATCTGATCGTACTGAAATAATCTCATAGATGTTATCTATTAAATATGTAGTCAATAACACAACAACATTGGCCTAATCCAAAATAAAATTAAAATTAAGATTGTTCTGACCTACTCGCAATAGAGTGCTTAGTTTTTGTAATCTGTAGAGGAATGTTACGGCTCTCTCACTCAAACTCTGCTGCTCCTATTTTTATAAAAAATTATAACTCTGCTTCTGTGTTTCAAACCCTTGCTTGTGTCAGTTGTTGGGTTAGGGTGTTACACCTTTATCCATGAAATTGATAGTACATGTGCTAGCACACGTTAGCGTAAGCATATTTGTCATCAATCTAAAATGCCAAAGGCTCCTATGTACGGCTTACACTATGCTTGTTGTAAGTAGAGAGCAGAAAAAAATGTTTAATATAAGCTTTAAGAGCTAGCTGATGTCATAGATATGAAGTGACTACCTCCTCTAGTGGTCCCTTATTGGAACAAATTAATAGAATTACACAATAAAGAGGACATTAGCATATTAAGGATGTTTATTAGAAAAATGTGAGAAGGGACTTACGGGGACAATCGTAGAACCACCCCTTTAATGTTAATATGTGATTACAAATGTAAATTTAATGTAATAATCATGTTAAAAATGACATTTTAAAGATAACTTAGAAAACCAACATGGGACTGAGGAGCATTTAAAAAATACTTCCTCAGTCCCATTTTAAGTGTATTATTTAATTATTTAAAATCAAAAACCAAATAAGAGACAAAGGGAATATTATCTTTAATAGCAAAAGAAACCAGTGTTGGAAAGTAGGGTAAATATGGGCTGAGCTCATTTTATTAGAAGTCAATGTAAATAAGCTTATTAAGTAAGAGCATAAGCCCACTTTTCATGTAAATGAGAATCTTATGTGTGAATTGGTTGAAGAGAAAATGAATAGTCTTACACTGCTTGGAAGATGAAAATTGAGTTAGAATATATGAGCTAAGTTTTGTCTTTCAAGTTAGGCCATTGGGCCACCCTATTTTTATAGGGTGACACTTTTTATGTTTATGTAATCAGGAAGTTAAAGTGTAGCAATAGAGCTTCAGAAGATGATGAGGAGTACAATAGAGATGGCGGAGACCTCCCTTGTAAGGCTATGTAGTAATAGAGATGGCGGACAAGGATGATGTCAACATGGAGGTAGAGGCAACACATAGGAGAAAATTGGGCCAAAGTTTTTTCCTTAGATATGGATAAACTCTCATATGTGTTTCCTTCTTAGAGGTTGATAAAGGTTTGTAAGTGTAAAGAGTAGCATTGTCATTTTATGTCACATATTTAAAAGTAAGACTCTTTAAATAAATAGTAAAAAATAGGTTTTAAATAGGTAGAGGTAGAGGCGACATATAGGAGGAGTTTGGGCCAAAGTTTTATCTTTTGTCTGTAGATATGGATAAACTCTCATATGTATTTCCTGAGGTTGATAAAGGTTTACAAGTGCATGTCTGGCCCTTTTATGTCACACATTTGAAAGTAAATCTATTTAAAAAAATAGTAAAAATTAGATTACAAAATAGGTATATCACTAAACTTGAGTCTATTTTTGTCTTCATTTAATCAAGACCGTGTGCTCTTTCCAGCAGCACTGTCCCAGTGGTGTATCATCCTGGCTACTATTTGTTTATAGTTTACGATCACGTTTGTACTAATTAAGAAAGTTGTGTTATGTCAATCCAAATTAAACGTGTCTTGGCCTCTGCCAAGCTTTCCAACTTGAAGACTAGTTTTTTGACTTATGAACCTGGACACATGCTAATCAGGGGCAACCACTCTGCTCCAGATTCCATTACTTGCTTATTAAGATTTTTGGTAGTCTATCCTAACAGAAGGTCCCACCTTATCTATAAGTTGGTAATCAAAAGCCCAACACGGACTCTGTCTTCTTCCATTGATGGTTTGGAAGGAAGCAAGTTCACCTCCACTGTCCTCTTTTGTAGTTTGCTTTGAAGAGATTTTTATATCATTGTCTTGCCGCCACACGGTTGGGATACGAATAAGGGAAGGAAGGGTGGGGAATCCCAGCAGAGAGGCAGAGAGCTGGAAGGAAGGGGGCAAGTGAAAGTGATGTTTTTTTTGCATTTCATGTTTGTCTTTGCAGCTTCACCCCGCATCACATGGAGGAGGAGCTGACCCAAGCATAGCTCCATTTCCATAAAGACGGTCTTGGGGCCACCATTTATGGGGACCACCATGCTTATAAATTTTGAAATGTCAAGAAATTTAGGAGAATTTATTTGGTGTTTGACACATGTGGTTTAGGGGTTGTTTAGTAATCTCTTTGAAAGATAAAAGAATTTGCCCGGTCAATATATATAAAATGTTACATGAGCGGAGAAATTCGTTTCTTTTCATTTTCAAAGGGGTTGTCAAAGAGCTCCTTACTCTCACTTTACAAAATCAACGACTCATGTAAAGCAAGATTAACTTTGGAATTGTACTTAATTACCTGAATGCTTGATAATTTCTTCTAAGTTTAGAGGACCACATAAAAATATGGGAGAGAATTATGGCGAGACCATGGCCCATAGGCCCCACCAGTTGGCTATTTACTTGGTATTTTTAATGTTTGGAGTCTTTGATCATTTTGCCTTTTCATTTATATATTTATTGATTTTTCTTGTGACATCCTCAATTGCCAAAAAATCTGTCCATGATCTTTTGACTTTGAAGGAAAATGTTAATATGTGCGTGTGCTAGTGAATTTTTGTGGATGCTAGATAACATGCTATTGGACTTTTATCAATGGCTTATTAAAAGGTATGCCATACTCACCTTTCCTTGAATTGAATGGGACACTCATCTAAATGAATTTTTGTGGCTTGGTGATGAACAATTGGAGGCTGTCAATTCACAAAAGAAGTAATCAGAGGGAAACTTAGGATCTGATCCAATAGTTCCCAAGGTTTCCTTATCCACATATCAATTGGTCATGATAAGTGGTCACAAATATATTTTTTAATCTAAATCTGGTGGCTGGACTTGGGGCATGCAAACACAAAATAATGCTCCTCTATTTTATGGAAAAAAAATTAGCTCATCTTTTCCTTCTTTTTCTTTCTTATTCAAACCATTTAAATGTGCTCCTACATTTTATTACATTGTCAAGGGGTGTTAAATTATACCCCCTATGTCCCAAATTAATAGGCCATTTTGTTTTTTAAAATAAATTAAAATTAATTTATTTTTAAAAATTAAATAAAACTATTAATGTAAGACATATATAATAAAATATTTAAAGGAAAAAATCATAAAATTATAAATATTTGTTAAAAACTTTTGGGTGGGTCACAATAATTTTAATTTGTAAAAAAATTGATAGAAGTTTTTGTAGAGTCTCACAACTTAATTTTCTTTGGTCATACCTGAACTTTGTGCATTTGCTTTTATTAATATCAAGAAACCCTCACTTAACTTTTGTAAAAATTAGATTATATTAGTTGATAATTTATTTTAGAAAAAATTTATATGAGCCTAGGCTCACGCACATCAGTGCATCATGGGTCCGCCGGATCAAAATCTAATAAGGCAAGGCGGAAGAAACTAATTTGCTCTTAAATTATGTGTATCATTAAATCAAAATAGATTTTACACATAATACGTAGGCTTATGCAGTCAACCTGAGGTTATATAAAAGAGGCTCATTTATCTTTTATTTACTTATAAAATTTGAATGTCTGTACTTTAATAATTGGGTTCCTGTTCCTATTATAAAGTTAGGACTAGGAGTATGACACCGACTGCGTTAAGAAGATAAGTTGGCTAAACACGGCTAATGCCAGCCGAAATATCTCCCTTCATCGTTACCCATTCGCCCCATGCCAATTCTATAAAATATCTCACTTCAGCCTATTTATTAAAAAATTCTTATTTTTTTAAATATAGCCACACTATACTTCCTTCCCCTTTCCAGAGCTGGAGCCGTAGTTGTCGCTAGTATAACTTAGTGTTGACATCCTCACTCTAGCCTGCCCATCCTGCCACCGCCCTGACTGCCAAGAGCTTGATCAAGAAGGTCCTCTTTCGTCTCTTGTTGCGGACATATAGCCAATCTACTCTGACTCCAGCCAGAACCTGGCTGGGAGAGAGGAGCTCCCCTTCTTTTACTCTGGCAAGGACTGGGCGGATTTGGTGAGAAACTTGCCCTCGGGGTGCCGATCGGAAAAGTTGCCGAGGAAGCAAGGGAAGGGGAAGATGATTTTGGTGATACGACTGCACGAGGAGGGGCAAGAAGAGGATTCCGATGTCGCGTCGTGCCAGCGATGGTCACAGCTCCCACACCAGCTTGAGGAAGTAAGAGTGGATAAATATTTATATTTTAAATATATAAGGGGTGATAAGATATTGATCGGGGAAGGTTAGGATAATTAAGAAACTCAAAATATAACTAAAATTTTAATTATCTAGGGGAAATTACACATTTCTCTCTCTATGTTTTGCTTAATGAATCTTTCAAATAGTGAAACATTTCTGAGTGGCAATAGTAGCGTTTCATTAAAAAAGTTCTTTCGACCCTGCATCAGTTAACTCCCCCCAAAAAACCTGCTGCCTTTCCCACTGTGTAAACTGTATAATAACACTATGCAGAAGGTTGCTTAGCATCAGATGTTAGCTTTCACCATATAATCATCGTTACTTTCATTTGGGGAAGTAATCAAAGCCAGTTCGAAGGATCGCAATTTAGTTCAATCCAGGCAGAGGAAGATGAAAAAATGTTCACCAAATTAATTAGGTCGTTCAATGATTTCCATTAATCTATTGGATTATGCTACAGTGTTAGTAACTAAAACCGCTCTCATGTCAGCAAAAATAATCAATTAAATTGACTCCAGAATGCCATGTCAGCATTGAAGTCCATGGCGTCGTCCCAGTGGAAGCTTGACGGCGGAGGCAGCAGCAGGGCCTCCGCCAAGTCCTCCAGCAACGCCGGCATGCCTAGTGCCTCCTCCACTTCGAAGAAGAACCCAGTCGCCGCCTCTTCCTCCTTTAATACCTTCGGCGGAATTGAGTCATCTGCCTCGCTCTCCTCCTCTGGTGTTGCGGGACGAAACATCTCCGCCGCCTCCGCCGCGGCCCTTCGAATGTCCTCCGCATCACCCGTATCCGGGATGGGCAGAAGCCAAGCTGAGTCGGAGAAGTTCAAACATGCTGACCTCCCCCGAAGGGCCATGGCGGCAACGTCGTGGGCTCGCGCCGCCATCTCCGCAGTCGGGTAGGTGCCGAGCCATATCCGGGTCTTCCTGTTGGGCTCCCGGACCTCGCAGACCCACTTGCAGCCGTTGCGACGACGCACGCCCCGGTAGACGGGGTGACGGGTCTCCCGGAACTTCTTCCGGCCGGCTCGCTTCTTGGGGCAGTCGGAGGCCAGTTTGGCGCAGAAGAGCACTTCCTCGGAGGAGGAGGTGGAGTGTGATGCGGCTTCGGCCCCAGACCGGCAGTACTCTGAGTCCCAGCTGAGATTGTCCATGTCGAGTGGGGAAGCTGGAATAAAAGATTCAGTGGAAGAGCGACTGTGGAGAAGAAGAGTGGCGGTTTGCGTTCTGAGGAAGTTGTGAGAGATGCGGTTGAATATATAGGGAGGGAGCAAGCGGGAACAACGCGGAGGTGAGTTGGCGTGGGCTGTCTCGGCAACTGTGCAGGAGCCGCTGGATAGCGGGAGTGAGTGAGTAGTCAGGCATTGACGTGGACTGGTGCTTTCTGTTGGTGTAAAAATGGAATGGACGAAGGTTCCTGTGTGGGTAATTTTCCGCCTATGTGCGTATGTCCCACTCAATGATATAATATCATCCGTCTTCCATTTTGGGAACCTTTCTTGCTTATTCTGGATATTCCGTGGGCCCGTTTATCTAATTTTGGGAGGCTCTTTTGGGTTTATGAAAGATACTCCCTCGTGCCTATTTTAAGAATGTCGGGTTTACCATACCAAAGTTTATCCAGTCCACCTTTTTAAGTTGCCCATCCCAAACTGAGTCACCCACCCCCACTCTCGGTTTCAATTTTCCTTCTCACCTGTCTGACAAAAAAGGAGTGCCCACCCCACCCATGATGCCTCTCCATCTCTGTCCCTAACACCCAACTCCGCCATCGAGCTCATCGGGTTGAACCCAACTCCACTGTCGAACTTCTGCAGCCGAGTACATCGGGTTGAGCCCCTCTTGTTAGTCACCGCCACAGAACTTTTGCCGCCGAGCCCCTCGGGTTGAGTCCATCAGGTTAGTCATTTCCTTTTTCCCTAAACATCTCCGGCCAAGCCCTAAATCACTTCTCTGGCAAAGCCCTAACCTCCCATTGCTCAGTTTCTTCTCTTCATCCATTTCTTCTTCTTTTACTTTTTTCACTTGTTTCATAAATTGCTTTTGCCAGTTGTTCTAATGATTTGATACGAGTGAGTGAAATTCATGTTCTTTGTTATAATGATTTGATAACTACGGTAAATTTGCAAAACTGTGACTGAAATTCATATATTTCTTTGTTCTAACAATTTTCATGATTCACATTTCAATTTTTGCTACTTTATCCTCCAACAATTGAAATTCTCAGTTGCTTATAAGCTATGGTTTTATTCTCAGCTGCTTATAAATTACAGATTTATTCTCAGTTGCTACTTTATCCTTCAACAATTATAATATTTTTGTCAATCGTTAGTTGTGAATTCTCACTGACACATTGAATTGGCAACTGACGAACTGAATTATCTCAGTTAGTTTAAATTACAGTGACGGCTAATTGTTGAAATGTTATATAATATGTAGGCTTTCCCAATATGAAAATGAAACAACAAACTGCTTCATATAGGAGATCAAAAAGCGCTACCTATGAAGTTTTAAAGTCAAATTTATGGAGATCAATGGAAGGAGACATTAATGAAGAACTTGACCAAATGGGAAAAATAAATGTGATATGTAATTGTGCTTTGAACTCTAATGTTTTTTGGAGCAGTTATGTTTTTTGTTTTGAGTGGCAGGGAAGGAAAAGTTTATTTTGAGCAGTTACGTAGTTTCATTTTTGTACACTGATATGTAACTACATTAGCTCCATTTTTTGAGCAGTAAAATATAACAATCATGTCTAGCAATAAACAATCAGTCTATTATGAACAATGTTATGGTTCTTTATTCAGTATGGTCTATCATCATGAATGGTCTATGTATTGAGTAGCAGGTCTATTATTTTTCACAGGGATGATCATGTGCACCGTCTAAATCGAATAGCAGGTCTATGTATTTAGTTTTTATATTAACGGTAGATATCTACCGACGTATTTTTAACAGAATCGGTGGATATCACCCGTTGTCAAATTGGAAGTATGTTGGTCGAGAACCACTGTTATACTGGAAGATGATATCACAGTCATTTTTAAACCGTCAATCAATGTACACCGTCATAGTACACTATTTCTCACGGGGGATGATCAAAAGTCATTTTTATACATACGGTGGATATCACCTATTTTACAATTTAAATTGTGTCGGTAGATAAACACCGTCTCAATCAAAGTTGATACCACAGTTAGTTTTTATATTGACGGTAGATATCCACCGATGTATTATTAACAGAAACGGTAAATATCAACTGGCAAGTCCACAGTCCATGCATTTGGCAGGTCTAACTTTTCAATTGATAACGTGTCAAATGCATCCATATTAGATGGAAAATAATTGCCCATAAACTATTCTTTGAAGGGGAGATCTACTAAAAAGAAGCTTAATGTCCGATAAGGTCGCCAGTGAGAACTCCGACAAGAGGGAACCAAAAGTGAAAAAGTTTTAAGAAAAGAAAGAAGAGAGGAAGGAGGAAATGAGGAATGGACGGCGGCCACCCTTGTGGATGGTGGCCGCCGGCGACGGTTTCAGCAAGGGTTCCGGTGAGGGCTTCAGCGAGGTAGAGAGTCAAGTAGGTTGTACTCTCATGGGGTGGGGAAGTTGGGGGTAGGTAGTCTAATAGAGGGGTGGGTGTCACAAGGGATGCATGGGAAAGAAAAAAAATACACTTAAGCTACTTACGTAAGCAAAATGGGGTGGGCTGGCCATAGCTTAGGGTGGGAAACTTGCCATTCCTATTTTAATAGTGTTGACTTGAGTTTAAATGTTGTAACGACTCTTTCTTAACAACTTGAATTATTAGTTATCTAATATTGTATTGAAGCTAAGTTTAAATCTAGCAGGGTGCATCTTTTATCCCATTTATTCTCCACTTCTTTCTTTTAATTGTAAGTCTTTACCAGAAGCTCGGGCCACAAAGGAGTAGAAGGGCAAAAAAGATTTCTACCCCCAGCCATCAGATGATGATCCGACCGGTCCCACTATTATGTATGTCGCTTATCAACTTTCTCATTCTTATAAAGGCCTTACGTACCTATTAGGCTTATTTTAAAGAGTTATAGCTACTGTAATCTTGCATATTTCCTATCATTTCCTTTAGGGCTACACTTTAGCTTTGTCATACATAAAAGTGGGACCTAGTCTCTTGTACAGCCGTTGGTGTGTGAACTATCACTAACGGAGTGAAGGGTCAGATCTTATTATTGTTGATTTCACTAAGTTGATGACATATATGCTAGTACTGTGTTTGGGGTAAATAGTACACATTATATCATGTGTTAGGGGGTAACTAGCTTGCACTAGCATGTGTGTCATCAATCCTATGAGATCGTTAATAACGATTCTACTAATGAAATTTTGCTTGTAGATTTGCGTTATTTTGGAAACATCTGACATAAGTGGGATCCGCTATAATAAGGAATAATTTTATATAAAGAAAGATCAAGCATGGTAGGTAGGATCTTCTAAGTTGATGTTGTTGTATGATAGCTACTTCCACAACTAATCTTGAATCAAGGAAGTGTTTTTTATGCTCCCGACTAACAATGAGCCTAGAGTAAGTTGCGCATGAGAGCCCTTCATCCATGAGATCGATAGTATATGTGTTAGTGCATGTTAGCATAAACATATGTGTCGTCGTTCTTAAATATGAAAGACTCTCATGTGTGGCTTATGCTAGGCTCATTGTTAGTAGGGAGGATAAAAAATGCCTAAGGGCTAGTTGATATCATAGATATGAAGTGGCTACCTCCTCTAGTGGTAGAGACTAAGTACAACTATGGGCTGTTACTGTTCACTGGAACACCATCACTGGAACAAATTGATAGAATTACACAACAAAAAGAACATTAGCATATTAAGGATGTACACTAGAAAAATGTGAGAAGGGACTTATGGGGACAATCATAGAACCACCCATTTAATGTCAATATGAGATTACAAATGTAAATTGAAGGTAATAATTGTGTTAAAAATGACATCTTAAAGATTACTTAAAAAACCAACATGGGACTAAGGAGCATTCAAAATTACTTCATCAGTCTCATATTAAGTGTTCTATTTAATTTTTTAAATTAAAAAACTGAATGAGAGATAAAAGGAATATCATCTTTAGCAAAAGAAACCATTGTTGGAAAGTGAGTTAAACATGGGCTAAGCTCATTTTATGAGAAGTCCACGTAAATAGGCTTATTGGGTATTAAAAGCCTAAGCTCATTTTCATGTAAACGAGAATCTCACATGTGAATTAGTTGAAAAGAGAATAAATAGTTTCATATCACTTGAAAGACGTAAATTGAGTTGGAATATATGAGCTAATTTTTGTCTTTCAAGTTAGGTCCTTAGGCTACCCCATTTTGTGGGGGACCATTTTGTGGGGGACTACATTTTACTTTTATATAATCGAGAAAAAGTGTAGCAATAGAGTTTAAGAAAGAAGATGTGGAGTGCACTAAAGAGGTGGTCACTTCCATTTTATGGCTATGTAGTAATAGAGATGGCGACAGAGGAAGATGCCAACAGGGAGGTAGAGGCGACAAATATATAAGAGAAGATTGGGCTGAAGTTTTTCCTCACTGTAGATATGGATAAACAATAAACTCTCATCCGTGTTTCCTACTAGAGGTTGATAAAGGTTTATAAGTGCTGAGAGTAAACTCGTCCTTTTATGTTATATATTTAAAAGTAAGTTTATTTAAATAAATAATAAAAACTAAGTTACAAAATAGATATATTACTAAACTTGAGTCTACTTTTGTCTTTATTTAATCTAAAAAAAGCCTCATTTTGGCATTTAAGTGCCCCTTCCTTCCTCCCTCCCTCCCTCCCTCCCTCATTTGAAGTTGTTGACCCAAAAACATCCAAGGGACGGAATCTTCAAAAAAGTACCAACCCATGGCCTACAATAGGCATTATACAATAAAGTTATTGCACAATAATTTTGTAATAAACTCACCTGCTTAGGAAATTAAACAGAGATTAACACGTGTGATTAGAAGACTTGAGACATTTATCAAGACTGTGTGCTCTTTCCAACAGCAGCACTCTTCCAGTGGTATATCATCCTTGCTACTATTTGTTTTTAGTTGACGACCACGTTTGCACTAATTAAGAAAGTTGTGTTATGTTATTTCCAACTTGAAGACTAGTTCTTTGACTGATGAACCCCATACATGATAATCAGGGGCAAACACTCCTTTTGGTAGCTGTCATGGGCACAAAGCTTTGCTTAACGTTTGCACACGTGATGGCCTAGTATGTGCGTTGTCGATCTCGAAATCGGACGTCTCCTAAGAGTTTCTTACACTTGGCTCACTTTGAAGAGGGAGCATGAAAAACGCTTCCCGTGTTGTACTAATAATGGTCAATGCTTCCACGCCAACTTGAGGAAGTAAGAGTGAATAAATATATTTATTTTAAATATGTAAGGGGTAATAAGAGATTGATTAGGGAAGGTTAGGATAATTAAGAAACTCAAAATATAACTAAAATTTCTATTTTCCTAGGGAAATTAGAAATTTCTTTCCCTCTGTTCTCTTTGTTTGCTTAATGAATCTTTCAATTACTGAGACATTTCTGAGTGGCAATAGTAGTGTTCATTAAAAAAGTTCTTTAGTTCAAATCTCGTTGCTGTTTTGCTTGGCAAGCCAGACCTTTCTCATTCATTTCCATAACTTCATTTTTTTAATAACAAGTAACTATCCGGTCTTCGCTGGTCTTCTTTGCATTACTCATCTTTAGGCTGTTCTGGACCAATTTTGGGGAAGTAATCAAAGCCAGTTCGAACGATCGCAATTTAGTATATTTAATAAATACTTTTATTTAAATATTATTTATTTTATTTTGTATATTATATTTCTCATAGGAAATAGTGGATACAGAAGCAAGTTAACTGTAGGACTTTATTGAGGAGGCTCTGGCCATCTTGTGGCCACAGGGGAGTAGAAGGGCACAAAAAATTTCTACCCCCGAATTGTCGAATGATGATCCGGTGGCTAGAAGCACCTGGGCGGGACTTTTCCATTTTTATAAAGGCATTACTATTTTAAAGAGTTGCAGCTGCTGTAATCTTGCATATTTCCTATCATTTCCCTTATGTCTACACTTTAGCTTTGTCATACATAAAAGTGGGACTTTGTCTGTTATAAAGCTGTTGGTGTGTGAACTATCACTAAGGGAGTGAAGGGTCAAATCATACCTATTGTTGATTTCACTGAATTGATGGCGTATACGCTAATATACATTATATCATGTGTTAAGGGGTAACTAGCTTGCACTAGCATGTGTGTCATCAATCCTATGAGATCAACGGTGGGTGACAATTCTGTTAACGAAATTTTGATGTAGATTTGCGTTATTTTGAAAAAATATGACATCAATGGGATCGACTATAACATGAAATAATTTTATATAAAGAAAGGATCAAGAACTGTAGGTAGGATCTTCTAAGCTGATGTTGTCTAATAGCTACTTTCACAACTGACCTTGAATCGAGGAAGCGTTTTTTGTGCTCCCAATTGACAATGAGCCTAACATAAATTCCACATAGGAGCCTTTCATATATGAAATTAATAATACATGTGTTAGCACACGTTAGAGTGACATGTATCATCGATCTTAAATATTAAAGGCTCCCGTGTGTGACTTATGCTTAGGCTCATTGCCAATGAAGAGCATGAAAAATATTTAATAGAAACCTTAAGGGCTATCTGATGTAATAAATATGAAGTGACTACCTCCTCTAGTGGTGGAGGCTAAGCACAATTATTGATTGTCACTGTCATTGGAACAAATTGATAAAATTACACAACAAAGAGGACATTAGCATATTAAGGATGTATAGTAGAAAATGTGAAAAGGGACTTATGGGGATAATCATAGAACTAACACTTTAATGTCAATGTGAGATTAAAAATGTAAACTTAAGGTAATAATTGTGTTAAAAATGGCATTTAAAAGATCTTAAAAAACCAACATGGGACTGAGGACCATTCCAAATTACTTCCTCCGTCCTATATTAAGTGTCTTATTTAATTTTTCAAAATAAAAAACCAAATAAGAGACAAAGGAAATATTATATATCTTTAATAGCACAAGAAACCAATGTTGAAAAGTAGGTTAAATATGAGCTAAGCTTATTTTATGAGAAGCCTATGTAAATAGGTTTGTTGGGTATTAAGAGCCCAAACCCACTTTTATGTAAATGAGAATCTCACATGTAAATTGGTTAAATAGAGAATAAATAGTCTTACACCTCTTTGAAGATGGAAATTAAGTTAAAATATATGAGCTAAGTTTTGCCTATTAAGTTAGGCCCTTAAGTCACCCCACTTTTGTAAGATACCACTTTTTATATTGAGTCTCGTTTATATAAGCCCGGGCTCATATACACCTACGTGAGCCCGAGCTCTATAGGCATTTACATCCGGCAGCCCATAATACTCATGAGTTTAAATGCCCATGAGTATTATGGGCCGTCAGATGTAAATCCGACGGTCCATAAAGCCCGGGCTCATGTAGGCATATATGAACCCGGGCTCATATAAACTTTTTCCTTTTATATTTATGTAATCATGAAGATAAAGTGTAGCAGCATGGTTTAAGAAGAGGATGAGGAGTGCAATAGAGACTGCGGACACCTTCCTTTTAAAGCTGTGTAGCAATAGAGATGGCGACAGAGGAGGGTGTTAGCAGGGAGGTAGAGGCAACACATAGGAGGAGATTGAGCTAAATTAAAGTTTATCCTGTGACTATGGATATGGATAAACTCCCATTTGTGTTTCCTACTTAGAGGTTGATAAAGGTTTATAAGTGTATAGAGTAGCCTCATCATTTTATGTCACAAAGTAAGCTTATTTAAATAAATAGTAAAAGCTAGGTTACAAAATAGGTGGAAGAAGAGGCGACACATAGGAGTAGATTGGGCCAAAGTTGATATAGATAAACTCCCGTATGTGTTTTTTTGCTAGAGGTGGACAAAGGTTTATAAGTGTAGAGAGTAGCCTGGCCCTTTCATGTCACAATTGAAAGTAAGTCTATTTAAATAAACAGTAAAAACTAGGTTACAAAAAAATAGGTAATCTCTAAACTGCCCCTCCCTCCCTCCTTCATTGAAGTTGCTGACCCAAAATACCCAAGTAACGGAATCTTCAAAAAAGTACCAACCGATGGCCTACGATAAGCATGTTACAATAAAGTTCATGCACAATAATCGTGTAATAAGCTCACCTGCTTAGGAAATTAATCAGAGATTAACACCTGTGATCAGAGACTTGAGGCATTTATCAAGTTTATGATCAGAGGCAGCACTCTCCCGTATATTATCCTGCCTACTATTTGTTTATAGTTTATGACCACGTTTGTACTAATTAAAAAAGTTGTGTTATGTCAATCCAAACGTGTCTTGGCCTCTGCCAAGCTTTCTAACTGGAAGACTAGTTCTTTGACTTATGAACCTGGACACATGATAATCAGGGGCAATCCCGATTCCATTACTTGCTTATTAAGGTTTTTGGTAATCTATCCTAACAGAGGGTCCCACCTTATCCTTAAGTTGGGAATCAAAAGCCCAACACGGACTCCGTCTTCTTCCATTGATGGTTTGGAAGGAAGCAAGTCCACCTCTACTTACCTCTTTTGTAGTTTGCTTTGAAAAGGTTTTTATATCATTGTCTTGCGGCTGGCCACACGGTTGGGATACGGATAAAGGGAAGGAAGGGTGGGGAGTCCCAGCTGAGAGGCAAAGAGCTGGAAGGAAGGAAGGGAGCAAGTGAAAGTGATGTTTTATTCCTTTTCATGTTTGTCTTTGCAGCTTCACGCCGCATCACATTGTTATGTATCCCATGGAGGAGGAGCTGAGCCGGTCCGGTCGAAACTTGAGAGTACTTGGACGGCTTGACCTGGTGCAGTGGACCAAGCATAGCTCCATTTCCATAAAGTCGGTTGTGGGGCCACCACTTTTGGGGACCACCATGCTTATAAATTTTGAAATGTCAAGAAATTTGTTTGGTGCTTGCCACATGTGGTTTAGGGGTTGTTTAGTAACCACTGTGAAAGATAAAGAATTTCCCCGGTCAATATAACATGTTACATGAGCGGAGAAATTCCCTTTCTTTTCATTTTCAAAGGGGTTGTCAAAGAGCTCCTTACTCTCACTTTACAGACTAATGTAAAGCAAGATTAACTTTGGAATTGTACTTAATTACCTGAATACTTGATAATTTCTTCTAAGTTTAAAGGACCACATAAAAATATGGGAGAGAATTATGGCGAGACCATGGCCCATAGGCCCCACCAGTTGGCTATTTACTTGGTATTTTTAATGTTTGGAGTCTTTTGCTCATTTTGCCTTTTCATTTACATATTTATTGATTTTTCTTGTGATATCCCCAATTTCTAAAAAATCTGTACATGATCTTTTGACTTTTGAGGGAAAATGTTAATATGTGCGTGTGCTAGTGAATTTTTGTGGATGCTAGATAACATGCTATTGGACTTTTATCAATGGCCCATTAAAAGGGATGCCATACTCACCTTTCCTTGAATTGAATGGGACACTCATCTAAATGAATTTTTGTGGCTTGATGATGAACAATTGGAGGCTGTCAATTCATAAAGGAAGCAGTGAGAGAGAAACTTAGGACCGGATCCAATAGTTCCCAAGGTTTCCTCATCCACATATCAATTGGTCATGATGATAAGTGGTCACAAAAATATTTTTAATCTAAATCTGGTGGATAGACTTAGGGCATGCAAGCACAAAATAATGCTCCTCTATTTTATGGAAAAAAATTAGCTCATTTTTCCTTCTTTTTCTTTCTTATTCAAACCATTTAACTGTGCTCCTACATTTTATTACATTGTCAAGGGGTGTTAAATTATACCCCCTACGTCCCAAATTAGTAGGCCATTTAGTTTTTTAAAATAAACTAAAATTAATTTATTTTAAAAAATTAAATAAAGCTATTAATGTAAGACATATAGAATAAAATATTTAAAGGGAAAAATCATAAAATTATAAACATTTGTTAAAAACTTTTGGATGGGTCACAATAAGTTTAATTTGTAAAAAAATTGATAGAAGTTTTTGTAGAGTCTCACAACTTAATTTTCTATGGTCATACATGAATTTTGTGCATTTGCTTTTATTAATATCAAGAACCCTCACTTAGTTTCATAAAAATTAGATTATATTGGTTGATAATTTATTTTAGAAAAAATTTATATGAGCCTAGGCTCATGTACATCAGTGCATCATGGGTCGTCGGATCAAAATCTAATAAGGCATGGTGGAAGAAACTAATTTGCCCTTAAATTATGTGTATCATTAGATTAAAATAGATTTTACACATAATGCGTAAGCTTGTGCTGAGCTTATATAAAAGAGGCTCATTTATTTTTTATTTACTTATAAAATTTGAATGTCTGTACTTTAATGATTGGGTTCCTTTTCCCCTTATAAAGTTAGGATTAGGAGTATGACACCCACTATGTTAAGAAGATAAGTTGGCTAAAAGTAGGATATTCCATAAAGCCATTGCTTTGCAAACACGGCTAAGGCCAGCCGAAATATCTCCCTTCACCGTTACCCATTCGCCCCATGCCAATTCTATAAAATATCTCACTTCAGCCTATTTATAAGGGGTGATAAGATAATGATTGGGGGAGGTTAGGATAATTAAGAAACTCAAAATATAACTAAAATTTTAATTATATAGGGGAAATTAGACATTTCTCTCTATGTTTTGCTTAATGAATCTTTCAAATAGTGACATTTCTGAGTGGCAATAATAGCGTTTCATTAAAAAAGTTCTTTCGACCTTGCATCAGTTAACTCCCCCAAAAAAACCTGCTGCCTTTCCCACTGTGTAAACTGTATAATAACACTATGCAGAAGGTTGCTTAGCATCAGATGTTAGCTTTCACCATATAATCATCGTTGCTTACTTTCATCTGGTCCTTGCTGATCTCGTTGCTGTTTCTGTTTGGCAAGGCGGACCTTTCTCATTCATTTCCATAACTTCATTTTTTATATAACAAGTAACCATCCGCTCTTCCCTGGTCTTCTTTGCGTTAATTCAACTAAAATAGGCTATTCTGGACAATTTTTAGGGAAGTATATATTCAAAGCCAGTTCGAAGGATCGCAATTTAGTGCAATCCAGGCAGAAGAAGATGAAAAAATGTTCACTAAATGAATTAAATCGTTCAATGATTTTCATTTATCTATTGGCCTGTGCTATAGTGTTAGTAACTAAAACCGCTCCCATGTCAGCAAAAATAATCAATTAAATTGACTCCAGAATGCCATGTCAGTATTGAAGTCCATGGCGTCGTCCCAGTGGGAGCTTGACGGCGGTGGCAGCAGCAGGGCCTCCGCCAAGTCCTCCAGCAGTGCCGGCATGCCGAGCGCCTCCTCCACTTCAAAGAAGAACCCAGTTGCCGCCTCTTCCCCCTTTAATACCTTCGGCGCAATTGAGTCCTCTGCCTCGCTCTCCTCCTCTTGTGTTGCGGGACGAAACATCTCCGCCGCCTCAGCCGCGGCCCTTCGAATGTCCTCCGCCTCACCCGTATCCGGGATGGGCAGCAGCCAAGCAGAGTCGGCGAAGTTCAGACAAGCCGACCTCCCCCGGAGGGCCATGGCGGCAACGTCGTGGGCTCGCGCCGCCATCTCCGCAGTCGGGTAGGTGCCGAGCCATATCCGGGTCTTCCTGTTTGGCTCCCGGACTTCGCAGACCCACTTGCAGCCGTTGCGGCGCCGCACGCCACGGTACACAGGATGACGGGTCTCGCGAAACTTCTTCCGGCCGGAGCGCTTCTTAGGGCAGTTGGAAGCCAGCTTGGTGTAGAAGAGCACTTCCTCGGAGGAGGAGGAGGTGGAGGGCGATGTGGCTTCGGCCCGAGACGGGCAGTACTCTAAGTCCCAGCTGAGAGTGTCCATGTCCAGTAGAGAAGGTGTAAGTTAGAAAAGGATTGGCTAAAAGACTGCGTGGAAGGGAGACAGCGAAGAAGAGCGTGGCGGTTTGTGTTCTGTGGAAGTTATAAGAGATGCGACTGAATATATAGGCCGGGACGCATTCCTAATTGGGGAAGGACGCGGTGGTGAGTTGGCATATAGACACGTTATTTTGCCTTAGTTGGTGCACACCTGGCTGCCGCTTTAGTCCCTTGAAGAGTGGTGACTAGGCAGTCCATGACGTGGAGGTGTAAATATAGAATGGACGAAGGTTCCAGTGTCAATGATATAATTTTATGCGTCATCCATTTTGGGAACCTTTCCTGATTGTTCTGGATAGCCCCCGTATGCCCGCTTATCCAAATGGAGGAGAATTTTTAAAAAATTAAATAAAGGACATAGGGAGATAAGGTGCGTGTTTTTTTATGTTCGACGACGAGCATCACTTAAGTTGCGAACGGGAGCCCATCATTCCTAAGATTAATGGTGCACGTGCTAATAAACATTGACGCTAATGTGCTCTAATGTGTATATCGTTGATTTTAAAATTCAAGGGCTCCTATATACAGCTTATACTAAGTTGGTTGTTAATGAGGAGGATGTGAGTCGTTGATCTCGTAGATGAACCGTTGTCATATGTAAATGAACTGCTCCCATACGTAATTTACATTGAGCTCATTGTTAGTGAGGATAGGAAAAACTATTCTATATAAAAGATACTCCCTTTGGCCTATTTTAATAGGTTTATTTAAATATTATTTATTTTAATTCATGTTATCTTTCTCATCTGTAATAGTGGATATTGTAAAAAGTTCTCTACTTTTATTTAGGAAGCTTCTTATAAAGGCCTTAAAAAGATTTGCATCTAATGTTGTCTTGCATATTTCTTATCATTTTTGCCTTAGGTTTACACTTTAGCTTAGTCATATATAAAAGTGGGACCTTGTCTATTGTAAATCCAATGGTGAAGTTTCACTCACGGAGTGACAGGTGAAATTTCACCAGTAATTAATTTTACTAAATTGATGACATATATATTAGTGCACATTAGATCAGTGTCTTAGAGAATAGCTAGCTTGTACTAGGGCATGTGTCATCGATCCTTTGAGACTTATGTTTAGCAAAACTTTGACAACGATTCCAAAACACCCTATAACAAAGTATGATATGTTATAACATGAAATAATTTTTATAGTCCCATTGATGAGCCCAGGGCAAATCAGGCCACAAGATGGGCGCGTTTGAACTATTCCATTTTTTTAAGGGATCAAACAATGTAGGCAAGACTGCAAGATCTTTAAAGCTAATGTTGTTGTCTGATAAGTAATAACTCCTTCCACAAGTGACCTTGACTCGAAGCTTAATGGCTAGTTGATGGCATAGATATGAAGTGAGTACCTCTACTAGGGAAGAGTTTTTTATGTTCCTTGCGCATCATGAGCCCAACATAAGGAATGTAATAGAACAAGCTGTTAAAGAAGGGTGGTTATTTGAAGTGGATTCTATCTTTTTTAGTAAATGCCAAACTTGTTGCTCAGTGGGCGAGCACAATAGCTACATGGACCCCTTCCGAGTCTCTTATTTTCCTGGGGTTAGGGGAAGGAAGGCCAGTAGAGCGTACTTTCATAAACATAAAGGCAAGGCAATCTTGAAAGGAAGTCTTTTTCGCAGTATAGGGATCAATCATGTTTAAAATCAAAGGTGTACATGCTAGCATTATCAATCTCATGAATAATCGGCCCTCATGTGTTCCTTATGCTAGGCTCATGGTGAGTGAGGAGTATTAAAAATTCTTCCCTCCCCTAAAGAAACACTTTCCTGCCCCCATTGACAACAAGAAGATTATAAGCTAAAGATGAGAGCCCTTGATATTTAAGATTGACAGTAAACATACACCTTACGCACTGTCGCCCGTGGTAATTACATTAATGTGCTTCCCTCCCTTAGTGGTTGTCTAAGCACTGTATTGTTAACTGAAACAAATTGATAGAATTGCCCACCAAAAAGGGTATTAGTATATTAAGGATGTACATTAGAAAATTGTGAGAAAGGGAAATTGGGGGCAATCATAGAACCTCCCCTTAATGTCAATATAAGATTACAACTAAAGATAATAATTGTGTTAAAAATGACATTTTAAAGATTACTTAGAAAACCTATGGTGGGGGCCGAGGAGCATTCTGTCTCTCTCACACACACAGATATATATATATATATATATATATATATATATATATATATATATATATATATATATATATATATATATATATATAAAGTATCCTATTTGTTTTTTCAAAATAAAAAACTAAATAGGACACATGACGGAGGAAATATTATCTTTAACATCAAAAGAAACTGTATATTATCTAAAATGCTCTATTTGTCCTAAAATAAATAGCTTCATTTGTTTTTAAAAAACATATAGAGGGAGTATGTTCTTTGGCATCTAGTTTGGTTAGGCCTCGTACCTATATCGAGCACCTCTCTACGCTTTGTCCTTCTTTTATCCACCATTGGTCATATTCCGGTCATCGGATAATTCCATCTTCTCCAACAGCTCCCTCTCTCATTCCTTAGGGCAAAAAAATTCTCTCAAAAAGCCCTAAATATCTATTTATAAACATGAGGATTAGGGTTCTTAATCCATTTAAAAGTTGGGCCAAATAGGCTACTTGGGCTTTTTTTTATTAATTTCTATCAATATAATTAATCGGGCCCGCACATGACTTAAACAGACAATTTGCGCGTCCAATTCGGGTAAATGGGGCCTATGCGTTATGTTCAACTTTGAACAGTCATAACTCCCTTATCCAAACTTTGATTTGCACTCTTTTTGTCTAGTTTCTATCCATATAGGCCTCAACCACCAATTCCAACCATTGAATAATAAGTTATTCTTATGAGAAGGTCAAGGGGTTGAATGCCCTATTTTTCATGTGGTCGACTTCGAGAATTTATAAAATTCTCGGATGTTACAGCTAGCCCGACCCAAAATAAAGAAATTAATTTTTTTGTTATAGGATATAGTCTCACATTGTTGAGATAAGAAAATTTTAAGGGGCAAGTTACCTATTTAAGAGGGGCAAAACATCCAAATTTATATCCCTTTACTATGAGGGTCTCAATCGAAAAAGCTAAAGGCCTATTAGTGAGACTCCACCCAAAAGATAATTTGTTTTAAATTATAATATAAAAAAAACCTGAAAGCTCGTGGCTCGAGTCAAGCCAGCTTTTTAGTTGAAAGGTATTTTTAGGGCCTGTAATGTCCCTGAATTTTCTACGATTTTCTGTGATTTTCCTGCTATTTTTCTGGTCATTTTCGGAAGGAAAATGTGATGCTTCGGCGTATTCATATTTATATATTTTTCCCCGTATTTATACCCGTAGAGTCGGGTGTGGGGCTTAGTCGCAGGCCGTGGGCCTCACTGCGTGCTTACGATGCGAATTTTGGAGTTACAACGCGTAACCGATGGGTGAACGCGTGTTAGGGACGTAGAAGTAAAAATTAAAAAGATTATATATAAATCTTCCGTCAGATTCAGAACCGACATTCATAAACTTTCGAAGTCAGTAAGATTTTCACGTCTAGTGACTTTTGGGAGAAACCCGAGCCCATTTTCGGTCGCTCCGTTCTCCCTCCTCCGTCGTCGAATTCCAGCGATTCTTATTAGGATCTGCTTTGCCTCACCACCACGAGTCCGTAGACACCGGATATGACCACCGCCGTGGCCTCTTCGCTCTTACACGAGGTACCGAACCTTTTTCGGGTTTTTCTCTCCTTTAATCCCGTTTTTGAACTGTGGGTGTGCGATTTTGACGTCGTTTGCGACCGCTCTCAACTAGACTTATGTTTAGTTGGCCGCTAGGAACCCATAGGCACTGGCTAGAGCCGCCGCCGTGCTTTCTGCGCTCCGCTGTGAGCTGCCGACCTTTTGGTCGGGTTTTTGTTTACATTTTATATCTCACTGTTCGTGAGATTTTTTGGACGCCGGTGTGTTTCCGGTTGTTGTCCGGCTACCGGTAGGACTCCGTCCAGCCTACCTCGACCCAGTGTCGGTAGGGGGTTATCGTTTCCGACCCCGCCTTGCCCCTATTGCCTTGCTCCTCCCGATTAGACGCTTTGGGTGCGTCTCGGGTCGCTAGCATCGGCTAGTTGTGGGCCATTTGGCCATCATGGGCTCCGCCCCGGCTCGGTGACAGTGAGGGCCAGTCCCACTTGGCCAATTACACCTCCGCTCGGAATGGGCCGCTTGCCTTTGCCCTATACTGTGCGAAATGCACAGCTGCCCGCACCACGTGTATTGGTTGTAGGTGGCGATCGGCGATGTCGCCATTTCGATCGGCCACCACTTCCTGGCCCTAGCCCTGTTGGCCTTATGTGGGCCTTGGGTCGCCACCGTCCGACCCATCTCCCCCTATAGTGGCACTATTTGGCCGCGTGTGCATGTGGTCACGCGTGCATTTTTGGGTTTAGGCGCCATATTTGTGCCGCCTGACCATCGGTTGGCTTTGCCACCGAGTGGAGTTGACACATAGCCCTCCTCCACCTCTCATCTGTCCTCGAGCGTTGCCCCACGCTCTCCGCACTTATGTGGGCCTTTGTTGACCGAAATCGTCGCCGTTGGGTGCTGTCCACGGCCGATTTTGACGTCTTGTGGCCGGTTGAGCACGTCTTAGCCACCAGCCGATCTTCAGTGAGTACACCCTCGATTTCTGGTCGCACTGCCACTTGTGTTGGCATGACATTTCTCCCGGCCGCCCCTAGTGTGCCGTCGTGGATCGCGGGTTTTGCCGCATTGATTCTGACACCCCATTTGGCCGTGACTAGTTCCGGCGCTTCCTAAAATCCTCGGGACAGCAGCTCTCTCAGCTAGGCAACGGTTTTGACCGCCAACTCCGCCGCCGACGCTGCCACCGTCGTGTGCTCGCCATCGAACGTCATGATTACGAGGTAGGGGAGCTTTGAACTCGTAAATTCATGATAGCATGCTTTGAATGAGTAGTAGCATGCTAGGATTGTATGATTCCATGCTTTGGATGTTATGTAACAATCTGATTGCATGATGTACGTGTAAGCACGATTGTATGGTATGTGGAAATGCATATGACATGCATGTTGGTTGTAAGTACGTTGGATGTATGTATGTGCTAGTGATGGCTAGCGTGTTTGTTGGTAAGTTTCGTACGTTGATTGAGTATGTGCTAGTGATGGCTAGCGTGCATATTGAAGTATGTATGAATGTGTGTGCATGTGCTAGTGATGACTAGCGTGCATGTTGAAGTATGTATGAATGTGTGTGCATGTGCTAGTGATGACTAGCGTGCATGTTCGTAAGTTACGTATGTATGACAATATGTATATGTTATACGTATGTGTGATACACATACGTATGTATGATGGCTATTGGTTGATGCTATGGATATGTGTAAGTGTATGCGGGCTGAGGTATGGGCGATAGACAGTAAGAGGTGACAAAGCTTTCGTATGGATTTGGATATGGATGTGTAAGCGTATGACGGAGGACAGAGGATATGAGTATGACAGGCAAGGATTTGGAGCGGTTTGTTTGGCTTGTATCAGAGCATATGTTTGGGGGAGTGGTCAAGCAGTAAGAGTGTGCATAATTGTACAAGCATAACGTACAAATTATGAAGTGAAAAGTAAGTTTAATAAGTGAGGTATAAGTAAGAGGGCGATAACTGGGTTGACTCTGAGGAGCTTCATTTAATGATGTTAGTGTAAGATGATTTGGCCATAAGGGGATGGCGGAGTACGTAAGACTGTAAGATTTTGGTGTACGATGAGTTTGATCATGATATGGACGGGTTAAGCGAAGTCTGCTACCCTGACGAACTAGGGTTTCGATCAGGCTCAGCTTCGGTTTGATCAGTCGAGGACTGTGAGTTTGTGTGGCATAATTGTACCGCATAATGTACTTAATTCAAACTTGAATTATCAGCACAGCTAATGATAGCGTTGTGAGTTTGAGACCTGAGGGTTCGACGGATTAAGTTCCGTGTTTGAGCTAGCCGATAATGAATCGGCTAAGCATTTATCATGTCTTACCATGGTGGTTATCCTGCGGCATGTTGTCTGCGTGCTGTGTAGAGCACCAGACGTCTTTTGCTCTGTTGAGAGCAACGTATGTTTTTGACTTGGTCTGTGTGCTGTATAAGCCCAGACGTTTGATGCTCTGTTGAGAGCGTTGTATGATTCTGCCCAAGAGTGGCATTGTATGTTTCTGCCCAAGTGGCACTGTATGTTTTCTGCCCAAGAGTGGCAATGGCACTATAAGACCCATTATGGTGGGCGATTCTATGGCACTATAAGACCCCTTATGTGTGGGCAATTGTATGACCCCTTATGTGTGGGTGTATGTTTGCGCGCTCAGGTAAGTAGTATCATAGACCTACTCTTACCTGTTTGATCCTGTGCCCCATGAGCACTGGTGTGCCTTACCTTCGGAAAAGTCCATGGCGTCTAGTCACTCCCCGGAGGTTAAGGTGTTGCCCTAGTGGCATTCTTTTCCATTTCGACGCTGAAGCTTATTAGTTGTAATGAGCTTCAGTGGTCGTTGATATGTGTATGATTATGAGTATGAGCACGACTGTAAGAGTATGTGTATGAGTACGACCGTATGAGTATGAGCACGACTGTAAGAGTATGAGTATGATTGTAAGAGTAAGACTGTAAGCATATGAATCCGAGCAAGACTGTAAGTGTAAGATGTGCGAGTAAGGTCGCACGAGTAAGTGTAAGATGTGCGAGTAAGGTCGCACGAGTAAGTGTAAGATGTGCGAGTAAGGTCGCACGAGTAAGTGTAAGATGTACGAGTAAGGTCGTATGAGTGAGCATATGATTATACGAGTAAGGTCGTATAAGTATGCATATGTTGTATGAGTATGCGTACGATGGTACGAGTAAGTTTGTAAGACCTTGGATAAGGGTGTTTGTGTAAGTTTTGTTTGATGGTATGTTTTTGGCACGATGGTGCTTTGAGTATGTTTTTGGCACAATGGTACATTTGGTATGACTTTGGCACGATGGTGCATTTGATATGTTTGTATGTGCATGAGCATGATATTGATATGCCTATCTGCTTCATGTTTGAGTTGCATGAACGCATGTTTTTATGAACTTATTGAGTTCACCGTTTGGGATTTCCCCTACTGGGTATTTTCCTACTGAGTATGAAAATACTCACCCTACCATTTTTAGCCCCGTGGTACGGGAGGTTTTGCAAGTTGTGCGGAGAGCTCCTGGTGATGGATGCTCATTTCAGCGGTGGATTGATTCCCGTTGACTCAGGTATATGTTTGACTCACTACGAGTTTGTTTGTGCCACGATCCAATGTATTGGGTGAGACGAGACGTTAAGATGTTTATATTCTGGACTTTCATTTGGATTAGTCTGTGGACTGTTATGGGACTTGCACTTAGGGATGCCTGGGGAGTGATTTGTATTTAAAAGTCTATGATCATAGCAATTTAGTCGTACGTGTGTTTTCGAGTAGCGCTTGATGATATTTGCTTTAGCCGTACGATGTTTGACCGTGTGATGAAAATATTTAGATGGAAAATGGATGTTTAGTGTTTTAAATTATAAACTGTTTTATCAGGTTTTGATTTCGTCATTTTTCCTCCGATTTACAGACGTTATATTGCAAAAATTTTCTGTGAATTTTGAGGAAAATGTGTGAAAAATCTCGGGCGTTACAGGGCACGACCCATTTGCAGTCCTAGGTATGTCCGTACTATGCTCATCATGGTTGTGGAACCCATGAAGTAGTCATTTGGGTAAAGAAAAAAATTTATATGAGCCCAAGTATTATGCGCTATCGATTGATATTTGATGGCGTAAGGGGGAATAAACCAATCTGCCCATTGAGTTATGTGTATCATTATATTGAAATCCAATAGTGTGTGATGCCCATGCTCATGCAATCGTGTGTGTGCCCAAATTCATATAAACATGGTTGTTGGGTAAATTGTACCTATACCTCTTGACCTTTAGTAAAATTTTAATTGTACTATTTAATATGTTAAAAACTAGATATATACTCCTTGCCAATAAGAACGGTCAATAGTTATCTTCATACGAAAAAACTATTATTAAATGCCTAACCTCTAAGGGGTAATAGGCGATGGCAATCACGACAAATCAACTCACTACCGCGCTCTTCATTAGTTGTAGCCCCCTTAGTAGTCAAGTGGATAAAAATATTTTTATCATTTAAAAATACTCACAAAAGTAGTCCATCCGTTTGGTAATTAATTTAAATTTTAAAATAAAAATAAAATAAAATCAAATTATTTTGGTTTTCAAATTTAAATACTTATTAAAGGGTGAAAGAAGTATTTATTAACAGTTTTGTTATATATATATAATTTTTAAAACGTTGAAGGTTAAGTACAATTTTATTAAAAGTCAAAGGGTATAAAAATAATTTATCTTTTTTGAAAAGGAAGTTTGTGATGCATTGAAACCTAAAAAGGACCGGAACAATATCTCTCTTTTTGTTGTGGGTTTCTATCATATTATTTATTCAAGAAAAAAATAAGAATGCGTCATTTCCCCCCCAAGAAATACTCAAAGCTCCCCATTACTTATACACTCCTAAAAAAGTTAAAAAATACTCATGTATACCCCTACTCGGCACCCCAGTAAAGAAAATTTATTATTCCTCATATTCTCCGTCTCCGGCGGTAAGGGTGACTGCGACGACATCCACTAAAGCAACAGGGCGGCAGCCGGCAGCCCATCTGGCCGCAATATTGTCTGTATATGATTAAGTTTGGTGCAATTATTTCAATGTTTTCAATTTTCACTGCTGTTGTCAATTTTGGTTGTTCATTTTGTCTCAATGATGACAGTCACTTGCGTCCATTGATTTTCACTGCTATAGTCGATTTCGGTTGTTCATTTTGTCACAATGATGACAGTCACTTGCGTCCATTGTACAAGAGCAATTTTCGTTTCTGAGTTTTCGCCACTTTGGCATTAGCTCCGTGTGAAAAAGACGTGAGCTTTTGAATGCGCAAGTTTGCTGCTCTTTATTTTGGTTTTTATTTTATGGAAATGAGGCACTTTGTTTGAGGTTGTCGTCAATTTTGGACGAGCTTCTATCATGGAATGCAGCAGGGCCTGCTGGCCGTGAGTTCTAGGCTGCACCAGCGGCGCCAGGCCACTGTTGTGGCTATGCAAGTGGTACCCAGTCCCGCCATGAGCTTACCGGCTGGACCAGATCTGGCCCGGCTCTGATCGGCGGCCTTGTCCCAATTCTGGAGGTAGCTGGTTGTTGGCTGAAAAAAAAAGGCTGACATCGGCAACCGGCCTCCGGCGCTGATAAGAAGATGGGGTGGGGGGTACTGAGCAATAAAAAAATATTAGTTATTTTTTTTAATGTGGGGTTCTAATAGACGCATTCAAAAAATAAAGATACATCGCCAAGAAAAGCAAAAACAGACAGGCTCAAAAGGGGGAGCATTTTTGGGTGGGTGAGCTGCATCTTGCAAATTAGGTTCAGAGGGGAGTTTGTCCCACGTAGCCACAAAAGGTGTATTAAAGGGACCCCAGTATCCAAAGACAATTTACAGCTATGGGGCCTGCAGATTCACCACACCAGACGCAAAAGTCAGGATCCCAACATGACACCAACATGACGTTTTTACGAAAAGATCATGCATGACATCCCCCTTTTAGTTTTGAATTGCAAGAGGTTTTAAATTACGATAACTTAGGAACCCACGATACGATAAAGTATTTAGTAAAACTGCTCTACTACGTAAGTTGCGTATACATTTATTCATATTTAAACACGTAAACTAAAATTTATGTCTTATTTTATTTAATTTTAAACATGCACAAATTAACTAAACATGTCATTTAAACACGTAAACTAAAATTTGTCTTATTTTATTTAATTTTAAACACGCACAAATTAACTAAACATGTTATTTTTTAAAAAGATATACCTACCACGTGATCTGTAGAACGATTCCACCTGAATAAATTTTTTGCTGGTATGGAAACCTTGACATGGCGATTTATAGCTTTCTTCCCCTCATTTCAATCAGTATTCCTGAAAATGACCCGGCCACCGACTTGGGTTAGTAGTAGGGTCTGAATTTTTCTGGTTTAACCATGGGTCAACTCGGTTCAACCGGAAAACTATAACTAGAAGACACTTTGAAGAGTTGATTGGGTCTGGTTAAAGGCTCGGGTTGGCTGGGCTTGCATACGAAACCCGTCGTTTTAAAAATTAGCCCGGCTGATTAGACTAAACTCAAATTCAGCCTTACCAACAGTCCTTAGTAAAGTTTTATTAGTTGTTGATGGCCTCCAATCAATGGTATACGATGTAGCACATAAAATTTGTAAAAAGTTATAATTTATATAGATTTTGTATACTTTATATGCATCATTAATTGAAGGCTATTAAGTAGACTAGAGGCATGTTTGGGAGGTTGTGAGGTAGAGAAAACGTTTTTTCTACTGACTCTTTTCCACGGGAAAATTGGAGGATAAATCGATTTCTTCGTTTTAAGTTATACAGGGTAATTTAGGGTTTTCCCCTACCAACCTGAATTTTGCCCAATTGAACCGATGTGTTCCCTGTCTCGAACCCGCCCACCATTTTGAGTCAGTGGCCGGGTCGGGTCAATTTTTAAAAACACGAATGAAACCAGCTAGTGTGCACGCCCCCGGCCCGAACACCAAAATCGGCGAGGAACTTTCTCACCCACGACGGTCAAAAGACTCAAAACCCTTCAAAAACCACGTTCAACACCGAATCCACCGAACCAAAATGAAGCCAACAGTCCGACACGACACCGACAGGTCCCAGCTCTTTTACAAATCCATCCACCTCACCTCGTTTAATGCCGCTCAGGCCGACTTGATCAGCTTCCGCGTTAAGCAGCTCAAATCCTTACGTGGGTCACCGCCAGTTTCCTCCCTCACTCCCTATATAAGAAAAGGCTGAGTTTCCTGTTTAAGTTTGTAGCTGGTGGTACTTTTGGTAATCCATTTCTGGGTACTAAGTTGGATTTTCTTTTGCTGCCTTGATGAAGAAGAACACATTGATCAACTCCGACTACGATGCTCACGAGGAGAGCTCGTCGTCTCCAAGCAGCGGCCTGCGGCTGAGGGAGTTTTCCCATGAGGAGGCGATGGAGATGGCGGCGACGGCTGCGGGGAGGAAGAAGAAGAGGGCGGGAAGGACAAAGTTCCGGGAGATGAGGCACCCGGTCTACTGGGGGGTGCGGCAGAGGAACGGGAACAAGTGGGTGTGCGAGGTGAGGGAGCCCAACAAGAAGTCCAGGATATGGTTGGGCACCTTTCCGACGCCGGAGATGGCAGCCCGTGCCCATGACGTTGCGGCGTTGGCACTTCGGGGCTCCTCGGCGTGCCTGAATTTCCCGGACACGGCATGGCTCCTGCCGGCGCCAGAGTCCGACAGCGTCAGGGACATACAGCGAGCTGCGGTGGAGGCAGCTGAGGCGGTTCGGCCGCGGGAGGAGGGGCAGAACGGCGGAGAGGCCCATGTGCCGAGAGCTGAGAAGGAACCAGCGGCGGAAAATGGGCCTCTGAAGGAGGAGGAACGGGCCATGGGCTTGCCCACTTCCTTCACAAGCATGGGGGAGGGGCTGTTGCTCTATCCTCTCTCCCCTCCGGCATGTGCGGTAGATGGGTCCCACTGGGATGACATGGATGGAGAAGTGGATGTACCGCTCTGGAGCTACTCCGTCTAGCAAGGTTCATTATCAAGATCATTAAAGGTTAATTAAGGTCTTAAGCATAGTTTTTGGGTCTCTTTGCCATGCCTCTTTATTTTTTCCCTTGGCTTTGGTTGTAGGGCCCCCAATTTGTTAACAGACATCGCCTACTATGGTAATAAAGTGAGAAACTTGGGAGAAGATGTTTAGAAAGTTTCCAAATCCAATAAATGAGCAAATGAATTTTTGATAGTTCATCAGATTGTGGATACTTGGCTACTGAGATCACATAATTCCTTAATCTTGAATCTGTGGTGGTAGCTGACTTGAAATGGTCAAAAGACCCCTTAATTGGACTATCATTTCGGTTATCTTGACTTGACGGACATGTCAACTTATCAGAATTGTGGTGAAAATGGCTACCGAGATCCCTTAATTCCTTCTTTAGAATCTGTAGTGGTAGATGAGCTTGAAAGGGTCAAAAGAACCCTATAAATGGACTATCTTGCTAAAAAGCACTGCAACGTATCAAATAGTCAACCGTTTAGAAGACTGTTTATCTTGCCCATGTGAACTTATCAGAAGAGATTAATGACACACCAGAATGTCCGAGTCAACTATGCGGTACAGATAGACAAGACTTTGAATTCAAACTTAGGATGTGCAAAATTAAAAGCAAAATAAAGAAGGGCCAAGGGAACTTCAACAAACTTGGCTAAATTGGACTGCTTAAAGATAAGTCATCTAATCAAAAGTCAACCATTAAGAATACTATTTTAACGAGGCATGCCAGATAATAATAAAAGAGTAATGCTAACGTCACATTGCAAAAATGTACGTTAAAAGTCAAATTCATCTTCCTATCACCATGGAAGAACCACTCATCAACGGTGATAGGAAGATGAAGTAGACTTTTAATGTATATTTTTCAACATCGCGTAAGCATTTTTCTAAATAAAAAACCATGAGAGATTTTTTACACGCCAATATGACTATAAGGACAATCAGCTAAAAATATTTTCAACGGGCCGCGGGTCTTCAAAAATACTTATTGGGGTTTTAAATGGTATTTTTATTTGCCCATATGGCAAAATAAAGACTCAAAAACTTCAACTATAGATGCTAATTTTATATTTTAATATTAATAAAATAATAAAAAAAGTAAAAAAAAGGGTGCCAAGAAAAGAGAAAAAGTATAATTAAAAATAAAAAAAAATGTACAAATAGCATCTCAGACTTTCAAAATTGAAGTCTCAAGTAAAGGATACTATTTTTACGTAGAAAATAACAACCTAGTTAGAGTCTTTAAGGACTTTAATTTTGTCTACGGAAGATGCGACAGACATAATCAAATATGAGAAAGATAGCCAACTTGTACAAATAAAGAGAACTCCAGAAAAATTAAACACTATATTTGTGACTTTGAATTCAAAATAAAAAATGTACTAATTACAAGTAAAAAAAAAGGCCAAGTTAACTTTAACAAACTAGTCTAAATATTTACACCCTTATAAATTACAAAGTAGCATAAAAAGAGATCAATTAAAGAGTAAAAAAAAACAAGCCTTGAAGAGTGAGTGACTAGTCAGTCCATGACGTGGACTAGTGCTTTCTATTGGTGTAAATATGTAAATGGACGAAGGTTCCAGTGTGTCTATGTGCGTATGTCACGTGTTAATGATATAATCTTATGCATCATCCATTTTGGGAACCTTTCTTATTATCCTGGCCATGGATAACCCTGTGTGCCCGCTTATCCAAAGGAAAGGAGATTTTGAAAAAGTTAAATACAGGACAGAAGGAGACAAATAGGGAGACAAGGTGCTATATTTGAGGAGTATTTTGTATATTCTTTATTGACAATAAACTTAGTTTAAGCTCTATACGAGATTTTTTTATTAAATAAAATTAATAATATATATGTTAGCAAATATTAACGCTAATGTGTGCTAGTGGGTATGTTGTCATGTGCAATTTATACTATACTTATTGTCGGATGAAAAATATTTTCTTACTTTTACGTATATAAAAAAGAAGAGTTTTTCATGCTTCCCTCTCACAATAAGCTTAGCATAAGTTACGTATAAGAGTTATTGATATTTAAGATCGACAATACATACGTTAATACATATTAGTGTCAATGATATTAATATTAATGTGTTAGCATATGCACTATTGATTTTGTAAATGAATGGTTCTCATGCCTAGCTTAAATTAGGCTCATTTTCAGTGAGGAGTAAAAAAAACTTATTCCGTATAAAAGATACTCCCTCTGGCCTATTTTAATAGATTTATTTAAATATTATTTATTTTAATTTATGTTATATTTTTCATATAAAATAGTAGATATGGTAAAATATTAACTATAAGACCTTTATTCAAGAAGCTTCTTGTAAAGGTTTCATGTAATCTTACATATTTTTTTTATCATTTTTGCCTTAAGTCTACACTTTATCTTCGTCATATATAAAAGTGGGACCTTGTTTGTTGTAAATTCGTTGGTGAAGTTTCACTCACGGATCGAGTGACGGGTGAAATTTCACCGGTTATCAATTTTACTGATGTTAGCTCACATTACACCATGTGTCTTAAGGGATAGCTAACTTGCATTTGCGTGTGTCATTAATCCTATGAAATTAACCTTTAATAAAACTTCAACAACGATTCCGAAATATCCTACTCCCTCCAGTAGAAAAAAATTTTGTTCTATATTAATAGCTCCATTTTGCTCGATTTAACCCCGTTACGTAGGTCTCTAATGCTTCTCATCGTTCACCCTCTTGTACCTTTTGTTCTGAACTTGTCCTCGCACTGTTGCGGCGACACGAGGAACCCCTTCTCCGGCACCTTGTCGCTCGTTGACATGCACTCCGGCATGTCCTCCGCCGTGAAGTTGAGCCGCTGGAAGGTAGTTAGCTGCCATGGCCCTGCCCTCGCCGTATTGATCCTAGGCGCACTAAACCCGCACCTCGGGGCCCTCCTCTCAGCAAAGCTCCCACCGGTCTTCACACTCTGTTGCTTCTACCGAGCATGAAAGGCTCCAAATCCCTCAGACGTGCCTCCCTCCTCGGATTCCCTTTGCACCGGCGGAGTCGAATCTCATCCGCTCAAGAACTAAGAGAAGGGAATGGAGGCGGCAGCCGAGCCCGCGAAGCAGTCGGGAAGAAGGATCGAGTAAAGGCCCCCCCAAGGGTTGGAGACGAGCGACCTCCAGTCGCCTCGACTTCTCCTCTCGCGTCAAGATGCAGGCCTGGCAGTTCTGCAAGAAGTCGATCCAAGCTCCTCCTCTCTCAACATGGAAATGAGAATCTTGGCCCTACAGTCGTTGTCTACCTCTATCTCGCTGGCATCTGAGCAGGTAAGCCTCTTATGCTCAAGGACATCCTGTCGGTGCCATTTCGGAACCTGGGCAGGAACAACCTGACAGTGGAGACCGGGGCGCTAGTGGAGTGGTTCAGTCTTTCGACATGGAGATTGTGGGTACCTGCTACGTCAAGAGTGCTGATGATATGAGACGATATTGTGTTCTTTTGGGCATGGGGAAAGGCGGCTATGAGCCTATGATGTTGCTCGAAAGGCTCTCAGGAAGGCAGCGGTAGCGTACAGGGCCATCGGAAGAAGGATCAGTCCTGACGTGATGGAAGCAGTCGCCATGTACATGGCCGCTCAGAGTCTCGGTGAAGCCAACGTGAAGACGTATCGATCATAACAGGGGAGAGTGAGGAAGCAAGGTTTTCTTTGTCCTCTTCTTCGCCTCTGCCTACTACCTCATGGGCCGCTGGCGGGAGAAGATCTACACCTCCACCCCACTGCACTTCCTCTCCACCTCCAAGATCTTTTTCGTCTTCGCACTCCTCGCCTCCATCATCTACCTCCTCGTCTTCTTCGGCATCGACTTTGTCCAGTCCTTCATCTCATCTCTCCCCGATGTCTACTTACTCCCTGCTACCTGGCCCATCGTCTACTTCCTCCTTGCCACCCCTGCCGTTACGGCTTCCGGCCAATGAGCACTCCACTAATGTAGACACCCACGGCCACGGCAGCCTCCAACTTTGGTGGCGGACAGTCTAAGATGGCCTTGAGCTCGGGCTCGCCAATGAGCACTCCATAAACGCAGACGCTCACTTGCAGCTTCCGGCCTCAGAAGACGTCCCCGCTCTCGTCAACAATTCCTTCTACTCCTTGCCATGCAAGGTCCACATCCAGTCGGGGCTTTATGTAGCTCTTCTCATCTACAAAACTTCTTCGCGTGTACGAGGTTTTGAGCCATTTTGATTTTTTTATGAAGAAATGAGTTTCCGATGAGAACTGGCATTCCTGCCATTCTCATGCACCACCCCGCTAGGTCCAACAAGGAGGAGCGCGACCAGTGGTTCTCGGTCGAGGAGGCCAGCCACTGGACGAGCAGGCACTTCAGGGGCATATGATGCAAAGGGGTAGAAAATAATCACCGGGAGTTTTCTTATGTCAGTACTTACGTGAGACTTACATGAGATAAAAATCATAAAAAAGAGAAATGGAACTATTAATATAGGACAGAGGGAGTATAACATTATGACATACTATAACATAGAATGATTTTGTATAGAGTCCAGTTAAAATGCACCCAGCACATATCAGGCCACGGAATTCATATCCCGCAGCCCTGCATGATATAGGGGGCAAACCTATCTCCCCCCAAGTCATGGAATTTTCACCTTGGGGCTGCGATGCGTCCGAGTGCACTAGTGCCCTGATGCGTCTCAACTATTTCGTTTATTATAAGGGATCAAGTAATGTAGGTAGATTTTTAAAGATCTAATGTTGTTGTCTTATAAGTAATAACTAATTGAAGCCTTAATGGCTAACTGATGTCATAGACATGAAGTGAGTACCTTTATTACAAAGAGTTGTTCATGTTTCATGTTTACCATGGGCCCAGTATAAGGAATGCCTGGGGACCATTTACTTTTACGATTGATCGATAACATACACATTAGTGTATATTAGCGTCAATATCATTTATGCCAACATGCGTTAGCATGCGCGCCATCGATCTCATAGATGAAATGTAGTGACCCGGCCTTATCCAGAGTCCTGAAATCTTGAATTAAAATTTATCTTCCTTAAACGAGGAAACATCATATATGTGTAAAAGTTGTAATATTCCTCTACTCACTACGAAGCTTCAATGTTTCACTACACGTAAATCAAAACAAAATCTATATTTATAATTATTTTTGTGACGACCGCCATTTTACAAGGATAAACATCATAATTCCATTTGACATTGTAAATTATACTCACATGACTGAACGTGATGGCCGTTGGGGCATATAACAGACATAAAATCACACATAACATCATATTTAAAATAAAATATATTAGAGTACTTGCACAACCAAAAATATTATATATATATATATATATATATATATATATATATATATATATATATATATATATATATATATATATATATATCAAGATCACAGAGCATAGTAAAAATTTATTTTTACATGCCTCATATCACTGTCTATATAGCTCATAGTTATATAAAAATTGAGGCATATTCTGCCTTCACATATTAGTCACAATATAATTACAACCTAAATCAGAAGCAGTAATTAGAGAATTTAGCGAGAAAGCTCTTCCTCTTGTACTTATGTTTTATTCCCCCCAACACTCATGGGGCATTGAGATGCTAAAAAAACGAGGAGTTTTCCCATGATGCTCCACACCCATGCGCGCGCCATACTGATTATTTTTCTCAGCATGTATAAAGGAGTCATGCTCGGATAGTTTTTGGGTCTTATACCAAATAACTATCCTTCATAATTTGGTAGTTTTTTGGCTTTATACAAAATAAATATTCTTCAAATCATATTAATATTATCTAAAAAAATGCACACAATAAAGCAATGTATGCACAACGTTTCAAATACATAATATTCCCCAGAAAATAAACCAAAAAAGTAAAAATGGAACAATAACAGTTTCGAAAACAAAATTCTATGGGCAAAGCATTAGTTTAGAGCTTAAGACTCCCAACCTCGAACTTGGAATATAATTCCGTAATTGAAAAACCGACCCCACCACTACGTCCGACACACTAGATTTAGCTAGAAACGGCTAAATTCAGAGTTGAAACAACTTAGAACGGAAGAAAAGAAGGTTAGGGTGTGGTAGAGGTGAAGGATTTTCACTAGGGTAAGTGAAATGAGTTCGGAATTTATAGCTGAACCCGTGGGTGAAAGGAAAACTGGCGCGCGACATGTGGGGACCACGCATCACGTGCCGTCATTGTGCAGAACATGTGTGTCACGCAGTCGTGCCGCACCGTCATCATGCGAAACGTGCGTGTCGCGCGCTCGCCACATGGGCCACGCGTCGTGTAGGCATCTTGCATGACGAGGAGCTGCCACGCTGCTCCGTGTGTCAGCAACGTGGATGCGTCGCTCTGCGTTTCTGATGCACGACTGATGCAATTTTTGCGTCAGCCCCCATAAAAATATTTTTTTTATTTTTTTTTGAATTTCAAAACTTCAAACGACAATATCTTTTCAACCACAAGTTGGAATCGTGTGATCTTATTATCGATGGACACGTATCAACAAGCCCTTCAAAACGAGACCACTCAAGTGATTCAAAGACCGTTATACTCGTCTTTTAGAGCTCGACCACAAACATTTCAAAATTTTATCTAAAATAATATTCTACTAATAAAAATATACTAAAAACTCTATTATTAGTTTTAAAAAGTTATTGAAAAATCAGGGTTGTCACAAACTGTAATGTCCCTGAATTTTCTATGATTTTCTGTGATTTTTCTGGTCATTTTTTGCGAGAAAATGTGACGCTTCGGCGTATTCGTATTTATATATTTTCCCCATATTTATACTCGTAGAGTCGGGTGTGGGGCTTAGTCGCAGGCCGTGGGCCTCACTGTGTGCTTACGACGCGAATTTTGGAGTTACAACGCGTAACCGGTGGGTGAACGCGTGTTAGGGACGTAGAAGTAAAAATTAAAAAGATTATATATAAATCTTCCGTCGGATTCCAGAACCGACATTCATAAACTTTCGAAGTCAGTAAGATTTTCACGTCTAGTGACTTTTGGGAAAAACCCGAGCCCATTTTTGGTCGCTCCGTTCTCCCTCCTCCATCGTCGGATTCCGACGATTCTTGTCAGGATCTGCTTTGCCTCACCGCCACGAGTCCGTAGACACCGGCTATGACCGCCGCCACGGCCTCTTCACTCCTACACGAGGTACCGAACCTTTTTCGGGATTTTTCTCTCCTTTAATCCCGTTTTTGAACTGTGGGTGTACGATTTTGACATCGTTTGCGGCCGCTCTCAACTAGACTTATGTTTAGTTGGCCGCTAGGAACCCATAGGCGCTGGCTAGAGCCGCCACCGTGCTTTCTGCGCTCCGCTGTGAGCTGCCGATCTTTTGGTCGGGTTTTTGTTTACATTTTGCATCTCACTGTCTGTGAGATTTTTTTGGATGCCGGTGTGTTTCCGGTCATTGTCCGGCCACCGGTAGGACTTCGTCCAGCCTACCTCGACCCAGTGTCGGTAGGGGGTTGTCGTTTTCGACCCCGCTTCGCCCCTATGGTTTTGATCCGCCCGATTAGACGCTTTGGGTGCGTCTCGGGTCGTTGCCATTGGCGAGCCGTGGGCCATTTGGCCATCGTGGGCTCTGCCCCGGCTCGGCGACAGTGAGGGTCAGCCCCACTTGGCCAATTACACCTCCGTTCGGAGTGGGCCGCTTGCCTTTGCCCTATACCGTGCGAGATGCACAGTTGCCCGCACCAAATGTATTGGTTGTGGGTGGCGATCGGCAATGTCGCCGTTTCAATCGGCCACCACTTCCTGGCCCTAGCTTCGTTGCCCCTTTGTGGGCTTTGGGTCGCCACCGTCCGACCCATCTCCCCCTATAGTGGCACTATTTGGCCGCGTGTGCATGTGGCCACGCGTGCATTTTTGTGTTTAGGTGTCGTATTTGTGCTGCCTGACCATCGGATGGCTTTGCCACCGAGTGGAGTTGACCACTAGAGTCCTCCTCCACCTCTCCACTGTCCTCGAGCGTTGCCCCACGCTCTCTGCCCTTATGTGGGCCTTTGTTGACCGAAATCGTCGTCGTTGGGTGCTGTCCACCGCCGATTTCGACGTCTTGTGGCCGGCTGAGCACGTCTTAGCCACCGGCCGATCTTCAGTGAGTACACCCTCGACTTCTAGTCGCACCGCCACATGTGTTGGCATGACATTTCTCCCGACTGCCCCTAGTGTGCCGCCGTGGATCGCGGGTTTTGCCGCATTGATTCTGACACCCCGTTTGGCCGTGACTAGTTCCGGCGCTTCCTAAAATCCTCGGGACAGCAGCTCTCTTCGCTTGGCAAAGCTTTTGGCTGCCAACTCCGCCGCCGACGCCGCCATCATCTTGTGCTCGCCATCGAACGTCATGATTATGAGGTAGGGGAGCTTTGAACTCGTAATTTCATGAAAGCATGCTTGAATGAGTAGTAGCATGCTAGGATTGCATGATGTGCATGTAAGCATGATTATATGGTATGTTGAAATGCATACGATATGCATGTTGGCTGTAAGTATGTTGGATGTAAGTATATGCTAGTGATGACTAGCGTGTTTGTTGGTAAGTTTTGTATGTTGATTGAGTATGTGCTAGTGATGGCTAGTATGTATGTTAACATATGTATGCATGTGCTAGTGATGGCTAGCGTGCATGTTTGAAGTATGTTTGGATTATGCATGTGCTAGTGATGGCTAGCGTGCATGTTTGGAGTATGTATGGATTATGCATGTGCTAGTGATGACTAGCGTGTATGTCTGACGTATGTATGCATGTGCTAGTGATGGCTAGCGTGTATGTTTGACGTATGTATAAATGTGTATGTATGCACTAGTGATGGCTAGTGAGCATGGTTGTAAGTTATGTATGTATGACAGTATGTATATGTTATACGTATGTGTGATACACATACATATGTATGATGGCTATTGGCCGTTGTTATGGATATGTGTAAGTGTATGCGGGCAGAGGTATGGGCGATGGACAGTAAGAGGTGTCAGAGGCTTCATCTGGATTGGATGTGGGATGCGTAAGCGTATGACAGATGACAGAGGATATGGGTATGACGAGCAAGGATTTGGAGTGGTTTGTTTAGTTTGTATCAGAGCGTATGTTTGGGGGAGTGATCAGACAGTAAGAGTGTGCATAATTGTATAAGCATAATGTACAAATTATGAAGTGAAAAGTAAGCTCAATAAGTGAGGTATAAGTAAGAGGGCGACAACTGGGTTTGGCTCTGAGGAGCTTAGTATGATGACATTTGTGTACGCTGTTTTGGCCATAAGGTAGATGGCTGAGTATGTAAGACTGTAAGGGTTCGTTATACGGTGAGGTTTGATCATGATATGGATGGATTAAGGAAGTCTGCTGCCCTGACGAACTAGGGTTTCGGATCGGGCTCAGCTTCAGTTTGATCAGTCGAGCACTGTGAGTTTGTGTGGCATAATTGTACCGCATAATGCACTTAATTCAAACTTGAACTATAAGCACAACTAATGATAGCGTTGTGAGTTTGAGACCTGAGGGTTCGACGGATTAAGTTCCGTGTTTGAGCTAGCCGATAATGAGTCGGCTGAGCATTTATCATGTCTTGCCATGGTGTTTATCCTGCGGGATGTTGTCTATGTGCTGTTTGGAGCACTTAGACGTCTGATGCTCTGTTGAGAGCGATGTACGTTTCCGGCTTTGTCTGTGTGCTGTATGAAGCCCAGACGTTTGATGCTCTGTTGAGAGCGTTGTATGTTTCTGCCCAAGAGTGGCACTGTACGATTTCTGCCCAAGAGTGGCACTGGCACTATAAGACCCATTACGGTGGGCAACTGTATGACCCCTTATGTGTGGGTGTTTATGTTTGCGCGCTCAGGTAAGTAGTATCATGGATCTACTCTTACCTGTTTGATCCAGTGCCCCATGAGCATTGGTGTGCCTTACCTTCGGAAAAGTCCATGGCGTCTAGTCACTCCCCGAAGGTTAAGGTGTTGCCCCAGTGGCATTCTTTTCTATTTCGACGCTGGAGCTTATTAGTTGTAATGAGCTTCAGTGGTCGTTGATATGTGTACGATTATGAGTGTGAGCACGACTATAAGCATATGTGTATGAGAACGATTGTAAGTGTATGAATATGAGTACGACTGTATGAGTATGAGTATGAGCACGACTGTAAGAGTATAAGTACGATTGTAAGAGTAAGACTGTAAGCGTATAAATCCGAGCAAGACAGTAAGTGTAAGATGTGCGAGTAAGTGTAAGATGTGCGAGTAAGGTCGCATGAGTGAGCATATGATTGTACGAGTAAGGTCGTACAAGTATGCGTATGTTGTATGAGTATGCGTACGATGGTACGAGTAAGCTTGTAAGACCCTGGATAAGGGTGTTGTGTATGTTTTGTTTGAGGGTACGATTTTAGCACGATAGTGCTTTTAGTATGTCTTTGGCACGATGGTGCATTTGGTATGTTTGTATGCGTATGAGCATGATATAGATATGCCTATCTGCTTCATGTTTGAGTTGCATGAACGCATGTATTTATGAACTTATTGAGTTCACCATTTGGGATTTCCCCTACTAGGTATTTTCCTACTGAGTATAAAAATACTCACCCTACCATTTTTAGCCCCGTGGTTCGGGAGGCTTTTGCAGGTGTGTGTTGGAGAACTCTTAGAGATGGATGCTCATTTCAGCGGTGGATGATTTCCGTTGACTCAGGTATATGCTTGATTCATTGCGAGTTTATTTGTGCCACGATCCGATGTATTGGGTGAGACAAGACATTAAGATGTTTATATTCTGGACTTTCATTTAGATTAGTCTGTGGACTGTTATGGGACTTGCACTCAGGGATGCCTGGGAGTGTTTTGTATTTTAAAGTCTATGATCATAGCAATTTAGTCGTACGTGTGTTTTCGAGTAGCGCCTGATGATATTTGCTTTGGCCGTACGATGTTTGACCGTGTGATGAAAATATTTAGATGAAAAATGGATGTTTAGTGTTTTGAATTATAAACTGTTTTATCAGGTTTTGATTTCGTCATTTTTCCTCCGATTTACAGACGTTATATTGTAAAAATTTTCCGTGAATTTTGAGGAAAATGTGTGAAAAATCCCGAGTGTTACACAAACTACCCCCTTTAAAGAAATTTCATCCTCGAAATTGAACTTGTCAATCTTCAAAAAGTTCTAGATATTTCTTCCACATTTCACTTTCAAACTCCCACGTTCCTTCCTCAGAAGACTGGTGTTGTGACGGCCACCATTTTTAAATAATATAAATAATATAAATTTCATTTGACGGCCACGTGACGACCGTCGAGACACATAACTATAAAATCACACATAATGTCAAAATTAAATAATAAAATCCATCGGAGTAAAAGCACAGACAAAAACATTATATGGAGTAGTAATCAGATGTTATGTGTAGTAAAATTATTTTACATTGCATAGTAAAATTGTTTTACATGCCTCATGTCACTGTGTGTAGAGCCCATAGTTATACAAAAATTGAGGCATATTCTGCCTTTGCATATTAGTCACAAAATAATTACAACTACATATGAAGTAGTATTCAGATGATTTAGCTAAAAAATCCTTCTTCTTTTACTTCTGCTCCGGTATTAAACCCTGTAGAGTCTAGGAGTGGGTGAGTTTTTTTAATACTTAGTAGGTCGTGTTAATATCTAAAATAATGCTAAGAAAAAATTCATGAAATAATAAAAAATCTTCATTTTTGCCTTAAAAACAATTTGTCTAGGAAACAATTTCAGGAACATAATAAAAATTGACAGTTCATCCGGTGACGATCAATCCAATAGTCGTGATACTAGACAATGTTCCTCCCGACACTCATGGGGCATTGAGAGGCTTAATTAAATGAGGAGCTTTCCCATGATGCTCCACACCCATACGCGCACAATGCTGATTATTTTTCTTAGCAGGTATCAAGGGGTTATGCTCCGATAGTTTTTGGGCTTTATACTAAGTAACTATCTTTCATGATTTGGTAGTTTTGGGGATTTATATTAAATAACTATTCTTCAAAGCAAATCAATAGTATCCAAAAATGCACACAGTAAAGCAATGTAAGCACAAAATTTTATCAACATTAACATTTTTAAAAAATAACTTGAAAAAGCAAAAATAGAACAAGAACAATTCAAGAGAGAGTAATTCTACGGACGAAGCATTAGTTTAGGTGGTGGTGTAAGCAGATGAAGCAAGCGGGTGATAAGAGAGGAGGGAAGAGGAGGAGAGGTGATCGGAGCAAAGGAGAAAAGATCAGAAGGCCGAAGGAGGTAAATACCAGTAGCTAGTCATCAACGGGTGGAGAGAGTGGTGATGGAGCATGGCCATTGGAGAGGAGCGATGTGATAGGAGGTTCGGCGAGTGAGGTGAGTTGGGGAAGATTGACAGTTGGCGGCTTACAGTAGAGTGCTAGTGGTAGAAGGCGGCGATGAGGAACAACAGAAGGAGGTGAGAGGGATAAGAGGTGGCAGAGTGTGGGACGAAGAAGGATGAAGGTGAGAGGGAAAAGGAGGAGCGTGGGCCAAAGACGGACGAATGTGAGAGGGAAGAGGTGGAGCTGAGGTGGTATTGGCCATCTGTGGTAGAGTTACATGCCGATCGTGACAGTGGCGGTGGCGATCCATAGCAAAGGAGGTCAAATTGGGGTAACGGGAGAGGAGGAGGGATGGGGCAGGCACAACAGCCCAATAGTGGTGGCAGTGGAGGAAGAATGAGTCAACAAGAGGTTGTGCTCCTCGTCGGGCATGTCAGATTTGTGTTCTCAGTGGAGCTCCTCCTAGGAGAAATGTACGAACCCGAGCCCCCGATAGGTTTTGCCGAATTTAAGGGGGTGTGTATGGAATTTTTATAAGATTTTATTGATTCCGCCCAATTCCGATTTGAATTATCGGAATCATATTTGTGTGTAAAAGGTATGTAAAATTAAAAATTTTGCTTGAAAATTGATTCTAAGCCATTTCGAGCTGGAATCGGCTAGAATCACCAAATCACCTCATGAGGTGATTCCGGCTCCTAGCCCCCATTTCAAAATTAGAAATTTTGTTATTTTTTAACAGTTACTTCTTATATCAATTTGACCTTCAAGAAGCATGCCATATAGGTAGGACCCACTTTTAAAATTCAAAATTACCTACCTTTATGGGATTTTATTTCATAGAGCTTGAATTTAGAAGCATAACAATACCAAGAACGTGCATATCCGAGTTCGAGGGAGAGAGTTATATTAGTTTAAAGTTTTAAAATTAGGTTTGACATGACATTTAAATTTATTCTAAAAAAATTATTATCAATCATAATTCACATTTTACTGTGATTTTTTAAAATTAATTCTAAAAAAATTTAATTTATTTTTAAAAAATCCAACACCTGCCTCAAAGGTGTTTCACTTCTATAAAAAAATTATACCGTGCATTTTAATAAGTTCCCACAATCTCAATTATATGGAACCTTTCCCCAAATGCCTCGTGCGACCTTCCACTCCCTCAAATACAAAGTTGTAGAAAAAGATAACGAAAAAGTTCAACCAAACACCGTATTAGCATCCTCACGTGCATATGATCCTAGTACTGCTCGTACATTACTTGTTCCAAATTTCCAATGAACATTATATCTCATTTTTTTCATTATAGATCTATTGCATGTTTACGTACGAAATAGGAATTTTAACAAAATAGGGTTTAAGGGTAGTTTAGGATTTTAAACAAAATTATCAGTTTTCTATTAATGGCTTATGACTTTTAACTAAACAAGGTTTAAGGGTAATTTAAGACTTCTTAAGCAAAATTCTTCACACCCTTTTCACTTTAATAATACTCCCTCCAACGTAAAATAAGTGTCCTCAAATTAGGAGTGGTCAGACACCATGATCTGACATTCAACTAACTAACTAGAGCTTGATCAAAATTCTGCATAGTCTTCTATGATAAAGGAATTTGTTGTTTGTTTGCTTTCCTCCTGTTTTTGTAATGGCTTATTCGGTTTGGTCTATGGAATATGTGCTTTACCTAAATGGGGTATTTAGGCATAATTTATAATTTTTAAACAATTTTTTTCAGACGCATTTGTCTCTTAGAATAGGACTTTAAACTAAATGGGTTTAAAGGTAGTTTAAGACTTTTGAAAAAAATTATTTCTTTGAATAGTACTTTCAACTAAATAAGGTTTAAAGGTAATTTAGAACTTTTAAAGAAAATTTTTGCCCCCTTTTTCACTATAATAATAGTCTCTCTCTCTATATATATAGGTTTAATAGAGGATCTCCTGTTGAGAATGAGCTCAGCGTGAGAAATTTATACAAGTCCTTGATATTTGAAATCGACAATATATTTGGTGGTGTATGTAAGTATAAATATTACTAGCACTAATATATGCTAATGTGTGCACCATTGATTTTATAGATAAAAGGCTCCTATATTTCTTCGTCAGTTAGGGTCTACACTCTCGCCTATTGTGGTAAAAGTACATACATAACTGATCTCAACCCTCCTTACTCTAAGTTTATTATTAGAGAAGAGTATTAAAGATGCTTCCTTCGTGCTGACTTACCAGGTAATCTTTAGCGAAGGAAATAACCGATAGGGTCTCAAAAGCTGTAAAACCCAGTTGACTCGCCCGGAGTAAAGACCGGTTTCGGGGCCAAACCTTCCCAAAAAACCAGCCAAGCTAAAAGAAGGCCAAGTACAGTCCGCGGCCGTCCACCTAACTAAAAGGACGGGTGAGGGCAAGAGTGGCATGACTGGCCTTTTCCCTTGACACGGACAGGTCCCGAGTTTATTTAATCTCAAAAGCCTGTTACTGGCATTAAGCCTGTTACTGGCATTACACTGTATCAGACACACACACACCTTCCTCCCACCCTCCATGTCCATATCCTCCATTCTTATCCATCCAACCTCACCTCGGAGATAAGTTCTGATTCAATTACTTATATATTAGCTTCTGGGGCTCACCAAGAGCCCAACTTGGAAGAGGTTTTGTGTCGTCTTTAGCCACACTCTTGGGACATGGAGATGGGAAGATGCCAATGGAGGCAAACAGCTAGGAGTGAAAGCTTGATGTCTTGACGTGACTGTGCAATGAATGAGCCACACCGCTTTTGGGTACCGACATGTTGAAAAAAATGAGATTTAATTCGAAATATTATCCTGTGGAACCGTTCTGGCCACATGGTGGTGGATATGACATTCAAGTTTTAACTTAAATATATATGTCAAAATATACATAAACCTATGCATAACCATATAAAAAAAAGAGTTCTACTGGATACCTTTTCGTAATCTTCATTTAGTGGGTCAATAAAAAATGGGGAAGAAAATATTGGAGGTGTCATGATTCCCACAAGCATACGTACCATTTACTTTGTAATTTTCGTGTTTGATATATTTTCCTTATTTGGGTATTTTTTTAACATACTTGTAGATTATTCCTGTGATATACCAATTTGTCACAAAATCTTGTTATAATCTTTAATTTATTTTGTAGAAAAAGATTAATATGCCCGAGCCTGCAGATTGAATTTCTGTACGTTGTATAACACTCTCCCTGTCCCATATTAATAACTCAATTTAGAGAAAAAAATGCCCATATTAATAGCTCTATTTGGTTTGATTTAAGTAGCTAAATACTCTTATTTCAATTCTCTTAACCATGGATCTTACTCTTTAATAAAAATTATTATTATTTTACATAGAACTTTGAATAAGGGATCGTGAGAGCTAGATTTTCATTCAATAACATATTTGTTGTGGTCGGGTGACCACAATGACATGACAGCCAAAAAAGAGGAGGATAAAGGGAGAAAAAATAGAGGCTAAAACCAAAATTAATCATTAAATAATTCAAAAGGGCATAGTCCTTCCACTTAAATAAGAAAAACTAATAGACCTCACAATCTACTCTTAAAAGCACACTAATGTTAATTAACAAAAATATAAAATAACTCCCTAAAAATATAAAATATTTACTAATTAACCCATAACATGAACATTTAACTAATAATTACTCACCCAAACTGGAGCTCATAGGTGGGCACACTGTCCCATAGGTTGGGACATAACAATAGTAAAATAGGTATTAAATGGCTCTTTTAAGAAAAAAAAACTAAATAGAATAAGAATCGACTTGTCAATCCCGCTAGCATGATAGATAGGACCACCCCTCTCTAGGAAGACGTCCTTCGGGGGAGGAGATGGGAGCATTTGATGTGTGTACAAGAAAAAAGAAAAGGAATCAAGTAGTGTCCCAAGGTGCACAGGGGTGCATCTGCACGAAGGCACAAATTTAACACCCTTTTGGATATGGAAAGTAATGTAGTTGCCCATATTCTTGTTCCTCATTTACAAGCTACCCTCTGCTCTCGACCTCTCTTCCCATAAGCGTAGTTTTCCTCTTATGAATATGATACGTATACTCACTAACAAGAAGGTACATAGGGCGTACTAATGATGGGTCGGGTCATGGGTCTGTGATGCTTGTATATGTTGTCTTTTAATATGTTCTTTGGGCCTACAAAAAATAATCCCTTTGTTTTATATTATTAGCTCTATTTAACAAAAAAGTTTGTTTCATATTAATTATTTATTTTATTCAATTAAAGTGGTTGAGTACTAAAAAAGAGTATCATGAGCTTATTTTCCCTTATTTGAAAAGTAGGTTTCACCATTCAATAAAAATTACTATTTTTTTAAATGTAACGATTAATATTGGATGGAGGGACTCTATTTTTTCGGCATCTACATTTACACATGACCATAGTATGTCCATACTATACTCATCGTGGTCATGGGACACATGAAGTAGTCGTTTGGGTAAAGGAAAAAAATTATATGAACTTAGGCTCATGCACGTGAGTGTGAACCTAGGCATCATGGATCGTCAATAGAGATTCCATGGTAGAAGGAGGCAGAAACGAATTTTCCCCTTGAGTTATGTGCGCCATCAGATTGAAATCCAAACGTGTGCAATGCATGTGCTCACACAATCATGCATGAGTCTAGATTCATATAAACAAGGCTCTTGGATAAATTGTACATGTACCTCTTGACCTTTCACAAATTTTAATTATACTCTTTAATATTTTAAAAAATATTATATAATCCTCACCAGTAAGAAAACTTTTAATAGTTATTTTCATACAACAAAAATATTACTATATACCTAACCTCTAAGGAGTAGTAGGATGTGGCGACCAATAAGATCGTGCCAGATGCTCTACCTCTTCCACTTGTTTCCTACCATGCTATTCATTGTTGGTAGCCCCTGTAATAGTTAAGTGGATAAAATATTTTTATCGTTTAAAAATATTTTCTCCATTTGGTAATAAGTTTTAAATTAAAAAATATAAATTTAATTTAATTTATTTTAATTTTCTAATCTAGACACTTATTAAGGTGTGAATGAAGTATTTATTAACTGTTTTGTTCTCTCTCTATATATAGTTTTTTAAACGTTAAAGGTTAATTACAATTTTATTAAAAGTCAAAAGGTATAATATAATTTATCTTTTTTTAATGAATGTTTATGGCCACGCAGATTCATCATATCAGACGCAAAAGTCAGGCTCCCAAAAATGTCTGGTCTGTATCTGTCATCCTCCATCTCGCATAGCAGGGCTCTGCTGCTTCATTCAACCAGACTTAGCACCAACATGACGTTTGCACCAACATGACACCGACATGACGTTTACACTAAAAGATCATGACGACAGGCTTTGTATTTTGACTTTTGAATTCCAGTTGCGACTCCCCTACGGAGACCTTGACTCTGATTTATCCCCTTCGTTTGAATCAGTGTTCCTGAAAATGACCCGGCCACCGACCTGGGTTGGTGGCATGGTCCGAATTTTTCCAGTTTAATCATGGGTCAACTCGGTTCAACCGGAAGATTATAATTAGAAGACGGTTTGAAAAGATGATTGGGTCTGGTTAAACGCTCGGGTTAGCTGGGCTTGAATATGAAACCCGTCTTAAAAATTAGCCCAACTGATTAGACTGAACTCAAATTAACTTTACTAAAAAAATCGTTAGTAAAGTTTCACTAGCCGTTAATAATCTCCGATCAATGAATTGAAGGCCATCAATTAGACTAGGTTCAACGAGTGAGTGATTTTTGGGGTTTTCTCGAAATTTTCCCAATTGAACCGCTCTTTTCCCCGTCTCGTACGCACCCACCAACCCGGGTCAGTGGCCGGGTCGGGTCAAATTTTTAAAAACACGTGCTTGAGATGAGACCACCCAGCGCAACACCACAGTCGACCAGGAACTTATCCTCAATCACGGTCAAAACCCTGCAAAAACCCCGTTCAAGCACCGACTCCACCGAACAAAAAAGATGGCGTGCGGTCGGACACCGACGGGTCTCTGTTCATTCAATAATCTAAAAAGCTCCCTTTTGGCATTACATGAGCCCCTTCCTCCCACCCACCCCCGCCCCGGTCCATCCCCTCTCCCAATCCATCGCACCTCGCCTCATTTAACATCTATCTGCCCAACTTGATCAGTTTCCGCGTGACGTAGCTCAAATCGATCCTTACGTGGGTCACCTCCAGTTTTCCCCCTCACTCCCTATATAAGAAAGGCTGAGCCGGTGGTACTTTTGGTGCTGGTGTTGGTGAATCCTTTTGTGGGTACTAAATTTGGATTTTGTTTTGCTGCTTTGATGAAGAACACATTGAGCAACTCCGACTCCGATGCTCACGAGGAGAGCTCGTCGTCTCCGAGCAGCGGCCTGCGGCGGGGGGCGTTTTCCAATGAGGAGGCGATGGAGATGGCGGCGACGGCTGCGGGGAGGAAGAAGAAGCGGGCGGGAAGGACCAAGTTCCGGGAGATGAGGCACCCGGTCTACTGGGGGGTGCGGCAGAGGAACGGGAACAAGTGGGTGTGCGAGGTGAGGGAGCCCAACAAGAAGTCCAGGATATGGCTGGGCACCTTTCCGACGCCGGAGATGGCAGCCCGGGCCCACGATGTTGCTGCGCTGGCACTTCGGGGCTCCTCGGCGTGCCTGAATTTCCCGGACACGGCATGTCTACTGCCCGCGCCAGAATCCGACAGCGCCAGGGACATACAGCGAGCTGCGGCGGAGGCAGCTGAGGCATTCCGGCCGCGGGAGGAGGGGCAGAACGGCGGGGAGGCCCATGGGCCGAGAGCTGAGAAGGGACCAGCGGCGGTAAATGGGCCTCTGAAGGAGGAGGAACGGCCCGTGGGCTTGCCCACTTCCTTCACAAGCATGGGGGAGGGGTTGCTGCTCTATCCTCTCTCCCCTCCAGCATGTGCGGGAGATAGGTTCCACTGGGATGACATGGATGGAGAAGTGGATGTACCGCTCTGGAGCTACTCCGTCTAGTGAGGGTCATTATCAAGATCATTAGGAGTTAATTAGGGTCTTAAGCATAGTTTTGGGTCTCTTTGCCATGCCTCTTTATTTTTTAACCTTGGCTTTGGTTGTAGGGCCCCTATTTGTTAATAGACATTGCCTACTATGGTAATAAAGTAAGAAACTTGGGAAGAAGATATTTAGAAAGTTTCCAAATCCAATAAATGAGCAAATGAATATTTGATAGGGACATCAGATTGTGGATATTTGGCTACTGAGATCACATAATTCCTTTCTTTAGAATCTGTGGTGGTAGCTGACTTGAAATGGTAAAAAACCCCTTAATTTGACTATCATTTCCAAAAGGTTGTCTTGCCTTGAAGGACAAATCAACTTATCAGGATTGTGGACAAAATGGCTACTGAGATCACTCAATTCCTTAGAATCTGTGGTGGTAGCTGAGCTTGAAAGAGTCAAAAGGACCCTAAAAATGGACTATCTTTCAAAAAAGCACAGCAACGTATCAAAAAGTAACCATTTAGAAGACTGTTCCTCTTGCCCGAAAGACGTCAACTTATCAAAAGGTCGGAGATTACTGACAGATCAATTTGTCAGAGTCAAATATGCGGGACAGAGTCAATTTATATAAATGAAGAGTGAGAAAGAAAAAATTACTCATTATTTGTGAATTGACTATGAGTTCAAACTTTGGATGTGCTAATTACAAGCAAAACACAAAAAGAAAAGTCAACTGATACAAAAGTCAACATTAAGAATAGTGTTTTAACAGGACACGTCAGATAATAAAAAAATAAGAGATTTTTTACACGCGAATCTGACCATAAGGACAGTCAACTAATCATAGTCAAATATAAGAAAGACAGCCAACTTGTACAAATGAAGAGAACGACAGAAAAATTAAACACTACATTTGTGAATGGTTTTGAATTTAAACTTGAAAATGTACTAATTACAAGCAAAACATAAAAAGGCCAAGATAGCTTTAACAAACTTAGGCAAAATATTTACACCCAAATAAATTACAAGCAGCATAAAAAGGGATGAACTAAAGAGAAAACAACCAAGAAAGAAAAAGGGGCTAGTCAAACAAAAGACGCCGCCTGACAGACTTTGGGAGTTGCTGAGGAATATTAGTTGAAGTCCTCTTGCCCGTTGGAAGCTCTGTAATGCAGCCATCTAAATTCTCAGCTGACTCTTCCCCATTCTTTACATGTGTTATCACCTTCGTTGACCTGTAAAATTCAGTAATGCTGAGTTGGATTCCATGAGATTCTGATTTACGTTTTCCACCAGAGCCCAAACAGGAATTGCTTTTTGGCTTGGATGCTTTCAATTCCTACATGAAAATATTTACAGAAAAATATATTATCGTAGGTATTTTTAGTATGAACTTCAAAAGGGCACTTTAATATTTGATCAAAAAGTTAACAGTTTGAGAATGATAGGTAAAAGCTCAAATTTTTTAATTATAAGTTTAAAATTTTATTCACACAACTATATCATTGCATTAGCCGGCATGATTTCAGAGTAAATAACCATAAAATTATAAAATTGTGAGCATTTAGAAAGAGAAGTCATTCTTATGCAATTCAATATCCTGTTCTACAATTTTGTCTCTTCATATAACACAGCAGTATAATTCTTAGTATCATGAGAGTTATAGTCATTCTTGATAAGAGTCTCATTTATCTCTTATCAAACAAAATTATCATGGGACAAGTCCAAGTCAAGGTGTTGACTATGTCTCCTTGCAATTTTATTTTATTTTTACTCAAGTGTCGTCTTGCAAATATACTAGCATATATCTGTCAAATAATGTTGCCAATAAGAATTACCCTATTTGTTTGACTTTTCCAAATTCTATATAATTTTAAAGCAAACATAAATAAATAATAATAATCATGATATGTTTATGTTAAAGAATATATTATGATCCCAGACAACAAACCTTCTCCAGCAAAAAAGCATCAACTTTTTCTGGAAATGCAGCTTTCACAAGATCCATATTTTCATCCGTCAATAAAAAACAGTCTCCATCATCAAGAAGAATCTGGGGCACATCACCATCATCATCTAACACATCAATGATTTCATTACCTCCCAATACCTCGCTTTGTGGGAGATCTATGTTAGTTGGAATTGAATAGACACTGCCACTCGAAAGTAAGGCAACCCTCTTCCATTTAATCAAGTAAAGACTATGTCCATATCTTACTTTCACTCGCTGAATTGAGTGAAACTCATATTGGTCATGCAGCAGCAGGCCATCTATTGACTTGGCAGCAACTTTCCTCAAGAAAATTGTGGATAAAATTGGGAGCATCCTTTGTCGTATAAACGAGGGTTCCCAATTCTGATGGTACACTAAGAAGTCTATTAAAGTTTCTATCCTGGGGTCATCCCAGAAGAGGAAAGGTTTGCTGTATTCCTCTGCAACATGAAAAACAGCATTTTAGTAAAGAGAACAACATTCAAATGAAGGCATTCCATACATCTTCCTCTGCAACATAAAAAATAACATTTTATTAAATAAAACGACATTCAAATGAAGGCATTGCATACAAGAAAAAAACTTCATTTCTTTTGAACGCCTGTCCATTTTCTCACTATAGTCTGATTCTCATTCGGGATGTGTGCCCTGGCTTTGCTGGTTCTTACTCCTCAGCTCATAGTCCACTGGCAATTCAGTACCTAGGTTTCCATTCACAATTGCCCACTTAAGTTTAACAGTCACTTGGTTGGCCTAGAGACTAGGCATATTACGAAAACAACTCTTATATTTCACCTTTATTACACTAGTCATGGTTCGCCCTCAGTTTTGAAAATTTTTCAGCTTTACATTTTAGCAACATATTACTAAAGCGAATATACTTTTTGCATAGTTCTCAAAGAGAAACAACCTGCAGCCAGCCCCCATATTCATACGTACTAGTAATAGGCAAAAGAAGTTGAGACAACAGCACATACATAGAAAAAGAACTAGGAGTGAGTAAAAGGACACTTTTGACCAGAAAAATACCACTGCAAAAGTGCTCATTGCTGGGGCTAAGATACATCTCTATTATATCATTATTTGGAAAGTTCTTCTCGGCAGCAATCTTCTGACAAACCTTCATTTGCCAACTCTCATCCTTCCACTGTTTTTTTCTGCTCCGTTCCTGTCATATACATGAAAACCAATGTTTTATGCTTAATGGAAAAACAGCTCGCTATTTACAAATATTGAATTAATAGTTGCATTATAGTGTCAGTTTACTTACCATATCACAGGAGGTGCATTGACATCTGAAACCAACTGGCTTTTGGGCACAATTTGTGTTTCCATATACATTACAGTATTCACAAGCTAACTTAAGGTGAGCTTTCTTGCTTCCTGGATGACCACAGTTTGAACAGTGAGGAAATTTTGTCTTCGGTGAACCCTTCAGCAGAGTGGAGTGGCCGGAATCTATAGCAGAATCAAGTTTACTCTTGATCAACAATGTGCCACCTTTTCCAACCTCTTGTAGCCTGTATCAAAATCAGAAGTGCAGTTGAAACAAAAACAAGCGACCTACAAATAGAAAATTCCTATATTTAATTTCCATTATTCTAAGAAAAAAAACGGACCTATTCAGCACCTCATCATCAGAGAACAATCGGACAAAACGAAGAGCTCCCTCCACCCCAATTCCTGAAACTCCCTGTAAATCATGGTCGTTTCCAACCAAAAGAGCCATGGCCACCAAATGTTTTCTCCTGAGCCCAAGCCCAGCTTCAATGTCAGACGCATGGTAGCATTCAAATGGTTCCTGAATAAAATGAATATTCATGCCAGTAAGCGAAATGAACCAACTGAATGAAAGAAAACAAAACAATAAAAATAAAAATCAGAAGAAATCTCTTTCAAAAGGTACAAGGAAGCATATGCCAAAAAGGATTTCCCTGTCTCAAGATGTCAAATATTCACCATAAAAATTATTTCTATTAGCTCCACCAAAACTGTTCCAAGAATCATGATTCAAAGAAATTTATAAGACACTACTCCTTCATTTCAAAATTAGTTTAGTTTTTAATATCCAGATTTACAATGACATATAGAAGTATACAACAAGATTACTATGTAACTGTTAATGGTTAAAAGCATATACAGTAGTACAAGTTACCTTAGCATTAGGACGAAGGCTTTTTATCACACATTTAGCTCCATAAAGGAAAGCATCACTGTCTGATGTGATGCAAGCATCCACATGACCTTCATGATTCAGCTGAGCACAAAGGGCTTCAGCCTCACCTTTCGCTCTCAAAATTGGCATTCCCATAAGTTCAAGCAGCTCCTGCAAGAGCAAATTCATCAATCCTTGCAACTGCCACGAAATTCCAGCACACAAGAGGATGAAATTCGAACAAAGAAAATACTAACAATACACTCTTGGACATGTCCAGTGAAAACCCGATTCCTCTGGACAGAAGCCCCTTCCTCCACCTTGGGCAAGTCCGGCAACTGGAGCCCCGACCCACGAAGAAATCGCTCCGCCCGCGCCGGGCCCTTCAGTGGCGACGGCGTCCCGTCCACCACAAACACCGGAAACGCCCCAAGCTGTCAAGCCAACGCACAAATGGTAAAAAAAAAAGCAGAAAAAACCAGAAAAAAAAATTTAAAACACAGAAAACGGAGAGATATCGACGAACCTTTGCGAAGAGATTAATGGTCCTGAAGAAGATAAGCCTGAGATGGGGCTTCCTGACATGCCCCTTAATGGCGGTCTCGTTCTGAACGACCCAAAAGGAGAGATCGACCGCCACCCTCTTGTCCCTCAGGAAGTCGCAGTCTTCCACCCGGGCGTAGGGCTTCAGCAGGTCCCAGAACCGCCCGCCGACCCCCATTCCTCTGAATTTTTCCGATCGGGAAGAGGCTGCAGTTGCAGTTGATCACTCACTTCGTCGTCACCCTTCGGCCTCCGGCCGCGTCCTGGCCGGAGCCGGGCTATGGGCCTCTGTTCTCATTTAGGCGAGTTTTCATTTTGGCTTAGGCCCATATTACAGAGGCCCATACTTGACGCAACGCATCGGCTAAAAAAACCGGCTGGTTTCCGGTTCGGGTGAGTTGTTAATAATAAAAAACGAATAATTGAACCAACCCGCCCTTCTCCATTTCCTTTAAACCCCGTTGCTCTCCCGTCTCCACGACTCCACGTCTCCAGCAGCTGGTTCAACGGCCTGCGCTTCCGACGGCGGCCACGACAGGTATTCTCCTACCACGGAAAGCAGAGATAGAGAGAGAAAGGGGTCCATTTTTTTACAGAAAGCTAGACCTTGCATAGATTCGGCTCCTCTTGTGGGTAAATTTATTTTCTCCATATTTGCTGGTACTTTTGCTTTCCTTTGTTTCAGTTGACGTCTGATTGTTTGATGCGATGTCCAGTTTGAATCCCAATGTAGGGAGTTTTTGTGGGTTGAATTTGTTGTCATGGGTTTTTGTCTAATTTAGAGTGGATTGGTGCTTGGTATTCGAATTTTCTTTCTACTCTCTCTGTCATTTTCGTCCTTGATACTGTTGCCCAACAATTACAAAGCTTTTTCCTTGTCTGGACCCTTCGCTAATCCCAGTCCATGTCACTAAATAGTCCTCAATGAGAGAGCAAAATACATTTCTAGCCTACAATGAGACGAGTAAAAGAGATTTCTAGAGAAACAAATCACAAGTGAATCTTGTAGCAAAAAGAAAAAAATTTCCAACATCCCTTGCAAAAATCTCTGGTGAGCTTCATCTTTCTCTGCACATCTGTTCTTTTGTACTGGCATTGCAAGATTCTCATTCAATTTGTAAATAATGAAAATAATTTTGTAATTTTGAGGTTTCTGGTCATATGTATTATTAGAATTTCTCATATCTCTCTGTCTATACTGAGTATCTTTGTCAAATGGCTCACCCTGTCAGACGTTGTGTCAAATCACCTTGTTTATTCAGGAATGTTGATTGAGTTCCTATCCCTAACTCCCCTTCTACAGGAAACCCTGCACCTGCTGTGAAGACTGAAGAACCGGATGCTCGGCTGTAAAGACTGAAGGCATGAATCCGAAGAAGAGAGGCAAGCTGCTGACAAAATCCATAGACCAAATAGAGGATTGTTCTGTTAAAAGCTCAGACTGGATCAATAAGTTGCCAGATGCTCTGCTTGTCGATATAATATCACTTTTGCCATTGGAACAAGCAGTTCAAACCAGCATCTTGTCGAGAAGATGGAAACATCTGTGGAAATCTATTCACAATGTGCAGTTAAGTTACATTGACATGGACAAATGGAGACATTTGACGTTGCAGGATTGTGCTGACCGTGCGGCATGTGCCATGGAAACGTTTCTGTGCCATCACCAAGCTTCGAAGATCAAACGGTTTAACATTTTGATAACAGCCCATGGAGGAAATGCAGACCTTGTAGATTCGTGGGTACTTTTTGCCTTGAGTCACAGTGTTGAAGAGTTTTTGTTTACTAATAGTGGATATCACCGATATGTGTCCAGAAGTAATTATGGTGTTTACAAGATACCCAGTTGTTTGTTTCAAAGCCAAAGGCTGACTGAGTTAAGGCTGGTTGCATGTGAGGTGCAGATGCCTTCGTCAGTTTGCCTGCCATTGCTCAAGACACTCGTCTTCGAAGATCTCATAACATCTACAGTTGATGTTGAGTTTATTATCTCCAAATGCCCATCACTCGAGAGCTTATCAATACTGAGGTGTTTAGACTTGAGCAAAAGGCTTGTGATCTCAGTTGGAAGTTTGCATTTTAGATCACTTATTGTTTCGCACAGCAGTCAGATTGTGATTGATGCTCCCAATGTGCAATCTTTGGAGCTTCAAAGCCGTTTTGTCCCTGAAAGGGATTGTCTCTTGGGGAACTTGTCGTCTTTGACTAGGGTATACCTCAACTTGTCATTCTTCGATCTTCGTGGTGTGGTGAAGATGTTGGAGGACAAGCTCAGCCATGTGAGACATGTTAAGCTATCTGAAGACTGCATACTGGTCTGAATTATTCTACTAACTTGTAAACTGTTTTTGTTTTATATTTGCTTAACTGACATAAAGCTCAGGTATAAGATATACAAGTTTACTAAAAGTTTGTTATAGATAAGCCTTTAACGTTAATTTAGTGTATGACCATCATTGTACGCTTTTTTTAAGAATTCTTTACCATTAGCTGGCTGTCATTTTCAAAAATAAAATCTGTCATAGTATAATTAAAGTAAACCAAGAAATGTGAACTTCCATCCTTCTTGTTAATATGGAATATCATAGCCAACTGATTGACATATTCAAATATGTCTTCATATGTTTTTTCTAAAACAAGACTATATGTTGACATGCTGATTCCTTTTTGGCTTAACAACACTCTTCCTTAACCTCTCTCATTCTCGTTTTAATAGCTAAAAACTTGCTTCCTGTATGTACGTGTGATCGAATGTGAATTAGGTGAATCTTCTGCCTTCTAACAATCAATTTGAATAGTTGATTTTTGGCTAATTTAGCAACTCTCTCACAAAAAATTTACAACGTTATTGTCATAGTTGAAAACTTATTTTCCTAATTATTTTGCTGCAAATAGGCTTTATCCTGTGCTACAAATCTGAAACCAATCATGGCTACATGTTTGGAGCTGGTGATATCATTGACAACCACTACAAATCTCCGAAGAATTAGAACTGTCTTATCGTTCTTTCCTGGAGTTCAAAGATTAATCTTAGTCTTCAAAGTTGGTAAAACTTTAAATATTACACAATTGGCAAATCTTGTACCTTTGTTTGATGCATTTTTCTGGTTTTATAGCACATGATTTCTTTCTTCAGATGGCAGACGAACCCCTCACTAGGCAAAAATGCTGGAAATCAGTGAAGAATTCTGTTTCAAAACTATTGCAGCACATTAAGATTTTTGAGTTGCATGAATTCATCAGCTGTAGAGCAATCTCTGGAGGAGGGACACTAGATGACATTTGGCAAACTTGTGAGGTGAAAATTGAATTGGTGAGAATTGTGCTTGAAAAGTCAACATGCTTAGATAGAGTAGCCATTATCTTGAGTAGCAAGTGGGAATTTAATCAATGGGAAGGAAAGCCTCAGTTCAAATTGAAACTCACAAAAAAGCTAGAAGATTTCCAGAGAGCATCTTCAGCTGCAAAAATATTTGTCTTCTAATAAAAAATGGTGCTCATTAACTTATCTAGGAGCACAACTCCGAAACTTATAACAGAAACCTGTTGGGAGCTGGTAAGGTCAATGAAAAGTGCCGCAACGGTCCAAAGTGTTACAACAGTCTTATATTATGCTGGATAATATGGTTTTATATTGTGGTTCCCAGTAGAATGATAATTTGATGAATGAAGCTCGATGCTGTCCTGCCTATATGTGGATCTTGACCTAGACAAAGTTCCTTGGATGATTACTATGCTTCATTTTATAATTTTTTCTCGAGCTTATGAATTATTTTATCTGTAAAGTTGGTCACCGGGTTTGCTTAGTTTATGTTGTTATACAATCATTCTATTTCTTGGAAATATTTTCGTTCCTGAGGTGTTTTTTTCAGTGATATGTTGAGAGAGAAGAGTAAAACATCAAATGATTATTCTAATCCGCAACTGGGAGAAGCGCTGGTAAGAAGGTTTTTAAGTCTGCAGTGGTATGAGCCAGGTACATTTTGGTATCTCAAAATCAGGCCTCTAAATTTTGAAGCCTATGTCAGGCTGCAGGAGGATAAGAAAAGGGTCTCTACTGGTAACAATTGACCTAGTAATGTGACTAGCCAAATTGACTAGCCAAGTTGATTCTACTTGTATAGGTAGCTCACTCGAGTATTTTTTTATGGGTAGGAGTAGCTCACTCGACTTTACTAGATCAAACGTTAAAGCTTGAAGATATGTTTTATTGACCCAGCTTGAGCCTTTTTGCTGTGTGAATAAAATCGTACTTCCAAGAAGCTGACATGGTGTTACAGTTACCCATATTTGCGAATGTGTTTAGTACAGCAAATTCTCTGATAGTCTATTGTTCATAACTGGTAACTGAATGGTCTATAGTTTGCTTACACTATGGACTAGCCACTTTCTGATAGTGGTGTTCTCATCATCCTTATATTGATTGTTTGGCTGCAGTATTAGAACATGGATCTCGTATATCATAGTTCAGTCATTATCACGCCCAACTGTTTAACGTTGTTTCCATGTATTATAGTTATACACCCTTATTACCAAAAAAGAAGATGCACACCCTTTTCCTTGCACAAGGTCACTGGAGAAAGGAAGAGTGTTTAATGTTCCTCACTAACAATGTTAGTGAGCCCAATGTAAAGAACGCGAAGGCCATTCAGCTTCAATGATGCATCATCAATCTTATAAATGAACGGTCTTTAAGCATTTCTTACTTTGGGCTTATGTTGAGCAAACTCATCTCATGGGACCACTTCCCTGGTCCAACTGGAACACCGCATTCCTAATTTCCAACAGTTAGGAACAAAAATATTTTCCTGTCCAACTCTGTGACCAGCCATCATAGGGCTCCAAACATGATGTATATATGTGTAGCTCTCATTTTATGTACCATGTTTAGAGCCTTATGTGGGCTGGTCACCGAGCCCGGATTGGTTAGACGTGTCCCTCATTAAATAAGTCTTCAGCCCTTTTTTGTGTTAACTCATTCCACATATCTGGTCTTCTGCTTCTCTTTAGTGACATAAAAAGACTTGTTTACGTTGTGATCACCTACTATGACGAGTTAGTTGTGATTTTCGTATGTCTGACAGTACTACTGAGCCAATCATGGAGAAAGCCAACTTGCATCGAGCTAAATTCAGGTGCCAGAGAGCATCGACGGCATCATTGCCATCGACCTATCCCGGCAACGCTTAGAACAGGATTTGGCCAAGGTGCTACCCGCAACCAAAAATCTCCATGTATCTCCTCATGCATATCGAGAACTCAGGGGGCTGAAACATTTAGTCTCGGAGACAGTAGTCAGTAGGGAAGTGCTTTGGTGTTTACAAGGTGAAAATATGGAGCCTTTATTCACTTCGTATATGGCTCTCCCATTGAAGGCCAATAGATCAGGAATTTATGGCTTTAATCTGAACTCATAATGAGTGCTATTTCATGGCCATGGAGTAATCTTATTCCAATTACCATAATACGGGCAATCTAATTGATCACTTCTCCAGATGATGGTGTTGCATTCGACATCGCCATTTTGATTTTGATCTTGAGGACGCTGTAGAGGATGGCGTCGGAGGAGCCAGCAATGGGTGAGAGGACACGGTGTGCTACACGCAGGCAACGAAGAAGCATCAGAGCTTCATATAGAGGTCACCGGTGAACAAGGCTAAGGGGGGACTAACCTCATCCGCTTCAATCAATGTCACTCCCAGTCCCACCTCCTGAGTCAAATGCAGGGGACCCAAAAAACTGTTTCAGCCAATAGCCTCCTTGAAGTTTCATTTCAACCAAATTCATATTTTGGAAATTATAAAGGTAGATAGAGGTTAAACACTGTAAATAATTACCATGTGTTTATTCTAGGACCAGGCTATGTAGCTACGTACCATGTTAGACCTCTATGTATCATGATAGGACTAAATTATAATGCCTCGTGTTTTTTAAAGTCATTTTTAAATATAGTGGAGAAAATATGGTACCATTTTTTTATAAAATAAACCAATCAAAATACTTTGGAGCATTTGTTTTCACAAATATTTGTCATACTAGGTATGTAACCAGATCTTCCTTGTACAAATGAATAACAACTTAAAAACACATATCCTTCTCAGAAGAATAGCTTCAATATAGGAATATGCACTACTAGCATGAAGAACCAAGAACAATAACAATAACAACAACAAAAAAGTTACTCTTTTACTTAAGAAAAAATCTTTAAAAATGAGGGTTTAATCATCAATAATTGATATGGCTAACATCTCCCAAGATATTAGTTGTCAATGTACATATTAGATAATATATCTAATATTACAACTAACAATCGGATTTGAATGTAGTTCGACCTACCAGTTAACACTATATTATAAAACATATCATCATATATGTAATGTTTAACTGTTTTCAATTAACAATGTTTGTCATCACCAAAACTAAGTAAGCATATCTCATGGTGTATTAGTAATTATATTTACATGTTACCATTAGTACCCGTGTCCCATACCATGAGTATTTTACAAGTTTATTTAAGTAACGCTACAATGCACTTGCACAACCAACTTTGGAGCTTTCCACCAACACACCACTTTCCCATACCATGGGTGTATGGCAAGTTCTCCTCATTGTTCCACAACCTTCTTTAACACACCACCTAGAGGTCTTATTGTGGCTTCCTTATTTCTAAAAAAATTATTTTCAATCATTATATTCATCCTTAAGCAAGAATCATTTTTTGCTCCAAATTGTATGTCAAACATAACTTCTTAGTTATCCACTATTCCAACACTTAGATAGTAATCTATAGAGCAACCCATCCTAGGGAGACTCCTTAATATAGGTATGACAATACATCATTATCAACCAAAACACCCAGTACATGGTTTTCCCATATGAAAACATATTTAAAGGTATGATGTCTTACTATGTCATGCATGAAATAACTCATAGGGTAACGCACATTTGGAAGTTCTATCAATATCCTAGACCTACTTTGTCCATGAAATAGGGTTGAGGTACTACAAGGGCTCTCTGACCCAACTAGTGGTGATTCTTAGCTTACCATGATTACTAAGGACCTTAAATGGTCATGCTCCATTATGGTCATTTTGAAGATCAGGCTCATTGTTTGGATTTCAAAGTGTTTCTAAGCAAGCTACAAAAGAGATCTAAAGATGCTTCCTTGGAAAAAATAGAAAATACTTCTTTCTTTAACATGGGATGACCATATCCTAATTAATTAAGACCACTTTTAAAAAATTTCAGTAGAATGCTAGAAATTGACCAATTCTTAATATCTTCTGATAAAGGTACAAGTATGGAAGAGAATTCGGAATTTATTAAAAAAAATTACTAGGAGAAGTGGCTATAAGTTGAAGTTAAAAAAAAATAAAGAAAAATTACAAGAGTAGAAACTCCTTCCATAAAGGTAAGAGCTTCTTTGTTTTGAGGATGATTTCTTCTTCTTCTTCTTTCTCCCCTTTGTGGATTTCATTTGTCTCCAAGCTCTTGAATTCCTTCAACGGTTTTAGACTTGGCAAAAGAAAGAGTTTGTTGTACTTTGGGATATTTTTGGTGGAAGATGTACTCTTGGAGTTTTCATGAAAGCTTTTGTGGGTGTGGAGCCTTGATGGGGTTTTGTAGATTTTAAAAGTCTAACTTTCTCTATATATGAGTAAGGGGTATTTATAGTAGTATAGGTTGGTTAGATGTTTAAGTAGTGGGGTTGAAGTGGTGGGTAGGTACTTTGGATGTGAGTGGGTAGTTGTTTATAGAAGTGGGGAGTGTTGGGAATTTAGGATAAAGTAGTGGGGAAACCATTTGGCAGAGAGTTCTTTCCACTCTCCTATTTGTTTTTTTAAATATTGAAGTGGAAATTCCTTTGAATGCTCATTAGGATTAGATTCTTTGACCAAGTCTTGCCTCATTTTTCCAATGCATTTATACTTGATTAATTTGATGTGGGCCTATAAAGTTTCTCACGTAGTTTGTTTAGATTTAAATTTTTGTGGCTTAGATGTTTTGTTCTTTAGGGGCCAACCATTTTGATTTTTTGTAGCTAATTTTAATGTGTACCCCAACACTCACTTAATCCACATTGGAGCTAGCCATTCTCCAACACTCTTTATTGTTTGGAATTTGCCCATATTGGAGCTAGTGATACTCCAATATCCGACTTTTATAAAATTTTGCCAATGATTATGTTCATTCAATCTCATATTTTAAAGAATTATATATAAAGAGCAATTCTCAAGCATCTTTGCAAGGGAGGCGAAGGCCATGACCCTCTAAAAGCCAAGTACCCCTTCAACATGGCTAACATATGATCCTTTGAATACCTAACTTCATGCATTTCAATACGTATCAATACGATCATTAACTTGAATATGAAGGATGCACCAAATATTTGCTCAAGAATCAAGTTCCAAAAACTAATGAAATGAAACAAATATTCTGTAGTGATATTCATTTCGATCAAGCTCCATACTGCATAACAACAATGAGGTTGAAAACATATTAAAATTGAGAATTTGTTCTTTGACACTTAAACCAATCAGTGAGCAAAAAAGAGATAAATTGCACTTACACTCCCTAGCATTTGGCAAAAATTACTTAACTGTGGCAACTCAATTTTGTTAGGGACTTTTTATTAAATAAATATATTTATATCAAAATGGGCCTTGGCCTATTTGAGAACTATGCATAAATATTCCCCAATTAAATTCAAATATGATGCATATGATCAACACTAGGGTATCCACTTTTCCTATCACCTTTGATCGTCTTCTTTTCCTACAGCCTATACACATTGAATACACACGGGAACATTCCATGAATGGAAGCCTACCATCAGCTTGTAAAATTTGGTGAGTGTTATAACATTTGGTGTGTGCTAATGCATGCTCTATGTAATTCTGACAGGAAGTTTTAAAGTTTAGGTCTGTGATACATACATATATAAATAGAGTGATGCATGAACATAAATATAAGATATCTCTATGAACGGATAATTTGGCTTGTTTAGGTAAGTATTACACATGAAATGTTGACATAAAATCATAACATCATGAGTGATATCTTTCAAGGTCATTCTTATGTATGTGCATCCTTCTAATACTTTTCATGTCCAAAATTCCAAATTCCAAATGCCAGAAACCATGAAATCATATTACATTAGCCGTGAACCATAAATCCATATACCATTAACAATTTTCCACATACTATAACTCCATGAATGCATAATTATTTCATTTAAAATTTCACTACTTGTAGTTTGACATTGGAAGAGCACACCCCATGATAACCGTAAACTGTATTCATAAAGTATCAAGTTGTGTGCACATGGATGTGACCCACAAACCATAAATAATACAGCGCGTCAGCCATATTACACAGTCGACTCAACTCATAAATACAAACATTCTTAAGAATTTTACAACATTCCCTGTAGGGTATTAATCATGTAGATGCTGCTCCTCATGGGCTTACTATAAGATTTGTAAGTTTTTATTATTTTCTAGTTAGTGTAAAGTTTTACTTTTTCAGTTTGTTTTAATTTTGTATGATGGTTCGGTTTAATTATAAATTTTCTTGTGTTTATTTTAATTTTTAGTAGGAAAACATTAGTGCTTAACTTAATTGACCAAGGGCCACATTAATTGTCACGCCCCGGCACCGCCCGACCTGAGCCGAACTCGGTCTAAGGGCCAGTCAAGCGCACGGGGGCGACAAGGGAAATTGAGATACGGTTTAGCGGAAGACTTAACCCTAATTACGGGCAATCTAACAAAATTACGAAGTATGCACACCACTTTGAGCAAGAGTAAATAAGTAGAAAAAAAAGAGAATTGCTTAACTCAAAATAACCAACTAGTCTCAAACCCACATGCTTAGTCAACCTTAGCCCACTCTGGGCTCTAAAATAGGTCTTAGACAACACAACTATATAAAGTATCATAAATCAAAATGAGAACCATATACAAAAGTTCTAAACATAAAGCATAAACCAATGAAAATAAGTCACATAAGAGTCTCCACGATCACATCCAAGTCGTCTCCGATCTTTCCTCAAAGAGGAGATCCTGTCCGTCTGCGTGTCACGCCACGCAGCCCCAAAGCAAAACACAATAAATAGGGGTGAGTTTAAACAAACTCAGCAATTATTTTCTAATATACTGTCATCATCGGCAACACGACGGCATAGCAATATAATCATTCAAAGCAAAGATTGACAAGAGGTAACATTTTCTGATCACCCATAAACATCACCTAAACTTGCATCATAGTGTCTAATCCACACAGTGTCATTCACATCATATCAACCTGCATGAAGTGTATCTCTAACATACATATCAATCATGCTTCAACATCATATCAACCTGCATGAGATGTATCTCTAACATACATATTCAATCATGTATCACATCATATCAACCTGCATGAGATGTATCTCTAACATACATATTCAATCATGCATAACATCATATCAACCTGCATGAGATATATCTCTAACATACATATCAAGTCATGCATCACATCATATCAAAAATGCCTCCATCAAGAAGTAATCACAATTAGTGTCAACAAGACGGAAACACAAACAAGGCCACGTAGGCGTGTCATAGTCCAAATTCTACACAAGAATTTAAGAAGTTCGGGGTTGTCAATCCCTAATTGCTGCTCGCCCCAAACAATCCTGGCCAAGGATGTCACATTCTCATGAAGAGAACCTAGAGCAGGGGTGTTCGTTTTGGGACATCTCATGCGATGGGGAAGAAATCGAGTTCCCACGTAGGAAACTCACGAACACATGGTAGTTGGTGCAAAGAGCATACCATACTGGATTCTCAGGGTCCAGATGATAATAATAATATCAAATTGCAAGACAAGTACGCAACTCGTCCCCCATATAATTCCACTTAACTAGACTCAACTCGGGGAGTGCACATGTTCCAAGAAGGAACTCAAATCAAAACATATCCTTTCGGACCAATCAAGTTTCGATTAAGCCACGACCGATTAATCCGGTATGCAATTTCACCACATTGCATCTAATCGATCACATTCGATTAATCTCGATAAAGCCTCAATTGGAAATCCATTTTTCATGATACATGCAACATGGTACATACGTGGGCAAGGCATACATGAATCATAATTCATGATAAGTGCTCTCATAAGCCCCTCATTCATCATTCATAATCATAATATCAATGCTCATCATCATCATTAAATCCCATATGTGTGTGTATTCATAATAGAAGCATTTCCCTCAATGCATATCAACATGCTTGTAATTCGCTCACCATCATCCTACCCATGTGTATTAACATCTAATTATGAATTCCAGTAGAAATCATAGGTGAAGAATTATTAAAATCATAACTCAAATCAAAGTTTAACCATAAGCTAAACACATATAAGATCATTCACTTCATCCTTGAGCCATGACATTCACTAACATTCACATATCAATTAACTACATCTTATCACGACATATCAGTCCATTAGTATGCTGTAGCTCTATTGAAAATATACTCAACCATAGAGAATCAACCACTCATAACTTGAAGATGGCAATTCCAACATCATATATCCAACCACAAGCCATTCCACATAACTCTAAATATATATACCATAACTTCTAACATCAATAGAATGCTCTTCAAGTAGCTTATTATAGATCAAAACACTCCGCATAATCATAAAAATGATATTTTGAAGTAGATATGTTGAAATAAGCAACATACATAAAATTGTCAATTTCTGAAGTGTAGCCATTCGAACGCCTTACAGGGCCGTTCGATCGGCTAAATAGGAAAAATGTCAAAACTGTAATGTTGCCGTTCGAATGCCTGCAGGGCCGTTCTGTCACGCCCCGGTGCTGCCCGACCTAAGCTGAACCCGGTCCAGGGACCGGTCAAAAACACGGGGGCGACAAGGGAAATTGAGATATAGTTTAGCAGAAGACTTAACCCTAATTACGGGTGAACTAACAATATTTCGGAGTATGAACACCACTTTGAGCAAGAGTAAATAAGTAGAAAAGAAAGAGAGTTACATTAACTCAAGATAAACAAAAGTCTCAAACCCACATGCTTAGTTAAACATAACCACTCTAGGCTCCAAAATAGGTCTTAAGCAACATAAATGTATAACATAGCATAAATCAAAATAAGAACCATACACTAGGTTCTAAACATAAATCATAAACCAAGGAGAATAAGTCACATAAGAGGACTCCACGATCACTCTGAAGTAGTCTCAGACCTCTCCTCGAAGAGGAGATCCTGTTTGTCTATGTGTTGCGCCATGCAGCCCCAAAGCAAAACACAATAAAGAGATGTGAGTTTAAACAAACTCAGCAATGGTTTTCTAATATACTATCATCATCGAAAACACGATGGCATGACAACATAACCAATCAAAGCAAAGATTTATAAGATAAATCATTTTCTGATCTCACATAAACATCACCTAAACTTGAATCATAGTGTATAATACACATATTGTCATTCACATCATATCAACCTGCATGAAATGTATCTCTAACATACATATCAGATCATGCTTCAACATCATATCAACCTGCACATAGTATCTCAATCACACTTTCTGATCATGCATTCATAACACATAAACCTGCATATAGTGTCTCAATCACACTTCTTCAAATCACGTATTCATAATATATCTCATCCATTCTTGCACGACAAACGTGTCAATTTACATGTTACACAAACATGCATAGCATACATCATATACTTGCATCAACATAAAACAAGAATGCCTCCATCAAGGAGTAATCACAATTTAGTGTCATGAAGACGGGAACATAGACAAGGCCACAAAGGCATGTCATGGTTCAAATTCTATACAAAAATTTAAGAAGTTCGGGGTTGTCAATCCCTAAAGGCTGCTCACCCCAGACGATCTTAGCCAAGGATGTCACATTCTCACGAAGAGAACCTACAGCAGGGGTGTTCGTTTTGGGACATCTCCTGCGATGAAGAAGAGCCCGAGTTCCCATGAAGGAAACCCACGAACACATGGTAGCTTGTGCAAAGAGCATACCATACTGGATTCTCAGGGTCCAGATGACAATAAATAATCTCAAATCGCAAGACAAGTACGCAACTCGTCCCCCATATAATTTCACTTAACTAGACTCAACCCAGGGAGTGCACATGTTTCACGAAGGAACTCAAATCAAAACATGTCCTTTCGGACCAATCAAGTTTCGATTAAGCCACGACCGATTAATCTGGCACACCATTTCACCACATTGCATCCAATCGATCACATTCGATTAATCTCGATAAAGCCTCAATTGGAAATCCATTTTTCATGATGCATGCAACATAGTACATACGTGGGCAAGGCATACATGAATCATAATTCATGATAAGTGCTCTCATAAGCCCCTCATTCATCATTCATAATCATAATATCAATGCTCATCATCATCATTAAATCCCACATGTGTGTGTATTCATAATAGAAGCATTTCCCTCAATGCATATCAACATGCTTGTAATTCGCTCACCATCACACTACACATTTGCATTAACATCTAATCATGAATTCCAGTGGAAATCATAGGAGAAGAATCATTCAAATCATAACTAAAATCAAAGCTTAACCACAAGCTAACCACATATAAGATCATTCACCGCATACTTGAGTCAAGACATAACACTAACATTCACACATCAATTAACCACATCCTATCATGACATATCAGTCCATTATCATGCTGTAACTCTACTGAAAACATGCTTAAACCATAGAAATCAACCACTCATATCTTCAAGATAACAACCTCTAACATGTACATCCAACTACAAGCCATTTCACATAAACTTTAAATATACACCACAAATTCTAAACATCAATAGAATGCTCTTCAAGTAGCTTATTATAGATCAAAACACTCCACATAAACATAAAAATGATATTTTGAAGTAGATATGCCGAAATAAGCAACATATATAAAATTGACAATTTCTGCAGTGTAGTCGTTCGACCGCCCTGCAGGGCCGTTCGATCGGCTAAACAAGAAAAATGTCAAAACTGCAGCGTTGCTGTTCGAACGTCATCCAGGGCCGTTCGATCGGCTACACAAAAAAAATGCCAAAACTGTAGTGTTGTCGTTTGAACGCCCTGTAGGGCCGTTCTAATGCCAACAAAGCAGTTTTAGTCATCTTCTTCATTTCAATTTTTCAAACCGAAACTCCATTTATAAATCTTAAAATCTCCATCTAACAACTCAAATGACATTAAAACTTCACAATACCTTCCAGAAAGCTAATCTACATCATAACAAGATAAAACCCTACGAAATCGGGATAAAAGATTGTCATTTACTAATCATGCCATTAAAGCACTAAATCAAGTAAATCCACTCAAAATAAACCACAAAATCAAGAGTTTTACCATAGGAAAACTGAAAATTTGAAAGTCCATTATCTTTTCCCTTGATTAGGCTTCGATTTGATGGTCACCCATCTTGAAAACCTTACAAAGATATAGAGTTTAAATTAAACTCTATTAAAACCGATTTAACATAGAAAACCTAAATGAAAACTTAGATCTAGAGCTTGTTGAACATAAAAATCAGATTTTTAAATCAAGGGTTTGAAGTAGAGATACAAATAAGTAGTTTTGATGTTTAAAAAATAAATCAAAACATAGGGGAAATGGTAGATCTAGAAAGGATTAAGAGGAAATCTAGGATTTAGGGCTTAATTAAAATAAACATACCCTAAAATCTTCTAATCCGGGCTTAATTGGGGAATTAGTGTCACGACCCGACCCGAGTCGGGCCCACAAAATCACTGATAGGAATTTGAAATTTTCCTTAAGCCAGGAATCATCGTCTGAGTGCGAGAGGTACAACGTTCGCCTACGCACTACGGAGCTTAAGGCTTCCTCGTACGTAGACTTAGGTTGTAACGACCATTTACACACAACGATGCTTCATAGTTCGTCGCGTGTAAAACAAAATAAAACATATTATTTATAATGATTTGGATCGGGCCAACGTTGCCTTGCCGTTGGTTGCCTACGTACGTATTGGATATTATTCCAATACGATCGGATCCGAACGTAGTTCTGCCTAATGGCTACTACACACAACAAGCATCACAAAATCATATACTTACGTATCTCCGAATATTTAATCGGAAGTATACAAAAACTCGTCATATATCGGAGTCAAGCGGAAGTTAACGAAATCGTACACCTCGCTCTACCACAGAGCGGGATCAAAATCACATACGCATATCTCGCTCCATTACTGAATCGAGACTGAGCACAACAACCGACTCGCTCTATCACTGAGCCGAGACCGGACACACACATCACATGTCTTGCTCTACCCTAGAGCAAGACATCACACTTCATAACATATAAGCGTACATCATAGCATATAAGCTCACATCATGGCATAGCACACATCATGGCATATAAATACGCATCATGGTATATAAACATGTATCATGGTATAGCACACATCATGGCATATAAATACGCATCATGGTATATAAACATGTACCATGGCATAGCACACATCATGGCATAATTAAAACGGGAGGTCAGAAAAGCTTACTGCCCTCATGACTCGTAAGGTAGCGGTATTCGGAGTTGCTCGTATGAGCATCCTCCCCTTCAGATCCGAAGATATAGACAGAGCTTCCTCTAGCCTCCATACGTTCTTCGTCTTGCATCGAAAGACTACGTATAACGTTTTCCTTGCCGAAGACTCTTCTCGTTTTCTATGCCGTGAGTAGCGGACAGAACCTCCCATACTCTGGATTACTTCTCTTAATGTAACCCAACCACTTTGGACAGAACCCCGTCTTGCTCCGGGCCCATATTTCTTGTTCGGTGCTCGAGGATAACGGGCGGAGCCTCTCCTTGTCTTGGGATGTTTCCTCCTTATACGGTTGCCGAATTAAAGAACGAACCTCTCCATCGTGTAGAACATACTTGATTTAGTCAAGAACGCCTTTTGGATGGACTAAATCGGAGTTAGGATGCTTAAGAACGAGGAGAAAGAAGTTTGTCGGTGCTTGGGCAGAACCTCTCCTTGTCTCGAGGCATTTCTTCCTTATACGTTCTCCGAATCGAAGAAAGGACCCCTCCATCGCGTAGAGCACGCTCGATTTAGTAGGGAATGGGTCTTGAACGGCCTTAATCGGCTTCAGAACGGTCAGAAAGGGGGTGAGAGAAAATCTGACCGAAAAATGGAACGAAATGGGGTTTATATAGACCCCCGAGCCGCCGAAACTGCGGCGCCGCGCCGCTGTTTTGGCAGCGGCGCCCGCGGAAAACGCGCGTGGCTCGCGCCCGCGCGTTCCATGGGTCGCGACCGCGCGCGGAATCGCGGTCCGCGCGGAACCGCGGCGCGCGCGAAACCGCGGCGCCCGCGGTAACGCGGGCGCGCGTCGCGCCGGCTCACCCATTTTCCATTTCTTTTATTTTTTTAAATACCTATATACTTCAAACGCGCGAATCTCCCCACCCCGGAATCGGATTTGCGCGTTCTGGGTACCGTTGGACTCGTATCGATGAGCCCTTCAATACTAACCCACTTAAAGCAGCCCATCATGCTTATTTGAAGTGGGTCCCACCCAAATTACACGTTTCCCGAGGTCATAACTTTCGGTACCGACCTCCATTTCACGCGTTCTTTGAATCATTATGCTCGTTATGCCAAGCTCTACCTGGCTACGGGTATTTCATCTAATGAAACCCCTTAACATTAATCTCAAATTACCAAATTACCCTTAACCCTCCCAGGTTAAGCGTAACCGAAAAAACGAGTCGTTACAATTAGGCCTAACCTCCCTTTCCCAACCTATTTTCAAAATGGAAATGGCTCAGGTCATCCTATTTATAGTAGAGTTTGGGGTGTGTATGAGTAAATTGTGGGGTATGAATAGAAAATTAGGCTAAAAATGAGTAATTTAGCTATTTGAGCACTAATTAAACCTGGAAAAATTATAAAATTTTTTGGTAAGGGCTTGTGTTGATGTCTGGGTTAATTTGGTCTAAAAACCCAAATTTTGAAGGTGGGGCCCACAGGGGGTCCCGCCAAACCCTAATTTTCGGAAAATTAGTGAAAATTCAGAAAAATCCCAAAAATTCAGATTTTACTCAAAATCACTTAAAACCAATAATTGTAAAGTTGATTTTGATTAAAACCATTAGAAACACCATTTATTTTTGAAACCACCGAATTAATAAGAAAAGAGTTAACCACGCAATAACCGACGATTAAAATGAAACGAATACCAGTTTAGAAATAAGAGTCCTTACATTAATCATTGTCATTTGTCATTTAATTCCTTAATTAAGGAAGTGGGCCCTACCCTCGGACCCTCGTCCATATTAGCCGATGTGTCAACTTCTTAGGCCGTCGACCCTAACTTGATTGCTTAAGTAGGCTTGGGCTTTATCAAATTTGTTTTGGGTCCATTGTATACAAGTGGGTTCACTTATTTCCTTGTTGGGCTCAATCTAAACCGAATAACTTACCCTAGCTATAAATAGAAACCTTGGTCTCTTTCCCAATTTAGGGTGGGATGAGATTAGGAAGCTTTTGAGAGCTCTACCCTTATCTCAAGAAGAAAAAAACTCAATCCAAGGTATAATCACTCAATATCTTCCATGTTTCTTTTTTATTTTTACCTTAAAATCTCATATTCTTCTCCTCTTGAATGAGATTCTAGGTTTTCTTTTTGTCAAGTTCATTCTTTTACCCATGTTTTAAAACCCTAGATTCGGATTTGTTGCATCTACCCTTGTGATTTTCATTTTGGGCACAAGAGGATGCTAGATCTATCATATATTAGTAGTTTTGAGTCTCTTATTGGTGGAAATGTTGAATTTTTGCATAAGGCTAATGTAACCTAATTTGTTAGGTAGGGTTTCCTTGAGCTTTAGAGAATAATCAAGGGTCTACAATCTTGTTTAAGATAAAGGGTTTTTGTTTGATGATGTTGACTTTCATTAACACTGTTTATGGGTGAAATCATATTCATGAAGAATGGATATATAACTTGAATCTGTAGTAGTCTCTATTTTAGATTTACGACTACATTTCACATACTTTTTGTCACGACCCTAATTTTCCTGCTTCTTTTAAGAATTATATTCAAGTTTTAATTAATTAAAGATTTTTACTCGATGAGTTTTATTAATGATGTGATAGAGCGCTAAAAGACAAGTGTAACGGGTCTTAAAACGCTCAAATCGGATACGAAAGCCAAAAGTTATGGCCTCGGGAAGTGTTCCTCATGGGCAGGACCAAAAAAGTGCAGGAAACTACCTATGTGAGGTTTAGTTTGGTAGGGCTCATTGATACGAGCCCAACAGTACCAAAAACGCATACATCAAAGTTTGGGAGAGAAACTTACGTGCATTTAAAGTTCCTATATTTTTTGAAAAAAAATAATAAAAAATTATTTATTGCTTCAGCTGGCATTAGTGTGTTGATGCTAGCAACGACGCACATCAGTGCAACATTCACGCTACTCTCACTGTTCGTTAGCAAGGGGCACACATGCGATAGGCCCCTAACATGGCATATCGTGAGCGCAACACATGGTGTTGCCATGGGACGCACAATGTCGCCACATAGTGTTGTGCACCATGCGGGCCAGGCCCCACATTGCGCATTGTGCGTGTGACGCGTGGCATGCTTAAAACCACCACAAACATCAATAAATAGTCATGTGGGGTTCAATTTTTCTCTCTTTCGCTCCTCAAACTTCAATTCTCTCTTTTTAAGTTCGATTCAAGCCGTTCAAGAAGCATTCTTACCTAGATCGAGTATGCTAGACGTCATGGCAGGGCTATTTTTCTAGTTTGATACCTATAAGTCCCAGAAACATGACATCCAACTTGGAATTCGGTGTGTCATCTTCATTTTCACGTAGAAAGCAAGGTAGGGGTTTTAAACTCCAAATCCATGCTCTACTTGGAGAATTTAACTCTTCTGAGAAATTTTTCTTTGCATACTTATTTATTGTGCTTTAAATTTATGCTATGCTCATAGAATTTAACTTTTTTGAGCTATTTTGCTTGGTCATGATTATTCATTGTGTTTTCTGGAAAGAATATGATACTTGTGAGAAATGATTGCATGTTTTGCATTATGTTTTGATTGCATGCTCTACCATGGTAGTTCCTTGGCTAAAGAACTAGGAATGCACCATTTACTTGGATACTCGCAAAGAGATATGATACATGTGAGAAATGGTTTCATGCATTGCATTATGTTTTGCCTGCATGCTCTACTATGGTAGTTCCTTGGCTGAAGAACAAGGAATGTACCATTTTACTTGGATACTTGTTGAGTATCATGGGAAAGCTCCTATCCTACTGAGCCTTCTGTGAGCATCGGGAGGAACATCGTTCGGTGTCACGGGTCTTGATATTTATCATCATCGGACAAACCAACATGTTGTGGCTTTGTTTCTGAATGAGATTTCTTTTGAATAATCAGTTTTTTGATAAAAGAAATTTCAAAAAGAGTATCTGTTTTGGGAATTTCTTCTTAGCATTATTTTAGATATTAATTCAACCTACTGAATATAAATAAACTCACCTTCCTCTAGATCCTACAGGTGTTGCTGCAAGTACAGAAGTGGAAGTGGAAGAGATTCCAAATAATTTATCTAGTTGTTGTAATCTATATTTTTGTAATTATTTATGTAACTGATGTTTAAAGGCATGATGTGCTTAGAGATTTATAGACTCCGTATAATTATATGCTCTATGCACAATGGTCCCTGGCCTCTGTAATTATATTATGTTCTGTGGAATCCATAATTTTATTATGTAGTTATGATATATGCTTTTAGTTGTGCAATGACTCCGTTTTATGCTATATTGACCATGTTGACAATATATGTGAGTATTGTATGTCTGTTTGGCATGCGACGACCATCACATTCGATCACGTGCAAGATAATTACGGATGTTGGACAAAACTATTATGATTATTATGTCATATTAAAATGGCGGTCATCACACTTTTACTTTGAGTTTTTCTCTCAAATTTTTTCTGGAAGTAGATTATCGTGTATAACACCCCATATTTTTCTAAAAATATTAGTCATCAGTGACCCAAAGAGGTATTGATGGACTTGCCGATGAAACTCAAGAAATTTCATCAATAGACTCGTTGACATGATGATGGAATCGCCGATGGTAACTGCATGCATGAAGTTACTCTGGTATACAAGGCGGTTAATTAGTTTCATATTTCATGGGTAGTTATGATAGTATTTAAGGATTAGGAATGAAGTGAGAAGAGGAAAAAAAAGTCCAAAGGGAGAGTTGAGGTCAGACAAAAGAGTAGTGGACGACGAGAGTTAGGTGAGTGCCAGAGCATTGGGTGACACTCACGTTTTGGATTTTCTTCTTGATTTGTGTGATTTGTGTTGAATGTAATGTCAGTTTAAGTGAAGTTCGTGTGCGTTACAGTTTTCTAAGTCAAATTCATGTTTTGTTTTTACGTTGTTAGGGAGTAAAACCATAGTTTGGGTCGATGATTTCTTCTTTTGTGAAAGATTTTCAATGTGTACATATATAATATGGTTTTCCGAAACAAAAGAGAGCATCTGGTCATGATTTTGTTCGTCAGTGAAGTTATCGAAGTGTCAATGGTGACACTGATGAAAGGAAGAAGATGAACAGTGCTCAAGCATGCGTGTGTTGCAAGCATGCGATTTTTGGTCATTGGCAGTGTGAACAACGTATCGATGAGAATGACACAATAATGTTGTTCCACTGTCAATAGGGTTCAATGTGTCGGCGAATTCATCGATAGTTATTGCTGAGGGTGACGACCCATCTGTGAAGTCACCTATAAATATTTATATCTCTATCGGTGAACTCACCGATGGTTATTGGTGAGGGCACCGACCTATTAGTGAAGTCACCATTGGAGATTAACATCTCTATCAGTGATAGTCGATGCATCAGTAAACTCACCAATGGTATCGGTGAGGGCGCCGACCTATTAGTGAAGTCACCAATAGAGATTAACATCTCTATCGGTGATAGTTGACGCGTCGGTGAACTTATTGATGGTTGTTGATGAGGGTAGCAACCCATCCACAAGGTCACCGATAGATTCAATTGGTAAGGTTCGATGCGTCAGTGAACTCACCGATGGTTATTGGCGAGGTCATTAACCCGTCCATGAGGTTATTGATGGACCTCATAGTCACTGTCAACAAGGTTCAACATGTCGATGAGTTCATCGATGGTTGTCGGTGGGGTCATCGACATGTTGGCATGGCTACCAAAGGAATATATTATTTCGTATTTCATTACAATTATAACTAATGTATGTTATAGTATTGATAATTAATATTGCATGATTTTTGATGTGATATGTGATGTGGATGGAAGGTCATTTATGCATATATTACTTAGGGGTTAGAATCCCCAATGCATGTATATGAGACTATTGATTGTGATGAATGAGCACCAAAAGACCATGCATACAACAACTTAGGTCATTGGAACCCTTGGTGCCTTGACTCCAAAAGTGAGTTGTTAGCTACGTAGATGGAAGGTGGTTGGTATGAAAAATGACAAAAGTCTTTCAGCTTTCTAAAAACAGGAGTTATGTAGAACTACTTCCCTGGCCAGGGAGTCGTGTTTGAATATACAAGAATATTAAAAGATAACTAGTCCCATGCAGCGCAATACAGGAGGTTTCGATGATTATAGAAAGCTGAAATCTTAACACTATGGTTCATGAGCCCTATTGAGCCTTTACTTCTTAGTGTGGATGAGGAGAGGCTAACTTCATAGCCCTGAAGTCATTATGTGATGGCCCAAAAGTGCAAAACTCCTAGATGAGGTCATTGTGTCTAGAGAACCTTCGGGAAGGGTTTTGCTTATAAATAAAATGAATAATATGAAAGGTATGTACTCTTTATATGGTGATGAATCGACTAGTTTTCTAACGAGAATTCCACGATATGTTGATCGAGTTTTTATGATTCTTTAATATTGCTATCCCATTTAGCATTCTTGTATACTCAACATCCTTTGTGGTGTAGGTGTTCGGGTCAAGACACGAATGTATGTGATGGTCATAGTTGTAGTGAAGATTTACTCTACATTTATGGAGATACTTCAGTTACGTTTGATTAGTCACGTGAGATTGGCATTTCTCTTTTATTGGTTTAGATGTAGTTAACATACAATTATGAACTTGTGGGTCATGTGAATATTTTAATGTAATAGTTATATAAATCTTTATTAGAGATATTGGTATCACATTCAAATGATTGTGAAGATAGATGATACTCATACCCCCAATTCTTTATTTTAATAATTTATTTTGTATATTTTTACCACTACAACAAATAAGATGGATGGATGGGGTTTAAGATATTTTCTTTTGAAAAGAATGGACAATATGTATTTCACAAAAAAATTATACGTGAAAATTGGGGGTGTGATATCACGTCTAGATTGTATTCCTAATTTTTTGGATTTTTCTATAATATTATGTATTATTATATTTTTTGTGATACACACTATCCGATGATATAGTTTTATATTTCCGTGTTTAGAAGCATTTTTAGGGATGAAAATGTATGATTTTGGTTACTTATTTTTCTGATGGATTGATAATACACTTTATGAGGATGCTGTAAAAACTTTAAGTCATTTAGAGCATGTAAGTCATGGAATAGTCGTAAATTAAAAGGTCAATAGTTCTGAGAGAAATTTACAGTCTCATTAATTATATAACAAAAAAAATCACTTATTTTTATATGATATTTATTTATATTGTAATTAACACTATGATGTAGGTTTCTATAAATTTTCACATTGATTGGAGTTTATTTGCTATTTTTCCTAAAATGTACAATTTACGTAGTGTGATTATGCTAAAACATCTACTTGAGCTATTATGAGGACAAATTAATACTTGTTTAAGTTTAAGTTGGATTTTGATTATTTATTAATGATTAATTCTTGTCACCAATAATAGAATATGATCATGCTGAAGTATGAATGCCTACAAACATACTAAATTAATTATGTATGAACCATGTTCCACATTTTTAGCTTAATTATAAACATGACCATGAATGTTTATGTCTACCTATGCTTACATAATCTCATTTGTCATGTACGAATTATGTCTCATATATAATAGGATTGATTGATGTATGATTACTTTTGTTTGCATATATTTAACATTATTCATGTATGTATCATATTGCACACATCATGAAAATGATTTGTTAAGTCATGATTAATTGTGATTAACCTATTGGGTATCGTAGTTTTTTTAATTAGACGTATTGGAGATTAATTGTTAGTTTTCTGTCCAATGGGCAAGGTTTCATGTACCCATGAGGGCGTGTTTCCTCCCCTGGTGAGAAGAGTGGAATGCTATAATCAGATAAATTATTGAGACACTTTTGGACTTGAGAATCTAGTCTACTTTATTCGTTTGCACCGCCTTACCAAGGGCACTTCCAATCAGGATTTGCCCAAACTGCTTCGGTCTTCCTTTTTAGGATTTCCAATGTGAGCAGGTTGTTTTCTCTATCATGAGACATTCATCATGTTACTTACATATGTTGTGGATTATAATGCTCATTTACACATGTTATGTGTAGGGATAATGATGTTTATATTTACACAAGTTATGTATAGACTGTGATGTTTGATTATGCAAAATGTGTATGGATTATAACACTTGATCATGCAAGATGTGCATAGATTATGAGACTTGATCACGTAGGATGTGTATGAATTATGATACTTGATCATGTAGGATGTGTATAGTTATGAAATGTTATCATGGAGGATATTTATGGATATGTCCATTAAATGCACAAGATGTATGCGTGGATTATGATATAATGAGGCATAATGCACAAATTTCGATTATAGATATGTGATGCATAAATGAGATATTTCCCATACGTTGTATGTGTGAGGGGTTTGATGTGCTCTTGTGTTGTTAACACCAGTTTGTATGAGGTTTATGTTGTGTTCCTTCATGATTATGTTTTGGTGTTAATGTAAGCTTAATGTTTTGTTCAAACCATTACTAAGCTAAGATCACCCCTTATTGTGTTGTTTTATTTTAAGGTTGTATGCTTGTGTCATACAAGTGCTCAGGATGAGTTATTTTATAGAAATGAAAGTGAATAGATGCATGCGGAGTGTCAGCTTGAGATGACTCATGTTTATGTCTTATGTTAGAACCTTGTTACTTTACATGTTTATGGATAGCCTTGTTAAAGGCTTAGACATGTTTTCACTTTTTTAGGCTTGAGACTATTATGTTTATGAGATTACGTTAGTATGTGGTGAACTAAGAGACTTTAATTAATTTATTTATCCTCTGTCACTTGCTTTTGCACAAAGGAAAGTGTTGTGTACTTCGATCTAGCACAAGTTCATATTAGTTTTTCACTTTGTTGTGCCTTTGTTGTATCTTCTTGGACTTGGTTCGGATCAAGGGGGTATGGCAGGGCGTGACACAATTGGTCCCATAGGATATGAGCATTTTTACATCATTATTTGAAGCCGTAAAACTTCTCTATTCTTATTTAAAGTTTTTATTTTTTATTATCTTGTTTAAGTCTTATGATCTTTGAGATCCCAAATTCTATCGTAATAAAGAACAACAATACATATAAGCAAATATAAACATTATGGATTAGATTTACACTTACAAGGAAAACCATGACCGAAATAGTGAGGGCATATTGGAAGATGGAGAGTTTGGTTGAACTACTGCTTAACTTTCATGAATCGGCCAAAGTAGACTATAGTTTGCAAATCTCTTATGTGAGATTAGATATGCTCTACTCCTTCAAGAATTTATAATAGAAAATCTAGTAATGATAACCAGTCACCTCCTTAACAATGCTCACATTGCCCTATGTTATAGGAGGCACATACATAGGGGGAACCCAAGGTAGTGATATGTAGAGGGGGTCTTTGTGTTACAAAAAGTAACAACAAAGACATCATTTCAATTAGTTGGAAGCTCTAGAAATAAAACCTATGTGACAATGTAACAAACATGACACTTTATCAAGGTACATAGAAAGATAACTCTTCAAGTATGTAATAACTAGCATTTTTTAAAATATCCCTAGAGTATAATAAAACTTCGGTTTTATGATAATACACATATTTGGGTAACTAATCTCATGCAAAGATTGTATACCAAACCAAATTACTTTATGCATTAAAAACTCGAAATGAGCAAAGGTAACACAATGACTATATGTTACAACCAGTAATGGCAGGTCAACAAACTCCATGTCCCAGATAATAATGAGGACTACATGTTCTTACCTCATTTGGCAATACTGGAGTCAAAAAAATGGGATAAGTAGATATTCTCAAAATTAATAGGCATACACATAACATTTAGTTACAAAATACTTGTCTCATTTTTATAGTCCCATTTGAGAAAGACTGTAACACCCGGAGAATTTTCTAAATTCCCAATACTTGGCCACGTGGATATAAATGAGTTTAACCCGTATGTCTTCTTGGTATAATAATTTCCTCTATAGATGAAGTTGGGATATGAAACTTTATTATTAAAAAATAAATATACAGATCTTCGTAGAGCTTCATAGAGTGCACAAATCGAAGCTTGGATGAAGAAGTTATGATATATGTAACATGACGAAAGTTTCAGAGTACATGTGAAAAAAATAGTAAATTTGACCTTTGATCATTCTAAATAGAATAACTTATCTTGTACTTGAATTTTAGTGTGAAGCTTTAAGGATAGACACTAGACATACATAGATTTGAAATGCCACTAAAAATGCATAAATTGGAGTTTGGATGAAGGAGTTATGATTGTCTGAATTTGGACATGAAGTGTTGTCAATGACTTGCAGACGCCTGCTCACATGGATCTTGGTCATTCTTAATAGTATAACTTTTTGTACAAAAATATGTTTGATCTAAAATTTTGAGACTAAAAAGGAGACAAAAATATCTTCATAACACCATCAAGAACATGATAATCGGAGTTTGTATGAGGAAGTTATAGTCGTCCAAATTGGGGCATGTATACTATCATAGTTACTATCGATAGCCTAGTCACACGTTGATGGGTTGCCAAGGGTTACATGCAGTTTTGCGGTTTTTGGCTCAAACACCACCCAGTTTAACAATTTTAAACTAGAATTTCATCATCTTCCCTTATAATGACTTTTAAGGCCTTCAGACTCCATTTCTCTAAAAAAACTTCTCAAAATGAAGAAGGAGAAGATTAAGGGAACCCCAAATTAAGAGAAATTAAGGGAGGGAGTATATTTTTGCGGGGATTGATCGGCTTTATGCATGAGAAAAGATGTTTATACTATAAAATAGGTCGGATTACTAACCTTCTACTATGATTTAACATTATAGTTATGATGTTAGATTTGAATGACAAAGATTATTAAATATGAAAGTATGAAAGCATGAATGCATAAACTTTCATGGTGTTTGTGTTATGATGATGATAATGATTATAATATTTGAGATAAATAAGTATGTAATTCCAAGAAATTGTTCTATTGCCTTGTTCAGGAATAGTATATGTGAACTATCATGTTAAAGCATGTATTTAGATCAGCTTTAAATAAGGGTGATGTTCTGTTACTTTTCTCAATCATCGGCAAATCTACCGACACATCAGTGACGATGCTATTGCAACAAAGAAGATGAAGTTATGAGATATTGATATTCATCGACACATTAGTGTGCTACCGATGGTCACTGCAATGAGGTCAACTCATCGATGATGCATCATTAAGGCTGGTTGTCCTTGTCTCTATGCGTCAATGGGTTACCGATGGGCATCAGTTACCTGGCCGACACGTCAATGAGTCTATTGACAAGTTGATTTGGGGTAAATTCTAATAATGAATGATATATATGTTGGGATTATGATATATTATAGCATGATATTAAATGCAAGAAATGCAATTGTATATGATGTTGTGATTGATGGTGATATTTGGGTATATGTGCCCTTGTTTGTGTAGAAATCCTTGGAATGGATTGCACTCAGAGACTATTGGATAAAGGCACTTAAGGATAGAGAATTATTGTATCTTTAGCCATGTAGATGGAAAAGATTTGGTATGAAATAGGACCAAGGTCTTTTAGCTCTTTAAGAATGAGAGTTATGTAGAACTGCTTCTCAAGCCCGGGAGATGTATTTGAATGAACTAGAGCATTAAAAAATTACTAGTCCATTACAACGCAATATAGGAGGTTCCGATGATCATGGAATTCAAGATCTAAACCACTTGGGTCCATAAGCCCCGTGGGCCTTAGCTCCATGTTGTGGATGGAGTGGATAGGCTAAAAGTATTGAGGTCTGATTGTAAGTAGTTCATGGTCTAGTGAGGTGTGGTTGTACTTATAGACGTGGATACTATGTTATAGAGGACCTTTATGGCTGATACTTATAAATGGAGCAAATAGTTCTTAAGTGCAGTCACGTTATGGATTTGAATTCATGTGAAAACATTGATGAATGTTATGCTTATTTAACTTATGATTGATTATCGTGTTATTTACTATTGAACAACCTTATGGCTTATACTTATGGAGGAACAAATCCTAAGTGAGGTTACGTTATGATGTTTAAAATAATGAGAAAGCATTTGTAAATGTTTTATTTATTCCATTTATATGTGGTGATGATGATGTTTGATATTGGGTATAATAGTTGTTAATTTTGTGATGATATAGTGTAATCATATGCATTGTTATTACATAGTATTTGTTTAGCCATCCCACTAGGTATATTAATATACTCAACATATGCGTGATGCATGTTCTTTTCATAGTTAAAGTTAATTTAGGGTTTTAGATGGCACACCACGGCACCCGCCCGATCCAAGTCGAACCCGGTCCAAGGGACGGTCGAAGTACACGGGGGCAACTAAGTAACTACTTGCGAAAGACTTAACCTCTTAAGCGGGGTGTAACACACACGGAGTAGCGCACTGCTTTATCTTTGTGCAAGAGAAAATAAGGAAAAATATAAAGGACGTCAAATCAAAATTAGTCCTCAACTCTTAAACCTACAAACTTACAACACTAAGTCGTCAAACATGGTTCAAGTCATAACATCAGAATGAGTCTAACGCCACAATGGCTAATAAAGTATGAGACAAAATCAACCAAACATGATATTCTAAGACACAAGTAGAATAAACAAGTAAAGATAGTAAGGCCTCTAGACTCCATGCTTACTTCCGACCATTAGCCACAACTTCTCATAAAGAGGGACCTGATCGTCTGCATGTTGCACCATGCAACCCCAAAACAAAAAAACACAAGAGAAAATGGGGTGAGTATAACACTCAGCAAGGTTTTGTACTTTGAGACGATAAATCTAAAAACATCATAAGTGTTCCACACTATCCATCACATAAAGCATATCATCATATCATCTCATTTCTGATCACATTCTAAATGTTTAACTATACTCAATCATAAGTAACCATCATGCATGAGAATATCTCGAACATAGTATCCATAGCATGAATAATCATACTAAACCATAAACATTCATCTTGCATAACAAGTGTCTCTAACACACCATCCATATCTATGCATATTCATTCTCATTCATAAGCATTCATCCAGCATGACAAATGTCTCTCACACACTATCCATATCCATGCATATTCATTCTCATTCATAAACATTCACCATGCATGTCAAGTGTCTCAAACACACTATACATCATCAAGCATAATCAACCATATTCACATGTGTCACATAATTTCAATTATCCCTACACAATATGTGCAACTGGGTATAATGATATTTCATACACATGCATCATCAACAATGGTGAAGGTCTCCATCATGGAGAGAAATACAATCATACCACCCGCTCTGGACATTGTCCGATTTCCTAAATGGAAACCTAAGGCATTAGCCCACCCTGGACATAATCTAATTTCCTAATTGGAAACCTAGGGTGTTGGGGGTAGTTAGCCCCTTTGCTCGCCCTGGACAATCCACAAAAGAAGGTCTGATTTCCTTAAAGAAACTTAGAGTAGTCTGCTCACCCTGGATAGTCCTAGCCGGGAACGTTCGATCTCCTCACAAAGACCTAGAGCAGTGTGTTCACCCTAGACATCGAGAGAGTCCGATTTCCACAAAGGAAACCTAGAACATGTGGTAGCCGGTGCACAAAGGCATACTACACTAGATTCTCATGGTCCAGATGACTCTATCAAGAAATCTCAGCCACAATAGTTCATATCAAAACAACTCAACTCAACCCGGGGAGGATCCATGTTCCGAGTAGGAACTCAAATCGAAATCATGTCCTTTAGGACCAACCAATTCTGATAAGCCATCGATCGATTAATTCAGCAAGCAATATCACTCAATTGCATCAAATCGATCAACCTAAGCTAATCTCAATAAATCTCATTTGTAAATCCATGCATCACATACGTGAGCAATACTCATGGAAGGCCATATCGATACGAATGACAGTATCAATGACTATGGATATGGGTACGCGTCAAAACGGGCATAAACCCTTTTATAAACATAAAAAATATTATAATTAATAATATATTATTATAATATTTCTTTTAGAGCATAATAAGACTGTAGAATGTCGTATCAACTGATATAGGTATTCTAAAATTAATTTATTTGGAACCATACACTATTATGCTCTCCGTCCTATACAAATTATTGCTCATTCTTTCCCATATTAAGTACTCTAAAATTAATTTATTTTAAAAACAAATAATATGCTTAATATGATTCTAAGTTATATCTTTAAATAAATATATATTTGTGGAGTACTATATGTAAAAAAATAATTATGTAAATTGCATAGACCTACCCGTATTGATCTCATATAACTTTAAAAACATTATTTTTAATATAATAAAAACTTAAACTTTCAAAGAATTTGGGTTTGAATTGTGTTTCTTGTTTTTAAGAAAAAAATTCAAAATTTTTAATTAAAAAATAGTTTTTTAAATAAAAAAATTTATTTTTTAAATATGGTATCGATACATATCGGCCATATCGATATGGTACGGCTGATACGTACCGCCTTTTGGTGTGAGGGGCGTACCACCCTTGGTACCCGTATCGGTCTCCACCGATACCGGTACGTATCGGTCAATACAGGGCCGTATCGACCGATACGGCCTTCCATGGCAATACTACATGAATATTAATTTATGAAATGTGCTCCCATCAGTCATACATGCAGCATTTCTAATCATATGTGTCAACAATCACCACAATTATCCCCACATGTGTGTGTACATGGTAATAGCATTCAATTATAAGCATAGGCATATGCATTATGAACAACCCATCGACATACTACACACATGTTTTTCATAATTTAATCATGGCTCCTCCTTACTAAAATCATGGGTAAAAACCATCGAAAAACACACATCCAAGTCCAATACAACTTCATGATAGACTAAAGTAAACATACTCATTACTACGCTTAAGCTAGACATGTAACTATACTTCACCCAAAATTTAACATAACATATAAGAGCATACAAGTCCATTCTCATGCTTTAAGCTTGGTAGAATCCTAAGTAAAACATGGAGAGTCACTCGACATGAATTTAGGATAAGAATCATAGCATGCTAAAACCGAATAACATGTAATCCACTTCATACTTGAACATCATCATAGCTTTCAAAATAATATTCATGTCCTCACAATAGCATTTCCAAGTAAAAATCACTCATCATAATCATAATAGATCATATTCAAGAAGAAGAATATGAAAATGCACAAAATAGGCAAAATGAAAAAACTATCGTTTGGGCGTTAGAAGGTCGTTCAAACGCCAGTACAGTAACTCTGGTTCATCTTCTACCTTGCGAACCCAAAACCGAAAATACACAAATCTTAGGAAACGATAGATCTACTCATTTATCAACTAAAACACAAAGAAATCAATAAAAAGATTAAATTTTACACAACCCACCATTAAAGCTCAACATCAAGCAACACCCACATAAACGTTCACCAACTTCAAATCCGAAACACATGCCAATTTTGGAAGAAAACCCTTACCTTCAGTGAAGTCTTAGTCAGAAATCAACTCTTGAATCTCTTCAAATCCCTACCCACATTTAGGGTTTTAGTTAATGCCTTAATAAATCCGATTATTAAAGCTCAAATCACATGAAAGCTAATGATAGCATTGTGAGTTTGAGACCTAAGGGTTCGACAGATTAAGTTCCATGTTTGAGCTAGCCAATAATGAGTCGACTAAGCATTTTTAATGTCTTGTTATGGTGTTTATCCTGCGGGATGTTGTCTAAGTGCTATATAGAGTACTAGACATCTGATATTATGTTGAGAGCGATGTATGTTTTTTATTTGGATGGTGTACTATATTAAGCTCAGACGTTCAATGCTTTATTGAGTGGCATTGTATGATTTCTACCCAAGAGTGGCATTGTATGATTCCACCCAAAAGTGGCACTGTATGATTTCTGCCCAAGAGTGGCACTGACACTATAAGACCCCTAGAGTGTGGGCAATTGTATGACCCCTTATGTGTGGGTGTTTATGTTTGCGCACTCAGGTAAGTAGTATCATGGAACCGCTCTTACTTATTTGATCTTGTGCCCCATGAGCATTGGTATACCTTGCATTCGAAAAAGTCCATGACCTCTAGTCACTCCCCGGAGGTTAAGGTGATGCTCCAGTGGCATTCTTTTCCATTTCAACGCTGGAGCTTATTAGTTGTAATGAGCTTCAATGGTCGATAGTATGAGTATGAGCATGATTGTAAGAGTATGAGTCTGAGCAAGACTGTAAACGTATGATTCTGAGCAAGACTGTAAACGTATGATTCTGAGCAAGACTGTAAACGTATGATTCTGAGCAAGACTGTAAGCGTATGATTCTGAGCAAGACTGTAAGCGTATGTTTATGAGTAAGAATGTATGAGTAAGGTCCACTACAAAAAACTTTGGTTTTAGCGACGTTTCAAAAGCGTCGCTAAAAGTATTTGAAACGTCGCTAAAAGTTTCAGTGACGTTTTATACAAATGTCGCTAAAGGTCTCGTCGCTAAAAGAATTTGCAACGTTTGTGGCGATGTTTTTATAAAATGTCGCTATTATAATTAATAGCAACGTTTTATAAAATGTCGCTAAAAATATTAGCAACGTTTTATAAAATGTCGCTAAAACTATTAGCGACGTTTTTTTATAACAATTAAAGACGTTTAGAAGTGTTGCTATATACGTAGGGAAATCGTAAGAAGGATTTAGCGACATTTCTAAAACATCGCTAAATATATTAGCGACATTTTTCAATAACAATTAGCGACGTTTAGAAGCATTGCTATATACGTAGGGAAATCATAAGAAGGATTTAGCGACGCTTTAGAAACGTCGCTAATACAAATTAGCGACAGTTCAAAAAGCGTCGTTAATTCTGTCATTATTATTTTCTTTAATAATTGTTGATTGTATTCATTATGAGCACCTAATAGCGTTATAAATGATGATAATTATATTTACTGTGACTAAAAAATAAATTTTTTTGAATATATAACTAAATTAATATAAACAAAAATCATTCCATTAAACCATTAATAAATTATAGTAACATAGAAGTAGCCCTTTAAAATGTTTGAATAACGAAGTACCCTAAACCCTTTTATATTCATAAAAGTTGAATACAACTAAAAAAAAAAGATTGCTTCCCAGGATGAAACAATTGGATGCCTTGCCTTCAAAATAACAAGCAAAATATTGTTTATTAATATTATGGATTGATATTGTAAATAAATATAAAAAAATATAGGTGAATGTGAAACCTTTATTTATATAAATGGCAAATAAAAACATATCATTCTTGATCGCATGACGCCTCTACTGCCTCTGTAGGACAATGCAAAATTTATAAATCCCTATTAAATTATCCTTAAAGAACTGTTAAAAAATTAATATAGGAATTAAAAAAATAAGTATTTGTAAATGTACCTGTGTTATCCTCCTCATAATTGCTTCTAATTTTGCATTTGTTTCAGCTAACTGAGTCTCCATAGCAGCATTATTGGCCGCCATTTGCGCATCCATATATGCTTCTTTTTTTGCAAGTCGAAGCTGAAATTGCACCTCCATAGCGGCACTCTTTACTGCCATTTCTGCCTCAATGGTAGCTATTTTTTCTACCATGACTTTCTCCATCTCTTCTCTTACAGAAGCTAGTTGTGTAGATGACCCAACATTGGAGGATGATGACCCGAAAAGTCGTGATGGAGTAAGGCCTAATCCCATGCATCGAACACGACCATTTCTCTCTTCTCCCATAACCTGAGCAAATAAATCATTAGAAGACAAGGTATCTTCCATCCCCTCAGGAAGTTTCTTCAGCATTTCATCCATCCTTTGCTGCACATAGTCAAAGGGCACAATCTCAGCAAGCTTGTAAGGTTACAAACAAGAAACCAAGACTTGAAGACAGTTCAACACAATAAAACTTTCCCCAAAATTTGAATGCTTGGAGTGCCCTCAAGTGCAAAGGAACTCCTACCACAACCCATTATGACCAGCAAAACAAACATTAAAACTCAAGAAAATAGAACTAGAGAAAATCAACTGAATTACACAGCAAGCAAGTCAAAAAATAGGGTGAAATCAATAGAATTACACAGCAAGCAATGCATTAATTCACACCCTTTTCTTTACCTTTATTCTTTCCTTTTTTTTTAACTTTGTGTTTTGCTGTTACTGCCTTGGTAGGACATTCAAATAAAAGGAATGTTTCACGCAATGATTCTCCCTGAAATTATGTATGTCAAAAGCAAATGAGAAGATTTGATATGAGGTGTGCCCACCGTTGATGAACTAAATTTACTAGCTTATATGAAACTGATTTTATCAGGTCATGATATCTTCAAATTAATAAGATTTAACCATTGATAGCATATATATTTCTGAGAAGTTCATCCTACCAAATTATCGAAGTTAACTACTTCCCCAAGTTAAATTTACACAATTCATCAAGTTCACCTTGAGAAATTCTAAAGCATACAACAACTACTCCACTCTCAGGATTCCTGAGGCTGCATGCTGATCACTTACCACGCTTACATAACATGCTATAGCCAAAGACATAAGAAAAATGACAGAGCCGACACAGTCAAGGATGAGAAGAAAAGCAGCAGTCTAGCAAGTGCCTGGGAGGCGTAAAAGTAGTAATAAGGATAGGAGTACCCTCCGCGGGTCTCCATAGATGGTGGTTAGGAGGGATCTAGGAGATTGGAAATTGTAGTCAATAGAAAGCTAATCTTAACAAGATTCTTCTCACAGAATCCTCGTACCAAAAATGATACATAAGTATAAGCCTGATGTTGTGGAGTTTGAGGATCCCTTTGGGCAGCTCTGAAACATATGTATGCTTAAGGTCTAGAGTTTGAAGGTTACGAAGCTTGCTGGACTTTGGGATCTCCTTAATGTTTGTGTTCCTCAAATTCAAGTACCTTAAATGGAAGAGAGCTACAATTTCACTAGGAAAAGTTTCTAGTGGTGCAGCGTTCAGATACAGTACTTTCAACATCTGAAACCTTGAGAAGGATGGAATTTCCCTTGACTTGAACACGAACAAAGAACAAAGTTGATGGAAGCTTTGATTCTTTGGAACAGTAGGCCCACTACAGATGGTTAAGCGGCATACATTGTCATGTAGGCCTATGTCATTTCTTGCCAAAGTGATGAAATTCTGTTCTCTCGATTTCGACAAAATCAGTTCATGCATTAAATCATGGATCCTACACTTGTTCACCCTTTCTAGATGTCATAATATATCATCTTTGTTACGACCCTCATCATGCCATCTCATATTAGATGTAATTTTTAATGACATATATAACCTTTGTAAACAAGGAATGAGAGGAAAGTGGCGTAAAATCTTAGCTGGTGCCTTCTTTTTTTTAGATTCTGAACATGTCTTCTTCTTTCCATCTTGAGGTGCCACATGTGTCACATGATTGTTTGTTAACATTGCCTTTATAATACAACATACAATCATTGGGACATGCATGGATTTTGTTGTAACTCAAACCTAAATCTGTTATGATTTTCTTACTTTGGAAAGGTAGCATTTGGAAATGTTTCTCTAAACAATACAAGCAACATATCAAATGATTTGTTACTCCATCCACCAAGGAGTTTGATATGCCACATCTTAACAATGAAAGAAAGTATAGTTTGTGATTTGCAACTTAGGTACAACTCTTTCTCGGCATCTTGTGCCAATTTGTTGAATTTAGCATTCATATTATTTGTACCTTGAGGCAATCCATCAAAAGCATCATCTTGAACTGGGCCTCCAAATACATCTTCCAACATAGTTCTCATCTCATCACCTGTATCATCTACTTCAAATTCATTGTTCAAAGTATCATTTTGTGATGAATTTGTCTGAAGGATATCTTCTCCATGAAAATACCACACTGTATAATTTTGTATAATCTCATTGCATATCAAATGCTCTTATATAATGTCCCTATCTTGATAATAGACATTACCACATTGAACACAAGGACACTTGAACTTCCCATTGATAGGTGTTCCATGAGATGCAACAAAATTGAGAAATCCTTCTACCCCCAAAGCATACTCACTAGAAACCCTACTTTTGCTCATCCAACTCTTATCCATGATTATATATATATACCAGATTTGCATATCACACCTAAAAATATTGATAATCTATAATAACCTCTACATTACAAAGAATGTATCTGCACAAAAGAAATTTATGTATAAACCCTTGTAAACAAGAAAAATTAATAGTATCATATATCTACCTATGCATAGGCATATTATGAAAACCCTTGTTCATATAGGTTCTACTAAACCCAACATCAACTTTATAAAATCACATGTGAACTAAGCACGCATATCAGGAGTCAATCTTGACCTAAACGTCTTTGAACAACACATATCCAAATTCATCACATTTTAGTAAACAAATAATTATTGTAAATAAAAAATATATATTCAAGAAATTGGAGTCAAGTACCTTTTCTCTTTTCAGGAAGTTATAAAATGACCAATAGTTGTAGGCCCTCCTCAATTAACCAAATTAATCTCAATATCTAAACAAGCAACAAACACCAAATAAGAAAATCTAGATTAAATATTATTTACTATGCAGATAAGTAATGCAAGACTGTACAACCTAATTCTTGAAAGATTTTAAATTTCTCTGGTTACAAACAGGCCATTATAAGATACATTATAAGCAATAGGGATGAAACTAAGCTCATTGTGACCATCATCTGAATCAATATTTAGTGTCTATAAAATGAAATGGAGATAACAAGATTAAATAAAATAAAATAAAAAAACAAGATAACACAATGACTAAAGCAGGATTACACAAAACATAGAAGATTAAATCGTAACATGTTATCCATTTAGAACTAATCCATATTCACTGTCAGATCTTATTGTTATGATATTATGAGTTACTGTAGTCCAATAATGCCAAGAAGATTGTCATTATAATAATACTCCATATAAAGGATTTGTTGTGGGGCATGCATTCAAGAATACACCAATGAGTTGTCAACATGACTAAATAAAAGCTAACTTTACAGGAAGCACTTTCTAAAAATGAAAAATCAACCAAAAAACACACATAGACTAGAAACACAATCAATCATGCTTCTAAAAAAATTCTGTACAACAGCAAGTGTTTTCTCAACCACCATATGATAGCCAAAGACCACAAAATAACAAAAAATTTGCACATTCTCCAGATCAAAGTAAATAAGTTTTGAGATGGCCAAACAAACTTGTTATGACTTGAGCTGATCAAAGTAATTGTTTTTTCTTAGATATATGATAACAGTAAATTGTGCAGATACATTATGACAGAGTTGGCAAAGATGGGCTGTTCAGTCACAAGGAAATCACAGTTTTCTTTGTTCCTGATTTATCTGCATGTCTTCCTTCAATGGACGAATGGATAGACAATTGGCACTCAACAAAGAAGGATAAGAGATAACAAATTCCTTTGCTAAGAGATAACAAATTCCTGCAGTTACCTTTGGTTTCAAGTCAGTGGATGATTACTATTCTAATTCATGTAGCTCAGATTCAAACTCCTCTTCTATGCATTCAGGTGAATCTACAGATGGATCTAAATAGGTTGCAAAATTCCATTTCAGAGAATAAATTTATTCAGAGTCTTATACTATGACCAGTTTTTTGAAATACGCAATCTTTGGAAGTTTTTATTTTTACTCTATTTTTATTTGTTGTAAGTATATTTCTTTTTTAAATCCTTATTTGTTATTTTTAATTTAGTGCTACTTGTAACTCTTCCTTAAAATGTTTTCTTGCCATAATTACCAATATGAAAATTTTAGTACATCTTCTTTGAGATTTGACTTCTAATATCAGCATTTGACTTATTACAGCTACCTGAGATTGTAGGCATGGAATCTGCTTGCAAGTTAAGTCTGTAAAGCTTGAACAACAATGTAGAGTCCAATTGAAATTGATTTTTAGGTTGTACCTTAACTTCACATTTACGTTTTTTTTTTTTGACAGAAGCATGACTATTTGACTCTGGTTTGTGATGGACGTTATAATATGGAAAAAATCAATTGCTGGATGACAGTATGAGTTTATTAACATTAATATTTTTTTAATTTGGGAAAAAATTGACCTCACCTAAATTTGGTAATTTATGTACAATATTTTTGCTAACATAAAATGAAGTTATTGTGTGGATTGTGTAATGCCTGTTTGGCTCATTTTCTGCACAGGCATGTATCCTTGTACTGGCATTCTTTTCCATATCAGTCTCTCATCCTCTGTTGTCACAAATGAGCTTGAGGAGAAGAGAACCAAAGGAGTTAGAGACAATGGGCCAGGCTTTGGGAATCCTAGAGAGTGGACTTCTCTTACCTATTGTAAGAGTGTCTGTTGCAAATATAAATGAGCCTCTGGAGAAACTTCTCCTGAATAAGAGATTTCGGCAATCTTTCATGACCTTTGCAGACAGGTCTGTTTGGCTTAATTAAGTTTTGCATGAAATTTATAGAAATCACTTCCATAATGACATGTCAGTGGATTTCATCAAGATGAAATGCGGAGTGGTTCCCTTGTTTCGGCATGTATTTCATCAAGTTGCTAACAAAGCATGGCTCCCACTTACTTGAACTGGGATTGGTAGCATAAATATTTGGAATTTGGTTGTCAATTGAAGATGAAGTAACTCTTATTTTCCTTGTAATTTCAGTTGTCTTGCTGGAGAGTGTGTTCATTTTTACAATGAATGTCATGAACTTGGAAAGATACCGATAGAAGACCCAGTGAGAAGAGTGTACATGGCTCGACACATAATTGAAAAATACATAGCTAGTGGTAAGTTAATTAGTGCCATTTATTATTGTCTGTAATTGTTCCCATAATATATCAGCCAAATTTTAAAAAATGTCCTAGAGTTAGAAGCCAATATTTTGTGCTTTCTCTTAATGTATATAAGCAATTATGTGTATGAGGATTGGGTTAGCTCTCTTTAGAAATTCAGGCCTTGCTTACAGGATTTTAAGTGATATTGGATGCGAGAAGCCAACCCTCGTCCCAATTTAAAAGTTCTTCTCACCATGTATAGAAAATCTTGTTCTGGACTAGCCTAGCCATCAAATCAGCTTACTTTGACAGCAGTAACTGCAAACAATACTGAACGGAAATGTTCAGTTGCCGTGCAGTAGCACAATACATAAAATGTGTGAGCTATTGCTTTTAGCAGGAATAGAATAAATCACCCTGAATCAATTGCCCTGTGTTTCATACATTCTTTCACATCTAATAATGGTTAAAGCAGGATGTCAATTATTTTTTGTTTCTGTTTTAGACAATTTATGACTCTAATGCACCACAAACTTGAATTTTCTTATACTTTCATGTGTCGTTTGTTGATTTTTAAATTTGTTTAACTATTACATATGCAGGTTCAGAAATGGAGGTAAACATATCACACCGAACACGGCAGGAAATTCTTGGCACCTCTGATCTGGCCCATCCTAATCTTTTTAATACTGCTATAGGGGAGCTCTTACAGTTGATGAAAATGGTAAGGTGTTTTAACCACTAATTTAGAAAATGCATGTTATGTTGGAACTTCTACTATGATTTAACATAGTTATGCACTGACTGTGTTTCTTCCTTATGAAGAACTTGGCAAGAGATTACTGGTCATCAATGTTCTGTTTGAAATTCAAAGAAGAAACCCCAGCTTCAAACCAATGAGCTTATGGAGCGATTGGCGGGGTGGGATCCTTTTAAATTTAATATGCTAATGGATGCATACCACCCCCGAAGAGGACGAAGAAAACAGTGAACAGGGGCCTACTACTCGCAAGAAAACAAAGACCCAGAAACCAAAGGCGGCAAATATCAATATCCATAAAAAAAAGAGTGATAATTAGTAGAATAACAACCGAGGACAACAAACGTATCAGATAGGGAAGGAAAGTCATTTGCAATTTAAGAATTATATCATTTTGATTACTGGTAAAGAATTTCAACCACGGAAAATTAATTTCCACAAACCATATCAGATAATCCAAAATCCTTTACCGGTTAATTACGATATCTCAACTTCTTCAAGCAAATCTAATAATGCATCTCTCCTGCTGCCTCTAAAACAAGATATTTGCCGTACTCCCAACAAAAACAGACATAATAAAAAACAAACAGAGAATTGAAGTGGGTAGGGAAAGGAGAGGAAGAGAAGAGACTGAAAATACCTTGTCTTTGGGATCACTTCGACCTCCGAGTGGGTGTGCCCTTGAGCGTCTTTAGAGAAAAACTTGAACTTTTACTGAATATGGAAGAAGGTGAACCGGTGGTGGTCAATCGAAAGAAGGCTGCAACGGATTTGAGAATTAATTAAGGAGGTGCAGAGGTCAGAAGAAGGAGGAGATTTGGGCGAAGAAAACTGTTGATTGCGCTCTGTACCGAAGTCGATTCCGCAGGTGGGTGAAGATATGATGCTTTGTTAAGCTTTGGCGGTCTAGGTCTAGGAATTCGATTGGCAAGAGGCGAAAAAATCCCATAGCTAGCAACCCACAATCCCTAGAAAATAGCGCGCGCAGAAAAGGGAAAACGCGGGAGAGTGGGGAAGTGTCGTGTATATATATATATATATATATATGGGAAGAGCCGACATCGATCGTGTGTGAAATATAACATACAACGACTATTTTTCAAAACGTCGTTATATGTGTGTCGTTGATAACGACTTTTTTTTAGTGGTCGTATGAGTAAGATTGTACGAGTAAGGTTATATTAGTATGTGTAAGTTGTATAAGTAAGCGTATGATTATACGAGTAAGTTTGTAAGTATGTATTTGGCATGATTGTATGCATATGTGCATAATTCTTATATGCCTACCTACTTCATGTTTGAGTTACATAAACGCATCTATGTATGGACTTACTGAGTTCACTGTTTAGAACTCCCCTACTGAGTATTTTCCTACTGAGTATGAAAATACTCATTACCCTATTTTTTTATCCCCGTTGTTCGGGAGGCTTTTGCAGGTTTGTGACGGAGAGCTCCTGGATATAGATGCTCATTTCCATGGTGGATTGATTCCCTTTAACTCAAGTATATCCTTAACTCACTGCAAGTAATATTTGTGCAACGATCTAATGTATTGGGTGAGATGAGAATTAAAGTGTGTATGCTTTCTGGACTTGTAATTTAGATTAGATTGTTGAGTGTTATGGGACTTGCACTCAGGGATGCCTGGGAGAGATTTGTATTTAAAGTCTATGATCATAGCAATTTCTTCATACGTTTAATTTTGAGTAGCGCCTGAGGATGTTTGGTTTGGTCGTACGATGTTTGATTGAATGAGCAAAAATTTGTATGGGAAAAATGGATGTGTTATGTTTTAAATTATAAAATTGTTTACACAAGTTTCGTATTCATCATTTTTCCCGATTTACAGCTGTTATATTGCAAAAACTTTTTGTGAATTTTGAGAAAATGTGATGAAAAATCTCAAACGTTACAAAGGCATTATAAGAACATATGTGTCATATGTTAGATTGATTGGATAATTTCTTTATCAAAGTTATGTTAGAAACCTTGAGTATGTAATTAGTCTTAAAATTTGATTAAATATAGTTGTGGTCGATTCAAATTTAGAATTAATGGATTTTAAAAATAGGACCAGACGTGTTCTTATGGCTCAAGACTAAAGACTAAAGGATGTTAATGATTTTTTAAGCTTATTCAGATCACATTCACATACTAAAATCACTTAGAGAAATTTCAGAAAGATTTAAGATAAAAAAGGGTAATTTTTTTAATGAATAATACCATCAATCAATTGCTGGAAAAAACGAAGGGTGAAATGATCAATCGACACCTGAATCAAACATGTGTAAAATGAACCAAAGAGTTTATTGATCAATTACTCAAGGTATACTGTGTTTAGAAAATAGTGAATGATTGATCATTGTCTAAAACGATCAATCACTAATAGCTTTAGTTTCCTTAAATAAGTTATTCCGTATTTAATTTCTTTCCTTGTTGAAGTCAAAAACCCAAATCATTTTAGAGACATATAAAAGATAAGAAGTAACGAAATTGAAGAGAGGAAAATCTAAAAAAAATGGAGAAGAATGGAGAGACTTTTGCTTATTATTTTCCTCGGGAATTCACAAAGAATTTGAAGAAGATCAATAGTAAATTCATGAAATTGATGGACAACTAAAAGAAGAGATTTCATACATAAGTTTTAAAGAGGAGTGGCAGAATTTCTGTAAGATTTCTAACTTAACTCGGTTTAATTTCCTTTTAATTATGTGAATTTGTGTGGTTTTGTTTTTTTGTCGATTTGATTTAATTTTAGGGTTAAGGGTTAATAATTATGGATTAAATAAATTTTAATTTTACTTTTTATGAGTATAAGTGTCAAACTTAATTTATCCATTTTTTATGGATGTTATGAGATTTTATCATAATTTCTCCTTAATTAAGGGTGTGGACCCTGTTGTAGGCCCCATGTCCATGTTAGACAGCATGTGACCCACTTGACCCTGTAAACTTCTACTAAATTATTTCAGTGTGTTTTGGAGTGATTAAATTCGTTTTTAGACCAAAGATACCCCCAATTAGCCACTTGTGTTTTTAACCATTTTGCATGCCAACATTTTGTTTACTCAGCCCAAAACCTTACTATTTAAAGAAAATTCTAGCCCACTTTCCCATTTAGAGAAGGGATGTGCTAAGAGAAAGGAGGTTCTTTACCCTCATTTCTCAAAGAATAAAAATGGATTAAAGTGTCTTTTCTTACCCTAATAATTCCTAATCTTTCAATTTTGGTCTTAATCTTTCTTATCTTCATTTCCCCCAAATTGATTCTTGATTTCTTCCATTAAAAAACTTATTTTTAATTTCTATTTAAAATCCTAAATGGGTGATTTTCGTTTTTAACCAAAGCATATTCTAGATCTACCTGTTTTCAAGTTGATTTAAGCCTATTAGTTAATTTTAATTAAGTCTTAACAAAAATCTTAATTTTTGGGTAGGATTTCTTCAGGTTTGAAGTTTTTTCGTGGATGCAAAGGCTTCATAGAGGTAAGAGAGTTTTATCTCATGTGGTTTTATCTATTATAGTGCATGGTTGTGTATTTATGTGGGTTCTTGCTTCATTTTGAGCTTTAATGTTGATTTGTTAAAAATATGTTATTTATGGCTATTTTCTTGTGGTTTAGCACGAAAATGATTAAATATATCAAGTTCTAGAGTTAGGTTTTGATATTTTGATATTCTATGGTGACTTTAGAATTTATCTTGAATTTTTGAATGTTTTTTGTTTAAATTTCGAAATGTTGAAGACGAACCAGGAAAAAGGGTAAAAAGTGAACTGTGAAGCGCATTTGAACAAATGAGAAGGGCATTCGAATGGCCGACCATTCGAATGGCCTGTCTGGCTGATTGAACTGCTGGCGTTCGAACAGCCGGACAGGGTGTTCAAACAGCCAAAGGGCAGTTTTATGATGTTTCACTATTTTTGTGTAATTTCGGTCATTTCTTGTTCTCTTCTCAAAAACTTGATTCGTTATCACTAAAATTAGTTATGATTTCCTATAAATGCTATTGTGATTGTATGAGAATCATCTTTGAATCATGTTTTAGTTCAAGCATGATTAGGACTATACTTGTTTAGTTTTAATATGATATTCCACTTGTTTTAAATCAATGTTTGATGACTTCTTCATAATTATTTGATAAGATCATTTATGTATGCTTGCATATGTTATATTAATTTTAGGTAATCTATGTTTCATATGTTTTATCTTAAGTATGGATATGTATATACTTGTCTAGGTCTAGCATGATGTTATACTTGTCTTGAACCCGTATTTTGACATTTTTTTACACATTTACTCCATGATTTCAGTTGGTTAGGACTATGATAAAATTATGGAAGCTTGCATATATGACATTGATTATAGTTTGTTTATGTTTTACATGTTTTAATTTAAGTTTGCACACTATAACTTATGTTGTTGTGCCCGGTGTAGGCACAATTGGTACATGGGAGTTCTTTGCAGGGAAAGGAAAAGAAGTAGGAAGAAAGGGGAGAAGATAACTAGAATTTCATTAAGCATGCCAACCAAGGAGGGAGACGACCCCTTTATGGGGAGTGTCGCCCCCCCCCCACATTGGGGATCGTGCCACTAGTGGGCCCAGTTCACCCGTGGTCCACTAGTGCGCCCATTACAAGTCATTAAAAATACAAATAACAATCATCTGCTAATCATAAGGGAAACTAACCTAATGAACAGAAATAAAGTACTGAAATAAAGGTAAGTACTAAGCCAAGTGCACTCGTGCACAACACTCCACCACGCTTCCGCACACGCCTTGTCCTCAAAAATTTCAAGTTTGAGCCCTCTCTTAAACGTGCCCACCAAGGCGGCCACTGGCCAATCAGGGAGGCGGTTGGCCACCTTCATGAACTCCGTGTAGTACGCTCGAACGGTGGATGTCTGGCACAAGGAGGAGAGCATTTCGTTGAAGTCTTGAAACTCATTCGGGCCGAACTGGATGCACAATTCATCGGAGAAGGCGGTCCAAGTGGGGTAGCGCACCTCCTTCTCAAAGCACTGAAACCATACCGAGGCATCCCCATCTAGGTGGAAAGCTGCTATTCGCAATCATTCAACCTCTGACTGTGTCCCCTAGTAGGCAAAAAACTTATCCGCCTTGTAAAGCCACTCAATGGGGTCATCATCCCCATTATAATGCGGGAACTATAGGCGGGCCAAACGGGGTTCCGCCCCACCACGGGGTGCTCCCGGTGTCCTGGGTACTCCTCCCAGTCATCCTCCATCTCCTGGTACAAGTTTCGGGGAGGCGGCGCCATTGGGGCATTTTCCCGAACACCTGGTGTGCCTCGCGAGTCCTAGGCCTGGCGCCCCCCATCCATGGCCTGGTCGACAGTACCAAAGCGCACACCGTCTTGTGCAAAGCGCATATCGCGGTCTGCCGGCACTAGGAAGTTAGGGCGGAGAGGTTCTGGAGCCTGGGACGGACCCCCCCTTCTCCATGGAAGTTGGCGGCTTGGACAGAAGAGGTGGTGCGCGCTCTGCCTGAAGCTAGGCAACGGCCACTCCCACACTCAAAGCCTTGATCTCCGCCATGAGCTGTGCCATCGTGAACTCGCCGCTGAATTCAGGCGCTAATTTGGGGCTGTTCGCATAGGCGAGAGCCTCTTTCTCGGGCTGACTTTCCGGGGCCGTGGCAGCTTGTTTGCCTTGAGCCATGGACGGGGATCGTAAGAGCTCCGATACCAATGTTGTGCCCGGTGTAGGCACAATCGGTACACGGGAGTTCTTCGCAGGGAAAGGAAAAGAAGTAGGAAGAAAGGGGAGAAGATAACTAGAATTTCATTAAGCATGCCAACCAAGGAGGGAGACAACCCCTTTATGGGGAGTCGCGCCCCCCACATTGGGGATCGTGCCACTAGTGGGCCCGGTTCACCCGTGGTCCACTAGTGCGCCTATTACAAGTCATTAAAAATACAAATAATAGTCATCTGCTAATCATAAGGGAAACTAACCTAATGAACAGAAATAAAGTACTGAAATAAAGGTAAGTACTAAGCCAAGTGCACTTGTGCACAACATATGTGCACTCTTACTTAGATGTTATGTTCTTATTTGACACAAATGGACCATGTTTGATGCACATATAGACTGATTTGAGCATGTATACTCATACTTGGACTCTTTTATCATTTGCTAACGTATGTACCATATTGCATGCATCATCAAAAATGATTTATAAATGAGATTAATCATGATTAGTCGTGGTTGATCGATTGGATGTCAGATTAATCATTTAGAGCCTTATCGAATTGGTTTTGGGTCCAAAAGGACATGATTTCGTTTTGTTTTCCTTCAAGAACATGGTGCATCCCCGAGTTGAGATAACAGATTGTTATGTGAGTTTATTTGATAAGTTATCTGGACCCTGAGAATCGAGGATGGTATGTCCGTGTGCACTAGCTTACCACGGTGCTCTAGTTTTCCTTTCGAGGAATTTAGACTTTCACTTGCAAGGTTAGTCCTAGGCAAGCAAGCGGCTCTAGTTTTCTTTCTTGGAATTCGGATGGACTGTCTTGGGTGAGCGGGGGTACCTTCCCAGTTATGGAACCTACCCAACCACTCTAGTTTTCATTTTATAGGAATTCGGACCATCCCAGCAAGGGATTGTCATGGGCAAGTGGGTTGATTATTTTTCTCAATTGTGAGACATTCACAATTGATTTGTTGCATGTGTATGGGAGATAATGCTCATTGACATAGGTTGTGTATGAACAATGAAGCTTATGTTACACATGTTATTATGGTATGGATTTGCTGAATATGCAGGATGGTGTGTAGTGGATAAACTTGATTTTGTAGGGTGAATATTTGTATTGAAAAATGATTATACATGATATGAATGTTGAGAATTGATTCATGCATGATGTGATTGTTCTAATGAGATTCACATGTTTACACATGATGTAAATATGTTTATGAGCTATGGAAGAACCATGATGCACAGGTAGCATGATATGTGCTTATGAAATGTGGGTTATAGCATGATATGCAGGTGACAGGACTATGTGTTTATGGAATATGTTATACTTTATGATATGCAAGTAGCATGATTATGTGTATATGGAATATATTTGACATGATGCATAGGTGGCATGAGTATATGTTGATGGAATGTGAATTAGAACATGATGTACATGTGGCATGGATATGTGTTAATTGTTCCATAATGAATAGGTGTGGTGAATGTTTATGTGATGAATGTCATATTGATAATGCCTATGATATCTTCATGAGTTTAGATTCCGTATTAAAACCCTTACTTAGCATTAGTTCACCCCTCTTTATTTTGTGGTTTTGTTTTGGAGTTGCATGTCATGTCATGCAGGTTCTTCAGATAGCTCTACATTGAGCATGAGGATGGTGTCGGTCATTCAGAGGGGATTTATAGAGATGTTTGGGTTATGTTAGTTTGTGTTAGATTCATATCATGATATGTTGAAATATATATACATTTGACTCTACTTCACACTTTATATTTAGTCATTGTTAGCTTAAACTTTATTTAGCCATGGTTGGCTTAGACTTATTTTAGCCATTATGGGCTTGTTTTATAACTAGTTGATGTGGGTATGAATAAACTAAGACTTTAATTAGTAGTCCTTTCTTTGCTTTATTTGTTTTTTTACAAAGTGTTTGTGCGCTACTCCGTTGTGTGTGTTCACCTAAGGATGAGTTAAGTCTTCCATATTTTGACTCCACTTAGTTGCACTGCGTGCCGCGTAGTTTAGGGGTGACGTGTGGTGGGGCATGACAATTTCTTCAATGAGAGATTGAAGAATCCAAAATGTCAAAGTCAATACAACAACAGGATCTTGTTGAATGCTAGAAGAAGAAAATGACAAAATAAGAAGAGATTAAAGTTTTAAGTGCTTGAGGGAGAAGACTTTAAGGCCAGCAATGACAAAAACTTGTGGAGATCTAAACAAAAGAAGTTCGTGTTTGTATCAAAACAAAGGTTGGTAATTTGTTTGTGTTGATGTAATTGTCTTGCTTAGTAGTAGTACATTAATTTGGTTCCTTACTAGAATTGTAGTGGTTTTTTACCCAAGTTTAAGTTTTCAATGTTAAATTATTTTGTGTTTATGTGTGGTTTGATTACTTTATATTTTATGGTTTGATATATTAAATAATAGTGAGTGTGCATAGAGAATAGTTTTACTTGTTTCTACTATATAAGAAAATTATGTACAACGAGGTCATATCTTATAGTCTTTATCGTTGTTAAATAATCAAACTAGGAGCAATGTAGTGATCTGCTAGGTTGATTAGACAGATATTAAACCCTCAGACATCGCCATGAATGGGACCAGCAAAGCCAAGTTGGACCTCGATGAGGAGGAGAGGCGTCATGGTAATACTGATCACTATGTCTCTATTCATCATTAAAAGTGTTAACCTATTTTTTAGCCTTATATTGAGAGCTATTTATGCATGGGAAATACACATTTTTTCCTTCTTTCCTTTTCCATCCTTAGGTGCCAATGAGATTCAAAATAAGAAATTATTATATGATTGGGGCCTTGCAAAAGACAGTTCCATAGCGTGGGTGCTCTGATGAAAAAAATGGATTGGAATATTTTGAACCATACCAAAAAAATGTGAGAATATGGGGGCCTATGCAAATTACATAGGTGTTAGGATAAGCAGCCTTTTCTTCATGACCCAAATGTTGGTGAATGATATTTGTTATTAAAAAGTGTTCGCCCCCCCCCACCCACCCCAAAATTTGGATTAGAGGTTTGACACACTATATAAATAGTTTACTTATTACACCATAAGCTACAAAGTTCCTACTCTAATTTATATTGTATGATTATCTCTCTTGCTTATATAGTTACTTTTTTTTGGCACATTACTTAATATCGCTACTTGTCAAGAAATTAATAATAATTCAACAAATTTGTCCGACAAAACCCTCTAATTGGGTTTTGATTGGGAAAAAAATATAGACCCAAGTGATAATTATGTAAGGCCCTAACTAGAACCCAGTTTTGTGGGAGAGACATAAATATTAATTAGGTGTAAATTACTATCTTGCTTCTAATGATGTACTCCCTCTGTCTTATATTAGTAGTTCTATTTAAAAATAGTATTTTTTTATTAAATGTTGAAACCCACATTTAAAAGAAGGGAAAATAAGCATATGATACTCTTTTTTAGTACTTAGTCACTTATATTGAACAAAATGAAGTTATTAATATAAAACACAGTTTTTTGTCAAATAGAGCTATTAATTTAAGACAAAGGGAGTATTATGTATCTCATGTAATGTCTCTCAATTTGATTCCATTATGGCCTACCCTAATCCATCTTTATCTAATTGATTATAATTGGATGGACTAACAAATGGGGTTATGTGACATATATTGTTAATCATCTATCATTTATTCATGAAAAAAATTTATATGAGTATAGGTTTACGTGTGATCATGTTAGCCCAATTCGCATATTAAAGAAGGGGGCAGTGGGTGATCAAAACTTGCATACCCCCCATGCCCGGGCTTATACATTTATGCTTGAACCCAAGCTAATAGAAAGACAATCATTAAAAAAAGACATCAATATATTCTGATTTTCCATTGATGCTCGATAATTCTCTTGTTACAACTGATGCCTCTAATCAAGTTTGGATAGGTTCGACTGAGTGCTGAAAAATGAGTCATTGATCGGTTGGATGATTACCCAATAGACAAAATTGGCCTCCAAATATCTCCGAAGCTTCCTTCACCTCGTGTAAAAGGTATTCCTATATTGGCTTTTTAGTCCTTTTGTATCATAGAAGAGTTTTTTTGCCCACCTCTCACAATGAGCCTAGTAAGTTACACATTAGAGTCATTGATATTTAAAATCACTAACATATAAGCTAGTGTATAGGTTAACATAGACACTAATCATGCGTTAATATTTGTGTCATTGATGTCTTGGATAAAGGGCTCCTATATATAGCATATAGGTTGGGCTCATTGTTAAGGAAGTATTTTCTATGCTCACAATGAGCCGAGTGTAAAGAACACTTGTGAAATATATATTATTAAGATCAACTGTGTACATGCTAATGTACATTGGCATAAATATTACTCACGCTAATGTACATTAGTTTATCCACCATCTATCTCAAAAGTAGACACTTCACGTATATTTATTAGGCTCACGATAGGGAGCATGCCATTGTTAATGACCAGCTATAAAAATTCTTCCCAACGCGAGTGGTCCGAACAAAGGAGCCCTGCTTCGAACGATATTTCCAAATTTAACCCTCTATTCCAGCACGGAAGAGTGCTGTACGTGTCAATAGAGGATTTCGATGAGCAGCTCCTCCATGAGCGCCACCGTCACCCCGTCCGCCAGCGCCGCCGCCACCTCCTCCTCCTCCTCGCGGAACTTTCGCCACCTCCCCCCGGCCTCCATCTCCCTGACGTGCGACTCCCTCATATCGTCAACCCCCCACCTCCCATCCCTCCCCCCTCCGCTGCCTGCCACCCACTCCCTCGCTGCCGCCGCCAGCTTCGCCTCCGACCTCTCTCCGCCCTCTAGTCCCTCCCTGAAGAAGTCCAGCATCATCTTCTCGTCCAACTCCGTCAACTGGGTGGTATCCACCACGAGGGTTTCGTCCGTGAGCAGCCGGACAAGCAGCTCCCTCGCCCTCACTTCCTCCGCCGCCTCGCCGTCCCCCTCGCCGCAGGAGCAGTCGCTGCGGGTGGCGGGTGAGTCGAGCCCGGACTCGGCGAGTCGGCCGTCGAGGTCGACCAGTTCGAACTCGGCCAGGCTCTCGAACCGTCGGATTCTCTGCAGAAACTTCTTCTTCGCCCCTGCAGGAAGGACAAAGCTTCATTATAATCGGCCCTTCACTTTCAACATAATTACATAATGAGGTACGATAAGCATGTACAGCGAGGAACGTACTCTCCATGGTGACGAGGCTCTGGTGGAAGGCGGAGGAGGACGACGACGACGACGGGGAGTCTCCATCCTCGTCAGGGAAGTCCAAGATGGAGACCGGGCTCAGCTGCTCCTTCTCCTCGTACGTTCTCTCGGCCACTCTTTTCTCCCCTTTTACCTGTTCGACGAAATGCCCGTGAGAAATTATCACAAGCTTGAAAAGATTTGATCCTTTTTTTTTACTTTCTTTCTAGTATGTGGCGAATTGGGTAGGGAAAAGGCGGGGCAAAGGTTTCAATTTAAAGCTGTTCTGCCCTTGCCATTTACACGAAAAGGATAGCGCAGGCTTTATTCACATTCCTTACAAAAAGCATAGTAACCAGTATGAGAGGACACTGAAAAGGGAAATGGGGAGGTGCAGATATTCGAATTTACTACGATGGACCAGTCCATTGAAAGGCTGAAATGGACAGGTCAGTGCAGCTGGGCAAGTGAAGAAGGATTTGAATTCTGGGGGTGGGGAGGGAAATTAGATGGAAGATAACTGTAGAGAACCTTACCAATGTGAGACAGAAAAGAACAAACAGACCTTCACTATTGCTCACTTAAATGAGCTCCATCTTAGCCTTTCTTTGTCAGCCATAATAACATAAGAATAATTTATATGCTTAACCAGAAAAAATAGAAAAAGAATAATTTACCATTTTATTCTACATAGAATTCTGCCTGACTAGTGTTCTTTCAGGAATATTTATTATATATAGGGCTGATATGCAAATTGTAAACATTTTTATTTAACATCTTGTTTCATCCATATGTATCTGTGATACTATTGTTACACTCTATGTGAATGTGACATAGAGGAGCATTGCTTAATCATGACTAATTAGAGGGCAGATTCTTGGGTCTACAAGGATAATTGGATGGACTAAAATACCCTCTATGAGTAGTACCACAACAAGATTCAGTCAATCATAGTAAAACCAAAATCACCAACACAAAAACCTAAACAAGTAGGGGTATTAATTAAGCTGAAGTCAGGCAGATTATACATATGCAAATAATTTCTACTTTTTCATTTTAAAAATATCTAGCAGCAAAAAGAAGACATTTTTAACAAAGATGGCACCCCCTACCAACAGACAATAAGAAATAAACATCTCCAACATGCTCACAACTCCAAAAATCCTAGTGAAAGAGCAATTAAAGAAACACACCTTTGGCTTCCTGTAGTAGGTAGCTGCTGTAACCACACAAGATTCCTCCTCATCCTCACCGACATCCTTTTTCTCCTTCCTCCTCTCTTTCCTCGCCGGCGATCTCTTTCTGCTGTCTCCGGCATTCTGCTCCATCAAGCAGCCGGAGGAGCAGCTGCTGCCGAACTCCAGAGAGAAATCACTCTCGGACCAAGTGCTGCTACTCCATGTAGAGCTACGGTCAGTAGCGCTGGTAGTGCTGGCATGGACTGGGGACGACATGTAATTTGGCGTCTTAATTTCGCTAAAGTTAGCCTCACTAAACGATTTCCACCTCATAATGTCCTTAACCGTGACAGTCATGAGGTTATCATCTTGCTTTCTTGATTTCTCGCTCTTGCTCCGCAGGCTCCTGCTCAGCCGCCTGGAAAGGTTTCTGGGCAGGAAGCCGGGCTTATGGTCGTCGGCTTCAGCAGGGTACTGGTGCTTATGCTGAATGAATTTAACTGCATTCAGCAAAAGTGTAGATGCTCTTTGGAGCTTGGAGATTGCAGCAGAAGCGGCTTTTGAGCGGCTTCTAATGAGCTTCGGGCCGGTAGCAGAGCCCAGGTCGAGCTCGAGGAGGCTTCGGACAGTCGCCGTGGTGGCTCGTCGAGGGAAGGGTCGGAAGCCATCCGAGGAGCTGGTGTCATACCGGAGGTAGTCCTTGAGCATCAGTGGCCGGTGGGGCAGAGAGAATTGCTCCGGCGGTTTGGTCACCGGAGGCAAGGAAGACAACTCCATTCTTTACCAACAAAAGAGAACTAAAAACCCAGAAAGAGAGTGGAGAGAAGACTAGACTGGAGAAAGGGACGAAAGAGCTGATGGGTAGTCTCTGAATTCAGTGATCGGCCCAGCAAATGGAAGCTAGAGGAGGAGGAAGCTCTGCTGCTGCTCTTGTCTATATATACATGTGCAAGAAGTTAAGTAGTCATCACTGGGAGTGATCAAGGTCTGGAAATACTGAAGTTTGCGCGGGGAATGGATCTGAAAGACAACACACACAGAGTAAGAGAGGGGTGGCAGCGGGAATCTTCTAGATTTGGAGGCCAGAGCCAGCTAAAATGGTGGGGGGGAGAAGGAGGGAGGCAGCTTCTCAGGTGAGGATCTCCAGGCAGAGGACAGCCATGGAAGCTGCAGAAAGATTATAAGAATGATAAAGAGGCAGAAGGGGGGAGAGAGACAGAGGGAGCGGAAGGGGAATGGATTTGAATAATGGGAGGGAGGGGCGGTGGCTGGGAGTATATAATGTACAAAGAAATGACACGTTAGATATGAGACCCGGGAGGTCACGGCATGTCTCTGAGACAGTTGACCTGTCAACGTGAACCAGGTTGGGCAACTTACTTGTAAATGTTATTTAATGTTGGCCATGAGTTTTTATGTGGTTTAACTTGGTTGGATATGTACTTTGAAAAAAAAAATTAGCATGAGCCTGTGCTTATATATATTATTGTGTATGTGTTAATAGATGCACCTGTTAGTAGTACTAGCCTACCCCCGAGTAACGTGCACAATTGGATTGAAATCCAGCAACTTGTAATGCTTGTGAGCTCGGGCTTATATATATTATTGTGTATGTGTTATAATGGAGAGCATTGTTAATTTGCGCTTGGTGCACTCACATCGGCATCGGATGGCTTGCAATGCGTCAGCGCATAATTTTTAATGTGCAATAGAGCGTATGTTAACTATTTCCTATTAAATTTTTTTTACCACTAAGCATTTATAATCTTTTTAACAAGTTGTGTTGGGTGAACATTTTTTGTGGTAGTTTTGAACGTGGGTCATGATATTTGAGAGGCTTGCTTATTTGGGTTAAGATTGTAAATAATGCATAGAAAGTGAATTATTCCTTCACACTAATATGAAAGTCCTGATAAAGCTCCCGTGTTGTATCAGCTGGATGGGTAAATAAGACAAATGATTGAGATTAATTTTTGAATTATTAGGACAAATAATGAAGCTACCTAATTTCGATTGTATTTGCTTTAAATCGTGCTATAACCAATTGAAGCCGAGTGAGACATTTGAATACATGACCCAAATGCAGCATATCATAAAAAATGAGACATTCTATTGCAATTGTGAAGAAGAAGAAAAAGGTTGTTTTCATTTGTTAATCGTTTGGGCAACCCCTTGGGGATATCCCTTCACTAGTTTGAAGTTTGGGTGATTATATTACTAGTGTTTATGTTAGGCTATTTATTGTTATGTATACAATATATTGTAGTTTGTTTGTTATGTGTCGGCCTCTTATTGCCGCCCTCTATGTAGCAGCCTCGTCACGTATTTTATTGATGTTAATGTTTAGTATTGCCCCTTCAAGGGTTTTTTAGTAAAAAATGTAGGCATATCAGCGTTCCCTCTTATCCCATTATTTTTTAGTCAAATTATCAATTTAATTATCTTTTCAAGTATGAATTTACACAAATATTCTCTTCGCTCATATTAAGTGTTTTATTAATTTTTTAAAATAAACTAAAATTTAATTATTTATGTTCAACAATATTTTGAAAAACAAAAGAAATGCTTTTAGCAACCCTCCTCATGACGAGGGTTATTTTTTAAAATAATTTTTCTTGTTACATAACATTTTATACTTATAATGAAAGTGTCTTTATTTTTAAAATAATTGTCAAACGTGGCCTTAATATGAGATTGAGAGAATATGTTGATATGGTATTATTTTTTAGGGCTAAAATACCCCAAACTTATATGTTTATTAACATTTGAGATGATGAGCATCTAAATTTGATGCGACAATGCATATTACGTACCCAATTCTATAGTTAGCTATTTAAACTTAATTTTATATTAATTTTTTATATAATATTATTTTTATGTCCCATATTAATAGTTTTATTTATTTTTAATAAATAAAACTTTTAGAAACAAATTTGTACTAGGAAATCGACGATAGAAGGGCCAAAGAATTAAATCTACCCCTAATAATATCTGTTGTCTCCTCTAAAAAGTAAATAGGACTCAAACTTGTAATATGGGATGGAAGAAATTTTAAATGATTCTTCCTTACTGTAGTGACCAATATCGACATTGAACCTATCTAAAGAATTCGACCCCAATCAGCTATTGAGTAAATTGTTTGGGCTTACTTGGTCAGGCCAACAGGCGGTGACTTCAAAGTTTTTTCTGTTTCCAGCCAAAAAATTGAAAGATTTGAAAGCTTTGTCGTCTTCCTCCTGCCCTTTCAGCCACACCACAAGCTTCTATTTGCCAATTAAGAAACAAGCATGGAGGGTGGACCCCATGCGGATGGGCAGGATCCGACGTTGTATTGATTGCGGGCCGCGGGCTCCGTGCCCTCGTGTCGGATCCACCCCCACGCTTGGCCTCTTTGACTCATGCAACAAAAAGTTCTTATTTAAGATAAAAATCAACGCCTAGAGCCTAGAGGATGATTAAGAATTAAGAGGCAAAAATATACATATTTGAATAATTTAAAATTATACTCATATTTTAGCCACAGGAAGTATTTTTTTATATGAGTGTGGTATTGTTCATCATCAGATTTTGATTCAATGATGCACATAACGGTAGACACATTCGACGATGTGTGATACCTAGGCTCATATAATATATTTTTTTTATAATAAATTAGAGCAAATTATCATTTGCACTATTTTATCGCCAGAGTACTCTCTTCCCTTGTCCCTTCTACTTGATCACTTTCTTTTTCTGCAACCTCTTGGTCCCTTATACATTTGGTCTTTTTAAACCCTATTACACTCCTTTTTTTTCTTGCACTAGTTCTCTTTTGTTAGAAGCCTAACTTGTCAAGTTTGACTCTAATATTAGCTGATTCTTTAGCTTTGCTGTTAGATTTGACATTGACTAAAAATTAACAATAATTTCATGATTGATCCTATTAACTCCTTGAATCATGTTACAATTAATCATTAAACTCTGTTAGCTAAAGTCACTGTAAGTTGTCTAAAAATGTTCAACCATCATTATATTCTTACATTTTATTATGTATTGTATGGGCATAGGCCTAGTTATTATTCGTGAATGGGATGATTTAGTATTTTATTATGTCTTATAAAATTATATAGGCTCATCTTTATTTATTAGTTGAAGTGTAATATTTTCATATATAGTTACATTTTTTTCACTTGGATAAAATTATGTTTATTTATTTCAACTATAATTAATATTATTAGTTCTGCTCAGACTTTGAGCCGACTTGACAAACACTTTGGAGTATGTTGTGAACCAATGTGTTCACGGCTTTTGGAGACAAAATTGAGGGGTTTAAGAGAGATGATAGGGACAAAAGGATAATGGGAATTAGACAAATTTAAAGATTAGATGATAGAGGATTTATGACAAATTAAAAGATATTGTGAGGATAATTGTGACAGCTGCCATTTTATATAACATAATAATTATGCACGTGACCGATCATAATAATCATTGGTGCAAAACAGACACAAGATACTCGCACATATCATCAACGTGATCAATATAGCATATAACATAGTCATTGTACACTTTATAACATCTATCATATCTACATAATAAAATTAACAGATTCAACAGAACAAAATATGATTATATAGGCCAAGGATCACTGTGAGAGCCGATAATTATACAGAGTTTATAAATGTCCAAGCACCTCATGCCATTAAATATCAGTCATAATTAAATATTTTTCTAATGTAGTGAATAGATAATTTATTTGGAAATCTTTTCTTCTTTCACTTTCGCTCTCACTGCATCACTTGTAGAATCTGGGGATGGATGAGTATATTGGTACTCAGTAGGTTGATTTAAAATCTAAAGGAATGCTAAGTAAAAAATCATCAAAAAACTATTAAAATATTTTCACAGAATCTTTTATCAATAGTATTTTATTCAAAAAACCAATCAATTAGGAATCAAATCAAATCCACAAGTCATGACACCCAATGGCTTACCCCCCCGCCCGCCCCCCCCCCCATGCGCTCATGGGGCAATGGAGGCACTTAGGGATTGAGCTTTCCCATAATACTCTACCTTATGTGTGTCACTTGTCGATTATTTTTCTCTGTGGGTATCAAAACACTAAAATAATTCTTAGTTCTCATACCAAGGAATTACCCACAGAGTGTACGTAACCAAAACACAACGTAACACGTGCAAAATTAGTTAACTTCAATAAGTAAAATATGTGTTTAGAGTTTTAAATTCCATACCTTGCTTCCTGCGTGAGAATGAAGACAATGCACAAGACTCTAATAACTTGGATGTCATGTTTCCAGCCCTTAGAGGTCTTGAATTGGAAAAATACCCATTCCACGACGTCCGACACGCTTGATTTAGGTACAAACACCTCTTGAACGGCTTGAATCAGACTTAAAACTACTTAGAACGAGATAAATGAAGTTTGAGGAGCGGGAAAGAGAAAAATTGGAAAAAAAAAACTGAAGCTCATGCACATTTAAATAGTGTGTGGTGGTGTTGCGCGTCGTGCCTACAATGCACCACGCGCGGGGCCCGTGACACCCACACGCATCTGACGCTAACTGACACAATATAATTATTTATATTTCTTTATTTTAAAAAAATTTAAAATCTTTAAACACATATAATTTTCTCTTCTGAACTCCGATTCCCGCATTCTTGGTACTGATGAGGTTGTATCGACAAGTCCTACAAAACTAGACCTCATATGGTAGGTTATCCTATATTTTTTTAGTGAGTCTCACCCATATGACACACTTCCCGAAGCTATAATTTTCGACCCCAATGTTCTATTCGAGCGGTTCAAGATCTGTTACACTTGTCTTTCAACGTTCTATCACATCCTTAATAAAATGCATCGAGTAAAAAAAATTAATTAATTAAACTTGATAAAAACTTAAATATTAGCCTTATAAGAGGCAAAAAAATCAAATAAGAAAATGTGGGTCATTACAATAACATAGACAAAATGGGGAAATTAATAGTCGAAATAGGGAATTATATTATTTTTGGATAAGGGAAGAGAGAAGGAGAGGCCAAAATTCTAAACGAAATCATAATTAAATAAAAATGACTAGGGCTATGCCCTTATATTAAATTGCAAAGTTGAATGGATATAACTAACTAATCCTAAAGCCAATTAATCATAATTAAATAGAAATGACAATTTTTCCCAAGTAAATATAAAATACTCCCTCCATCCTATAGTAATAGCTCCATTTAAAATAATAATAATTTTTATTTAATAGTGAAACCCACATATAAGAGAAAGGGAAAATAAGCTTATGATACTCTTTTTTTAAATACATAATCACTTAAATTGAATAAAATAGAGCTATTAATATAGAATATATTTTTTTGTCAAATGGAGTAGCAAAGTGGGCCCAACAGGTGAGAACTAGACCCTTAGGGCGGCGGGACATAACAAGTCAAGCTCAACTTTAGTTGTAAAACAATTATTAATTTCTCTTCAGTTGAACCTCCCTTATCATCATCATACATGGGTATTTCCCTTTCATATGAGATGAAGATACAGATAGTATATTTCTTTTATTTGAGAACTTTCCATTAACCAAGGTAAACCATACAAGCATGGATCGCTACTACAAACTAATTGCGAGAAGCCGAACATGAACGAAGTGTCCCAAGTACAACATACATTATTACACATGGGAACACAAATAACAACCTTGTACCCAAATCATCAAACCCATAGCAAGAAGTAGATTGTTGATCAATCGACACTGGCATGCACAGGCGACCACTTCCATTGTAAAGTACCTCAAACTCCAGCATCACTAGTAATCTCTGAAGGGTTGGCATATGTTGCAACACAATGCCAATAGACATGCGGGCTCAGGAGCCACCCTAGAGTAGCTTGAGCACCAAATTCAAACTCTCTGGGGAGCCAAGCACAAAAAAAAAAATTCAATCAGAAACACCCCTTCAAGGAGAAGCTCTATTACCATACTTTACAGACAACATAAACCACCTTGATATTCCCTCCATATTATATTAATAGCTACATTTAAAAAAATGATAATTTTTATTAAATGGTGAAACCCATATCTAAGAGAATAAAAAATGAGGTTGTGATACTCTTTTTTTAAGTACCCAACCATTTAAATTTAACAAAATGGAGCTATTAATTTAGGATGGGAGGAGTACAAGGGAGCGTCTGCCCGCCACAACAAAAAACACTGGCCATAGCCCATAGGTCCCTTGATCATCGAGCAAATGGGGCATGCCCATGGGATAGGTCGACAACAAAATTGTCATTCATGCGAACGAGTCTTTCCATCCGCATTAAAGTGCAGGCAAAACTACCTTATCTATGGTAATTGAAATAAGAAAAAAACACCAACTGTAATGGGACATAACTTGTGAGCGGGAGGAGAAGGTAAGTCAGACATTTTCATAGAAGTTGTCGGCTCATGCACTCCTATGTGAGTCTAGGCACTGTGAGCTGGGATTGAGATTTGACTGTGCACGTTAATAAAGGGAGTAGGTGGGTGCTTTAAACGTGCCTTTCCTTGAGTAACTTGCATTATTGTTAGATAGAAATCCGATAATCCATGATGCTCACACTCATGCTGATGTGCATGGGCCCGAGCTCATGTTAATGGAAGTCTATTGAAAATAACTCTACTTTTTTTATAGAAAGGAATCACTAAGCTACAGAGGACATTTGGAAAGGGGGACTCAAATGCGCAAAGTAATTTTGAAGACCAAAGCCACTTGAGATAGGCCTAAAGGCCTGAAAATATATTGAAACTCATGTGAAGCAAATAATGGTTAGCAAATGGTTCATTTGTAGAGTGGCGTATCAGCGAAAGCGAGGTAATAGTGTGAGCCCTAGGGGTGGCACCTTGAGAAAATTTGAACCTTTCACACAAGATCTCTACACATGCATATAAAAAATCATTCATATAAACAATAAACATGATCACAAGGCTATTAATCAAATTGAATTGAATAGAGGAGTGATACCCATTGACCTTTGGGGCTGATAAGCCCCTGAACTCCTTGAACCTTCATGCTGATGCCCGATGGATTAATTGAATATCAATTTAATTAGAAGGAAGAGAGGATTACCTTGAGTATGTGTAGATCCCTCTAAAATCCTATGTTTTGGATTGTGAAATTCTCTTGATTGAGTGCCCTAACCCTTGCTTTGAATCCTCAATAAAATGCTACAGTTCCTACGAAAATTTCTAAGAGAGGAGATCGATGAGGGAGAGAAGAAAGGGGGCGGCCAGCCCTTTTCTCTTCTTCCTTTTTGTGCAACATGCAAGAGGGAAGAGGGGAGGAGACGTGATGGGTGAGATAAATAGGAGGGGGACGTTCCAATTAGGTCCCCACTTTCTTAAGGTTTCTATTTATACTCTTATCTTAAATCTTCACCCTACATGGGCTTTAGTAAATGAGCCTCTAATATGAATTTCACCGGATTAACTTAGAGGGTCTGACACAATAGGAGTGAACTCTATTTCTCAAAGCTCACATAGGCCTGAGCCCCTGTACGTGATCACACCCATAATAGGGTTGACCCCTCACTAACCACGGGTCCGATCATTAATACTAATTCTAGAATTGGGTCCCATAAAGTGATTGTGTGCACTCTAGTTATATGCCTAGTGTGCGTGTATATTAGATATAAGTCCCAAGAGAATGTATCACAATAGTTCATGTGGGGTTAGTGTAATTATCCCTACTGCCTTTAGACCTTGTGGCTTGTACTAGCTCACCCAAAATGCAAACAAAGATGGACCACATGAACCTGAGCCCGTATTGTGGTCCAACAAATGCAAGCCTACAAAGAGTTGGGAATTCGTGATGTCAAAATGAATGTCTTGTAGACAAGGGTTTAGTGACATGAAAGCCAAATGAATTGAAGGAGAACCATCCGGAGTGAGATCCAATGAAAGAAGGGCTCGCCGGTTGAAAGCAGCTGGCAAGGAAAGGACTTATCAGAGGTGGGGCGTGCAAGATGAATGGCCAGGCAAAAATTGCTTTTACTTTCTGATTTTTACTGCTTCTACTTCAATTCAATTAGCTAGCTCATATTCTACATATCTGTTCGTGAATATAAAGTTTTTGACTTTATTGAAACACATGAACTGGATATGTTTATACTAGACATATCTCAGATTGATATGCATCTACAATTGAAGAGATACACATAATTCACAAAATTACATGTTCTCTCTTGCTTCATCGTATGTTTCTTTGAGTTGATACACCAATTAAGAAAGAATTTTACGGTAATTGTATGAACATAGTTTCACATAATAAAATACTGCAAATCAATCGTAAATTTTTTTGTAGAAGGAAGATACACAAATAAGCGGTAAAGTGAAAAAGAAAAAAACCAATTCAAAGTTATAAGCAGTGGGAAGATTGCTGGGACTAATGAAGGTTTAATCAAATGTTCACTACAAGTGCAATATATTTTTCAGGAAAATTTGTTCAGTTTGTGGACTTAGTGTGAGACAAACTACTCCAGAGAAATACCTGTTTGAACTCTTTCCAGACAATCAATGGCAGACAGCCACACCAACTCACTTTAAAACTGCACTTCGTCATTTCCTTTTCATGGTGAAGTGAAATTCTGAACCGGGTTTTTATTTAAACTACTGAGCAGCTACAGGTATACATAGAATTCTCCGTGATCAACATGCCCAAAAATAAACGAAGGCAGTGCACCGGTAAGATTCGTCGTTATCAGCAACCAGAAGTACCGGACTTGCAGCACAGGCAACATTAAAAACCAAATCCTCTTCTTGTTGATTTGGTTGGTGGCTGTTTCATGGACAACATTGGCATTATCTTCACGTGGCTTGTTTTTATCCTCTTAGATGAGTTTACTTGCCCACTTTAGCCTATTACCAGATACCATGTGCCAGTCTAGGCTGACTTGACAATTGGATGTGAATGTGGTCACTTTAAGTCAGTCAATATTTGTACATTCACTTGCTTGTTCAATCAATCTCAATGGTATGGGGTTGTGGGCCTTGTGCCAGTTTTAGTTCTTGACTATTAGCTTTCATTTCTAAGCATAAATATTTTATAATATTTTCCAGTATCTTCTCATTTGAAGCTATTTGACAGATTGTTGGGGGAAGGGTTTTCACTTTTCAGTAATGAGAGGAAAACTTTATGGTCCAAGATGCCAGGATATCCTCGATGAATAGGATCCGTCTATCATCAGATTTGTATGCTATCCTCGTGTGATTGTTAGGGGTATTAATAAGTCGACTATTATAAACTTTAAAGTGTTTATGCTTGAGTTTAAATTTTTTATTTTGAACTCGAGTTGAACTCAAATCGAGTTTGAGCTGTGTCAAGTTGAATGCTTCATGATTATTGTTTAATTTTATAATTAGTGACCTAGAGGTATTTAGAAAAAATTTATTAAAAATATAATTAGTAAGTGGTCCAATGTGTTAGATTAGAAAATCAAATTAATTAATTTTTATTAATTTTAATTTTTTAATTTAAACTATTAATATACGGCAGATAGAGTAAAGTTTCATTAAAAATAATTCTAGATTTTATATATATATTATATAATTTCTCTAACAAAAAGACTCATATAATTGTACATAAAAAAAATAAACATTATATATTAAATAAAAAAAATTAAAATTTAAGAGATATAAAATCTTTATATAATGTGTAATATGTTTTAAAAATAATATATTTAATACGACTTTAAGTTTTTACATAGCTTTTTGAGCTTATTTTAACACTCTTAGTGGATATCAAGTTGGAGACCCAAAAATATTTTCATAACCAGATGGAGAACACTACTATCTACTTTAAAAATTAACCTTTGTTTTATATGACTTGAAAAGAGATGTGTAACACTACTAGATTGAAAAACCATAAGGGTCCATTTGGGAATGAGGATTTGGGCCGTCTGATTTATAAATAAGTGTGATTTAGTTCAAATCTCATGTTTGATAACATATTTAAAGGTAGAATTTAATTTTGTCCCAAATCATACCCTAAATTATGTCATTTGTTATATAATTAAAAAGTGGAAGAATTACTTCTACCAAAGAAGGATCCATAACTTCCATTCAAGCAGTTTATGTAAACTCAAATCACAAAGTCGACCATGTCTTTTAATTTCACCTAACTTGGATTCGTATCTAAGTCATTTTTTCTGTTCCGCTTCTCCTCTTCTCAGGCCTCTCCTTCTCCTCTCCCACTTCTATTCTTCTCGGGTTTCTCTGCTCCCATTATCAAGGTGAAATCAAATCTTAACCAAATTCCACGTTCCTAATTAAGGGAATTCAAAATTTCACTCTTAAAATTACACAATTCCCAAACACTCAATTCTTAAATATAAATCTTACTTATCCTATGAATTACAATGACATAATTTAACAATCATTAGTCTAAATTCAAACCAAAGTTCACCCTAAGGAAAAAGTAGATATATTGTTTATGCTCAACAAACACAGACCTGCAAAGCCATTACGCATTCTTGACCATGACATGGTATCTGCAAAAGAATTAATATTTACTTTTAGCATAGTATTTAGTGTATATTATGGTTTCATAATCAGTGGGTTGTCCCCCAACGATAGGCAGTTGGTTTCTATTAGCTTCAACTTAAGCAGTCGGTGGAGACACAGTATCTCTTCAGTTCTCAATAATTAGACAACTTCATTCAGGAAGAGTTGTTGCCAACTCCCTTCCCTTTGTATGATCTGCTCTCTAGTCGTTTACTGTAAGGCGCGTCGTACTGACGGTGTAGCTGCTACTAGACAGGAAGAGGAGGGCCCCCATTGTGGGTGGGTGAGCTAGCAATGGAACAAGGCAGCTTGTATTAAAATGGATAATACTGATTAGACTAAGATTGCTTATCAGAGAGTCCCAGTTAAGCTCACATTCTTTTTAATTAGTTTGGCCATTTTGAAGTGTTCCCTCACGCATGCCAAACGTAGTTTGTAAAGACTGTTAGCAATGGAATCAAGTGTTTGCTACTAACATTTTTCTTTGCAGAACCATAGTAGAGCCTTAGGGTTGTTGCCTTTTTCATATTTGTTTGTTGTGTATCTTTAATTGGTCACCTGTCACAGCTTCGAAGTCCTTGGCCCATAATCTAATCAAGATCAACTGTTTTATAATCTTCAACACAGATAATGGTGGATTAGGCACACACATATTTTAGTTCTTTGATACAATTATTTGTTTAGATTCTTTATAGCTTTAGTGCAAAATAGTCGTATGCTGCTACACCTTGTCATAGACTCATAATTGGTAGCAATGCTCAATAACTCAAGATTTGGCTCCAAAGCTTTTTGAGTCTAGTTGACACATAATTCGTACGTGGTAAATGTTATAAATATATTTTTGTACCTTTGACTTGTTTTTTGATGAGAAATCTTACTGAAATAAGTATGACCGAATCAAGTAATTCATTCTGTCCTTAAGACAGAATTCACCCTCCCTTATAAGTGCTTATGATCTTGCAGGCGTCTGTCTCCCAGGATAAGACGGTATATGCAGCAAACCATACTGCGCGTGCTAACACAGACACAGAGAATGAAAATGACGGTAAATCCCAAAATTAGATTTTTTCATAAATCTGTTTCAATGATTTTATAGAAAAGCCTGTTGAAGAAGACAATCATTCCCGTCCAAACGGGTGAAGGACACAATCGTAAGTAAAAACAAACCGGACTTAAACCAATTAAATAGACCAAATGAATTTGTCCCAAAATATATTATCATGTTGACCCAACCCAACCCGACCTGGCTGCGCGTGCGAACCGAACCTAACTGAACTGAACCGAGCCGGCCGAACGGACGGCGACGGCGGCGCACGCGTGGGTTAGCCCACCTAGGTGCATTGGTCTAACATCTCTCTCCCCCACAAAAGTGGGTTGGCCCAAGGGCCTAACATATAAGGCCAAACTAATGCCTTATATACCAACACCATCAACTTCATCTAAGCGATGTGGGACTATTCACTCCTTCAACCAATTTTCATGTGTTATTCTTATTCAATATGAAGTGGGCTTCGGCTCACTCTACCAAATGGGCTTAACCCACTTGAATAATATGGGTTTGACCCACATAACCAATATCATGCCGATCTATATATAATATAGGCTTAACCCATTTAATAATGCCCACTTCTAACAATCCCCCACATGAATGAGAATTGACTGGATAACTATGCAAAACAATGCAGACAAACCGTGAAAGAAACATTGAAAAGATCATACATGGGGGTGAGGTAGTTTTTGGCTTTAAACCTTCCCTTGTGAAGACTATCGGGTCTACTAGCTAATCAGTGAACATGATGTCTTGAACTGTTCAGCCGTTTCTGTAAACCGAGACAATAGAATCCACACAATCATTTCTCAGACACACTGTAGTTCTCATGATTGTGTTCATTTCGGCCCTGAACAAACCTAGTTTCATGAGTGCTCTAGAAGATTTAGCCTTAAAATTCTCATAGAAGTGGCCCCTTCACACTCATATAGGTGATTCTCATTAGGAGTATCGTGCAATACCTCACTCAAATTAATTCAAGCTATGAGAACCATTAAAAGTAAAGCTTATCCTGATTCACTCTGCAGGCATCACTATCTCATCATAGGAATGGGGACGAGATTTTATCTCAATAGTGATTCCCCTTAAATCCCCCACAATTCGGCTGTCCCTTTGAACCTAGATCTTGGGATCTCCAGTCAACAAGGTTGGGTTGTCATTATGGTGATTCTTAATGTATAGGCTTCAAGTTCATTCCCCTCGATGAACTGCTCACTTGTTCTTTGGTCAAACCCTTAGTAAATGAATTCGCAATATTTTCTTTTGACCTAACATACTCAATGGAAATAATTTCACTAGAGAGCAATTGTTTTATAGTATTGTGTCTCTAACATATATATCGAGACTTACCATTATACAAGTTACTTTTTACCCTTCCTATAGCCGATTAGCTATCACAATATATGCAAATGGGTGGCATAGGTTTCCCCCACATTAGAATATCCTCCAAAAACTTATGAAGCCACTCAGCCTCTTCGCTTGCTTTATCAAGTGCAATGAATTCAGATTCCATGGTAGATCTTGCTATGCATGTCTGTTTCGAAGATTTCCAAGGCACTGCTGCACCTCGAAGAGTAAAGACATATCCACTTGTGGATTTCGAGTCTCTTGTATCATATATCCAGTTTGCATCACAGTAACCCTCTAAAACTGCTGGATACCTTGTATAATGCAGCCCATAGTTCAAGGTATATCTCAGATATCTAAGAACCTTAACTACAGCCTTCCAGTGGTCTGCCCCTAGGTTGCTATTAAATCTACTCAGTTTACTCACCGAGTACGCTATGTTGGGTCTCGTACAATTCATAATGTAATTGAGACTTCTAATAATTTGAGAATATTGAAGTTGTGATATGCTCTCACTCGTGTTTTTGCTTAAGTACAATATCACATCCACAGGTGTTCTCGCTGGACGATTATTATTTTAATTAAATTTTCTTAAGATTTTCTCAATGTAATGAGATTGTAATAATACATATCCATCAGATGTTATAGTGATTTTCATCCCTAGTATAACATCTACAACACCCATATCCTTCATGTCAAAGTGTTTGTTCAACATCTTCTTTGTAGCTTTAATGATATTATCATTACTACCAATAATGAGCATATCATCCACATAAAGACATACAATGACATAGCCTTCAGGTCTATCTTTCACATAAACACATTTATTATATTCATTAATTTTAAATCCATTTGACATCATCATTTTGTCAAAATTTTCATGTCATTGCTTAGGTCCTTGTTTAAGTCCATAAAGAGATTTAACAAGTCTGCACACTTTATTTTCTTGACTCGGTATAACAAACCCTTCAGGTTGTTGTATATAAATTTCCTCACTCAAGTCACCATTCAAAAATGCGGTTTTGACATCCATTTGATGTATTTCAAGATTATTCAAAGCAACAATAGCGATTAACATCCTAATGGAAGTTATCCTTATGACTGGTGAATACGCATCAAAATAATCTTTACCTTCCTTTTGCTTGTATCCTTTGATAACAAGTCTAGCTTTATATTTGTCAATTGATTCATCAGTCTTCATCTTCCTCTTAAATATCCACTTATAGCCTATAGGTTTACTTCCTGGCGGTAGATCCACCAACTCCCAAGTATAATTTTGCATAATAGATTCAATTTCACTGTTTATTGCCTCCTTCCAATAATGTGCTTCAGGAGCTGACATGGTTTCCTTAAAGCTTTGAGGCTCATTTTTCAACAAATAAGTTAGAAAGTTTGGACCAAAGGATTTTGATGTTCTAGCACATTTGCTACGTCTAGGTTCATCATCCTCTCCCTCTTAGTCTTCACTATTTTACTTTTCAACATCCAAAGTTCGTTTAAAAAAACTTTCCTTTTATGTAGAATTCCACGGGAAAATATTTTCAAAAAATGAGACATTCCTGGATTCAATCACAGTATTGACATTTACATCAGAATATCCGATTTATGAACAAGAAAGTGATATGCACTGCTATTATTAGCATAACTAATGAATACACAATCAATGGTCTTTGATCCAATTTTAATCCTCTTAGGATTAAGGACTGCCACTTTTGCCAAACACCCCCACACTTTTAAGAATTTGTAGGAAGGCTTTCGACCTTTCCATAATTCATATAGTGTTTGCAAGGTTTTCTTATAAGGTATTTTGTTAAGAATATAATTTACTAAAAGCAGAGCTTCCCCCCACATGTTCTGAGGAAACCCAGAACTTATTAACATGGCATTCATCATTTTTTTTTAAGTTCTATTTTTCCGTTCAGCAACTCCATTTTGCTGAGGTGAATAGGATGCCGTCGTTTGGTGTATAATACCGTGTCGTGAACAAAAATCACCAAAAGGTGATTCATATTCCCCACCTCTATCACTTCTTAGAATTTTAATTTTCTTGCCAAGTTGATTCTCAACCTCTATTTTATATAATATAAACATGTCAATGGCCTCATCTTTACTTCTTAGCAAGTATACATAACAATAACAAGTACAATCGTCAATAAATGTAATAAAATACTTTTTACCACCTCTTATTTGAACAAGTTTTAAATCGCATACATCGCTGTGAATTAACTCAAGAGGTTCAGTACATCTTAAAATACTTTGGAAAGATTTCCTTGTTAATTTCGATTCCACACAAGTTTTGCATTTATGACTTGAGTTAATATTAAACTTAGGTAAATAATCCATATTAATTAATCTTCGTAAAGCATCATAATTAACATGGCCTAATCTAGCATGCCACACATCACATGACTCAATCATATACGAGGAAGAAGCATTTGCATTCTTAATAATAGAAATTGGTACAATAGTGAGTACATTGAGCTAGAAAAGCCCTTCATTTAGGTACCTTTTGCCCACATACAACCCTCCCTTCATTAATACAAATTTATTGGACTCAAAAACTAATTTAAAGTCATTCTTGCTCAGCAAGGATCCGGACACCAAATTCTTTCGAATTTTCGGCACATGTAGCACATTAATGAGTGTGAGCTCTTTTCCTGATGTCATCTTCAGCACGACCTTGCCAAGTCCTTCAACCTTCGCAGTAGAGGAGTTTCCCATAAACAGCTGTTCACTATTCTCCACGAGCTAATAAGTGGAGAACATCTTCCTATTAAAGCAAACATGTCGAGTAGCCCCGGTGTCGACCCACCATTCACGAGCGTTTGTGACCATGTTCACTTCCGAAACAACAGCAGAAAGGTTGATGTCATTCACATTGGTAGAGAGAGTCTCCACTTCAGTCATGTGGGCTTGTGCATTCTTCTTCTTGGAATCATTTTGTTTCTTCCGTTTCCGACAATCCTTAGCCTTGTGGCCCATTTTGTCACAGACATAGCACTTGCCCTTGAATTTGGCTTTGTTGGAGTCATTGTTCGACTGTCCAGCATGTTGCTTCCTCTTCTTGTTGTTGAAGCTATTACTTTTATGGCCTTATTCCACAACGTTGACCTTGGCTTCCATGCCATAACCTCCGATTTTCTTTTCAGAAGCACGGTTGTCCTCTTCAATCCTTAACCTCACAATCAAATCCTCCATGTTCATCCCCTTTCTCTTTTGCTTTAAGTAGTTCTTAAAATCCTTCCAGGAAGGTGGTAATTTTTCTATTATAGCTGCCACCTGGAAAGACTTACTTAAAGTCATGCCTTTCGCATGAATATCATGCAGGATAACTTGGAGGTCTTGAACTTGACTGATCACAGTTTTAGAGTCCACCATTTTGAAGTCCAGAAATTTGCCGACCACGAATTTCTTCGTTCCAGTATCCTCAGTCTTGTACTTCTTGTCTAATGATTCCCACAGTGCCTTAGCACTTTTCATCGAACTGTACACATTATATAATGTGTTGTCCAACCTGTTAAGGATGTAATTACGGCATAAGAAATTTGCATGTTTCCATGCATCAACTGCCGCAATAGCCGTCTTGTCTTCCCTTTTCTCCTCAGTGAGAATGAGGACTTTCTCTTGAAGAAAGTGGGCTAAGTTCAGTGTGGTGAGATAGAAGAGCATTTTCTACTGCCATCGTTTAAAATCCTCCCCATTGAACTTCTCTAGTTTCTCCCCTTTAATTTGAAGAGGAGCAGTCACCAAAATGGGAATAAGTACCGATGTCAAGTGGGTACCTTCAACATCTATTTCTGTTCCAAAGAACAGAAGATTAACTCAGCTTTATAAAATCAGTGAATTTCGAAATCCAGGTACAAAACAGTGAATTTTGAAAAGAATTTCAGAAACAATAAATGTCCAAAATTTTATGAACAGTAGACTATATGATGAATAGTAAATTTTAAAAAAATTTAAACAGTAAATTACCGGAAAAGTGTTAAATAGTAAAGTTCAAAAATAAATAAACAGTGAATCCGGAATTTGTACACAGTGAATTTTCAGAAATTTGTAAACAGTAAACTTTAGAAATTAATCTATAGGAAACGTCTGAAAATTTTTGAATAGTGAACTCTCAGAAAATGTTCAAACAGTAAACTTCACAAATGATGCGTACTGTGTAACATAAATATGAACAGTAAACTTCCAAACTTATAAACAGTAGACTGTCAAATTATATACTTTAAAATGTCAACACAGTAAACTTCTGAAAATTAACGGACGCAACAGTAAAAAGTGGAACTTTACACACAGAAGAGTCAAATTATGAATAGTTACGTAAAGAACTTACAAATTCCAAAATTCTTACGCGGAACAGTAGAATATCCAGAAATTAATGTAAAGTATGGAAAAATATCAATTTTTTCACAGTACTTTCTGAAGTCGAAAATTTACATACAGTGTTAAAAATCGAAAAATTTGCGCACTGGATAGTCCAAGTTCGAAAATATTTCACGTAGAATAGTAAAATTTGAAAACAGTCACGTCCAGAATGAAAATTTGTAAAAATTTCACGCACAGGAATTTTGGAACAGTGAATTTCGAAATTATGAGAAATGTTACTTAATAGTAAAAGTACAAACTTTACGCACAGCGTGAAAAAATTTCAACATTCACACAGAGAACAGTAAAATTTTAGATAGTACGTCTAGAATAGTATAATTGCAGCAATATAAGCATGGTAAAAATAAATTTTACATGAGAAATATTATTCTGCATGCATAGCTATAAAATATGAAAATACATAAGAATTCTGTCTTAAGATTGTTATAAATATATTTTTGTACCTTTGCCTTATTTTTTGATGAAAAATCTTACTGAAATAAGTATGATCGAATCAGGTAATCCACTCTGCCCTTAAGACAGAATTCGCCCTCCCTTATAAGTGCTTAGGATCTCGCAGGCGTCTGTCTCCCAAGATAAGACGGTCAACCATACACCGTAAGAGCACTTCCAAAACGGTATATGCAGCGAACCACAGTGAGCGTGCTAACACAGACACAGAGAATGAAAATGACGGTAAATCCCAAAATCGGATTTTTTCAGAAATCCATTTCAATGATTTTATAGGAAAACCCGTTGAAGAAGACAACTATTCCCGTCCAAACGGATGTGTCCATCCGTGAAGGACACAATCGTAAGTAAAAACAAACCGGACAATAGACTAAATGAATTTGTCCCAAAATATATTATCATGTTAACCCAACCCAACCCGACCCGGCCGGCCGTGCATGCGAACCGAACCGAGTTGAGCCGGCCGAACGAATAGAGGCGCGCGCGTGGGGGTTAGCCCACCTAGGTGCATTGGTCTAACATCTCTCTCCCCCACAAAAGTGGGTTGGCCCAAGGGCCTAACATGTAAGACCAAACTAATGTCTTATATACCAACACCATCAACTTCACCTAAGCGATATAGGACTATTCACTCCTTCAACCAATTCCCATGTGTTATTCTCATTCAATATGAAGTGGGCTTGGGCTCTCTCTACCAAATGGGCTTAACCCACTTGAATAATATGGGCTTCACCCACATAACCAATATCATGCCCATCTATATATAATATGGGCTTAACCCATTTAATAATGCCCACTTCTAACAGTAAAAAATGTAGTCATATATTATACTTTAATTATATACTTTGTATCATTTTTTTCTTAAAATAAAAAATTCTTTTATTTGGTATAAAAAATGTAAAAATTCACTCAAACATTGCATTATTTTTCAACAAGTAAATAATTTAATTTACATAAAGTTAATATATTCAATATGAATAAGATTAAATTCATGGTTGAATACTACATTATAAATATCTTGTATAATTTTTGAAATAAATGTATTATAGAAGACGAGGCTATATTAGCTAATAGAAATGTGTTTTAAAATCCTGAGCTATGAGAGAAACACCTTCCACTCACCCTTTTCAAAGGCATGATGTGACCCACTTTTGGGGGGAAGCATTTTTAATGATCGCCTCTTACAATGAGCCCAGTGTAAGTAATACATGAGACCCCTTCATACATGAGATCGACGACGCACACGCTAACACATATTAGCACTAGTGTTACTGGTGCTAAATTGCACTAGCGTGTGACCCTTGATCTCAAATATCAAGGGTTCCTACACATTTCTTAAGATGGGCTCATTGTCAGAGGGAAACATGAAAAACTATTTTCTCTTGGGGAAAGTGTAGAACGGTTGAGGAAAACAACTTAATGGTCCTTTAATTTTTTATTTTATGTCTAAAAAATAAAAAATGACAATAAATTACATAAAATTCAAAAAGAAAAAATGAGTTTTTTTTTATTACGAGAGTCCACTAGGATGTTGGGTTTTGTAGGGGCACCAGACCCTAAGGCTAATATCCCTTCTTCTCCTCCCTCTCCATCTCTCTTTCATGTCCTCCTAGGTGCATGTGTGTCCAAATAGGTGGCCAAGATGTAGGCTGTTTGTGGGTAGGATAGGTAATTGTCGCATTTAAAAATCAGTAAATAAGAGGGAGTTTAACCTTCTCTTCACCATTTCTTTTACTCTCTAATACTCTCTTTCTCCTCTCCTCTATATTCTCAAACTCTTAATCACTTTAATTTTTATTTTTAATTAAAATTTAAAATAAAGCTCTCACACTCTCAAGCCTCAAGATTCGATAACAAAGTTCTTAATTCTCAAGCTTCCTCCTCTTCCCTCAAATCGGCAACTCAAGTCTCAAGCATCAAGGTCCAAGGTAAGTAATTTTAATTTAATAATTTAATTTTTACTTTAATGTGCCTCTTTTTTCTCTTAGTAATTTACTTTTTTTATAAGAATATGACATCCCACTCTAAGTACAATGCCTCCTCCTCCCCTATTGCCCAACCACCAATTTTTTCGCAAGAAGAATTCCCAAAATAGACGAAGTCAACTACAAAGGAAATATTCTACCAATGCCTTCGAGGGCCAAGGAGAAAAAAAATGGCAACCCTCTATGGTGTAGAACCATGTAAAGAAAATTAGGGTAGATAACCCCCACAACCCCGGAATGTTCCTCCTAAGAGTTAAAATTAATTATTGCAAAACAATTCTAAGTGTGGGAACATGAGAAGGATGGGGTACCAGTATCTTCTCCGACATGCTAGATCATACTCCACCAAGCATAGTCCGAAAGACCCGAAACAAACACAACTAAGTGTCATGGGCACTTCTTCTACCACTCTTAGTACTTTTAATTTTAATCAAAATACAAATTAGAGGGAGCTCATGAAGTACGTTGTGCACACTTAGCAACCCGTCTCCTTCGTCAATGACAAATTGTTCGAAATGTATGTGAGACAAGCTCTCAACTCGGTTTTCCACAAAATCTCATGCAACACTTTGAAGATAAATTTTTTCAAGTTACATAAGGAGTACAAGTAAATCTTATGAACACCCTATAAACAATTTTAGGTAAGATTTCTTTGACTTCGGATATTTGGACTTGTAACCAAGATATTTGATATGCATGTGTTACAATTAATTTTATTGATGAATCATGGAGATTGAATAAAAGAATAATATATTTTAACATAATAAAATATCCTCATTCTGCCTCAATTATTGAAAAACTATAGATTTTTTTAAATGAATACTTAATTAAAGGTAAAATTATGTTTATTATGCAGTAAAACTTTTAGAATCTCATTTTGATCACATTGATGCAATAGAATCCACTACGTTTCATATTAAATGTGTATGTCACATAATTAATTTATTTGTTCAGTATAGTTAAAATATAATTAAACCTCATCTTCAATTAATTAAAAATATTTTGTTACATATCACCTCTTCACCCTCTAGAATGCATTAAAGACTTCTATAGATTGCATGGTAACAAAGATAAAAAAATTTCAATTAGATGTTTGTCACGGGTAGAATAACACATACGAAGGATTAGAAAGTTTAATCATAAGTTGGTCTATAAAAAACTGACTTCATTTATACCTTAATGAAGGTCATTTTGTCATTTTTATTTGTTCGATGCATTTTTTATAATACTAATAAAGATTTATCAGGAGTTCAATATCCTACTTCTTGTTCAATTCTAAACCACTTATATGACATAACTTATGTATTTAAAAGTTATAGGGATAATGAAACTTTTGCACATATTGCAGTGAAAATGGAAACAAACTTTAATAAATATTGGTATCATATCCCTTTAATTTATTGTTTAAGTGTTGTAATGGATGTTAATATTAGATTAGAAAGTTTACAAATCTTAATAGATGATGTACGTGACAAAATGAATCCCTATATCATTGAAAATGATAATCTATATAAAACTATAGAAATTACTTTATGTTCTTTATATAATACATATGAAACAACCTATGGGCTAAGACAAAATCAATCAACTTCTTCTACTCCTATGTCTCTTCCACAAAAAACTAATTATTGGATGTTACTTCAAAACATTTACAAAAATATAGTTCTAATACTAATGAATTACCTAGCTATTTATAAACTGATTTTTCATATTTTTTTTCTGGAAGAAGAAATTAATAATTTGAATGTTTTAACTTGGAGGCAAACACATGGAAAGAACTATGTTGTTTGTCTCAGCTCATGATTTACTAAACCTCCTCCCCCTCTCGATGTCCACAGTAACATCAGAATATGCTTTTAGTACAAGGGGTAGGGTGTTGGACAATAGGCAAAGTTGACTAACACATGATGCGATGGAGGCATGCATTTGCTTGAAGATTGTTTGGACAAAGAAGAAATGACACAAGTTCTAATTTTGAAGAGGACATACGAGAAGATTTACAAGACTAACAATTAATTAATTAATTAATAATATAATTTTTTTGTATTTACAGTTTTACATTATAATTGCAATGGCCAACCTAATTGGGATGTACTCATTATATAGTGATACAATTCGAGCCTCTATTTTGTAAGTTTTTTTTTAAAAAAATTTACATTTTTAGTTTTTTTTTAACTATTTGGGGGTGGGGGTGGGGGTGTGCCTGGCGGGCTAGGGCCGGCCTACCTCTTGAGGGGTCCGCAGAGAGCCCAAGCCGGCCTACAACCACCCCTATGTGGCTATGTCCAACTGCTCTCCGCCAAACCTCCTCCCCCTTTCCATCATCCCTGACTTCAATGCAAAATAGTAGTATGGTGCTACAATAGAAAATAATAACTTTAAATTATAAATACTACCTTTTTGATGAATTTAATTACATTTTAGACTTTGGTGGAAGATAAATGGCATGTTATTAGATGGCCACATAAACTATTTCAAATTTCCTATTTTACAACATATAAAGTAAATTTTGTGAGTAATACATAAATAGTGAATAATTTTGCTAGCTATCCATCAGAAAAATGTTTTTTTTAACTACCCACCATGACTAATGGACACCGAGAGCAAAGTATCGGTTGGGAAATTTCTCATAGAGCTCTTTGTTGATGTGACAACCTCTTATTATTGGTCACCTAGACTTGGGAAAAGTTTTTCATGTTTTGCTCTAACAATGAGCCCAACATAATGAATACATGAGAACCTTTGATATTTGATATTAACGGCACACTTGCTAGTATATATTAGCGTAGCGTACATTAGCGTTAGTACCATTGATGCTAATATACGCTGGCATGTGCACTGTTAATCTCAAGACTTGAAAAGAGTTTTTTATGCTACAATGAGCACAACGTAAGGAATGCATAGGAGCTCATGATATTTGAGATCAACGGCACACATGCTTCCGTACATTAGCGTAACGCATATTAGCACCGGTACCATTGGCGCTAATGTACGCTAGCATATACATGGTCAATTTCAAGACTTAGAGTTTTTCATGCTCTGCTCAAATAATGAGCCCAAAAAGAACGCTGACGTGTGGATGGTCAATCTCATGGATAAAGGGCTCCACCTAACGACATTGGTTTCATTATCATAATAGAGCAATAAAAACGCTTCCCAAGACTTTGATAGGAATTTCCGATTAGGCTAGACGAGTCCATAGTATTATATGCCAATTATCTGGTTAAACTCTTTGGACTTGAGAAGTTACAGAATAATGACCAATGCTATCCAATTATTACATTTATTTTAATTCCTTAATTGCACTCTTCTGCATGATTGTCATTCTTTTACAACGTAATTAGTCATTAGACGTATGCGGGCCTCAGTCCATTCTAGATGTAAGCTGAAGAGGATGTCCGTTTGATATGGGCCTATTGGATGACATCATAGACTGAAACTGGGCTGCTCTGATACTAAAAGTTGGCCTGAAACTGGTGGACTACAGAGCAATTCTATTTGGAATATCGCCTTTAAGGTCCACCTCCGCAATTAAGGTTGCAATGTAATGAAAAGGCCCATATATCTTTAAATGGATCGAGCTTGGAATTAAGATTTATAATGTAATGAAAATGCCCATATATCTTGTAAAGGCCCATAATGTAATGAAAATGCCCCATATAAAGAACGCCCCCATATATCCAATGTATTATTGAGATTTACTCCAATGTATTCAAAGTTCAAACATAGTCCATTAAAAAGATAAAATCAAAAGATTAAGTGAGACAAAAACCTTAAACAATATCACCTCCTAAGTAGGTGACAAGGAGGAAAATCATATATAGAATAGGAATATTAAATTAGACAAGGTCTTCGAGCAATTTTACTTTATGAAGACAACCAAAAAGAGATCACTTCATGACTCAGGAGAACAAAACGTTCAAAGAAAAGAAAAAAAGAAAGGCATACCATATAATACAAATATTTGTCAAGCAAATTATGACTCAAACTAAATAAATAATAATTACTTACTTCAGTATAAATTAGGTAAAAGTAGAAAAAAATAAACCAAAAATAAACAAATCATGTATGTGACCGTGTCCACCGAATAGTCAATCACGATCACAGCCATAATACTAAATAGTCATGTAAATTGGTATCGGTCACAATCAGTATTTGACCGTGGCCGGATGCCCAATATCCACCCCTACTCGGCTCATTGTTATATATATATATATATATATATATACTATAAAAAAATAAAAAAGTTTACCGTAAGGTTTATCTCATCGAGACTAAACAATGCCAATGCGATAAAGAGTGCCCATACATCAAAATGAGCCTAAATTGTGATGACCCCTATTTTTTATATTACTCATTTCATTTTGTTAGTGAGGTCTTCTATTGGCAAAACCCACATGCAAAAAAATTAACCTAAAAAAAACTTACATAAAATGAACCCTGTATTAATTTTTCTCTATATCCAAGGCTTAAGATTTGCCATAATGCTAAGTAGGCAAAGGCCTTATAAGCTGCACCCGTTTCTCAAATTACATGCACAAATTAGGTTGGACTTGGTGCAGACTTCAGGCCGTAGGCCAGAGCTAGATTACATTTCCTTACTGTGGGACCCACAAAAATGTAAGCATGTTTTTACATACAAAAGCTAAAGTTTAGTACCAATAATCAGAGTTCAATATGTTGTGGGGCTCGAAGAGAGCCCTAGAGTGCCCCGCAAGCAAAACTGGCCGAAATCCGATACGTGCACGTGCGGCAATTCGGCTGCCAGCAGTCGGACCTGAACCATTTCACCACGAGATAAAGATATCTCGCCGGGACCACACGTCTCGTCATTTTGACCGGTTTTCGATAGACGGGTCTTGAAAAAAATAAAAGAATCGAATCGGAGATTGACCGGTTCACATTAGAAGACCGGATGACTAGCCTTTGTTTTGGATAGGGGATCGCAACTACAAGTACTCTTAAGAGTCTCCCACATGGGTTATACTTAGTATGACACCCTGTGTTCTGATTACACTTAACCTAATAAGGTTAGAGGTAATTACGTAAATTTAAATAAGTTTTAGGGGGTTTAAAGGGATAAAATTTTCGCATGTGGTTAGAGTTCGAAGTAAAGAGCATAATGAACTAAAGAACGAGTAAAACGGAGGTCAGGAACGAAAGTTATGTCATTCAGAAATGTGCCATGTGGGCAGGACCCACTTTTAAAAAGTTAGATAACCTACCCATGTGGGGTCTAGTTTTGAAGGGCTCGTCGATATGAGTCCATCGGTACCAAGAACTCACGATTCCGACTTCGGGATGAGAAGTTATCGCGTTTTAAAGTTAGAATTGTATTTAGTTGAAATATTAATAAAATAATAAAAAAATGACAAAATAGCTAATGTCAGTCAGCCGAGCTGCCAAGCTATCGCGCCGCTGACACTCCGCGTGACCGTGGCCATTCGTGTGATGTGGGTCCTGCACGATCGCGCGACTGACCACGCGACACGTGCATCAGACACACGACATAGCTTCACTCACCACACGTCACGCGTGCCGACCATGTTTTGGTCCAATCAATTTATGCCATGTGGCACTATGCTCCCTCTTCGATGTAAGCCGAGCGTAAGGAACGCCCAGGAGCCATTAGATTTCAAGATTAATAGTGCACACGCTAGTACACGTTAGCATAAGTAATATTGACGCTAGTGTATATGTCGCCAATTTTGAAATCCGACGGTTCGCAGACATTCTTAACGCTTGGCTCATTGTCAAAGCATAGCATAGAAAACACTTCCCATGGAATGAGCCTACAAGCATTTAGGTAATCATTGATATGTGAATCTTGCATTTTCAAAACACAATTATGATCTCTTTCATAGACAACCTGTGCTTCGTCATGTAAGTAAGTGCCCATAAGCTTAGCATTTGTAACCAATTATATACATATAACTTCCAATTTATTGTTAAGTAAAGATCCATTTATGCACCCAAATTAATGGTGATCTGAATTCCTTTTTCTTGAAATCAATAATGGCTATCACATATTCAATACATAGAGATTACTTCAATCTTTTTTTTTGTTGACAAATTATGTAGAACTTATGCATTCAATTTAACTTCTACCACATAAAGCACAATATATATGGCAGCGAACTATATCACAACGACCACAAACACCAAAGCGGTTCAACCCGGTCCTAGTCCGATAAACCCCGGTTCGGTTCGACACCCGCCAACTAAAGAACACGCGCATAAAAATCCCAAGAAATCCTAGAATCCCTGAGACGCACCCCTGGAATTCACATTCCTTTCCCTCGAATTCCTCCACTTTCCCCACTAAAGACACGGTGGAAAGTTTCCAATTTCCGTCCCGGAAACGTGATTCCAGCGTCGGCCCAGTTCATCTTCCCCCTCCTCCCCGTCCATAAATGCATGCAAAACAGCAGAGAGACGGGGGAGTTACCTTCACACAGAAACAGAGGGGCGTCAGAACTCAGAAACTGCTTACGGGGATACTTTCCTCCATTGTTATATTCCCCAAAGTTTGATCCTTTCCTTGAGAGGCAGAGAGTCTCGGCTTTTCGGCCCTGCCTTCATGCAGAAGGGCCAAAAGGGTGGGCTGGGGCTCTGACGCTTTTTTAACTGCTCGGCCTTTTTGTTACTTGGTGTTTTTGTGGTTGGGAAAATTTGGAGTCTGGGTAGGAGAGGGGACGGTGGGTGAGAGGGAAGGGGGGCAAGATGAAGAACGAGGAGCAGAACAGGACCCTGTTCGGGATTTCCCTGACTGAGCGGCCCATATGGCAGCAGTTCCTCATTTGCTCTGCTGGATTCTTCTTCGGATACCTTGTCAATGGCATCTGCGAGGTTGGTCGTCATTTTCTGAGACTTTTCCAATGCCATGCGGTGATTGTTTGTTCCACTTTGTTGTTGTTCTTTGGTGCTTACGTAGATTTGATGATGCTTCAATTTTTTTTCCTTGTTGCAGTTCTTTGTTTTTCGCTTTTACTTGTAGCGTTTGCAGCTTTTCATTCTTTGATATTGTTAAATGTTTACTAATTAAATTTTATCTTTTCCTGTTATTGGCATCATGAAATTTTCTGAAAATTTCGACGAGAAAAAAGTCTTTTGCGGAAATATCACGTTGTTGGTTCTTCTGACTTCTACTTTTTTTATTTTCCAGTAATGTGAACGTCTTACGACGTTCTTATGTAAAATTTAAGATACTTGTTTCAGAATCATTCCATAATTCTGGGCACGTTTTATTGTAAAGTTGTTATTGTTCTTTGAAATGTATTTGTGATACATTAAAGCCTTATTCTTTTTCTCATGTGTTTGAGCATATCTAAGTTCTTTCTACATCTGTTTGCAGGAATATGTATATAATCGTCTACAATTTAGGTTCTTACCCCTTTCCTTTGTACAAGTTCTATGTCTGTTTGTCCTTTATTCTTCTCTGTTGCATATTATGTACAGGGTATTATAATATGACTTTCCTGATAAATTTGGGTGATTCTGTTGCTCCAGCTATGGTTGGTACTTCACTTTTGTACAGGGATTCGTGTATTTGATCCTAATATACACCCAGGGATTCACCCCAAAGCAGATGGTAAATCCATGGAAGACATATGTGAAACTCTCTGCGGTTCTAATGGGTTCTCATGGACTAACCAAAGGATCCTTGGCTTTTCTTAATTACCCTGCACAACTCATGTTTAAATCTACCAAGGTAATTTTAACCCTATCATCCTTTTTGGCAATATTGTTTTTATGCCCTTGTCATTTTCTAATTGTTGGCTTTATTTTTTTTTCAAAGTTTTAGTATGATTTATCCATATTAACTGAATTTACTGTAAGAGAGAAAGAATATACAAGGAGCTTTCAACAAGGAACCTATATTATCTTTATAAGTAGTTAAGTAGCTACATAAGAATCTTGGACAAATACAAATCGATATTTGGGTAAACCATGTTGATTTGCACTGAACAATATAAAAATAGATGTGAGTATATAAACAAATGTGATTTTGGTTGAAAGGTAGTTTTCCTGATGTTAAGTGTTTGGTTCTTCATGGTGCTTGTCTGATATGGTTACTTCATATTTTAATTTGTAAGTTTGTTCACGAGTAGGACATTGAACGACTGTCATTCTGGACTAAAAAGAATTATCTGCAGATCTGCCCTTCTATTTGATTTTTTTTCTATAATCTTAATGCAATAATGTGTATTTGTTGGCTTTTCCCGAGTTAAAGTTGTTCCTATGGGTAAAATTCAGGTGTTGCCTGTGATGGTAATGGGGGCATTTATTCCAGGCCTTAGGCGTAAATACCCGCTGCATGAGTACATTTCTGCCATACTCCTTGTAGTGGGCCTTATTCTTTTCACCTTGGCAGATGCCAACACATCTCCAAATTTTAGTGTTCTTGGTGTGGTTATGGTCTTGGGTGCCCTAGTCATGGATTCCTTCCTTGGCAATTTGCAAGAAGCCATTTTCAAAATGAACCCAGAAACCACTCAGGTACCTTTTGTTAGCCAAATAAGTACCACTGTTCAACTCCTGTCTACTTAGTGGATGATTAATTCGTACTGACTTCTTGTCTTTTCACTACAAACAGATGGAAATGCTATTCTGCTCTACTGTGGTGGGGCTTCCCTTCTTGATCCCACCCATGGTTTTGACTGGAGAGCTGTTCAAGGCATGGAACTCTTGCTCCCAGGTACTTTTCGTTTTAGTCACATACAGCTGTGCCTCATTATTCTCCTGTTGAAATTCATAATATTATCCTTCTTTTGTGTTTGTGCGGGGCAGCACCCTTATGTGTATGGAGTGCTGGTTTTTGAGGCCATGGCCACATTTGTGGGACAGGTCTCTGTTCTCTCCCTGATTGCGATATTTGGGGCGGCCACCACTGCCATGGTATGCAACCCCCATGCTCCCAGCCTTAATTTTCACGTGTTTTGTGCTGTGATAAGCACCCCTTCCCTCCCCTCTGTGAAGATTATAATATGATTCTCTTATGGTAGATCACGACGGCCAGGAAAGCTGTGACGCTCCTACTGTCGTACCTGATATTTACCAAGCCACTGACTGAACAACATGGAACCGGGCTCCTGCTGATTGCCATGGGCATCATCTTGAAGCTCTTGCCTGACAGCAAACTCCCCTCCATTCCCCCACCCAAGTCTGCCATCAGCGTGAAGCTGGCCGAAAGGAAGCAGGATGAAGAGGAGAAGACTCCTTTAGTTTAAATTAATTATTTTTAAATTTTTAATAAAAATGAAAAGGTTAGGACCGTTAGGTTCAAGGATGGGGACCCATATTGGAGAAAGGGTCAGGGTAGAGGCTACTGGCTGAGAAGCCATTGTAATTTTCTCGATATTAGTAAGCTGAAGTTGGCAGGTTGTGAAATTCGAAAAGGGGAATACTGTCACTAAGCATTATTCCTAGGCTCATGTGGTGGACGAATGAGTGAGAGATAGAGTGAGGAACAAGCCCAATTAATTGGCAGTTAATTTGCAGTTTAATGACACTTCAATTTCTTGACTTTCTCTTCTATGTTTGCTTTATGCTGAAGGTACACCATGTGAAAGGGAATGAATGGTAGTACCATAATTGAATATCGAATGAATCTTCCTTGGGAATGAACCTTGCGCGAAGGACGAGAATAAAAATTGCTCTTTTCTTCAAGTCAATTTCAAGATGTTGAAACTGATGGAGACTTTAATGAAGTATAAACTGTGTCAAACAAAAGAATTGAGATTGCGACAAATAAGTGAGAAATGGCCGCATAATTTGTTTTCTTCTTCTTGAGCTCTAAACATAGCATTATCCAAAATACTCAGCAAGAGTTTCTTTCTTGTGGAGTGGTAGGCCTCAATTAACCGTCCGATGAGCTCCCATCCTTTGTAAAAGAAAAACCTTTTGAAGAATAAGCATACCTGTGTTATGCCAACATTCCACATCCAGACCTTTCATAGTTATCCTTGGGAATATCCTTTATCATATTAGGATAATATGTGTGTGGCTATGTATACATTAGTGCATATTCACTAATTGTTAGCTAGTGCTAACATATGGGCTAGTAGCATGTAAAGTAGAGGATATTATGGAAGATGTAAATGGGATGACCAAAAAATTTCCCCCCATTAAGCAATGCTGGCCATTTTGCGCTTATGAATATAGAAAGTAAAGAGTTTTTTTTTAATTAAAAGAAAAGAGCTGTGGTGAAAATTTCTTATAGTGTAAATTGGGAATATCGAAGTACTGACTGGAGTGTGGAATAAACATAGAAATTAGTGAGATTTAAGTGGGGTTAATGTGCCAACCTCGCAAGTTCAGTTGGTCAACACAAAGTTATCTCGGAATTTGGAGAATTATACCCTGGGGATCTGCACTCTTTGTTTCTTTTTCTGTTATTTATTTGAGAACCTCGGCCATAAAAATTGTGAGGCGTAAGTTAGACTCATGTTATTGATTATTTAATGTTTACATATATTAAATGTATGAAATGCTATATAAATATATGATTAGCAAGTGAAAGCTGTAAAAATTGAGGTATTAAATACTGATAAGTTAAAGAGTACATAAGAGAAAAAAACAAGAGAAGAAAATAAAATGCATAAAAATTTTGAAAAGATGAAAAAGAAATTCATAATGGATTACAATTTTATGAGTCATTTCTGTTCAAATTAGATATACCTAATGGCTAGAAAGAGTCTCGCTTATATACGCCCGACACAAACAAATGTGCATGCATTGGATACTTTTAGGCAGGCAGACAAATATGAATTACGGGGGGCCCCTTCTCTTATCTTATATGAACCATCAAATCATGATCTAGCTTGTATGGTACATATTTCTCGATATTCAACCCAATCTTATTGTGAGTAAACTACAACATCTAAGATTAGTCCTAAAGTTAGTCTAAGATTGGGTAGCTACATAATATAAGGAAGCATTCTTTATGCGCATGGGAGCCCTTCATCCTTAAAATCGATGGTACACAAGCTAGCACAAGTTAGTATTAATGTTATTGACACTAATATGAGCTAGCACATGCATCGTCTATCTTAAATATCAAAGGCTCTCATGTGCGACTTACGATAAGCTCATTGTTAGTGGGGAACATAAAAAATATTTCTCATGGTATAATATGTAAAAAATTAACAAAATATTTTATAACCACGATTATAATGTTTGACCAATGGACATGTAGAAGGCCAAACCTTGGGAACTATTAGATCTTGTTCCTAAATTCTCTCTCACCATTTCTTTGCTGATGTGGCAACTCCCAAATTGGTCATGCTAGATAATTCCAAAATAGACTAGATTGCGAGAGGAAGCAGTTCAAGTATCAAGTCTCAACATTATTAGGAGTTAGAATTACAAGTGTCCCAAGAAAATTTGGGTCTAAAGAACCCATCTGTCCTATCTAGTTTCAACACATACTTTTGTGTTAATGGAATAGGGAGAATATTACATACCTTCATACGGACAAATCTAGTAAAAAAAATGAATCTCATACGATTCTTGGAGTTTTATGTTAGAAGTGAGCATTAAGAAATGGGTTAAGCCCATTTTGTTAGATGGGCATGATAATGGATATGTGGGTCAAGCCCATATTGTTCAAGTGGGTCAAGCCCATTTGGTAGAGAGAGCCCAAGCCCACTTCATATTGAATGAGAATAACACATGAGAATTGGTTGAAGGAGTGAATAGTCCCATATCGCCTAGGTAAAGTTGATGGTGTTGGTATATAAAGCATTAGTTTGACCTTACATGTTAGGCCCTTTGGTCAACCCACTTTTGTGGGGGAGAGAGATGTTGGACCAATACACCTAGGTGGGCTAACCTACACGCTGTCCGGTCGGCCGGCTCGGCTCGGTTCGGTTCGCGCAGTCGGCCGGGCTGGGTCGGGTTGGGTTGGGTCAACATGATATTATTATTTTGGGACAAATTCATTTGGTTTATTTAATTGGTTTGAGTCCAGTTTTGTTTTCACTTACGATTGTGTCCTTCACGGATGGACGCATCTGTTTGGATGGGAATGGTTGTCTTCAACAGGCTTTTCTATAAAATCATTGAAAAAGATTTTTGTATTAATCTGATTTGGGATTTACCGTCGTTTTCATTCTCTGTGTCTGTGTTAGCATCCTCACTATAGTTCGCTGCATATACCATGTTGGAGGTGTTCCTACGGTGTATGGTTGACCGTCTTATCCTGGGAGGCAGACGCCTGTGAAGTCCTAAGCACTTATAAAGAAGGGCGAATTCTGTCTTAAGGACAGAGTGAATTACTTGATTCGGTCATTTATTCTAGTATTATTTTTCATCACAAATAAGGCAAAGGTACGAAGATATATATTTTATAACATTTTATCCACTGTCATGGATTTCTCAAGAGGTTTTGAGAAGGATAACTTCTTAAAATTTCACCAAAAACTTGTTTAAGGAGAGCCAAAATTTCTCTATTGAAGTTTTGTGATAACATCTATAATATCTAAAGTTACCATCTCTAAAGGGACCCTTGGTCCCATGCTTGGGACTGCCTCTTTGCTATGGCGTTTATTTGCAGTTTCCTATTCTTTTTTGTTGTTTTTCATCATGACTTACCAAGTTGGTTTTCCTCATTTCTGTACTGATAATGTAATTGTCATGAATGTTCCATGCTACAACTATTTTGTGCTTGTGGAATGTTTCCTTTTGTTGTTCTTAAAATTTGCTAATTCTGTTAAGGAGAATACATCTACGATTTTGTTATTTTTATGGAGAATTATTCAGGCCATATGGTTTCTTTTCCACTAAGGTTCTTCCTCATCAACATGTAATGTGGTTTGAGAAGGAGCTACGTGTAAGGGAGTTTGTTTTTAGACGATCACATGATGATCAACGTTGTAATTAATCTGCCAATGACTTGTGAAACAAACGATCACATGATTTCATTGACTGATCACATGATTCTGTTCTGGTGGTTGGGTTGCATGTGTAGTCTTCAATATGAAGAATGTGTTTATGGTGTTGGTTAGTACCTTTTCTTAAATATCTAATGTTTTAAAAGCTTTATTCATGTCCTAGTTGTTTAAAAATCGTATTTCTTAAATTGTTAAATTTTATGCCTTTTTATTCGAACTACTAAGAGATCTAGTTAAGAACTACTATATTGATCGATTCTTTCCTTCTTCCCATTATTTCATTATTTTTCTACTCGCTACCTTTTATTTTCTTTGATGATAATAATAATCAGGCAGGTACGAAGTTAACACATGTCACATTTGCAAATCATCGAGCTGGCAACTAGATCTTAATATTATATTGTAATACATAACTTAAGAAATGGTAATCCAAACCCAACTTGATTTGAATATCTTAAACTTAACCCGAGAATTTAAAAAAAAAACACTTAATGATTAAGAAATGATGAGCAGTATACCCCAGGCCACCCTCTTACTACCGTCATATGTTTACATGGTAGATATCTACCATTATATCGGTGGGGTAGGCTGGTTAAAACAAGGATCATAGACTTATCATCTATTAAAAAAATATAAGATTTTAAATAATTATTTGATCTTATGAAAGTTGAGATACCCCTGGGTGCCCGTGCATGTTAAAACCACAGCTCTGCCCCCTACTACTCTCTAACTAAGCCACAAGATCTCAATCCCGTGGCTGACATGCACCGGGTGCATCTTCTCTTTGGTCTAATCTCTTACTTTTCAAGAAAATTTTAAGAGTTATTATCAAAATATTAAAATTTAATATTTATAATGTTAATCGGGCCAAGTAGGTTAGACCACATGAAAACCCGAATACTTGTTCCAATTCAAATTAAAAACCCAAACCCGATCACAGGCTCGACTCAAAACGGAGCTCTCTCGTGAGGGGTGTCCTTTCCAGCACTGAATTGGCTCTCCTTTTGGGTTTTAATTAAGTGGTTTGGTGTTCAGTTCTATTTCTTTTGCCGCAGCTTAGTATTTTGGATAGCAGTTACTATGCAATCAAGTAAGTTGCTGCCAAAAAATAACCTATGCAATTCACAGGCGTTTGCTTAAAGAAACAGGCGTCTGCTTAAAGAAAGAGTGCTGACTTTTTTTGTTTACACATAACAGAAGTAGAATTTAGTTATTATGAGCAAGCTTATATGCGTTTGCTTAAAGAAACAGGCGTCTGCTTAAAGAAAAAGTGCTGACTTTATTTGTTTACACATAACAGAAGTAGAATTTAGTTATTATGAGCAAGCTTATATGCAACAGCTATTTGTCAGCATATAACAGCCATGTCAGAAAAAGACGTTTCATCGAAACAGAAAAGTTTGGATGCATTCTAGAGAGGAACATTTTTTCTGGCATCTAAAATTTGAATTCAATTACTCAAGCTATGTACAAGTACATTGTATGGCCTTCCAAAGAAAAATAATAAACACTCTCAAGAAATCTGACTGTAAAGAACAATAATAAACATGTGAACGACGCTAAATACGCCTGATTCGGATTTCGAAGGAGCAAAACATGCACTAGAGTGCTCTTCTAATCATCTGTCACTTGAGCATCTGTATTAGTTGCATGTTGGACCTTCCAGTCAGTTCTTAGCATCTTAATTGGATGTCTTTCCGTCACCATTGTTCTTCCCTTTTGTCTCAACACCCAGATAATCTGTCAAAACTTTTTTCACACTGCGACCACGATTGTGGGGCTTGACATTGATAAAAGGAGACCTCTCTCCTCTTGCAGGGCTAATTAGTGGGACGGGCGAGAAACTTGGTGTGGTAAAAGCAGTTGCATAAGGAGTGCTTGAGACAGGCACAGAATATGGAAGTGGAGCTCTTTTATGAGCAATGACACTCACAGCAGGAACGGATGAGAATTTTTCCGAGTTTTTGCTCAAGTCATCCACATAGAGAAGATCATCAATGCGGGCCACAATGTTATACGCCATACTCTCCAGCACTCTGGAGTAGCTCTCTAAGATGGACTTACCAACATCCTAGAAAAGACAATATAATGCCAAATTCAAAACCATAAGATGATGAGAAATTTAAGGTTTGTAACACAATGGGAAAGGGAGAAGTCATGTACATACCTTGTTATATTGGATCTTGCTCATTTCCAATGTTGTTTGAGGAAGACCAGGGAACCGTTGCTTCAAGCATAGTAAGAGGGTCTCAGCTCTTTCAGCAAGCAAGTCTCTTTTATCTGCATCTGCCATTAGTTCTTTGACCATCTCCCATGATGATTTCGAGTTAGTCCTATTTGCATTACTAACAGGTCTATTGATTCCTCTCCGGCGCCAAACATAAATTGAGGCCTCAACACGATTTGCAATCTCTAGAGCTTGATGTTCAGAAGAAAAATCAAGGCAATCAAGTAGGCATTCTGGAGAGAATTGCTCAGACGTAATATACCGATATATGACATCACCAAGGCTTGCTCTTCCATTCTGGTACCAAGTTCAGTGAGCTAGACGTTAAAACATCTAAAACTGATCTTGCAAAACATAAAAATGATAAGACACTTCACTGCAAAGTTTAGCACAATGCCCAAAAGGTGAAGTGAACTTCATACCTTAGGAAGGCTTTCTAAATACGAATTAGGAATTACTATCTCAGCTAATGAGTTGCTGTTGATAGCCATAGCAGCTTTAAGAATTTGGTTCGCACACTCCCGTTTATGCTGCAAATTCTTCTTTGTAGTATCCTGGAGGCCACCACATGGAACTCGAGGTACAGGTAACCACCACTTTTCTTCTTGACGCTGAGTTAGGTTGTGGAAAGAGGCAGAGCAGTCTGATTCTGGTGCTGCAATCCCTTGATCCACATACCAGAATTCCGTGCTGTTGAAACTGTCTAATATTTCCTGCGCACATAAAGATTATATAAATACAAAATTGTCTGAGTTGACAACATAAATGAAAACAAAAGACTACAATCACTTAATCTTACAAGAAGCATGTTATCTAGTTTTCGCAAGGCTGGTAGATTAATACACAAATCTGATCGTGGTTTGCAAGTCATAACCTGTATATAAACCAAAACAAATGCAATACAGTCAATTAATGATTAATATGCAATTAAATCTCTTTATTGATCAAATAAATTTTCATGAAAGACAAAGTATGAAATTCTTTAGAAAATTTTCTAAACCAACAAATATAAAAGCAAGGCTACATAGAATAAGGATACAATATAAAAAAGGGAATGGAAATACCTCAAATTTGCTTCCATCAGGAAATGTTTGCCAAGAAGGAATTAGTTCTACAATGTGATCACTGACACAAAGTAGACATTCCATCTCTCTTCTCCACATTGTCTTTTTCTCTGGAGGAAGAGGCTCTAATCTCCAGAGCTGTCCAAACAGGGTAGCTTAAGAGCAAACAATGCCTTATCAAATGAAAGCTCGGCTAACGATTGTAAGTTTAATTGAATTAAAATCCTTTTCTAATGACACCAAATTAGTAGCTAAAATGTTGGAAAACCTACCACATAGATTGGTAATGGCATTTGAGATGGCAAGTGCTGTTGAAACGCCCTTTCCACATCCTGACATGTCTTCCCCAAGCAACAGTTTCGAAAATCTCTCCTTCATCATCTCAATCTCTATTTAGCCAAAAGGCATGACGACATAAATAAATACATAGAAACCAAACAAAGATAATAGGACTTCAGCCTAAACGAACCAAAAATTCTAAAATTTGAGAAGTAGAAGTTGCCAAAAAATACAATAAAAAAATATATATTGAGCCTCCATTATGTTGGGCGAAACCAAGCATGTGAAGAAAATAAGAACAGTAGAAATTTTCTATTTGTTCTCTAAGACAGCAATGGACATAAAGTAGTCGAGAAAAATACAGCCATTAGAAGTAGAGGAAAAAAGGTATCGTCGACATGAAAACATGTTTCAGGAACTGAACAAACAACCCAACAACAAAAAGTTTTACAAAAAAAAAAAAACTAAACAACAAATAGCACTTCAGCTTTGCATAAAAAACCCTAAAGAAATACTTCTACAAGCATAAAAGGCCCAATAAAAATATGCCATTTATAAAATCATATTCAATTAAAGGAATTTAACTATTTAAGGGCATGTTTAATAAGAGAAAAAGAATGCCACCAACATAGTGACATACCAGAAATCTGTGAACTTTTTTTGTCAATTTCTCCAGCCTCTATCTCTTTCTTTTCTCCATCTACACTCTCACAACAACTACTCTCATCCTTCTTAACCACCAGCGGCCATCCCAAAGGCGGACACGAATCGGATTCCTCCGAACTACTCTGACTCTTCTCCTCATTCGAAGTGTCCGAACTCAGCATCTCCGAGCTCGAAATACTCTTCCTGCCATCCCCTTCCAGCGAATCAGCAGACACCTCATCCCCTCTCTCCTCAATCCCCACCAGCCTCTCCATCCCAACTAACTGACCTCTCCACAACCCACAAAAGACCGAACTTTTCAACCTGTTCAGACCAAACCCATCTGAGAAACCGCCCCTCCAGCCCAAATTCCTCACAGACTTCGGGACCCAGATGCTCAAAACCTCAGTTTTGTGCTTCACCAAGCAACCCCTCAGCTCCTGCTCTGTTTTCCTGCCTTCAGCAGGGGCAGCTCGATCCATATAACACCCAGACCATCTCTGTATCTAAATAGTCGATAAAAGAAGGCGTAACTCAAATGGGTCTTCTCTAATTTATGTCAAGCTTCAGTAGCAAGTCCGCCATGATTGCCAGAGCCAGCACATGATTTCCTGTGAAGGAGCCTCTTTCTTTAATGCCCTCTGCCCCCTCCGCCATTGTTGCTGCTTTCATGTGGAAGGCAACGACTGCAAACGCTCCACTTCTTCTAGTCTCACTTCTGCTTTGAGAGGCTTTGCTTTGAGGTGTGCCGTGTGGGACGCCTTTGGATTATAAATGCCGTAAAATCTAGGCGGCGTTTGAATTCGTTTTCAAATATATTCGTAAAGAAATCTGGTCGTCTGGTTGGAGTCCTTTGGAGATTACGGAAGCTGCAAGGAGAAGGTCTTATTACCGAAACACCCCTGATGCATGAAGAATTTACAGAGCCGGCTCACACAAATGTCCTATCAACGGATAGATGACTCACATACTTAGAACATATAAGCGTTGGTAGTATTAGCGTTAATATACTATATATATCATTAATCTTATTATTAGAGTAAAACATGAAGAACTATTTACTTATGAGTATCTTATTTAGTTTTTTAAAATAAATTAATATTATTTTATTTTTAAAAATAAATAAAATTACAAATATAAAACAGAGGGAGTACATAGTTTTTTATTTAATAGAGTATCTTTTTATTTTTTTTCTTCTAAAAAGTATATAAGTATGGTATGAACCAAGATGATGTAGATTTCCACACCAAAGAAAACGTTAGGGATGATAAAGACCCTTAATCCAGCCCTAGTTAGGCTAATTGAGGGAGAGGTTCTATGGTAGATTCCCATTAGCATTAAGTACGAATGTGTAAGCCTTACTTATTAAATAAGAGGTTCATTTATATAGGCTTAGGCTCATGTGCAACTGCGTGAGTACAGTTAAGGCTCGTCAAATTTAAATTTAACGTCCCACATTATTCCGAAGCCTGGGCTCACATGCAACTTATAAACTTTTTTTATTAAATAAATAAATAAATATAAACTTGACCCTTTCCCGTCTGTCCAATCACTAAAGATCTTAACCGAGCGGGATAGGCTAATGAAAATGCTAAGACCGCTCGCCGTCCATGGGACGCTCTTATTCGTACCGGTTGTAAAAATTCCTCATAAGGGCATTTTTGTCTTTAATGATTGTGAACTGTATTGCTGTAGCAAATACGTATCTCAACTAACTTAGGACTGAAAATGACTCTCTTCCAACATATCTGTTGGAGCTTCATTGAAGAACAAATCTTTCTTCACTTGCAAGCCTTTTTGTCATCACTTTGGCCCCCTTTTGATCATTTCCTCTCATGTAAAGAGGTCCCCCCCTTCCCTCTAACGGCTATGTAGTCGTTGTGAAATTTCAAACTTAGCTAGCTAAAGGGCATGTGTTTGTAGCCGTTGCAGGCAGCTGACTTTGGATCAATTGGGTCTGAAACACACTACACAAGCCACAAAAGGGGCTGGTTTGAATTGGAGCAGAGATGACAATTGGGGCAGAAAGAGGTTTTGGGCTGTGTTCTCTTATTGATGCTGCTCATAATGAGGGAAGGAAAAAGCACCACCATTGCCATGTTCTTTCTGATGAAAGCTATAAAGTGGTAACATGTGCTTGAAACACTTTAAGGTCTGCTGATTTGAGATGGGTTTTCTCATATGAATGAGTGTCATGGCCCAGTTGAGCACCCAGCTGCTTGCTGCTTGGCTGTTCAGAGGTGTTTGTCAAAGTGTTGTTACAGACACGGCCTTATTAATCTTGGGCGTCTGCATTGATGCACACAACCGAACCACTTGGGCCGTTTGAACTACTTTTGAGTGAGGAGGATGGCTTGAAGGTACAAGTGAACTACCGGCTTATGTTTGGCACTCTGATTGATTTTGTTTCATATTAAAGATAGGATTCATTTTATTGCCTGATTAGGGTTTTACTGTGGCTTCATTTTCTACCAAGAGTTTGTTCTGTCATAAAGGCAGTTTGGTATGTGTGTGTATCACACAACTTGAGTACTAGGACTCTAGGAGGGAACAAGCAACGACAGGCTTTTAATTCAGCTTCAATGGCCATAAAATGAACGACTTGTGTAGCTACATGTGACACTCGGACCAATTTGTGGACTATTAATCTGGTATGAGCCGGTGTGCTTAGGTTTTGTTTGTTAACGCAAAAGCGTCTGAATAATGAAATGCATCTGAATAGTTGTCGCTTAAAAAAATGAAGAACTAATCGTTCAGACATTATTAAGATTACTATTCAGAGACGAACAGAAGTTTTTTAACCGGCCGAAAACACCCACTTTCTGCTTAACTCCCATCTTGAAAAGAATTAGACAGAAAGCGCATTGAACCATGCACAAGCCACGTGGTGTATAGGACCACTCATACTTTAACATGTTCTAACCCATTCTACATGTCTGAATTTGATTGATTTCATATTTTTACATTGGTTTATGTGTTAAAAATTGAATGAAACGATCCACCAGTTCCACTGGATAATTTTTTAGTTGGGCCAAATGACCCCTAAAAATGACATTTATACTAAATCAATGCCATTAAGGTTTATCAAACGGAGTCGTAATAAACAACTCTTGATGGCTATATATATATAACAAGTTTTAGTCGTAATAGATTAATAGTTCTCTTCATGGCATTCAATTTAAATGGAGAGAGAGAGAGTCATGGGAATGAGCACCCATGACCCTACTTTATTAGTAGGACCACAACATGGGTCCCACAAAATCACATAGGGCCACTCAAAGTGCTTTTGACGTTAGTTGTGTCTGAAAACCGGCGTCCAAGTTGGAAACGCTGGAAAAAAACTAAAGTTAAAATGTAGGCGCCAGTGAGCAGCTTCCCAATAGAAATCTGGTTGTTTTCTTGCCTTTTGTTTGGAATAAACGCTTGGCTTTGCTTTTAAACAGAAGGAAGAAACCACCATCTTTGTTCTAAGTCTTGAAGTTTGTCTTACGAGTTGTGATGATCTCTCTCTCAAAGTCTCCATTCAAAAAAATTTGAATCCTGAGGCTTTGATGGTGAACCGCAAGGCATGCATGCAGGATAATGTAAAACATGGATTCAATATAATGACTAGTTGGTGCTGATTGCTAATCAGCATCTCATTGTCATATCATTAGTACTAGAAGTTGATGTATAAAATAGTTTAATCATTCTTGGTTGATCCGTGATGGTCTAGGTTAAGAAAACGAACCAGCCTATAAGATTGAAACCTTCATAACAAAGTCTTGCTATTTACTACTAGATGATAATGATTGCCATCAATTTCAAGATGTGAATCATAAGAACTTTAATGCTGCATGTCAGGGCAACCCTCTTCTATTTTTGCTTGGAAACTCATCCAAGTTCCAAACCTGGTCCATCCCCCTAAAATGATGGTCTTTGTTTTCCAACTTGTTTTTAGTAACATATACAATATTTCATTGATGGAATATGAATTAAATATATTGATAGTCATTGTTGTGTAATAGCTTAAGCTATAATAAAATGGATTTCTAGCACTTAAGCTATAATATTGTGAACATATCACCCATGCACGGGGCATTGGTGGGATGGCCAAACCACACCTCTAGCAGAGGTCTTAAGTTTGAACCCCTACTTTATTGGCTACCTACCCGGGATTATATCTCGATTTATGTAGTACATATAATAGTTGAGTCTTCTGTGTGCCAAAGGGAATTGGTAATAAGATACAATGCTCTAGAGGCCAGTTATCTTACCCCTTCTAATTGAATCCTATGGAATTTGACGTCCTTCATTAACAAAGATTTTTTTCGATATATTTAATTCATATTTAAACAACTTGTATAAAACAATTGTCTTTCTTTTTCCATTTTCCAATTGAGTTTTAGTAAAATTTAGAGAAATTTTCCACATTACCTAGTCAATAGTTAAAAATTTACCTAGATTTATTACAAAAACTACAAATCACCTAGATTTTAACATTTTAGGACCAAAATGTCCTTCCATTTTTAGCGAACTGTAGGTGTATTCATGCAAATATTAAATATGGAATATGAAATTAAATTCACAAAAGGGAGAGGCACAACCGTGGTTTGACAATAATGTTACATTAGCTTTGTCATGCCTCAACACATCCAAAGTAGAGAAATATTTGCCAAGTCAATTCAATGATATGAACATATTATTAAATCAAGTCAACATTATGGTTGTATTGCCTAGCTAAAATAATCATAATGTCAAAACTATTTAATGACATGATTATATGTTTAAAACAAAACAAAATTAAGATGTCTTTAATTCTTGGGTGCAAGCCGATATGAATTCAAAAGAAGGAATGTGATGAAGGATGTGAAGATCGAGATGGAGGATTTGGCTTTCCGATGGTGTTGAATTGTAGTGGAGGTAGAAGTAGTGACTTTTACCAACGACACTTTCAAAAACATGTGCAATTGGCTAGAAAGAAGGACAAGAAATTAGTCGACAACACAATCCAATTGATCATACTTATCATAATAAAAATATGGATATTTTGTATTATATCAATTTTATAGTATATACATATTGTTGGATCAATACAATAATATGGCTAAATAGATTCAACACTACTGTAGAACTGATTGTAGAATGTGTACATATCTTTGAATCATTATGACAATATTGTTAAATTGGTTAAATATTTTTGTTGAATCATTATGTGGTAGTTTTTGGATTAATTTTATGTTATTTAACATGATAAGAACATTATTGCATGTTGTTGTGTTGGTCCTAGGCCCAGATAAGGAACATCTTTGTGATTCCCCCCTTTTGTCCGTTGTCACTAAATATACCATCATAATATAGACTAATGGGCACCGTATCCATGTCAACCATTTCCTCCTTGCACATGTGACGATTAAATAGATTCCAGAATAATGTATACAACATTTAATCGATTTGTACATAATTTTAATATATCATCAAATCTTGTTAAATTGATCTCTCAATATAAATATTAGTTATACCTATATTGTGTCAACCTTCCAAAAGTTCCATTTTTTTCTTTGGAGACCTAAACCAATCTTCTTCAAGATGTAAGTAATGGGGGGAAAAGTTCAAAACTTGCATTCTTTTGTTGGTGGAACTCCAAATCTTGTTGACGGAGAAATGCTCAAAGATATATTAAAGTAGGAAATGGGGTAAAAATGAAGAAGGGGTATGGCTGAAGAATGGGAATGGCTAAAGGAGATTAGGAATAGAGAAAAGATGATTGCTTCCAATTATGGTTGAAGAATATGGAGGGGTGGGGCGGATTAGGTTTAGGATTTTTTATATAACATAGGGATTAGATTTAGGGGGTATTTGGTTCAAAATTAGGTGATTTATAATTTTTAAAATAAATATAAATAATGTGTAAATTCATTAATATTAACCATGTAATGTAATTTTTTTATCATTTATAGCAATTAGTAAATAACAATTCTTTAAAAATATGAAGTCAATGGGCTAGATTGGTAGGAGCCACGCATCTTAATGTGCTAAAATTTTTTCAATGTTTTTTTTAATGTAATTAAAGGTTATAATTCCCAACCCCGTGCAAAGCCTTGGTATTCTAGTTTTACTGGGTGGAGCAATACCATGTGATGAATCAAAAATTTCGGTCCGACAGAGTTCCCTACATACAACATAGCCCATTTTATTTACTTGCCTTACAACTATCAAATCAACCATATGATATATGAGTAAAAAATTAGAAAATGCAATGAAATGTCCTATAATTTTCATTTTTATTAGCAAGAGCTCCTACAACATTAATTTTCTAACAAGTATCAACTGCCTAGTAAGATTTTCTATGGCTTGCCTGAACACAGGTGAGTTGCATTGTATTTGTTTTTTTATCATAAACTCATACAACACAAATATGTTAACCCAACATACGTAACAAGATGAGGGTCTCCCTGTGGTACATTTTCCTTCCCCAAATAGGAAGAGGGCATGCCCTAAAGCACCCCTTCCTTACAAAGCAAAGCTTCAAAGCCCCAAAGAAACCAGTAAAATCCTATGCTTCCATCAAGCCACCTGAGCATCAACAACAAAAATTTGCCATCTTCCAATTGAGAGGAAATGCTATCCCCCCAAGTATGAGACTGACCAAACTCGTGTCGCACACACTTGCTTTCTCGCTAAACATGCTATGGAAAACCGATCTACTCTTGCAACATGAATCTCCACACAGACCTTTAGAAAGTAAGAAACTACAATTGCATTATGTGTAACACCTGAGAATTTTTTAAATCCCTTATACTTGGTTACGAGGATATAAGTAAGTTTGGCACTTGGGCTTTCTTAGTATAACTTCCTTTGTACATAGAGTGTTGATATAAAATTGTATCATTAAATAGTAGACATAAAGAGCTTTTTAAAGCTATCAAGAGAACACAAACTGAAGCTCGTATGAGGAAGTTACGATAGATGTAACATTGAGGAAGTTATGATAGATGAGGTAATAATGAATACTTTTAGAATTCTCAATGGAATAAATTATCCTGTAATTTGAAATTCAATGTGAAACTTTGGGGATACAAACTAGACAAACATAGCTTCAAAATAACTCTAAGAATGCACAAATCATATTTGGATGAAGGAGTTATGATCATCTGAAGTTTGACCAGAGGTGTTGTCAATGACTTGCAAATGCATATTGATTTGACCATTGGACACTCTTAATAACATAACTTATTTTACATATATATTTTTTATCTGAAATTTTGAGGCTAAAAAGTAAACAAAATATCTTTGTAATGCCACTAAAAACACATTAATTAGAATTTGTATAATAAGGAAGTTATGGGCGCCCGAAGTTGAGACTTGGTATTGTTAGCAGTTACTATCAACAACCACTGGCATGTTAGTGAGTTGTTGATGGTTACTATTAGTTTTGCAATTTTGGATAAAAAATTACTCAATTTAATAGTTTTATACTAAAATTTTGACTTTTTTCCCTTACAAAAGACTTTGGAGGCCTTTATATTCTTTTTTTCTTAGAAAAACATCTCCAAATAAAGAGGGATAAGATCAAAGGCTCTCGAAATCAGGAAGAAAAAAAAGAGTGAGTAAATTTATGCAGGGATTGTTCGGTATCGTGTGCCAGGGAGGAATTTTAAATCTTGAAATAGGTCGGAATGCTAACCTTATTACCATGATTTGATTTTGAAGTGAATATGGGTGATGATTTATGGATTATTTCTTAGTATGAAAGCATATAGAGTATGATTTATGATATTTCTATCATGAATATGTATAAGATCAAGTTTACCACTTTTTATTGATAGTTTAATCATTATTAGTTTCTATGGGAAGGGTGTGTGTGGAAAAATTATGTTATAACATATTTTTGAGTGAATTTGGGAGCCTAGAGAATTCTCTATTGTTTCTTCCTGATCATCGGCACTACCACCAACACATTAATGACGACATAGGTGATAGGAGAGATGACAGTATTGGCACTAACATGCATTGGTGTGTCAGTGCATAAGAGGTCAATCATCGACAATGAGGTTGACATGTTGGTGTGGCATCAATGAGATAGATTGTTTCATGCTAACCCACTATCGGTGAGGGTTCAACAAGTCGATGGGTCGCCAATGGGTATCTATAGTTTGATCGACAAGTCGATATTGAGCATTTTTTAGCATGAGTTTCTATATGATATAAATTATTATTAAGTAATATAATAATATAAAATTTTATGCATAAGAGTGTATGTGCATATGATGATATGACTGTTGATATATATGATGCGTATCAGACCTTGTTGACACGTCGGTACTTGGATTTGGGTAATTTTTAGCATAAAATGCTATACATGTTAAGCTATTATTATGAAACATAATAACAAAATATTTAATGCATGCTATGCATGTGTATGTGATGGTGTAATAAATGACGTTTTGGTATAAGTACCTTTATGTATAAGAATCATTGTGATGATCGCATCCGCTGATTGATGTATAAGGACACATAAGAATAAAGGATCCTAATATTTTGTTGGCTCGATCCTCAAGTGAGTTTTTAGCTACATAATAGAAGTGTTTGGTATGAAAAATGATCAATGTCTTCCGGAACATTTAACAGTTGACAGTCAAGACCGCTCTGCATGTTTAAAATTTACTTTATTTTTTATTTTATCTATTTAGTTTGTTAAGATACTTCATTGTAAATACGTAGGGAGATATTGTCATTCATCTTATATACCTTTTATTGTAATAAATTTGTCGCATGTCAATATAAAGTTTGGATTAGTGTTAGAAAAGGTTTATAATTAAGTAAAAATTAAACCGACTCTTGATTTTGAGTAGTTTAGTATGTTTATGGTTCAATTTTTAAGATTTGAGTTTGTAGAGGGAGAAAAACAAATTCCAGGAGGCTAGTTTGTGACCACTCTTGTTAGTTCTAGGAGGGAGGAAGAGAGGTGATTGAGGAGGGAAAGGGGAGGAGGATAGAGAGGAGGAGGAGGAGAGGATGGAGGGAGGGAGGAGGAGGAGGGAGAGAAGGAGAGGAGGGATGAGGGGGGGGGGGGGGGAAGTAGGAGAAGGTGGCAAAAGAGAGGATGAGGAGAAGACAACGATATAGGAGGTAAAGATGAAGTCAAATGAAGCGAAGCCGGTGGCAAAGACGATAAAGTTGGTGGTAGAGTTGATGATGGAGGTGGCGGAGTTTAAATCGGAGCTATTGAAAGTGAGAAGTAGTAGGTTGGTTAAGTTATAAGTTATAGGCAGTGGGTTGGTCAAGTTACATGTGCATAAGGTCATTTTGTGCATTACATGAAAATATAAGATATTTTGTATAATATGCTATAATTTAGGTTTATTTTGGTAAATTCTTCTTTTATATTTTAGTACCTCAAAGTGAAGGACACATGGGGGTTAATTTGCCAAAGCCAAGTCAGAACGTCTTTCAACCTTTTCAAGCTAGTGTTAGAGTGAAACACTCCTAAGAAGCACACATCCACCATTTTCTGTTTAATAAGGCAATTCATATGAAATAGGTACTTTTCACAAAAAAAATAATATTTTCAATACCAAAATTTTATTGAACTAAAAAAGGTGCAATTTTCTATTGTTAGGTAAGGCTTATTTTTTTGTATCCAATAAAATGTTCGAGTATAAAAATATTAAGTATGAATATTAAGATTATTTTTTAAATCCAATAATTAACATAACATGAAGAAAATATAGACTAAAGACATGGGGTGAAAGAATTTTGAGTCATAGATAAACATATTTACATACATAGAAAGGGAAGAGTTTTTTCTCCTTCACTTTAAAAATGAGCCCAACAAAAGAATGCATAATAGCCCTTCATTAATGAGATCGATGACACATATGCTAAAGCATATTAACACTAGTACCATTGATGCTAATGTGCACTAAGCCTACGTTCCTTATGCTATGCTTATTGTTTGAACGAAACAATAAAAACACTTCCATAGTCCATAGAAAGACATAATAATATAAAATATAGAAAAAAATAATATAAATTCATGCTCATGTATACTAATGTGAGCCTAGGTACCTCAAGCTATTAGATCAGCACAAAGGGGCAAGTGGTAATTCAAACCTGCTTGCTTATGTTTACTGTCAATTAAAATTCATTGGCTACGGAGCCCACATGTGACTCCGAACTCATGCAGACGAAACTCTAATATACTCCCTCCATTTTACATTAATAACTTCACTTAATTTTTTTAAAATAAATTAAAATAAATTTATTTTTAGAAATTAAATGGAGCTTACGAAGGGACCCACTCATTTATCGGACCACTTCGGTCCGACTCCGATGAAGAAATCTGGGCCCAACGCTCGGATCCGCTTCCGTCCCGTCCTCACTGCTCAGTTCGTCACTCCCCCTTCCCTTTTCCTCTGAACCCTAAAGCTTTTCCGATCCCCCTTTTTCTCCTTCCCCCTTTCCCATCACCCTCCGATTTTGATTCCATTTTTTCCCACTCTCCTTTTCGTTTTCCCAACTCAATTCCATCGATTTTGGGTTGCTCGAACCTCCCTCTGATTTGATCTTGACAGGGAGAGCATTTCTTGTGTTCTGATTCAGTTGCTCTGTCAGACCCCTGTTGTCATCGTGGAATCGCGTCTCCCATGGCTGCGCCACCATTGGATGCTCGGCGGGCTGAATCCGCCTGCCAGCACGTCAGGGCCCTCAATGCTCAGTTCGCAGTGTACCGCTTCTTCTCCCATCAAAGCTCCGATTTTTCGTCAGGAGAGAAATTTTCTCGGTTTTTTCGCTAATGGGTCTGTTTGGTTTTCTTAAAATAGCAGTTGGGTGCAGTCGCAGCTGCTGAACCGTCCTGATGAGCTCTGGCAAGATGGAGTCCAGGACTACTTGAACCATGCCTCGCAGATTATGGTAACGTTTTAGGCTTTTAATTTTTTTTTTTTTCGTCCATGCATTGATTTGCTATACTTGAAGGGTAGTGCAAGTTATGTTAACAGGAGAGAATAGTAAAAATGGAACTTTCGTGCTTTTGATTAAGTAATTGATTGTTTTATTGTAACTCACTGACGTGAATACCCGTTCTTCAGCTGATGGGAGCTATTTTATTCCTTGTCGCTGGTTATTTACTTGCTACCTAAACAATATTAGTATTGTACTATTATTAGACTATATTTGAGTGCCTTACTTTTATCCACCAGTCTTAAACTCAAACCAATCAGATGATTCTAGTCTTGAAATAAGAAGCTGTATCTAGTCAAAATATTTACCCATTGAGAAATCGTTTTTCTTTGTTGTCGATTTGAATGTCTTGAATCAATTTGTTAAATTTGTTCTCTTGGTAGTTTGGTTAGTGGGCTATATATTCTTGAGCAAGTCTCTTATGTGCCTATGAAATGTATACTAGGTTGCCTAAACTTTAGATGTGTTTTTTGGCATGCTTCTTTGCTTGTATTTTGGTCATGACTGTCATGCATATGCTTGTAGTTTTTGTTTGTTTTTGTAGTTTACATGTAAACGTGTTTGGGAACCTTTGTTTCATTTACTCTGATCTTAGGAGAAATTCAGGGATGTAGTGGATTGGCTTAAGGCAAATGGGGAAAACAGGGATGGTTCTGTGGCACCTACAGTGGCAAATAATTTGGTGGAAGAGTCTAAGAATGAACCAAAATTCCAAATTAATAATGGAAAAAGTGTGCTGCCTACTTTTACGGGGTCAACTTTGAGTGGCACAAGTTCATGGAGCTTTAATCTTCTGCCCAACAACCAAACTCCAACTTTAGCAGGTACTTAATGTGGCAAAAAATATAAAAGACCCAAAAGTGATTTGCTATTCTTGGTTCTTGTTCAGCTCCGCAGATTTCGTAGCCATATGATAGTTCTTGTGGATATTGGCTTCTTGATCACTTTCTGTTTAACCCACAGGCAGTCAAAGTTTTGCTACTAAACCAGATGCTTCAGAAGATTTGGATGGTGAGAGAAGCCTCATTTTCCTTTTTGGTTTCTTTCGGTTGATTGAATTATAGTCATATAAAACTAGAAATTGAATTTGCATAAAGAATAACCCATGCCATTGTCAATTAACCTTCTTGCTTTTTCCGAGCAAAAAGGAAAAAAAAAACAGCTCATGCCACTGTCTACATGTGAAAAGGAGTAGTATGTCAGTTTTTTTTGTCATTCATGTTGATGATTACTTGATTTTCATGTATTAGTAGAAAATGAACCAGAGCAGCCAAGCAGCCCCTCTTTGAAAAAATTGGAAGAAACGGGAGTCGTTGTTGTGCATGAAGCCAAATGCAAGGTTTACGTTAAGGTATATAAAAGACTTCTTTTTTATATGTGCTATCTGAGAAGAATTTTATGGTCTTATGAATAGATGGCATTTAACAGTGGGAAGGAATTGACGGAAATTGGGGGAGGGTTCTAGCTTTGTGGTGTTGAATTGCATGATGTATTCCTTCTGGGTGTGGGAAGGATTGGAGCATTAGGTACTGTGTTGATGCTTCTGGTTGAATCATGAGATTTACTGCTTTGGGCTGTAAAATTTCTTTGAGGGCATCTGCATTTAACTGATGAATAGATGAGTATGTGTTTCTCTTAGTTTTTTTGTTGCTTTTCATGTTTCCAGCCGGACAATCCTGCAGAGAAAGGTTGGAAAGACATGGGTATGGGTCAGCTATCCATTAAATGCAAAGAAGGTGCTACTAAAGCTACTAGGGAATCCAAACCAACAGTTGTTGTTCGAAATGATGTATGTTCTAATTGTGTTGAATTTCTTATGGATCTGAGAATTTTTGTTAGTTTACTGTCTAGCATGATTGTTTTTGAATCTGTCGTGAATTTGTGGGTACAAAAAGAACTAGGTTATTACCTTTGTCTGAGAGTTTTCACAGGAATTTAAGTTATACTTTTTCTAAAACTTAATTCTACATGTAGCTTAAAAGGTATCCTGTTTTTATACACTTGAGAGTGGGTTATATCATGCAGTTTCACTTGCTATTTTTATCTTACCTTTGGTTTTTTAATTTTACTCATGTTTAAATGGTTTTGTGTGTACTTGAACTGCAGGTTGGAAGAGTGTTGCTTAACGCTTTGTTATATCCAGGAATAAAAATGAACGTGCAGAAAAATGCCATAACTACTATATTCCATACCTTGGTAATTCTTCACATCCTTTTCTATATTATGCTTATCTAGCCATAGAAGCTACATGTTTTTTGGCTACCTGAATATTTATATTTGCTTTGCATGACAATTATTTTTTAAAAACTGGATTTTGAGAAGTTTCTTGCTGACTGTAATAGGGCACAGGAAGCACTAATGAAGCTGGTAAAGATGCAGTTGCAATGGCTAGAACCTACCTATTAAGATCGAAAACACAGGAGGATACAGATAAGCTAGCAGCTGCAATTAAAGAATATGCTCCAGCCGCATAAGGATCTCTGCAAGTAACACAGTATATTTTTATGACATTACTTGCTAAACGAGAATGTTGCCCTTGTAAAGGTACAACATCCAATCCAGGCAACAAGCAAAATTCGTCTGGCGTTTCTTCTTCTGCACATAGCTCTCGGTTTGGTTGCTGTAGAAGCACTATGTCAGACAGGCACTATGTCTTTCCCACTAAGTGCCAACATCAAATTAGATAAAGCTTTTGTAATTTAGGTTTTTCTGATGCTTATTCTTGTAAGATTAAGTGAAGTACTGAAGTTTGATTCCGGTTTTTCCTTGAAGATCAAATAAATCTTCTTCACTGTAAACATACATGGAAGGTTTCTTCAGCTTATATAAGCTAGCAGTCATCTTGCGCTCCAAATTCTTGCAAATTCTCAACTTTTTAATTCAGCTAGAGACAGATCTTTGTGTGCAATTGAATGTCTTAAAGTAATTTTGCTTTGTCAGTAAATTTCAACTGGAGCATTTGGCAGTCAACCTGTTCATACCTGTAGCTAAGGTATGAAGGTGGTGTGCTGACTAATATGAACCGGGTTGGGAGAAATCTGGTTGAATTCGTGAGGGCTTGTCTATACTGAGTAATTATCTTTATTTAGGGCTTGCACTTCTCATTTTGGTGTTCATTACCATAATCTGGTATACCTTGCTCAAGAGCGAGCAATTCAAGTTTAGTATGAATTAGCCTTGAGTACAATTGTACGTGTTAGCATGACACTATTTTTCTAACGAGATCAGGCACTTGGTTGCTTTGCTTCAATGACTCAAGCTTCCGAAAATACTTGAAGAAAATATTGTCCTTTAGCCGGGCAACCATGATTTGAACCACGCCTTTTCAGTGTTTTCCCTGTATCAATAACGGATCAATGATCAACTCACGTAAGGACTAAGGAGAAGGTCCAAAGGTTTAATTTTGTTTCCTTATGTTTTTTTTTTCTTTCCTTTCCGTTTCTGTCGATGTTGTAATCTAACTAGATTCTTGTACATGAAGAAGTAAGAAAGTTGAAATTGTTGGGCAAATTATTAGTCTTTCCCTATTAGTGTTAACTCAAAGATATATAAAAGCCAGGAGCGGAGGAAATTTGTCTCCAGGGCAACCAGGGCGAATTCGCGAAGCTTGTGACGAAGGAGCCAATAAGCGCCGGGGTGGTGTCTGGCTGGCAGCGTGGCCATAAGTTTGTTTGCTATTGCTTGAGCTCTGGTTTGAGGTGAGGCTTCTATGTTTTGCTCTCCGTTTTCGCCCTCTTGCAGTCCCCTACTGCTGACTTCCTCGTTCTTGATCTTCTATAGAAGCCGGAAGTCTTTTTGCTATGGGTAGACGTCTTGGGGAAGGGCGGTCTCCCATTTTCGTTGTAGAGGCCATGTACTGTCAGCGGTGTTCATCTCTTTCCTCTGCCTTGGGATATATGCTTTTAATGTTTGTGGTCCTATAAAAATGGGGAAGGGGTTTCTCAACTAATTGAATAAATAAAGTAAAATTAAAACTCTATTTGTCCTAAATTAATAGTTCCATTTGACAAAAGAAATTTAGTCCATATTAATATCTTTATTTTATTAAATTTAAGTAGTTAAGTATTTAAAAAAGTATCATAAGTTTATTTTTTTTTCTTTGGGTTTCACCATTCAATAAAAATTAATATTTTTTTAAATATAATTATTTATATAAGATGAAGAAAATATTATATATATAATTATAAATATTCATACCAAACTTTGTCAAATATATGTTGAGTCACATTATTTTGTAATATGTGATATTATTTTAAAAAAAAGCCTTTGAAAATAAACTTTTCGCCCAATAAAAGTCTTAAAGGAAATTTTTTTTCTTTCTCATTCAAAGCAGCCATAAATTAAATGGAGAGAGTAATATTTATTTTTTAAATCAATAACTTAAATATTGAAGTATTTATTTTCAAGATTAATGGTATACACACTATCACACACTTAGGCTAATATATGTTAGCGGGTGCGCTGTTAATCTTGACAATGAACATTTTGCTTCCTTATAAGTTGGGTAGGCGGATTTGATTTGTCATATCAATTGAATGGACGCTATCAAATCAAGATCCGATGGATCCTTAGACTTCGCTTCAGCTGGCTTGAGCCGGGGCCATATTAGTTTTTGTTTTATCCAAAATAAGAAAAATTGGAACCTTTAACCCCACTTTTACTTGGACCCCGCCCGAAAAAACATGAGCGACCCGCCGACTCCTCTCAGCAATATCCCGTTTCAAGGCAGATTAATAACACAAAAGACCGACCCAATTTTAAAATTATTTTGGCTACCCGACCCCTTAACCCAAACCCAGAAACCCTAAACCCCTCCGACAGTTGCCTAAGGTCCCCGTAAGAGCATGTCCGCTGCGTGCACTAAATTTTCTCTCGGTCTGGGGTGATGGCTTTCTCTGGAAAAGCCAAGAAGGTCAGCAGTCATTTCTTCTAACAAATATTGCTTAATCTGGTTTCTTATATTCCTCTCCTTATGTTTGAAGTTGTTCCAATTAGTTGCTTTAACCCAGTGAAGAACTTTATTTTATGGACATATGGAGTCCATTTGTTTATTTTATAGACATATAATGCAATAACCTCTTTTACTGCCTTTTAACTTTATGTAAAATCATAAGCTATGTGCTTATGAATTCTACTATTTTTTTTCTGGCAAAATATGAATTTTCGTTCTTGGAATTGCTGAAAAAACTGACGTTGCATTTTAAGATAGACGAAAATTTTCTCAAGTTTAATGTTTATTTCAAATGTATGGCTAGATTTTTCACCATTCTTATTTGTTTGTCTTGGTAGTAAAATCTGATTTTCCAAATAGATATTTGCAATATATGACCTACATTATTCATTGCAGCACCTAGTGCTGCTTAATTTGTCATTGTGAAAATAAATGCAAAATTAATTCCGTCATATTATTGTTAATCTTGTTTAAGTTACTAATTCTCCTTCGATTTATCTCTTCAAAGATATCAATTTTAGATGGTAGCACTCTGAGTAGTGACTCAGGTGAGCTGGGGTTTCTATTCCTGGCACCTTTTGTGTTTGCTGATATACCTGCATCAAATATTCTTATAGACAGTTTTCTGCTGCTTTGTTAACTTTAAACATATCCATTTTTCCCAACAATCGAGTAATTTTTATTTGAGGGGAACTTTTTCATCTCCGTGACTTCACATTTTAATCATCTGCTGTTACTATCAAATAAATTGTTTGACGTTTAGCAATCACTTCCTATCATTGGATAGGCTACTCATATGTCACACTAGCGTGGTACAAAATAATGTTTTGCTTTGGTGGAACAATCAGTTATAATACTGGATTGTTTTGTGTTCACAATCTTGATCAATTAGCTGATCTAAAAATAAAATCAGTTCACAAGTACAGTTTATAAGTCATACTGTTTTTTGCTAGTCTGGGAACTTGGATTCGTGTTCATCCTGATGCTGGAGCTTCATTTTTTTCTTCACATCTACCTTGTTATATTTTTAGCGAAAAAAGTCTACCTGGTTATTTACTTAATGTTTGTCCTTCCACATTTCTGTTCCCAGTACTTTTTTCTTTAAAGAATCAAAAATATAAAAATGGAAGGTTCCCTTATATGTTTTATTTACTGTGCATTATCCATGTTAGTTGCATCCTACCTGGTGATGTAGGCCTATAGGAAATAGTATTTAGTGGATAGTCCAGTTGCATTCTTGTAGTCTCTGCAAATAACAATTCTTTTTTCATGTTTAACCATGTATGACCAGTTAAGAAAACATCATCCTTGCTACATGCTCCATCAAAATGCTTTGCCGTTGATATATTTTTTTCCACAGAAATAAATTTGCTTACTTTAGTGCTTTATTTTAGTTGTTCTATTATTCTCGTTTAGTAAGTTACTTGAGAATGTCAATATAAATGCTATACATGCAGATACTACGGTTTATGTTACTGTAATTTCAGTTTTTTTACGATGACTGCTCATAGGCATGAAATTCATATTGATAATACCCTGCAAGTTTGCTGAAAACCAACCTATTATATTCAATTTTTAAAAATGCAACCTCTGTTAAGAAAAGAGGATAATACACTACAGTTCAACTGTAAAATTGTTAATATAATTTGATAAGAGAAATACTTCTAAAAAGATGCTCCTGAAGGGGATAAATACAAGGTTTTTTAATTGAGAGGATGCTTTTGTTATTGGTACCTTCTATATTTATTGAATATCAAAGTTCTAGTTGGCAACTGCCCCCTTGGCTCTGCGCTCAATCACTAGTAAGCTTGATTTTATCTGAGATGGTTGCTTGCCACCTTGCGCACCATTTTTGTCTAATGCAGTTTTCTTTCTTCATTCTTCTTATTTTTTAGAGACCCTTTTTTCCCTCATATATGTTCTTTCTTCTTGCTAATGCTACCCATTAATAGTGCTCATAGTTACCTGTGTTTTTTTCTTTTTCCTACATTTTTCCTCCATTGCAACTTTGTTATAAATATAGGTAGAAGAAAATTTTTCTTTCAAACTTGGTTATTCTTTGACCCCCCAAACTAAAAATCCTGTGTTTGCTAATTTATTAGTGATCTCTTCTATGATTTCTCTTTCAAGATTGCCAAGATGGAGGAATGGTACATGGTGGATGACTTGTTGTTGAAGATCCTCTCATGGCTGCCCAAGAAATCACGGTGCAGGTTCAAGTGCGTGTGCAAGAGATGGTCGAGCCTCATTCCAGAGGTCAAGATTAAAGAACCAGACACGGCCTTGTTCTGCCTCGGCATTTCCAGAACCAGCTGCCGACAAGCCTTTCACCAGTTCAAGAACAACACAACCACACCAATTGGCCCTTCTTTCGTCCACGATGACCGCCTCACAAGCCTGCAATCAAGCAATGGCTTGCTCCTATGCCGGGGTTCAGGACAGCAATACTACGTGTGGAACCCCTTCGAGGACCATTTAGTCGAGGCCATTCCTAGGCACCCAAAACAGGATCTGGTGCAGTGCCAATTTATTGGCCTGGTCTTTGGTGGGCACAATCCTTTCTACCAAGTGGTCACTCTGCTCAAAGGTGCTGATGAAAATTGGACTTTGGCCACACTCACTTCCAGAACTCGCAGGTGGAGGCAGAGACCTGCAGTATTGCGTTTGGCGGCCGATGTATGGAAACATAGTCGACCACCCACTGTCTACTCAAGGGGTGCTTTGTACTGGTTACTACGTGGTTCTGCCTGCATGGTGATCTTCCATGTGAGGTCTGAGCGTTTTGAGATCATTAATAACTTGAAGTCCGCAGCTTACATAAATAAGATGTGGGTATGGGAAGGCCAAGTTCGGGGCCTTGCAACTTGTCCCTCCCCATGCGTTGAGGACCATGCAACGACCATCTGGGTCTGGGCCTTTATTGAAGAGATGCGGGCATGGCAGATGCAGCAGAAGATTGTGATCCATGCCCAGCAGGTGCCCGCAGCAGTTCGCCAAACGTGGGTGTCGTTTGTCCCCAGACCCCTCCATTTGATCGATGACGATGGGGTGTTGTATTTAGGGATGAAAGATGGGTCCGTTTGCTCTTTCGACCTTGAGAAGAGGAGAATGGAAGCCTGCAACTTCAGTACTAACATGGACTATGTTTGGGAGGAGGTATACTTGTACAAGTTTAGTAAGCTGAGGCGCGTTCTTGGAAGTGCTGAGAAGAGAATGAATTCCTAGATAAGTAACTTCATGCAGGAGCTATTTGGGTGGATTTTTTTTAAGGAATAGAAGTGAAATATTTTAGAATAATTTCAAAAATTTACGGTTGAATGTGAATTACAGTTGGTAATAAAAAAATTAGAATAAATTCAGATATCTCGTCAAACCCAACTTTAAAACTTCAAACTAATATAACTTTTTCTCCCGAATTTGGATATGCGCATTCTTAATATTATTATGTTTTTAAATTTGAGCTCTATCAGACAAAATCTACAAGGGTAGGTAATTTTGAACTTTTAAATTAGGACTCATGTATATGATACATTTTGTGAGGCTCGAATCAATATGAGAAGTAATCATTAAAAAATAACGAAATCTGTAATTTTTAAAATGGGGGTAGGGAGCCTGAATCGATGGAATCACCTTATAATTTTGGCGAATTCTTGCTCGAAATGATTTGGAATTAACTTTGGGGTTGAATTTTTAATTTCACTCACCTTTGACACAAACATGATTTCGATGATTTAAGCCAAAATTTAGACGAAATCAGTAAAATCTTACACAAATTTAGTACACAAACAGCCTCTTATTGTTGTATTTATGAGAAAGCCGCAAAAACATAAATTATAATTCCAAGAGGAGGTTGAATTTGTTTTGATCCTGTACAAGAATTTTCTGATTCCAAAGTAAGGTTAATGGGTTTCCCACTTCTTTATTGAAAAATGTTTTCATGGCCAGATTGGTTGACCAGATTTAATGACCAGTGAACATTTAATGAGGGGGAAGCATGAGACTCTTGGATCAATTCTTAAGTGTCTCATGTGACAACTTCTCATTGTTGGTCACCTAGCATTGGTCTTGGTTGGGTCATGCTAGACAATTTTTTTATTTCTCGTGATTTGTCCATTGAATGGAAATTGTATTTGTCATAGAACGTGTCTAGCCTGACCTTTATTCATGGCCTTAGTCGTGACCAGTTTATATGGGTTTGTGAAATTTTATAGAATAATTTCAAAATTTTATAGTTGAATGTGAATTATAGTTGATAATAAAAAAATTTAGAATAAATTCAAATGTCGTATCAAACCCAATTTTAAAACTTCAAACTAATATAATTTTCTCTCCCAAATTTGGATATGCACGTTCTTGATACTATTACGCTCTTAAATTCGAGCTCTATCAAACAAGATTCACAAGGGTAAGTAATTTTGAATTTTTAAAGTAAGCTCATGTATATGACACGTTTCTCAAGGTTCAAATTGATATGAGAGATAATCATTAAAAAATAACGAAATCTGTAATTTTTAAAATAATGGGGTGGGGGGGTTGAATTGATAGAATCACCTTATAAGGTGATTCGGTGATTTAGGCGAATTCCGACTCGAATTGACTTGGAATTAACTTTAGGGTTGAATTTTTAATTTTGCTCACCTTTGACACACAAACATAATTTCAATAATTCAAGCCAAAATTTGGACAAAGTCAACGAAAATTTACACAAATTCAATACACAAACACCTCCTTATTATTGTATTTATGAGGAAGCTGCAAAACCATAAATTATAATTCCAAGAGGAGGTTGAATTTGTTTTGATCCTGTACAAGAATTTTCTGATTCCAAAGTAAGGTTAATGGGTTTCCCACTTCTTTATTGAAAAATGCTTTCCCGACTGGATTGATTGACCATATTTAATGACCAGTGGACATTTGGGGAGGGGGAAGCATGAGACTCTTGGATTAATTCTCAAGTGTCTCATATGGCAGCTTCCCATTGTTGGTCACCTAGCATTAGTCTTGGTCATGAAAACGGGTCATGCTAGACAATTTCTTTATTTCTCGTGATTTGTGATGGTGATACGTTTTGTTGAGTGTATAAGACAAATCAAGTAGTGAATGTCATTAGCACAACCAAATTCTAATTACATTAGGAATTTGGATTTTACATCCCCATGCAGCAGCGTTGCTTCACAAGTCCACCCCAATACCCACGTCTATTTGGTTTGATAATTACTTTCACTTTGAGGTTGGGTAGTTTCCTCAAAGTCTGATACAACAACTAACAAGTAAGCGGTTTTAGTTATGTTTTAATCTCTATCATAAATTCCTCGTTCAAGATCGCCTAGATGGAGGGAGGTTGCATGGCGGATGACTTGATGAAGATCTTCTCATGGCTACCCAAGAAATCACTGTGCAGGTTAAAGTGGCTGGTCCAGACTCATCCCGCAGGTCAAGATTAAAGAACCAGACAGGACATTGTTCTTCATCAGCAAATCCAGCACCTACGATACACTAGCCTATCACCGGTTTAATAACAACAACACAACAGTGATTGGGCATTGTATCGCCCCACATGATCAGCTGACGTGTCCTAATGGTGCAATGGCTTGCTCCTATGCCGGGGTGGAAGACACGAGTGTTGGAACTATGCATGGGCTTCGGCCCATATTGGTCACCTAAGAACTCTGGTTAGGTGACCCGGTTCAAGTTCATAGGGGTTAAGGTACGTGGTGTAGACCCATGACCTATTGCCCATTGTTAAATGTGTGGCCGACCCGAGTTATATGAACACACTCACTTATATTTATATTTAGTTATATTATAGGTGATTGTGTATGCATATACCTTGTGGGCCCCAAGCATATACACAACCTAGAGTGGGAACTCGCTAGGGGTCGGCCCTTCATGGTCATGGCAATGAGGGGTGTGCTGGGCCTCTATGGGCTCATAGGGTTAAACCCATAAGCTTTGATTAAGACACTACTAAGAAGCCCACGATGGAAGAGACTTGTTGGGCATAAAGTTTTAGCGCAACAAGGAAGAAGAGACCAACCTATTTATGTAAGATCCCTAAACTTCAACCGATCTACTTTATTCTATTTAATTATTATGTGGTTTAATGATAATTTTGATCGGTTTTAAACTATTTTCGAAATTTAAGTGGTTAACAAAGATTTTAACTAAAATTTTCACATTTATATTTTTAAAGTTAATTTAAGTTATTTAGAATTTTTCTAAAATTTTTGAAATTTTAAATATTTTTCTCGAAAAATTAGGGTTGGCGGACCGTGGGCTCCACGGACAAAATTAAGATTTTTAGCCCTAAGTGTCCTTGACATCAACCTAAGACCCTAAGTAATTATTTCAAAAATTTTAGACATCAAATTTGGTTTAAAATAAGCAAGTTTTGTCATTTTTAGTATAAAACTCTATTTGTACCCCACTAATTAACTAGGTATACCCTACCCTTTACTATAAAATGAAAGGTCAAGCCACTTTCCCCATTAGGAAAGGGCTGAGACCTAGAGCTTAATAGCCTAATCCCCATTTTTTCAAAGGAGAAAGGAGATTAATGTATGATTTTGCTTAATATTTTATTAATCCATTAAGGTTTTACTTAAATATTTCAAATCTCTTCCTTTGCTTTAGATTAATCTCGGTTTTCACTCAAAAATTACTAATTTAGGTTTCTATTTCAAAACCTACTATTTTTAAAATTCGTTTTTGGGTCTTTTGGACCATAGATCTACTTGTTCTTAAAGGTTTTAGGTGTTTTAAAATCGGATTTGTGAAATATTAATAACAATCATATTTTTGGGTAGGTTTTGAAGGTGTTTAAGGAGTCATTCCGAATCAAGAACTTGTTGGAAAGTAAGTGTTTTAATCTCAAACATTATTGTCATTCAAATTTAAGTTTTTATGTGGTTTTGAAATGGGTTCCATGATTATGAGCTTTAATGGTGATTTGAGAAAGGTTTAATTTTTAATGAAATTTCTTAGGGTTTATGTTTAGTAATGGCTAGATTTAATGTTCTGGAAGCATGGATTGTAACATAATGAAGTTTGGGGATGTTATTTGATGATTTATGAAGTTTATGTGAAGTTTCGATTTTGAATTTGAAGTGGGGAAGACGAACAAGGATCTACCGTTGTCTCGATCAAACGGCCAGCCATTTGAACGGCCCTGCAGGCCGATCGAACGGTTGTACTGGAGTTTTTGGCCATTTTATTTCTTTTGTTTATTTTTATGTTTTTATTCTTAAATACCATTTTCAATGTTCATGTTGAGTAATTTATGTTAGAATGAGCCACCGGAAAGGCCTGTTATTGATGTTGGAAATTATTAAGAATATTTAAGTCTTATGTGAAGTTGCATGTTGTTGGCTACACATGTTAGGATTGTTTATCTTAAATTTATGATGGAATGATTTATTATGTTTTAAGCATGATTCTAGCAAGATTATAACATAAGAATGAACTGGAATGTCTTCATATAATGTGATTAAATTATGGGTGATTGATGGTGCCATGACTAAATTCAAGTATAGTGTGAATATGTTTATATAGGTTTAGCATGAGGTTACACTTGATTTGATTAATGATTTTCGATGATTTTTCACTCATGATTTCAGTTAGGAACAATGATTAAATGTTAAAGAGCATGTGTGATATGACGATGAGTTATTACAAGGCATGTTAGTAGGTGTCATAAGCGCGAAGCTTTGCCTAGCGTCCGTACTCGTGATAGCCTGACTGCACCATGCAACCAGCAGCCAATCTCTTCTCTTCCCACTCGTATGCGCAAGGGAAAACAAAACAAAACAGCAACACAGTCCAACCTGGTGCAAGGGTCTCCGCCCAAGCTATATTTCTGTCCGCTGAAATACAATGTAGGGAGAGGGCAGGGGCTGATCCACCAGGCTGAGAACTCTCTTCTCTTGCTCCCTGGTTCGTTGTGCAAGAAAATCAGATCATTCACCAGCCATGGCCAACCCAACCATTCCCTTAAATAGACTTAGCCATAGGCTGACCGTCCTAGTACAACTAGAAGTATAAAACCCACCCAATACAAGAGTCCTCACCTTATCCAACTCTCAGCCCAAATCCATTTCGAGCAAGTATAGTTTAGGAGGTCTTCAAGAGTCCGTCCTCTGCTAGAAGTCCATTGTCATGCTACCACCAAGAGTCAGCCCATTCGAGGGAACCAACCAATCCAACTCCTATCCGCCCTAGGAGTGTGACCAGCCTGCCTGTGTGAGTCCTGTCCATCCTAGAAACATGTTGCCCGGTCTCCTACTCCAACTAGGAGTGCAGCCAACTAGCATCGTTGAATCCTATCTGCCTTATGAGTCCTCCCCTAAGTCCAAGCAGCACCCAGCTTCGCTGCTAGAGTCCATCCCGCGCAAGGACTCCTACCCAGCCTGCTCCACAAGGCGAATAGCTCGTTTGGAACATCTCCCGCACTGTCTCAGCATCCTTTAGTGCCCAAGGGCTGCCTAGGCTGTCCGTCGCCTAGCAAAACTTGGTTGTCTACTACCAAGTATGGGGGTAGCCGCCCCCTTTTTGCATCCGTCAAGTTAAGGGGCTAACAGTAGGCTTAGTGTCGAATATTTTTATCATGTATACACACATGTGGGGGATGATTATGACGATGCTTGACATTTTGATTATGAATGATGCAAGAAAGGCTAATGAGGGCACGGTTCATGGATAGGTTTCATGTGTATTTTGCCCACATATGTACCATGTTGCATGCATCATGAAAACGAATTTTTGATTGAGACTTTATCGAGGTTAACCGTGATTGATCGATTGGATGCAATGATGTGGGATTGCGTACTGGATTAATCGATCATCGGCTTATCGAAAATTGGTTGGTCCGAAAGGACATGATTTTGATTTGAGTTCCTATGTGGAACATAGATACTCCCCGGGTTGAGTCGATTTGAGTTGATATTGAGTTGAGATGAATGAGGGACATGTTGTGTACTTGTCTTGTGGTTAAGACTTCTTGAGATAGTCATCTAGACCTGAGAATCCAGGGTGGTATGCCTTCATGTACCGGCTACCACATGTTCTAGGTTTCATGTGTGGGAATTTGAACTCTTCCCTGTCGCAAGAGATGTCCAGGCCAAACACACCTACTTTAGGTTCTCTATGTGAGATTCAGGCATTCCTTAGCCAGGCTTGTCTAGGGTATGCAGATTTAGGGGCTGACTACCCTGACCACTTTATGTTTCCTGTATGAAAAGCGGACTATGTCCATCATGTGTGGCTTGTTTGTATTCTCTCCATGAGGGAGATATTCACAATTTGTTGATAATGCATGTGTATGAGATTATTTTATGCCTGGGTTATACAGGTTGTATAGGGACAATTGTGATTATGTAACACATGTGATAATGATTTATTATGCATGATTTAGTATCTTGTAATTGAGATTTTTATCATGCAAAGTGAATATCTATGGATGAATGATATGAATGTATATTATGTGATTACGTGTTGAGTACACATGTTATGCAGGTTGAATGCTATGAAGGAGAATGACTTGATATGCATGATTGTGAATGTGATTGTGTGAAAATCACTTATTTTGCAAGATGAGTTATACCATAATGTGGTTATGCATACCATGATTAGTATGAATGAGATACTTGTATGCAGGTTGGTTATATATGGAATTAGGGGTATGTTAAGGGGATTAATCAGAAATGAGTATATTATGTGAAATGTTGATCTGAATTACCATGTTGATGTGTCATGGTTGTTTTCTAATTAATGTTACCGTATTTTCAACCTTATTGAGTTTTATTCACCCTTCTTTTTGTGTTTTGTTTTGGGACTGCATGGTACGACATGCAGTTGATCAAGATTCCCTACATGAGGGACGACCGTGATATGCGTGAAATTAAACATGGATGCTACCAGATGTTATTTTGTCTTCTGATTTATGCTATTATGATCATAGAACACCTTGTATGGGTTACTATGTTTCTGATTCGTGTGTATTTTCTACTTTTAGACTTATCTCAGATTTTCTGATTCAAGCAATGTGTTGGCTCAGGATATTATGTATGTGGGTGGAGAGCGAGGATATATTTTAGATTTGTTATCCTCTTTTCTTTTACCCTATTACTCTTGCTCAAAGGACTAAAGGTGTGTGACTATGTGTTTGTATTAAATACCCACTTTAATGGGGTAAAAGTCTTCCATAATGCAATCTAGTTGCCCCCATGTGGTTCGGCCAGCCTTTGGCCTGTTTGGCTCGGGTAGGGCGGGAGACGGGGCGTGATAACTTAGGTCTCTTTGAGCCCTTGTCTCCCCACACACTTGCCCCTCTCTCCCACGAGTTGGAGACCAACCCCTTCTTCCCCCTTGTCTTTCATCTCTCTCTCGGCTTGGCATGCGACTCCCTTCTCCATTGGGTTGAACTGTTGCCTCATTTGTCCTTTGCCTCTTACTTTGGTGACGAAGGAAGGGATTCTTCCCTCCCCTCTCTCTCACCCTTGGCGCGTGTGTGGCCTTTGTCTCGGGCTGAGTTGAAGAAGGTGGTCTAACGACATATTGTGCATGCTGTGAGGAGGCTATGATAAGACGATCTCTTCCCCTCCATGCTATACGGGTTGTGATAATCTTGATCATAAACTTCTACGAATAGGTATTTGCATATCCCCCTCTCATATATTTGATTTGATAAAAAAAAAGCACGTTCATCTATTGGGTGTGCAAAGATCACGTCCTAGGGGCTCAAGCCTTAAAGACTAGTATGTGTTGGTCCTTGATTATAGTTCTGATTAATTATTAATTAATTGTATAATTATAGATTATTACTTATATATGCTTGTCCTATATGATTTATATCTGATATTGAGTTAAGGGAGGTAAAAAACAAAGTTTTGTACCTCTAGCAAGCAAGCTCACCACCAAGCTTCCGCTACACCACCCAACAATGAGTACTACTTATGGAACCCCTTTAAGAAGCTTATCGAAATGATAGTTGAACTCGTCGAAACAACAACCAAACTCATCGCTACTTGCAACAAGCCGACAAGTGGTCATTGCTTGCGTGGCTAGAAGGATCTTCAATTTGATAAGCTTCAAAATTGTGATTTTTAGTTAATTTTTTAATTGTTGCAAGTAGGCATGAAGGCGAGCAGAGGAAGACTCTAATATAGGCACATCACAAAGGCTGAAAGAATCCACTGCTACAAAGGGTGGCTTAGCGTCGAGAGGCAAACTTATGATAGAAGGAGGGTTGGTGTCTACCGAAACCAGAAACGTCCCTCAACGACCAATGGTGTGGCCTACACATAAATAATTAGAGAGAAAAGGGAGAGAAGAAAAGGATCATAGTAGAAAATTAAATAAAAGTAGAATAGGGTGAGCACTATAATTTATAAATAAAATAAAATAATATTCCTACTAAAAAAAATAAACAACTCATAGTAAAGTTAGAAAATCAACTAATCTAAAAAAGTAAAATAAATAATTAAATTAAGATACTAATCTACTTAGGAACATATCAGAGTTAGGTCAGATAAATAAAATGAGAAATGTGCAACCGCATAATAAGTATCATGTAGAGCAATCCACATATCTCAAGTAACAATGTGAAAATTATCATATATTCTACACTCAAGGCTCGATAAATATGACCAGCTTTACATTTAAAAGAAAGGTAAAAAAGGCAAAAAAAAAAACTCAAAGCCGCGAGATTGCATCATAATCATTACAATTCGAACCCCAATCATAGCCAAGCACAATTAACCGCCGGATAATTGATTTGCTCTATAGATTTTCTGCCCAACATATTATCTCTTCAGAATACGAGCGATGACCTCAAAGAAGCTGGACCTGGAAGATTCGTACAAGAGGCCCATCGAACAACCGAGGTAGAGACCATGAGATCCAATTGCTCATGCTCCCCAAGACCAATGGTCCGGTTCCTTTTGCTGCGGATGCCAGATCCTCTTGATGCAGCTTCTACAAGTCCTCTTCTGCTTCCTGCGGTCTTAGACTCCGTCACCCTGATTTCTTCATGAAGACACGCAGAAGATTTTGGCGATGCAAAAAGATCACCTAAACTCCCATCTGCAATTAACAAAAGCAAACCGTTTTAGTTGTAATCCAGACTTAACTGTGAAAGAAACTAAACGAAGCAATAGATTGGAATTAGTTCAAACTACCTCTATAAAGAGAGACGCATTCCACTTTGTCCACCATGGAAACAGGTTGCTTCTCTGGCTTGATTGAAGAAAATGAGCTGAATGCAAAACTTGGCATAGAGGAAATTGAAAAAGAGAAGTCATTGCTATTTGAACCACCACAATAATGGTAAGACAAGCCCTCAAAAGCCGTTGAACCAGTGGTATCCTCTACCATAAAAGATGAGAAAGATGATCTGCAAGTAAATTCAGCAGGGCATCCTTGTTGGTTATCTTCAGAAACTGCAGTTCCTGCGTCAAAACTAAGGTCACGATTTACAGTGCGGCTGCATGAGCAACACAAAGCACCATCGACCAAGTCCAAGTTCCCATGACTAACATTTCCACCTCTTGATTTTTCTGTTGACTCTTGCGTAGTTTTTATCCAGACATGATCTGCAAAGACATGAAAATCACTGTTAAAGGAAACTTGTCGGGGAAAGTGCATTTATTGAGGATATGATGTAAGCGTTTGATAAATTTAAGGACACTAGACATAACAGACATAAGTATAACCCAGTCCTCAGCTTTAAAACAATCAGAAACTGGGAGAAAAATATCATGTAAAACTTGACAATGAGCATATGTGAAAATATTACATACATAAAAATAAAAAACACTTTCTTCTCCAAAATAAGAATAGAGTTCACAAGGTTAAATACATCAGAAATGAATATAGATAAACTTGTCACATGGATGAAATTGTTGAATGGTAATTACAACTCCAAGTTATCAACAGACAATTGAATAGTTTTCCATTCTATGACCAAGATACCATAGAACAAATTCCGAAACCATATAGAATGAACATAGATAAGTACAAGTGAATATATAATTCCAATAGAAATAAAACTGCAACATGGATGCAGATAATTCAGCGTACCTAGAACCTGAGAAGCTGTCAGCCTTTGAGAAGCATCAGTACATAGCATCCGAGTAATTAAATCCTTGGCAGATGCAGATATGTAATCCCAAGGATCAGAAGGAAACTGCAAATACGAAGCCCTGACAGCATCAAAGATCTTTGACTTAGTCTTGCCCCAAAAGGGAGCCATTCCACTAAGAACAATGTAAAGGATGACCCCAGCACTCCATACATCAGCTGCCTCGTTGTATCCACCAGCCAATACTTCAGGAGCGATATAAAACGGACTCCCAACAGTACCACTAAGAATTTGCCCTGTTAAGTACAAACATAAATTTTTTGAACAAAACAATATAATTTTTTTATTTTTTATGAGGGCACATATAATGTATCAACATGTAAGAAGAACAATAGCAATACCAGGTTTTATATAAGTGGCAAGGCCAAAATCTGCCAATTTAATTGGAGAAGATGAAGATTTGGTTGCCAATAGAATGTTCTCTGGCTTCAAATCTCTGTGGACTATGCCCTTCTCATGGCAATACATTACCACTTCCATGAGATCTTTGAACAACACCCGTGCCTGGGCCTCCGGAAATGCTCCCTGCTTTTCCAACAAGTTGAAAAGCTCCCCACCAGCACAAAGCTCCATCACCAAATGAACATAGTCCATCTCCTCGTAAACTGCTTTCAGATCCACAATATTTGGATGACCAGATAATTTAGTCATTATTTCAATCTCTTGCTGCACATTATTGAGATCATTTCGCGTGACCAACCGACTCTTGGCAATGGACTTGCAGGCAAAAATTTCTCCTGTAATTTTGTCGACACACTTCCTGATGATACCGAATTGGCCCAATCCTAATTCCTCTCCCAAATGGTACTGATCATCGAACCTCCCAGTCACAGACAGTTTTGATTTCATAACAGTTCGTGTGGTCAGACTCCAAGGCTTGTAAGAGGAAGGACCACTGCTGCTCATAGCAAGAGCCATGACACATAAAGCAGATTTCAGTAGAAGAAGAGCTTCAACCAAGATCCCACTTATTTCAAACTTCCAACTAATGATCCTCAATAACCACAACTAAATCTCTAAAAATTTTCTGAATGCCAGAGGTAAGATCTGCAGATATCACACAAAGACAACAAATACTTGGAGTCAACTCCAGGCTGTATGGGTGTGAAATTCAGTCAACTAGCTGTTAGGATTGCAGAAGCCCACAGCCAAAATACACAAAATTCACGACCAAGTCTGAAGTGACAGTGTCAAATTTCAGACCAATGAAACCCTTATATGCACGAAATCAATTTTTTTAAAAATAAAAATCGTAGCTTTCAAGCCGTTGTCACCAATTCATCATAATTTCCACTGACCAGAATTCAAAAAATCAAATAGATCAATTTTTACAATTTAAGCTGCCAACAACAACCACTCCATAATCTTTATCAATTCTACCCAATTTAAGACAAAATTCGAAACAAAAAATTCGTCTTTCCAAATTTGAATTCTCATGTTTTAACCAAAAACTGTCAGGAGTTTCAAACTGTCAAAACTGCAAGTGAAGTTCCAACAAGAGAAGCAGATCCACTTACATGGTGGACAGCAACTACGCCGACATCAGCCCTCTCGCGCCACCTCCGCCACCATGTCGCGAGCGCAATCCTGATACCCCGTCCAGCTGCAACGGCGGCAGGAGGCTGCGGCGGAGCGCCGGTGGCGGAAAGCGCGTTGACTAGCTCGGCGGTAGGAAGCTCAGGCCCGGCTTCCGGCTTTCTCTTCTTCCGGCGCAAGTGTAACAAGACCAGACGCCAAACTTTCCTTTACTTATTTATTAATAGTTGCTTAAAATAAGTAATTGACTTCTTTATACGAAAGTGGGATTCTCCTCTCCTGGTTTCGTAATCGTTTGCCTTTTCTGGTACGGGCGCCAGACCGAGATTCAAATCGAATTTGGGAAAAAATTAGGGGTTCTTCCACTAACGAAAAATAACTCAATTAATTTTATTAATATAATTTTATTATTATTTATTTACTACAAATTTTCTTGTGAAGTCATTGGTGACTAGTAAATTAGCCCGAGGATGACGCAAAAACCCCAAACCGATCATAAAATATTTTTTTTTAAAAAAATTTTGTGCACCAATATTTATCATAAAATACCTAAATTATAATAAATAAGAAGTTATACAACTCAATTTCTCGTTATTTATTAATTATTTATATTTTATTATTATTATAATATATATAATAGTAAAATTATACTTTTATGTATAATATAATTTTGTTATAAACTTATAGGTAAATGTAGATGATCGCTAGGTCTTAACATAAATTATCCCAAAAAATTAATATGAGCCTTAGTTTACTTGCAATTTGACAATGAACTCAGTGAAAGCAAAATAAGTGAACTTTTGCGATGAGCTCAGTGGAAGCAAAGCAAGTGAACTTTTGCAATTAACTGCACACACACCAAGTTATGTTAGTGCCAATATCTCTCGAGCTAATAGGCACTAATATATACATCATCAATCTTATAGAAAAAAGCTCTACTAAGCTAATTGTCATAATAAAGTATTAAAATTATTTTTTTGTGTGAGCTGAATCATGGGGCCATCCGTCAAGATTTGATAGTGGATAAAAAATCTCTCACCCCCACTTAGTAGAGTTAGTCAATACCTACTATTTTTGTGTAGGCAAGGTAGATGGGCTAAGACAAGGTAGCAAACTCTTAATTCATTAACGGTGTCCTTTAATGATGTGTTGGTACTTAAAATGTCAAAATTCGATGGTCCTTGATGCCCCAACCCATGCAGTCACGTACGAAACAGTCATATTAACTGTACTTAAATTTATGCCTGTTTGCCTAGAGTAAGTTGACTATTTTTTTTTGGTGAAAATGACATTTATGTGTTATTTTAGCAATTAGAATGAGTTTTATGTTCTCACCACATCAAGAGGGGGATGGTATGTGATGGCGATGTCTGCCTACTCCGGCAATTGTAATCATGTGGCCCAAACGTGTCTAGTGCATATGTACACGAATCGTGCACATATGCTGAGTGCATGTTAACGACATAAAAGATCCGAAAACATCATGCATAGCAAAATTTTAACATAGAATAGATGATTACCAAATGCGAGAAAAATATAACATACGCCACAAAATTTAAGAATTATTCTCTTTGTCTCACTTTAATAGTTCATTTAATTTGAAAACCTAAATGGTAACGGAGTCACATAAGCAGCATATCAAAGGACATGCCTATGCCAAGACCTCTATTCTTCTACTCAACCCGAAAAAGAGTTTTTTGTCCTCTCATTGATATCTATTCCTCAAGATTTATTTACAAGAATTGTTAATCATCAAGATCAATGACACATATACTAGCATTATAATATACATGAGCTAGTTGTTAACTAGCGCTAATATGTACTAATATGTACATTGTCAATCTTATAATTGGTAACTCCCTTAAAAGTAGAGCTTTTTTTAGAAGATGCCCTGGGATGCTGAAAAATCTACCCTAATAAACATGACAAGAGAAGGGTTGGGGAAAACTCCATAGTAAAAGCCACATCCCAAGAATGAGGAAAAACAAAGAGGGAAGGAAAAAGGGACCGTAGAAAGTAAAAACTTTGGTGTAAGTGTGAGGGCATGGGACATAGAGAGGAGAGGGGGTAAAGTTCACATGAGATGGATTTAGTCATAGAGCCGATCACTTATTATGGGTAAAATCCTTATCACTAGTTGTGGGGCTCTATTCAAATAGCCTGATCAAGCTAGACACATCCAATATGAAATAATGCATGAAAGTCTAAGAATACTTAATTCATTTGGACTTCCAACAATCTCCTCATGTATTAATACTTCTATTTTTTTTCACAATAACAAGATTTTAAGGTAAATTTTTTTAAAAAATATTCTTTATGGAAACGATTTTCACTTTGTGATGCCAAAAGAGATTTGGATTTCAAGAAATCTTCTCTACAAATCCTATTAAATCCTATGAAAAGCTTGTTCCTAGAAGGCCCTTAAGAATGGAGTTGGATGCACAGGTCTCACAAGACCCACGTCAAGCCATCTACAACATAAACCACGTGCCTTTAGAACCGTTGAATGGTACACGCGCAAGGTGGTCCCAAATTGACGAAGCCGTAAAGCAGACCGTGGCTCATCCCCGTGAACACATTTAACTAGGGTTGACCTTTGGAGCAATTAAGAAAAAGTCAGTATAGCCTTTAATTAAGTGGCGTTAATGATGGGCGTGCGGCCCAATCATGGCATGTTGGACATGTGCGATACAGGTTTGAGCAGATTGGGATGTGTTGTCCGCTGAGGAGGGTGATGATGGGCCTCAACGGGCCGTAGAGGAGGGTAAGTGGGTGGCATCGGATCTTTGCTCGTGACCCGTTGTTATTTGATATTTTTTGAGTGCATGGCCCATGAGTACTTGAAGAGGCCGTGACCATGGCCGGACTATATTTTTTTAATTTAAAGCTCTAAATTTTAGACGATTTTACTGCCAATGCATTCATGTTTGAGTTTTTAAAGGCTACCCAATGCATTGTGCATGTTCGGTGTTTTTGATGACAACCCAATATATTCATGTTAGGTTTCAATTTGTAGTTTTTTTAGGGGATTTTTACATCCATGTATGTTATAATTTATGTTGTATGACATCAAATAATTATGTATTTCAATGGATATACCATGACTAGTTTAGATATAGTGATGTTGTGTATGTGTGTATGCAATGAGTACGATGTCTTGCTTGCGAAAAATTGTGATGCAATGCATGTTTTGCCCTCACAATCATCGTCACAACTCCATTACATATCAATGTTATCCCATGGTAATTACATCACAACTTTGATTAAAATGTAAGTTATAATGATTGGAGCTGTATTTGTTCTTATTTGGCATATTGGAAAAGTGGACTACATATGTACCACTTCTAAGTTGAAAGACATGGATACATTTCTTGTCACACCCCCAATTTTACCTATGCACATTTATATTTTCTTTTAGAAAAATGCAAGAAATCTAGAGCTTGATGCGACAAAATAATTTTAAATATCGAATATTTGAAATAAACAATAAAATGATTAGGATCATAATTACTTGCTTTCACAATCCCATACAAGTGAGTAATCTAATATTTATAGGATGTACTATTGGGCATTTGTCAGTGTTTTAAAACCCGGCCTGGCCATCGACCTTGATTGGTCACCGAGCCGGGTTAAATAGGTTCAACCTGGGTTGACCCATTTTTTGAATATACTTTAAATATAATGTTAAGTATAAATATTTGCACAAAATCAATGTAACCCTGGAGCGCTCAAATTTTTCATATATTTTTCCTGATAGATTATAAAGTAGATAAACATGTAAATAAGGCAGAAATAAAAATGTGTACACCAAAATTGCTATAGACTAGTGGGAAAGGCATGCAACGGCTTTAAGACAAAAGAGTTCGAATCCCCATCCAAACATAAAATTTTTTCTATAGTGGCAGGTCAACTAACCTGGAAAATAACATGACCCGGACCGGATTTTTTGGGTCCGGTTGAATCGGGACAGGCCGGTCCAGTCCGGGTTTTAAAACAGGGGCACTTGTTTGTCATTCCACAATTTAAATTAATAATAGAAATAAATGGCACAGTCATGTGCCTAATAAGAATTAATATAAGAAGAGGAGAAACTAAGCAACAAGAGGAGTCCACATTACGACCTGCGTGACCTTGGATACAAAAGATCTTCACTTGTAATACCTGCACCACAACAGATGCTAAGTATACGAATATACGCAGTGAGATTGTAAAGCAAAAACAACAATGTCTGATAAAATAATAGAATACATATCAAGTCAAGACATTCATACTTTTCAATCTATCATAGTCACATCCAGACTAAAAGAAAAGGAAAAACCCAAGGATCTCTACGACTCGATGATCACATTTAGGAGTCCAACTACCGTCACTAGATTTAGAACCACCACACCACTTAGCTTCTAACTTCTACAGAAGCTAACACCCAGCTCCATTTGTAAGAACATATGTGTCATATGTTAGGTTAATTGGCTAATTTATTTATTAAAATTATGTCAGACACCTTGAATATGTAATTAATTTTAAAATTGAATTAAATGTAGTTGTGGTCAGGTCAGATTTGGAATTAATAGACTTGAAAAATAGGAGCAGACATGTTCTTATTTAGATCGCATTTGCATTTTAAAATCATTTGGAGAAGTTTCATAAGTGATTTTATGGGTTTCAAATGAATTTAGGGTAAAAAAGGAAAAAACTATTAATGAACAGTACCATCGATCGATTACTCGACAATACAAAGAGTAAAAACAATCGATCGATACCTGAATCAGTCCTGTGTAAAATGAAGCTGAGAGTTTATCGATCACTTCGTAGATCGATTAATCGCTCAAGGTATTGTGTTCAGAAAATAGTGAACAATCGATCGTTTGTTTAAAATAATCGATCGCTAACAGTTTTAGTTGCCCTAAATAAGCTATTCCGAATTGGTTTTATTTCCTTATTAAAGTCAAAGACCAAAATCATTTTGAAGACCTATATAAAGGATAAAATTGAAAAGAGCAAAACCTAAAAAAAAATTGGAGAAGAAGGGAGAACGCCAACAATGACAAGAATTTATAGAGATCTACACAAAAGGAGTTTGTGTTAGAGTTAAAATAAAAGTTGATGGTTTGCTTTTGTCTATGTGATTATCTTGCTTGCTAGTAGTGCATTGATTTAGTGTTGTATTAGAATTGTTGTGGTTTTTTACCTGAGTTTGGGTTTTCCATGTTAAATTATTGTGTGTTCATGTATGGTTTAATTGCTTTATGCTTTATGGGTTGATAGATTGATTAATTGTGAGTGCGCATAGATAGTAGTTATAATTGTTTTTGCTATATAATTTTTTTTACACAAAGAGGCCATATCTCATAATCTTTATTTTTGTTAGATAACTGGACTAGGGGCAATGTGGTGATCCATTAGGTCGATTAGATGGATATTAAACTTACACCATCAATGCCATGAAGCAAAAGCTCAAAAGGGCTTGTAGACTTAAATGGTCAAGATTCTTAACTTCTATGATCATCGAGACCTTCTATAAAGCGTTGCACTGGATAATTCATCTTTTTCCTTACCCAAATATCATACATACATACTATCATGTATTCATATATCCATCATACGTGAAAACCATACCATTATATATTTCATAAATAGCATATACTTTTATCAAAAGGCATACTTAAAATTCATGAACCGATGCACCATTGGTGACCATGATGTGTAGGCCAAGGTGCCGGTGACCATCGACATCCCATCGATGCATCAAACCCTTACCGACAATAGATAGACTATGGAAGCCTATCCTAACAACATCATCACTAACATTTACAATGTGTCGGTGATAGTATTGTTCATTTTCCTCCAACAACCGATGCAGTCACTAACGTAATGGCAATCCATGTCGATGATCATTGGGAATAAAACAAATAGAGGCCATATTGGTTCCCTTACCTTTCTTCCAAAAACCATGATATATTCTACTCATAAATTGAGATTCATACAGTTTAAACATGAAAAGATGCCCCCTGATCAACATGCAATGAAATTGTCATTGTTACTTAGTGTAAGAACTCTTGTCTTAAACCGGTTTACTTTCAATTTTATTTATTATTTAATCATCATTATGTGGTTTAAGTCATTTTTGATCGATTACGATGATTTTTAAAAAATAAAAGTGGTTTCCAAAGGTTTTAAACAAAATTAACTTCACATTTATGAGTTTTAAGTGAATTTAAGTCAATTGTGAATTTCTGGGAATTTTCTCAAATTTTTTGAAAATTAGGGTTTGATAGGACCCCCTCTAGGCCCCACGATCGAATTTGAGGTTTTTGATCCAAAATGTTTAAGACATTAAAACAAGTCATTAGAAAAAAATTTAGAATTTGTTTGGACTTAATTTGGGTTTAAATAGCCAAATTACCCACTTTTAGTTACAAATTTTATTTATACCCCAAATTTTGTTTAGGTCTAACCCCTTCCTTACTATAAAAGGAAAGTGCTGACCTCTTTCCCATTTGGAAAAAAAGTTGAGCCTGGGAATCAAGAGGCCTAATCCTCATTAACCCAAAGTGGAACGTGATTTGACGTGAGCTTTTCCTAATCTTTCCTTAATCATTAGGGTTTTCATAAACTTCTTCTAATCTCATCTTTCTCCATTAGTTAATCTCGTTTTCAAGCCACTAAGTCATTGATTTGCATCTATACTTCAAACCCTAGCTTTCAAATTTTTGTTTTTGAGTCCCTAAAGCTCTAGATCTAAAATTTTTCCAATGATTTTCATGTTCTAAATCGAATTTAGGTGGGTATTAACAAAAATCACATTTTTGAGTAGGTTTCAGAGGAGATTAAGGAGCTAATCTGACCCAAAAAGATGTGAAAGGTAATGAGTTTATTCCTCAAGCTTGCTATGTTTTGAATCTTGGTTTTTGATGTGTTTTCTTCAATGGATTCCATGTTTAGTGCTCTAATGGTAGATTAGTAAAAACTTAATCTTTTGTATTAATTTCTTAGGGCTTTGATAGAAAATGGGTAGATTTAGTATTCTAGAAGGTTTATTTAATTTTTTTATGATGTTTGAGGCTTTGAATGGAGGTTTTAAGTTTGTTTGATGGAGTCTCGGTTAGGTTTTCAAAGTGGAGAAGATGACTCAGATTTGCCGTTATGGCTATCAATTGCCCTTACAAGTCGATCAATCAGTCAAATGGCATTGCATGCCGATTTTAAGGCCAGCCGATTCCTTGCAGGCCGAACGATCTACATAGCAGATTTTGTGCATTTTATTTCCTATGCATACTTCAATGGGAATTGTGGCACCCCGAATTCTAATTACACTTAACCTAAAAGGGTTAGGGGTGATTATGTAATTTTAGTTAAAATTTAAGATGCTTTAAGGGATAAAACTCCGGTATCTGGTTAGTGTTCAAAGTAACGAGCGTAACGAATCGAAGAACACGTGAATCAGAAGTCGGGAACGAAAGTTACGACCTCGGGAAATGTGCCATATGGGTGGGACCACTTTCAAAGTTCGAGATAAGATACCCATGTGAGGTCTAGTTTCGAAGGTCTCGTCAATATGAGTCCATCGGTACTAAGAACGTGCGATTCCGACTTCGGGATAAAAAGTTATCGCGTTTTGAAGATGGAATTGTATTTGAAAGAAATAATAATAAAAAAATTCAGAAAAGGACGGAATAGCTGATGTCATCAGAGCCGCGCCAAGCCGAGCCGCGCCGCGCCAGTGCCAAGCCGAGCCGCCATGCCGCAGGACATGCAATCGTGGCCGTCCACACGATGCGGGTCCCGCGCGATCGTGCGGTGAACGCGTGCGTCGCGTGACGAACGTGCGCCGCTGCCGCGCGCGTCGCACGCAGAGCGGTGACACGCACATTAGGCACATTTCAGACGTGCCGACCAGTTCGGCAGTCCAATTAAAGCGCGCCATGTGGTGCGAGCTTGTGCACGCGAATTTTACCCTCCTTCGCACGCTCGCACATCCATTTCTTATAAATAGTTCATTTCGTTCATTTTTCCGGAAGAACTTTCTAGAGTCATTTTGTATCCGTTTCCTTCTGTTCAAACTGCGTTCTTAGCTAAATCGAGGGTGTTCTACGCAATGGAAGCATCAATTCTTCGAGGTAGCAACTCTATATGGGGAAATGTCCCGGGAAAGAAGAGGTTTTGTCTGCCGCTTACGGGTGCGGAAAGGGTAATGTCTCCGGGTAAGGGGAGGTTTTGTCCGTCGCCAACGGGCGCAGAAAGGGTAAAGTGTCTCCGGGTAAGGGGAGGTTCTGTCTGCCGCCTACGGGCAAAGAAAGGGTAAAGTGTCTCCGGGTAAGGGGAGGTTTTATCCACCGCCTACAGGTGTGATCATTTATAATTAAACCCTTTGCAAGTGTACAAGGTAATTGTACTAGGATGAATATTTAAGGGTTGTCGAACCTCAGGGACAGATGAATTATTACTAAATCTAGAGAGGAATTTGTTGGTTGAAAACTAAGAAGAACATAAACTTTAATTAAGCAAAAGAAAGAATAAACTATATCAAAAGTAAGAGACTAATATAATAGAATTTACTTAGGAAATCGAATCCACTATAGAACCATAACAATTCCTTAACTTTTAATCTAAATCTAGTGTGAATATGAACAAGTATTCTCAGCTACAAGCTAGAATTACTTCAAAAAGAATTATTAATTAATTTCCATGGCATGAACTATCTTCGACAATAGCACGAATCATCTACACTAAATAGCTATAGGCATGACCCGTCTAATCTTAGTATAACTCAGCCAAGTCCTTAATTATCTGAACATTAAAACTATTGTATGACCATCTCATCTAAATCACAAAAATTAGAATTGATGCAAATATCAAAACCACATCAATCTATCATCTACAAGACAATAAATCAACATAGATTTGAATAAACATGAAAAGCTCTTCCATTAAAAAGGAAATCCTTATCATACAATTGTCATAATTCACAACTGAGATCTAAATTAAAAAAGAAAAGAAACTAAAACTTATCTATAGCTTCATCAACTCCTAAGTAAAAGAAAAGTCTAGGCTTCCATTGTAGAAGAAAGCACTTGAATCTCCATTGAAAGCTTTGAGTTTTTCTCCATCTTCTTCTTCCTTCTTCTCTTCAGAAAATCTACTTGTTCACTCTCAATTTCAAGCCAAATATGTCTTTATATAGGCATAAGATCCGTAAGAAAGAGTCCAATATGAAAAAACTCGAAATTGATTGAAATAAGGAAACTGCGCGTTATCCAGTTCAAACGCCCTGCATGCCCGTTCGAACACTTGAACTGAAATTTCTTCAAAATCACGTTATCCCGATCGAACGGTAAGTGAGGCCATTCGAACGCCAATGAAGAATCTGCAAAATAAGCCAATTTAATTCAAAACATCATGGAAGCTTTTTCTAACCTAATTAAATTTAATTTCTAATTATTTAACCTATATTAACTCTTAAATGAGACTAGAAAATAGAATAATTAAGGGTAAAATAACGTATAAATTATACTTATCAGGGTGCGGAAAGGGTAAAGTGTCTCCGGGTAAGGGGAGGTTCTGTCCGCCTACGTATGCAGAAAGGGTAAAAGTGTCTCCGGGTAAGGGGAGGTTCTGTCTGCCGCCTACGAGCGCAGAAAGGATAAAGTATCTCCGGGTAAGGGGAGGTTTTGTCCGCCGCCTACGGGCGCGGAAATGGTAAAGTGACTCCGGGTAAGGGGAGAATCTGTCCACTGCCTACGAGCACGAAAAGGGTAAGGTGTCTTCGGCTAATGGGAGGTTCTGTCCACCGCCTATGAGCACGTGAATGGTGAAATGAGGTTCTGCCGCCGTCTCCGGATCAAAAAGAGAGGACGCTCTGAGGAAACAAGCAACTTCGAATGTAGCCACTTCCGGAACTGCAGGGGAGTATGCTTTTCTGACCTTCTAATTTAATATGATTTATGTGCATGCATATTTTAATTAGTAATATACTAATTAAGATATATAATTTGCCACGATCTGATATATGCTTATATGTTCCTATTTGATCTACTTTGATATATTTTGTTGTGATCCAAATTACTCGAAAATGCTCTATTGTGATTTGACATACTCCAATCTAATAGGATCTGATATGATCCAACATATGTTGTAGTGTGTTCTACTCCACTCTATGATAGAGTGGGAGGTGTGATTGTGTTTGTTCACCTATGTGAGATGTGTATTCCACTGATTTACTGGCTTTCGTTCAACTCTGATGTTTTATGAGATTTTCGTTAGATTCTGAATGATTATTCGGATATAAAGATATACGTATTTTAACGTATAAGATTTTGTGATGCCTAATGCATGTATTAGCCATTGGGCAGAACTACGTTCGGATCTGATCATATTGGAATAACGTTAGAGATGGTATCCAATATGTACTTAGGCAACCAAAGATAAATAACGTTGGCCTGATCCAAATTAGTTATAAAAATAGGTTTGTTCTGACCTACGCGCAACGAAGCACTAAAGCTCGTAGTGCGTAGAAGAATGTTATGACTCTCACACTTAGAGTCTGCAGCTCCTGGTCAGTCGGTTTTAATTTTTCCGCTGATTTTATGAATTCCGATTTTGTCGCCCGAGCCAACCCCCGGTCCCGGTCGGGTTTATCGGGTCGGGGTGTTACAGGAATTATGGAGCATGTTTAAGAATTATGTGGAAGTACATGTTGATGGTTAGACATGTTAGTATTGAATCCTTGAATCCATAGTTGATGATTTTCTTATGTTAAGCATGTTTCTAGCAAGGTTATTGTATGACAATGAACTAATGTGTCTTCCTATAGTATGAATAAATTGTGGGTGAATGGTGATGCTATGTTCTAGTTTCATGTGTGGATTAAATATGCTTGTAGGAATTGAGCATTGGATTTCACATGATTGGAATGGCAGTTTCTGATGGATTTCACCAACAGTTTTTAGTTAGGAACTATGTGTAGATTTTATCAAAGCATGTGTGTAGTGCCTTGTGAGCTATTGTCAAAGCATGGTCATGTACTTAGGAATATATGAACACACACACATGTGGGGAATTTATTATGAAATCGTGGTTGCTTATTACTCGAATATGATGCATGTGGGGACTGATGGGAGCATATTCCATGTGATGGAATTCACGTAGAGATTGCTCATATATGTATAATGTTGCATGCATTATGAAGCAGATTTCGTAAATGAGACTTTACCGATGTTTAGCTGTGGTTGATCGATTGGGTGTAATGATGTGAGATTGCATGCCGAATTAATCGATCGTGAGCTTAATCGGAACTTGGCTGGTCCCAAAGGACATGATTTCGATTTGAGTTCCTTAGTGGAACATAGATACTCCCCAGGTTGAGTCGACTTGAGTTATGTGGAGATGAGTTGTGTACTTGTCTTGCAGTTGAGATTCTTGAGATAGTCAAACCTGGACACTGAGCACCCAAGGTGGTACATGTCATGCCCCAGCTCCGCCCGACCCTAGCCGAACCTGGTCGAAGGGCCGGTTAGCGTGTAGGGGCGATGGAATTTAAAGAGATTAATGAATTTGTGGAAGACTTAGCCCCTCTAACGGGCGATTCAACTAACGGAGTAGTGCACATCACATACTTTGAGCAAGAGTAATAAGGATAAATAGGATAATAACATAAGTCATCATAATCATCCTCACACAACCCACATCACAATCTCTGGAGCCTTCACATGGCTCAAACATATGAAAAGTTCAGAGATGTCTAACAACAATAAATAAACACGAGTAACATACAAAATCCACCACATAACGTTCTCAAGTGACAACAATGAGAAAATTAGAAAGTAAAACACCATTAGAATGTAATGAAAGCTAATCTCATGGATACTCAGGTCATCCCTCGTATAAAGTATCCTGTGTGTCTGCACGTCGTGCCATGCAGCCCCAAAACAAAACACAAAACGGGGTAAGTACAAAACTCAGTAATGGTTTGATTATGACGACAAAATCAGAAAGATCGTCACAACATAACAATATGGTAATTCAGATCCATAAATGACATGATATACCCTTTTCTGATCATCCCCTAGCATGCATATAACACATATATCAAGCCAGGGAATAAATAGTCATGTCATGACTTTGGATCCATCCTGCATAAGTAATGATCCTTATCTAATAATATCAAGTATAATATCACACATAAACCACATGAGAAGTGTCTCTCACACACTTTCTGATCATGCAACCATATCACATAAACCTACATGATAATGTCAAAATCACACGATTCAAATCATGCATTCATATCACATAAACCTACATGATAATATCTCCAACACATAATTCAGATCATGCAAATATAAGTCTCATACATTCCATAGCTCACTCACTTGCATGACAAGTGTCTAAACCACACTATATCAAGATCATGCATAATAAATTGTATCCACATGTGTCACATAACTGCAAATACCCCTACACAACCTGTGTTATATGGGCTTACTATTATCTCATACACATGCATTATCAATAAATGGTGAATGTCTCCATCATGGAGAGGAATACAATCATATCACCTACTTTGGATATCGTCTAATTTCCTACATCCTAGGGCCTTAACCCAACCTGGACATCAATCCACAAGAGAAGTCTAATTTCCTTTCAGAAAACTAGAGCAGGTATGCTCGCCCTAGACAGTCCTGGCCAAGGATGTTCGATCTCCTCATGAAGACCTAGAGTAGTGTGTACATCCTGGACATCTCAGCGACATGGAGAGTCTGATTTCCTCAAAGGAAACCTAGAACATGTGGTAGTCGGTGTACGCTGGCATACCACTCTAGATTCTCAGGGTCCAGATGTGACTATATTAAATAAATCTCAACCGCAACATAATCAATCAACTCAACCCGGGGAGGATCCATGTTCCAATTAGGAACTCAAATCGAAATCATGTCCTTTCGGACCAACCAAGTTCCGATTAAGCCCACGATCGATTAATCTGGCATGCAATCTCACATCATTACATCCAATCGATCAACCACGGCTAAACATCTGTAAAGTCTCATTCATGAAATCCGCTTCATGATGCATGCAAATATAATACATCCGTGAGCAATCTCTACATGAATTTCAATACATGGAAAGTGCTCTCATCAGTCCCCACATACATCATATTCAAATTATAAACAACCACGGTTTCATAATAAATTCCCCACATGTGTGTGTGTTCATACATTCCTAAGCACATGGTCATGCTTTGACAATAGCTCATAAGGCAATACACACATACTTTGATAAAATCTAATCATAATTACCAACTGAAATCATGGGTGAAATCTATCGTAAATCATCATTCCATTCATATGAAATCAAATGCTCAACTCTTACAAGCATAATTATTCTACACGTGAAGTTAGAACATGATATCACCATTCACCCACAATTCATTCATATTATAAGATGACATATCATATCATTGTCATACAATAACCTTGCTGGAAACATGCCTAGAACATAAGAATTTCATCAACCATAGATTTAAGATAAACAATGCTAACATGTCTAACCATAATCATGTAATTCCACATAATCCTTAAGCATGCTTCATAAATACCAACATAATTGTAGGGATAATGTGACACGTGAGGATATGATTTATTATGTATGATTGTGTATCATGTGTCTGACACGTTTACCGTGCAGAGTGAATGAGCTATGGAATAGATGTATGAAATATAAATGCATGATTTGAATCGTGTGATTGAGACACTACCATGCAGGTTTATGTGATATGAATGCATGATTTGAATTGTGTGATTGAGACATTATCATGCAGGTTTATGTGATATGGTCGCATGATCAGTAAGTGTGTGAGAGACACTTCTCATGTGGATTATGCGCGATATTATGCTTGATTGTGATTGGATAATGATCACTACTTATGCAGGATGGATCTAAGTCATAATATGATCATTTATGCCTTGACTTGATATATGTGTTATATGCATGTTAGATCTTTTACTTATGGATAGTAGGGGTTTAGTAAGGGGATGATAAGAAAAGGGTATACTATGTCATTTATGGATTTGAATTGCCATGATGTTGTGCCATGATGATTTTCTGATTACTTTTACCACTTTCAAATCATTACTAAGTTTTGTACTCACCCCTCTTTTGTGATTTGTTTTGGGGCTGCACGGTGCGATGTGCTGGACACCTTATATGAGGGACAACATGGGTACTCGTGGGATTAGCCTTCGTGGCATTCTGATGATGTTTTATTTTCTAATTTTCTCATGGTTGACATTAGAGAACATTATATGGTGGATTATGTATTATGCTTGAGTTTATCTGTTGTTCTTAGACTTGTCTAAACTGTTTTGATTTTGAGCCATGTGTCGGCTCTAGTGATTATTATGTGGGTTTGTGTGAGGATTATGATTGTGTATTATCCTCTTCTTTATCCTTATTTCTCTTGCTCACATGTGAATGAGAGCACATGTGAATTGGTTGAAGGTTATGAATAGTCCTACATTGCCTAGGAAATGGTGATAGTGTTGGTATATAGGGCATAAATTTGGCCTTTCAAGTTAGACCATTGGGCCACCCTACTTTTGTAGGGGAGATACATGTTAGGCCCACCATAGCCTGTGGCGGGCTTGGTTCTGTTCGCATGCACAACCGACCAGGTTGGATTTTTTGGGACAAATTCATTTGGTTTTATAATGTCCGTTTGAGCAGGATAAACTATCTTCTTTGAACTGAAAATTATTTTGTAAATCGTCCTTCACTAGATTTTATTATCGTATTTTGTGAGAGCTAGTGATTGCATAATAGTGGTTCACTGCATGCACAATATGAAGGTGCTTCTACAGAGTGTCGTGGATCATCTTATTTTGGGAGACAGACACCTAAGTTATTCCTAAGCACTAGTAGAGAAGGCATAATTATGTTTTAAGGACAGAGCATTTAACGCTTGATTCGATCTAGTTCTCGACTTTATGTAAGTTTCCTTCATTGCAATAATTACTAAGGTACGAAAATAACAATCTTAAGACCAATTTTTTTTTCGTACTTTAGTGTTGTGATTAGTATTTTGAAACCGTATTTTAAATATTTTGAAACTAAGATTATCTTCTTTTCATTTGAATAGAAATGGCCGAAGAGGGTACCAATATGACTCTGGTCATAATTCCCACTATTGTGACCGCTCTTGTTCCTGTTCAAGTGAAAGGGGAGAAGCCAAAAAAATTTAATGGTGCAAATTTTAAGAGATGGCAACAAAAGATGATATTCTATCTGATCACGTTGAATTTGGCTCGGTTTTTGAAAGAGGATGTTCCTATTATCATTGAGAGAGAAAAGGATGACAAATAGGATGTTGCAATAGTCGATGCATGGAAATATGCAGACTTCCGAGATTATATTCTCAATGGACTGGACAACACGTTGTACAATGTGTATAGTCTAACGAACAATGCTTTCACACTGTAGGAATCCTTGGATAAGAAGTACAAAATGGAAGAAATTGGAACAAAGAAATTCATTGTAGGCAAATTCTTGGACTTAAAGATGATGAATTCTAAAAATGTGATTAATCAAGTCCAAGAACTCTAAGTGATCCTGCATGATGTACATGCAGAAGGTATGACTTTGAGTGAATCCTTGCTGATGGTTGCTATAATTGAAAAATTACCACCATCCTGGAAGGATTTTAAAAATTACTTGAATCATAAGCACAAAGAGATGAATATGAAGGACCTGATTGTATTGTTGAGGATTGAAGAGGACAACTATGCTTCTAAAATGAAAATCGGGGGTCATGGCATGGAAGCCAAACTCAATGTTGTGGAACAAGAGTAGAAAAACAACAACCTCCATAACAAAAAGTGGAAAAATCCTGGAGGAGAATCAGACACTGACTCTAACCAAGCCAAGTTCAAGGGTAAGTGCTATGTGTGTGACAAGCAAGGCCACAAGGCTAAGGATCGTCGCAAGTGAAAGAAACAAGAAGATTCCAAAAAGAAAAATGCACAAGCCAATGTGATTTGAGTAGAGAATCTCTTCGAAAATGTGAATGACATAAGCCTTTTGCAGTGATTTCTAAAGTGAACATGGTCACTAATGCAAGAGAATGGTGGGTGGAACCAAAGCCACTCTCATGTGTGCTTAAATAGAAAAATGTTCTCCACTTATCAACTGGTAGAAAATGGTGAACTTTTTATAGGTAATTCTTCTATTGTCAAGGTTGAAGGTACCAGAAAGGTGGTGCCTAAGATGACTTCAGGCAAGGAACTCACACTCAATAATGTGTTTCATGTGCTAGAAAATTGAAAGAATTTAGTGTCAAGATCCTTGCTGAGCAAGAATGGATTCAAATTGGTGTTTGCATCGAATGAGTTTGTATTGACTAAGAGTGTGTTGCATGTGCTAAAAATTCGAAAGAATTTAGTGTCAAGATCCTTGCTGAGCAAGAATGGATTCAAATTGGTGTTTGCATCGAATAAGTTTGTATTGACTATGAGTGGGATGTACGTGGGAGAAAAGTATCTTAATGAAGGGCTTTTCAAACTTAATGTATTGACTATTGTACCTATTGCTAATATTAAGAATGCTAGTGCTTCTTCTTCTTATATAATTGAGTCATGTGATGTGTGGCATAGAAGATTAGGACATGTTAATTATGACGCTATGTGTAGATTAATTAATATGGAATATCTACCCAAATTTAATGTAGACTTTAAATCATAAATGTGAAACTTGTGTAGAATCAAAATTGACAAGGAAATCATTCTAAAGAAAAATGGTTTTATTGAACCCTAAACCCTAAACAACAATAGTACCTTATTCACCTTAGCAAAATAAAGTTGCTAAATAGAAAAATAGAACTTTAAAAGAGATGATGAATGTCATGTTAATAAGTTCCGGATTACCTAAAAACATGTGGGGGAAGACCACAGTATACATAAGAAAATTTAGGGGAAAAGGGGAGAGAAGGAGAGAAAGAGGAATCTAATTAACTAAACTAATTGCCAAATTTTCATTGATTAATTAACACATGGTTGTGCACTACAATTTATAGGACAATTAGAAATTAATCCCACTAGCATAAGGAAAATAATCCTAATCTAACTGTGAGTTACAATTAAATCAAAATAGCAACTCCTACTTAATCTAGGAAAACTAAAATCTAATTCAAATTCTAATATGGGTGGGATATATTAGAAGCTTTGCTTTCAGCAAATTATATTTTTAACAAGATACCTCATAAAAAAACCTTGAAGACACCATATGAATTATGGAAAGGTTCAAAGCCTTCTTATAAATTCTTAAAGGTGTGGGGGTGTTTGGCCAATGTGGTAGTTACTAATCCCAAGAGGATCAAAATAGGACCAAAGACCATTGATTATGTATTCATTTGTTATGCCAATAATAGTAGTGCATATCATTTTCTTGTTTATAACTCAGAGATTCCATATGTAAATGTCAATACTGTGATTGAATCAACGAATGTTTCATTTTTTGAACATATTTTTCTGTGTAATTCTACATAAGAGAAAAGTTCTCTTAAAATAACTTTGGATGTTGGACAAGACAATGGTGAAGATCAAGAGGGAAAAGATGATGAACTTAGACACAATAAATGTGCTAAGACATCAAAATTCTTTGGTCCAAATTTTCTGACTTATTTATTAAGAGGTAGTAAATAGTAAAATTAAATATATTATGCAAAATCATACTTGGGAGCTGGTGGATCTTCCACTAGAAAGTAAACCTTAGGATACAAGTGGATATTGAAGAGGAAGATGAAGGCTAATAGATTAATTAAAAAATATAAAGCTAAACTTGTAATCAAAGGCTATAAGTAAAAAGGATCAATATTACTTTGATATATATATTCACCAGTCATAAGGATAACTTCCATTAGGATGTTAATCGTTATTGCCGCTTTGTATAATCTTGAAATATATCAAATCGATGTGAAAATCGCAGTCTTGAATGGTGACTTGTATGAAAAAATATATATGTAACAACCTGAAGTGGTTGTTGTTGTACCGGGTTAAGAAAATAAAGTATATAGACTTGTTAAATCCCTCTATGGGCTTAAACAAACACCAAAGCAATGACATGAAAAAATTGACAAAATGTTGATGTCAAATGGATTCAAAATCAATGAATGTGATAAAAGTGTTTATGCCAAAGAAAGACCTAATGACTATGTCATTGTATGCCTATATGCGGATGATATGCTCATTATTCGTAGTAGCGACCGAGGATATTTGCTTTGACCGTATGATATTTGACCGAATGAGGAAAATTTTGGATGGAAAATTGATGTTTAGTGTTTTAAATTATAAATTGCTTTCACATGTTTTGATTTCATTATTTTTCCTCCGATTTATAGTTGTTATATTGCAAAAAAAAAAATTTATGTGAATTTTAAGAAAACATAATAAAAAATCTCGGGCATTACATGGTAGGCCCGGCCCAACCCATTGCCACCCCTACCCAAAAGCCTGTGACTTGGCTTGCGCCTATCTAAATTTTAAGCCGTACTAAATTTTTGGACAACGCTCCGAGCCTAAGCCCGGCTTTGGATTTTTTTTTTGGCCACTCCCAACCCACTAGTAACCCTATCAGCAAAGCTTGTATAGTGGGTTGGTTGACATGGAATATAAGGGGCAGGGGCATTTAGATAACTTCAAAGCTAGGTCACTTCTAAAATTTTGGTGAAACTCCATATACGTTTAATATTTCAATCACGTTAATTTGATGTGATGGCCTACCAACCAACGAGACAAGTTGGTCATTTTAAAATAAACAATGGGAAATCTAATACTAAATTTTAATCTAATGCGGACGTTATAATAGTGCAAAACTATAATGCAATTCACTATGTAATGAAGATACTCCTTTCTTCAGCTTTTCTACATTTCTACTTTACAGTAGGATTGATCATTTAACAAAAGTAGTTTATATGTTCACTTGTGTGCTTAAAACAATTCGTTTAATGTACACAAACTAGTATAATTCAAGGTAAGTTAACTCGAAATATGTGAACTAATATGTCATCATGTAACGAGACCAAAATGAAAAACCTATTGTTGAGTGGAGCGTGGCATGGTCCAAAGAAAATCAATTGGAGTTGGTTAACTCCCAACCTTTTTGTTGGTTAATAGACTGCAATTGGTTTTCATTGCCATGTTCTCCTCTCCAAAGGGTGACCCATTTAGGGCTTGTTTCATACCGGCACATTTAAAATTATTCTAAATTTTAACATTTTTTTCATTTGCAGTGTATTTAGTACTTCTAACTATTGACTCAATACTAAACCTCAATCCACTAGCATACCTTGACAATAGATGCATCATTTGCAGCTTAGATAAAAAGAAAAAGTAGGTGCTTCATTGTAACATATTTTTGAGAAAAGCATGATTCCATCACCTATTGAGCATAAGATTTCCTTATATTATTTCCAAAACAATTCGATTGTAGAAAACACATAAACTAACAAGACATGGAGAACTGTGATGGTACAATATTTTACAAACCATTTTTCGGGTAATATTTTTTTGTGTTCAGGTTTGGAATATCAAAGGTTGGTTAGACTTTATTAGAGAATTTTCCATTATAAAATGCTCTTAATTTTACTAAGCTTACTAGCTTCAACTTTCAGGCAATCTCTATTTGATTGATAATATCAATTCCCCACAGGGGCATAGGACACGTCAGTTTTTGTGGTCCTAAAGAGTACACAATGGAAAGACTTCTATTGAATTATTATCTAAGTTAGTTGGCTAGTATTATTATACTGTACAACTTGATTGGATTCATGGAATCAAGAAGCTTTAAAGAAAAAAAGAAAGAAAAAAAGAGAAAATGAAGTCATGAAGTTGTCTTTCCAGCAATTTCTAGTAATTTTGAAAATTAAACAAAAATAGGTAGCAAGGTTGAGACAAGTTAGTTGCACCTAAATTTGACCCAATCAGACAAATTATAAAATAGGTTGGAGTGTCATGATCAGTTGTCCAATTTGATGCCTCAACGTTGTCTCTTATGGGAAGGTTTTTCTTAAGAGGAATTGATCAAAATGTCCTTGTAATACATCATATTACACAAAATATCTCTAATTTTTAAGTAATACACAAAATAGCCCTATGTACATTAAACCTCCACCCATGTGGCATGAATTATTAAAAAAAAATCTCATTTTTCTCTTTTAACTTCACAAAGTATTTTTTTCTCATTTCCACCACCTCTGCCACTGGCTCCACCACCTCTACCACCAGTTATGTAGCCTCTACCACCAACTTCGTCATCTTCTTCACTGCCTCTTTCTCATCTGATTTAGTCTTTTCCTTCTCTACCACTGCCACCTTCTCTTCCTCCCCTCTTCTTCCACCTCCTTCTCTTCTTTTTCCTTCTCTTCCTCCTCCTCCTCCTCCTCCTCCTCCTTTTCCTTTTCCTTTTCCATTTCCTCCCCCTCCTCCTTTTCCTCCCTCCTCTCCTCTCTCTCCTCTCCTCCTCTCTCCCCCTCCCCTTTTCCTCCTCGATCGTCTCCTCTTCCTCTCTACCAGAATCTATGAAGACCGATTATAAACTAGCCAATGGAGTGATTAAAAATTTTATTTTTTAATTGACAATCTTATATATTCAAAAATAAACTCATGAACATGTTAAACTACTCTAAACCAAGAGTGGTTTTTATTTATACTTGATTATGAGTTTTCTCTAACGTTAACCCAAACCTTGTACTGATAGTTGACAATCGACAGTTGCCAATCAGATTTACTAAATTAAATGGGATATAAGATAACATTATGAGTGATAATGTCTCCCTAAGTATTTAATGAGCTATCTTAATAAACTACATAGATAAAATAAAAATAAATCAAATTCTAGACATGCGACTATTGGCTATTGAATGTCCCGACTATGGACTTTCATGCATTAATAAAAGATTGTCAGCATTAGAGAAGAAAATTCTCACTACCGGCCTAGAGAACAAGGTAGTCTTGGCCCCGAACATTATGACAGTCGATAGTTAGCAATCAGGACATTTGATAGCCGACTGTCGATAATTGACAACTGAAAGTCAAAAGTTAACAACCGGCAGTCGACAGTTGCATGCCTAAACTTTATTTTTTTTAATCTATGTAGTTTGTTAAGATAGTTTATTTTAAATACTTAGGGAAACATTATCACTTATAATGTTATCTTATATCCTCTTTATTGTAGCAAATCTGATTGGCGACTGAAGGATGTCGACTATCAATACAAGGTTTGGGTTAACATTAGAGAAAACTCATAATCAAGTAAAAATAAAATACACTCTTGGTTTTAAGTAGTTTAACATGTTCATGGGTTTATTTTTAAAGGTTTAGGCTTGTAGATAAAAAAATCAAAATTTCAATCACTCCAACGGCTAGTTTATAACCAGTCTTCTTAGATTCTGGTAGAGAGGAAGAGGAGTCAATCGAGGAGGAAAAGGAGAGAGAGGAGGAGAGGAGGGAGGGAGGAGGAGGAGGAGAGGAGGGGGAGGAGAGGTGGAGGAGAGAAGGAAAAAGAAGAAGAGGAGGTGGCAAAAGAGGGGAGGAAGAGAAGGTGACAATGTTGGAGAAAGAGAAGATGAAATCAGATGAAGCAGAGGCATTAGTGAAGATGACGAAGTTGACGGTGGAGGCAGTGTAACTATTGGTAAAAGTGGTGGAGCCGGTGGCAGAGGTGCTAGAGCCGAAGTTGGAGGTGGTGGAAATGAGAAATGGTGACTTGGTGAAGTTAAAAGGAAGAAATGAGAAAATGGGCATTTTAGATAATTTATGCCACATGTAGAGGTTTACATGTGCATAGGGCCATTTTGTGTAGTTTGAAAGTTAGAGACATCTTGTGTAATACAATGTATTACAAGGCCATTTTGATCAATTCCTCTCTTCTTAAAGCATTGGTAATTTGGTATTTACGGTGGGAAGTAGGATCTTCCTCCCTTTGCTTGAGAACCTTCATGGATTCTAGCCACATTAGCTTAACTCTCAATGGTTAGTTTGAATTCATTCTTCGTTGGACACTTCTGGCCAACTAAAATGATAAATAGACTCTTGAGGTCTTTGTCCTTCTAGGTATGAAGTAGATAAATCTAAAGTGGCTGATTGATTGTGCTTTCAGTGGGTGGTGGTTTTGTTACCTATCCAAGAGCTAATTATAAGTTTTGACTACAACATCAAAATATCAAGAGTCTTCTTTATATAAGCCATGGCTGATGCCCAACTGCATGAGCCTGGTCATTGCACACTGTAAAATTTTGACCGACATTGCACATAACTTAGGGGAGTAGATTGGTTTCTACCCCCTTGCACCAATCTCGATCTGATGGCTCATGTACCCGAGCTCATGCAAACACGTGTGAGCTTGAGCTCATACAAACATTTTTCCAAATATCAAATCTCTATTTGACTTTTGTTGATATTGATGGTCTCAATAAAGTTTATTACACTTTAAAAGAAGTAAACATTTTCTTGACCAACTCCTTGACCAAAGCCCCGTGACTATGTACTATGTTCATAGCCCAATGTGGGCTGGTCATGGGGCTCTAGTCACGAAGCCTGATCAAGCTAGACACATCCTCCAATTTATAAAATGTGCCACCATTTTTTTTTATTAAATGGAAGAATTGCCCTTTCTCCTCTCCTCAACTGTAATCTTTTTTTTTTCCTCCTCCCTTCCCCCATCTCCACCATGGTTGATGCCACTAGATCGGATGCGTCCACCTCATATGTCATCATTGCTGCTAACCTCCTCTCTTTCCTTGAACACCCATCCCCCTCAAAGCCACCATGGCTAACCAAATCTAGGCACAATTGGCCACATCAGGCCTTATCAGGCCATAAACTAGATTTGGCCATGGCAGCTAGAAACGCCACCCATGTCCAGCCACCATGGCTAGAATTGGTACAAACAACAACACTGGAGCTATACTTTAACATAGTAAAATTACTAGACAAATACATTTCATATTGATAAATACATCAGAAAAAAAATTAAAATAGATTTAGGAATGCATACGTAAAATATTAGGGGATTAAAATTTGGGGGTCTACATAATAATAAAATAGTAAATTTGACATAAGTAGTTGGAGTTCACTTAGTGAGTTCCATACTTCAAATTGCAACATAGGCTGAAGCATATGTAAAATTTTTCCAAGCATGCATCTCCAATACCTATATTGGACATGTGGTTAGTGATGTTTTAACAACATATTCCATTTTGGATCAATAATTAAGACATTAAAGATTTGAATCACCCATCTACTTTGTTGGATTTTAACCGCACCGAAATGAGTAAGAACTCTCGTTATTTTTCTCTTGTGTGTTTGTACACGGACCGTGGTTCCTGGAGAAATGATTATTATATTATCGCATAAGACGAGCATCTCCAGTCGCGGGACTGGGTAAACTCTGATGTTTTTTGTGAAAATAAAATTTTTATGCTTCCAAAATCCCGGGGCACGTCAGGGAGGGAGAGAAAGAAGAGAGATAGAAAGAATAGAGAAGAGAGAATAAAGAAGAGAGAGAAGAGAGAGAGAGAGAGATAACAAGAGAGAGGGGAAGAGAGAAGTTAATTTTTAAAAATAAAAAAATTGAAGTATTTGTGATGCATGTACCTATGAGTCGCAAATATATGCGTATGTGTAACATATACTATGCATTATAAATACTTAATGCATTTGGAACGAATAGTATGTGTTGCAAATATATAATATATTTAAGATGTATGATATGCATCATAGATAGGGCTATTAATGAGCTGAGCTGGCTCCTCAAGTAGGCCCAACTCGGCTCGACTCAAACTAGGCTTGAGCCAAGTTCGAACATACCCCTGCTCAACTTGGATGGGCTCGAATAAAACTCGAACTCGACTCTACTCGGCTTGAGCTCAAACTCAAACCCGAATATAATTTTAAAATTATATATAGATAATAAATATATAAAATAAATAATATATATCTATATATTTATATATTTTATATAAATATAAATATTCATTTAAATATATATTTATGACATACTCCCTCCATTTTAGATTAGTATAGAAAACAACATATAATCACATATATGTACGAATACCATGTATCATATATAATATATAAGACCCATTTATATGAGCCAAGGCTCACTCACAACTGCGTGAGCCCCAATGTCGTAACTAAAACTTATTTGTCATAATTTTCTTCTTTCCTAGTGACTATAGTCATATGTTTAAGGTATAGTCGTAATACTTGTTGAAGTGTATTTATTAACATTTAATCCTAAAAGCATATTAATATCTGTGATACTTTATGTATTTTAAATTTATATATATTATTTTAAATTTTTTAGTTCGAGCCCAATTCGAGCCTAGGATAATGATTCAATTATTGTAGTTTGAGCCATGTTTTGGATTTTCAATTCGAGTCGAGCTCGAGTTGAAAATTTTGAACTAGTTCGAACTTCAAGCCGAGCTTCAATAGTTTGAGTTCAAGCCGAGCAAGCCCAATACTCAAGCTCAACTCGACTCGTTAACACACCTAGTTGTAAATATATATGTATTTGTGATGTATGTACCTATGTATCGTAAATATATTATTGGTAAATACGTCACAAATATTTTAAATTTTTTATTTTAAAATAATATATATAATATTTGATTAAAAATTAAGAAAAAAAATGAGAGAGAGAAGAGAGAGACCATATTAGTGTCGGGGTTAGTGAGGAGCTAGACGGAGAGGACACATGGGAGGACGAGCGGGGGGTGGCAAAGGTGGTGAAGTTTGAAATTCAGAGGGAAGTAATAGACCCTGGCGCCGACCGGTAGCACACTCGTAGACCATCCAGCGCAGACTTTCCAAATAAGCATGAACGTCTACTGTTGGATCTCCAACTCCTTTAGGGTTTTTACAAGGTTGTATGCTCTTGTCAACACATTCTTAGTAACTATTAATATGGGACAGAGGGGGCATTGCATAAGGTTTTGATTTTGTGGATTTTATGGGAGAAATTCCGAAATGGGTTTTAGTTGATTTCTCTATTTCGCTAGATTTATTGTGTTTATTCCTGGCTTTTGTTCTTTCTACTGTTTCCTTGTGTACTTTGTTATGATAATTTCGTTTTTGGTAAGACAGTAGTTTGTGTGGTTCAGAACCTAGCTCTGGAGCAGAGTCTTCTACTTTCATGCATTGTTGTTTTATGATTCAATCTTCGTTTCTAACTTGATATATGATCAAAGTGTTGTGGGATTGGGGTCCACCCCATGAGTGGGCCCCACCCATGAGACATGATAAGCAAAGAAACCAATATATGGGATTTATGGAACGTGCATAGTAAAATCACAAAATGTCAGTTTTGTGTGGTGCACGTGAAAACAAAAAATAGAGGCCAACATTGTTCTTTTTACCAAGTGCATGAAACAGAAAAGAGAAGGCTATGCATGCGTGAAACAGAAAAGAAAATAGGGGCCATTGTAGAGGTTTTTAGTGCCAGCGAAAGACGCCGGAGTGGAGATAATCTCATCATCTCTATCCCAATTTTCATATCAATTTTCAAAGTTTCAAGGGCGCATCTTTTTGTGAAGGGGAGAAAAATAGAAGGTTAGGGTTGGTGCGAAGAGGAAGATTGTTGATTGTGCTTTGTTCTAAATCTTCGATTGATTGTTTTGTCAAATCCATATCGGCGACTTATACAAGTTTTTCATACTCTGTGTTTTGTTTATCTTTGTGATAAAATATTGATATGTAACGGGGAGAATTTAACCTCTTCGAAGGTTTAATTATGATTGTATTGAACTTTATGATCATAGTGGATTAGTTGATTGGGCTTTTTTGCCCTGTGGTTTTTCACCCTCAATTTGGAGGTTTCCCATGTTAAAAAATCTATTCCTCTTTATATGTTATGCTTGGTTATTTGGTTATATCTTTGATGCATTTATTTTAGTGAAATACAAAGTTGGATATTAGGGATTTTCTATAAGACATCCCAACAAATGGTATCAGAGATAGGTTGATTTGTATTTTAGCAATGGCAGAAGATAAATATGTAAAATGGTTTCCCTTTATGGAAACAATTGGAATTATTGGAAGGGGAAAATGATAGATCTCCTTTATTTCAAGGATTTATATGACCCTATTATAAATGTGAAACTGATAGAGATGACCTAGAAAGATTGGACAAGATTAGATCAGAAGGTTATGGCTTGTTTGAGACAATGGGTGGACGAAGTTGTGTACTACCATGTAGGTGATGAATTGTCTCTAAAGGCAATTTAGGATAAACTTGCTAAAGTGTATGAAAGAAAAGACTGTGGGCAACAAGACTTTTTTGATAAAGAAATTAGTCAATTTGAAGTTCAAAGATGGAGGTAGTATTGGGAAACACCTGAATGAAATGAAGAGTATAATCAGCCAACTTTCTAGAATGAAGATGACTCTAGATGATGAGTGGCAGACTATACTACTTCTTAGTTCCTTGCCAAATAGTTGGGAGACACTGATTATTTCCTTAAACAATTCAACTCTAGATTGGAAGTTGACAATGGCTATAGTGACAAACAGTCTACTGAACAAAGAGTTGAGAAGAAAGTCTTTAAAGCCGGCTTATGGGTCTCAAGCATTAGTGTCAAAGGAAAATAAGGTCAGATAAAAAAGCAAGGACAGTTTTAAAAGGGATAATAGTAAAAGAAAATCCAAGTCTAGGAAGGGTTTAAAATGCTACTATTGTGACAAGACAGGTCATATTAATAAGGACTGTTGGAAACTCAAGAAAGATAAAAAAGGGAAGGACAACAATGAAAAGGGTGGACAAAATGCTAATGTTATTCAGGAAGACTTGGTAATTATGGTTGATTGTGAGAATGAATACTTAATAGCCAGTTATGATGCTAATTGGGTAGTTGACTTAAGTGCATCATTCCATGCTACTCCTAACAAAGATCTCTTTTCTACCTACGAATTAGCAGATTTGGGGTCAATGAAAATGGGCAACAGTGGTACTTTGAAGATCATTGGTCAGGGTGATGTGCATAATGTAACCAATACAAGTTACAAGTCGTGGTTGAAGAATGTCAAAATGAATTTGTTGTCTACAAGTGTACTTGGTGATGAAGGTTTTGGATCACACTTCTTTCAAGGAGTGTACAAATTGGTAAAAGGCTTTCTAGTTGTTGCGAAGGGAAAGAAGTGTTGCAGTCTAGACAAGATTGAAATGAGTCTAGCTCAAGGGGAGGATAATGTCTCCTCAACTGAGTTCATCATTGACTTGTGGCATCGTCAATAGGGTCACATGAGTGAGAAGGGATTAGAGATTCTAAAGAAGAAAAATTTTCTTCCCAAGGTCAACAGTACATCAATTAGGCCTTGTGATCATTATTTGATAGGCAAGCAATACTAGACATCCTTTGCTAGCACAAGTACAAAGAAATCTGATGTTCTCGAGTTGGTGCATTCAAATGTGTGTGGTCCTATGGAGGTAAAGTCTCTTGGTCGTTCCAGTTATTATGTTACTTCTATTGATGATGCTTCTAGAAAGGTATGGGCTTATGACATGAAAAATAAGAGTGAGGTGTTTGCATCTTCAAGAACTTTCATGTCATGGTTGAGATAGAAACCGGTAAGCAACTAAAGTGCCTTAGAAGTGACAATGGTGGTGAGTATCGTTCTACATAATTTGATTAGTATTGTAGTGAGCGTGGGATGAGGCATGAGAAGACATTTCCTCATACTCCTCAACATAATGGAGTGGCTGAGAGGATGAATAGAACAATTTCTGAGAGAATCAGAAGTATGTTGTCTTCAACAAAGTTGCCTAAAAGCTTCTGGGTGAGCCAATGAACACGACTTGCTACTTGATTAACAGGTCTCCTACACATGCTTTGGAAAGTGATATACCAGAGAGAGTCTAAAGTGGAAGGAAAGTGAACTACTCACACTTGAGAGCATTTGGGTGCAAGGCATTTGCACATGTGCCTAAAGAACATAAGGCTAAGTTAGATCAGAAATCTATAAAGTGCATATTTTTGGGTTATAGAAATAACAAGTTTGGATATAAAACTGTGGGATCCAAAGAACAAGAAATTGATTCACATAAAGGGATGTTATTTTCAGAGATGATCAAATAATTGAGGATCTTGGAAAAGATAAAGTCATTCAAAAGAAAACTTAGGAAGATCTTGCATGAGTAAATAAACCATCAATTTAAGATCTTTAAACTCTAACCGGTTTAATTAATTTTATTTAATTGTTATTGTGTGGTTTAATGTTAAATTTGATCGGATTTGACTTATTTTTGAATTCAAAGTAGTTAACAATGGTTTTGATCAAGGTTTCTTTACTTTGATGGTTTTGATGTTAATATAAGTCAATACAAATTTTTCTGAAATTTTTGAAATTTTTTACTATTTTTCCCGAAAAGTTAGGGGGCGGGACCCACCATGGGCCCCACATGTAAAATTGGGATGATAGGTCCTAAATGACCCTAAAAATATCTTATGACAATAATTAAATATTTTAAAATTTTTAGACAATAATTTGGGCTTAAATAAGCAAGTTTTCTATTTTCTATTTGTTAGGTCTACCCTAAAGCTTACTATAAATAGAAAGACACAATCACTTTCTTATTTGGGAAGGGCTAGAATCTGCAGCTCAGGATGCCTTAATCCCTATTTCAAAAGAAGGAAAGTTGATTAAGGTAAAGATTAGCCTAATCTTCCAGTAATTTCTTAGGGTTTCTCTTTTTAAATCTCTTCTTTTGCCAATGTTTAATCTTGACTTCTACCGAAAAAGCTACTAATTTGAACCTCTATTTCAAACCCTTATGAAAAGAATTTCGTGTTGTAACTCAATAAACCATAGATCTACAAGTTTTCAAGAGATTTATGTATTTTTATTCGGATTTATGCAAGTATTAATAAAACCCTATTGTGGGTAGGATTTGAAGGTGTTGGAGCGTCGATTTTAAGTCAAGAAGCTTGCTGAAGGTAAGAGATTTCGTCCTAAATAGGTCTATGATTTTAGATTTGATGTTTGATGGAGTTTTATGTGGGTTTCCATGGAGTTGAACTTTAATGGAAGATTGAGAAAAGTTATATCTTTCTTGCGATTTCTTAGTGTTTTTGTTTAGGAATTGCTAGATTTACTGTTTCCTAAGCATGAATTTCATTATTTTGAAGTTTGGGAGTAAGATTTGAAAGTTTAAGATATATATGTGTAGTTTCAGTTTTGGATTGGAAAGGAAGTAGACGACCCAGAATTCTGTTTTGGTGATTGAATAGCCATGTAGGCCGATCAAACGGCTAAGCATTCAAATGGCCCTACAGGGCCGTTTGAACGCCAACACAGCAATTCGGCTATTTTGGTTCTTTTGCTCATTTTTATACTTTTCCTCTTAAGTACTATTTTCTATGATTGGGATGAGTAATTTATGTTAGGATGAGCTACTGGAAGGGTATGAATTTGATGTTGGAAGTTATGATGAATGTTTAAGTGTTAAGTGAATTTTATGTTATTCGGTTAAGCATGTTATAAATGTATTTCTTGAATCCATGTTGAATGATTCCTCATATTTTAAGTATGATTCCAAAAAGGTTATAACATGAGAATGAAATTATATGTCTTCACATATCATGATTAAATTATGGGTGAACATTAGTGTCATGTCTAGCTTCAAGTGTGGTGTGAGTATGCTTATCGAAGTTAGCTTGAGGTTGCACTTGATTCGAATTATGTTTTTCGATGGTTTTCACTCATGATTTCAGTAAGGAGTCATGATTAAACGTTAAAGAGCATGTGTGTGGTATGCTGATCGGTTATTTATAATGCATGTCTATATGCTTAGAATTAAATATTTTTACCATGTACACACACATGTGGGGGATAATTATGGTGATGGTTGATATTATGATTAGAAATGATGCATGTAGGGCTGATGGGAGCACATTTTATGAATTAAGATTCATGTAGGTATTGCCCACATATATACCATGTTGTAGGCATCATGAAATGGATTTACGAATGAGACTTTATTGAGATTAGATGTGGTTGATCGATTAGAAGCAATGGTGTAAGATTGCGTACCAGATTAATCGATTGTTGGCTTATCGAAAATTGGTTGGTCCAAAAGAACATGATTTTGATTTGAGTTCCTGATTGGAACATGGATCCTCCTTGGGTTAAGTTGAGTTGGTTTAGATGCGGTTGAAGTTTATTTATTGAGTCATCTAGACCCTGAGAATCCAAAGAGGTATGCCTTCGTGTACTGGCTACCACATGTTCTAAGTTTTCCTTGTGGAATTTGGACTCTTCCACCACAGAGATGTCCAGAGCGAACACAGTGCTCTAGGTTTCCATAAGGAATTTGGATATTCCCAGCCAGGACTGTCCAGAGCGAGCAGACTGCTCTAGGTTTCCGTAATGAATTTTGACCTTCCTTTGGGATTGCCCAGAGTGAGCATAAGGGGCTGACTACCCCAAACACCCTAGGTTTCTATAAGGAATTCGACTGTGTCCAAAGCAGGCAATGTCCTAGGTTTCTAGTTAGGAAATCAAACTACGTCCAGAGTGGGTGGAACGATTGTATTTCTCTTCATGATGGAGACATTCATCGTTGTTGATGATGCATGTGTATGAGATAATATTATGCCCAGGTTACACAGGTTGTGTAGGGATAATCAAGCTTATGTGACACATGTGGTCATGGTTTGATATACATGATTATGGTTAGTGTGTTGAAACATTCTTATGCATGATAAATGTATGTAATGAGGATGGATCATGAATGAGATGATATTGTGATATGCTATGTAGGATGATATGCAGGATGAATGAATGCATTGAAAATGATTCATGAATGAGATGATATTATGATATGCTAGGAATGGTATGTAAGAGATATGCTGATGATATCATGAGTATACATCTGATGAGTAGTCATGTACAGGTTATGCAAATGTCTCATGGTGAATGCGTGTGTTTTATGTGATGAATTATAGGTGAAATATCTATGATGGTTTTGGATTTACTCTCTCGACATATAAAACCTTACTGAGTTTATACTCACCCCACTTTCTGTGTTTTGTTTTGGGGTTGCATGGCACAACATGAGTTAACCAGGATCCTCTATATGAAGAATGGTCAGGGACTGCTTGGGAGTAGACGTGGATGCCTCTGGACTTTGCTGTGTTTTCTGATTTACTCTGTTATGATAATAGAACAACATGTATGGTTAACCTTGTTTCAAACTCGTGTAACTCTTATGATTTTAGATATGTTTAAGACTTTCTGATTCAAGCCATGTTTGTTGGCTCAATATTCTAAGTTGTGGGTATAAGACTTGTGGATTAGTTCAGAGTTTAAGTCTTCTTTTATTTTACTTATTTCTCTTACACAATGATTTAAAAGTGTGCAAGTCCATATGTGTAATTCACATGCTAGAGGGGTTAAGTCTTCCACTATGTTAAACCAACTTTGTCGCCCTTGTGCGCTTTGACTATCCCTTGGACCGGGTTCGGCTCGGGTTGGGTGGGTGCCGGGGCGTGACAGTCAACCTCAGTTCAAGGAAATAAGGTGACTCAAGATGAAGAGTTAGAGATTAGAGAATTGACATCTTTTCCTAGTAACAATAGAGGTGAGGATGAGATTATTCATGAGAATAATGATGATTATTTTGTTAATTATAGTGTTGAACAGGAACATGAGGCTTCTGAATAAGGAGAGCCAACAAATGTGAGGAGCTCCACTTGAGAACTAGTTCCCTCCACCTAATATTCGTCATTAGAATATGTGACTATCACTGAAATTGGAGAGCCAAAAAATTTCAGTGACGCAAATGCTCATATTGAAAAGGAGAAGTGGATGAAAGTTATGAAAGATGAGAACATTGAAAAATAAGTGGGTCTAGCGGATTAAGCATGATAAGAACAATCCACAACCAAGATATAAAACAAGGTTGGTAGTGAAAGGCTTTGGGCCAAAAAAAAAAGGAATTGATTTTGATGAAATCTTTTCTCCGGTGGTTAAAATGTCTTCAATTAGAGTTGCTCTAGCATTAGCTACAAGTATGAACTTGGAAGTTGAACAATTAGATGTGAAGACTGCTTTTCTTCATGATGATTTGGATGAAACAATCTACATTGAGCAACCTGAAGGTTTTGTAGTAAAAGGAAAGAAACATATGGTTTGCAAATTGAAGAAGAGCTTGTATGGTTTTAAACAAGCTCCTAAGCAATGGTACAAGAAATTTGAATCTTTCATGGAAAGAATTGGCTACAAGAAATTAATTTCTAATCATTGTATGTTCATTAAATAGTTTGGTGAGAATGATTTCATAATTTTGTTGCTTTATGTTGATGACATGTTGATTGTAGGAAAGGACAATGCCAAGATTATAAATCTGAAGAAGAGTTTGAAAAAATCCTTTGCAATGAAGGATTTGGGTCCAGTAAAGCAGATTTTGGGCATGTCTATTTGGAATGAAAGGAAAGATAGAAAGCTATGGGTGTCATAGGAAAAGTATAAGTTCAACATGAAGGATGCTAAGCCAGTTAGTGTTACACTTAGAAGTCAGTTCAAACTGAAGAAGAGTGACTTAAGTGGAATGAGATTGAGGAAATGAAAAAGGTTCCTTATGCATCTACAATGGGCGCTCTTATGTATGCTATGGTGTGTAAAGGCCAGATATTGCTTATGCAGTTGGTGTAGTGAGCAGGTTTCTTGCCAATCCAGGTAAAGATCATTGGGCAATAGTGAAGTAGATTCTGAGGTATTTAAAATGGCTACTAAGCTATATTTATGTTTTGGTGGTTCTAAACCCGCATTGGAAGGCTTTACCGATATAGACTGGGCAGGAGAACTTGATGGAAGGAAGTCTACTTTGGGCTACCTGTTTACTTTTGTAGGGGGAGCTATCTCATGGCAATCAAAACTATAGAAGTGTGTTGCTCTTTCTACAACAGAAGCAGAGTATATTGCAGTGATAGAAGCTAACAAGGAGTTGTTGTGGTTGAAGAGATTTTTTTTTGAGTTGGGGTTGACTCAGAAGAAGTATGTACTTCTATGTGACAATCAGAGTGCACTTGACCTGAGCAAGAATACCACTTACTATAGTAGGACAAAACACAATGATTTAAGGTATCATTGGATAAGGAATGTGTTGGAGAATGGTGATATGTTTCTTGAAAAAGTTCACACCGATAGGAATCCGTCAGACATGATGACAAAGACAGTTCTAAGGGACAAACATGACTTTTGTATTGAGATGACTGACATGGACTCACATTGAGTCTCCGTGTTGGGGTGAGCCCCCCTCGTGGGTTGGAGGGGGAGATTGTTGTGGGATTGGGTTCCACCCCATGAGTGGGCCCAACCCACGAGACATGATAAGCAAGGAAACCCATATACGGGATTTTCAGAACATGCATAGTAAAATCACAAAACATTGATTTTGTATGGTGCACATGAAAATGAAAAATAGAGTCCAACAATTTTCTTTTTATTGAATGTGTGAATAAAAAAAGGGAAGGTTGTGCATGCATGAAACAGAAAAGAAAATAGGGGCGATTATGAGAGGTTTCTAGTGCCAGCGAACGATGCCAGAGTGGGAGATAATCTCTTCATGAAATACAAAGTCGGACATTAGGGATTTTTTATCAGACATCCCAACACGAAGTGACATCAAACTGTGGGTGAGAGTCACGTGGAGAGTGCTTCTACTTCATCTTTCGGTTGTCTTGTTATAGGAGGCGGTGTTATTAGATTTTGTTATACAATAAATTATTCTGCCATGCGAGCTAACTGTGTGTGCTATTTCAACTTTTGATATGATTCTATCTCATTTTGTTCCAAGTCTTCTTTGCAATCAATCTTCAGTCAAATTTTTGGGCTTCTTTTTCTCGCACGGTAAGCCATGATTCTGATTGTTTGGTAAAAAACCTTGTTACATATTAATTGTCCTATGTTATATTAATTTTTTGAGAATGGAATAAAAAAGGTTTGTAAATTGAGTAAAAAGGCTAGTACATTGACTTCATTAAATATCACATTTTTGTCAATGTGGATAATTATTATGGGAGGAGGGAGTATTATATTTATGTGCAAGTTGCTTGAAGGAATGAGCAAAGAACAACATAATAAGTGAATGTTACATGGTGGTTCCTGTCTGTGTGAGTCCCACTTTGCCCAATATGTGGAATCTATTGTATGGCTGGTTATTATAGTATTTTCCATTGAGAGATTTATAAATTTATATATTGATCCATGGGCTTTTTAAGCATATCTTTCAGAAATAGCTATCTTCTCTGGCTTTGTGGGAGTACATAGCCGTAGTAGAAATTTATGTGTGCCTATTATGGTTTTGTCTAGGCTTTAGGGTTTAGCATGGACAACCTCTAAGTTTTGGTAGAGAAGAGTTTTTCTTGCTCTTCACTGATAATGAGCCCAATATTACATATTATTAATACTAACATGCACTAGTGTGTGCATCGTTGATTTTAAATATCGACAACTCTTACGCTAGACTCGTTGTCATACAAAAAGAAATTTCAAATATTGAATATCTTTCTCTTTGAATAAGATCTTAATTCTAACAATAATTTCATTACATATTTCACAACTAGAATCCTTTTTTCGGATCTAGTTCCTCCCTCCACCACTGAGAACCCCTGTAAAGTTCCTCCACCAACAAGAACCCCAGTTAGATTTAGGCATAACCCACTATTTAGTTATTAAAAGAACTCAAATTTTATCTTTCGAATCTATGAATACTCTCATATATTTATATATATAATACTGTATTCCCTTTTTACTTTATCTTTTTTCCTTTTGCCTTTTTGAAAGATACAAAGCGAAATAAAAGAAGTGCATTAAAAAGTCTTCCATTGGCAGATGGACCGGCCGTGAGAGAATCCAAACGATATGCAAAAGCAAGGCCAATCTCTCGCTAGCCTCGCATGTACCAAATTCAATGATTGCCTTATATATTCCCTTTCCTCCCCAAAGAAAGGCTTGTTGCGGCTGAAAGAAGCTGCGATTCTCGCCCTCTCCACGGGTGGGTGCGATTTGGTCTCTTCATTGATTTCCGTTGTTAATGCTGTGTGGCCGTTTCGTAATTATTTGGTAACTCAAGGGCCGATATGATCCTCTGAACTCGGGAGTTCTTTGAAGTTTGAAACACATGGGGTGAACTCTCTGGTCTTCTTCTCCTCCCTCGCCCTTTGATCTTGCCTTTGCTCAGCCCGCCTTGCCAAGCTTCGATTTTTCGCACTGTTTCTACCATTAGATTGTCCTTTCTGTTCTTTAAGCTTCTCCTCTCCTCTTTCTGACTGCAATGGCGCCATGGAGAGTCTTCTGAAGCAGAGGAAAAGGCCGTTCTTTTGCCTTCTCTGTTCTGGGTGATCGTGGTACGATGTCATGCCGCTCTTTGTCCTATATTTCATTTCCTCTTTGATGTTTTACAGTTTTTTCATGTTTGTCCTGGTTATGGATGCTGCCCTGTCTTTTTCTGTCGTTGCATGTGTCTGTTTTGCTCTGTTTACTGGTTTCCTTTAGTGTATTTACACTCTTCTTCTGTTCACTTCCCTTGCATGGGATGAAAAACGTCGCTATGTCTGTTTTTATTTCATGGGTATGGGTTGGTTTTTCTGATATCGATCGCGGGTTCTAATAATGTGAGTGTGGGGCTTTTGAATTTATGTGAACAGTGGTGAGAATGTGATTGCAAGTACAGGGGAGCAATGTGGCTTGATAATTATCGTAGTGGTAGTTCACTGTTTAGTATTATTTCTTTTTTTGAGTTTTGGTTGTAACTGTGGTAAGAGTATTTAAAGAACTCGATTAGCGGTGGGTTGGGTTGGATGTCTCAACTTGGGGAATCATGCAGTTCTGTTCGGGTAAAAATGCAACCGAGGCCAAGAGACTGGCATATGGCAGGCTGAAAGGGGTTATTCTGAAGTTCAAGAAAATTATGATATCTAAATTTAACTTCTGTTCTATTTGAAAACGTGTGTTTGTTTATTGGCGTCACCATTTCAATTTCAGGCAGAATTTCTTTTTTTGATGAACATTGGTAAGTTATGATGTATAGCTATGTATTTAAATCTACTGAAATTTATTAGTTTAATGAGAAAATATCATCATATGATCAACAAAAACAACACCACCTTATCCCATTTGAATAGGGTTTGCAAAACAGATTATGCTCCACCATTTAGCGCTACCATGGGCCATTTCCATGTTCAAATCGTACATTGCCAAGTCTTTTCTCATTAATTCATTCCAAGCCATCTTGGGGCATCCTTCTTCTCTTCTAAGGGCCTTATAAGTCATTGATTAGACTCCTCACAGTTTTTGTTTGTGGTCTCCTCTGAACATGGAACCATCTTAATCGTCTTTTTCTCAATTTATCACTAACTTGGGACCATTGATATGTTCCCCCTGATGTGGTTGTTTTTGATACATTCAACTTGTACTTTTCCCATTAATCCATCTTAGCATTTTCATCTATGTGTCACTCATTTTATCTATATGGTAGTTCTTTGTTACCCAACATTATTCACCATACAACTTTGCAAGTATGAATGTTTTCCTCTAGAACTTACCTTCAGATATATGTGAATTGCGAAATTCCCGTGAAGTTAGTTGTACTTTAGCACCGAATTCTAGTCCTAGTAAAACAAAACTATGATATATTTTTTGTATTTAACATTATTCAGTCAAAATTGGGGGAGAAACTAAAGAGTTCCAGGTCACAATAGGTCTACATCAAGGGTCAACCATAAGCCCTTATCTTTTTGCTTTAGTTATAGTTGAACTAGCTGCACATATGCAAGATAGGATACCTTGATGCTTGCTTTTTGCGGATGATATAATTTTAGTTGACAAGACTACAGCTGGGTTAAATGCTAAACTAGAATAGTGGAGGGAAGCTCTAGAATCAAAATGTTTTAAATTAAGCTAGACTAAGACGGAGTATATGGAATTTAACTTTAAGGAAAGTAGAGCTATAGGTAGAACTTTAGTAGAAATAGATGGGTAAGAAGTGCTAAGATGTGAGTAATTCAAATATTTGGGCTCCATTATCCATAAAGGAGATACTGATAGGGATGTGGTACACAGGATTAATACGGGGTGGGTAAAATGGAGGGTGTGTCGGGGGCATAGTGTGATAGGCATTTTCCAAATAGGCTTAAAGGTAAGTTTTATAGAACAACTATTAGGCCCACAATATTCTACAGAGCAGAATGTTGAACACTAAAGAAAAGTCATATAGATGAGTTGAATGTAACTGAAATAAGGATGCTACGGTGGATGTGTGGAATAACCATAAAAGATAGGATTAAAAATGAGAATGTACATTAGAATTTAAGGGTAGCACCTTTAGGGTTTCTTTGGATTGATGGAAAGTGGTGGAATGGAAAAGAATCTTTTACAAATCCCTCGGTTTCTACTATCTGGTGCAATGGGGAAAGAGAAGCTAGAGTGAAAAATGGGAGAAAATAAGTAGAACATTGGCCCAAAAAATTTCTATTGCTCAACCTATGGATTTTAGGAGAAAATTTACATACTAAAGACTTATGCCTTTAATATTCCTAGTATCGACCTTACCACTGCCACCACTATCGTCACCACCACCACTACCACTACTGTTGCCACCGTTGTCGTTGCCACCACTACCATTACCACTGACACCACCAATGCCATCCCCGCAACTACTATTACTGCCGCCATCACAGCCATCACCACCACCACCTTACTACTGCTGCCACCACTGTCACAGCTACTACCATTGTTGCCACTTCTACCACAATTGCTGCCACCACCATTGCCACCTCTTCTAGCACTAACCATCTCCACCATGATGGCTAACTCCACTACCACTATTGGTGGATTCAAGTTTCAATTTTCTATAACATCATTGGTGCAACCAAACAATAAATTTTTTTTAGGAATCTCTTAATTTCTCTTTCACCCGGATTCACTTTCTCTTTCTCTTAGTTTCCACCAATCCAAACTAACCCTTAGGGGAGAAGCTCAGGGAGTGTAGGTTGCTTTGCTTTGGGCATATATATTGAAGTCCAATGAATGCCCTAGTAAAGGGAGTGTAGGTTGCTTTGGTTTGGGCATATATAACGAAGTCCAATGGATGCCCCAGTAAGAAAGTTGGAAAGAATTTATGTAAATGTTGCCAAAAGAGGGAGATCTAAGAGAACTCGGATAGAGTTGATAAAAAAGGATATGACTATGCTATTTCTTATGAAAGAGTTGACACAAAACATGCTAGAATGGAGGCATAAGATCCATGTTTACAACCCCGAATTTTTGAGACTAAGGGCCTACTTGATTATGAACATTATTGAGTCAAAAGGGAGGTAGATGAGAATGTTGCCTGTAGTGTTGAAGCTTGACGGCTGAAATGTGAAGGAACTTTGGATTTATTTTATGCTTGGCATGCTCCTAGTAGCTTGGAATGTGTGGCGTTGAGTTACTGGATGACTAAAAAGATTCACATAAATTGGCTGACTATCACAGTTATGAGAATGTGATGGAAACACTTATGGTATTTGAACATCTACATAAGTGGAGTTTTGGTGGGACAGAGTTGGTTGAGATGGTTTAGTCATCTGCAGTGGACACCAACAACACTAGCTTGTAGTGGCCCCTAGAAGATCAAAAGGAAGGCCAATGGGCGCTTGATAGGGGTCAAGGACTTGTAATGGCTTTTTATATTTTAACGGTCTATTGTAGATCTGAATGACGAGAAGATGCTGGCGACGGTGATGGCGACAAGCTTTACTGGTTTATTATTACCACAACTTGGCTTAATTTGGACTTTGGGTTCCATCCATTGACAAGGCTAACTACTGGGTTCTAGTCTCAATTATTTTTCCCATTATTCAATTTCTTATGAGATTTTGTCTTTTAGATGGGCAGTAGTGCCAGTATTCTTTTATTGGACTTTTAAAACTTCAATTTGATATGATAATAACTGATAACAACTTCAATTTTTGAACATCTTATGGAATGAATACAAATTAGCTGTAAAGTAATGCTTCAATTCAGCTATAATAAAATAAACAAAGTTATTCTCTATTGTTAACTGATTCTGTTTTTTCCATGTACCAAAAATATCTAACGCTATGAAAGAACTTTTACGAATCCAGATTTCATATTAGGTACTTTTCTGGTGAAAAAATATGTATTCTCCATATAGTGTATAGCTTCTAGCCTAGACCTGCATGTGGCACATCCAAGTAACTTAATCTTAGCATTGTGAGGAAGATTTGACATGTGTTGAACGTTAAACAAAGGCCTGCTAAGGCTCTCCCTCTTGGTGGTAATGAGGGGTGACCCCTTACTATGAAACTAATGCCTCAAACAGTTAGCTGACAGTGTTCATTGTGACACCCATTATGTAACCTCTATCTCAGCTGAAGATTAAGGGGGTGCTGAAATCAGTGGCACTAAGTTACTAATCTGTCTCATGGTTTCTAATATATTTTTTATTCTTCTTTCTTTATATTTCTGGTATAATTTTTAAATTTTGCTCATGGCCTTTTTACTTCATCTTAATGTTATGGAATCTGCAGGCTTGACCAGTAAAATAATTTTAACAGCATGGAAAATGATACAATTTCAAATCTGGAAGTGCCTATGGGACAGTTGAAAGGGATAAAGTTTGAAATGATGACTAGATCAGATATAGTAAGTTGCTCAATTTGGTTATATGGTACAAACTCAGTTTCTTCATTGATAGTTGATTTTTTATATTTACGATTCCTTATGACTTTCAATAAGGAGCATTTGATTACTTTCAGTGAAATTTCATTTGTGTTTCGGTGGACATGATGATCATCTAAAATATCCAGTCATTTGTAATGTTTACATGTTTGTTCTTACTTTAAGAAGAAGGCAGATAAGGAAAAACTATTTACATGAGATAACTTTGCTAACTTGCGACTGAAAATAAATAATAAAAGAAGCCAAGAGAAAGTGATGGTGATACTTCAACAACCGTTGTGAGAAATTTTCCTTAATAATTCTTTATGCTTACCAGCAAGAAGTACCATCTCGGTCTTTTCCTTAATAATTCTATATGCTTACCAGCAAGAAGTACCATCTCGGTCTTGTCTGTCTTCTCGGGCTGAAGAAAATTGAGATCTTGTTTGAAAAAGGAAAGTTAAGAAAAAAAGTTCCACGAGAAAACTTTCATTCAATTCAAGTTAAGACCATCCAAGAAAGTTACTATAAGAGAAATTTTTATAAGAAACCTTCATCTCTTTTCCTTTTTAATAACTTTACTTTATGAATAAATTGGAAAGGATCTTGACCAATTCTCTCCAATTTCCTTCAATAGCTGCTTACTGAAAAAAGCTTTCGTTATGAATTTTCATGTAACAATATTTTTTTTCAAACTAACTGTTATGTAGTAGTTTTGGCTGTTAGAAAAAGAAGAGGTAAGAGGAATCACTTCTCAGAAGATTACTTAAATTTGACATTCTAGGCTACAAGCAGTTATTGAAGAAGAATTCACAGAAGCATCCAAAAACGTAGACTTGCTCAAGCCTTGGCTATAAAAAAAAAGAGGTGAAAAGAAGCAGGGAAAGTACTTAAATCTAGCTTTCTAGGCTACAAACCATTATTGAAGAAAAATTTACTGAAGCTGTAAGTGTAGAAAAAACTTAGACTTGATCAAAATTATCTTTACCAATTAACATCTCCATTCCTATATATATACACAATGTGACTGTGTACACTAATGCTATTCTTTGCTCTTGAAGTTCATCTTTAAAAGGCTTTTTGGTATTCAAATATCTGATACTGTTTTCTCTTCCTACTCTATCAGGAATTGTTTTCTAGTATGGTTGTAAAAGAGAGCAATCATGTGACAGATGCCAAATTGGGTTTGCCCAATTTCACCTCGTCTTGTTCTACATGTGGCTCCTCTAATGTGGATACTTGTGATGGTGAGTCCACAAGATGAATTTAATCCATTCTTGGTAATGAATGTGGATAGAATGATTGAGCATGTCGATTTTCAGGTCATTTCGGATATGTGGAATTGCCAGCTGACATATGTCATCCAAATTATTTTCCTGAACTTGTGCGTATCTTGAACAAAATCTGTCCTGGCTGCAAGTCACTTAGGTCAAGGAAGAAGGCCAAGGTCAGGTATCTTCCCTGCTTTCTGTAAGATCCTCTCTTGTTTTATGCAATATTGCTGTGTTCACCATTGGAGCCAGTTATATTGGAAACGAAACTTTTAAATGGTCACTGTTATGACCACAAGATCAGAGTCCGAGGAATATTTGATTTGATACCTTTCATTTTTGTATAAAATTGATCCTATTATGTCATATCTTATTGAAGTTTTTCCTGAGTCTTAAATTTAGTATGGTCATGGTATATGATCTAAAATTTAGATGAATTTTTTGTTGACTACTTCCAATCCAGCTTTGTTTGAAATTCAGTAAAATTTTCTCATATGGTTCACATATGTTATAAAAAGGAGCAATAACCAAATCAATTGAATTAAGGGAAAATTATTTAAATAATATTAACAAAATAAATAATTACCAAAATCACGCACTTTGGGAAATATTTCCCAAAGTGGTATTGGTTTTGGCCACGTAGGCACCAGCCAAGCCCCGGCGCCTGCGTGGCTTTTTTTTAAAATTTTTAGATTTTGTCCTTTAGAAAGACGAAATCAGTACTGTACTGATTTATCAAAGGACAATACTAAAGGATGAAATCAGTATAATTCTGAGTTTGTCGTTCAAAGAGAAGACAAATCAGTATTGTATTGGACGAAATTAGTACAATTATTGATTTTGTCCTTTTAAAGGATGAAATTTATTTTTTTTAAAAAAAAACTACGCAAGAGCCTTCGCTTAGCTGGCGCCTACGTGGCTAAAATGAACACCACTTTGGGAAATATTTCCCAAAATGCATGATTTTGGTAATTATTTATTTTTTAAAAATTAATTAAATAATTTTCGCTTGAATTAACTGAATTGTAATGCAACTGATCTTCATCTACTACTTCCACCTGTGATTACTGTGAATTTACTAAGATAAAACAGTAAAACTAGAACCACCAGGTGCTTTATTTTTATGGAGATGGTCCACTTGTAGATCAGGAGATGCCTCTAAGAATAAGCTGATATGCATTGCAAACACCTCCAGAAACAGCCATGAACATAACTATTTAATACAATATCAGTCTTGAAGATCCAGTTCGAATGGATGATTTTGCAACCACCTTTAGAATTCAGGATGTCAATGGCTTTTCTCTTGTTGGTTGGGTCAAGTAGTTTTGTAGTTAGCTGATTTGGCCGGTTGATTACAATGGTCACTAGCAGCTGGTCAAGTCAGCCGTGTCTTTTGGTTGACGATGGCATGGTTGGGCCATGTAAAATATTGACACTTATGGGGAAAAACATTCATAATATTTCCCAAGATATAGTGTACATGAAGGTATAATCATGATGATCAAGTGCCTTTTATCAGTTGTTTGGGGTTGGTGACATGGATCTTGCAGCTCCACTCTCCCTATTCTATGCCAAATTTTTAATCAAAGATAGCATAGCCTTATCCTTTTTGAATTGACTCCATCCATGTCTTCTTGGGTCTTCCTCTTCTCCGTTTAGTCTCTTTGACTAGCATCCCCTCCAAACTTTCTTACCAGGGCATCAATTAATACTCTTTGCATATGCCCATACCAATGGTACCTACTCTGCCAGCTTCTAGCATAAAGATGCTACCCTTGAGTTTCATCTAATGTACCCATTTTTACTATGCTATGTAAAAAGAAAATAAAAACTTAATTTTCAGTTATCAAATGATTGACATAAAGGTTATCAATAACTGAAAGGGTTCAGCTGAGACTGAGAAAGAAATTTCTAAGGTTGGTTTCTGAAATGTGTGCCCTACCAATAATTGTAGAGGAAATAACCAATGAGAAATGAATGGGCATCTTCAAAAATAGTGGTCCATTGTGGATCTAGCCTGTGTTGCATTGGTTGGGTCTCTCGCAGTTGAGGGAGAGGTCCTAGGGTCAAATCATCATGGCACAATGTATGATGGATGTGTGAGTTCTTACCTATAAAAAAATAGGGATTCATAAGTTTTGGGCCCATTTAGACTTGCCCGACCCTCTTCATCTCGGCATTTCAATCTAAGCTTTAAATGAAAGGTTTTTTTTTTATAATTGAAAATTTTATTAAGCACAAGAAGGGGGCGCTACAAAAAACAACAAGACCAAACAAATTCCCCAAACAAAACCAGCAATATCCAAAACAAAATAGGGTAAAAAGAGCTCCCTTCCCATACAACAGATCAAGTAAGATAGATTAAGTTTCCTCAATCCTCCCAAATATTAGCTAGGAAAGAACAATGGCAAAGAATAGACTGCCTGAGACCAAAAGCAGCTGAAACGAGTTGAGCCTTTGTAATGATGGATTTAGCCAATCTTCCAGCAGAAACACTTTTACCAACAAAGATACAACTATTTCTCTCTTGACCAAACAAAAGTGACATAGATGATGAACAAGATTTTCAAAAGAAGAGATGCCTGTGTATTCAACTCTATGAAATTCATGAGCCATCTGAGTTCTCCAGTAGAGTCCAACACAGTTCTGTAAATAGTACATTTTGCAAGAATAGTCTTCCAAACAATCTTAGCATATGGACATGTGGAAAATATATGATCTCGGCTCTAAGCATTTTAACAACAAAGAAAACACATGTTGACCATATAGAAACCCCTCTTGCACGAATTTTCCTAGGTACGTAAACCATTTTGCAAGGCCAACCAAGAAATCGAAGAATATTGTCTAACCCTGGATTTAAATTAGATAACTTAGACTAAGGCCAGATAGGGGAATGATGTCTAATTCTCCACCATGCATATATATATATATATATGAAAACACTAGTGGGTTTAAGCCATCCATCCTTATCTTGAGAATTTGTGGGAGTAGGCTTATTTGGTTGAAGAAAGACACTAACCTCACGTGTCCTCAAAGTTTGTGGTAGAGACAAACTCCTTTCACCTCCCTGAATGGAATGAGATAAAACATCATCTTCTAAACTACCCAATTGCAAAATTGTCCAACGGCCAAACCTAATAAGTAACCGTGAAAAGCCCACCCATGGATCTTGCCAAGTCAAAGTGTCGTTCATCTCCAACTATCAATTGACAAAATTGTGCCATTAATGCCTTTTAAATCAAATATACTCTTACAAGCAAAAGAACAATGCACTAGGTCTACCGTCCAAATGGACTTATGATGAAAATAATAACCATGAACCCATCGATACCATAAAGAGTCTTTATGAGTTAAAAGCCTCTAGAACAACTTCATAAGAAATGCCAAATTACAATCACGACGGGTACAAACACCAAGCCTTCCCTCATTGAAAGGTCGATGCATAACTCTCCAAGCAACATTATGAAAATGTGATGAGGAAGAGATACCTTTCCACAGAAATCCAGAAAATATTTGTGCGATATGTGAGAATACCTTCTTGGGTAACTTGAAAGCTGAGGTCCAATATAATTGAGCTCCATTAAGAATAGTCTTAATAAGCTCAAGATGACCTGAATAGGATAAAAGTTTAGCTTTCCACTTATCAATCTTTGATGACACCTTATCCAATAGAGGCTTACACAGGTTGTAAGAGAGTTTTTTGGAGGATAGAGGAAGACTAAGATACCGAATAGGTAAAGAACCCACATTCTAGCCAAACACTGTTAAAATTTCCTCTTAGGAGCACATCTAGTAGAGAAAAAAATTACTTTTGGCGAAGTTAGCTTCTTGTCCCGAAAGTGCAGTAAAAGTATAAAGAATATGATGAATCTTGTCAGCAAAGGTGACATTATCCTGTGACAATAAAAGGACATCATCTGCAAACAACAAGTGGCTAATAGAAGGGGCACATTGGAATATAGGAGGAAGAATAGCACCATGCTTACATTCTCTAGGCAATAAAGCTGAGCGACCCTCCATAGATAGAATAAAAATTAAAGGGGAGATAGGACATCCTTGTCTCAAACCACATTTGGAGGTGAATATCCATAGTTACCTCCATTTATGTGCACACATATAGACGGGGTTGAGATGCTTTCTTTAGTCCATTGCATCCATTGATCATCAAAGCCCAATTCCTTAAGAACAAAATATATGTAGTCCTACCTTACCCAATCATAAACTTTCCGAAGATCAACCTTTGTACAAAAACTTTTTGGGCCACTAAGACGATGATAATTTCTCACTAACTCATGAGCAAGAAGAATATTCTCCCCAATTAACTGATCTTTGTTGAAAGTAGATTGGTTAACACTAACAAGCTCGTCAAGACTGAAGCCAACCGATTAGCCACGATCTTTGCAATAACTTTGTAAACAAAATTGCATAAAGATATATGGGATGGAAATTCTCAAAAGAATTTGCATTTGCAGTTTTAGGAATTAAAGTTAAAAAAGTAGAATTGATTGTCCTTATTGTAGTTTTATTTATAAAGAAATCCATAACTGCTGCAACCAGATCATCGCCAACAATTTCCCAGAAGCTTATAAAGAACTCTCTCGGAAAATCGTCCAGACCAAGCACCTTATTGTTTGCTAGGCTCATAATAACACTCTTGATCTCTTCCACCTCTACCGGTTTGGATATCATAGCTCTTTGATCTTGACTTAGCTTTCTCTTGAAAGGGATATGCATGGGAGCAACAGAGGAAGAGGGTGTAAATAATTTCTGAAAGAAAGTCTCAGCTTCACGATCTATATCAGATGGTTGCACAATTGATACACCTTAGGCATTCCAAATCTCATGAATAGTATTTCGAACACTATGGGTAGCAATCATTGAGTGAAAAAATTTATTGGATGTGTCACCTTCCTTAAGCCACGTAATTATGGACTGTTGCTTATAAAACTTTTTTCAATTTCCTCCTTTAGAATTGCTATATGAGCTGAGTTTTCCTCATTTTGAAGCTGCTGATTTTGAGCATCCGGACGAAGATCAAGCTGAATTTGTTGTAATTTCATTTTTGCTGCCTTGAGTTTTTCTTTCACAAAACCGAATGTTTCCTTATTCCAATTTTTGATAGCTTGCTTAACAAGTTTTAATCTTGAACAACACAAGCTAAGATCTATTTGAGACTTTTGTCTTCCAAGCGGACTCCACTAAAGTTAGACGTCTATTTTAACCACATTAGAAAATACCTAAAAGGTTTTGGTCCTAATAAAGTAGGCGCCTTCAACTGAAATACCAATGGACGGTGGGTCTGAAAGCTGAGGCGTGGGACAATTCAAAAAAGGTTGAAGGAAAGAGTTAACCAATTTGCATTACATAAACCCCGTTTATTGCACCAAGTAAACCTTTCTGAACACGGAATATCAAACAATTCAGCATTTGGCAAGGCGAGGAAGGACCCCCCCCCCCCCCCCCACACACACACACACACATATTTTTCATCACAACTATGCAGGCAATTAAAATCCCCCAACAATAACCAAGGCCCCTGTAAATTATCCTTGAAAACAAACAAAATTTCCCACAAAATTGCACAATGAATGCAATTATCAGAGGCATAAATCAATGTAAAGTAGAACTGGAATCCATTATGAACATGAATGAGGTCTACCACCGCTGATCATTTAGCTCGGTGCCCGAGGCCCCTATTACCTCCACCATTATCATTGCCTCCATGCTTTCCTCTTGATCGGGTTGAGTAGGAAGAAGAACTATGACGAGAATTAACTTCTCCATGAGAGGTATTAGTTTCTTCATTCTGAGAGTTGGTTTCAGAGGTAGATAAACTGTGTTGAAGAGCTTCAAAACGATTGGAACATGGTGGCCGGGTCAAATCAACAACAATGTTCAAATTAGGCTCTTGAACCAAAGAAGGCATGTTGACTATATGGCCTGAAACATCCAACTCGGATTGCAAGAGAGGTAATTCACCGCATGTGATAGATGTATGCACCATAACTGGCAAGGGTTGTCCATATAAACTTGTGTCACATTTTGGAATAGCATCACATGGCCTAGATGAGGTTGCATGAGCTTGTGGGCTTCCTTTATTTGCATCCTCACGTTGAATATGGGAAGATAGAGAGATAAAGGAATCACATGTTGGTTAGGAAACAAATTTTCTGATGACTTTGAGAAGATACTCTTGAACTCTGATTGGCCATTTTATTTGCATCCTCATGTTGAATATGGGAAGAGAGAGCCAAACCATTGTTAGATGGAGGAATTACATGTTGGTTAGGAAACAAATTTTCACGATGACTTTGGGAAGATACTCTTGAACTCTGATTGGCCATAGGTAAAGATGTATCAACTCCCAAATTTGATGCATTAGCCGGCTGGTTAATTAAAAGAAGATTTGAGGGCCTATTATCCACTTGTACAACTTGAGAAGTTTTAGCGCCAGGAACCAAATGGGCCCCAAGGTGTGTCTTTCTCCCTTGCTCCAAAGCTTTGTTAATAGCGGATGGTAGAATAACGTGATCAGAACCTGGAATCTCCCGCCTAACAGACTTCTAGGACCAACATTCTCCACTTGATCAAATGTAAAACATTTTGTGCAATGTTGAGGTTTCCATTCATGCTTAATCCGCTATGAAAAAGAAGACCCGTCTTCACAGTTCACTGTAATAAGTTTTGGAAACTTGAAATCCAAAGTAATTTCCACACAAGCTCTAGCAAATGATAAATGACTTGAATCTGCAATCATGAATCAGTACGCAGAGGAATTCCCAGTAAACTCAGTATACGGCCTAAACTTTTTGGAGCAAAATATTGCACTGGCAATAATGGGAGGTGAATCTAGATGAGAATACTACGAATAATCTCTCTTGCGGGCTTCATGCCTGGATGCCATTTATGGAGAATGATAGGACGACCTCCTATTGCCCACATAGCATTCAACACCTAATCACAATCTTCTTGCGAAGAAAATTTGAATAAAAAGAAACCTTGAGCAAGAGATTTCATCTCAAAAGGGGAGGATGTTTTCCAAACCTATGTCAATGCATTCTTTAGCCTGATGTAGTATGGACGTCTACCAAGGACATAACCCACAAGTGTATGCTGCCATCTCAAAGCTTCACATTCCAACAGAGCATTGGTAATTGTCTCGAATCTTTGATTCAGCAATTCTGGAAAATGCAGAAGAGTGGTGGAGGGAGATGCTGAAGAAAACAGATTTGCCCAATTTAGGCCAAAAGAAGAGGAGGCCATGGCCTTGGCAGCGGAGATGCCGTCAAAGAATCCTGACGATGATGACTCACTCTTTCCCGGTGCTAGTCTCTTATGGACAACCTTTTCTGCTCACTACGAACTTAAGGAGCAAGTTTGTTTTTGGATTGTGAAGGTCAAATGAAAGGTTGAGATTGCATTTTTCAATTTGGGCCTCTAGAACTATAAGGTAGCTCTGGACCAATTGCAAATGAAAGATTCCCTTTGATGACAAGGATCTACCCAATTTAGGATCATTCCAATATGTAGTGCACATCCATTTAACCTCATGCAATTTTGTACCATTGCGAAATATTGACTGGCTATGATGAATGGGTCTCACTCATTTTAAATGGGCTTAAACTTCACAAGGATCTTGGATCTCGGTCTTGTCATGGTCGCTCAAAGAAATGAGATCTCAGAGAGATCATGTAAAATGATCTTGGTGATTATGAAAAGGTTTTTCACATATATTTTGACAATTTAAGTGTATGTAAACATCTAGTGCACTAAGGCTAATGTTAAACAATCGTGACATCATAAGACCACATTTGTATCAGCATAAATTACACTAATTAATTGTAAAACATGATGATGTTCAAGAGCTTACCTTATTAACCAATTTAATTTATAGCTTATGCTCTTTGTTATATTTTTAAAATGTTCATCTAGTTTTTTGAATGCTGCAAGTGGGTTTCATCATGTAAACATTTAGGATTCTCCACAATTAAAAATTGAATAGAAGATAAAGAAGTTGCTTAGGAGGGCTCATTTCACTATTTTTTTGTTGAACCACTTCCCCAGCTGGGAACAGTGCATGGACCAGAGGTAAAAAGCACTTGCTGAACCAGACTTTACATAACTTAAAGAACTTGCCCCTCCATGTATAGTTACCACCTTTTCCCAAACAATTTCTCTCCATCTCTGGCAGCTCTTTCAATTTGTGGCCAAAGCCCATGCATCTTTATTGAGTCCCGTTTCTTCTAATTGGTGGGTTGGTTGGATCTTTCCTGGCTGTGAGACAGCCCCCAGGGCCGAATCCCGTTGGCACATATAGTGTGAGGATGCGTGTTTGTTTTTTTCAAAAGAAAACAAAAAATATTCTTTTTTCTTTAAAAAAACAAGGGATAATCTTGCCTAGATTGTGTAAAAGTGGCTTTTGATCACACAATCTTGTGTTTTGGTGAAGCCATCGAGTCCGAGATATCATGAGATTGCGAACCATGCTTTAGATTATGTACTTCCTTTTCTATGTCGAGTTTTGCCTCTAGTGCAATGTGTTATACAAAGAACCCAAGCACTTCTAGGAAAGCTACCAATTTGAGATGCCTTTATTCCTCATCCCAATTTTTTATCAAGGGAAATCAAAGAGATCTGAGAAAAAATCCAAACCATATGAGCATGTTCTTTGAAATTTATTCTTTATAACAAAGCTTCAAGAGAAGAGATTTCTTCTCACGAACATGAATATTACGTCCTTGTTTTCATGATTGAGAACTATCTCACTTCCAAACTTGTCCATCATCACTAGTTAAAACGCAGTTTTCTATTGGAACACTGAAGCTCTAACAGGTAAATTTAATGCGAGTATCATTTTCTGCTTTCTATCTTGATCAAGTCCATCAAATAATTCATTGTTAATCATAATCCAAACTTTACTACTTTCTTCACCATGGGTACATCATTTTCACAATCACCATACGCAACTGAAGCATAACATGGTGTATCTTGTATGCTTATGCCCGTGGGAGGGCATGAGATGATGAATTGCATAGAATTACCAATCTTATGGACTTTAACAAACTTAAAGTATGATTGTGTAACTTAATGTGATTTATACTTGTGGACTAGGTAGGCAACTTTATGGACTAATCTGGAGTTATTCCTATTGGCTTTGATTTAGATTCGTGTATGATGAATTAAAAGTATAAAAATTAGAGAAAAGATGTGAAGAATAAGTAGATAGACACCAGGGAATTTGGTCTTTCTATTTTTCCAGGGCAATAAAATAAAATCACTGGGAGCGAATTTTTTTATTTATTTTTCTTGAGAGACAAATTGGAAAAAAATGTTGTTAATTCCGTGAAATCTTTCTGGTTATTCTTTCAAAATTTCACAAGAAATGTGTGGGATCTATGATCTCTCAGCAGGACTAATGGTTTATAATCTGTGTTGTCAATTTATTAGCTGTCTATATTATTGACTGTCTTGTCCAAATTGATTACTTCTGGTTTCCTTTTTATATATGAAATTACATGGGTGTAGTATCATGTACTTGGAAGTCAGATGTTATGCTGATTTCTAATCTGTGAGATTTTTTAAATCACCCCTTCATTCTGCTTCAAAAGAAAATATTAATAAGGAGATCCAGGAAGTATATTTTTACGGTGTTTCAAATGGGCTACATTTTAAACAAGGATCAGTAATGAATTAACCACTCAAGTAGTTTTTAGCTGTTTAATTAATAACACATGACATATGACCTAGAAAAGAAAATTTACCCCAGTGGTCTTACTTATTAACCAAGCTTGATCTCTTTACGACAAATGAAATTCAGTAAACTTCTTGATCTCTAATAGAGATCAGCAGTTCGGTGAGAAGTGGATCTCGGATCATTATATATATATATATATATATATATATATATATATATTTATAAAATTTCTTAAATAAGATTTAAGAAATCTGAAGGAAATCATGTGGTTACTAATGTACATAAGTATCAATTGTAAATATATATATATGAGAGGGGTAGTATCAAGTCAACTTGATAAACTCTATATCAGGTTAAATTTTTTAGAGGGCCCATTTTTGTGGGCCATGTCAATTAGGGGTATGGAACTGAGGGGGATCCGTGGCAAATCATATGGAAAAGAGATTAATACATTTTGGGCCAATTTTGATAAGTGGGACCTGCTTATCAAGGCCAGTCAAAGTTTCAACACCCAATCAATGACTTAAATTGAATGTGGTTTAAATAAATGGTCCTACATATTTAAATAACCTCAAATTTTGTAGAACCACATCTTCAAATAAGATATTTAAATCCTAATTGGCTCTGCACCTATTGTACAACTCTAAAGATCCAAATTAGAAAATGTAATCTTAATTGTTGATTTGATTGTGAGATTAAAGCTCCATGATGAACGGGGCCCATATATCCAAATGGGCCAAAAATTTATGCCCCCCTATTTTTTATGATGCTCTTTTTATTTTCTTTGGTCCCACACTTAACAAATATTGGTAAGATCTATATTTTGAAAATCAACCCGATAAACTCTTTTATCAAGTTGACTTGAGCCTATCTTTTTCCTATATATATATATATATATATATATATATAGTCCCGTTAGTATGAGCTCGGGCTCATGCAAATCAGTGTGAGCTAGGGCATCTCGAGCCATTGGATTTTAATCCGACTATGCACATTACTCAAGGGAAGGCGGGATTGAATCATATATATAGTCCCGTGAGTATGAGCCCAGGCTCATGCAAATCAGTGTGAGCCCGGGCATCTCGGGTCGTCCAATTTTGATCCAACAATGCACATTACTTAAGGGCAGGTTTGAATCACCCACCTGCCCCTTCTATTATTGAGCCGTTAGATCTTGATCTGGGTATGTTTTTCAAAATCTTCATATTAGTCATAATTTTTCTATGCATGTGCTAGGTTTTTGTTTCATCTAAAATATCAGTGGAAGGATATATATATATATATATATATATATATATATATATTTATTTATTTATAGCACCGTTAGATCTTGATCCGACAGCTCACAATGCCTGGGCTGACGCTTGGGAGGCTGGGCTGATGCTTGTGAGGCTGGGCTGACGTGCTTGAGCGTAGGCTCATGTTAACTTTTTCTCTAGTGTGTGTGTATAATCTGAATAGTCATATTCGGGTTATTTTTTGCAAAATCTTCATGATAGTCATAATTTTTCTATGCATGTGCTAGGTTTCTGCTTCCTCTAAAGTATCAGTGGGAAGGAAATCTACAGATGAGAAAAGTGTTGTTTGCAAATACTGCAGTGTGAGCAAAAACTTTGCCAATTTTTTTCCTTACTATTAAAACTTTACCAATTTTTTTTTCTTATTATTATTATATATAGTTCTTACAATATTTTACTCTTCAAAATGCAGAGGAGGGTGGAGTACCCAGCTGTGAAGTTTAGGTACATGAAGAGAACCTTAGAAATTAAAGCTTTAGTTGATAAAAATTTGATTGAAAAATTGCCCGAAGATTATTGGGATTTCGTCGATAGGAACCCATATCAACTGAACTCTTCTCCCTTTGAGATGACCCTGTTACCTATACAGGTGAAGTTTTCTTTTTCTGATTCTTAAGCTTAAATTATTTAAAAATGTGTTTCTGTGAACTGTATACATATTTTTGGATTAATTAAATAGGCCTACCGTTTGCTAGAAGACATGGAACCCAGTTTGTTTGAAAAATTTGCTGTTCAGACAGACCTTCTGTTCCTATCTCGTTTGCCAGTCACTTCCAATTCTAGTCGTGTCATAGAGATGATGTTACCGCATCTGGATGGTGCCAGGTTGATATTTGTGAGTAATATTCTTCTTTTGTTTGTAAGATTCACTTCCACCTGTTATTGAGTTACGTATCATCTGTAGCTGCTTGTTCTCTTTGCATCAAAGAAGAAGAGTCATTGACTTATTTACATTTTGAATGGAATTAGGATGACCTTACAAGGGCATACAGAAGGTTGGTTGACATTAACAGACAGATTGACATGCTTGGGCCTCCTGTTCGGTTAGATGAGGACTTAGTGCCACATGTTGTGGGTTGCAGGGTCAAAGACTGCTTTGTTGCATCTAAGGCAGGGCAAATTGTTGAATTAATAACTTACACTAATATCTGAATCGTTTTTGTTAGGATCCATAAGGACTGACAAGGTTTTTGTAGCTGGCTGCCCCTCCTCCTTTACCCGGGCTTGAGACCAGCAATGTGATACACATTGGACGTGCAAGATTCGTGTTGCGGACCCCAATTTGTTGGGAAAAGACGCTTCATGATTATTGTTATGATTGTGATCTGAATACATTTTTGTTGTTTATATTAAATATGTTTGTGCTTTAAATCTTGCAGTTGCATACTAAAAAATCATCGAGCTCAAGAGATGGTGTTGCTGAATCTGGTTTAAAATGGGTCAAGGATGTTCTTCTAGGTAAACGTACGGACAAGTCCTTCAGAATGGTTGTAATTGGCGACCCAAGAATCAGACTTGGAGAAATTGGTCTCCCACAGGGCATATTGAAGGTACTAGATATTCCAGAACATGTTAACTCATGGAACTTGAAGATGATGAATACGAATAACCCAAGTTCACGTCGTCTTCGAAAAAAAGAGCCATCTGGGAGAGAAAGCAGCTCTCTTTTTGCTGGAAGCAAGCAAGAACTTAAAGTGGGAGACATTAACTATAGGCCTCTGAAAGATGGAGACCTAGTCTTAGTAAATCGCCCCCCTTCAGTGCATCAACACTCTACGATAGCATTATCGGTTAAGGCCCTTCCAAATGATTATGTTGCTTCCATTAACCCACTTTGTTGTTCTCCATTTCTTGGGGATTTTGATGGAGATTGTCTGGGTGGGTTCGTACCACAGTCTGTCAGATGCAGGGTGGAGCTTATGGAGCTTGTCAGTCTAAACAAGCAATTAATTAATGGACAGAATGGTCAAAGTCTTCTCTCTTTAAGTCATGATAGTCTAACTGCAGCATATTTACTTACTGGAAAAGACATTTTTTTGAACAAGTTTGAGATGCAGCAGTTGGCAATGCTAACTCCACGCCAATTGGTGGCTCCTGCTATCATCAAGGCACCTTTCTCAAAAACTCCACTCTGGACTGGTAAACAGTTATTCAGTATGCTCCTCCCTGAGAGCTTTGACTTTTCTGTTACTTCAAATGAGGTCCTTATCAAGAAGGGAGATTTGCTTGATGTCTTGTCTGAATCAGCTTGGATAAGGAAATCAGAGGATAGCATTTTTTCACGCCTGCTTGAGCATAATTCAGCCGAGTTTCTTGAGTTTCTTTTTGCTGCTCAGAATGTTCTTTGTGAATGGTTGTCTATGAAAGGTTTTAGTGTCTCTTTACATGACATTTATCTCACTTCGGAGTTCCCTGTAAGAAAAAGACTTATTGATGAAGTGGATTTCGCTTTAGAAGAAGTGGAAAATATAATCCAGATGAGAGGATTAATTTTAGATGGTAGTAATGAGCATCTTTTGATGCAATCTGAGTGGATAAAAAATCCCTCTCCCGAAGATGAGATTCCATGTAACTCCAGCGTTAAGCCTGTGTACATCAAGGAGGTTGATACTGCTTATAGTGATGTTCGTCATGGTCTTCAGGATTTGATTTCTGCTTATGTAAGTAAGGAGAATACAATGATGGCAATGCTAAAGTCTGGAAGCAAAGGTAGTTTAGGAAAACTGGTTCAACAATCTTTATGCGTAGGCTTGCAGCATGCATCTGGTTTTATAGCATCTAAAACAGCACACAAGCTTTTATGTCCATTGTCAGAACAAAAAGGCATAGGTGGATTAGAACAAAAGGGAATTGGCTATGGCCTTATCAGTAGTTCATTTATAAATGGATTGAACCCTCTTGAGTGCTTTGTCCATGCTCGATCTAGTCGCGGTACTCTATTTAGTGATAATGCAGATCTTCCTGGAACGCTGCATAGAAAGCTTACCTTTTACTTGCGGGACCTCCATGTAGCCTATGATGCAACTGTTAGGAGCACTTATGGGAATCAGCTAATACAGTTTTCTTATGCCATATCTGGTGATGATTCTGCGGCTGAGACGATATCTGATTTTGATAGGACCGTTGGGCAACCTGTTGGAGCATTGGCTGCAAGTTCAATTTCAGAGGCCTTGTATGGTGCTCTGGATCAACCTAGTTCACTCCGGAATTTGGAGGTTCTTTTATTTTATGTATTGGCAAATTTTTATTAATTTTAATATTGGGCAGGCTAACATAGCTGGTGTGCTTTTAATCCAGTCTTACCAATGTACAACTTTATGCAAATCTGCAGAAAGCATTGCTGGGTGGCAGCAAATACAAGACACGGGATCAAACTGCAGTACTTTACCTGTCTAGAGAGCTGAAAAAATGGAACTACGGTTATGAATATGGAGCATTAGAAGTTAAGAGCCATCTTGAAAGAGTCCTCTTTTCTGACATTGTATTGTCTGTCACAATCAAGTCAGTCTAGTGTTTCCATACTCTCCTTGTCTTCTGTTCGAGTATTATTCAAGATGTCAGTCAGCTGCAGTATATGTCATGAAATCATTTCTTTTTTTATTTCATATAGCCGGTTGTACGAGCCAATTGTTTCTGAGATGGATACATGTCAATGGTTAACACACTTCTATGTATGCAAGGTAGACATAATCACGACATAATATTTTTCCTAGTTCATTTTAAACTCTTCCTGGGTAACAAATTATTGTCTTGTGTAAATTCAGGATAGGATGAAGAGACGAAGATTGATACTCAATTCCGTGATAGAGGGACTTGATAAAGGATATAATTCTGATCGAAGTAAAAGAGGCAACCCTGATCTTTATTTTTATAGTGGGTAAGGCTGATGTACTTTCTGAATGAGAACTAAATATCTGATGGATAAAAATTCCTCTGTTTATGTTGGTAATAATAGTAAAGAAAAAATTGAGAAGCTAGCACTAATTAACACACATATAGACACATATCCGTGGTCCATGTGTTTGTGTGTTTTAGAGGGAGAGGAAGAGAGGGGGAGGGAGTTAATATATATGAATTTATAATTGCATGGTAACAGCTCTTTTGGATGCATCTCATAGCAGTTACCCGCAGGGAGGGAGTAGATATTTATGTATTTATAATAACATGACAACAGATCTTTTAGATGCATCTCATAGCAGTTATTTTCATAGGGTCGAAATGAAAGTTTGTGGTTGTTTTTATTGTCTGTGTCTGAGGCGTCCACATCTACTAAGTAAAGAATGGTTTTAGATAGGTTCTTCTGTCTAATTGTTCAGTGGACAATAGGCAATCATGCTTTAAAACTTCCCTCAACTTAATTATCCTTATAGGACACCAACTGCTCATTGTATTTGCGAAATCCAGTTATTAAATTTACACATCTACTTGGTCATTTATCAATCTTTTGGTTGTTTGGATAAAATCTTGCAAGCTAGTGCAATATGATGTAATTGTCTTGCAAACATTTATCTTTTCCTTGATATATCTGCATATGAGGCTGTCTTTTGTTAAGCATGTATTTAAATCAATAGATAATATTACTTTAGAAAGCTGCTTCAATAGTATAATAATATCCATAGCTAATCAGATGATGCATTGACTTGTCTATTTGTGTTCATGTACATTGGCCTGTCACCTATAATATGTTGCTAACTGAAGTTTGGATGAGTAGTTCGCCACCCCCTGTTTTAGCCTTACCCACCCCACCTATACACAGACAGTGGATATCCACCATCTGGATATACATGGACGTGGATATCCACCAACCATGTTGAAGGTGTGGGCTGGCTAAAAGAGGGGGTGGTGAACTACACATCCTTAAAGTTTTAGCACAATTGAGTATAGTATGCAATCTTGGCAACAATGTCGGTTTAGAACATGAAAAATGAGGCTTTGCATAGATGGTTTTTGCACCATCTAGCTAAGATCTTGTCCATGTTGTCTAGATCTATGCGATATTCAGCAAAATCTTGCTGAGATGGTCTTTTTTTCTTTTACATATATTTCATGAGAAGCTGCTTGCTGCTGCAGTAAAGTCAGCATGCAGCAACATGCTGGCTGAAGCTTCAGCTGTGTTACTGCAGGCAACAGAAGCATGTACTCGCAATGGATTAAATGTGTTGAAGATCATATTTTTTGTCTTTTCTTCAGTAAGCTATTTTCCACTCCCAACGTAGAAACGAAGACTTGCACTGCTTGTTAACGGATTTTAGTTTATGCTGTTGGTAATAACTTGCAAACCACCAAAATGAAAGGCTGTTTTTTTTCTACAGTTTCTTCTTTTGCATTTGTATTCATACTACTATATAAAGCACTAAGGGTAGCAATAGATTTTTGCCAAACTTCATATATCGCCCTCATATTTCCTATAAGGCCCTTTAATACAAGTTTGAATTGGTGAGTGGTTTTGAGTGTATTTTAGTAAAACCCTCTAGATTCTTTTCTATGGCTTCTACATGTCAGTCTAATACTTGTTGCTGATACAACTTGGGCCCTACTTTTTATTTTATGTTAATTTCAACATTGCAAGTTTATAACTTGCACTCCCGAACTCGGATTTACGTGTTCTTAGTACCGTTGGAAAGCTCTTTACAAACTCTATTAAATGAGATCCCATATGCGCTTCTCATTAAGGAAGTGCTCACTTCCCTTCAGGTTCATGTTGGGTTTTTCCCTAGTGGCAAACTTTAGCAGCATGCAAGGGAAGTCCTCATGGCTATAAAAGTATGTTTTCTCAAACCTTTTTTGGGTCCCACACATGCAACATGCTTTTCAATAATATTTTTTTACATTTTTGCTTATATTACACTTGTTTGGCGTCGTGCATTATATTGGCTTGGAGGCGCAATGAAGGGGCAGAGGGAGGAGGGAGGGAAATCGTAGAGGGAGAAGGAGGATCTGCCAATCTGGGCCATCTGGCAGTCAGGGTGGGGGGCGCTGCTTCTTCTTCCCCAAGCTCATCGCCCTCGCCTTCTGCTAACATTTTGTGCATTCCCCTCCCTCTCGTCCTCAGTCCCCGACAATTTTTTTTTTGCAACCCGTATCAGCCCAGTTGTCTGGGTCACCGGTTCGACCGACCAGGTTTGAGGACGACTTGGCCCGGTTGAACTGGCCCGGCCGGTTTGGGTTTTAAAACACTGCAAATAAGTCAGGGACATTTCAGTAATTAGATACGATAGAAAGTCAACAGCTATTAGTTAGTTAGACAAGTGGGAATCTCACCTCAGCAGCTCTCTTCCAGCACAGCAACTTCCAAGATCCTCTTCATCAGCAAACCAGTATAAATAGGATGGATTCTCTTATTTCAGTAGTTTTTTATTCCTCTTTTCAAATTTGAACCTGCGAGTTCATCATCAGAGCTTTGCTCTTGTAGAACTCATGGAATTGAGTTCCTGAGTACTGTGGATTCAGTACTGCATCTGTATTTCCTGTGGTTTCAGAAATAGCTCATTTGAGCTTTGTAACCCATTTCTACTTGTATTTTCAATTTCTAAATTCAAATTCCAGATTGGTTTTAGTTCAGTTCGATTCTACATTTCTGTGTTGTTTTTTATCCTGGTTGCATCAAGTGTAGGCAAGGAAATCAAATTTAATTGTAGGAATATATAAGGTATCTCTGATGGTCAGTAACTGAAGTTTGTGCATGGCACACTTTTTCTTCTATGTTGTAGCATTCTTCTATGTTAGTCATATTTGTACTTGATTTTGAAATTTAGTGATAAATTGTAGATTGCTTATTTTATGAAGAATAAAGCTTAGTCAACTGACTCCGAAAACAAATCACTGAAATTTTTCGCAGGGAGCATAATGGAAACTGGTGTATTATAATGGATACGAAAGAATGTGATATGCCTTTAGTTTCCATTCAAGATGAGCTAATACCTAACCTGTTGGAGACCATTATAAAAGGTGTTTGTTTCATCAGTGCATCATTTGCTTATAGCTTGAATCTTATTGATACATGTTCTTTAAGATGTGTATCATGAATTTATATCGAATTTCATATGAGAAGTCTTATATAAATTTAGTAGTACTTCTTTTAGTAAATGTTTCAAGTGCTTGATAAAATTTGCAGAGTTTTACTTTCTTTGTCAATTTTTCTTTTTTTGTTACCTTTATTCTGTTGTGTTTTTAGGTTCCTCTATGGTCAAGAAGGTGGAGATTTTGTGCGATGATCCTTATAGATCATCTAAATTTCATAAATTATATTCTCCACTTGAACTTTCTCTTAAGATACAAGTTTCAGACAACTGCAGTCAGACAGAGTTTTGGGGTGCTATACAAAATGAATGTGTTAGGGTGACGGCCTTGATTGATTGGGAGCGAAGTCATCCAAATAATATCTATAGCATATGTAGTGTATATGGTATAGATGCTGCATCACAATACTTTCTAGTGGTAAGTCTTCTTGTACTATCCTTAGAATTCAATGGTAGTTGATCACAGTTTCTTTTGTTTATATTTCCTTGAAATAATTGCTAGAACTTCTTTTTGTGATAAAAGGGCACATTTATGGGACCCTTAATACCCATACCCGTCCCATCATGGGCTTCAAGTACATTTACCATGAGGCATTTGTTTAGATTTTAGTATTGATGAACGATCATAATCATAGTCATGAAGCACCTTTTCCCAACAATTAGAGATCGGCGACATGGATCTTATGCCTCCACTCTAGCCTGTTTTGTGTTAACTTTTTGTAAGAGATAATAACATAGTCATATGTTTCCTTATTAACTCTTTCTAAGTTATCTTAGGTCTCCATCACCCCCTTTTGTCTCTTCCACATGCATCCCCTTCAACCATCTTGCCGAGGCCATGCCAACGCAACCCACACTCCCTAATCTTCTCCCCTAATGCTGCTACCCCTAAGTTCTAACAAAGACTCATTTCTAATCTTATCCCTCATAATTGTCCCTCACTTAACATCCCCATTTTACATTAATACCCACCAATGGTGATGAGCCAACAATAATATAAGGATTTTTTTCTCTTTCCATATTTTGAAAGAGAGGGGTCTTGGTATGTAGTTAGTTTGTAGTTGGAATTGGGAACCATAATTCCCCTTTCTTCAAGGATCTTGATAAGAATGACTTATTGAGATTTCAAGGGAAAGTTAGCTCAACCACTGGGAGACTATGTAAAGTAATAAAAAGACAAGTCCTTTATAGAAAAATTGTATATGTGCATGGATTATTGACAATATGGAACCACCTTCCAACATTTCTTGAATAATTTGAATTTCAGGACCTGGACATGGCAATATCTGAAGTTCGACCTGTTCTTAAAGATCATTTATTTCTCACTACCAATTGTCTTTCAGTTACCGGTGAATTCCATGGATTAAATGTAAAAGGCATTAAACAACAAAGGCAACAAATGTCAATCTCCTCTACCTTTATGGAAGGATTTTTCTCGGTCAGCTTTTTATTTTGTATGCATTTTTATTAATGTTTCTATTTATATTATTTCTATAAAAAATAGTTTTTATTTTCTTTTGATTTAATATAGGGCCCGGAAACCCACTTTATCAAAGCTGCAAAGGGAGGAGTAGCGGATGATCTATTAGGAACAATAGATGCATTGGCATGGGGTAAGGAAGCCCCAGTTGGGACTGGGGGGCCATTTTCCATTTCCTACTCAGCAAAGGTATATTTTAAATGCTTTTATTCCTACAAATATGATGGCATAGTTCTACAATTAAACAAATGCCTTTTCATAGGAGATAATATTTGTGGCATTTGAAGTTTTGCATTCGAATACTGTTTTTATTTCCTTTTTGGCATACTCCCAAAATGGCTTCATTGTGAATTATCATATGTAATATAACAAATCAACCAGTGTGATTCACTAGCATGTGATGTACTATAGGATTTATGCCTTGATCCTAATGCAATCTATGAGATTTATTTGGCTACTTATGATTAATTGTAGAAGTTTTTTTAGTAGCATGTGGTATTCTGGTTGACTCTTTGATAAGTACGCAAACATCAGAATGACAACAAAACATCACTATATAAAATTATTGGTGGACTTTATGATTACAAGTTATTAGTACTTTTCATGTGGTGTGGGAAGTGGGAACTAAGCTTTGAAGGATTGTAATTTAGTGAGCTGATGTGGGACTTTGAACTCTGGTTTGTGGACTTTTCTGATAGTTGTCACTTGTCATGGACCTCTTTCTATCGGGAATAGTGACCTTTGCTAGAATATAATATAAATAAATAAGATTTTCCCTTCCTCATGGCTTGAGCAGTCGGGAATCATGGTCATCTTACATGGTATAAGAGCTCTAGGTTATGGGACATCTTCGGTTCAAGTCTCATTGGAGGCATTTATACTCCAATTATGTTCCATGTGGTGTGCTTGATGGATGCTTACACATGGAGGGGGTGGGGGGTGTGCTTGATGGATGCTTACACATGGAGGGGGTGGGGGGTGTGCTTGATGGATGCTTACACATGGAGGGGGTGGGGGGAATTAATGGTTAGAATATAATCATAATCAAGTAGCGCCTTTTCCCCACAATTTGGGGTATAATTAATGTTAGAATAGAATATAAATAAATAAAAATTTCCCTTCCTAACTGCTTGAGCAGTTGGAAAACATGGCTCTTACAGCTTTCAAGACTTTTGGTTGCCTTCTCTGCCTCATCTTCTGATGCAGTGGTTAGTCCCCTTTTTTTGGTCTCCCCCTATCTGATTTTCTCCTTTTCTGCAGATTGCAGAACCACCCAGCTTCCCATAGTTCTTCTCTTACCAACACTGTATGGTTTGCAATATCTGAGATATATCTGTGACAGATACAAGATAATCAAATATCTCAGATATTGACAATATATTTAAGGTATTGCCCCTGCCCCACCCTTTCACAATTCTTTTTTTCACCCTCCTCCCATGCCGGTCCCACCACCCCTCTTCCTTTAGTCACGGGCCCGTGACTCCATCCTCTCCCTCCAGTCACAACATTCTAGCAATGGCAAATGACTACTCAAGCGAAGGTTCCGAAAACTTGTCCGACAATGGTCACCTTGTGAGTAAAAAAATGAATGCTCTCTCTGCCCCTCAACCCTAGTCTTAGCATTTCTTAGGTCATCTCTGTTCTCCAATACTGGCATCATATATGAAATATTTTGTTCATGCCCTTGACTGTCCAATTTTTTCCATCAAGGACTTGGCCTCATAATTTCTTCCCATTTTATCTGTGGCTCACCATTTTTTACTTTGGTGTATCTTTCTATGTATTATTTGGAGTTTTTTATATAAAATTGTAATCTCATGTGTTTGTAATTTTTTTATGACCATGGAAACCATCCAAGAAGTAGTCATCACTGAGCTTAGTGTCATCAAACTGGTTCTTTGTTATTAATCATAAGTTCCCTATGTGATGAGTGTAATTTAAGTTGGTATAAGTGTATTCACATGGTGTTACCATTGTTTGAGTAATAACGCCTTAGATGATAAATTTTAGTAATAAGACTTTAGATTATGAGTGCATTCACGTAGATTAGTTGTTTTAGATGTCCACACGAAAGGATAGATGAATCATAGGAATGACAAATTTAGCCTAGGATAAGTGGTGGAACTTGAAAGGTGAAACCTCAACACAAATGTAGAGACTTTGAAGGTGGAAGGATATTGGAGTTTGGATGAGGAGCGACAACAGTGTGGATTAATATGGCCAATTGCATTAGAAACCTGGCAAAAGAAGTGGTTGGAAAGTAAAAAGGAGACGGGGGAATCAAGAAAGAAAATATGATGGTGGTGCAAGGAGGTCCACAGAGTCATCAAGGAAAAGAAGTGTTAGTAGGCTAAAATTCAAGAACTGAGGGGGAGGGGTACCTATATAATATAGCTAAAATAAGGGAGAGGAGTGGAGACTTAAATCATACTAGGTGCATTAAGAGTGAAGATCAAAGGGTATTAGTAAAAGATGAGGAAATTAAGGAGATATTCAGGGGTGTTTCCAACATTACTGAACAAATATTATAAGTTTATAATAGTGATCAAGTTATTGGATCTTGTCTTATTATGGACATAACCACTTTTAGGAGACTTAGATTGGAGGAGGTAGGGGCAGCCTTAAGAAGATGAGGATGGGTCTAGCTCCTATTGAAGTATGGAAGTCTATTGGGGTGTGCCTTAACGTGGTTGACTAGGTTGTTGAGGAATACTAACAAGAATGCTCACACATTACACATGTAAATACAAACTAGATAAAAAAAAAAAATAGAAATAAAGTATGTATCGAACAAAGGACTCCCTTGCATGCTATAGTTACAATACATGCTTTCATGATCACAATAATTATAAATTACATGCACATATAATTATGAGCACTATACTAACCCAAATACACTCATCGTAGGCAATTGTGACTCTCTAGGAACTAAATCTTGTTCCTCAAAATTATACGCACATATAATTAAGAGTATTATCAGCCATGGTCTGCTTTTCACTGGTATCTAGTGGCTAGCATCTTGTAATGGACAATAATGTTAGGATGCGGAGTTTGCCACCCCTTGTTTTAGCCAGCCAACCACACATACACAGATGGTAGATATCTACGGACAATGTTAATCGGGGTGGGGTGGCTGAAAGACGGGGGGCGAGACTTCTCATCCATAATGTTAACTTCTTGTCACTCCAATATTTGGTTCGCACTGTCTCTAGCTAGATAATGGATCCACACTATAATTGTCAGCTGGTTCAAACAAGAACCGAATATTGTGTGCTATTAGTATAAATATTTGTCATCACTAAATCAAATGGGTGATTTAATAGCAAAAATTAATTCAACATCATCATTGTCATCTTTTTCTTTTATATCCTTGTATTCATGAAGTGTTACCATTAGAATCATTTTGCTGAGGTAATTTATTCAATTGTCACATTTATCTTTGCTCATCAAGTATCAATTTATAATTTCTAATTCTTTTGACCCTCCAGGAACTAAATCTTGTTAAACCTGTAGAGATTTATGGAGTTATATCTTCAAACATGGGTCTTGAAAAAGTGAATGTGAAGGAAAGGGCCTTCTACAAAGATGATGCTAGCTTCAAAAGAATATCAAAAGTTTACCTGAAGAAGTCAAAGGATGTAGAAGACTCGTTCCTACATAGAGAAGATTCCAAGGCAAATGTATTTTCGCAAACACTTACCTCTCCACAGGATTTATTTGGTCTTAAGAAAACACTTAAAGAAATGCTGAGAAGGTGAGTCAGCCCACCGTTCACTTTTACTTATTCAGATCTGATAGGAATGAAAAACACTATGCTAGTGAATGTTCACTTACCATTTTTTATGCTCAGGAGTGCAAATAGAATAAGTTGACTGAATGATGTCCATTAGTAGGATGAATGTACGATGTGGAGGCATGCCCATACAAGTTTCGTTTGGTAGTTTTAAGGCTCGTGATATTTTTAGGACTTGTTATATGTTTCAGCCACATCCCAATAATAGCTGCAGCCTTTGTTTGGTTTCTTTTTGCCTAAGCTGTTCTTGAGCTATATCTTCATGTTGACATGATAAGGTTTCTTATCTTTTTTCATTAAGAATCTTGGTAAAAGTTTAATATTGCATAGTCTTTGGGCATTGGTTAGTAATTTCAGTGAGCTCACATATATTTTGCAGATGCCCTGTAGATGGATATCTTAACGAAGCTGACAAGTCCATCATATTAAATGCTTTGCGTTACCATCCTCAAGGGACTGAGAAGATAGGGGCTGGTCTGCAGGCTGTTAAGGTGATTTGAGAACCTGTTCTCTTATTAATAGTAGCTACTTTTGAAATTTTAGTAGATGTAGCTCTCAGAATTCTTGTGACTTAGTTGCTTGCTTTCATTTGTTGGCAGGTGGCTTTTCATCCATCACATCCAAAGTCCCGTTGTTTCATGCTTGTGAGGAGAGATGGAACAGTGGAAGACTTTTCATATCACAAATGCTTGATTGGTGCATTTGAAAAACATTTCACACAGAGTCAAGGTTCGACTTCTCAGATATCGAACTCTTCGCAGACACGCAAAGAGACTTGATCTTGATCTCGGAGAGATTAGAAAAATGATATATTTGGTTTTTTAAAATGAACTAATTTTAGTTTTTTCAAATTTGAGCTATTAATGTGAGACGGAGGGAGTGTTAAAATGAACACAAGATCATAGTATCACAATAATATACTCAAACTAACACAAATTATTCTAACGAAGTGGCTAATGATAGAGAAAAATTAGTTTGAAGCTAATTTCCATCTATTAACGACAATTATTTGACCAAATGTTCACCGTTCAACATAATTAGCATATTGTACCTGATCAAAATCATTCTCATTTTTTAACATTTGGAACTATATTTGCCAAGAATGAGTCAGGGTTATTGTGGGTATCTTGCTTATCATAAAATTTGAGATGGTTTTACATATTTTTTACTTTTCACTTGAAACAAACTTTGGGTTAGGATAGTTTACCTACGACTTGAGGATGAATAAGATCTGTCCTTGCTCATCCTAGATGGCATAGCTCACTTTTTTTTTTTCATTATTCTGAATTGCAGAAGTTAATTGGTTGATATTTACAAAAATGGGTAGCACTTTTCATTTGCAGTCCAAATTAATGTTTGGAAACCTCACCCAGCCATCAACCTGTTTCGGTTTTTGGGTCAGGTCAACCTGGCTTATTCGGCCTTGCTGGCCCAGTCCCCCTCCCTCCTTGCTTCCCAACCTCCCTTTCCCTCACCCTCCCCTCTCTCCTTCCCTTTCCCCTAAACCCTCCGAGCAATTGGGGTCTCTTCGTCTCTTCACTTCCCATATGGGGTTTCTTCCCAGCACCAGCCCAACTCTCTTCCTTTCAGCGTTCAAATGGTGTCTTAGAGAAAAGTAACTTCTTTATAGCTAACACCTTTTTTCCCGGAGCAAGGTATAATTGGATAAATATAAAAATGGATAATGGTTATTCTAAACTACTTTTTATCGAACAAAATTTTACATGATTACATAGAGAAAAGTGGGTTATCTTATTATTATGTGATTTACTTTTCTGGGACTAATTAAAACATGGTGTAATGTTTTCTTGGGCAAAATGTAAGTAGATGGGTGTCCCCTGCCAATTGTGAATGGGATAAGAGGATGTCTAGCAAGAGTGTAGAAAGGCCAAGAAGCTACAACTATGGATAATTTTTTTTATAGGATAAAGAGACTTATTTATAAGAGTTCACCCTCACACATGATTGCATTTGTTTGGGCATTATGTATCATCTACGTTCAATCCGCGATACACATAACTTAGGAGGTAAATTAGTTTTTACCTCCTTGGGCCAACGTATTCAGATAGAGGTGGAAAAAGGCTGAGTTAGGCTTGGCGTAGGCCCTTTGGAGGCCTGCATGTGGGCTAGGTTGGGCCCAGCTCTCATCTCTAAATGCAGGACCAGCATGGCTTATTGGGCCCAAAGTGTCGAGCTGGCAAAAAAAAAGGTCCATAAGGCCTTATGGACCATGCCCATAAGGCCAAACAAGCCTGCAGATCATTCCTCCATAAGGCCCATCGATTGGGCTCAGTTGGGACTCGGGCTGTGACCGATTTAGGCCCCAAACCTTAAATCTTGGGCCTGGTATGACTCGACCAATTTATGGAGTTGGATTGGGCCCAATCTTGGTCATAATGGGTGAGGCCTAACCGGCCCAACCCATTGCCACCTCTAAATTCAAATTCAGACTAACGTGAGCCCAAACTCTTATAAACTTTTTCTATAGGATAAATGAGCCCCTATAATTTGGCACCCCCAGGGCACAAGCTTTTAAAACAAGGGTAATAATAGATAGTAGCATGCTCTACATTTTTATCAAACTCAAAACAAATGCATAACGCCATCTCCCACTCACATGTTATACATGACAAGCTAAGCATGTAAAGGTATAAACACCTTGAGAGAAACAATATTCATTAATGAAGAAGCCTTATCAGCAGCAATTATTTGATTCTGGACAACCTAACCTCTCTATCTCATATGAATGTGTCTCTTGTGGTCACAAAACCATAGAGGCAAATCCTGTAGCGTACCTGCACTAGTAGCTTTCTTTCTAGCAGCAAATGCTGCCCATTTTGGCGAGATATCGATATGGCAAGATCTCATAATTTTCGTCCTTCTCAATCCTTGGTGAACACCCGAATGTAGATCCAGGTGAGTAGTCATCATTATTATTATTATTATTATTATTATTATTATTATTATTATTATTATTATTATTATTATTATTATTATTATCATTTATCATTATTATTATCATCATCTTCACATCTACGAGGGGAGTCAAGGATTCCTGTCACCATTTGGCTCATGTCAAATCACTTTCTGGATGTTTAAACCTCTTGCAAAAATTCACTTGTAGTTTTTGTGATCTAATATTTCTTCGGCTCTAAAAATTCTTGGTTTAATCTATTTTATGCTAACATGGCTTCTGGAAGAATATTTATCTATATACTTTCTCTATCCCATATTAAATGTCCTATTTAGTTTTAGGACACTTAATATGACATCGGGAGCATTGTGAATTATGGAAAACTTATAAAGGGGCGATTGATCGGCGTGCTAGAGTGATCCATCGGCCCCCCATTTACTGAAGTTGCAGGCGCTAGGGCAATCGATCATTGCCAAGCAATCAATCGACACCAAGAATGATTGTGTTAAAAAAGAGGCCAAGAGTTGGGTGATCAATTGTGGAGCGATCGATCCATACCTATTTTGGTTATGTTGAAAAATAGACCAAGAGTTTGATGATTGATCGTGACTCAAAGCAATCGATCGTTACCTAGCTAAAACCAATTGAGATATAGAATGATCGATAGCCATTGATCGATATGCATAATGGATTACAGAACATTTCATTTTGGACTCTTCCTGATTGGCTACTTTGAGATTTCATTCCCCAAATAGATAGATACAAACTTGTATGTCCTAAAAGGGTATAAAATGCTTTTCTTCTTCCTTGGGATATGTGTCTTGGCCATTGAAGAGGCTTGTAATCATCTTGTACTGATCTCCTTGCTGAATAGTAAAAATTGTGTGATCCCATAGATGTAGGCATTATTGCTGAACTACATAAAACCTGATGCACTCTTTCTCTCTTGATTGTCTCTCTTAATAATTTTTTGTTCCTCACAAAGATCCCACCGCTTTGTAGATTATAGGTTAGATCAATTCTAGTGAGAGGTATAATTCACAACAATTGGTATCAGAGCTTTAAGTTTGGGTAAATGAGACGATGTTAAAAGACGAGAAGTTCAAGATTGAGAAGTTCACGGGTCAGAACTATGGGTTTTGGTGCATGCAAATATAGGACTATCTTTATCAGAATGAGTTGTATCTTCCGATTTCTAGCGTGCGGCCAAAGGACATGGAGGTCATCGCTTAGGTGTTGCTTGATCAGAAGGCCTTGATAGCGGTTTGGTTATCTATTTCTTTATCTATTGCTTCAACTATCTCGAAGGTACACACAACAGAGGAATGTTTTGATCTCCTTGCATCAATGTTTTTGAATCTATCCTTGACAAACAAAATACATCTTGTGACTCGCTTCTTTGATCTAAAGATGGCTAATGATGATGATGTTTCGACACATTTAAACTCCTTTCATGACTTGCTTAATCAAATAGAGGCAGTTAAAGTTAAATTTGACGAGGACATTCAGCCAATTACATTGTTAAAATTTCTACCTGCTAATTAGGAATCCTTTAAGGTTGTTGTGCATAGTTTCCATTTTATCGATAAATTTAAATTGAATGATGTGTGTGGCTTGTTATTAGTTGAGGAAACTCGGCGCAAAGGCGCCATTTCTTCATCTGAATTGGCTCTAACTTTTGATTCCAAAGGTCGCCAAGGGCAAAAACAGTTTGGTGGTTAAGAAAAGTTTTAGCGGGGACGTTCCAAGTCTAAGGGAAGGAAGAATGAAGGAAAGTGTTGTAACTGTGACCAAGTTGGTCATGTTAAAAGTGATTGCAAGAATGTATCACTTGATGAAGGTAATAATAATAATAAGAATGCTAACGATGTTAATGTTGCTGATGGTGATGAATGCAAAATATTTTCTTATAAAAGTAAATGTGAATCCTCAATAATTGATAGTGGTGCTCTTTTCATGCTATATCTAGAAGTGATTTGTTTGAAAATTATGTATACAGTGATTTGGGTAAAGTTTATTTAGGCAATGACATGGCTTGTGAAATCATTGATAAGGGTGATATTAACTTGAAGCAAAATGACACAATGTTCTTATTAAAGGATGTCAAACATGTTTCTCGTCTGACTAAGAACATTATTTCTATTGGCCAATTGGCCATGTGTGGCATCGCCACTCACTTTTCGAATGACTGTTGAAAATGGTTCGGGGTGTCATGGTGATTGCTAAGGGGAAGAAATTTGGTATTCTTTACATATTTGCTAGTTGTGTTAAAAGTTCTATCTAAATTGGATATGAACATGTTGACGCACAAGTGTGGCATAGGTGCCTATGTCATATGTTAGAAAGGGTTGAAGGTTCTACAAAGTAAGGCAAAGCTACTGGAGTTGAAGAATGTTGATATGAGCTTTTGTGAGGATTGTGTCATGGGAAAATAGAAAAAAAATACTTTCTCAAAATTAGCGCCTGATAGGAAGACTAAGCATTTTGCTCTTATTCACACAAATTTTTTGGGGGCCAACCTAGGTCCCCTCTGTCACGGCTAGGGTTTTTCTAAATAATATTTTCGAAGTAAATGCAGCGAAAAAATTGAGTATTTTTTTTCTTTTTATTGACATAAAATCATACAAACTAACGACTAAAATAAACTTCAATCTGTGATTGTCGTTTTCCAACATAATAATAATATCAAACCATGAATAATAATAATAATAATAATAATAATAATAATAATAATAATAATAATAATAATAATAATAATAATAATAATAATAATAATAATAGTCGATTGAATTCATTAAATAAAGAGCCAAGTCTCATCCATGTGCAAAATCTAATAACCAACTATGAGTAACAAATAAACTATGAAATGACAACTCTCATGCCTTATTACAATCTAATGAAAATAAAGCAAATACTACTCTGAAGAAGTGAATCTCCGCTCCACGAATCTAGCTACTCTGCTACTCCTCCTCTGAGGTACCTGCATCACGGAGGTGCATGCGTATAGCCATTTATACTCAATAGGATCAAACAAGTTTATAAAACCCATTGAGGGACTAAGCTTTAATTTTTAATTATTATTCATAAGTCACTGATAATTATTCTATCGTTATCTAACTATGTTAAACCAAGCCCTCAACCCGTCTTTATAGTGTTAAAAGTCTTAGAACAATAAAGTTTCAATATCATAGACTAAACTACCAAAATAATTAAAATTGATGCAGAGGTTAATCTCTGCAAAATCCCTGAATGCCAGACTCTAACCTTATAGTAAATTATTTAACAGCAGTTTGACCTAAATTCCTAGGGCTCTTGATAGCCTACCACGAATCTAGAGATTATAGGTCTCTTATGCAGTTAGTCAGGTGGCGAGATTAATGGATGATCCTGGCTGGACTCAATGGGAGGCAGTGAAATGAATTTTCATATACCTGAAAGGTTCCTCAGGTATGACCTTATGCTTTAGTGGTCATTCTGATATTAACTTAGCTGGATTTGTTGATTCAAACTATGGAGGTAACATAGACAGCGGGCGTAGCACAAGAGGTTTGTATTTACCCTTAGCAATGGTGTAGTGGCTTGGCAGTCATAGTTGCAAAAGCTAATAACTACTTCATCTTTAGAAGTAGAATATGTACAATAACAGAATCCAGTAAGTAGTTGTCGTGGTCAAAAGTTTTCCTGAAGGAACTTGAGATGACATAAGGGAAGTGTACTCTATATTATGATATTGCATTGACCCAAAATAGTGCATTTCATGTTTGGATGAAGTATATTGATATCAAGTACTACTTTATCAAATAGTTGGTGGAGGATAAGATGTTGTACTTTGAGAAAATTCACACAAACAACAATCTAACAGATAAGTTTACCAATATGGTAACGGTGGAGAAGGTGAGCCTTTGCTCAACTTCTATTAGTTTCCTACTCTAGAGGACCAATGATGATCATTGCCAATCCACGACAATTGATCAATTTGGTGTAACAGATTATGAAACATTCCATTTTGGACTCATCCTAATTGGCTAGTTCGGGGTTTTATTCTCCAAATAGAAACATACAAACTTGTATGTACCAAAATGGTATAAAAAGACTCTTCTTCCTTGGGATATGTGTGTTGGCCATTGAACAGACTTTAGAAGTTTTTAATCATCTTGTATTGTTCTCATTGTTAAACAGTAAAAACTGTGATCCTGTGAATTGTAAAAATTGTAATCCTGTGGATATTGGCATTATTGTCAAACCATGTAATCTCTATGAAGGGCGAGGCACTTTCTGGGTGCAAGTGCGAACGAAGGGAGAGGGAGAAGTCCATAGAGAAAAGGGGTTAAGGTAATCTTCTTGCTTAACTTTTAATTATAAAAGAAAAGGTCAAAATAATACTAACCCTAAGTCCACAGGCTACATATATAAGAGTCAACTGGCTACATAGATATAAATCAAATTAAACCTAATTAAAATAGCAATAATGTATACAAGCAAAGTAGATTAGTAGCCTAAGTACTAAGGGCAGGATAGAACACAAGCGTAATATTTGAATTGTTAATCATTTGACAAAAGGATTCTTACATGGACAACTTTTTTGTTTTTTGACAATAACCTAATGGACAAATTGTTCCCTCACAAGCAGGATATGTTTATTGCTTTTCTCCTGTGTGTGGAGGCTTACAATAGATAGTTACAAATAAAATCTTTACCTTTAATTTTCTGGTTTTAGAGACTGAACATCACCTTAATTGCATTGCCTCCACGAGCACTCGTATCAAATGCTTGTTCAACTTCCATTTGCGAAAATCCGTACCTGTGAGTTATTAGCGGTTTGACATCAATCTTTCCAGTTCTCATTAAATCAAGGCAAAGTGGCCATGTGTTATTGTAGCGGAAGATACTTAGGACATCAACCTCTCTGAAGTTCAGCAAAGACAAGAGATATAAGTCAGTAAGAAGAATGATTTGTTGGACTGCATAGTTACAAGAACAAAGTGCTTTTCAGTTGCGTACAAATGAACAGCACAAGGTGCGATAATCAAATAGGAAAAATAAAATTTGTATTTAGATTTTCCTCCTATAATTGAAAAACATCTGACCCTTAGTTTTGAAATCATCAGTCAAATTAGATTTTAAGTACAGGAAACCATTCTTTACGTAGATATTTTCTCTTCACATTTGACTCTTACTTATGAAATCAACAGCAAAATTGGTATTTAAGTACATGAACCTAATCTATACTTAAATCAGATGATCCACTGTCAAACAAATATGGAGGAGATGCAGGAAGCAAATAGCATGTTACTTTTGAGCAGCAGAAGTGAGTGGAATTGTTAGCTCAGGATGGCCTCTACCAACAAGGCAAATTTTGCCTCCTGGGCTAGTTGCATTGAGAGCTGTTGTCATGGTGTTACTGAAACCAACACAATCGAATGTTACATCCACTCGGGCTCCCATGGCTTTCTGGATTTCAGTCACTTTACCTGCATCCTGAAGATATTAAAAATTTCAGTATTTTAAACATTTCTTCAAAAATTCATATTATATATAATACATATATCATAATTGACTACATATTATATATATATAATACCTCCTTCCCATTTTGATTGTCCACATTTGAAACAATATGATATTTGAGGAAACCAACAATTAAGTATATTAATTGCTATGAGAAGGATAACTTGAGATGGGACAAATGAACATGAGATAAATGTTTTTTTTATCATATGAGATTATTAAAATGGGTTAGAAAAATTAGTTTTATCCCCAATTCCCAACATATGAAATTTTAAGTAGGAGAGAAGAAACAAATTTTGCTAGAAGACTTAATACAATGCCATTACGATGGCTCATTCAAAGAAGAAATTGTACCAAACTGGAAGAGAGAAAGAAGACCTGAGAAGTTGGAGAAACTTTAATGACATGATCAGCACCAAGTTGTGCTGCAGCAGAGAGACGGCCGTCATCCACATCTGTAACAACAATTCTAGGTGCTCCAAATGCTCGAGCAGCCATCATTGTGAGGAGGCCGATGGGGCCTGCTCCTGTAATCAGAACATTTGTTTCTGGTCCGACTGCTGCACGCCGGCAAGCATGGACGCCGACGCTGAGGGGCTCGCACATCGCCCCTTCCTCCAAGTTCACATTGTCAGGCAGTTTGAAACACAAGTCGGCTGGATGCACCACCTTTTCTCAATGCACAGATGTGAATCACTTTTGTGCTTAGAAATGGTCAAACATTAAGTTGCAGTCTGCTCTAAGTATAATGCGTGCAATGGCTTTCTTTGCTACCAACACTCGTGTGTGAACAGGGATGCTTACAAACAGAGTCGAGTTGAGCTTTGGCTAGCTTGATATTGGATTAGTTCATGGTCCAAGTCCAATATATGAAGCTCGACTTGGCTATTGAATTATTATCTCAATAAAGAATTCATTCGTACGAAATATTGTGTACAAAGTGGTAGAAGTCAGGCTTATAACTATTATTATAAAACTCTATCTTGACTCTAAAAGTTCAAATCTGCACGACTCAGCTTTTAGATTCAAACTCCAAGGTGACTCAAAATTAAACTAGTGTGTTTGCGTGAGCCACAGCGTGGTGAGCCTTTGGATTTACAATCGCACTTGAGCCCGGGTGCATCTAAACAGGACTCATAAATTATATAAAAAAATTCACCTAGATTATAATTAGGGACGTAACAAGGATTTCAACACGGGGAAGAGGGGGCTCTCTTCAAATCTCTCCAAAAGTTTTTTTAAAAATAAATTCCTTAAACTTCTATTTGAATTATTAATTTACATTCTCAAAAAATAGGCCTTTCTAAGCTCATTTAGTACCAAGTTGTGTCATAATTACATTCTTACATTAAAGTTTTGATTTATAGAGTTATATATTACAATCGGAGGCACCAAAGAGAGAGGGGCGGAGGTCATACTTTTATTATAAATAATAAAGTATACATTTACATCAAGTCATCAACAAGGAAAGAAAAGAAAAAACAAGCATATACACTCACTAAGTTGAAAAAATAGATGTGTTAGTGGTGAGACAACCAGCAACATGTTTTTCCTAAAATAGATGCCCCCCCTTCCTTCAATGTAGTTTCGTCCCTAAAATAGATGGGCCCCCGTCCCTCAATGTAGTTCTATCCTTGATTATAATCTTACTCTTAATTATACCATCATATAAAGTAATGTAAATTAAGTGACTATAGAATTTTGATTTTTGAACTATTTTACCAATATTTTTCTCTTAATTCTTATTTTACCTATGTTTTGTATCCTTACGCTCTTTAATATAAGTTTGAATTGATATGCGATTTAAAAATATTTAAGTAAAATTAATTACTTAGATTCTTTGAATTGTCTTGCCACATGCTAACATTATACTAGGGATGATATGGGAGGGACCCAATTTATTAGATTATGCTGATTTTGATTTTGTAATATTATATCTTGCATTCCAGATTCGCGTATTCTTAGTGTTGTTAGAAAGCTTTCAATGAGCTCTATCAATTGAAGTCCTACATGACTATTTTCTCAAATTCTTTTTATGGGCCCCATTATACAATATACTTCTTGATAATAAATTTTTTTATTTTTTCAATATTATACATGTTTGGATTTACGTATTTTTGACTCCCTTAAAAAAACTCCCAATAAGCTCTATTAAATGAGACTCACTATCGAACTGAATATTGTGTTATATAATATAAAGTTCTTTGACACTATTGTCTTTGCTAACCTATGACATAATATTTAGCATATGAGACTTAGACTAATAGTTGTTTACTATGAGTATATTCAGGTTAATCTTGTGTGTTAATTTATAGTTATTATGATCTTGTAAGCATGCATTGCAACTTTAACATACATGGGAGACCTTTGTTTAATACATATTTTATTTTAAATTTAATTTATATTATCTAGTTTGTATTTACATGTATTATGTGTGTGCATTCTTGCTAGTTGAATATGAGTATTATATCAATTAATATTTTTATTTGTTTGGAAAATTGTGCAAATTTGGATAAATACTTACATTTTAAACTTGATAACATCATTTTTTATATATCTAGAATTTTGATATATATGACTCAATTTTGACTTGTTGAGGCTCTGTCCAGTGCCGACTTGACTCAAAACAGTTATAGGCCGAGTCTGAGACTCAAGTTTTAAATCATTGCTAGTTGAGCTTATTTCTTGCACCCCTTGATAGTAAAGCTTGCTCATTTCCCCAACACCCCCCCTAAAGCTCACCTCAACAAATTTACTCCCTTCTTCCCATATTAATTGTCTAGAATAGAAAACCTAAATGAATTTAGTTTCTTTTTTTTGGTTTTCTAATCCAAAGTTCATGTAGGTTTTCTAATCCAAACAATTCATATGGGATATAGGGAGTTTTTTTCTTTTCTTCTTGTCAAACCTCTTAATTTTATTCCTATCCCACATTAATAGCTACGTTTAAATTTTCAAAATGAACTAATTTTAATTTATTTTAAAAAATAAAATATAGCTTGTAATGTAGGACAGAGTGAGTATCAAGAAAACGCTTGCTTAAATTTTTAGCTACTTACTCGGACCTGGTACTGGTATTATAGCCAGTACATGAGAACTAGACCACTATCAATTCAATCAGCCTTCCCCATCTTAATTTAAAAACAGCCATGGGAGGAGTTTCAAGTTTTGAGTACTATTTCCTTCGGAGTGTCCCCCGTGGGGCCATCCCAGCCCCATGGCCATGGATCCCCTTTAATGGGGTTGATGTATCTTAACCTAAAATGAGCATAAGCAAAACTCAGTGCTTCAAAATATGGAAACAGCTAAACCTGGTTTGCCAGTGAGCCATGAACTGGAGGAGTAGCAAAGAATTTCATATTGGGGCACACATTGTACCGGCCATTCCTGCAGAGGCCGCAGCGCCTGCAGCTGATACCAGGCTCTAAAGCAACCCTGTCACCTATATCCACATTCTTCACCTCACTCCCCACTTGTTCAATGATCCCAGCACATTCATGGCCAATAACCATCGGCTCTTTCACTACGAAACAGGAAGATCTCATGTTCTGCATATCACCACAAAAGTTGCAGATAATCAAATTACACAGCTATGTTGGGTACATCAATGGACACACAATGAACTGTGCTAGGAGAGGTGAAACTACTTTGAGGTACTTTACATCACTTCCGCAGATGCCCACAGCCTTGATCCGGACCTTGACATCATATGGGCCTAGAAGACGAGGAAACAAAGTACAAAAAAGAAAGAACAAAACTTGCTGCATATGTTTCAGTGAATTGAAGAAAGAGTCCCTGAAAGAAGTTAAGAGAAAAGTACCCACACCTAATGGAGGGAGCTTGTACGGTTGAATTTTAAGACTGTTCACTGCAACAAGCCATGCCGCCATGTTCTCCGCATCATCGCCTTGTCCATCTTTCCCCATTTGCTTGCTTTCTTTCTTCTTGGGAAGAAGCAGACTGAAATGGCTGTGAAAGTAGAGGGGTGGGTAGAGGGATGGCTAGTCCATTCAGGAATGGACATTTTGTTGCTTTGTCTCATGTCAAATTCCGTCTGTTTGGGCAGGTACAAGCTGTCTTTTAGCAATAATTGAACCAAGAGAGCATTCGGTAAAGGAATTCTAACCTGAGCCTCACTTGACATGCGTCACATCAACTTACCAGAATAATACTCCATGATTTTATGATTATAATTCATAAACGTATAAATCTATCTCGACTAGTCGTTATGACGTTATCAGGCAGGGAATTCTAACTGCCCTAAGCAAGAGATAGCCGTGTGCTTGAGCAGTGTTAAACATGCCAAAGATCCTTCAAGGCTACCCCCGCCCCCACCATAAAATTAGCCGGTAAGGCCGTGACCAATAAGAGCCAAGGACAATTCCTGACAGGAGGTTTCAGGCACCCTTTTGAAGTCATCGACAAAGTTTAGCACCTCAGAGGGGCCCTTCGATATGGGACGAAAAGGGACTGAGAAACCGTGCAATAGGGGCCACAAATTTTCACCACCTGGTCCAAGCACTGTAAAGGCTTCAGCAATTAGATTCATTTTTTTATGAGAACAATTGAATCGAGTTCAATACAAACAAATTCCGGGCAACCATATATCTCAAATGCTCAAAGAGTAAAAAAATTTGATGAAAAAATTGATATATTTATATCAAATCTGGAACGAATACATCCACCTTTCCACTAAATCCTCTCTCTGCCTACCAAATTTTCTTTAATTTACAATAATAACTCAAAATGGACAACAAATTGAATCGCCATGACTGTATGAATGCGTGTGAGAAAACGAAGATTATGCTTTTGGACTTTCATGCATCAGGGTAAAGTTGCCGCGGGTGCGCCTTCTTTTGACAGCCAACGCCACACTTTCAGCTGGCCAGTACCATCCCCAGTGAAGAAAAGTCCACCAGGTCCTGCTTGCATAGACAGTATTTCTCTCTTTGCAAATATCCTTCCCCTTTCAAAAAATCTAAATACAATAGCAGAAAATGAATCAGAATCTCTCGTACATCAGAAATAGTAAAAAAATGTTCCCATTATCACCCCCCCAAAAAACCCTAAAATCAAATATATACTTACGAGGGCAAGTCATATAATCGGACTGCATTATCATCGCAGGAGCACATTAAAACTGGTTTTTCTTTTGAATCGTGCATGCCGCACAGGCTAAGTACACTCTGTCAGAAAACAATAATCATAAGTTTGTTACCAAATCTATACCATGACAGTTAAAGCAAGAACAACATCATCATAGATCTCTTCACAATACAGTTTGCGTGAAGGAGATCTCTCTCTTTTGGCCAATGCCAGAAGCATAGCTCAGTAAAGGAGCGTAGATTTAAGGGAAATTACTTTTATTCTCTTCCACATTCCTCAATTTGCAAGCTGCTGAAGGTCAGCATGCATGCAGAGTAACCCTAAAAAAAGGCACAAAAAGTACAACCCCTCATGGATCTCGCTCAACCATTTCCATTCAATTAATGATCACCATTTCTTTTACGATTAAGCCAAGCTCTTTAGGTGTGACAGTAGTTACATAGATAAACAGAAAATACATACGTGTTTTTCACTGTGGGTGTAAATCACTTCCAAAGTTTCCTCTTCAGTCATAGCCCAAACCTGCAAGCGCAAAATAATTTTAATTGATCTTTTAGCACGTGATACTTCTAATGAAAAGACAAACAAAAAAACATAATTCCTCAGAAGGCATGAAACATAAACATGCTTACAGACAGGACTGACCTTGATTGTATTATCCAATGAGCAGGATAACAAGTACTTGTCCCAGAAAAGAACAGACATCACAGCTGATGTGTGATCTGTCAGTGTATGCAAGCACTGTAAATTGTCAAGGTCCCACACCTGAGATGTGCATACGTACATATTATTTATTGACAGCATATTCTAATGACATTATCATTTCACACAGATATAATGTGCCTAACTCTGCAAAACTATCTTCATACTCAATGTACAACTTGAATTGCGAAAAAGTTAAATATTAAATGAACATAATGCTCAAGAATTAACAGCAATAATGCTTAAACTCAAAGAAGAAATCGAGAAAGGCTACAACAACAAAGCAATGTAAGCTGTATTTTAGTAGAGAGAAAGTGATTTAAGCATTTGCAGTAAAATAAACTTACCTTTATCCTATGGTCCATAGAGCCAGAACACAGCCTGCCAGCCCTCACAAATAATGATACAACTGCAAGACGGTGACCAGTCAGAGAAGTAGGTTCTTCAAAACAATTTCCAGCAGCATTAGATCTCCAAGCCAGTATACTTCCATCCTGTAGTGATTGCCATGCATAGAAATATTCAAATCTAAAAGAGCTACTTGATCTATTTAGAATGAATTTCAAAAACCTAACTTGTAGCTATACAAAACAGGAGAAAAGAAATTAACATCTAGAAAACAAGCTACCTGGGTTCCAGCGAAAAGGATATCATTGCCAACATTTAGAGCATATACTTGTCCAACCGGGCCAGAAAGGCTTATATCAGTACTTGTTTGAATGTTCCATGCCTGAAAACCCACAAATAAGACAAATATTAAAACAATACTAATCTGAGATTAATGAAGTTTACATCCGAATTTGTCATGAAGTGTATATATATTGTCTTGAATTGACTCCGTTTTCTGACTATGTCATTGAAAACTTGCTCTTACCTTAACCAAATTTGGAATCCCAACAAATATCCATGGCCCCTCACTGATCAGACATCCAACTTCACCTCCCATATTAATCACCCCAGCGCACTGGCAAATGCATAGATACACCAGATTATTAATTCAAACCAAAATACATAACTACTAATAGAAACAAAATTAAGAAAATATATTCACCTTCCCCGTATGACAGTCCCAAATACAGACAGATTCATCCTTGCTCCCCGTATAAAGCTTATCAGACCCTTTCGGAAGTGCAATCCCACTAATAGACTGCAACAAACAACACTCTTCCGATAAGAACAAAAAACAATTGGGAAAAAAACCCTTGAAAGAAATGAATTAAATCAATAGCTACAGAAACAACCTTCAAATGTCCTTCTAGTGATGCCAAGTAGGTGTAATCCTCTCCCACTGACCAGGAATGCAGATATCTGCATCTCTCTCCAGCAGAGCAATTCTCTTCCATCCACTGATTACAAACCTTATTAAAATTCTGGGAAGCAGTAGCAGTGGGAATCTTAGAAACAGTATCACAGGCCTCAGGCGTCGTGGCAGTATTAGCTTGAGTTTGAGAAATTTTGGTAGAACCAGCATGGGCCGCGGGAGTCTTGGAAGCAATAGCAGGGGTTGGGCAGATCTCCACAGCAACAGCAGGAGTCGTGGGAACCTTTAAAGTACTGATAGGGGGAGTCCTTGAAGCACTAACAGGAGGCTCGGGAGTCTTGGAAGCAATTGCAGGGGCTGGGGAAGTCTCCAAAGTACCAGAAGGAGCCGCAGGAGTCTTTGAAGTACAAATAGGAGCACCAGGAATCTTTGAAGCAGTAGCAGGAAATGTGGAAGTCTGTGGAGCCACATTTTCATCTATGGTTCTACGATCTCGGACCCACTTCAAATGAGCAGTTTGGCCAGTGTATCCGGGCATCCCGTTGTTAATGAAGACTTGCTGCGGATTGCTGATCGCTTCTAGCGACCTGATGTGTAGGTAGGGGCAGTTATATCGCTTGCAGTTGCCATTAAGGTAGTACTTGCACACCGTTTTCTGTCTACAGCCAGTTGCCGCCGGCTTTAATGGACCATGTCGACCATGGACGCTCTTAGTTCTGCTACGGTCACTAGCAACTTCCGTGGCTAGAGAACACCAAGAAATGAACAACAAACAGCTTAAACCAACACTTAAAACAGTAACACGTCAAGATCCTCCTTTTTTCTCCATTGATTTTTGAAATCCCGTAAAATCTGCAAATTCAGCATGCTACTTCCTTTTCTGTTGCCACCATGAAAAGCAAGGAGCTTGGAATCCAAATTCAAGGATAAAGACCATCCTTTCCTCTACCGTTCCTCGGAAGCAACAGAAATATACATAGCTAAGCCCTAAATCATCATATCAAAATCACAAAATACCCGCACCTCGAATACCAACAAAACCATAACAATCCATGATTCATAGTGATACCTTCAGCTTCCCGCAAAAAAAACCTAAGTTCCATACAGGATCCCACAGAAGCCTAAAAATACAATCCAAAATTGACAGTAATACCTTCATGTCTGCCGAAGAAAAACCCGAATTTTTTTATAGAATCCAACAAACTCTCAAATATCCAATCCGGCTTACCTCGAAATCAACCACCATGAAACTCACTCTCTACAAGAAACCCTAGAATCGCCCTCCGCCCACCCCAGAATGGCGCGGGCGCGGACGAGAAGAAGAAGCATCTAACCCCGACAGAAGCCGAACCCCGCGCCCGACACCGCAACATCGGCAGCTGCTTTCTTCCGCTGATCCAGACGCCCAAGAAAACCGGAGAAAAAAGGAGAAAGCTTGACACCAGAAGAAGGAAACCAGAAGCGAAGCAGACCTTGATCGGAGACCGCCAATTGGAACTTCCTTCTCTGAACCGCCGGCATTGGCTTCGAATCCGAAGCAGCAATCGAAATCAAACAGCTTTTGGAGCCGAAGAACGTGAAGCAGAATCAGAGAGCCAGCGAGCGAGCGACCAGAAGCTAATCTCAGCAGAGAAACTGCGGACGATGAAATTTAAATTGGGCCCCTTTCGGTCGTACAATGCTTGGAAAGTGGGCTTGTCGCTTAATCGAAATTACTTAATTGGGCTTTGAATTGCTAAAGCGTAATGGGCCTTCAGACATGTCCGTGGGTCAGATACAATAGTAGGGACTGTGCATCAAGGGATAAACAAGTCCATGCGCTCTTATCCAAAGCTAAATAAAAAAAAGCCTTATCTAAATCTGACTAGTCACTGGATCATGGGGATGTAACAACGTACTTATCTTCAGGCGGAAGCACTGGGCCCAGCAGCACATGAAGGCTGCATCTTAATTTAACGGCGGGGGCCACGGCCTGTTTTGGGTCGCACAAGTAGCACTCGACATATGGTCCCTCGGGCCCACGATTATAAGTGGGCCCAATATAACCGGTCTGAAGTCTAAATTGTCATCTATGATCCTAAACTTCGAGTATTTATCTGGTAATTAGCCCAAAATCAGCATTCAGAGGTGCACATGGCCATAGAAATCGACCGTAGCTGGTCAATCTAAGAGTTCAGATTGTCTGGTTGTACTATTATAGTAATTACTCTGGTCATACGCCCATTATAAAAAATGTGTCTATTTATTTTAAAAAACTGCTATATGATAAACATCATCCCATGGAGGCAGGGGCAGGACTATGTTTTGACAGTGAGGGCCATAACCCCCCTAGTTTAAAACTTCTTCTATACATCTAATATATATATTTTAAATTAGATAATAAAAAAATTAGGTATATAATCAGCCATGTCCTTCTCGTTCTGCCACTAAACCAAATTCTTACAATAGGGGGCTTATTTTAAACTCATTATATATAGGCACATCTAAATATCTTTCTTTACAATATCCCTTCAAATAAAATACTCCCTTCATCTCATATTAAAAAAAAATAATATTTTTTATTAAATAGTAAAAATCACATCAAAGAGAATAAAAAATAAATTTATAATTTTTTAAGTATTTAATTATTTAAATTTAATAAAATAGAGCTATTAATATAAATAATTTTTTTTAAAATAAAACTATTAATTTAAGACGAAGAGAATAAGTATGAATAAATATAGTCATGGTCTAAAGTTTGTATTCGCGAAGCGCCCACAGTGAAGAAGCAATTAGAAGTCGTTGAATTTGAAAATCGATGTATTAGTGCGCACTATCGAATTTCAAAATTGAGGGCTACCCCATAATTCATCCCTATGGGCTGGGCTCATTTTGCGTGTTTCTCACATTTACCGTGTCAAATAAGTGGTGAAACGTGATTAATTCCAAAATAACCCTAATCATTCGAGAAGCTTGTCCCTGCCCTCAGTGGGGTCCGCATAGTGGGCCACACAACTTTCCGTGGGGAGGCGGGAAGGTATATGACTAGTCGTGTTGGGCATGGTTCGCCCGCGGGCCCACTCTCGATGTGCCAGGCGGTTGACATTCCAAGTGGCCCACCGCTCCACCACTTGTGGACCACGCAGCCTCCATGGTCACGCGAGCATTGAAAACATGAGAAGGGATGCCAAGCGGGCCCGGAACCGGGCCCACGCAAAGCCCGTGGCGGCCCAAGAATAAACCGCCACCTAACATCCCTCCCTCTTATTAGATTACGAAATTACCCTTCTGCTGCGCAGGGTCAAACCTTGTGGGCAGTTATTTGATAGTCAAATCTCCCGCCACTTAACGGCCGTTGATGGGAGCCCACAGCCCCAATAAGGTAATTTCGGCCCACTTCCCAAAAGAGAAGGTCGTTCACGTAACGCCAACGCCACACGCCCACATCCCACGTCGCGTGGTCCCGCGGCCCAACCCACTCCCCCCCACCTCCCTCACATTCGTCCCCGCCACCTCCCCTATAAAAGCCCGGCGCAGAGCTGCTTCTCTTCATGCTGCAGTCTGCAACTCCCGGGAGCTCGTCATCGTCGTACATGGCAGCCGTGGGCAAGGTGGTGGCTGATGCCGCTTCGTGGTACTGCGCGTTCGTGCTGGTGGCTCTCGTGCTGGTGGCGTCTGTGAGGGAGATACGCATGGTGGAGGAGGAGCTGCCGAGGGGGGAGATGGGGAGGATGCTGGAGCTCCACCGCAGGCCGTGCGACGAGATTTACGTGGTGAGCGAGGGGGAGACGCTTCATACCATCAGTGACAAGTGCGGTGACCCGTTCATAGTCGAGCAGAATCCTCACATACAGGACCCGGACGATGTCTTCCCCGGCCTGGTCATCAAGATCACTCCCAGGAGGCCCAGAGCCTTGTGATATTAGTATCTCGGACCTGAGCTTTCTTATTTGCTTCATACATGGTTTACTGTAATACAATCAGAGAAGAAGAGCTCTTTATGTACATATATTTTGAATGAATACAGATTACAAAGACAAGAATATTTGTACGTGATTGAATTCTGTTTACTTAGTTTCTGTTCAAGAGAGCTGTATGATTCCTGGGTGGCAGAAGGAATTGTGTTTTCTGCTCATGTTAATACAATACTTAATGAATAATTAGAAATTTTAACGACAGTTGAGGGGCAGAAGTTTCATGACAGAAAGCAAGCTCCTGGAAGAAGAAAACAGTTGCTGACTTGCTGATTCTATATTCATAAAAGGAAGAGGCAGTTGGCGTGCATCTTTGAATGGGTCTTGATGATTTGGTAATTTAATTAAGAGAAGCTAAACATGGTTGTTTGGTGGGTAATCCATTGTTAGCTTCGGGTTGGAAATGTGGGTTACTTGTGCACCAGCCATCACACAAAGATGATGGGACATGTGTGTATTGTAAAAGGAAAGTTATGTATTGTGCTCTTGCTTGATGTATTTGTCTTTACTATTGAGAAGTATTTTTTATGTTCTAATATTTAAAATTGATGTTGATGCTAATATACAGTGTTATTAAATTTATAATTTTTTATGTTTGGCACTATTTCAATATAGAAAATAAAATTGCTTCCCTCCTATTACCCGTCACCACCAACATCACAATTTTGTAGAGGTCCGGGGACTCAGCAGGCACATAAAATAGTGGCAAAATTTTGGCCAAATCCTTTTGATCACATACCTTCCAACACAGTAGCCCACTAGGCCCCCATAAGACGAATTTTTTCTGGTCTCTATAAATGATTCTAAGTTGCAACTAGAATCAAATTTAATAAAAGGGATAAAACCTAATCTATTAACATCTTAATTAAAAGTCAAATGTTAATTGTGTACCACCATTATGGGTATCATGAATATAGAGTCATAATTAATCGTTGAGTAGTTTATTAACCAAATTTAGTTGTGGACTAAAATTTAATTTATTAGCATCTTAATTGTCTCTATAATTGCCATTAACTTGCAACATAATTTTATATGTCCTTAAAACCAGGCCCATCTTGGCCCGTCGAATCCAGTCCCACTGGACTCAGTCAATCTTGCAAACTGGGTCATTTAGTTATAAAATTTTGGCTAAATTAGATTAATGTTGTTCTAGCCTATTTTTAAAAGGATAGAGATATTTCTACACCCTATTTTTTTATATTATATGCCTTAACACTATTTATAGTTGGATAAAAAAAAATATTCTTATGTTGTTTAGTAGGACCTACCTTTCCTATCTAATCAAAAGTAGTGTAAAACCATTAGTATAAAAAAATAATGTATAAAAATATCATTTTTCTTTTAAGACTGCACAATTAAGACAAATTATTTTATTTAGGAAGTACTTTGAAGTTTGAACCCTCACTAGGCCCCAGCATATAAATTGTGTTGTAATTTTTCTGGTCTATAAATGACTCTAAAAGTTGTCATTAGTATTAGAGTTATTACAAGGGATAATATCTAATCTATAAACATCTTAATCCAAAGTCCAATGTTGATTATCTACTTACTACCATTATGGGTATCATGAATAGTCATTAACTAGTTGTGGGTAGTTAATAACCTAATTTAGTACCGCCCTCACATTTTTTTTGCATCAAATTAATGCATTTGACGTGTGATGATCTTAGCCACCAATTTTGATTAAATGAACCACCTAGCTTGAATAATCCGGATGAGTGGCATGTGTGTCACTCTTTGACAATTAACATGGCCTTAGGTGGAGAACTGTTTGGTTGTAGTTATCACCGGTCTAGCTATCGTCACTCTCCCACGCCTAAGTATTGCATGTCCATGTCTTCTTTTCTTTTGCCGAATCCACTATCAGACAGGAGGCGCCGTCCATGTCGTAGTTGCAGGTTGTTCAACTCCACTTTGTATATATGTAAGCTTATCTAAAATAGAACTTCACTTTGTCTCTGGCTCTCTGCCAAAGCAATTGGTTAGGAAACACAGAACTGGTCTTGGGTTTTATTAAATATGCTCGAAGCTGATGAAAAGGCATCATAACGAACAACCACAAGAGGGAATCTGACTTTTTCTTTAATTTTTTTTTCGGATGGAGTGGATGAGTGGAACCAAAATCTTTATAGTGCTATAAACTGGTATGAAACAACAATGGAGCTACAAAACATACACTCCCTATGTCTCAAATTAAAAGTTTTATTATTTTTCAAAATGAACTAATTTTAGTTTATTTTGAATTATTAATATAGGACAAAGGGAGTAACATGTGAAAGGATAATGATTTTTCTATTCTATTTTATATTCAATAAAACCTTACATGAGGTTTTGATTGGACTGAGAAAAGTTGACCTCTATGTACCTTATTTGGAGTCTTATGTGGCATGGTTACAAGGCTCTGGTCATGGAGCCCGGTCAGGCTAGACACGTCCAAACATATTATATCTTCCTTTCTAGTTCCATCTCACCTCATGCCCCAATTAAAACTAGCATTGACAATAAGGTTTGGCTTTCAAGCAGGTAGCAATTAGCGTTGAGTTCTATCTAAGCCTCTCACTGATCTCGTGGTGAGGTGTTTGTTCATGGCATATGGTCAGGGATAGAGCTCAGAAAATTACTCAAGGGCGGGTGCTTCATTTGCAAAATAACTAGTCAAAGTGCACGTGATGAACATAGTTGTATTGTCACTTCCTTTTTTACAAATAGTTAGATAAATCATTTGATCATTAAGTATAACCCAATTAGAGACTTCAGTGGAGTATTATAGGAGATTAGTTGAAGAAATATTTAGAAGGAAATGTACAATATACTCGAAAAATCTAATATTATCTTTATGTAGCTTGTAGGTTTTTTAATATCCCCTCCTCACCACCCACTACATTATAATATTACAGGTTCTAAATCCATCTCTCATTTTTTTGGCACTTTATTTTTTCCCTTACAAAATTATATATTTTCCACTCATATGCGTATTTACTTGCATTATACATTGTGCTCGCTATAATATTTTATAAAAATATTATGGTACACGTCTTAAATTTATCACGTGCAAATTCGATCATATAATAGAGGGAAAATATGTATCATATACCATGACTAACTGATAATTATTAAATACTCCTTCCATCTCATATTAAATGTCTTTTTTTTTCAAAATGGACTAAAAGTTCCCTAGGCCCTTACTTTATTAAAGCATATACATATGAAGCTTTACAAGTTTTAAACTAATTAGGATGTCTCATAAGGCATGAATGGAGTTTATAATATTTACAGAGAAATTAGAAGAAAAGTAGAGAAAAGAGGTAGGTGGCTTTGGTATTTAGAGAAGCAAAATTGATTGTAGGTCTTCTTGGGGTGGGAGAAGGTGAGACCTTTCCAAATAAGGTTATGCTCACATCGGGAAACCTGATTGCTAATTCTATTTTGTATTATGCTAAGACTGAGAAAGTTCTAAAAAGAAGTCTTTCTATTGAGAGAAGCTTTCATCTTTGCTTAACATTTTTAGGTAGGACTTCTAATTGTAAGAACATAAGTAGTCATATGTGTTGTATTGACTTATTTCAGTGAACAAAATAATGTCAAATTGATATGTAATTTGAGTCAAAGAATAGAATGCTCACTGCTCAAGATTACAAGGATGAAGCAGATCAGAAGACTCAAAAGTATTTTCGCAAGTAAAAACATGCACATACATCACATCACACACTTCGGATAATGGGTTTATCATATTAAAATATGAGAAAAATAATGAGTGAAAAATGAGTAAATAATTACATAGGTAAGTAAAATTTTCATTCAAGATTAACAGGGAAAAAATTGAATTTTGGTACTATAGTAGTGCTATGCAAATCACTATAGCATCGATCAATTGATGAACAATAGCTATCAATCGGGTAATGTAGTAATTCTTTATAAAATGAAATCGAGAGTTAAACGGTTGATTATTGTAGTGGTCGATTGCTGAAGCTCATAGTTTCCCAAAATAGGTCATTTTGAGTTGAATTTGATTCCTATTTGAGGTCTAACACCTAAATCGACTTAGTTATCTATATAAGGGGTGTTTTGGATATGAAAAAAAAAATGAGGGAAGTCATTGGTAGCATAGAGAGATATTGATGAGTCTACTGTATTTTGATTTGAGAATATAGAGCTTTTCATTGGCTACATGCTTTGAAGATCAATTCAATTAGCCGAAAGTGAAGAGAAATTTATAACACAACACACACAAGAGCTTGAGGAGTTGCAGAGAAGTTTTTCATCAAGGAGTGATTGAAGAAGCTTAAAGGAAGATCAACAATCAAATGAGTCTTTGATTAAGTTGTTAGAAGAAGACAACCAAAACACTAAAGAGGGAAAACTTCAAGGGTTCAACATAGGGTGAAACTTAAAGGCCAACAATGATTGAACAAAGAAAAGACGTTTTCGTTTGTGTTGAGGCAAGAGGTTGGTTGGTTGTTCTTGGGTTTTATACGTTCTTGCTTACTAGTGCATTAATTTAGTCCTAGTTGGGACTGTAGTGATTTTTTACCGTAGTTGGGGTTTTTAATGTTAAATCCTTGTGTGGTCTTATATGCTTTATGGTTTGATTAGTTGATAGTTTCATACCCCGCCACACCCCCTCTTACTCGAACCCGGTCAAAGGAGATGTGACAAGGCGCAACAAAGCAGAAATGCTAACCCAAGAGGGCTAGATCGAAGTACACAACAGGTACCCTTTGTGAAAAAGCAAAATAATGGAAGGTGGAGAAATTAATTAAAGTCTTACTTAGTCCATCACATACCCACGTAACCTCATGAAGGAACATATATGGTCTCAAGCCTTAAATGACAACATATATGTCTAAGCCATTAAACAAAGCTATCCATAACATGTAAAGAAACAAAGTTCTAATATAAGTCATAAACATATGTCTAACATATCACATGAGAACTATCCCATACTTCATGCATATATTTGTTGCCTCCACGCTAATAAAAGAGATCATCCTAAGCACTTGCATGACACAACTATGCAGCCTCAAAACAAAACATATAAAAAAGGGTGAACTTAGCTCAGTAAGGGTTTTGAATAAAACATAAAGCTCACATCACACCACAACATAATCCTAAAGAATCATGACATTAACACATCCAATCTATATAAATTATCTCATTCATGCTACACATATCCTCAAACAACACATGTGTATTATGGTCTTAATTATATTTCATAATCACATAAGCACAACCTACATTCATTCAATCTCATAATCTATTCACATCCTATGTGAATAATTATTATCATTCCATTCACATCCTGCATAATCAAGTGTAACCATTTACATTCATCATGCATGTTTAAGTTTCATCATTCCATACACACGTGTAAAAATGAACAAGTGTCTAAAATCAATACAACCATTCAAACACTCCTTCAGGCCGTTTGAAAGGGAAGAAAGACTTCCCATTGGCCCCTTTGGCCGTTTGAAAGACATGGCTCATTCGAAGGGTTGGTCGTTCGATTGGCCCAAAACGTATATAGTTTGTCTTCTTCATGTCGAAATTGAACCATAATTATTTAAAAAATTCATAATAATTCTCAAAACATTATGAAATTTCATATATTCATTTCCTAAGCCTAAAACATGGCAGATCTAACATTTCTCATGCTTAAATTTGCAAAGCAACATCAAATTATTTACTTTAGAAGAATCACCATATCCAATAAAAAAACTTCAAAAACTTGAACCTACCCACATTCATGGTGCTATATACAAGAAACCTCTTCAAATGAAACCCCCTACCTCTAATGAGATCATCGATCTCTTGAATGATCTCCAAGCTTAAGAGTCCTTACCCACATATGAGGGTTTTTATTAGTCCTAAGCAAAATATAATTTTTTCTACCAAAATAGACTCAAATCAACAGGTAGTGGTAGATCCAAGACTCCATTGTGTGAAAAACGAAAATCAAAAGATCTAGGGTTTCAAATAAAGATTAAAGAGAGAAACTTGATGGAAATAAATTTTAATCAATTGAAATGATTAAGGAATGATTAAATGAAATTTTACCTTAAGATGAGATTTCCTCTTTGGGAATAGGGGTAGAACCCTAGCCTTTTCCAAGTCTCAATTTTTCCCCAAATGAGAAAGGGCTAAGGTTTTCTATTTATAGTAAGTCACTTATTAGGCTAAAATCACTTATCGGGCTAGGAAATTAGCCTAATAAGCCTTAAGTGAACCCACATGTATGCATTAGACCTAAAAAATGAAATTAACCAAACTCAAGCCTATTTTAAAAAAATCAAGAGAAGGTTGGAGGCCGAAGAGGTTAGCACGCCATCTAATATAGACATGGGTCCCACAGTGGGACCCACTTCCATTATTAAAGAATTTAAATGGTGAAGTGACATCAAATAAACTAAAAATAAAAATAGAGTCAAGAAATTTATAATGAAACTAACCCATTACCCAAAGAAAATCAAACATTTTTACACTAATAATAAAGTATTAAAAATAGTATATCTTACTAATAGTTTCATGAGGAATGTGCGTAGTCATCATGTTTTTATTAATTCCGCTATAGAAAAAATTATATGCCTAGAGGTAAGAACTCATAATTTTTATTATCAAACTACTAATTTTAGGAGTAATCTAGTGATTCACTAGGTTGATTAGACGATTATTAATCTCTCACTAACTAAACTTAGAGCTCAAGTTGGATACATTTATGTAAATAGTTGAGAGTTGGAGTCTTGACTATTGTATTATTTGATACTTGCATTTTCTTATGAAGTTTCACAAGTTCTAAATTAATGAGAACTTTGAATTCCATTTTTTATATGTAGCTATAAGGTGAAATACATTGGAGAAATTATTGCAATATTTTAGGTCCTTTGAGTTCTAAATTAATTAATAGTTTCTTTAAAAGTTCAATATAGGTATAACTTGACAAAAATCTATTTAGTACTTCTCTGAAGTTCTAAATTAAATAAAAATTTCTTTGAAATGACAATATAGACATAATATGATAATAATCTACGTCCCCCTTCTCACTTTAATAATAGTATAGATATAGAAATATATTATTGCAATATTTCATATATCTTGAGTTCTAAATTAATAAAGTGTTTTTTTTTAAATAATATAGGTATACCTTGGTAAAAAATTTGCCAATTTTTCACTTTTATAATACTATAGATATAGATTAGGGGGCCTCTTGTCCCACCTAAAAGTGCAAATCATATAGCCATGTGGTCCCACCTAGTTATTAATTTAAAATTTTGTAGGACGGGGAGCAGTCCCCTTGGAGGGAGGGTGATCTGATCATCCTGCCTATGGCGGACAGTTTGGAGATAACCCTTATATATTGCACTTAGCAGTTCCATTGGAGTGAGAGTGATCTTATCATCTCTCCATCAATGTTGATGCAGTTATACCCACTGTATATATCAAGTTTGGCTTGGGAGCTTCTGTTCTGTTCGTTTCCGCTTTAATATGGTATAGAGTATGTTGCTATGTATGTTATGTATTCTACATTAATAGTTTTATGTCTATGGGTTTTGGTTGTGTTCCTTTGGTTAGCCTGCCCGTATATACACCCCTTAAAAATAGTATAATAAATAAATCTGCAGCAGATTGTTACAAAAAAATCTAACAAGTCTAACTTGTTGGGATTATTAATTTTATATTTGAACACGCCAAGATGAATTATATATTGATGGTAACAACAATAAGGACAACGACAGTGTAGATAATGCTGATAGTTGCGTAAGTCTGCTGGAGATTGAAGCTCGAGTTTCCGACAAGGACATTCCTGTGAAGGCTCTTGCCGAGATTGAGCAGCTACATCAATCGGTTGTTAGCACCAGCGTCACGCCCTTTGCCAATTATTCACTAGACATTATTGTGGTTGAGCAGGAAATAATGAATAGAATTATCACAAGGGAAGATTACTTAGCCTTGTTGATCATTATTGAATGTGATAGCCTTGGTTTCAATTGAAGCAATTAATGGTTCTTAATCTGATCGCAACAACAATAAGGACAACGACTGTGTAGATAATGCTGATAGTTGCGTAAGTCTGAATTGATGAGGAGATCAGACGTCCGAAGGGGAGAAAAGCATTCTGAAGAGCGTTGTTTTTGAAATATCACAGTTGAGGTACTGGCGCTGACACTTTTTGTTAATTCCTTAGGGACAATGTTTTAATATTTTGCATTTGCTGATTCCAAACTGAATCACCCTAAATAATGTCAACCTAGTGTGTGTATGCCGAGTGCTTTAGGGGTGTGATTTCAATCACACGGCCTATAAACATGAGATAGGCGGGTCTGCCTGCCTGCTTCGTGATAATGAGATATTATGATGTGTAATACAATGGTTGCATGCTGATGCGCATGTGAATCGGCGCTTATTTACTTTTATTATTAGAATTAGGGGTAAAAATTTTAAGGGTCAGGCCAGCCTACTCATCTTGTAAATGTACAGGTTAGAGCTTAAATTTTTTAGCCTACTTTAATTAAAGTAAGGCCAAGGTTGAATGGCAAAAAGCTTTCAGCCTGACCTCAAATATAAAAAAATTTATTTTCACAATTAAAAGGGAAGGAGGAATGGTGGATGTATATTTAAGAAAGTTAAAAAAAATTGAACTTGCAAGTCATCATAGTTTGTTGTTAATGATCTTAGCCAAAGACACTACAACAAAAATAGTTTTTTACAACACTTAAATTTGTTACAAAAAGGTACTTTTTTGTTGCAATAGTGTTTTTGCAATAAAAAAATTTTGTTGCAAAATTATTACAAAAAGCGTGTGTCAAAAAGTAATTTGCCGCAAAACATAATTTGTCGCAAAAAAAAGCCTTCTGCAAATAAACAATTTGTCGCAAAAACCTAGAGAATAAGTTGCAAAAACTACTAATATGTTGCAAAAATATATAATGTACACATAGAAAAAAATATTTTGGATTTTTTTTTTGCAACAATAAAGTTTTGTTGCAAATGAAATTAATTTTATATAGAAATATTTAAATAATTTTTTTTGCCACAATATTGGTTTGTCTTAATTGATATACATTTGCAACAAAACAATTCATTGCTAAATCAAAGTATTCTGTTGCATGTAAGGTGAACTAGTAGGACCTCATTTAAAGGTTTTTTTATTAATTTTTTAGGTATAAAAGTGAAAAAATGGCAAAAAAGAATAAAAACTTGTAGCCGGTTAGGCTAGGGATGGACTTTTAGCCTGCCTAGGGTGGGACCAAGCCAAGGCCTTGCTTCAGCCCACCCTTGTCTGGCCAATTTCTGCCCTAATTAGAATATGTCAATTTAAATATTTGTATTTTATTAAAAAACACTCCCTCCATCCCATATTAATAGTTCCATTTGGTTTTCCAAAATAACTAAACTTATATCATTTTAAAAAACCAAATGGAGCTATTAATATGAGATGGAGGGAGTAGTAAACATCAAGTATTGGTCAAAGTCAAGGAATTGAAATTAAATTAACCAAAAATTGAATAATTGTTGAAGGCTTTAACCGAAGGGTCTTTGATATCAAGGGAAAATGTTATCCTGACCATAATGTATGACAAGTGAATGTACACTTGGAGGAGGGAACTTGGGAGCGTGTTAGATACGGTTCCCAAGTGTCTCTCACCCTACTCCTTTGTTGATGTGTCAACCTCCCAATGTTGGTCACTAAGCCTTAGTAAGGAAACTTGGTCAGGCTAGACAAGTCTGACATGAAGTGCTCAACCTCTTCTTCACTTTATACCCTAGTTAGTGTGCAAATCGAGGAAAAACTTCTTTGTACTTACAACAATAGGAGGCGAGAACTAACTTGTGTCCTGCCTAAAACAATTCCATATTAGATAGGGAAGGGCCATTTATTAACATTTTAATGCTATCATTAGAAAGAACCCCAATTCAATCAAATACTTGAGAGAAGTTGTTGATCCTTCTACCTAGGCATCCCCATTGTTTCTCCTTTATTTCATCATTTTTGTTATGCAATTCATTTTAGAGGTACTTGTCCTATCAAGTAAAAAGAACAGTTTTTTTTTTGCTTTCACTAGGCATTGCCTACAATGAAGCATTTTCTAAGCTCCTTATGAGCCTAGCTAAGGAATGCATAGGAGCCGTTGATATTTGAAATCAACAACACACATACACACTAATGTAAGTGCGTTATCAATTTCCTGGATAGATAGCTCCTTCATGTTACTTACACTATACTCACTATCAATAAGAAGCATAGAAAATGCTTCCCCTTCATAGCATTAGGGATGGAGGGATGTGGCTTGAGTGGTCCATGGGCATATCCAGTCCCACACACTCAGGCTCCACACTTCCATCGTATTGAGTGCAAAGGAGCAGTAGCATACAATTCATGATTCAATTTTTTTAGTTTCACTTAAGAAAATGATATTGTGTCTACCTAGGCTACATGTAAGAGCAAACAAGGCTTTTTGAGCCATCTTCTCCTAGCCCAATCATATGCTTCCTTGAAACTGCGTTAGGGAAGCATAGCAAAAGAGGCAAATGGAGGTATTTAACTCCATTCCCCTAGTTTTTTTTAGACAAAAAAAAATTCCTAGTTAGTTGCTAGGCGTCCTACCCGATGTTCTATTCTCACATGCTTGCCTATCATTGCCTTCGCTGATAGGAGCGTCAAGCTCAATAATTATTCTTATTGTTAGTACACTCTATTTTGGAGGTGCCCCGGAAGCGACCATCCATGCAGTACTCACAAGGCCAAATAATCAAGCGAGTTAGCCTTATTTGTTAAGGTCATGACCTCGTACCATTCGATTGAGCATCTAGCTCACGACATACAATGAACCAATCCCAAGGCGGACGACCGGAACATTTCTCAAGCAAGCTAGCCGAAGGGGGGCACATCCTTATGATGCACACATCCAATGTAGGCAACTTAGACATCAGAACACTTTGTCTCAACTAAGTGCACATGAAGGTCATTCTTTCCAACAAGGCCATAAGGCCAGATGATCGACCCTTGGGTCGAAGAGCTCCATCTTCGAGCCGACGAGGCTCCTAGCATGGTGGCTAGTAACCCAACAAGCCTTCATTGTGTTTTGTGGCAGTCGGTGCAAGGCTAGACATCATGCCAACAACCGATACATTTCAGCTCACCAAACCCCCTCTATAGCATAACAGATTTCTTGCATATTGTTGGAGTGGCAGCCAAAGTGGTTGTATGGGCATGCCCGATCCAAAGTTTTGCCTAACAACCTCGAAATGCTCCACAAGACTATCCAACACTATCTTAGGGGAAGGGGGCATGTAAATACTCTAAACAACAAGATGGCCGACTAAGTGTCCTAGTATGACCAACTATGTTTGCACATTGTTGCATGCATTTTGTGCAACACTGCTCTCAAATGTTGTGCATAGTTGTCTTCCCTGCAACACATGCATACAAGATGCGTAATGTTACGGGGCAGTTCCCGTAACGTATGCACTCCTAGTATACAACACACCCACATGTATGTGCACCCAAACATGTGTCACAAATAGTACACTTTGTTACCCCATGACACTCTCTCCCACTCGATCTATCGACGTCCTCATTGATACTACACCTTCAAGGGGTCTTACTCTTGTCTCCTACCATGACACATGATTGCGACAAATGTTTAACTTCTTTCTTGCTATGCATGAAATTTTTTCACACTACGACTTGGATAATCCTAGGAAATGCATAATTTGCAAAAAAAACAACTTCTACCCATCGGACCCTTGCCTCGATTAAACAATTGCATGATGAAACTTCTCTCCTCATTGTGCCTTACTCACATCTGCAAAGGCAAAGTACTCTACAGTAAAGGTTGCTCGAATAAGAAGGTGTGCCCAACTGCTCCATTTGAGTTGGTGATGCACATCGACTAGGAAAGGAGAAACCAAGTGATACTTAGCTTCCTCTCCTGAAGTCGGCCCTACACTTGAGACACTGGCAAGTTGCCTATACTTTAGGCAATTTTTCTTATACTTCGCACACACCTTGTAGCTCCCACTGACAAGTTGACACCATAATGTCGAGCTTTAACACTCTTGTCTGCTCCTATTAACATCTCCTAGGAATCTAATGCCGCTCCTGTTTTTACCAAAGCTCATTAATGCATTGTAGTGCTACCCTAGGACTGGCACTTCACCAACCAAGAGTCTAGCAAAATGACGTCTTCGTCGTGTCCATAAACTTTTGGGTCTCTACCACTTAACAAAGTTTTGTCCATCTAATTTAGTCAAATTTCCTCTTGCCACCCCCTCCAAAGGTCAACTCCACCCTAAGAACAATAACTTTGTCTAAGCTTTGTGTAACCAACATGGTCACCAAACTACTATATCACTCTTGATGCAGTACTCCCTTTGCATTTGTTGCCTATCGGCATATGATGGCCACTTTGCCTAGCTAGTTAGGCCACTACCTAGAACTAACAAAATACCACAGGAGCTGCCATGCCATATTTAGCAACCCAAAGGTGGGAATGCCCTGTTCCTATTCACCTTGATCAATTATGCTTCAGATTCACCACTAGCATGATGACCCAAACAACCCAAGGGTTGAAAATTTTTGCTCTTGTTCACCCTAAAGAACTGTGCTACTTCTTGCTACAACAACTCCCAATGAAAGGCACAGTTGTCCATCACCATTATATGCCAACTTTACAATTTCTTTCATTTTGTTTTGTTTCATTTTTTTGTCCACACTTCGGATGCACACTTGCGCTCCTGAATGGATTATTTTATCCATTACTATCTGTATTTTTGTCACTTGGACTCGATATGTTCCACTACTGTTGAGTCCAACATTCCTCTGTTTGTCAGCCCATGAAGTTTTGCTCCAAAAACCTACTATTTCCAACATGATTTTTCTTTTTACACCAAGTTCAGCCTAAAACTACCCACCAATGAGTCCTATACTATGCTAACAAGAAGAAACCAGCAGCCCTTAGTTCTACACTCCATCCTTAAACAACCCACAACATAGCCATCCAACTTAATGTTCATCTGCAGCCCATCATCGCATCTAGGAGTCTCACATTTCACTTGTAAAGATAACTGGTTGCATACCCATTAGCTTGGTTTTAATATACTATTCCACCCACGACATTGTCGGGTAAGGAAGTTCAAAGATTCACAAGCTTCCTTCTGCCAATACATCCCATACCACACAATTAGAAAGAGCATGCCGCCATTAGCACTATTTTTGAGTCTCAACATGACTTTACATTGATTCACTGCATTGTTGCATCAACGACCAGGGAATAAGAATACTACTGCCATGAGATCCTTGTAAAAAATGTGTCCGTGATGGCAAATTCTACTTGTTTAGTCATACACAAAGAAGGGAACCTGATCAGACATCATCTATTTACATCCATTTTAGCCCACATTTCCATCATTTTGTATTTTGCATGTTCGTACATTCGTCTCTCACTGCCGAGGTTAAAGAACATCACATTCAACACCTTCTAACTCTTTGTCCAAATGTTAGTCCTAATTACCTAGCAAGATGGAACCTTGGCTTTGATACCACTTATCACGGAGGCACCCGAGAAGCGACCATCTGTGCGGCACTCACAAGGCCATATAGCCTAACAAATTAGCCTTACTCATCAAAGTCATAGCCTCATGCCATTTTCGTCTAGCCTAAAATATTGCTTGCAGGCAGCCTCCTAAAATATTGCTTCATTTGCATATTAATTTTTTTTCGAACTTGACCACAAAAAATTCTAGAATATTTTAACAAGCCTATCATCAGCATAAAAGAAGTTTTTTGAGAGAATGTGGTTCAATTTAATACTACACTAGAAGTCTAGAACTGTGCAAGCCTAAAACTCAAATTAAGGTAATTGGGCATAGCTGTTGCCCGTGTTTGCCTAAGGTTTGGAGTATCATATGTTGGCTACTCCCTTCTTTGGCAAGTCATTAGATCTTTTTTCTTAATATAATTTCTTTCCTTTTCTAACGTTAAGATGATGTCATTTTCTTTGAGGGATTTGCAAATTGGACAGTCAATATTTCATAATATACATATTAGCATGTTTTTGTTTGAAAATTACATTTTGATGAACTTGTGACTAGGCCGAGTCCAACTAGTTAAACAGTGGGTCAACCGGTGGGTTACAACGAGGGACTGAGGGAGGGTAGTTCATGAAGAAGTCTCCAGCGACCTGAGAGCACAAGTCTAAGAATTAGAACCTAAGATACATATAAAGATACAAAAGGCGGCATGCATCAAAAGCTCCAGGAGCAGTTCAAACTAGTTAAGTTTGCACCAAAAATTGTTCTAAAGAAGAAGGTGTTCTGTATTTTTTATTGTAGTATACGGGAAACAGAAACAAAGTCAAGAAACATAAAACAGATACCAGTTAAAACAAGAGAGAAAAAACAAAAAAATGAGTTTTTCTTTCTCTAGATCCAATTCAACATGAAGATAAGAGAAAAATAGACGAGAACATGCGCTAGGAAGCCAACAGAACCAGAGAAAAAAAAATTGTTCATAGGGTTGAAGATCGACATTGTTTACGTGATGGTTATGCTTGACTTGTTTTAGAATTAAAATATTAAGTGACCCAACTATCTCAATTGATACAAATTTTGAGTTTCTAAAACTATTTGGGTAATGTACCTGAGTCAAAAATACTCATTAAATTGTGGTTTTAGTGGCAAATCAGGACCATTAGCTGACCTCTAGATAAATGGTCAGGATTTTAGGGTTCTTAACAGTGGTTGTCATACCCCGGCACCGCCCGACCCAAGTTGAACCCGGTCCAAGGGCCGGTCAAGTACACAGGGGTGATGGAATTGAAAGCGATTAATAAATAGCGGAAAACTTATGCCCCTCCTACGGGCGGTGTAACTAGCGGAGTCATGCATCACATAACCTTTGAGCAAAAATAAATAAGGATAAAAGATGATAGAAATAAATGACATAATCGTCTTTATCACACACAAAACCCACATAAATATCTTAGAAGCCCATACATGACTTAAAGTCTAAAAAGGTCAGAGGCATCTAGCTACAACAAGTAAGCTCTAGCAACAAACATGATCCACCAAATAGAGTTCTTAAGGTCTAAAAAGATGAAAAATAAGGAAATAAAATGCCATCAAGACATGTTGAAAACTAATCCCATGCGAAGTCATATCAATCCTCGTATAATGTATCATGCGGGTCATGCAACGCAGCCCCAAAACAAAACAAGGAAAGTGGGGTGAGTACGAAACTCAGTAACGGTTTGAGTACGACGACCATAATCAGAAAAACATAACTACATGGCCATATAGCTATTCAGATCCATAATTGACATAATATACCATTTTCTGATCATTCCCTAGCTAAACCCTTATTTATCGATAAACATAAGAGCTAGCATGCATATGCCACACCTATCAAAGTCAAGTCATAAATATTCAATTTATAACCTAACATCCATTCTGTATAAGTAATAGTTCACATCTAATCAAATCAAGTATGATAACACCATAAATTGCATAAGAAGTGTCTTTCACACATTTTCTGATCATGTAATCATATCATATAAACCTGCATAATAGTGTCTCATTCACACAATTTCAGATCATGCATTCATATCTCATAAACTTACATAATAGTGTCTCAATCCCACAAATTCTGATCATGCATTCATATCATATCCTCATTCACCTTGCACCACAAACGAGTCAACCACATGATAGACATTCATGCATAATAACTCCTAATCACATGTGTCAAATTGTCCCTACACAATCCGTGCAATCCTGGGCATAACATTCATAATACACATGCATCATCACAAATAGTGAATGCCTCTATTAAAGAGTAAATACAAGCATTGCCACATAGGCAGGACACACTCAAAGCCATGAAGGCGTATCATGGTCCGATTTCCACACAGGAAATAAAATAGTCTGGGTGGTCAACCCCAAAATATGCTCGCCTAGGACGATCCTGGCCAAGGATATTCGATTTTCACACAGAGAACCTAGAGCAGGCATGTTCGCCCAGGGACATCTACTGCGGTGGGGAGAGCCCGAATTCTCACACAGGAACCCTAGAACACGTGGTAGCCGGTACACGAAGCATACCACTCTGGATTCTCAGGGTCCATATGACAATCTCAATAATCTCATCCACAAGACAAATACACAACTCGTTTCCATATAACTCAAATTGACTCAAGTCAACCCAGGGGGGAGTATACATGTTCCACATAGGAACTGAAATCGAAATCATGTCATTTCGGACCAACCAAATTCTGATTAAGTCAACGATCAATTAATCTGGCATGTAATCTCACATCATTGCATACAATCGATAAATTCTGGTTAAAAATCGCTAAAACCTCATTCATGAAGTCCGATCCATGATGCATGATATCATGATACATTTGTTAGCAAGATCTACGTGAGTTCCAACACATGGAACGTGCTCCCATCAATCCCCTCATGCATCATAATCAAATCATAATTAACTATGATTCCATAATAGATTCCTCATACATGTGTGTGTTCAAGCATATCCTAGGCATAGGACCAATGCTTTGACATAAGCTCATAGGTAATACACACATACTTTAACACATCCAAACCACAATTTCCAACTAAAATCAAGGTGAAATCTACCATAAACCTTAAATTTATTCATATGAAATCAAATGCTCAACTTCGACAAGCATGATTATTCTACACATGAAGCCATAACATGATAACATCATTTACGACAATCAATTCTCATTATAAGATGACGCATCTTAGCATTTACCATATAATGTCCCCGTTGCAAACTTGATCTAATCATAAGAATTCCATCATTTATAGATTTAAGGTAATGCAATGTTGATCAACACATAATACCATAAAACAAATACTTAAACATACTTCATAAGTCTCCATCATCAATTCCACATCATCCCAGTAGCTTAATTCCAACATAAAACACTTCCCATAACCATTAGAATTATCAAATGGAGTAAAATCACCAAAGTGAGTATCAAAATAAAAAATGGCAGAACTGTCGTGTAGCCGATTGATCGGCCTGGTAGGCCGTTCGAAGGGCCCGATCTATCGGCTAGTTGACCCGATTGATCGCCAATACATAATTCGAGCCTTCTTCTTCCTTTCAAAATTCAAAACCGAAACACCATTGAAGAACCTCAAAATCTTCATCTCAAGCCTCATACACTATCAAAACTCAATCAAACATTTCAAAACACTAATTTAACCATTCAAAGGTAAAACCCTAAGAAATCAAAGCAAGTGATTAACATTTCATAAATCTACCATTAACGCCCTAATCAAGCAAACCCATTCAAATAAAACCATAAAAATTGAGATTTTTACCACAACATGGTTGAGATTTGAAAACTCATTACCTCTCCACTTGATTTGAGTCGGATTAAACCTTCAATCACCTCTGGAACCTTCCAAAAGCATAATTTTTATGTTAATATACATCTAAACTAGATTTAGCCTTAAAAATCATAAAGCAAACCTTAGATCTAGAGCTTTGGAAGCATAAAAATGAACTTTTGAAGGTTAGGGTTTGAAAAAGAGGAGTAAAATAGTGATTTAATGCTTTGAAAACGGATTGAAACAATGGAGGAAGATAAATTAAGAGAGGATTAAGAAAAACCCTCATGATTAAGTATGTATTAAGGAAAACATACCTCTAGTTACTTCCTCTTTGGGCCTAATTAGGGATTAGGCTCCAAATCTCCTAGCTCATCCTATTCCCAATTTGAAAATGGATTAGCCAATTTCCTTTTATAGAAAGAAATGGGGGTAAACCTAACTTAGTTTTGGGGTATAAAAGGGTTTTTAACTAAAAATAGGCATTTTGGTGATTTGAGCACTAATTAAGACCAAAAAAATTCTAAATTTTTTTGTAATGACTTCCTTTGATTTCTAGGACGTTTTGGACTAAAAACCCTAAATTCACCGGTGAGGCCCACAGGGGGTCCCGCCAAACCTTAATTTTTCAAAAATTTTGAGAAAAATCTAAAAATTTCTAAAAATTCAGAATTGACCCAAAATCACTTAAAACTCATAAATATAAAGTTTGTTTTGATTAAAACCTTTAGAACCCCCATTTATTTATGAAAATCACTGAATTTAATTAGAAAAGGCTTAAACCACATGATAACCATTAAATAATAAATAAAATTAAATGTAGATCAGTTTAAGAAGAGAGTCCTTACAGTGGTGTCCTAGTTTAGCTATAATTACATTATTAGCCATCGTAATATGGTGCCTTAAGTGAGAATCACTCTCATTCAAGTTCTAAACTAGAAACACATTGTGAGGATTGGCAGAAGATTAGCAGATGAAAAACTTCATCAAAGAGGATCAAGCTCTAATGGATATAAGCAAGCCTAATCCCATGGGGAAAATTCTCAAAAATTACCATGGGACCTCAAGTGTTCTGACCAAGTCTTAGCTTGGACAAAAATCCAATATTTTGTAAAATGATTCTTGTATCCTTATAGTTGAATCATAGTTTAATACTCAATAACCTAACTTGGTTACCAGTTTAGGAGCCTATGAGTGGATTTAAAATTTTTAAAATGTTACAATAAGAGGTGAGAGTGTATTGTAAATATGAAACAATCCACATGGTGGGGAGAAATCCAAGTAAATGGGTAATTAATTGACCATTTTTCCATGTGGAGGGTGAACTATTAAGTGAACCAAGGCTAGTTCAAGGGATTATGACTCCATAAAATTGCAATAATTCCAAAAGGTTCATGACATTAAGGAGTATCTTTAAGCCTAATTTTAGACTCATTGGAGTTAAGGAAATACCCTAAATAAAATAACAAAGATACCTCTTTGAGTGGATCAACCCGCCTCACATGAATGAATTAGGAGTCAATTGAAGAGTTGAACATCTTGAGAGGGCATTGACTCGAAATTAATGAAAGGAAACTGAGATGACTAGTATAACCCAAATAAGAAAAATGTATCATATGTATAAGAATTACCCTAATCCCCTTAGGGGCGATCTAACCCATTTTTACATTAATGGATACCCCTAACCAGAGGAGAGTTAGGAAACTATAATAATAGTAAATATCTTCAAATGGAAGGGATGTGACTACTAGGTGACACAAAGACCTTTATAGGTCACTGTGTTATGGGAAACAGAGAGAAGAACCTTCATTCTCATAGTTTAAGGTAGCGTTAATACATGTATTTGCAACACAATACATTTAACTGCTAAGTTAGTATATACATTTCATGCATGGTATATAGGAGCTATCTACATTCCTAGACTTGAATTTGTTTAGCCCTAGTCTAGCCAATGAGTGCAATGGGCATCTGATTACCACTACTAGGTTTAAGTCCTTGTAGAGTTTCCTGTTGAGACTTGCATAAGTCCATATAATTTATGTTTACTTCCTTTCATGCAAGCTTTTGATGTTGATGTGTTAGTAATGGTTTGCTAAATTGTAATTAATGAAGGTTAATCAAGAGAGATTGATTGCCTTTGGATGGGGGAAGAACACCTAATTAAGATAAATACTAAAATACCTTCAATGGGGTATGTGATTAGTTCATAGAGTGAACAAGGGCCCTGATATAATAGCTTACCTTAGTTAATGAACCGATGATAATTTTGTGAGTTTACCCTAGTCTCAATGAGACTGATAGGGCTTGAGATGATTTTTGAGTCATAGCTCATTGGATTATTTGTTTATTTGTCTAATTCATATTGTGAAGAGGACCCAATTATTTGGAGTAATACTTAATTAGTTGAAGTTAATCGAGTCTAAGTTTTGGAAGTTAGTGGTCATATAGAGCTTAGTCTTCTATAGGTTACAATGTTTATTGTCATTGTGGGCATTTTTCCCAGTGTCGGGGAAGGTGGAGATTGTTACTCTTGTACACTTTCTTCACAGCTACGATGGTTTGGGTCTTGGTATAGAGTGGTCTTTACCACGGATTTCCCGCAAATCTTCACAAGACCATCATACGAATGAAAACTGGAGTTGCACGTGCATCATGGAAAGCTCATGTTTCTCATTATCTATGTCAATGAGCACAGTTGAGATCTATGTCTCCAAATTCTTGGTGGGCTTTTGAGGGCCTGGGGACTAAGGTCAAATTACTACAAAGGCAATCATACTGTCACAACCCGAATTTTTAAAAATATTTTTGAATAGTATGAATGGTAAGTAGCGAGAATTTTTTTTTCTTAAATACAAAACAAACCATTCAATTAAATTATCCAGGTCATGATAACTGGGGTTCACAAATACGGATATCAAATCATATGATATTTACACATCTCAAAATTTCAACAACAGCTTATCCATCTAAGTACAAGTTTGTCACCCGTCTAAAATTAAATAATAAGTTGACTCTCACGCTAAAGGTACACATACATACCAGAGTTGCATAAACTTCTTGTGCTCACCTGTCTTGATCTCACTTGTCATCGCCTGGAGAATCTGCAACCAACCAAATGAAGCAACCACAACAACAACAATAGAATCTCTCCGCCTTCATGAGAAGAGCTTCCAAAGGATAAAAGGTTTAATTATTATTTTTCAGATCGGCCCAACATCACCTGATGTTAGTTGCCTACGTACTCATTAGACAACATCTCCAATGTTTCTAACAAGATTGGATCCAGACGTAGTTCTGCCTAAAAACTACTATATCCTAAGAAGCATAACATCACACATGCAATGCTTAGATATTTTTAACCAACCTACATTTTAGTAAGTCTTTTAATTGTTCCACTTGTTTAATTAACAAGCAATATCAAACAATGTGATTAATTATCTCACATCCGTTGTTCGATAATTAATACTATAAAATCTGTAACTCAGAGATAACTCGCCCCTCAAGAAATCTCCAAACAAAGGACTCCAACCTTGGAGTAGACTGCTTAATAGCAGCTTGACCCAAATCCCCAGGGCTCTCAATAGTCTGCCACTAATATGGAGAAAATGATCTCAATTGTGCTCATGGACACAGATTGGCAAGATACACAAGTCTTCCATGATACTCATGTAACTCCGCTTTTTGTACGTACTAAATAGTCCTGAGAAGACCTGCAGGAGACCCATGGTAAAGACCCTCTGGTCAATACCCAAACCGTCGTGGCGATGAAAAAGCATATTGCAATCTCCACCATCCCAACTCTGGGAGAAAATGTCTTATAATAAGACATTACTCAAGAATCCATAGAAGCCTCGGGTCTTTATGACTATTGACTCCCCCAAACATCTGAACTTAGACTAGATTATTTCCATCCAGTCAAGTATACGCTCAACCATTTGGGTCCTCTTCACCACGTGAATCGGCCCAATAAATAGCTCATCCATAGAGCTATGACTTAGAGAACATTCCATAACCACCCTCGGTTCATTAACCAAGGTAAACTTCTATGTCAGGGCCCCGCTCACTTCATGAATTGGTCCCAACCCTAAAGAGGGTATTTTAGTCTTTATCTTTATTAGATGTTCTCCCTCCAATCCAATGACAACCCATGTCTCTTTAGTAAACTTCATTAATCTTAAGTTATCGATATAAATTAAAGCATAAAAATAAAAACATGCATCAGCATAATCAATATAAATAACATGCATTCACATCAGTGCATAAAGAATAAATAAAGGCATGTTGCACTCATTTGTAGGGCTAGGGCTCAGCTAGTTCAAGCCCGAGAGTGTAACAACTTTAACGCATTCCGCGAATTACATATATAACACTCTAGTCAATCGATGTACTCAGTTGCAGACACTTATAATCCGTTGCCCTAAACCTTGAGAATTAGGGTCATTCCCCTTGTTTCCCGTGACACTATGACCTAACAAGGTCTTCGTGTCACTTACTGGTCACACTCCTTCCTTTTGAAACTATTTCACTACACTATAGCGTACCCTAACACTTAGTGGGTAGGTTATTCGTTTCGATAGAAACGGAACATACTGCCTTTAAGGGCATTAGGGTAATTCTACCCCTTGGGGTATGCTACCCTCCTTTTGGTCATTTGGTCATCTCACTACCCTTTTATTTATTTTAAGTCATTATCCTCTCAGAAGGCTCCATTATCAAATTGACTTGCACTTCCATTCACATGAATGTGGGCGAGTCCACTCAAAGGGGTATTTCTGTTATTTGGTTTAAGGCCTTAATGACATCTGACGGGTCCAAAATTGAACTCAAGCATACTACTTGATTTCATGGACTCTATGTAATTTTCCTGGCGTGTGACGGGGTCGTGAACCCCTTGAACCGACCCAGGTTGACTTAACGGTTTACGATTAACCCTAGGGGCAAGATAGTCAATTATCCACTCACTGGGATTTTTCCTCACTACGCAGTTTGGTCTGTAATTAGGGTACACATTAAAATCTTACTGGAAATTTCTATAATTTTTAAAACCACTCCTAGGTCCCTAAACCAAAGCTCCTAAGTCGGGTAAGTGATTTTCACATGATAATTTAACTATAAGGGGTAAAAGTGTCATTTTACAATCTCTGAGATTTTTCCCAGGTCTGAAACTTTGTCGAAACACTCCAACCTCTCTCTAGATGAAATATTATTTTTTTCTAGAATTGTTTTGACATAATTAGCCTCCTAAACCGGACCCAGTTCGATCGCTTATATATAAATATATTTTTTTGCCGAACCGAACTAGGTCAGGTCACCTGACCCGGTCCAAAGCGCACAGACGACCCGCATCGCGGGTGGTCTTCCCCGCAACCAGCCAGAGGCCATTCAGCCTCTAGTGGTGCCACCCTTCCCCCGGGCATCCCTGCGGGCGAGGCCGAAACTGGTCGGATCATCGTCGCCCCGTGAATCTAACGGACTTGGCCTTGCCTCCGTCTGGTGGCCGATTGGGGACAAAGCGGCCCCCTTTTTCCTTTTTTTTTTAAATCACCGGAGAAGCCACGACAGCAGGGCGCCATGGCCAGCTGATGGGCCTGGCCTGACCAGATCACCATCGTCCAGCGATTCCGTCCAACCATGACCCGCCTCCGGCTAGGGCTGTCCCACACGGCTGCACAAATCCTTTTTGTTTTTGTTTTTATATTGTGACGACACGGTGGTCCACACAGCGGCAAATGATCTGCTGCGGCTAGGTCCAGGGCTGCCACGACCAGGGCTAGGCCAGTGCAGCCCCAGTCCAGTGACCGGAATTCACAGTGACTGTTCACATGAACAGTATACGCAGAAAACATTAAAAAAATATGATTTTCATTAAAGTTATCTAATGAACACTCCAATAAAATGGACTAGAAATCCTACCTCAAATGGCCAAGTTGTAGCCAATCCACCGCCGCCAACGCTTCACCGGAGTCTCGCCGAAAAATTCCATCATCGCCTCTTTCCCTTTCGCTTAGCCATAAAAAATCCCCCGCAAAAAGCCCTAATTATTTATTTTTATAGGCATGGGATTAGGGCTCCTAATCCCATGAGAAATTGGGCCAAAACTCCCCTAATTAGGCCACGTATTGGGCCATTAAATTAAATGGTCCAATTGCACATTTAAATCGGGTAAACGGACCCACAAAATGACTTAAGCGGTCCAATTGTACGTTTAAATTAGGTAAACAGGCCTTGTACGATATGTTCAACTTTGAACAATCGTATCTCCCTCATCCGGACTCCGATTCACGCGTTCTTGGTGGTGTTTCAAAGCTCTTTCCATCTATTTTCCATCCATATAGGATTAATCTACCACAACCAATCATTGAATAAGTTATTCCAACAAGGAGTTCAAGGGGTCCAATACCCTAATTTCCCATGGTCAACTTCAAAAATTTAGAAAATTCCTAGATGTTACACATACTTCCAAAAATAGAAATGAGTTAGGGATTTTTAGAGAGTTTTGAGTTATCTTTGAGTTGGTACCCATTTATATTATGTTCCTATTTCCTTACACAGTGATTGTAGTGTGTTGACTTTAGTTATGAGTTTTATATGTTAAACGTAGAGTTGGGTTGAAACAATGAATGGTGGTTTGTACCACATGTCACTCTAGTTGACATATGTTGTAACTATCTATCCAAGGGATTAGACGATGAGGTTAGTAATTAATGAACAAGGGTTTGTGAGATAATTAATTACATTATTTCATATTGATTGTTAATTAGAACAAGTGGAACAACTAAAGGACTTACATAAAATATAGGTTAGTTGAAAATGCTCAAACATTACATATATGATGTTATGCTTTATGAGATGGTGTTAGTTACTAGGTAGAACTACTTTTAGATCCAATCTTGTTTAAAGTAATATTGGTGAGGTTATCCAATGAGTACATAGACAACTAATATCTTGGCAATGTTGGCCTAATCTAAAAAAGATTAATTAATCATTTTGTGCTTTTGGAAACTCCCCTCTAGAGGTAGGAGATGTTTTGTTGTTTTTTGGTCTTTGTTAGTTACATGTTCTTCAGGTGAGGACTAGTAAGACCTAATCGATAAGTGTGGGTTATAGTTCCTCGTTTCTACAATTCTAGTAAGTAAAGATATCGTTGACGTGAGAGAAAACTTAGTTTTTTATTTCCAAACCGATGATAAATTTGTGCTTAGATGGATAACATGCTAGTTATGGATTTTGGAGACATGTAATAATATCATATATTTTGATATTTATATTTCTAAACCCTACTTATCATGACATGAATACTCAATTGAATGGTTTGTTTTCATTTAAGGAAAAAATTATTTCCTTGTGATTGGTCATTCTTGCTATTAAAAAGGGTTTTGCAAATCCAAGTCGTGACATTTTTACCCATGTTTTTTATCCATAATTCTTAATCTACCCATATTTTATATTTTTATATTATTTAATACAAGTTTGAACTAGCATGTGATTTGTGGATATTTTAGTAAAATTATTTACATACATTGTTTTAGATGTCTTGTCACAAGTCAATATAATACTGTAGGCTAATATGACATGGACCCTAATTTCTAGGTTATGTTGATTTTATCTTTATATTGTTATATATTCTATTACCGAACTCAAATTCACGCATTCTTAATATAGTTAGAAAGCTTTTGATGAGCTCTATCAATTGAGATCCCACATAACTATGATTTCTGAAACTTTTTTGTAGGCCCCACTTATACAACACATTTTTTTCGATAATAATATCTTTATTTTTCCTTGAAAAACTCCCGAAGAGCTCTATAAAAAGAGTTGTCTTTCGACACCATTATCTTTGCCGACTTATGACATAATATTTAACCTATGAGATTTGGACTCACAGTTATTTACTATGGATTTATTTGGGCCAATATAGAGTTGGTATGCATAATTTATAGTCATTATGATCTTAAACACTTGTATTGCAAACATAGCATGTAAGGGAGACCTTCGTTCAATACATATTTTATTTTTAATTTCTTTTATTTTATCTTATCTAACATGTATTATGTGTATTATTACTAGTAGAAGTGTAAGTGCATAATGCATGTGTTATACTCTACATATTTAGAGTCTTATGTTAACATATGCAAATTGAGCTTCAAGCTTCATTATCTTACTTGAACTATAAATAAGAGTTCATAAATAATATTTTTGGTACATTCGGGGTAATTTAGAACTTTTGTAATAAAAATCTCATCCCTCTTTTCACTTTAATAATAATATAGATTAGGAATAATTAGGATTCTATGATTCAAGTTTATACACCCTTCTCACTTTAATTAGTTCTAAACCAATGATATCTATATTTTTTATGTGGCTACAAGGATATACTAATAAGAGAAATTATTGTAGTATTTTAGGTCTCTTAAATTCTAAATTAATTAAGAGCTTTTTTAAAAGGATAATATAGGCATAGCAAATTTGCCTATTTTTCATAGTAGTAATATAGATAAATTTACATATAGATAGATTAAATTAAATCCTAATTTTAGTGCACTCGAAAGGCTGGGGTGAGCCATAACATAACATTATTAACACTGGCAGAAGTATACGTGTATAATGCACGTGTTGGACTTATATGACAAACATCTCGCCCCCCGTTTCACTTCAATAATAATATAAATTAAAGGCAATTTAGAATTTATATAATAAAAATTTATGCTTTCTTCTTTAATAAGTTCTAAACTAATTAAGAATATGAAATCTATATTTTTTATGTAACTATGAAGTTATACTTATTAGAGTTTATAAATAATATTTTTGGTATATTAGGGTTAATTTAGGGCTTTTATAATAAAAATCTTTGCCCCTTTTTACTTTAATAATAATAAAAATTAGGGGTAATTTAAGATTTTTATGACAAAAATTTCTGCACCATTCTCACTTTAATAAGTTCTAAAACAATGAAATTCATATTTTTTATGCGAGTACGAGATATGTTTATTGGAAAAGATATTTATACTCCCTCCATCCTAAATTAATAACTCTATTTGGTAAAAAACTAGTTTCATATAATATCTAAAGTTTCTTAAATTTAAATGGTTGAGTACTTAAAAAAGAATATAATAAATTTATTTTTTAATAAAAGTTACTATTTTTCTAAAGGTAAAATTATTTAAATAATATTTTTTAAAAAATAATTACTAAATCAACCCACTTTGGGAAATATTTCCCAAAGTGGTGGTGGTTTTCTCCACACAGGCGCCAGCGAAGCAACTGGCGCTAGCGTGGTTTTTTAAAAAAAATATTAACTGATTTCATCATTTAGAACGACGAAATCAAGGTTAAGTTGATTTTGTCATTCTAAAGGATGAAATTGTTTTAAAACAAATTAAGTGATTTTGTCCTTTAGAAGGACAAAATCACATTAAGTTGATACGAAATCACATGAATTTTTAAAAAAATACATGTCGTCGTCGGATAGACATCTTTATGATCTAGATGGTGTCATCGGGACGATGAGAGTGAGGATTTTGCAACAAAAGAGCATCGGTGCTGGAGCTATGGTCAAAATCCCAGCGGAAGATCTCGCGGAAGGGCAGTTGTAGATGCAGAAGTATTGGTCAGTGCCAGTGGTGAAGCAGTTGTGGTCCTAGTTGAAGGAGAGGAGGGTGGGGAGGGAAGAGGAGTCGGAGAATTCGAGGGTAGAATTTTCAGGGGAATCCTAGAGGGGGTATGGAGGGGAGGTGCGGATGGGAGGGGGGACGGAGAGGAAGCTGTCTGGGTCCCAGTTGGGGTTGGTGGGATCGGGGCCGGAGAGGGGCGAGGGGGAGGTGGGCATGGAGAGGGAAATGGGTGGAACTCAACAGTAGCTCACTCTTGAGACCTTCCTGCCGCTAGCTAGCTTCCGGAATGGTGGGTCTGCCATGTTTAGAGCCGGGCTTGCATTTAGAGGGGGTGCATTCGAAAGAGGTGGGTAGGAGGAGGAGGGTGGATAGGGAGGATTTAAAAAAATAAAAATTAAATCTTTTAGATATGTTCACTATGCAAATCCGCAAAGGACGGTGATTTCGTCGTTCACACCTCATATTTACCTCTGCGATGGTGAGCATTGACAGAGACATATTTTTCGTTAGTTCGAAATTTGGGACAATTGTATGGAATAAATTTTTTCCTTAGTTCCATGGTCAAGATTCTTCTGCCTCCAAGAGTATCTTTTACCAACTTCTAGATAACCTTAAATGCCAGTTTTTTTCCCAACTCAAGTTCACTTTAGAAGAATCCATTCATTAATTCATGACAGTTCAGACTTATTAAATCCTCTTATTCCATGCATCCTTGATCGTTACCCTTCTCCAATATGGTAGCATTGATGCCATTAATGCTGCACATTAAAAAAAAAATTCTACTTTTTGAATTTTTTTTAATAACAAAAAGTGATAAATGTTCTGTCAAGGTTATTTATCAATAATTATATGGCTGGTTAATTTACATGTTGATCGAGTTTTTTTTAAAATTCATGTGATTTTGTCCTTTAGAAGATGAAATCAACTTAACATGATTTCATCCGTCTAAGGGATAAAATCACTTAATTTATTTTAAAATAATTTTATCCTTTAGAACAACAAAATTAACTTAAACTTGATTTCGTCATTCTAAAGGACAAAATCAGTTAAATTAAAAAAAAAAACTATGCAGGTGCCCGTTGCTTCGCTGGCGCCTGCATGGCGAAAACTAATACCACTTTGGGAAATATTTCCTAAAGTTGGTCGATTTGGTAATTATTTTTTTAAAAATTATTATTTAAATAAATTTTCCTTTTCTAAATATAACTACTAATGGTATAAAGGGAGTAATATTTTAAGTACTTTTTAAATTTTAAATTAATTAAGAGTTTCTTTAAAAAGACAAAAATATTAGTCTTTTTTTAACTTTAGTAATAATATTATTATAAATAAATATAAATATTAATAAATTAAATTAAATCAAATCAAATCAAATCCTAATTTAAACATACTTCAGCCTCGGGCTTCTGATCCCCATCGTGGGACCCAGTTTAAGGCAGAAATTTGCGTCAGGTGAATCATACACAATTACGTTAGTAGAGGTATCAAATTTGGACTGGAACACAGATTGCGGCCCAAAACATCCATGCTGACAACGCAGAGTCGTTATACTTCTGGCGCCACCACCGTTTGGCTGTCCGTTGCTTCAGCGAGCCGTAGACTACCGGTCACGAGGATCTATTGAAAGATCCGATCAACCTTCTGCATCAGGCCCAGGTGCTTCTCCAAATCATTCACTCCATATTTCTGCTTAGTTAGCAGCACCGGCTTCAAACTCCTGAAGGAGCCCGCAACTATTCCGAGTCCTGTCTTAATCTCTTTTCTTTTGTGCTGGTGGTTGAAGAACTTCCGAGAATTTGAATTGCATTATTCAGATATCTGTGTAAGATACCAAATATTCTTTTCAATTTGGTGTTTTGTTTGAATGTCTGCTGCTAATTTTATCTGGGTTTATGACAATTCGACGTGATGTGTGTTGTTTACACGTATTTGTGTATGAGTGATCACATTGAGGAGGGTTTTCTTCGGAATTTTTGGTCATGGAGATATTTGATCTTGTTTGGGACGTGGAGTGTTTGTTTTATTGTATAGGAGTTCCTGCTTTATGCATGGCTTACATGTTATGCTATTGAAAATTTTGTGAATTTCAGCTTTTTTCTAGTGGCCGGAGTTTTGCTGCGGTTTTGGTGTTTGTTGATGACGATCTAGCTTGTTTCTGTGAGTAACTTTGACAATAAGAAGAGAAGGTGAGGCTTGTGATCAGTTAGCTTTTCCCGTTCTGAGTCCAATTCCCTCTGAATATTCACATTTAACATATTAAGTAGCGCACAACAATGTTATAAACTGAATCCATTGAAAGTATTATGTAATTAAAAATACGGAACATACACACATAGAAATCGCTAAACTACAAAACTCTGAGTACGTAGTAGATGGAATATAAAAACATAATATCATATTTATAACAAAAAAGTATTAAACGTGTATATCAGGCTTCCTTTTGTATGTATAAGGAATACACAGGAATGGTTTTGTCTGTGATTTTATGTATTATTATTTCCATTTTCAGACAGTGTGATAATAATTTTAGACTCTTTATTGGTTTATTTCTCTTCAGTGACACTACACTTCAGAAGAAGATGGTTGCATTTGGAAAGAAACTGAAGGAACGACAAATTGTGGAATGGCAAGGGTATGTTTAATATATATGATTGGTCACTGTTATCATTTGCAATTTTCTGTTTTAAGTATTGAAGGATTTCAGTTCTTTTGCTTGAACTTACTCCTAAGGGGAGAAATAGTGCCAAATGAAGATGCATATTATGTTAAGTACTAAATACTTACCTGTTGACGTTAAAGCTGATGATAATAATATGTATGAAATCTGCTTTTCTGTATAATATTCTCTTAAAAATTATCTGAAGCTTAGCTTTGTTCAATTTATTTACAAGTTGTTATGAAGTATGCTATCTTGACCATTATTCTGTGAAACATTGTAAAAAAAAATATTGATGGACCTCTGCCAAAAATGATTGCATGCTCTGTTCTTGTTGGTTGCATATTGTATATTCTGTCGATTTATCAACTCTCATATTTTCATTCGAGGACTGCATTAGGAGACTTAAGCCTTTCTACTTTGACTGAAATGAATTCTAAATGTTGCCACTAAACCACGCAATAGAATTTGTGTTGGTGACCCAGCTCGCTGGAATAAGGCATATAAGGATGATGATATCCAGTTGAATTATTTAATTTAGTTCTATTTAATCCCTTGAAATACATTTATCTTGAAGTATATACCTAGGAAATGGAAAAAGAATAAATATTTAGTCAGAAAGAGATGTTATCATGTAGGCAGCTGATCTTGTGCCTTCCGTATTATCTAGTCACATTAGATGGTCTCATATTGACTTGACTGATCTTTATTTAGCTCAGCTCGAAGTGAAAAAGTAGGGACTGCACTATTTAATTAATGCTACTATCTTGGTTCATTCTCATCTGAGCTTATGGCATCCCTTTCATGTCAGTTAAACAATGGTTCTGTATCTTTGCTTCCTCTTTCATAAATTCATGTTGCCTTGTTTTTGACCTGTCATTGCACCTTTTCTGCTATCATAGTTCACCTCATCCCATTTTCAGAGACTACTTCATGTTAAGTTATTTATAATTAGCTCATTTTCAGGTATTATATAAACTACAAGTTAATGAAGAAAAAAGTGAAGCAGTTCTCCCAGCAAAATCAGATTGATGAACAAGATCGTCGTTTTGTGCTGAAAGAGTTCTCTAGGATGCTTGATAGCCAGGTTGCAAATACTTGTTTTCTGTTATTCACACAAACTGGAACATTACATCTATATTGGAGTGTACAAGTATAACCAGAACCCAAGGGAATGCATGTCCAAGCAAAGTGAATCCCATTAGTATGATCACTTATGTGGATCAAAGATAGCCTAATATGTGAATGTAGCTTCCTCTGAGGACAAAACTTTATAATATTGTCAAGGTGAAAGGAATGAAACCACTTAAAAGAGGGCGGGCAAATAAAGTGAACTTTAGGGCTTGACAAATCATGAAATTACCATTTTCACGTCTCTTCAATTGAACATACATTCAGGATGTAGGTGTACAATATTGACATTACATATAAGTTAAGAATTCAACATACTGTCACTGGTGTGATGATCAATATTTTTATTTCTGATGAGACTGAGGACAAATGCGTTCTTGGATCATTTTCAAACTTCCCCACATGGAAATATAAATGATAAAAAAGGTCAAGATTACAATTGTCACTTTTTGAGTTGGAAATTTTTAGTTTATCTATTTTGATAGCATTGAATAGTTATAATTACTTAATTAACACAAGAAAGACCTTTTTTATAGTAATTTATATAAAAAGATCTAGCTAGGAATGGGTTTGTGCATGAAGCTATTGCCAACCCCTATAGAGCCACTTACAGTAACAAATCTAGCCGCTGATAGCAATGGAGCCGGTGGTTGAGTCTGCGGGATCCTGGCAACTCAACCAACGCCAACAGGGGGAGGAAGAAAGGAAGAAGGGGGGTCCAACAGATGAAAATCTGACAGCTTTGATCCCTGGTGTGGACACCCTTAGCCCTTAGGACTCAATTTATAGTTGCTTCACTTTATTTAAAATAAAATTTGATCTACATACAAATACCTTTGTTAGAAAGATTTTTTAACTCTAGGAAAGAACACAAAAGTTGATGGAATTATTTCAAGTACTTCAAGAAAGTTATGGTTTTGTTATGCTGTTCAGATTGAAAAGATTGTTCTGTTTCTGTTGGAGCAACAAGGGATTCTTGCTAGCAGGATAGCACAGCTAGGAGAAACAAGTATGATTCTCCACGAGCAGTCACATATATCACAAATAGCCCAATTGCAAGAAGCCTATAGGGAAATTGGACGTGATCTTCTAATGCTTCTGAACTTTGTTGAAATCAATGCTGTCGGTTTGCGAAAGATATTGAAAAAGTTTGATAAACGATTTGGCTACAGATTCACAGATTACTATGTTACAACGCGTGCAAATCATCCTTATTCCCAGCTCCAGCAAGTATTCAAGCATGTGGTAATGTCCAATTTCATAATCAAATCCTAATATATAAGAGTCTATCTTCTACTATACTACTTTTTTCCTGCAAATTATATACTTCTGAGAATTTTAGTTGCTTTGGTACATGGCATTGACAGCTTCAACATGCAGGGCATTGAGGCTGTCATTGGGGCACTGTCCCGAAATCTTTCACATCTTCAATATCATCAAGGAAGCTATAAATCCATTTATGATGAGCCAGCATTGTCAGTGCAGGTGATTGCTCTGCCCCCCCCCCCCCCCCCCCCCCCCCATGTGGAGCATTGTAATACACTTGATGCACATTTATATTAGTTTTCAAGATTTAAGCTCGAACTTCTTATAATTACTATGCAGGACCCTGTCATAGAATCAGTGAAGACAGCTGTAGATAGGCTAACACATTCAACAAACTTTTTGCAATTTTTGGGACAACGTGCTCTAATTATGCAAGAAGAACTGCCAACTCTAGTTGCTGATCAAGTGGATGATGATAAATATCACTTCATGTCTTTGGTCTTGAACTTGGCAAATACTTTTCTCTATATGGTAAACACATATATTATTGTTCCAACAGCAGATGACTATGCTCTAAGCCTTGGAGCAGCAGCAACAGTTTGTGGTGTTATTATCGGGTCCATGGCTGTGGCTCAGGTTTTTTCCTCTGTGTATTTCAGTGCTTGGTCAAATAAATCATATTTCAGACCTCTTGTGTTTAGCAGCATTGTTCTTTTTATTGGCAACATTATGTATGCATTAGCTTATGATCTCAATTCGATAGCGGTTCTTCTGATTGGGCGGTTGTTATGTGGGTGAGTAATTTTCTTTTTCCTTCTCTGGCAAAGGACGTTGATATTTTTTTGTAGTTTCTTTTTCTATTCTTATTACTCCCTCCATCCCATAGTAATAGCTCCGTCTGGCTCAATTTAAGTGGCTGGGTATTTAAAAAACATGTCTCAGTAGCTATTTTTCATTCCCGTAGCTGTGGATCCCCCCATTCAATTAAAATAACTATTTTTCCAAATGGAGCTATTAATATGGGACAGAGGGAATATTTAATTAACTTGGCCAATGTGATTCCACTATAATTTCCAATGATCTGATTGGGCTTCTCATATAATTGATTGGAAATGTAGCAATCAACTTAAATGTTAGCCGTCATGTTATTACTACTTTGATCTGTCATCTGGTGTGAATTTTCATTCTTGTCAAATTTATATTGTCTTTTATGTAATCTTTGGTGGGGTGTTTTAATATAACATTTGTATATCTGCTATGGTATAGCAATACGTCAAAAATATATTCTACCATGTTATGACATTTCATAATATCTTTTGTGTGCCCTTAGCTAGTGACCTATATGGTGATAGTGTCCTATTATATTTTTTTGACTTGAGTACGTTTTCAGGTTGGGTTCTGCAAGAGCAGTTAATAGGCGCTATATCAGTGATTGTGTGCCCCTTAGGGTACGCATGCAAGCTTCTGCAGGTTTTGTTAGTGCGAGTGCTCTTGGGATGGCCTGCGGACCTGCTCTTGCTGGATTATTACAAACCAATTTTAAAATTTCTGCATTCACAATCAATGCAACAACATTACCGGGTTGGGTCATGGCTCTTGCTTGGCTTATCTATTTAATTTGGTTATGGCTATCATTTAAAGAGCCACCTCGTGAGATTGAAGAAGATCACTCACCTCCAAATGCTGATGCCAGTATGTACCTTTGGTTTCCCCTTACACATCTACGAAGATCATATGACTTTGTGCATCTATTTTATACCCATTTACATCTATGTACACAAGTGCTTCTAAAGGTAGTTCCTAAAATTAATGTTGCTTGTTCTTTGATGCATTCAGAAAATGACGCATTGGAGAAGGGACTTGAACAACCTTTGCTATTAGGCACAGGAGAGAATCAAGAAGATGAAGGAGACCTAGAATGCGATGAGACTGAGGTAGCTTCTGAAGACTCACACAAGCCTGCTACTTCTGTTGCAGCCGCATACAGATTGCTGACTCCAGCTGTAAAGGTAGTAATAAGGGATTCTTTGCCATTATTTATTAGGTTTCTTGCTACTTTTGTAATTATCTTCTGCTTACTAGTGAGCTATTATGCATGAAATCTAATTTCGTTCTTTTCACAAACTTTCCAGGTCCAACTGTTGATTTATTTTATGCTCAAATTTGCTATGGAGGTTTTACTATCTGAGTCAAGTGTCATTACGGCATATTACTTCAGTTGGTCAATTAGTTCAGTTGCAATATTCCTTGCATGCCTTGGGTTAACAGTTCTTCCTGTGAATATCATTGTTGGAAGTTACATAACCAACTTGTTTGAAGACAGGTAATTGAATATATATCTTTCTGTACCTGATCATTCTGTTGTAACTTGTGACAGATATTACCACAAGTACTATTTTGTTATCGGAATTGTTTTAAATATGTTTAGAGTCAATATATGATTTTAACAAACTGTGCAGGCAAATTCTACTCATTTCCGAAATTTTCGTTTGCATTGGGATTCTTCTGAGCTTCAAAGTAACCAGCCATTACTCTGTGCCTCAGTATATCGTCTCAGCACTTGTCACATTTGTTGCAGCAGAAGTTCTGGAAGGTAGTCATATGCCAAGAGTTAGATTAATATCATTATTACAGACAACTAAAATAGATCTCAAAAAGTACAACTCCTTGTGTATGATCAATAAGAAAATTAGCTTGGAAGGTCATGTTTATTTCCTTTTCTTTTTTTAAGAAAATCATGTATATAATCTAAGAATGACAATGAATCCCATAAAACAGAACAGATTAGTATTGAATAGAACATCCACTCAAAGCTCATTACCTCTCAACTCTTCAGTCTCACCACTACCTTTCATCATGCATTTTGGACTGTATGACTTCAGAGTCTTAACATCAAATGTCAGTGTCCAGCATTTTAGACTGCATGACTATCTAATTCATCTACTGTAAATAAATATGTGTCCAAACATGTGAAGGGTAGACGTTCAACATAGGTGATCTGTAGTCTAAATCCAAAATAGTCAAAGAACCATGCTCAGCTTTTAAGGCTACATGCAAGGATATTATTGGTTTTCGGACCTAAGTTGTACAATGTGTTTACTTTATGTACTGACTGTCATTTGCTGGAAAAATATAGGTGTCAATCTGTCACTCTTGTCACGTGTTATGTCATCGAGGCTTGCCCGTGGGACCTACAATGGTGGACTGCTATCAACAGAAGCTGGAACGTTGGCTCGTGTTGTGGCAGATGCCACTATTACATTGGCAGGCTACTTCGGACAGAAGTATTTGTTAAATGTCACCCTTCTTCCGTCTTTCTTGATCGGTGTCATCTCCCTTGCAGCCACCTGTTATACCTACAATTCTCTTTTTTGACATAATTATGTTTCACTTCTTTTCTACTGCAATTCATTATTCTTTTACATGTGTGATTGATAAAAGATTTCTCATTCTTTACCCATTTTCCATTGATCTAACATTTTTTAATATTCTGCATGCCTCTCTCGCATCGCAATTTTGGAAATGCGTTTTTTTTTTATGTTATGATGTGTGTAATATGATGATTTGCATTAGCGGGAATAACCAAAGACATCCATTTACCAGTTTTGATAAGTTCATTTGATGTAAATTATGGAGAAACGGATAGCTGGATAATTTTTTATGGAGATTACGGTTTTGGTTTGATAGCCATTGCGTATTGCATTGCTTAGATCCGATGTGTCACAGATGCAGGAGGTATTGGCTGATAAGGCCTAGACTTCGTTTTTTTTTATATATTTTATAAAGATAAAGAAAACATTTAGGTTGTACTCCCACTGTCCTATGCTAATTGTCGTATTTTATATAAAATTAATATTTAAGGAAAAATGGGCCCACATAAACCTCTTAATCCATCAATCATTTTACTCCATCGTGGAAAAAATTCTCATTTAAGTACCAGTCTTATAAAAGTGGAGCAATCAAACAATTAACGCTAGACAACATTCTTTTGAAATCAGACAATTAAAACGTGTCCGAGCAGTACATTGCTAGTTGTACTAATTAATTAGTACAAGTTTCTTAAGAAAAAACATAATAATACATTAATAGCTCCATTTAGTTCTTCAAAATAAACTTTTAAGGATAGTACTAAATATTTAGGTGTCATGGGGCGGATACAGCAATCTATGTTAGTCTGGTCGATGAGAAGGCCATTTTTGTGACATGCTTATTTTTACTTCATCCATTGTTCCTAGTAGGGTGGTAGTTATGCTAAGCAAAACTGAAAAATTTAGCAATTACTCTATCTATTCATCTTTCTTTAGGCATTTAGGGAGAGAGCAGGTGAACAGGCAAAAATTTTCTTTGTAATAAAAAAAATAGTTTTAACTATTTATAATTTGATTTTCATTTGGTGCAAATCATTTTTATTGGATAATCAAGAAAAAATCTCATGTAAGAAATCAATAAAAATTTGGATTACTATCATATATCCCCTAAAAAACAGTCCAACCTTCATATTTATGGTCTTTAAACACTAATTTATGAATCTCTAAAAAATCTTCCTTGATAAAAACTATCCATTTATTTTCATTCATACTCAATGCATTAGGTTCACATGTGTAACCAAATGAGGTATCTGGAGAGCCTTGAGAGTGGCAATTGAGGCGACATAGGGTTTGCACTAATAAACTTCTAGGCCCTGGAAATCTGGGTGTTCTCCTCCTCCCCTTCCGGCTTCTACCCTCCTGACTATCCTTCTCCCTCACCCGAATTCTGACCTTTCTTCCCCCTCTCTTCTACCAAAGCTTATATATGTCTCCCTCCTCATTTGTTCCCATTTTTTTATGAATCATTTTTCACATTCTATATTGACAATGAGTCAAGCGTAAGCTACGCATGAGAGCCCGTAATATTTATAATCAATGGAGTACATGCTAGCGCACGTTAACATACTTATGCTAATATAAACTAAAGTCGTCAATAATCTCATAGATGAAGGGCTCCTATGCATGGCTTACTATCGGCTCATTGTTAGTGGTAAGCATGAACAATGCTTTCATCCTTTACATAATTGGGAATCTATGTGCTTGACCTTGAAGGTTTCGCATGTTTGGGCAGCTTTCTCTTGCATGGGGATGCCCCTGTGTGTCAGTGTCTCCTATGTGGGCTGTCAGGTCACAAGGTTTTGTTTTTGGTTCATTTCCACGAAGGGTTTTTTTGGGTTCATTTCATTTCGGCTTCGAAATATTAGAAAAAAATTTAGTAGTGTGTATGTCTATATATATATATAAGACTCATGGCAGCTGAAAAAAGATTGATGCTTTGGAACCCAAATGCCCTAAACGCCTTAAACCCGTTACCCAAACTAACATGAAGTAAACTAAATGAAAACAGGCAACCCAGCCTAGAGCGAAATTAACTATGAAAAAACTTAAAAAATAACAAAAAAAAGCCTAAAATTTTGTTTTCCTAAAAACTTTCCAAAATATTTGAACTTTCACCCTGTTGTGCGATTGATGCTCAGAGCGCCAAAAATAACAAAACTCTACGAAATTTGTGACTATCTCGGGTAGAGGTTGTAGCTTAGAGGTGGTCAATGGCTAGTGTCTAGGGTGTACCCTCTTTCACGGCCAAGGTTGAGTGTTCGGTTGTTCGTTATAGCGTCTGCCTTCTTAGTCGCCTGCGACTTGCTTCGGTTTGTACTTTGTTATGGCCTCTTCGTTGTTCGTGGAGGTCAATTTATTTTCCAATATATGTTTCTTGTCAACCCTTTAGAAATTGCCCTTATAGATAGCACCGATGATGATTCATAGTGGCATCAATTTTCATGGCTCGCTATCAATTTTATTATGTTGGTTTTGTGTGTGTTTAGTTTCATTTGTTTAAATTCTTGATCCAAAATTGTCCTTGTATACTAATTTTTGGAATGTCAATGCCTCGTCCATCAAGTTCGGGCCTGAGTGTGATCTTTACTAGCCATATGGATGAAGCCGAACTCCGACTATCCTCCTTATTATAGAGTAGCGGAGTGTATTATATGTGATATATATTGGGGCGCACATACGTATGGGTGTGTTGTATACTTAATATGTATGCGTTGCAAGGACAGACCACAATGTTACACTCCATGTGTACATTTTGCGCAATATAATGCACACATGTTGCACAACGTTACAGACCTTCTCCACAACTCATGCATACATGGTGAGTAGAAGGACAAAGTGTTGTTAGATTTAATTTGTGCAACAACATAAGCACTCCTCTGGTGGACCAAATTAGGGTGATTGATGTTGATAAGAGAGAGAATCTCTTCGAAAATAGATGTTCCAAAAGGGATGCGAGTCACGAGACTCATGAGCCGAAGAACTAGATAAACAAGAGGTGAACTAGAGAAACGAGAGAGAAAGAACCCAGCATGCGTCTGGCCACGGCCAGGATGAGTAAGGGCTTACCAGACAACTCTTACTTTTAAATTTCATTATGAATTAGACAAACAACACCGAGAACAGGCTGACACCAGCATGCGTTGAGCCACAAACAAGATGAGTAAGGGCATGCCACACAACTTTCAATTTTGGGCTTTTCTTTACTAAAATAAAAGTTACAGTGTAAATGCTATGTAGGGCTAGGAATTGGGTCGGGTTAGGTCAGGTCAAATCAGGTTGGGTCAGCCTTGACATGTGTTTAAATCAGGTCGGGTCATAACCCAACCCTATTTGTTAATCAGGTTGAAAAATCAAACCCTAATCCTACTTTGGTTGGGTTAGGTCGGGTATGCAGGTAACCTTACTTTTTTTCATCAATTATTTTTTTCTTCTTATCTTAATAGTTTATACATTGTATGGGCCAAATATAAGGAGTTTTTAGATACATTGCAACGTTATAAATAAATGTTAGTTTTCTATGTTATTTGAGAAAGTGAGAGTTGGAGAGAGAGAGAGCATTGCAACATTATTAGATACATGTCCAAAACTATAAAAATCCCATAGAAATTACTAATTAACTATTAAATAAAATTAAAATATAAAAGAAAATAGAATTATAAGAAAATTTATTTCTAATCTCTCCAACTTATATCATTACATCATTAAATAATAGGGTCGAGGTTGAGTTATATGGGTAAAGCCTGACCCGACCCGACCCTATTTTTTAAAACGGGTAAAATTTTCAAACCCTAACCCTAACTGTATTTGGGTTGGGTTAGGTGTAAGGTTAGGCAGGTCGGGTTGGATTTTCCCGGCCCTAATGCTACGTATCTAAGGTAAAAACACAAGTAATAGGCTGCTATAGTTGTTTTTTCACGTATAATAGTAGTTTATTTTTAATTTTCATTCTATTTACAAAGAGTACAATCTTGGTCTATCATAAATTTGTTCAAAGAGGCAAGAAGAAGCAAACAAATGAAGGGAGCTAGGCTGCCCACCTTAGGTGCCCCTATATCATATGAAGTAAATAGGAAATAATTTTCTAATTTTACATATAATGTGTATATGTTTTATGAGCTATGGATGAACCCATGATGCACAGGTGGCATGATATATGCTTATTGAATATTGGTTATAACATGATATGCAGGATACATGGCTATAAGTTTATGGAATATGTTATACATCATGATATGCAAGTGGCATGATTATGTGTATATGAAATATATTTGGCATGATGCATAGGTGGCATGAGTATATGTTTATAGAATATAAATTATGACATAATGCATAGGTGGCATGGATATATGTGATTTGCCCCATGATGAATGGGCATGGTGAATAATTATGTGATGAATGTTATGTTGATAATGTTTTGGCTCACCCCTCTTTATTTTATGGTTTTGTTTTGGGGCTGCATATCGTGTCATACAGGTTCTTCATATGGGCTCTACGTTGAGCATGGGGACGACACTGGTCATTGAGAGAGGGTTTATAGAGATGTTTGGTTTATGTTAGTTTTATTCTATATGTTATGTTGAGATATATACATTTGACTCTACTTCACACTTTGTTTAGCCATTGTTAGTTTAGACTTGGTTAGCCATTACGGGCCTGTTTTATTTTAAGAATAGTTGATGTGGGTATGAGTGGACTAATACGTTAATTAATAATCCTTTCTTTTCTCTATTTGCTTTTGTATAAAGTGTTTGTGCGCTACTCCGTCATGTGTTCACCTGAGGATGAGTTAAGTCTTCCTTAATTTCAACTCCACTTAGTCATGTTGCATGTCACGTACTCCTTGGGCCAGGTTCGGTTTAGGGGCGACATGTCCTGGGGGGTGACATAACTAGCAGAGGGGGAGTCTAGCTCATGCTAGAAAAAGAGGGGTAGTACTGCGCTAGGGTGGAAACCCAACCATCTCCGAGCTGAGACCGACCAGACTGAGGTGGTCAAGAGGCCATCTGGAGTCCAACGGCGCTACGATGGCCCAAAACGGTAAAACAAATAGAAAACATAGAAGGGTCAGGGAACACTAGGACGAGCAAGGGGGGTTACCAGCGGCTCTAGTCAGCACCAACATGATCATGTGGCCGAGCAGAGCCAAACCTTGTGGCATACAATAGTTTTCAGTGGTAGCAGCTCACCAGAGAAACAAAACACGGTAGGGGGAATGACTCAATTTTTCGAACGAGCAGATCATCCAGGCAAAGGAGAGGAGTGGAGGGGAGCAGCAGCGGATCGGGGTGGGGGGCCCTGGGAGGTGGCCTCGCCATCACAAGGCCCATCAGAGTCCAACCAGAGGTCAATTCTAAGCTGGGATAGACAAGAGGGCTGACAGGGATAGCCTGAGGCTGGCTAAGCGGAGGCCATCTCTCGCCGACGTGGCCTCAAATTTCCACCACAAACAGAAATAGGGGAGGGCGGAAGGACCTGGGTGGAGGAGAGGAGGAGAAACCGAGTCAGGTGGGGCCAGTCCTGGCCATCGCTAAGTCGGGAAAGAGTTGTATGGATGTCCATCCAGGTATGGCTTGCCGCTGGCAGCTACCGTGGAAACAAAACAGAGAAGAAGGAAGGGTACCATATAAGACATATGTGGAACGGAATGTGGGGTTACCATAGAATAGGCGCAAGAGCCTATTTTTATTTTATTTTCTTCCTTTTTTCTCTTCTCTTTCTCCTTTTCTCTCTTTCTTTTCTTTCTATTCAGTGTTGTAAACCTTTGTGGCTCGCTGAGGCTTAACAGCCAACACTAAGCCTCATACCCAACTCTACAAGTAGAAATACTATGGTCAAAATAGGAAAATCAAATATGCCAAAACATCAAATTTCCTCGTAGAAAAATGAGAAGAAATAACAAAAATGTTGCAAAAAATCACAGAAAAATCAGGGACGTTATAGTACTTGCCCAAGATAATAGCCATTTCCATGTACACATATGCCACCTCTTCCACAATTTCCCTTGATTCAAAAGAGTAGTCAACTTGCAGAAAGAATGGGCAACGAGCTATGCCAAGAGGACCATAAAGGGCGAGGGGTGAGGGGCAGTGGGTGCAAATGTCAATGCGGACAAATGGGAGATGCCATGCACCATTCGTTAGCATAGTAGCATAGTGAAGTGTCCATTTAATACTGCATTAAATGGATAATATATGAGACATTGAGGGAAAATAGGTCATAACAAGGCACAAAACAAAGAAATAACAATTCTATCCAAAAAAGTTGAAATATTGAAATTTCTAACACAATGATATGAAGTTTGGTAAATTACTAAAAACCGCATGGGTGGGTTTATTAGATAGATCCTTTAATTGGGTGATTATCATTTTCCTTTTATTTAGATAGTAATACCAACAAATCTACCCAACAAACCATCTCTAGTGAAGTTTGGTTGGCCGAATATGTGGACCTTACCTAAAGCTCATTTGGGCTTGCATATTTTGTCCAACCAAAGACCAGTGAAGAGAGCCTTTTAAGTCAATTTATTAAATAATTATTAATTTTTCTGACAAGGTAGCCCTAAAGTTTGGGAATCATATCAGTTGGGTGTGCACTCCCACCCATTTGTAGTGAGAGTGCCCAATCCAATAGTCCCATTTGGAAAATCACGTGAGAATCTGTGCCACTTTTTCACAAGTTTTTCCAACTGGCTTATTTTGATTGGACATTCCCACCACGATGATTAGACACTCCCACCACGATAAGTGGGAGCGTACACCAAGCTTATCTGAATTGAGTCTGGCTTGTTACCTTGATGTAGTGGCATGTTTTTTGGGTTCAGATAAGCTAGGTGTACACTCCCGCCACAATTGATGGGAGTACCTAGTCAATAAATGCCATGTAGGAAAAATGCCAAATCTGATTCAGTCATGTTTTCCACGTCACATATATTGACTGGGCACTCCGACCCGAATGGCTGAGAGTGCACACCTACATGCTCAAAAATCATGTTTCTTACTCCCATCACCCACACCATGAATCGGAATGGTGAGAACGATGTTTTACCCTGATCAATAATGCGGCCCACTTGAGGTTTGCCTTTTTTTTTAAAATTTCATATAAATATAAATATAATTACTATAGTTCTTTTAAATAAATACAATGTGGCTATTCAAACCCCACTTTTTTCAATATATTCCCTATTTTTTTTACCCCACCATCTTTCGTTAAAATCTCTCGTATCCTCATTTTAACCCCACTTCTCTTCTTTCTCACTTTCTTCTCTTTCTTCGTCACCAGCACTCCTTTTCCGGTACTGGCGTTGACACCGGTGACCTCCGCGACGACTGGTCAGGCCACACTAGCCGGCGGTGGCCAGATCCAACTGCGACCAGATCTGGCCACAGCCTGCCTAGCTTACTTAGCCGGACTGACTGCGCAAGCTAGTTCGGCCTACGCAACCAGTCCGATGTGTCGCCGGAGTCAAAGTCGCAAGAAGAAATTTGCGAGAGGGAAGAAAAAAGATGAAGTTTAATGTAGCAAAGAAGGATGAGCAAAATAAGGGGGGAAACATGGAGAATAAAGTTAAAAAAAAACATTTTTTGGGGGACACTCGGAAAAAAACGGAGTCTGAATAGCATCGTTCGTATAAATATAGCTACCGTAGAAGATCCCCCCTCACTCAAACGCAAGACAATAATATGGGTTCAGATGCATACTACGGCCACCCAACTTCCCGTCTGGCATCGGTGTTGGCCATCGGCACGGCAGTGCCTCCCACAGTCATAAAACAAAACACTTTCTCTGATTTCTACTTCAATGTAAACAAGAGTGTGTTGGACCATGGTATGGGCTCAGGCCCGGTTTGGTCCAACGTTGTTGCGGTTCGGGTGAACTAGTACAGGTGATGGGGTCCAAGGGTGGTGGGGGCGGTCGCGCCGACCCCACATGTACCTTCGTTACACTAATTCGATTGGGACCCACAGATGTCATACACGCACACTAGCCATTCAACTAGGTCATGCATTAATATGTTGTGAGGCTTAGACGAACGAATTATGTGTCAATGGTGAGACCCATGGTTAGCGAGGGGTCGACTATGTCGCGGGCTTTACCCTGTGCATGGGGTCCAGGCTTCCGCGGGCTCTGAGAGATAGAGCCCGCTTCGTTGTGTCTGACCTTCTTGATATAATCCTGTAAACTCAATAGGAATGGCCCGTTTGAGGAAAGCCCAAGTAGACCCAGCTTAATTAGGGGAAGGAGGAGGGGTATTTAAAGGGAAAGAAGAGGGAGAGGATCCCTAATCAGGCCTCCCCACTCCTCTCATCTCCCTCTCCCAATTCGGCTCCCCCTCTCCCTTGTGGTTTGGCCCCCTCTTCTCTAGGTTTTCTTGTGAAAACCTTGCTGGCCGCCTCCCATCTCCTCCTCTCCTTCCCCTTGGACGCAGTGCAAGAAAGGGATACACTCCCTTGCTGGTTGGTGCTTGAAGAAGGGGGCTTTAAGTCGCCATCTTGCTGAGTTTAACTTCTAAAAGAGAGGGCTTTGAAGGATCAACACATATACAAGGTATTTGATTAATCCCCTCTTGTTTTTCATGTAATTGATTGTGCAAATCAAAGGATTCTAAGGGCATGCAAGGACTATTAGGTCAGTACGCTATTATCCCTCTTTGTATTTTTAATTACATAATCTATTTGATTGAATATGTTTATTACTATCAATTTGGGTTTTATGTATGATTGTTGTAGTTTAATCATAAAGGCTAATTTTTATTGGTGCGCCGCCCCCTCCCACCAGCTTCCGGCCACTCTTCAGAGTCATCACATGTATGAGTTGAAGGGCAAGTTCAAACGACTTTGTAAGTGAGTGTAAGTGAAACGAACTCCACTATCCAATTTTCTTTCCCATTTTCAGCTACAAACTTGTAAGTTATCTCTATCTTGCACCAGGCGAGAGGTCTATGATAGAGAAGAGGCACTTTTGCCTGACGGAGGAGATGATAAGACTCCCCGGCTGGTGCACATATAAAGTCACCTCCCTCAACCTCCGGCAAGAGCTACAGGAAGCCGAGGTGCCTCGCCTCTGTGGAGTGGCTGGCCAGCAGCGGAAGCAGTGGTGGGAGAGGTTGGCACACATAAAAATCGAAACTTTATAAGATCTACATATTAAGCATGCACACCTAATTAAAATTAGCAATAAACATGCTTATAAATCAATCAAAGGAAGATAAATAAATATAGGAGAGATACGAACTGACCTGGGCCAAAACAGCCCCTTGCACGCCCTCCTTAAAAGATCTAGCACGCCAATTGCAAGATCAAAACAAGTGAAGGATAAGATATAGTTACCTATGTGTTGATCCCTCTTAAACCCCACTTGGATGAAGAATATGTTGCAAGATCTCAGCCCAATCGAACCTCAAAGCAAATCAGCGATGAAGGAGAGTCCTCTCCTTCCTTTCAGCCTGCCTATAATGCCTTGGATAGGGATGAGAAGAGGCGGCCAGCAGCCTCTCCAATGGAGAAGCAAAACACCAAGAGAGGGGGGCGGCCAAGAGAGGGAGAGAGAGCTTAGGGGAAAAAGGTGAATCCAAATGAATTCCCTAGATCCAAATTAAGGGGGGACGTCCCATTCAATTTGGGAATAAGGGAGAATATTCTCCCTTATTCTCTCCCTCTAATCAATCCCCAAAGCTTTCCAAAAATAGAACGGGCCTGATTTGGGCTTTGAATAAAATGGGCCTGTAAGCTGAATTCTTCCGGTTTCTAATAGAGGTTCAAACACAACGGGCGCGGGCTCTGTCACACAGAGCCCGCGGAGGCCTGAACCCCCTACACACGGCCAAGCCCGTGATAGGGACGACCCCTCGCTAAACACGTGTCCTACCCCCGACACCTAATTCGTGCGACTGGGCCCCACAATGTGTAAATGTACCTAGATGTATGTCTAGTGTACTTGTGTGACATGTACGGGCCCCGTTCGAATTATGTGTCACGAGGGAACATGTGGTGTTGGCGCGTCCGCCTCCACCACCCTTGGACCACGTGACCCGTACCGGTTCACCCAGACCGCGACACGTTGGACCAAACCGGGCCCGAGCCCATACCATGGTCCAACAGCCTCGACCACCAGGAGGCGCTCAGGGCTATCGAGGACTGGGGTCTGCCTAAGTCGGACATCAGCCATGTCATATTCTGCAGCGGCGGCGGTGCCTCCATGCCAGGAGCAGACTACGAGCTGGTCAAACTCATGGACCAAGCGCTTCATGCTTTACCAGGTCGGGTGCTTCGGGGGCACCGTCCTCCGCCTTGCCAAGGACATTGCCGAGAACAATCCCGGCTCCCGAGTCCTCGCCATCTGCTCTGAGGTTAACTCCATCGGGTTCCGCAGCCCTAGCGAGAGCCACCAGGACAATCTCGTTTGTCAGGCCCTTTTCGGAAATGTGGCCTCAGCGGTGATCGTCGAGTCGCCTCCCTTTTACCTGTCGGAGCATGCAGCCTTCGAGCTGATCGCCACCTCACAGCATCTGCTCCTGGGCACAGACGGGAACATCGTCGGCAAGCTGAGGGAGGAGGGCCTCATGATCAGCCTCCAGAGGGACATCCCCACCAACATATCCAACAACGTGGAGAAGATTTTAATGGAGACCCTGAAGCCGTTCGGAATACAGGACTGGAACTCCCTCTTCTGGGTGGTGCACCCTGGAGGCCAGGCCATAGTGGACAAGGTGGAGGAGAGGCTGGGGCTTGGACAGGGGAAGCTGAGGCCCACCAGGGAGGTGTTGAGGGAGTACGGCAATAGAGGAAATATGGGATTACAATAATGCTAATTTACATCACGTGGTAACCAAAATGATTGGGTGTTATACCTTCACCAGAGACGTCCCTGGTGAAGCTTCACTATGCGATTACATGGAGGAGATGAGGCGAGGGCTGCCAAAGGCGGGGGAGGGTCTGGAATGGGGAGTACTTTTTGGGTTCGGGCCGGGATTGACGGTGGAGACGGTGCTACTCCGGTGCCCAGCGGGAGAGAGGGCCCAGCTTGTTTGAATTGTTGTACGCGTATACTCCCTCTGTCTTAATATTGTAAGTTTGTAACTCACATCTTGGGAAGTTTATGGTATTCTTTTTTAAAATATTTAGAACGCAGCTATTTCCCCCCAATATTCACTCAAGCCCCCCCACAATGTACACACCCTACATAAAATACTAATTTTACTTCCCTACACCCTACCATCAACCTAACATATATTTTTACTCAGTATGCCCCCAACACCCCCATTCGGACTGTGCCCCCCACCTTTGTCTTCTCCATTTCCATCCACTCTCCTCCTGTGAAATTCCCTCCCTTCCGGTGAAATCTCCTCTCCTCTGGTGAAATTCCCTCCCCTCCCCTCTTCTCCCCTCCCGTCTTGTCTCCTCCCCTCCCCTCCCCTCCCCTCCCCTCCCCTGCAGGCTCGTCCTATCTATTTGCCTCACCTTCTGGATGAGTTTTTGCAGGGAGAGGTCACCGTCAAATTGGGAATAATCTTACGGGAACACACATCCCCGTATACATGCATTGAATTTGGCGGGGGGTACCCCCCGCGAGGCAACTTCCAGAAGATTTTCGAGGGTTTTAAAAGCTTCTGGACGAGTTCTTGTGAGGAGAGGTCACCGACAAATTAGGAATAATTTTATGGGGACATACGTCCTTATATGAATGCATTGAATGTGGCAGGGGGTACCGCCCGCCAGACAACTTTCAGAAGATTTTCGCATCATTAAACCTTCTGGACGAGTTTTGGTGGGGAGAGGTCACTGACATATTTGGAAGAAATTGATGGGGACATTTAGTCCCCGTATAAATCAGTTTGTAATGGCAGGTGGTAGCCCCCGTCACGAGTTCTGGTGGAATGACTCTTTGAAAACTTTATGCACGTTAAAGTTCAGTTAGCCATGGCGCACTGTGAACCTAAACTCTAATTGTTGAATGCCCAGAAAATCAATAAAGATGACTTGCTAATCATCCAAATGAAGGATTTTTTTTATTTTGATGGGAAGCAGCGATTTCTAAGTGCATGCACAGTAATTAGAATGGACGACCATTACAGGGAGGAAGATGGGAGAAATGCCTGTAATCGCTGTTCTTTTCATGCATGGAGAAATAATTAGGAGGGATGACCCTTATAGGCAGGGAGGAAGATGGGAGAGACATTACCTTGTAGAACTCCGGTGCTGATAACCTTCTTGCCGCCGGCGAAAAGTTCATGGGTTTTTTCTTTTTCTTTTTTGACTGGGGTGCCTCATAAGAATAGGGTGGGGGGTCCTGAGTAATAAAAAAAGTACCCACATATTTTTTATTTGGGGGCCGGAGTGAATATTGGGGGGAAATAGCCGTGTTCAAATATTTATTTCAAGAAGGAGAAGTACGAAATGCGCGTTAAGTTTGAATTGTTGCAGGGACAGGAACGTGTTACGCCATAGCAATCAAGAGGAATGTGTAGCAATCAAGATCCAGCCGGCAAGATCGTGGTTCTGTTGGGCCATGGGGAGAGTGATTTCCTCGCTCATCAATGGGAGGTGCTTCCATTAGAATTCGGAAAAAAATCTGCCGACAAATATTTGCTCTTTTTCCTTTAATTCAAGCTCAAGAAAAATATTTTATTTTATTCTAATCAACAAGAAAAAAGTTCAAATTTTACGTATCTATTAACTTTTTACTCGAATGGAACTGTCAAGCCAAGGCACTCTCCAATTTAGCAGCAACTATCATCACTTGCATCCCTATATCTATTAAAAACTATCATGATTTGCATTACATTTCTACATGACAACTTCATTACATTGACTATCTTATTCTCTGGGTGTCCCTGTTGCTATCCGCATGGCCCCCGAACAGATTCTCACTTTCACTAACCTACTAAATAGAGGCTCTGTTTTCAAATCCTCCTGATTTATCTGGGTGGGAAAAAATCTAATCATTTTCAATATAAAGTAAGGTTTCAATAAAAAAAAATAGACTTTCCTATATATCAATTATATTGTACTAATTTTGAAAGGAAAATATACTTGACTTGTGGAGTGACTTTGAGTTAGAGGAGTTCTGTTTGATTTTTACACAGTCAAGCTAATTTTGAGCCACCATGGAGGCTACTACTCAAGAAAGCTACTGTGTCAAATTGACTCTTGGAATTTTTGAAGTCAAAGAATCAAACTGTAGCTTTAAACTTATGGTTCTTGACCTTTTGCCTAACTTCAAGATCTGATCAATGGCCAAACATTCTACTGAACAATTGAAATAGCCTCACCATCCAGCCATTAGCACCCCAAGAACCGTGGCATGAAGTCAAAAACCAAAGTCACCTCATATAAGAACAGCCCATTCAGTATTGACATGCATTAATCGGAAAGGTTAAAACAAATTAAAGCAAGAATATGACACAGGATATCCCTCCCCAGTACCTGAATGGCGTGCCACCTCTCTGATACCAGGAGCATATAATCAGCTTTCTTTTGCAACGTCTCTATCTCATCCATTCCTCACAGCTTCCAAGCACCGAAGGCAACCAGTGAAGCGCCAAAAGCTTATGGTAACAGGAACAACTCAATTCAAATATATGGACAGCGTTTTTAGGCATTCCCCCAATAGATAAGAAAGGCTTATATGTGCAAAAGGGAGCCCTGTGGCTGTCTGGCATATCCCACGGTATAATCCTGTGGGATATGCTGTTGTTTCTTGGGCTCACCCCATGGGTTTGAGCTTATATAAGCATGTCACAGAAAGCCAGCCCACCGGGAGTTAACGGCTACCTCGCTTAGTAATTAAGCTGGCCAATCATAGGGTTGCTCCCCTTTGGCAAACCAAAGCTCGTGAAGCTTCCTTTCATGGCTTTGCCAAAGGAGAGTTGCCCTGTGACTGCTTGAGCTTAACAGAATCAATGCCCACCCATGTATCTTCTTCTTGGAATTAAGATAATGCCTGGTAAGGTGAAAACGCAGCAAGCACGTTATTTGAAAGGTCAAGCTCTTTCCTTCTCCCTTTTCGTGTAGTCCATTTGTCCCACATTAATAGTTTCATTTAATTTTTCCAACCCAAATGTAGCTATTTATATGGGATGGGGGGAATATTAAATAGTTGACCATATAATTACTTTTGAACCTATTCCAAGAAGGTCAACCTAGAACTTAGTTGGCTGGTTCGACCAAGTTAATTTTAGGCAAGCTAATTAATCATTTGGCTCATGTTTGAATTTGCATGCATTTTTTTCCCTCATACTTATCCCAAAGATGGGAAAATCCATTCAATTTTTAAGGTTAACCATTTATCTCCCCCACAAAATCTCTCTCACCCCACATTACCAAAAGTGTTTTTATCCTCTTCTATTCCTCCTCTCTATCACCGATTTTGGACCATCTCTCCCTTCCCAGCGTGGGTGTCTTCTCCCCCTCCTCAATTACAGTTCCTCCTTTTTTTCTTGTTTTATCTTAGGAAAAAAATTGATGGTGGCATTTACCGACAATGGAATTCTACAATTAATTTTTTTAGAAAAAGGGAGAAGAGAGGAGGAAGGAAGACAAGGAGGATAAGAAGAGGAGGAAGAAGGAGAAGAAAGAGGAGGAAATAATAATAGCAATAGAGGAGGTGATCATCAAGAAGATCAAGAGAATAAAATATTCATTTTAATTGAGGAGATGAACGATCTACTTTGATCAAAGAGCCAAAAAATGAGAAGATTAAGCTATGACCGATAAACAACTAAGGAATTGTTGATTCAGAATTCAAGAGTGGTGTGAATCGGTAATTTTGTAATCTCATGTTTACATATTGCATATTAATCACTTAGTTGGGTTTCCATGTAAAAACAATTGTGTTTGTTTGCTGAATTGATTGCAAAATTTTTGTTAGAACACATTAGAATTAGGTATAATAATTTGAATAAAATCTAGGTTAATTTCACTTAAAAAGGGGAAAATAAATTTTATAACTTAATTATGAGTTAGAGACACTTTATTTTTTTGGTTTGTCTATGCCACACATATGGTTCACAAACCAATAGACGCTCTTTCATATAGACTACTTTTTTTTTGCTTTGTCGAGAGTGCATAATGAATGAGGTATGATTACGTTCATGTTATGGGTCATGTTATTCAAAACGTGATATGTAGTTATCATGTATTCAAGAACATTATTTGAAATCACATGATAGTTGTGTTTATTAATCATGTTTTTAATAACACGATAGTTTACTTTGCATTTTCTTAGACACATGAATGATTAGTGTATCGTGTTTTCGTTCACATGTCTTCTCATTTGTCATGCTATTTGTAACAATAAATTTTTTTTATGATATTAGGTTATAGACATGTTCTTCAACCTCCTTGATGAACGGAACTTGAGGTCGCCTGGAGTGTATCCCAATTGTTTCTTTGAAAAATTTATCATACACAACTACTACAACATTGGGATGCATCATGACAAGGTGGAAATTCGACTTAATCATGAGGCATCTTAATGCAAACACCGAGAGTGCTTTCATCCCTGTCTACATCAAGGGCCATTTATATCTTGTCTTCTCATTACTCGATGCAGAGAGAAGAAGCTCATGTGGTATAATCTACTAAAGGATGACCACAATCACCACTTTACTGAGATTGATAAGATTATACTTCATGTTGCCACCGGCATGGAGAAGATCTTGAAGATAAAGGGTGCAACAAAGTGGCATATGTAGAAAATTTCTAGATGTCCTTCTCAAAAGACAAATGAAGATTGCGGGGTATTCTTGATGCATGTACTATGCGGCAAAGTTGGCAGTATGAGTTCTTCAACCCAAATTCACGCAAATAGAGACCACCATGTTGGTGGGGCCACAAATATGTGTGTGCCTTATGTGTGGGAAAATTGAGCAAGAGTTCGATGCATCCACTAATGAATATTGATTTTTTTTTCATGTATGTAATATGACAACTTTGTGTTTGTGTGTCTTTTGAACATTTTAAGTGCATAATATGCATAATTTTTTCTACTATTCTTCTCTTCAAAATTTCATTGTTACATTGTACAAGTAGTTTCAAAACATTTCTTTTACATTCAATGTATGTCATGTATTTATAATGTAATCAGGAACACACAATCCCTTTGATTGTGTTACTGATTACACAATATGCATACATCATTCCATATAAACACTATACATTGATCAAAATATCATGTTATCAATAACAAGGAATTCATTTGTGTTGTGTTATCGATAACACAATAGGCATATACTAGCATATATGATAACATAACATTCATCAAAAAATGTATTTATAATAACACAACTACAAATATATGGGAATGAAATTTCTTTCATTCAAGTAAAGAATGGAGGTGGATAAGGAAAACCTGAACGATGTTCCCTATCCTTGTGTCTCTTTCCTACTTGTGTGCTCGAACACCTTCGGCTTGTACTTGGACCAATAGCCACATTTGGATGGTCATTTTGTGCATTGCCGTAGAGTTTGTGATTATGTCCCACCTGCCAGCATACTCCACATTTATGTGGGGCTTTGACCTTGGGTTGTGACTTTATTTTATTTTTCCTTAAACTCCCCATTTGCTTGAGTAGGATTGGTAATGTAGGCAAAACTCCAGTTGGTCCCCATTAGTGCCTATCCGTCGTTAGGAATAATGACTCTCGATATGTCATTTTATATGTGTCTATGGAGTACCCTTTTTTATAATAATTAGACACATGGAAGTATTTTTTATCAATTGCTACAATTACATGTCTACATGATAGCCCCATATGCTGAAACTTTCCGCATGTGTAGCTATGTTCGACCATATTCACTATATCTTATTGAAGGAATATCGTGTTAATGAAAACACCATAATGGACATATAGTGTTATAAAAAATACGACCCATCAACACATGTCGTATGCTCACAACCATTGTGTTATTTTAACACATGAACATACATGTTATTGTGGAGAATGTATGAACATACACACGACATTGTTTACATTTTACCTAGTGATATAATGAGTTGATTTATTTATACATTAATACTGACAATACATGCACATTCTTTACTTCTTCTCTTCTGCTTTCAATGTGTTACGTGCAAATAGGGTTAACTCTTCAGTCATATTTTGGCCATCTGTTTGACATTTCTCAAAGAGTGCAGTTGTGTGTTCCCTTGTATACTCAATTAAATGAGTAATAGTCATCAACCTAACTTTTTTTAATATTGTATTTGCACTTTCAGACCTATTTGAGCTAAGTGTTCCATATCTTATGCTTGGAAATGTAGCATTGGCCTAGTGTTGTGAACTTATCTTTTCAAGCAAAGCAAATGTCTCAGGATTATGTTCTTTAATGTTCTTTCATTGTGTCATTATACACATACTATTTGAATGTTTTAATGACCACATGGAGCTGGTTCTTTAGGTAGTTGTATTTGAATCTGTCAAACATATTTGTTGTTATGTGATAGATGCAATAATTATAGTATGTAGAGGGAAAATGTCATTTCTCAGATTTGTCAAGCCCTTCATTCTATCGAAAACAAAACAATTGTATCTAATTCAGCTGGAGGATCAGAAAATATGTAATTTCTAAGCAATTCAAGAAAACAACTCCAAGTTTTCTCACACTCATTCTCGACCACTGCATATAAGATGCAAAGCATATTATTGTTCCCATCTAGTGCAATTGATATCAGTAGCTAATCGGGATACTTGCCCTTCAAAAAGTAGTATCTATGGTTAGCAATGGCCTCAGTATTGTTCTAAAAGCTCTTGCAACTAGCTCAAACAACAAAAATACTCTTTTAAAATTGTAGCCCCCCTATAGGTCCAAGAATCACATGATATGATGGGAACTATAATATTGCCTAGATTAATCCTTTCTATTTAAATTTTGTATATATAAAGTATGTTATAGGATTCGTCTAGTCCCCATCAATTAAATCACACAGTGTTTTACCTACACGATGGGATTTGATATAGTCAACATTGAAATTGCTTACACGATAGGTTAGCAAATCGTGTTCCCAATAACACGAATAGATAACTAGTTGTGTTTTCGTAAAACTAGACTTTATAAGCATCGTGTTCCTAGTAACACAACATGTTAACAAGTCATTTTTTGGAAAAACTAAACTTTATAAGCATCGCGTTCTTAGTGTGTCTTACATGCATGTCACCATTTTCTTGTAGTTCATAGTTATACCTCAGTGCTTCGAAATATATGTGACTATGCTTTTTGGTGTTAATGTCATGGAATCTTTAAAGAGCATAACATTTTCTCGCAATCCAAATGTGAGATACTAAAGGGTGGTTAGTTGCCTTCCTTTGCATTCCACACACATGGTTGGGTACTAACCTTGTCACAGTCACATGATCTCCTATATTTGATACCCTTATGCAGTGGCGGACTCAGGATTTTTGGTAAAGGGGGTCATGATTTAACAAAGCTTTAATTTTTTTATTAGAATAATAAAGTTAATAATTAAGATATACTTAAGTAAAGCATAAAGTTAAGAATTATTTTTTAAAAGTGTAGATTGGTACTTCACTCGTTCAAATTTACCAGGAAGTAATAGGGATTCAATAAAAAATATTATTGCAAAGAAAAGACAAAGTTAAATCATACCTTTATGAAGCGTAGAGCACGCTGTGGAAATTGAAAAATTAAACAAGAAGCAGCAGCGCATAGTGGAAGAAACGAAAACAGGGAAGCGCAACACGAAAGAAAGAAGGACCACCCCGATAATTAATTTATATGACTGAATTGGGGTTAGCGTGGGTTAGCAATAGGTCAAATAAACTAGGGTCAACATGGGTCTGGGTCAAATAAGCTGGGGTTAGCATGGGTTAAATAATAATTACCTAACTTAAAGTATATACAAATTAGAAGGGGGGGTCTTAAACAAGTAAAAAGTCAAGGGGGTCATTTGACCCCCTACCCTATTATGTACATCTGTCCCTGCCCTTATGTACCACTTGCAAGACTGGTTGGAGCACTTTGTGGCATATATATTATTATTCTCATCCACAACCCGATATATTGCAAGGTTGATCAAAACCCTCTTCATATGTACTACGCTTTGGAAACGTGCACCCAATTAGAATAGATTCTGATAGTCCTTTGCTTGCAAATTATTAGTCATTATCTTGCCCTCATTAATATTTGGTTCCAACAGGTTCAGGCCATTGACTATCTCCCACTATGCCTCAGCCTCAAAGTCAATATTACTGGGTACCTCGTTGTATTCGAATTCTTCATAGTCAAACATACCTTCTATGTCAATTATGTCATTCTCGTTTCATTGGTCATCACCCCATACTTCTTCAAATTCTTGGTCATCGGTATTTTTAGGGCTATATAGGAGACCATAGTTATCGAATGAAGTCCTTAATACATCCATTGTTGGAGGTATTTCTTTAAATCCAGTGTGAATGACTTTTGTAACATGTTATGTAGCCATTGGAATGTTGGACGATGTGTGACAAAGATTTGTTGAGTTAAAATCTCATGGTTCTCCCAATCTACAATGAACATTAACGTGTTAATAAATATGCGATATCAGTCAACATTGTGTATTTGGATACGCATTTACAAATTTTATTGTGTCGTCAACGGGACGATATGCATTTAGGTCATGTTATTGTCTCTACACTAACATGAATATGTGAGATACCACTTTTGTATTTCACATCATTAGTTATACGATATTATTCATATTGTGTTTTTACTAAACATGATATAAATATTATCGTATTTTCAATATCATGATATAGTATAATATCGTGTAATCTAAAATTCATTGTTTCCTTACTATTTCACAAGTGAATTATGTATCATTGACTCGCGTATGCAATCCACCATTCAAGCGGGGATAAGTGGATACCACTGGTGATTTGTCTCTATTCACAATCTAGTTCCTTTCCACTTATGGTGATTTGTCTCCATTGGCAGCCACATTCATCTCCGCATACATTTATAACACTTCTTTATTTGGCTTATAATGAATGGAAAACACTTATTACAGGTCTTCATCGTTTTCTAATTCATACATAATGGATGATTGCGAAGATAGAATCAAATACTTCAAAGTCACATTACCATTGATGGCAAGTCTTTCTCTTACTTATACCCGCAACTCATCAAACCTCATCAAGGGATCAATGTTCATCGACTATGCCTTTCCACTACGTATACGTCATCATTGCCTACCTCTCTATTGTAATGGATACAAATACTAATCCTCTCTATTACGTTAGTTGAAGGGTGATCGGCTTGGCCAAAATGAAGCCTTTTTTTCACTTGGTATAGCTTCCATAATGGAAAAAAATAGGCTTTTACTATCTTCAGTGACTCACCAATGAGTCGCCACCAGTCATCTCCAGCCGGTGAACTCCACCTTGCCGCCGATCATTCCTTTCCACTAGAATGGTGCCTCATTGTTCATTTATGAGGATCTATATGGAAATTGAGCTTATTTAAATTTAAGGATAGTTTCATCCTAAAGCAAGTGATATGGCATTTACTATTAACAACTAGGTAATATATAGTTATTCACTCTTAAGGTAGGTAATATGGAAAAATCTCTAAAATTATGTTAATTTTATAAAAATCTATGCCTTCGTGAGGTGGAGGAGGGTGTCAAATGAATATTTAGTACTTAATGAATTTTGGTATATAATATCTTATACAATTTAATAAAACACAGTCTATTAAATTAATGTTTCTGAGCTCTAATACAAAGTTTCATGACAACAAAGGAAATAATAATTATTCAAGAAATTTATCTGAAAAAATTATTCAAATGAGTTTTGTTTGAATAAAAAAAATATCAATAACCATATATATTAAATTTGCACATCAAATTCATACTATGTAATGTTGTATTTTTTTATTAATTAGTAAAAATTAATCTTACTTAATTTAAGTTTAAATCTATTTTTTTACACTAAAATATTATTTCACTAATTGGACAAAGAAAGATGAATCTCATGAGTAAAGTTTTGGCATAAAAAAATATGGAATAAAGTTTTGGTGTAGAGAAAGTAAAATCGGAATATCATTTTCTTTTATTAAAAAAACTTACCATACATTAACGGTTATTATACATATTCGATGTAATGTTATTATTTTTAAATAGAAAGTACTTCCTATGTCATATATTAACAATTTTATTTAAAAAAATAGTAATTTTATCTAATGGTGAACCCACGGTTAAGAGAATGGAAAATACACTTCTAAGATGTTTTTTTATATACCTAATTACTTAAATTGATCCAAATAGATCTCTTAATGTTGAGAAATTTTTAGGTATGCATCGCCCAGAGTATTGGCCATGTATTCTATTACTCAAGAGACAACCTATCAACATGGTATAATTGTTAGTGCCCCAACATCTCACATATTATATTATTGGTTCATTTGGTAAGTGGTATAATACACAACTTATCATAGTGTACAATTTACACCTAAAATTTTCTCATTAATATAATTTTTTAAAAATAAAGTTAATAATACAAGATGGAGGGAGTATGACTGTATATGATTTAATGCCGGAATCTTAAATTTTTACTCACACTTATTTTTACACTAAAGGCAGAAAAGTAAATATCATGTCTAAGTTATATGATATAAAAAATAAAATATAAATATCATTTTCGTTTCAGGCCCACGCGTTCTCTCTAACAAAAACTGAAGGGTACACAATAGAGTGTAATTTCGTGTTTTATTTGTTATTTTAAAAGAAAAATGATATTTCTTACGCCTTACATTGGACAGGAAAAGTGGGACAAAATGAGAATCAATTTTCAAATCCAATCTCATAAGTAAGAATATTACTATCCTTTTCAAAACAGTCGTTTTTGACAATTTCCGCGTGAAAACTGATCGTTCGCCTTCCTCTCATGGCTACTACTCCTCCTGACCCCGCACCGACCTCAAGTCTTCTTCCATGGGCATGGACGATCGAAGCCCTTGCAGACTTCGAACCAGTCGATTCGGCCCTTCTCTACGGTACACCGTCACGGGGAGCTGTAAAGGAACAATCTTTACTTCCCCTTCTTCGTCTTCTTCTTCTTTCATTTGCCGTGTTTTTTTTGGGGATTCATGATGGGCCTATTCCTGATTTTCTGGTTTTTCAGCATTGATGGACAGGGCGCCGGACATGGCGGGCGACTGGTTCAATAACGCCCGAGAGAGGGTCTCGCTTAGGTGCTTGCGGGAATGGCTGGATTCGAATTCTGGGGTTGTGAACGAGGAATTGGCCGACCAAGCACACGCTGCGCCGAGTGGTTCCCATGTTGAGATCGACATGTCTGATTCCAGTGAGGATGTGCTTTTGAAGGTGAATTTAGTTTAATTTGTACGCTTTAATGGGAAATTTTAGATTTAGTTGTTAAATTAATATTTAAGACATTTGGTGAGTACATGAAATTTGGAATTGGAGGAAAAGTCTATGACTTTTTAGCAGCTGCTACAGTTACTGAATCTGATTTTCACTTTTATATAAAAAAAAATATATGATCGTCATTTTGTACTGTCAGTAATTAGTCTTTTCAAACTCATGGTACATATTTTTTACTATTTGGGGACTAATTTGATTTATTGTTTAGACTTTAAAACTATTTGTATAAGCCAGAGAAAGGGTTATTTTTTGTACGACGTCGATTTTTTGTATCTTTGATGGATTTTCGTCATTTTTGTGGTGATTTTTATCTTAGTATTTTATTTTCTCATCTAGAAGCTTAAATTATATGCATGCAGAACGACTATTGGTTAATGTATGATATCGGAGCAAAATCCACGTCATAGTTACTAAGTAAAATTAGTATGTGATGATTTGGACAATATGAAATCTGAGAATTGAAAATATGATATCGTGTTAAACTTCTTACTTTGTACAAAGTATTTTAAGTGAATATTTTTCTTGTTAATGGTTTTCCATCTACTTTTGTTTGAATCTTTAGAAGTAGTAGTTCTTCATCTGAACTTTGACATGTACAGGCATTGAGGATTACTAATAGGTGATGTTGAGTATGAAGGATAAGAAGTGGTATATGTTTTTCTTACATCTTATCGTTGTCTGTCATTAGCTGGTTCAGTTAAGTGCCCATGGGAAGCATAGGGCAGAGCTAAAGCGGGAAGTTGAGCAGTTTATACAGCAAAAGAGAGCTAATTTGCCAACATCTACCTTATACCTGGTTAGCGAATTCTTATAATTTATTTGGGTAGCTGAACTGTTTCACGTGTTGATGTCCCCTTTGCGCTTCTTACTGGAATATTTTATAATGTTCAGTTGAAGGAATCTGGTCTGTCTTGCTTTCAACCATCTTGTCCATCCTCTGGGGAAAAGTTTGACATTGTTAGAGATGATAAGGCCTGCTGTATTGATGATGATGATACTAGCAAAAGAAGAGGAAACCAGAATGAACCTATCAATGAGCTGAAGGATTACCCTGAATATGACGAAAACCAGTTGGACAACAAAATTCCAGGCACATCTGAAAACGGTAATGGGTGTTTAGCATCAGGGGAAGAGGTTCCATTCCAACAGAGCATGTTGGAAGGTGAAACAGAGGAAAACAACAATGATACATGTATGCTAGAACAGAATCCTGCCCAGCAGCCTTCAGGAAATGGAGATGATATGCCTCAGTTGGCACATCCAGATGGCAATATTGCAGCTACCCACCATGATATCAATCAAGATAATGTTGTTGATGATACGAGAATTATGTCGCCCGCAAGCATCAGCAATAGCGATTGTAGTGGAGATCGTAAATGTGATTCTCCTAATAAAGTGGCTGCCAAAATGCAACAATTTCTTTCTCAAAGCCAAGGAAGTCAAAGTACGCTATTGTCAGATTGGACAGAGAAAACACTTTGCATCAAGTGTGAGGAAGGTGGCCAATTACTGGCTTGTTGCAATAGTAAATGTCCCATAAATGTTCATGAAAACTGCTTAGGCTCATCTTTAATGCTTGATGAATCGGGAAAATTTTATTGTCCATTTTGTTCATATTTTAGAGCACATGCTACTTACCGCCAAGCAAAGAGGAAAGCTGCAGTGAGAAAAAAGGCATTATCTGCTTTCATGTGTAAAGATTTAGCAAAAGGGTACAGTACTAAGAATTTATGCGGTAAAAGTCCCCTAGAATCTGCTGAACCTAGGTCACATATTCAAAGAAAAGAAGCCGGTCTTGATCAACAATGTGGAGGAGCTCATGAACAAGTAGATGAGCCAATGGGTGACTGTCATAATTGTCATACTCTTAATAAAGAAGCCAAAGTGGGTTCACCTGGCGTAGAAATATTTGTGTCTGCTATTGATCAGGAGGCTTTCCAGACCAAAGGGAGCAATGACATTTATAATGAAGTTGATAATGAGGGAGAGGACAATTTCATTCTCAAAAGGCGTACTAAGAAGAGAAGACGCAAAGAAGACATTCCACTTTCCCCTGTTCAGGAAAACCCTGTTAATCTACAAAAATCGAGACTTCAATTAAATGTTGAAGATGGAGATGAAAAAGATGTCTTCCCTAGAAAATTGACAAGAAAGCAAGCACCAAAAAAGCGCTAGTAAGTCAATTTTTGGCATCACTACTTTCCATGTCAAGAGCTAACAAGGTCTATATTTCTGAGTTTATGTTATGAAAATTATTTGTCAGTTGATGTGCTACTTTTAATCCCTTAGTTATATTAAGTCATCTTCCTTCGTCAATAAGACTGCACAATAAAGTTTGAGTGCATCCAATTGTCATATCTAAATTGAAGGAGGTTTGTCTAGGCTTGCTGAAGCATGATTCAGCATATAATGATTGCTCCTTGAGTTGGTTTTGTGTGTCATCTGTCATTCTTTGTTCAAAGCCTGCCTTAAAACTTGATATGGGAACTGGATGTGTAATGTATTTTTTTGGCACTTTATAATGTTCTATAATTGTAGTAGACTATGTTTTCCTATTCTTTACTTATTATGGTCTTATGGAACTTCATTATACAGTTCCAACCCATGTTTACCAGTTGGCAGGCGGAATAAACTTCGTTGGACTATGGAGGAGGAGGATGTTTTGAAGGTACATTTTTTTCAGTTGTGCTACACATTATATTCATATATGTGTGTTCCAGGTCTCTACATGTTTCCACCTTAAAGTTATGATAGCTGTGATTATATGTCACCCGTCATTTATTCTTTAGAGGCAAAAAAAATGTAAATACATAACAAGTATGGTTTCCATTATCATTGCCGTAGTCCGAAATTAATTAAGCAAGCAGAAATTATGTGAATGAAGATCTTGATGGGCAGTGATGAAAATGAGCAGCCATTTTACCTGGTGAGTAGACCCAAAATGAGCATTTGATTTGTGAATGGCAAAAAAAAAAACTGATCTGTTTGATTAGTAAAACCATTGATTGGTTGATACATATAACTGTTTCCAATTATTGTTGTTTTATGCCCAATAGGGATAATTGCAACTATTTAATTATGATGGATGGACAGGAGAAAGAGATTTTAATTGCCAAATTTAGGCAATGGCTATGATGTTATATACTGAATTCCTTTTAATTTGGCTATTCAAATGAGTTGTGGTAGTCTGATTGTGAGCAAGTTTTTCTGATCGCATCTTATGGACTTGTAAAATGAGCTGCTCCTTGTTTCCAATTATTGTTATTTTGTGCACAATATATATAATTATAAATTATTTAATCATGATGGATAGACAAGGGAAATAGATTTTAATTTTCCAATTTAGGCAATTGTTATCATTCTAATATGATAATGTTATGTACTGAAGTTCTTTTAATTTAGTTGTTTAAATGAGTTGTGGTAGTCTTCTTATGAGCAAGTTTTTCTGATTGATTCTTATAGACTTGTAAAATGTGTTGCTCCTTGTTTCCAATTATTGTTGTTTATGCACAATACTTATAATTATAAATATTTTAATCATGATGGATGGACAGGAGAGAGAGATTTTAATTGTCCAATTTAGGCTATTGTTATAATTTTAATATGATAATGTTATATACTGAAGTGTTTTTAGTTTGGCTATAAAATTGAGTTGTGGTAGTCTGATTGTGAGCAAGTTTTTCTGATTGGTTCTTATGGAATGGAGTTCTTTTGGACTTGTATGAGTTAGTGTCCTTCACTTTGTACATATTTGCCCTAATTTTTTTGACATGAATGCATGTTTGCTAATTAGTCGATGGATTAATGGAATAAATTGACCCATTTTAGACTTTTGACGGATAGAGTTGCAGACTTTCACTTTTAAATAAATCGGTTATGTAGTATGATTGATCATATGCTATTACAGTTATATGCTATATAAAATTGGGAATGAGGTTCATATTGCTTATGTGCCATATTCATTTCATCCATGATGAAGTGAATGTGCTATTGTATAATCTGTTAGAGCATCAAGCGGCATGCACTTGTGTTGCAGGAATTGGTACTAAAATTTTCAGACAACTGCAAGAATGGTATTCCTTGGAGAGAAATATTGGAAAGTGGTAGCCACACTTTCCACAAAACACGAACCCCAATAGATCTTAAAGATAAATGGAGGAATATATTGAAAGCTCGTGACAGATAAGACAATGTCACGCAATCAGAATATGGCAGAGGTCTTTTTTGCAAAGAATCTTGTTTGTAATTTCCTTTTATGCTGATATTATGTACGATGTAAAGTGTAAAAGCCATTTCATATTTCTAGTTAATGCAAATGGTTGCCCGTGCTAATCTTGGTTAGGTGTTTTGTACAAAAGGAGTCATTACAAGTTGAAAGAAGAACCTTTCCAAGAGGATACAAATGATGATCTGTAGATGGTCATTGTTTTTTTTTTTTGGAAGACAATCTGCAGTTGGTGCTGGAAGTAGTAGATGTTTAATGGTGAAACGTAATCCGGTCTTGTCAACAATAATCAATGAGGACTAGTTGCTGCCAATAACTTGAGATGATGAGCGTTGGAAGTGTTAATTTATGTACTAAAAAAAGAGCTTTGGACTCGGGATCTTATTGTTTTTTCTATCATAATTTGGACGCGGGATCAGTAACGAGTATTCTGAGTCTTTCATTTATTTGGCATGTCTTCATCTTCCCAAACGTGAATAAGAAGGGCATGCCTTAACAACCAACCTTTGGTATCCGACGGAAATTTGGGACATAGTGATGATTAGAAGGTTTAAAAGGCTTTCAAGCATTATGAACGTTGGCCGCGTTATCCTGAGTTAATGATTCTGGGTGGCATTGGCATGGTTTGTACCTGATTGCAGTCGAAGGTATGGTCGTCCTTTTTTGTCTGGTGGTCATCTTTATTTTGAGCATGGAAGGCCGTATAAGTATTATGGCATTGAGTTGGTGCAAAGCGATATTAGATATATATATATATATATATATATATATATATATATATATATATATATATAAATTGGAACCCCATTTGAGTTTGTATATTAGATCTTTATTTGCAAATGGTTAGAAATACAAATTTTAAAAATAACAAATCATTGTCAATGACTCAATATCTCTATATCATGGTTTAGATGGTTAGTATATAGCTTTAGACCTCTTAAAAGTGATATTATGCATCGATGATATTGATAAAATGTAAAGTGGTTGGCCAACAGCGGAAGCAGTGGTGGGAGAGGTGGCGTACATAAAAATCCAATCTTTATGCAAGATCTACACAATATATGTAATTTCTAACACCAATTAGTAATATGCATGCATATATAACATTCAAACAAAGGAAAAATAATTAACATGGAATGATACGAACTGACCTGGGCCAAAACAGCCCTAGCACGCCCTCCTTGATCAGATCTAGCACACTGAAAGCAAGATCAATAAGAAAGGATTAAGTTAATACCTCTTATGTGATGATTCTTCTCAAACCGATTCTTGGATTGAAGGAATACACAGCAAATCAGCCCCTTTTCTTCAGCCCTTCTACAGCCTCCTCTTCTCAGCAAAGAAGGAGAGACTCTCCTTGAAAAAACCCCGCGCAGGCCGCACTCAAACAAGAGAGAGGGAGGGGCGGACTGGTTTTTGGAAGAGAGGAGAAGATTGAGAGATGGGAGGGGGTAAGAGTAGAGGGAGGAAGAAGATCCAATTCTCAATTAGATCCACAAAAGAGGGGGACGCCCCATTCAATGAATAAGAGAGAATATTCTTTCTTATTCTCTCTATTATTCCCTCTCTCCCTACCTTCCATATATGGCGGGCTAAAAATAAATGGGCTGAGATTACATGGGCTTGAATGTTTAATTCCAACCGGTTTAACATAGAGGCTCAATCGCAATGGGAGCAGGCTCTGTCACACAGAGCCCGTGGAGGCCTGGACCCCCTGCACACGGCCAAGCCCGCGACAGGGTCAACCCCTCTCCAATCACGCGAGTCTCACCCTCAACACACAATTCGCATGTCTGGGCCTCACAAAGTGTAAATGCACACCTAGATGTATGTCTAGTATATGTGTGTGACATGTGTGGGTCCCACTCGAATTATGTGTAACAAAGGAACAAGTAGGGTCGGTGCGACAACCCCCACCACCCTTGGACCCCGTGGCCTGTACTGGCTCACCCTTGGACACCGTTGGACCAAACCGGGCCTGAGCCCACACCATGGTCCAACATCCCCCACTATGGGTGAAGGGCTCATATAGTTCAACAGCGATTAGCGCTAGTCCTGTCGAAGACCAATACTATGAGCGTGCTTAGAAAATAGATTCGTTGTTAAGGCCTTAGTAAACGGATTTGTCAACATCTCAGAAGTAGGAAGATGACTCACAATCACTTTTCCTCTCTGTAGCATGTCAAAGATGTAATAGTAATGCACCTCAATGTGCTTACCCCTGGCACTGATTTCCTCATTCTTAAGTGTCGACACTGTAGCCAAATTATCGCAATACATCTGGACAGGAGCATAAGTCCAGTTTTCTAGCCCCAATTTTGCTAGAAACTCCTTAATCCAAACTGCCTGAGAAGCTGCAATACTGCATGCATAGAACTTAGCTTCCATCGTAGACTTAGAAACACTCTTTTGTTTCTTGCTAGCCCACGATATAGCACCGCCTCCAAACATGAAGACATATCCAGCATTGGATTTCCTATCATCTAAATCCCCCGCATAGTCCGAATCACTATATCCAGCCAATGACATACTTTTCGCCTGATACGTGAGTTTTAAACTCTTAGACCCTAAAAGGTACCAAAATACCCTCTTCAACGCTTGCCAGTGCTGAAGACCAGGGTCTGCTTGGTAACGGCTTAACAAGCTTACCACAAAACTCAAATCAGGTCGAGTACAGGTTATGGCATACATCAAGCTGCCAATAGCCTGTGCATATGGCACTGACTCCATCCGGAGTCGGTCTTTCTCTGTCCGAGGAGCCATACTTTTAAACAACACTGTACCCTTGTAAATAGGGGATTCAATAGTTTTCTAACCAATGACATTGAAGCGTTTGAGAATGCTCTCTATGTATGACTCTTGATATATACTAAGCTTCCTAGCCTTTCGATCTCTGTCAATTTTCATCCCGAGGATGTAGGATGCCTCACCCATGTCTTTCATCTCAAACTGGGTTTTGAGTCATTCCTTTAAACTGACTATCATACTAAGGTCATTCCCCATCAAAATTATGTCATCTACATACAGTGACAACATCATATACCTAACTCCATCCTAAAAAGTATAAACACAATGATCGTGCTTGTTCACTATGAACCCATACTCACTAATCACCATGTAAAAAGTGAAGTACCATTGCTTGGGAGATTGTTTTAGGTCATACAATGATTTTATGAGCTTGCACACCTTGTGTTCCTCTCCAGGAATCACATAACCCTCAGGTTGTTCCATGTAAATCTCTTCCTCTAAATCTCCATTTAGGAAGGCAATCTTTACATCCATTTGGTGCAACTCTAAATCAAAGTAAGCAACACATGCTAAGAGACATCTAATCGAGTCAAATCTTGACACCGGTGAGTATATCTCCTTAAAGTCCATCCCATACACTTAGGTGAACCCCTTAGCCACTAATCTCGTCTTATACTTATCTATAGACCCATTAGCCTTAAGCTTCTTTTTGAAGATCCATTTATACCCAATGAGCTTTCGCCCTTCAGGTGGATCAACTATCTCCCAGACCTTGTTCTTTAGGATAGAGTCTATCTATTCCTGAATAGCAACCTACCATTCTTGAGCATCTAGAAGACTTAAAGCTTGCTCAAGGGTAATAGGGTCATCTAGAATAGGTTCATCTAACGTGACATTGTCCTCCCCTACCATTGTATAGAAGTCCCTCAACAGAATTGAAGGTCTTTTTTCCCTTAATGCCCTGGGTTCAGGTTCCGATTGGTTTTGATCTAATCCAATTACTTCCTCCGGGGAAGTACTAGGACCAGCCTCTTTAACCACCTCAAATAAATCAACTTTCTTGTTAGGAATTCTAGGGTTTAATTCTTCTTCTAAGAAATAAGCATATCTAGACTCAACAACCCCCACTGTCCCATCCATGTGGTGAACCACAAATCGGTACCCCTTAGAGTGATCACAGTAACCAATAAAGTTACACTTTATGGTCTTGGGGTATAGCTTTGACTTATGCTGGTCAGGCACCTTTACGTGTGCCCTAGACCCCCACACTCTAAGATGCCCTAAGTTTGGACGTTGACTCGTCCATAATTTATAAGGTGTTTGTTGGACAACCTTTGTTGGTACACGATTAAGGATGTACACGACGGTGTCTAAAGTCTCACCCCAGAAGTTAGTTCCTAACTCAAAGTGATTTAACATGGACCTTACCATATCCATAAGCGTCCTATTACGCCTTTCTCCCACTCCATTTTGTTGTGGAGTGTACGGTAGGGTGTATTGGTGAACTATTCCCTAATCGGTACAGAAATCTTTAAACAGGTCAGAGGTGTACTCACCACCCCTATCAGTCCTCAGGATCTTTACTTTCCTACCTAACTGAGTATCTACCTCAGCTTTAAATTCCTTGAATTTATCTAAGGCATCAGACTTCCTGCTTATTAAATACATGTACCCGTACCTAGAATAGTTATCAATGAACATAATGAAATACGTCTTGCCTCTGTGGGTCTGAACATTCAGGGGCTCATAGATGTCAGAATGTACTACCCCTAAGAGTTCATTTGCCCTTTGTCCCTTTTGGAATGATTGTCTGCTCATCTTACCCGATAAGCAATCCTCACACACATGTAGGTCTTTGGATATTTTGGTAACAACCCAGTGCTCGACATACGATGTAGTTTATCTACATTGACATGACACAAACACATATGCCAAAGTAAAGCATCATCCACAGACAAAACAATATACTCAGAAGCGCTTATTTCATTAGATTCAACAGAGTTTATTACATCTAAACAGTACAATCCATTAATTAAAGAAGCAATAAATAAAACGGTCTCACCCATACCCACAGTTGCCTTACTCCCCTTAAACCTAACCTCAAACCCCTTCTTGGTCAGAACAGGGATTGAAATTAGGTTCCTTCTGATGGAAGGAGCAAAGAGCACATCTGTTAGGATTAGGTTAGACCCACTCTTTAGAGGAATCTTGTAGCTCCCCATAGCCTCCACCTCGCAATACATGTTGTTCCCTATGAAGACTTTATTCTGGCCTGGAATCAAATTGACCATCTCGCCCCTAGTTTCCCTAGAGTGGGATACATGCACAGTAGCTCCTGAATCCAGCCACCAAGTCTTCTCCTTAATGTCAGCAAGTATCACTTCAGAGACAACACAAACGATATCCTCGCTCTTGCCCTTGTCCTTACTTAAATGGCTATCCTTCTGGGGACAGTTAGCCTTGAAGTGATCCATCTTGCCACACTTGAAACATGCACATTTGGGTTTGTCATTCCCTTTTCCAGTGCCCTTATTCTGAGGCTTCTTCCCCTTCTTCTTAAAAGCTTTTTTAGAGGGACCAAGCCCTTGTCCACCTTTCTTGCCCCCACCAGAGTTGTGTACGAGGTTGGCAGTAGCAGACCCCCCAAAAGCCTTCATGTGGTTCCTCCTTTCTTGCTCAAGCCTAAGCTTGGCAGTCAGAGCCTCCATTATGATCTTTTGGCCGCTCATGTTCAAATAAATTACTACACTCTCTCAAGATTTGGGAAGGCTGTTCAACACTGTTGACACTTAGATTTCCTCAGAGATGGGGTCCTCCAGTGTCTCCAGGTCATCGGCTATGATGGCCATGGCACTTAGGTGCTCATTCACATCATCTCCCTCCCTCATCCTATAATTTTGGTATTTCGAGTATAGCATCCTCTTATGAGCCTCAGTCTGCTCCCCATACCTCACAGACACTGCATCCAGCATCTCTCTGGCAGTCTTATACTTCTCAAAGAGCCGTTTTATCTTAGACTCCATGAAAGTAAGAATGGTGGATCTAGTCTTATTATCATCATCCCTCAGCTTCTCAAGTGTGTTAAACTGATCAGCTGATGTACCCTCTGGTGGTGGCTTAATGACTTGCTCAAGTACATGAGCAAGATCAGAAAGAGTAAGGATGTGATGAATCCTTCTCTTCCACACCAGATAATTATCAATGTTAAGTTTCTCAGTTTTTCTAACTCGGCAGTTACCATTTTAGAAGTCATTGTTTATCTACAAGGAAACAGGCAGTGAACAGGAAATTAGTATTATTTAATGAAGGCTGACTGCTTAATAGATTGGTAAACGCTTAGACAAACTCTAAATCTAATTATAATCCTAGGGACAACTTGAGTATGTTATGCTGAGTTTCCTTATTAAGAATTACCTAATTAGGGTTTTTGGGTTACTTTCCAAAAATAACCCCCACCATCCCTTAACCCCTTAAAGGATGTTACCCTAATTAGGTATCTATGTGTTTTATGAATTTAAAATTCCCAAAACACCCAACCCAGCATATTAATTAGCAAATAAACATAATTAGAGGCTACTGAAATTTTAAAATTCTGTCTAGAAAATTTTTGGTGTATATTTACCAAAATGCCCCTAGGGCTGTTTTGGTCTTTTCTACCCTTAAGGGCACACCAAAATTAATTATAGAAAATTTTTTGTTATATTCCAGTAAAAAGAACAATTCTGAACACTTATGGAAATTAAGATTCTGTCCAGAAAAAAAAAATTGATGTATATTTACCAAAATGCCCCTAGGGCTATTTTGGTCTTTTCCGCCCTCAAAAGGCACACCAAAAAATTATCACAGAAACTAAAGCATGTTATCAACACAGAGAATAACAGATCTGGACAGAACTATATTAAGTACACAAAATGCACGTGTGAATTGTCCAAAATGCCCCTAGGGCTATTTTGGTCAATTTACACCCTTAACCAATTAAATTAAATTTATTAACACAATAAATAATTTAAAAATATCCTTACTATCCAGTAGGGACTGTGTGCCCAAAACATGATCAGAGAACAAATGTGCACAAAATAATGTGGCGAAATAACCACTATGCCCTTATGCATACAATCGTGCACAAAAAATTCAATTTACACTCAAATCACGTGCAACCAGCAGTCATATCATTCAAAAACATGCTAATTACAGTTATATTCAAGTCAAAATGAAAAGCCCTTTGATTCGAATAGTAGATCATACGATTTAAGGCTAAAAAACCCAATTTTACCAATCTAAACCTAGATTGGTAAATCAGATTGGATCTATGTCAATACAGTGACCAAACCTCCCCCAAATAGCTCCGATACCACTGTAGAGTAGTCGGCCAACAGAGGAAGCAATGGTGGGAGAGGTGGCGCACATAAAAATCTAATCTTTATGCAAGATCTACACAATACATGTAATTTCTAACACCAATAAATAATATACATGCATATATAACATTCAAACAAAGGAAAAATAATTAACATGGAATGATACGAACTGACTTGGGCCAAAACAGCCCTAGCACGCCCTCCTTGATCAGATCTAGCACACCGAAAGCAAGATCAATAAGAAAGGATTAAGTTAATATCTCTTATGTGATGATTCCTCTCAAACCGATTCTTGGATTGAAGGAATACACAGCAAATCAGCCCCTTTTCTTCAGCCCTTCTACAGCCTCCTCTTCCCAGCAAAGAAGGAGAGACTCTCCTTGAAAAAACCCCACGCAGGCCGCACTCAAACAAGAGAGAGGGAGGGGCGGACTGGTTTTTGGAAGAGAGGAGAAGATTGAGAGATGGGAGGGGGTTAGAGTAGAGGGAGGAAGAAGATCTAATTCTCAATTAGATCCACAAAAGAGGGGGACGCCCCATTCAATGAATAAGAGAGAATATTCTTTCTTATTCTCTCTATTATTCCCTCTCTCCCTACCTTCCATATATGGCGGGCTAGAAACAAATGGGCTGAGATTACATGGGCTTGAATGTTTAATTCCAACCGGTTTAACATAGAGGCTCAATCCCAATGGGAGCAGGCTCTGTCACACAGAGCCCGCGGAGGCCTGGACCCCCTGCACATGGCCAAGCCCGCGACAGGGTCAACCCCTCTCCAATCACGCGAGTCCCACCCTCAACATACAATTCGCACGTCTGGGCCTCACAAAGTGTAAATGCACGCCTAGATGTATGTCTAGTGTATGTGTGTGACATGTGTGGGTCCCACTCGAATTATGTGTAACAAAGGAACAAGTGGGGTCGGCGCGACCGCCCCCACCACCCTTGGACCCCGTGGCCCGTACCGGCTCACCCGGACCGCGACACCGTTGGACCAAACCTGGCCCGAGCACATACCATGGTCCAACATAAAATACAGCCAATGCTAACAAAAGGTATACTCCTATCGTATCAATATGGGTACGTTTTAGCTAATAGGCACCTGTATCAAATTATCAATTGATACTGCCTTCTATGGCGCGCTGAGTCAAATATTGAAACCATAGTAGGGTGCTACCGAGCCTAGTTGAGACTACTTGAGCTGGGCTCATTATTTGTTTCATGCTTGGCTGAAGCTGCGTCACGGAGCTGAGCTCGAGTTTGGCACTTTGGCTAGTTTGATTTTCATTTGTTATTATTATTTTCATTGTCTAAACGAAAATAGCAATTCTGTATTTTAATGTCAAATTCTCCCTCCCTCTCACATTAACTATCTAAAATAGCTAATTTCTGATTTCCAAACCAGACGATTGATAGGATAAAGGCAATATAATTTGCTTACAAAAGAATACATATAAATTGAGGTGACAAAAGCAGCTGAATATATCTTGAGCCAAGCCAGTTCGAGTTCGGCCAAATTCGAGCAAGTTTAAGCTTCAAGCCCAGCTCAAATGAGCTTGATTAGAGCTGAGTTGCACTGGAGCGTTCACTTACCACCCCACTGCTACCTAAAGCCTCTGAGCTGTAGATGGATTCCTGGTTATATTTCTACTTCTTATGGAGTTCTTAGATCAGCACACATTTGTGCTAGCCTTACTCGTGAGGCCATCATTCGATATCTTCTTCCGAGAGGAAAAAATGATAACGCTCTACTAATTCAGACTTCTTCTTTCGGATCAGTTTTTTTTTGGGCTCTTGAAGTTTTGTGATGACTTTGAATAAGAAATTATTGAGGCATATGAATCATATTAAACGTAGTGCTGACTGTCTGTCTAATGCTGCTCTCTTCAGCCTTGTATTTGGTTTGTGAATCCTCCAAATTTTATTTGTAATGTCTGTGTAATGGTGTCCGTTGTCTGTAGGGCTGCAAAAAATGTAACAAGTACAACAACTCTGCAGCCATGTAACAAGTGCTCGTCAACAAAGCTAGCTCACCCCAACTGCCTAATAAAGTTCTTCTCACTTTCAACCATCCCATGATGACCTAACAATTTCAAGAAAGAACTATTTACCAAAAGGCAGACCTGCAACCACCTTATCTTACTTAAAAGAAACAACTAAGATATCATGTATGACTTCGACCTCACTGAACAATTTTGGAATGAGCTTTTCTCCATGAGCTTGACATGGGTCTTGCATCTTGTGTTTCATGTATCATGTCAGATGTAAAAGCCACTGCAAGTTTCTAATTGATGCAGATAGTTGACCATGACGTTGGTACAAATAAGAGGGATTACAATTCTGAGGGTAAATAATGATCAGCAAATGTGGCTTGAAGATGTTGGAACGATGACATGGGAGATAAAAGTGCAGGCTAACCCAACACCAAAATTTACCTGATAGGACTAGATTTTAAAATTTTCTTATTAATGCAAGTGGAAAACAGCTTTACAAAACAACCAAATTCAAAACCAGACGCATAAATAGCTTAAGGTTCTAAATTGAGCATTGATATATATATCTCCAGCATAATGTCATTTTGCTTATAAAACCTCAAAGGTGGAAGCCAAAGTTACTTTGTATGGCAACATGATCAAATTTACATAATATTTAGATGGTTATCAAAGAAAAAAAATAACATCAGGACAGTTACTATAGAGACATTTTCTGCTTTGGTGCTGCAGGACTATATAGGGATTTGAGTTGCATGTATATCAGCTTGCTGTTCTTGATGGCCAGTTGGAGCTCCATATCATCAGCCCACCACTGAGCTAGGCCATGAGCCTCTAAAAACTTTTGTGGTCCTTTGGTACTGACAAACAACTTTGCAGCAACTGGTTCTTGCAAAATATTCCTTGCTTTTCGTGAAGAATTATGCGGATTCATATCGCCTTTTGCAGCCCTTACAGATTGAGTATAATAACTACAAATGTAATCACTGCTATTCACATATAGATGTGGAATCCATCTCTCGACTTCTGTTCTGACCAGTTCCCCACCATGGTCTAAAACATTTTCCCCATCAGTATTTTGAGAAACTGCATTTCCATAAGGAAATGTTGACCTTATTCTCTTCCACACAATCCCAGCTTTCTCTCCAATGCTTCTCATACTCATGGCTAGTGAAACAGATGGTGGGTTGAAGAGATGGGCCTCCACATGGAGGCCTTGCTTTGCCAATTCTTTACCCACTTGGAGAGCAAAACCAGCTCCTAGTGAATGACCTGCAACACATACATTAGAGCTTCCATGTCTACGCACAGCTGCTTTAAGTGACTCAAGAGCTACATTGAATCTAACAGATCCCTTCAAGCTTTCCCACGCTAAGTAACGAAGATCATCCTCTAAATCCCTCCTCAGTGTTTGATTCCACAGCAATGTTCCCCTAAGAGCTAGAATAGCTGCTGGTGCACCACTAGGTCTGATCAGGATGAAGTCTGAGAGTGCTGCAGATCTATCCCACTCAAAGAGTGCTCCAAATATAGATCCATCTCTTTCATCAACCAATATTTGGGATAACTTGTACCTGAAGGGCTTCCACCATTTTGGAGCAAGACCAGATTCTTCAATTCTGTTCTCCTGCCTATCAAGTTCCAGCAAGTATGCTGCCTGCACCAAGCAAGCCATTACTATTCTTCTGTAGTTGCAATCTTTCCTGCTCATAAGGATATCAATGACTGCAAATAACTTAGCCTGACAAAATTTGAAGACCACTTGCTAGCTAATCAAATAAATTCATTACATCATTTAAGTGTATTGCAAAGAAAATGTAAGACTCCATATAAAGAGAGAACAAACCTGAAGGCCTTCAAAATTTATATGTGATTCAAATATCAACAACGTTACACTAAATTGTATTCTAAGGCCACAATGGGCACAGACATGGATTCAGTTTGAACAAGAAGTCGTCAAGTACCCAAAGCAGAGGCTTTCTGAATATGGGTAGTTCTAAAATTTCAAACAATCAGAAGTACTGAGAAGTATAGCCAAAAGAAATCAACACTGCTCTTTTGAAACAATGAACCCACCAAAGAGCACAACCATTCCATTATGATTTTGACAGAGATCTTAGGTATAGAAGCAAACCAGCATGGGTTCAGGACAGCATGGATCACACAAATTAAATTGGAAGAAAACCCAGAAACAGATTAGATCAAACAAAAAAAATGGTCTCACCAGTAGGAGCAGAGAATCTCCTTCCAAGTATGGGACGAAACATTGCGAGGCCCAGATACCTGAAAATCAAAGCTGTGTGCACCCTCTGCTACCACTTTCCCGACCGAGCCCTTCGCCATGAGAACACTGGTCCACCCTCTCGTCTCTCTGCTCTCGCTCTCCAAATCCTACGCGTGACCAAACAGGGGGAGAGGGAGAGAGAGAGAGCAAGAGATGAGAAAGAAAGAGGAAAGCCTGAACAAAACTGGGTAGTAAAAGCAGTCACATTGTTGGACGGGAGGCGACGATTGGGAGTTGCTTTTTAGTTTGGATTGGATTTGATGTACAGTTCCTTGAAAATGGACCCGGTGTGATCTTGCCGTAGTTGCAGAAGTTGGCACACGCGGACAAGAAAACGAGTGGCTGAACCGACACTTTAAACACCCGGGGCCATCGATGCCCCCACTAAGGTCGGTATACCGTAAAATTCAGACGTTAATAAGTCGAGTTTGGATTTTAAAATTTAACTTAAATAATTATTTAGCTTGGGTTTAAATTTTAAGTAATCAAACTCGAGTCAGCTTATATAAGTCAAATAACCGAAGTGTGAGTAAGTTTTACTATTTACCAAAGTAAACTTGCTCACATGGGAACTTGTAAGTGTGCGAAGGAATTTGACTTAACTACCCTCTCTTTTATTATATGATAAGCCGACGAGAAAAACACAGCAGATTGATCGCTCAGCCTAGGAAAAAGATGTTTTCTTCTTCTCCCGTAAGTAGGGCTGGTCATAGATGTTCATCGTCTGATGTCCGAGCTGTGTCTGAGGTATTCGTGGCCATGTTCGGCCGAATTCTTTTGTCCCCCAATTTTTAGACATGCCACGAACAAAGACCTTGTCCGGCCGTTTGTCTGAGGTCCGGTTAACTTTTAAATATAATGTGCATTCTTATATAAAGGACAATTTTATTTCTCCTCTAATTATTCTTAAACATTATTTTTTTATATTTAAATCTTTAACAATTTAAATACAATAATGTTAATGTTATATTTGAGTTCTTCTTAAAGCTAGTTATTAAATATTTCTTTTGTCCTACATTAATAGCTCTATTTGGCTTTTTAAAATGAACTAATTTGTCTAATAGTAATACTACAAATAAAGAAGATGACATATACAAGTTTAAAAATTATTATTATATACTAAATTACTTAATCTAGAGATCATCACCCTAGTTTTCCTACTTAGTTAAAGTCGTTAACACTACTCTCATTTTCTCTAACCACTTCAACTCTCATCAAATTGCTTAAGAAGCTATGTTCATGGATAATGGTCGCGTCCGCCGAAAAAGAAATTTTGACCGTGGACAAAATGCCTACGGACAAATTGTTAGTGGACATAGACATGGACAAGCCTTGTCCACTGACTATTTGGCCGACGACCAGCCTTACTCGTAAGACTTCATCTGTCGGTGATTTTTCTTCCTCTTGGGTAGGTTCTTCTTCCTCATATTTTCATTTTCCCAGTTTGCTTCCTCTTCTCTGCTTCTTTTTTCCTGGTCTTCACATCTTCCAGCTTTGAAGACCTAATAGTTTATTTCCCTTCCACCAAATAGTTTGGTTTAGGTTATTTTGGATGATGAAAAAGGTGTTATCCGATGAAAATGTTATTTTGGGTTGGTTATATCTTGGACATTACGTCGTTTTTACTAGTAAGATTTTCTGGGTAGCTGGAAAACTGGAAACTAGAAAATTGGAACACTAGATCATTGAAATACTGGAAAAGTAGAAAACTGGATTACTTGTATGATATGAGAAGAGTATGGAAAAAGGGACATAAAAGGTTTGTTGTGTATTTGGGACGTCCATTGGGATGCAAGTGGTAGGAAATATAATTTTGACAATGCGAAAACAAAACTAATTTAATCACCTTTCAAGTTTTTCATTTCAGTTTTTCAGGATTTACGTTTTCCAGTTTTTTAGTTTTCCAATTTCCAATTTTTCAATTTGACAGTATGTCAGTTTTCCCTTTAACACATGGATTATTCTAGTCGATGTAAGCATATATATAGGGTTCATCCCATTTTTCTTCCTATGTTGTGAAGCTAATTTAGGCTTTTTAGGGTTTTTGTTCATATGTTGTTTCGAAAATTGCTCATTTGTGTAAACTATGATTTTTCCTCTCACCATTCTCGAAATTGCTCATTTGTGCCAAAATATGAGATAATTCTTTTAGAACAAAATAACAAAAATGTGAGTACATAAGATAATAGTAATTTAACAATAATTCCCCGATTCTCTCTTTGCACTTTTATTTTTGGTGCTTATCAGTTTTGTATGGCTCTTTTTGCATTTTCTATGTTGAGCTTGATTTGAATGAAGGTAATTTTTCTGAAAAATAGACGAAAGGAAATTTGTGAACTGGGAAACTATGAAACTGGAAATTTAAGAAGCCTAGATGAAATCTAAAGTAAATTTACTAGTTAACTATAAAACTGAATAACTGGTCATTTGCAAGTTACATGTGAGAATTGAATCTTATATTCGCTTGTTGTTAGTGGGGTACTCACATTAGGCCAGGTTGATGTTTTTGTGAATTAGGGTAAGTGATTAGATTGGTTATTTTGTGTGATAGCATATGACTCTTGTTTCATCTCCTACAGATGTAACATTTCTAAAAAACTGAAGAACTAAAAAATTAGAAATTGGAAAACTATAAAACTGGATATCTATAAACCTGAATAACTGAAAAATTGGATAATTGAAAATTAGATAATAAAGAATTATTACTTTTGTGTATTCTATAGTAAGAAAACCTCCTTATTAGTGAGCAATAATTAGTTATTTTAGGCATGATATCTCTTTTTCATATATACATATTTGAACTAATAGCTTGATTTTACATTTTCACTATTTTTCTTTTTGATTGATTTTAATCTAACATCTTTCTGCAAGCTTATATTTTTTCAATGATTTTAATATGATATCTTTGTATAGGAAATGTCAAAGGCTGCAGGTAAAATAAATATAAAGGGGAAACATGTCCAGAATAAGCTATATGAAGGCGATCCCCAATGAAAGTCTACTTATTATTACATTGGACAATTAAAAAAGCACTTTAACAAACACAAAGTGTAGAAGAAGTTATTCGAGAAAACATGTTTCAGTAAGTAATTGCAATGTGAGGTTACACGAAACATGTTACCTATCCAGGCTTTCCACCATCTCCTAAGGAGGCAAAAGGGGCAATTCCTATTTAAAGTGAATGAGCGGTTGAGCATTAAGCTGTCCCCCAAGGAATTCTGCATGGTGACTAGCCTTCGATTTACTAACTCGACCCCTCCTCTCCCATCAGTTCTCAAATGCTTAAAGAAAGGCAACCTCCTAGTGCGAATATTTGGGAGGTTGAAGTTTCATTTGGGGGTGAAGAGGAAGAAAAGTTAAAAAAGTTTATGAAGAGGGGTGCGAATAAGTGAGTTTATTTGTTACTATTCTCAATGCGATACTGTTAATGATATTACTTATTTAGTGGGCATTGAATTTGATTGCGGGTGGTATTTATAATAAGCAAATATACTGTAATGCCCCAGATTTTCCTACAATTTTTTATGATTTTTCTGTTATTTTCTGATTATTTTCGGCAGAAAAATATGATGCTTCGGTGTATGTGGCCTCGGTATTCGTAACCGTAGAGCTGGGTCTCGGGTCAGTCGTGGGCCACGGGCCTCGACGCGTGCTTCTGGTGTGAAAAATCGTTGAAGAAAACGGAACTGCAGAGGATAAGTTGGAAAAGAAAAAAAAAAAAAAGGAAAGGATCAGGCTCGGGTTCGGCCGAGCCCAATCTGGAATCCTCTGGAGTGAATAGTGCACCGTCCCCCCCCCCTTTCGGCTTCTCTCTATCCCAGCCGCCGGTGGGCCGCAGGGCCGCTGCCACTGGCTCCGCCACGGCAGGGGGGCCACCGTCCCAGCCCCCATGGCTGCGCCACCTCCTCCCCCAGTGAGCCCCCTTCCTCTCTGTTTTGTTTGTTCCGCCGCCGCCATGGGCCGGCAAGGCCCGGTCGGCCGGCCATGGCCCCACTTTGGGCTGGCGACGACGAGGGACCACCTATCCCAGCCCCAGTGGTCCTCCTCCGCCGCCCCGGCCTCCGTTCCACCTCTCCCTTGTTTCGTCGATCTCTCTGCTCCCTCTCTGTTTGGTGTCGTGGCAGCACCGGCGGTGGCCGGTGGGCTCCACCCGGCCTCCATTTGGCCAGCCACGGACTGGGGATCGCAAGGCCGACCCCCAGCCAGCTCCGCCGCCCCCTTGGCCGCTCCGCCCGGTCCGACTTGCACCCTATTGTGGGTGGATTCTTCGTTGAGTTGTCTCCACTGTCGTTGGCCAGTGAAGCCAGCCCGGTCGTTGTGGGCTCCGCCCTGGCCTGGCGATGGCCCAGGGACGGCCCCATCTGGACTGGTTCAGCCTCCGTCCCCTCCGCTTTATCGGAGCCCGATCTGCATCCCTTGCTCGGGTGCTCTCATTCGAAAAAACCGAGTCTTTGCTCCTCACTGTGTTGTTTGTCCGGCGTGTTGCCGTTGACTTTGACCGTCAACTCTGGCTGGAGATAGCTCCTCCTAACCGCTAGAGCCACGACACAGCCGGCCAGAGCCGTTGGTAACCCTTGCTCCTCCTTGTGTCCCCCCGGCCCCTCTATGATTTTGGCCGTTTTTATGTTTTGGGCTATCGAGCATCGTTGGATGCCGAACACCCTTTGGACCACTTAGTGTGGCGGGTTTCAGCCTAAAGATGGCTGGCCGCCTTAGTGCGGCACCGCCCCTCTTCTTTGACATGAGGCAGGTTCCCCCTCTGTTAATGATATGTGTTTGACCGCGCCACTTAGAGCGCCACCGTTTTATCTCGCCGTACGCCAATTGGCCTCTAATCGGCCTGCCTCGGCACGGCAACGGCAAAGGCCGTATTGTTGGTCTCTGCCCTTGGGCATGGCCCTACCGCCCTTTCAAGCTTTGGGCCGATACAGTCTAGCCCTCTCCTCTTCCCTTTGGTCGTGTGTGCAAGTAGCCACGCGTGCGGGTTAGGGTATTGGTGCCGCTTTGGCACCGCCCGACCGTCAAATGGCTCCGCCATCATCTGGAGTTGACATCGGAGTCCTCCATTACCTCTCCTCCTTCCTTGAGTGACGCCCACACCCTCCGCCCTTATGTGGGCCCTGGTAAACGCGAAATTGACGCCGTTGGGTGCTGTCCAAGGTCGATTTCGACTTTTTGTGACCGGTTGGGTATTGTTTAACCGCCGATTGAATTTTAGTGAGTACACCCTGTCTTTCGGTCGCACCAGCCACTCGTTGGCACGATTTTTCTCCCGGCCGCCCCTAGTGTGCCGCCGTGGATCGCGAATTTTATCGTGTTGACTTTGACACCCTTTTTGGCCGTGTGTAGTTCCGGCGTTTCCTAAACCCTTGGGACAGCAGCTCTCTCAACTATGTAATGGTTTTGATCGCCAACTCCGCCACTGATGCCGCCACCGTCGTGTGCTCGCCATCAAATGTCATGATTACGAGGTAGGGGAGCTTTGAACTCGTAATTTCATGATAGCATGCTTGAATGAGTAGTAGCATGCTAGGAATTTCATAATGTGCATATAAGCATGATTTTATGGTATGTTTAGATACGTATGACATGCATATGAGTTGTACGTATGATTGATATGTATGAGTTGTACGTATGTTTTATGGATGTGGAAATTGTATGAGCTAGTGATGGATAGCGATTAGGTTAGTACGCGATGGATGCGTATTATGGACATGCTAGTGATGGCTAGCGATTTTGAGTAAGTTATGTATGTGTATGTGCATGTGGGCAGAGGTATGTACGATGGACGGTAAGAAGTGGTAAGGGTTTGGTACAAAGTTGGACGTGGATTTGGACGTGTAAGCGTACGACGGAAGACAGAGAAGGTAAGTTTGATGGGCGAGGATTTGGAATTGATCAGTTTGGGTTGGAGCGTACGTCAGGGATTTGGTAAGTAAGAGGACCTAGGCTTAGAGCCTTATGGGGGTTTATTAGACAGTAAGAGCGTGCATAATTGTACAAGCATAACGTATCGATTATGAAGTGAAAAGTAAGTATAATAAGTGAGGTACTAAGTAAGAGTGTGATAACGGGAATCTGCTGTGAGGAGCTCGGTTTGACGGTGTAAGTAAGATGTTTTGACGGTAAGGTGGATGTCAGAGACTGTATGAGTATGTAAGGATTTGATGTACGGTGAGCTTGATCACAATTTGGACGGGTAAGTGAAGTCTGTTGCCCCGACGAACTAGGGTTTCGATCGGGCTCAGCTTCGGTTTGATTAGTCAAGGACTGTGAGTCGGTTTGGCATAATTGTACCGCATAATATACTTAATTCAAACTTGAATTATGAGAAAACTAATAATAGCGTTGTGAGTTTGAGACCTGAGGGTTCGACGGATTAAGTTCCGTGTTTGAGCTAGCCGATAATGAATTGGCTGAGCATTTCTTGTGTCTTGCCATGGTGGTTATTCCTGCGGGATGTTGTCTGTGTGCTTTAGTGCACCAGACGTCTGATGCTCTGTTGAGAGCGATATATGCTTTGGCTTGGTTTGTGTGCTGTATTAAGCCCAGACGTTTGATGCTCTGTTGAGAGCGCTGTAAGTTTCTGCCCTTCGTGGGCTCTGTATGTTTTTGCCTAGATGGCTCTGTATGTTCTGCCCAAGAGTGGCACTGTAAGATTCTTGCCCAAGAGTGGCACTGTATGTTTTCTGCCCTTAGTTGGCACTGTATGCCCCTTGTTGGCAATGTATGGCCCCAAAGAGTGGGCATTTGCGCGCTCAGGTAAGCAGTATCATGGACCTGCTCTTACCTGTTTGATCCTGTGCCCCATGAGCATAGGTGTGCCTTGCCTTCAGAAAAGTCTATGGCGTCTAGTTGCTCCCCGAAGGTTAAGGTGACGCCCTTGTGGCATTCCCTTCTTTTCCGACGTTGGAGCTTGTTAATTGTAATAAGCTTCAGTTGTCGGTAGTATGTGTTCGACAGTGAGAGTATGTTATATGCTTCAGATTCTGAGTAAGTTGTAAGTGTAAGATTCAGAGTAGGTGTAAGTGTAAGCTCCTAAGGAAGACGTAAGAATACGTTTATGTGTGAGCATATGATTGTACAATTAAGGTCGTACAAGTACGTGTAGGTTGTGTGAGTATGAGTACGATTGTAAGATGATGATTCGGAGTAAGAATGTAAGTGTAAGTTTTTGAGTAAGATAGTAAGTGTATGATTGTAAGCACGATTGTAAGTATATGATTTTGACGAGAATTTGTAAGTGTAAGATTGTACGAGTTTGGTCGTACGAGTATGAGTAAGGTGTTGAGTATGCGTACGATGGTACGAGTAAGTTGTAAGACCCTGATTAAGGGTGCTGGTGTAAGTTTACTTTCATTGGTGTGCTATGCATTATTATATGCATATGTTTATGATTATATTATGTTGACTGCTTCATGTTTGTGTTGCATGACATATGTTTTTATGAACTTATCGAGTTCACCATTTTTGGGATTTCCCCTACTGGGTATTTTCCTACTGAGTATGAAAATACTCACCCTACTATTTTTTAGCCCCGTGGTTCGGGAGGATTTTGCAGGTTGTGTTGAAGAGCTCCGGGAGATGGATGCTCGTTTCTGTGGGGGATCGTTTCGCCTTTGACTTGGGTGTACTTGACTCAATGCAAGTATCTTTTTATGCCACAATCTGATGTATTTGGTGAGATTTAAGTGTTTATATCTTCTTGACTTTTAATTTAGATCAGACAGTGGACTGTTTATGGGACTTGTACTCGGAGACGCCTGGGAGTTATTTGTATTTAAAAATCCATGATCATGGTAATTTAGTCGTACATTTGTTTTCGAGTAGCGCCTGAGGAGATTTGATTTGGCGATACGATGTTTAACCGTATGATGTTTTAAATTATAAACTGTTTATACGGGTTTTGATTTTGTCAGTTTTACTCTAATTTAAAAATAAAAATTTTCCGTGAATTTTATGGAAAATGTATGAAAATCTCGGGCATTACATATACAGACCTTGGGGGCACCCTAATAACCTTAGCATTCTTCAAGGGTTTTACAAACCCTCGGAGTTGGATTGGAGATGAAATATGTATATTGATTTAATTCATTTTAATATATGATTGTAAGAGCTAAATAAGGAATCTGATTTAATCTATTGGTTTCATTTTCATATAGCACATTGATGCATATGTGACACTCCTACGCAACCATAGGCCTCGCTGGGTTAAAGACAATATATTCCACTAAATGAGCAATTTAAAGAAAACCATACTAACATAATGGGATGCAACCTGGACTTTGTATACATTGGAACTAGAAAATTGGCAACTGGAAAACTGAAAGCTGGGAGCTGAAAAATTGAAAATGGGCAACTGGAAATCGGCAAGCTAGGAAACTGGCAAATTGGAAACTAGAAAAGTCTAATGGAAACCTGAACAAAAACATGATAACCTCATGCAAAAACGTAATATCAACAAAAAATTATCCTTGTACACCTTTTATATCCACAAAAATACATTTTTCTCTAAACAAGTATCATATTTCAAGGAGTTATTGTCTTTTTCTTCTTTGTTAAAGGGACTTGTCTCTTTCCCAATGTACGTCCCAAACACACAACAAACTTTGTGTCTCCCTTTCCATGCTCTTCTCGTATCATATCAGTAATTCAGTTTTCTACTTTTCCAAATTTTCAATTATCCCGTATTCCAAATTTCCTGTTTTCAATTTTTCAGTTACCCAGAACTCTTACTAACAGAAACTATGAAAAGGATGCACCTAAACAGAGACTCTTTTATAGCTTTAGGGGTTGTTTATGTATAGAATTTCTACAAGATTTCGTTGATTTTGGCTCAAATTATCATAATCGTGTTTGTGTGTAAAAGGTGGGCAGAATTAAAATTTTCGCTTAGAAGTTGATTCTAAGCCGTTTTGAGCCAGACATGAGGTAATTCTGACGATTTTGGCTCTTAGCCCTTGTTTTGAGCATTATAGATTCTGCTATTTTCAATGGTTACCTCTTATATCGATTTGAGTCTCGAAAAGCATGACATATAAGTGAAGCTCACTTTAAAAGTTCAAAAATACTTATCCTTATGAGATCTTGTTTGATAAAGCTCGAATTTAGGACCGTAATACTACAAAAAATGTGTATATCCGAGTTGCGAGAGAGTTATATTAATTTAAAAGTTTTCAAATTGGGTTTGATGCGAAATCTAAATTTATTCTAAAAAATTTCATTACTAACTGTAATTCACATTCGGAGGTGAATTTTTAAAATTTTAATTTCCAAAAATTCTACTTCTATTTTTTTAAAATCCAACGGTTAAACAAACCCCTTAGTGTATTAAAATTAAAATAACATATTTAAAATATAAAGGAAATTTATTTAAATAATATTCAAAAAAATAATTACCATTTTATACTACTTTGAGAAATATTTTCCAAAGTGGTATTCCTTTTTGCCACGCAGGCACCTGCGTGGCTTTTTTTTTTAGTTGATTTCGTCTTTTAGAATGACGAAATCAGGTTTAAGCTAATTTCGTCCTTCTAAAGGACGAAATGCGACACTTATCGGATTTCGCCCATCCACCCGGTAAATGAAGCCGATTTCGTTATTTTAAAGGACGAAATCACGTAACACTAATTTCATCTTTCTAAAGGACGAAATTAAGTTAATTTTTTTTTAAAGATCTGTTTTAAACTAAATTTAACACATGTCCCTATTTATTCATTCCACAAATTTTATTTCATTCCACACATTCTTATTGACATCATTGAATGAAAACAAACCTAAAATATAAATATTTATTAAATATAAAATATATTTAAAATGACAAAATCGGCTTCGTTTGCCGGGCAGACGAGCGAAATCTACTAAGTGTCGCTGGACGAAATTAACTAAAAAAATAAAAGCCACGAAGGTGGCAAAAAGGAACATCACTTTAAAAAATATTTCTCAATGTGATCTAAAATAGTAATTTTTTTTAAAATATTATTTAAATAAATTTCCGAAAATATAACCTCAGTTATGTAGCCTTTTTAGGATGTAAATTTGCAATCCGGGTTTAGTAAAAAAATCACAAATTTTATTATGAATTGAAGACAGTGTTAATAACTTAATGGTCTTCTAAAATCCAGAGCTGGCTTCTCTTCTCCTTCCACTTTCACGGCAAACCGTTTTGGGCAAGTGAAAGCCAACCGGAGGGGAAAATCTTCGACGGAAGCTTGCGTCTTTCCAGAGAAGTGAGCTCGGGCTCCGTCGTCTTCCTCTTCTCCAGGTACCTCTGATTCCTCTCCTCTCCTCTCCTCTCTCTCCCTCCGCCAACCCCCGCTCGGCCGTCCTCGCCCATCTGCCCTCCGCCATCCCTCTTATCCCTCCCCCTCCTCTCTTCACTCTCCCTTTCCCTTCTCCTCTCTGTTTTCCCCTTTCGATTCTAATCTTACGTTTTTCTTTTTTTTTTCCTGCTTGGTTACTCTGCTCATTGCCAATTTCCGCTCCGTTTTTTTTCGTGGAAGTTGTGGGTCGTGGGAGCCTGTTTGGTGGCCTCTGTCACCACCTCATCTCTTCTCTCTCCTGCTCCCTTCTCCTCTCTGTCCTCCCCCCCTCCTCTTATCTTATCTTATCTATGTTTTTTGTCTGTTTGTTTTTCTGATTGGATGCTCTTCTATTTAATGAATGTTCATGCCATTTTTATCTTTATAGTGTAAACAACTATTGAAGTGCGACTTCTGTCTATGGGTATGTAGGTTCTTCGTTTAAGATATGGGTGTACCAATGCAAATTGGTTTTTATCAGTCCTACAGATTTTTATTTATTATTTATTTTGGGAAAGAATAATTCTTTGTTACTGAAAAAAAGACCTCTGACCACTTGACCTGTCTGGTGTTTGGACAGATATTCTCCCACTGATCAAGGCTAATCCCTCTTTGCTTCTTTTTCAAACCTCTTACAATTTGTTTGTTTTTTTCTTTTCCATTGGAGAATTGCGTCTAAACTCATACTCCCCCACTGAACAAGGTTAATCCCACTTTTCTATTGCTCGAAATTCACATATAGTCTTTTCTCATACTGGGTGTGATAAGTTATTGATTTCCATCCTTCATTTTAGGGTAAGATGTTTTGTCTAAAATTTATATCAAATTTTAGATACAGAGCTTAAGAGCAAAAGAATAGTTAATGCCCTGAGAACACTGTTTTCTTGTCAGCTATCAAGCAAGAATAGTTACTGACATACACATGAATTTTAGATATGCCCTTGTTAACATAGTTGACATTCTTTTGGTATGTAGTCCACCCACTAAGATAGGAGATTTTAAACATGAGCATAAGTTTTAGTGATGTTGGTTGATATCTTTGCGAGAAGGTATTTGTACTTATATCTAATTATATACTTAATCAAGTTCAGTATTCCTTTTAACTCATATTGCCACCCAATGGCTTGCATCAGACTCTAGTTTGACAGGATAAACAATGACTTCTTTATTACTGTTTTTTCCCGGTTAACATAAACAGATGTTCCTGGCTATTGTCTGTGTTGCATGCTAGTTGAGCATTGCGAACATTGAAAATAATTCTTAACATTGACCTGTAGACAAGGAGGAATGATCTGTCCATGAGTTAATGCATACCAATTTTCTCAGACAAATTTTCAGAAGATATATGGCATGGACTTCTGGTCTGATTCCGCCTTGTCTAGTGACTAGGTCTTGAACAGTTCCTCATCATGTGGTAATTTGATCAGGTAATATTGTGAGCATGCATATATTACTCTGCGTTTTGTGGAGAAAAGTTTATCTTTGTCTTTTATTTGGCCAATCTTGGGTGTCATAAGTTGGAAAGTAATGCTTGGTCAGATTGAAGTTAAAATGTCTCCTTTTCAAAAGGAATTGTTGTTTATCCCGTCATGATGGTATTTATAATATTCTAATATATGATTTCAGGTTTTATTTTATGAATGTTAACATCTTTTAAACACAGATTTAAATAATTGAACTAGTGTCTAATTTAATGCTTGTCTTGTTTGAAATGGATGCATATAAAGATGAATTGACTTTAGAATGTATCATGTATGCATGTCTGTTCTTGCATTGCTTAGTTTTAGTGAAGGTAAAACAAGTGATATAGTGCAAATATGGCTGCTGCTACTTGGACTAAATTTAAATTTAATGTTGATGTGATTAAATATGGACTTAATGCCTTCTTGTCAAAGGGCAATTTCCTTATCAATGTTTATTCCAAGTGTCATTCTATTGCTGATGCTCTGAAATCTTTCAAATCAATTTCTAGCCTTGATCTTGTGACATGGACATCATTGATTGGTTCCTGTGCTTTTCATGGTCTAGCTAAGGAAGCCATAGACTTATTTGAGAAAATGGCAGTTCAAATCCAGGAATTTGGATTATATTCTGGAATCCCATATTCTAAATTCATCATTTTAGAATCCAGATTGACTACCCTCTGTTAGAAGGAGAATTCTGCACAAATGTGGGCCAAATCATTCACAGCCCAAAAATTCTTGTGAACAAATTCAAGGAGAAGTTTAGTCAAATGGAGAATTTTTTGGTCCTCTTCGAAGATGTCTATCTGGATATTATCCTCACAAGAATTGATAGCACACACTCAGGAAGATTGATAGTGCACAAGTTAATACTTGAACTAATATATACTAACATGTGCGACATCAATTGATGTGATAGACGGCTCAACCTGGTGGAGGATATGTCGTTAGGGCTAGGAGGACCAAAAATCTTCGAAAGGTGAAAAGGATAAGGAAAAAGGGCTACCCAAGTTCAACAAGGAAAATGTTATTTCTACTCCACTTTTTCTTTACCAAAAGCCTACTCCACCTCTGATTGGACTTGGAAAAATAAATTTCAGTATTTTTATGTGTGACTCATTTTCTCTATCCAATAAGAGGCGGCTGGAGTAAACTTTTGGTGTAAAAAAAGTGGAGTATGAATATCAGCTTTCGTCAGTAATGCTTCTCAATGGAACGGGAATTTCATTTCCATGTTATTGACAAGGATTCGCCTTTCGGCCATTTCCAAGGAAAGCAACGAAATCTGGGTCGTCTTTTTGGTGAAGCAGAACTATAGATCGGTTGAAACACTTGAAAAGAAAAGTGCTCGATCCCTTCCCCTTCTGCCTGTCTCACCCTCCGTCACCTTCACCACCTCCCATTGCTTATCGCCGGCCAAAACCCCTAAGCAGATCTCTCTCTCTCTCTCTCTCTCCAAGATTTGTGTCTTTGCAGCCACATCCACGGTCTATCTTCCAGGTAGCATCATTGGCAGTAGTAATTGTTTTTCTTCTTTGTTGGGCCAAGCTCAACCTGGCAGTCATGGCCACACAGCTACTCCTATGGCCGGCCACCAACAGTTGGCAGTATAATTGTCAACATTCTGGGCCAAGGCACATTTAATAGCAAGGAAACATATGGAATAAACAGTTTTATGACCTAATTGGTGGTGACAAGTTGCAATTTTGTCCTCGTAATGGCGAATTAGATGGAAAACTTTCGTCTTTTTCTTTCTTTAGATAATTTTATTACCAAACCATAATTTTTTCATGAGACTGGTATAGCTCCTTTCAAATTGAAGATTTGTTCTTTGTTTTCTTTATTTCGTTGATAGAAAATATGTTGGAGTGGTTTAAAACTTACTTTTGAAGACATAAGAAACTGAAAAGGTTGAGTCCACAAAAATGGGCGTCTAAATAAGTTGTAAGAACCTAAAAAACCCAATTGCGAGCTCTTTCTGGTAATTTTTTCTTTTTTCTATATGATTGATCTCTGTAACAATAACCATATCCCTTTGACTAGATTATGTTGAAGGTTTTGTGGAAAGAATTTATGACAGAGATTATAGTGTTTATGATCATGTCTTCCAGAAAGATGAACCTATTACTGCCTTTGTGTGTATTTGAAAGAGCGATGGTGATTTGTTAATTGAGGGATGACATTGTACAGCTATATATTTGTGTGGAGGGGGGGGGGGAAGAGAGAGAGGAAAATGATTACTTTGGTAAGAGTTATTATTGAAAATAACAGATAGATCCATGATTCGCAATATCTTTTATCGGAGATATATCGGGGACCTAAAGATATATTGGGAAAAATAATTGACGACCCAAACATGTTTTTACAAGTATCTTGTTAATCTAAGCATATATTAACATCCAAAAGCATTAATATTAATCTAAGACAATCATTACACCATGTGAATACACTATACTAACATAAATTACATTTTTCAAGTGGAAAACACGATCAATAATCCCAGATATTGACTAATATCTCAGATATATTGCCAATATTAATCTAAAAGCTTTAATATTAATCTAAGACAATCATTACACCATGTGAATACACTATACTAACATAAATTACATTTTTCAAGTGGAAAACATGATCAATAATCCCAGATATTGACTAATATCTCAGATATATTGCCAATATCTGAGATATATCTCAGATTTCACAGATACATCTGAGATATTATCTTTCCCCATAACTTGTATTGGTCAAACGAAAGTTATGGATATATGAGATATATCTCAGATGTTGCGAACCATGGATAGATCATCTATCTAGAGCTGTTAATGACTGTAGAAAAGAGGATTTTTTATGATATAAGAGACACTACGAAAGGAACAATGAGATCTGGAGCTGTTAATGATCAAAGAACAGGAGTTTTGATGATAACTAGTGAGGAAGCAACATCTTCTAATTTTAAAAAAAAGTATCACAAAAGCTGATAGTGTGCAAGCTGAAGATCCATTTGATTTCGGGTATGCTTATTCAAAGCTCTTAATGACCACATTAATAGTTTGAAGATGAAGCTGAACATATATGATTTCAGGGTATGGTTGTTCAGAGCTCTGCATGATCACTTGTTTATAGAATTTTAATTGAACTATGTACCAGTGTCCAAGTTATGGATATGCTGAACAACATTGAATAATTCCGGCAGTTTTAAGAGATTGATTGTTTGGCTGAAATCCTTTATAACGTCTGATGTCTATGTTAATATTGACTACACTATCACTTTATTATGCATTCTCTCTCTCTCTCTCTCTCTCATTCTTTAAATCTTTTGTCTTTTGGTACTTTTTAAATCCTTATATGACTATTTGTGATACTTTTTATTACTGCATCTCATATTTGACGGTTTTTCTTTCCTCCCCAATTTCAGAAGTCTTGGGTGAACAGAACTCTCTCTGGTACTAGTTCTCAATTGATTGTCTGCTGATGGATGAAGAGCGGAAGAAGAGAGTAGAATCCCTTGGGTGGTTGACAGAGTCTGTTGTGCTACCAAAGCGACATAAAGCCATAGAAGGTGTTGGTCCTTCGTCCATACTAGAACTGAAGGCCCAGCTCTATAAGACTCAGGAAGAAGCCAAGAAGTCCAAGGACTTGGCTCCTGATGTTGAGTTCCATCGTGCAAAGAAGAAAGTTTCTCATGATGTCTTTTCTCATAAAAATTCCGGTGTTGAGGCCCGAGCAACGAGGTTTGCTTACTTTACGTACTTCAGTTTTTTTCAGATTTATTAATTTTATGATGGATATGTACTGTAGATGTTTCCAGAGTCATCTGTTATCACTTTTTTTGTTCTAAGAAACTGTTATCATGCTATTATTGATTGCATGAAATTTGTTTCAGCATGAGGTTAAGTAAACTTTTTAGGCTTTATTATTTATTTATTTTTTTACAATACCTGTTGTAGATGTGCTAAAATGATAATCTCTAAGGTGTTCAAGCGAAGTCTCTGTGATATGAATGACGTGTTCTTGTTTCCTTTCTTTATGGGCTGCTTCATGACTTATGGAATAGGTTGAGAAAAATTACAGCAGCAAATATTAAGGAAACTTTTGACTGGCATTTGGTTTGAATTTGATGTGGAGAAATTTGATGCTTTGAAACTGATTTAAAACCAAATGGATAGCGCAAGTCCCTGGCCCTTCTCTGTCAAGGATTCTGGCAGTGTAGCTACCTCGGCATGTACTATGTTTTCTAGATTAATGAATGCTAGTTTCAAAACTATTGTATTGCTTTGAAGATGATAGGTATTTCAGTAAGTTTGAGCAAATCCTTTATCATGAATGTTACTGCTACTTATGGTCTTATGGTGGTAAAGTCCATGGAATTGGTACATGTGTTCATTGAGTTGATTTTGCATCCTATTGCCATGTGGGGAAGAATTTACCCTTTTGTAATAAAATAGTTTACTATGTTGGAAGTTAGCTTTTTGTAAATCTGCTCTGCATATAGTTGAGACTAGTTTTTTATCTATTGTTGTCTGCTTATGTGGTCCTCATTTGTTTTGTCTACATTATAGTTCACAATTTTGTGCAGTTTCTGATGTTCTTAGTTTTAATAATTGTAGCTAATTGAATTGCAAAATTGGATTTAGGGCTGAATATCAATTTGAGAGTTTACATGCAAAAAGTATACCTCTGATGGACACATTAGATATTGTCTGTTATCCAGAAACTGGCCAGAATAAAAGAATTTATATTGTGTTATATTTTCCCACACATTAGATATTGTCTGTGATATGCTTGTATGAGTTAATAATCTCTAGATTGATATTCTATTGTTTTTGGAAATCCAGAGACAAGATCCAGCTTAAAGCGGAAAAGGATGGGTCAGCTTGCTATGCAGCTCTGGAAAGGAAGGCAGAGCTATATGAAAAGCTGGTGCAAGGAGAGATTCCTGATGAGGAAGAGAAAGAGAAGTATTGCGTTGATTTCTTTAGTAAGAGTCTGAACCAGAGTGGGTATGAGCAATTTGGGAGTGGTGATGCTTCTGAATTGCCAATAATAAATGAAGATGACGATGTGGGTGAGGGCCTCCCATGGGCAAAAGCTGTGGGACCTGGTCGGACGGGCATTGCATTAGATCATGATGAACATAAGCGCTTTGTAAGGTACAATAAAGTATATGAGTTTGTACTCTTGATAAATACATCATGATTAATATTGTATGTATTTGTCTGAACATCTCCTGTTATGAGTAAGAAAGTTTCTCTCCTATTATCAAAATATTTATTGTCATAATTGGTCACTGACAAAGCACTTGTTTTATGAGACTTCAGTGCCAATATTGGTATGTCAATTTAAATTCTAGAGAGAAAAGACAGTTTAGTGCTTTTATTACTCAAACTTAGACTGTGTAGGAACATTTCAATTGACATTTGTAGAACAATTTGACACTGATTCCTGTCTTGTTTCTGCGAACTGGGTCCAATCATCAGTCATGATAGATATTTCAATAAGAAAGATTTTTTATTAACAGAGTTTAATTTAGAATGTAGGATGCCTCTGGAGAAGCTTCTGTGAGTGAAGCTTCAGTGAGTTTGTAATGGTCTTCTTATTCTGCTCACATTTTTTGTAGTTTTTAAACGTCCAAAGTAGTACAGTTTAAGTTATTTGGAATGCATTTTGATTGTCTTTTCTTGTTCTTATCAGGGAAGTCCATGAAGAAGCAAATCAAGCAAGAGAGAAGGCGTCAACACTTAGAATGCGCCGTCAAGCACAGGCAGCATCCCACCGAGAGAAACTAAGGCAGGCTTATCTTAGAAAACAGCTAGAGAAGTTGAAGGCTGCGAAAGCAGTAGAGGCTCTAAATGCGGGTGCTGACCCCGCAGGTGAATAACTCTTGAGTCGAGCTTTGTGCAATCAAAAGAAAGAAACATTCTTTGCTTCTCATTTGCTTCAGTCGAGAATGTACATATCGGGGCAATTTATTGTATGCATATAGATCTAGTGGTGTAATTGTAGTACCCTATAATTGCTTGTAACAATAGTGACAAACTTCTTCAAATTTGACAAAATTCTCCGAAAAATACCGAAATGGACCAGGCGAAAATGTTGCTGAATTTTTTGACCCTAAATTTATCATTGTTTCGGTTTTGCACCAAAATTTTTTTTTTTTAAGCCGGTTTTAGGGATAGGGTTTTATGATGAGTTCACTTTTGGGCCTCACGGTATATATTGAAGCACTTGGTAAGTTCTCTCCAATACCCTTGAAGATTCAAGCTCTCCAGGGGCCCCTCTTCCAGCCCCCTTAGCCGTTGTTTTTTTGTCTTTTTAAATGTTTTTTCAACCGAACTAAAATTGCCACGGGCCGAATCAAAGTCTAATCCATAACTTGTTACTATGCTTGTAACCAAAAACAAATGGATGGGCCACGGAAATTTAATTTTGAACCAAAAGCACACAATGAAGCCTTTAAAATATTTGAGCATGGAAATAAATGAGCCAGGTGCATGTTGCATCCTCATCTGACGGCTCTCAATCTCTTTGAAAACTATGGTGGACAAATTATAACTTTCATAAAAATTAATCTTTTTGATTTCATATACTAGGGGGGAAATCAAATTTTGAAGAAAACACAAGGCTTTCTTTGCATTGTTAAGGAATCCTAAGGATGGTTTAGGAATGATATTGGTCGATGGACGTGTTAAGCATTTGTTAATAAGATTGGGACAATTGTTTGGACAATGGACAAGGGTGATGTACATAGTAGGATCTGCAACTATAAACTCGAGGAATTGGGAAAATAATATTGAAAGGGGAGTAGGGAAGAGAGGTAATAAAAAAATTAGACAAATTAGAAGAAAATTTTAGGAACGTTTTTTTTTGTTCTAGATTTATGATAATTGGAGAAGTTGTAATCTCTATTTTATATTTCTATACTATTCTTTATCAATTGAATTCTCATAATGAAAGTAGGGCTATTTGTACATATATATCTAAAGGAGTTAATGATCCTCTTAATTATTGATTCTAAAAAAATCGATAGCATTAGGGCAAATGTTCTAGACGAGATTAGTTTGCATTTCATCCATGTCTTGAAAAGGACAATATATCTTGACCAACATTTCAACTCAATGAATTGCTTAAAAAATGGACATCGAAGCAAAATTAACTCTTAGAATGGGCTTCTAAAGGTTTGTATGCCTCTGCGGCTTATTTTGTAATTCATTTGTCCTATACTAAGTGTCCTATTTAGCTTTAAAATAAATTAAAATTAATTTATTTTGAAAAACTAAATAGGACACTTAATATAAGACAGGAGGAGTAAATCTTAAGTTTTCAAATTATGATACTAGTTAGTGAGTAATTTTATACCATTACAACTTATATATTCTAAACTCCAGTACCATATATGTATACTATGAAAATGTGGAGAAACAACAAAGAAGATGAAATGGTTAAGGAAGCTACCTAGGCACATACACAAGAGAGCCAAAATTTATCATTTCATTGTCACAACTCAACTAAGAATTCTTGGTATCTCATCATTTCCTTTAAAAAGTACGGTTCTCTCATGAAAAACACAAAAACACTAGAGTTCTTCCCCCATAGTCCTTGCGTCCTCACATCTATCATCACTTGTTCCCAAGGCCCAGATGTGGCTACCGGGGCTTGTGTGAGAAACAATTAGTTGGGATTAAGCCCACAGAAATTTTGTCGAGAACACCAATCAGAAGAGGTATTTGGTGATGATATTGGGACTTGCATCTATGTTTATGGAGAGAGAGAGAGCATCCCTCTTCTATTTGGTGGTCTCCATGAAATTTTCATAGGCTTAAGCGAAACTAATAATTTCTTGGGCCATAGTTGCATTTTCATAAGACTCATCCAAGACCATAGGGTAAAACCAATTCGCTAGTGTATAGAGGCTCATCAACTCAAACAATTATGAAAAACGATATTTATAAAATAAATACAGTTAATAAAAAATTTAACTAAATTTTGGTTGGACAAAACAAATGTAACCTTTTAGGAGGGGGGACAACAAATATACCCAACAAAAAATTTCAAATGAGTTATAGTTCGATAGAATAAGTGAGCCCAAGTGGACTTTGTGAGGCTGACATGTTTTGTCCGAATAAAATCTAATTGAGAGTTTTTGTTGGATAGATTTGTTGAATAAATATCACTATCAATTCATAAATAAAATAGTTAATGGTGGGGTTAGTATATGTCATTCCATGTCACTGAATTTTAATACAAAAATATTTTCTATATTCCTTGCAAAAAATGCATTTAACACTTAAAAACATATATAATTTCTTTATCCACGGCACACACATAAGTATATGTTAGCATCACCATCAATCCCAAATATCAAAATTTTTATACATTTTTTATACCAAGCTCACTGTGATCAAGAAATATTAAAAATACTTCTCATCAGAGGTAGTCGTATAATAAAAAAAGCACTCATTCCTTTCTTTAAGGGAATCCCACACATATCAAGATCGTGAGCTGCAAAAAAGGGCCTTTCCTCTTTAAAGAAGCTTTTATTTCAAGTATTCTATTCTTTATGGGGGCACCGTACACATCTATGTGATTGCACTGTGCTCACAACGTGATTACTGCCCATCCCAAGCAGGAGATTTTTCCTTCCTCAACTTGTGGACCTTCTTGTGTTAGGTGAGTCAGTAAGGCACGAGCGTGCACGTGCTTTGTCTTAACATTTATTTCTACTTGCATGTATCACTCGGCAGATTTTTTTTGTTAATAACACTTTTTTATAAGAGGATAAATTATAATTACACCACCTAAATTAAGAAAAAAATACACATATACCCCTTACATTATCAAAATATGCACGTAGACCCCCTTAAGTATGTATATAGTCGGCATGGTTATAGTAAACAAATACTCCCTCCGTCCAGAATCAATAGGTGGATGGATAGTTCATTCGAAAAATCCAAATTAGACTATTTAATCTGGACAGAGTTGTAGCAAATACAGTGGAGGCAATTTGGTAAATACTAGAACAGAACCAACTTGAAAATAGAAAAAATAAATTGTTTGCACGATTTAAACTCATATTCGCGAATTACATTGCAATGGGTAGATAAGCAATGGCCAAAAGATTTCCCTACTTGGCCATTGTCCCCCATTTGTTGTTATTAGCTGACTTGTTGGTATCAAACAGCCAATTGTTGGTATAGAGAAAAAATTATGAAATAACAATGCTAAAATATGAAAATGTAAGTGTGTTTCTCAAGAATAAAAATGTAGCTGATTTTTTTTTAAAAGAAATATACGTGTACCATTGCTTACGGAATGTATAATTTGTATTTTTTTTTCTTTACCTTTTTTTCTCGAGAAGTTTCATGTTTTCTCTGTTATATATTAATAGTTTTATTTTTAAAAATTTATTTATTTAATAATAAATTATTCTCTTTATTTTATACTAATATTTTTAATAAATTAAAAATAATTTTTTTAAAAAAATTAAATGAAAATATCGATATGAAATAATTATTTTAAAAATTAAGTAGAGACATCCCGATGAGTAGCGGATTCTATCAATTTAAAATAGCTGGGAGGTCTCGTGGCCACATGTTCTCATCTCTTACTTATTCTGGACGCTGCTACACGCGCGACTGGCATTGATATGATCTTTGGCTATCTTTAAATCACTTGCACTCTGAACATGAGCCTGGACAAGGACATTGCTCGTGTGTGTGGGTATCTTTTCCAGTCTGTCACTCAGATTCGGAAGTCAAAATCTCAGGAAGCCACTGTGTGGGACCAACTGATTCAAAATGCAACTATTTTTCCCTCTTGTCTGCCTTTCACCCAGTGATTGCTCTCACAATATCCGTCTTGGACCATGTTATGGGCTTGGCCCATATAGGTTAATTGTGACCGTTTATGGCCCTTTTATATTATATAACTATTGGTCTTAACATAGTATATAATCATTGATTTTTTTTTTACAATAATCCCTATTACTATTAAAAATTGATGGACACTAACATCTACAAATACATATAACTATTTGTTCATATCCGTAGCCACCTATTAGGGCAAACAATATTAATTGATCTTCGTTGTGTCTGTGTTCGTTGTGGACATAAAAAAATATCTTCCTTATATAAATACATATATAGACACGGCCCTAGAATTGAACAATAAACATATGTAAACACCCCTACGGGTTGGGTGACTCAATTGGCTGATGGAGGTGCAGCCATTGAAGGTAGAGAGGGCAGCACACTGGTAGCACCAAATTCCAAGGCGAGGGCAAGAGAAGAAGCAATCAATGTCACAATAGGACAGTGGGCAGGAGGGTGACCAAGGGGATCAATCGGCATGGAGGGTGACCCATGTGAGGGCGGTAGTCAGGAGTGCACCAGAGCGATCAAAATAGGCACTAGGGCGCAAGATGAGTAAAGGTACGTGTCATGTGAGAACCTTTAGAAAGAAGATCCGGCGGTAGGAAGAAATGGCTCTAGACGAAAAGGCGTGCAATGGTTGTGAGGCGGCGGCGGGCAATGGTGAGGGGCCAATAGAGGCGAGTTGCGCCAAGGCGGCAAGAAGAGTGGAAGGTTCGAATTATGCATCATAGAATTTTCAAAAGCTTGACTTATATAAAAATAAAAAAAGAAAAGAAAAGAAAAGAAATAATTGTGAAAGGCTTAAATCCACCAACCTTAACTAAAATCCATGAGCTTCATTAATTTCATATTGAATTCAAAACACTGAAAAGTCCCAAATCCTTGAGGCAGGAGAATCGAGCTGCAACTCTAGATATGGAATAGAAGTCCAACCAAAAGGTTCAAAATGAATCAACTCCCTTCTCAAGATGCCCAATCCCCTATTTATATCTCAAGCCCCTTTTACAATGATATCCCTTACCTACCTTTATATCAATTTTAGATTAACAATTATATCCTCCTCAAAGAAATGCTTAAATTAGCTAATTATTTCTATCATAACATATAGCCTGCATCATCAACAAATGATGGGAAGAAGTTGGGCTCAGTCTGAGGAGGGAAAGAGCCTTATTCCAAAGGAGGCATAGGGCACACCTACTAGATGGCCAACAAGAGTTGGTCGAAGCAGCGATCAATTTACTGATGGAACGAATCGAACTTCTAGCAGAGGGACTCTAGGGGGAGCTTAATGTAGGTAATCTCCTGTCGCGCCTCTTCCAATCTTGTCTCTAATTGAGTAATTTGCGAGTGAAATCATGTGGGAGAAGAGTCGGATACAGACACCTCTTGGTAATGGATCCATGGTGACCGACTTGTCTAACTCCAATTTTGGACTCTTTTTTGCACTAGCCCATCATAGTGAGGATGGAAAGGGTGGGGGGGCATAAGGAGTAAGAACTACCCCAATTATCAATGTTGTAGACTAGGGAGTCTACATTGGAGAAATTGAGAGGAAGATGAGAGGAATGAGTAAATTAAACTGAACTAAATTCTAATTTGGATTATCTTATCTTAATATGAGATATATACTACAATTTATAGAAGAATTAGAAAGTAATCCTAATAGAATAAAGAAACTACTCCTAATATGATTTCAATGAAAGAAAAACATGATATCCTAACTAATTTAGGAAAGTAAATTAGGGTCATACGAGTTTTATTTGAGAAAATATTGATTTTTATTAAATTGTGGGACCTATAGCTAAGAGAATGGAAACTAAGCTTTTGAAATGATCTTTCCCAAATGGAGCTATTAATAGGGACGAAGGGACTATAATTAATGTTGTAACACAAATAATCACTTTTTAGTTATAATTTGTTTGGTGTAATAGTTTTCTAATAAGAAAAAAAGGAATTATGGCTTGCCAATATATTTGAAATTCGATTGGGATGGTGTAGCCTCTCTAACCTCAAGCTCGCCTAAAACTTAAATTCAAAATAAATAGCTTTTGAGTCTAGTGGCGCAATGTAGCAAGAGAAGACAAAAAATAAACACAACATAAGGATTTACATGGATAAAGAATAGCCTACTACCAAGACTCAAGCAATTCAATAATTTTGAGAGAATTACAAAAGGAAGTGGTAGATAGCAATCTCACAATGCTTAGTTTTATCATAGAAGCCTTTGGAACACCTCCTCCCCAGGGCTAGAATACAAGTATGTAATTTAAAACAAAAAAATAAACACATATAACAAGAATTTATGTGGATCAATAATAGCCTACTACCATGACTCACAATCAATTTACTAATTTTGAGAAAATTACAAGAGAAAGTAGTACAAAGTAATCTCACAATGATTACCTTTATCATACGAGCCTTTAAAATGCTTTCAGTATTTTCCCTATACTCCTTAGTTTTAATTGAATGGTGAAACCCACATCTAAGAAAATGCAAAATAAGTATGTGATATTCTTTTTTAATCACCCAACCACTTATATTTAACAAATGGAACAATTAATATGAAATAAACTTTTTTCTTAAAAACAACTACTTATTTGTGAAATAATGAGTAAGTCTATATAACTAGGGAAGTCAACACCGGGCAGCAAAGAATAGTATTCGTGACATATACTTAAGGTGCACACATATAAGTATGTTATAGGTTATCACAAACAATACACTTTACTACCCCCTGTGACAAATAAAGATTCTAAACAAGGTAAGAGTCCTATGAAGTAAATCACGTGTTTATGTATCGTGCGGGCAATGACGATAGTGGTCAAAGCTGATCCCAAAAAATACTTCAATGAGTAGCATGAAGCTTCATGCCAATCGCGCTTCACAATTTCTCATTTTCATATATAAGACACATGTAAGTACTGAATATTTAAAATATTTGAAAAACCATACTAAATTGACATCAGTTTGCTTACGGGATGAAGCTATTGGGCCATCAAAAGCTATGAAATGTGGAGCCCAATTTTTTAAAACATGGTGGCCCCTATCTCATCTCATACACTAAATCTCGTAACTTAAGTATTTTTCATAGAATAATTCTACCCCCAATAAAGACTCAGTGCACCATATTACTCACTTTTTATTTAGTATTATTAGGGGCTAGTTAGTGAGTCTTTATAAGGGGGAATAAAATAATTTTTTTATATAAAAATATATTTTTTGTCATATAGTATCTATCTTATATTTATAGTTATATTTAAAAAAATAGTAATTTTTATTGAATGTGAAACCCACGTCTAAAAAAAGGAAAAATAAATTTATAATACTATTTTTTAAGTACCTAACATTTAAATTGAATATAACTATTAATATAAAATAATTTTTTTTATTAAATAGAGTTATTAATATAAAATAGAAAAAGTAATTATGTGTTTCTCATGTGAATATAAAAAACACATGGTAAAGCCCAATTAACTCTGAGCAGCACGCTTGGGCAATGACATGGTGTTCACGGCCAATGAATAATTTATCATTCCCAAGCTTAGATCGCACGTGGCAACTTCATCTTTTTATTTGTTTATTAATTTAATTTTTTAATAATATATTCTACACAGAATTTTTACTTAGATAATAGTTTTCCTACACCGTTTCTATCCAACAAAACCTAGTCAACTTCATCTTACAGTAGGTTTTGATTCAACATAGGTAAGTGAATCCCGTGAGACCTAACTTTCTATGTCCAATCAATCGAAACATACGAAAAAATGGTGTAGACTTATAAACATCCATTCACAATCTAGTTGAAAGAACTTTTTTGAACAAATTTAACGTAGAAAAATCATTTCCCTATAAAAATGTTGTTGTAAAGCAACACATGGGTATCTCGTGGTTCTATTCACGTAGGTGGAGTATTAGTAAAAAAGCGTGAGAGCTGTAGAGAGATATCGGTCCCACTCCCACAAAGTTGGCGTTTATGTCGCCTAGTATTTGCTTCCTCCCATCAATTTCTCGTTGAATAGTTGTAGGGACGGCTTTTCAACTTTGCTCTCTAATTTTTTAATAAATTACTAAATTATCGGTTTATGGGAAGAGTTTTACCTATTCTGCCATGATGAAGAGCCTAATATAAATAGTGCATAAGTGTCCATTATCTATAAGATCGATTGTGCACATATTAGAGTATGCTAGCGCTAATACTATTAGCACTAACAAGCTAATAAGAACTAATGTGTGTACTATCAATCTCAAATATTAAAGGCTCCTAGGCTCTTTGTTAAGAATATTAAAAATATTTTCCCTATAATGGCCTTTTGGTTTTGGATGTGAACTTAATATTTATTTATTTGTATTATTAAAAAATACTTCATCTGTTTAATATTAATAGCTATATTTGGTAAAATACTAGTTTCTATTTAATAGTAAAATTAAAAATAAGTTTATAATAGTATTTTATAAGTACCCAACCACTTAAATTGAATAAAAAGAAGTTATTAATATAAAACAAATATTTTTACTAAATAGTACTAATAATACAACACAGAGGGAATATATTAAGAATTATTTATTTAGTGTTAAGAAAGATGTAAGGGTGTGAGCAGTAGAGTATATGGACCCATATGATCTGACGGCTCTCACTTTTCTTGGAAAAGCTATGAACATGTAATATAAAGCATGTTGTTTATTATTTGTAGAAAATATAACATAACACACTTAGGTAAATCCATATCATATTTTTTCTGCAAAGAAAAAATATCTCATGTTTTCTAATTATCTTAATTGGAAAACAAAATTCATATCATCTAAAAACGCTCATATATATTTTAGCTTTTCTGTACTCTCTATGCTCCTTAATACTTGAATAAAGGGGAAAATGCAACTTACCTCTTATAGTACTTTATCCCACCTTCAATTTTTTCGGGCATGCGAATGGACTACAAATCAGATGACTTTTTTATGCTCCCTTTTGACAATAAGACCAGCATAAAAAGTTACGCTGATAACGCATATGTTAACATCAGTATCATCGATTTTAAATATTAGCTGCTCCCATATGTAATTTACCCTGGGCTCATTGCTACAAGGGACAATGAAAAACTCTTCCCTATAAATAATAAGCATCAGATAAATCAAGATATAATCTTATTTTAAAATCAAATTTCTCTTTAAAATTCATCTAAACAAACTCTAACCAGACACATTCTGTTTTTACTTTTCTTTTCAAAAAGTAATTAAAATAAAAGTTTTTTTCTTTCTTATTTTAAAGCACAAGACAAACACTTTAAAAATAATAATCATTCTATTAACCTCAAGTAGCACATGCCATTGCCAAAGCCCGGGGCAGGTTTGCAGGTGGTGAGCTGGCAGATGGGGGCAATGCTTGACTGTTAACATATTAGAACTGGTAGCTGAAGCAAATTCTACCAACCCCAAGGGCTAAAAGCGTTGGCAGACATGAGAGGAGGGCACTGTCGCCACCTTCCAACTCGGTAGGCCCCACCACTCTCCCTCCCTTCCCTCTCCCTGCCTGCGCCTCGTGTGTGCCCAACGGCTTCTCCGCCCTCCTCTCCGCTCTCGTGTGAGTTGCGGACCTCCCCTCGACCTCTCTCCTCTTCCTGCACCACCGTCGGAGACGAAGGCGGGGACTCCCTCTGTTGAGCCGGGGAATCGAAGAGGGCGGGGAAAACATGGATTCGCAGCCGAAGGACGTCGGGATCCTTGCGATTGACATCTACTTCCCCCCCACTTGCGTCCAGCAGGTTCTCTTTTCTTCTTCGTTTGGATTTTGCTTTGCTAGATTCTTCCGCATGGTGGGTGTGATCGTGTTCATTTCGTGCGGGAGTTTTGGCGGGCGGATTTGGATCTGTGGAGGATTTGCATTGTGGGAAATGTTCCTCTGGTTTAGCTTGGTTGGGTGCTTACTGCTTCGCTTGTGGATCTCTTGGTGCTGGGATTGATTCAACCAGTGCGGTTGGGACAGCATGCGCGAAAAAGAAAATTTTTGGCTTTGTTTCGTCGAGGACTTTTTTTTTCTTCTAGTTTGCTGTTTAAATTTTGTTTTCGGGTTTCTCTGATGGAAGCTTGTCTGCGATCTCCTCAACAGGAACGTTTAGAAACTCTTGTGTTGTTAACAAAATTGCCTGCGTATATGCTGATTCTGGAGGCTTTTGAGATGTTTTTCACAATATTTATAAGATTTGGATGGTTTTACTACACATCATTTGGATTAAGAGGGAATCCATCTGGGAAGTCTTTGTGACCATACATCCAATGATCCAATGCATCTATGATGACGCTTTCTCTTTTACGTTTTTTTGGGTAATAAAATTTTGATGATTGTATGAATTGAATGACATAATATACATCCAGGCTTTAAAATATAGTAGATGTGTTCGAACGACCTTTGTTTTTTCAAATTTTCATTGCCACTCAAATCCGATAACTTTTCTCTTTAGAACATTTTGATTTTTCAACTATAAAGATAGTTATTTTATTTTTATTAGTATGCACTATGTTTTGTTGTTAAAATCATTTGTCTTCCAACATCATTGGAAAAATCCAGCATCTTAGGAGTTACACTTTCAATACAGTACGGTTTGATTATCATATATAAATCTATGAGTTTCTCATCACGTTGTGCACCCGAATTAATCATGTTTTGCAATATACTATTTTTCTCATATTAGGAAGCGTTGGAGGAATTTGATGGGGCCAGCAAAGGGAAGTATACCATTGGCCTCGGGCAAGACTGCATGGCCTTTTGTACAGAGCAGGAAGATGTGATTTCAATGAGGTATTGTCCTCGTCTTTTACTGGAATAACGTTTTAATTCAATTTTATTGTTCTCCCCTTTTTTTATCTTATTCTAATGCTGACTTGAATGTGTTCCCATATGTGAGGGGTATTTATCTTTTGCAAAAGCCAGACAAGAATGATCAATTTTTTTTTTTAGAAGCAAAACTTTTGGACAGCTGATTTAGCTGCAAATTATTACATTGGAAGCTTAAACTTTTAAATTATCAAGAAATTTTGTCACTTAGATTTAAATTTGTGCACTTTAAGTGTTGTGCATTATCTTTATGTTACATGGATCTAAAATGAGTAATTGTATCCTTACCTGACACTTTGCTCAGTTTGACAGTTGTTGCATCCCTTCTTAAAAAATATGGAGTCGACCCTAAACACATTGGTCGTCTGGAAGTGGGAAGCGAGACTGTTATAGACAAGAGCAAATCTATAAAGACGTGGTTGATGCAAATTTTTGAGGTCTCATCAATATCTTTTGGCTAGTTGTGTTTTCTTTTAAGTGATTTTTTTACATGTAATTACTTGGTAAATTCGCCCTTTGATTTTTTATCTTGCACTCTGGGACATGTAATAATATTTTCTTCTTTCTATTTTATCTATCAAGCTCACTATTATTTAAGAGTAGTTTTAATAACGAACAGGAATGTGGTAACACTGACATTGAAGGGGTGGATTCAACAAATGCATGCTACGGTGGCACTGCAGCTCTATTCAATTGTGTAAATTGGGTGGAGAGCAGCTCTTGGGATGGGCGTTTTGGTCTTGTTGTTTGCACAGACAGTGCGGTATGATCCTTTTTATCCAAGTCTTATTGATTACTGAAAGTAGGTTGTTTCCAAGTTCAATATTGTTCTGGTGGTGTTGCACTTGCATTCCAGTGCGTAAATGTAGTATCTTACTGATTAATAGCGCATTTTTATGTAATGCAATGACAAAAAGCATCTGTACCATAACATATTGTATGCAACATCCAGGTTTATGCAGAAGGACCAGCCCGTCCTACAGGTGGAGCAGCTGCAGTGGCAATGCTCATAGGGCCAAATGCTCCTATTTCATTTGAAAGTAAATTTAGAGGGACTCACATGGCTCACGTCTACGACTTTTACAAGCCCAACCTTTCAAGTGAATATCCGGTTGGCTTCCCTTTCATTCTGATATATACTTTGGAAGATTTAATTAAAAAAGAAACCGGCTACTAATTTGTAATATTCATAATGTGGTCATACTGTTTAAAGATCATTTAAATGTGTTTCTTCGTATATGTGCAGACAATGTGATGCTACCAAATCACAATGACCTAGCCATTGGAATTTATGCATCCGTTGTTGTAGTTTCTGTCTCATAGATATAGATATGGGTTTAGAAATTTGCAATGTTCTAGTCCTTTACATAGAGTGATGGAATGTTTTTAAATCTTCTAAATCAATTTCCTTTTGAAAGAAGGCGTTGAAAATTGAAGCATTATAGAATATCTTCTACATCTGAACGGAATGGTTTTTGTCCCTTTTTTTGTAAATATATAAGGAACTGTTGTATTTTATTAGTACTCACTATTAAGAAAACTCGTATTTTTAAAGCGTCATGCTAATTCTCATCTTGATAACATAAGAATTTTTGCCGGGCATCTTATTATTAATATAATTGTATCTCTTCCCTTGTAGTTAGGAATTTAAAGATAGGATTAACAGCCTAATACTTTGCACTTCACAATATAATGTGGGTCAATCGTAATTGCGCACGGCTTTTTGTGTATCTTATTTATCTACGAAGTTAAGAGTTACATGCTATTTTTTTGTTATGTAATTATTATCTTTTGTCAGAGATGAATTGCTTACTTTCTCCTATCTGTGTACTTTTATGACCAGGTCGTTGATGGGAAGCTCTCACAGACTTGTTATCTGATGGCACTTGACTCTTGTTACAATCGTTATTGTAGCAAGTGAGTTTTAAACTCTTAGTTCTTGCCTCCTTAATTCATATGCCTTATCCTACCTAAAAGTAGGAATATGCGGCTTGTTTTTATGTAGGTTTGAGAAATTCGAGGGAAAAGCTTTTTCAATTTCTGATGCAGATTATTTCGTATTTCATTCTCCATATAACAAGGTGAGGCAGTGCTGCCTATTAGCAAAGATAACATTTATGGCGTTGTATGTCAACATGTCCACTACTTTGAGAAAAGATCATTTATTGGATCTTATAACTTGTGTTACAGCTTGTACAGAAAAGCTTTGCTCGATTGTGCTTCAATGATTTTCTTAGGGATCCCAGGTGGGTTTCTAATATTAAATGCTGAAATTAGCATTCTTTCTATTTTTCTGACCTTTATGTCTATATTGTTTAGTCTTGTTGATGAAGATGCTAGAGAAAAATTAGCGCCCTTTTCATCCTTGTCTGGTGATGAAAGTTACCAGAGTCGTGATCTTGAAAAGGTATGAGAATTTAGTGATCGTCACTGTTGCCTGACATTTTTTTGTTAGACATGATATTCAATTTGCTAATATGAACTCAAGTAATTACCTCCATACAGACATCTCAGCAAGTAGCAAAAAAGTTATATGATGTGAAGGTCCAACCATCAACTTTGCTACCAAAGCAAGTTGGAAACATGTACACTGCATCTCTCTATGCAGCATTTGTCTCTGTCATCCATAACAAACACAAATCCCTGGTAAATCAACTACACACCTTAATTAATCAATTATTACCTCTAATTTCATGAATATAACCATTCGTTTTAATTGTGTTCAGGGTGGTAAACGGATAGTAATGTTCTCATATGGTAGTGGATTGTCATCCACAATGTTCTCATTCAAACTGAATGAAGGCCAACATCCATTCAGCTTATCAAACATTGCAAGTGTGCTAAATGTCGACATGAAGTTAGAATCTAGACATGTGGTAAGTATTTTGTTTTCAAGCTGTCCCTTCTAAGGTAATCTTTAGTTAGTTAATCGTATGGCCTTTTCCTCATTACTCATTTCTTTGCAGCTATCACCGGAAAAATTTGTCGAAAATTTGAAGCTGATGGAGCATCGGTATGGGGGCAAGGATTTTGTAACGAGTAAGGACAGGAGCTTACTATTGTCGGGCACATACTACCTGACCGAGGTGGATTCCATGTACAGGCGCTACTACGCAAAGAATGCAGCGGGTAATGTCAATGGCAAGGCTGCTGCTGCCGTCAATGGCGAGACACTGCTCAATGGCCATTGATGGGTAGCTGGCGGGGGTGGGCTTTTAAATTATAATCCGTGTTTTAGGAACTAAATAAATTTTTTAGTCTTGCTGCTCATTAGTTCCCTTTTTGTTTACATTAGATTGGATTATTTTTTCTGGGCCCCCTTATTATTAAAACTGGAATATTTGTTGTGAAAGGGGACCCTTATTATTACTGTAGTTGTGGGGTTTGGGTTGGGGTTAGAGGCCAATTGGTTCTCATATTTATCGATTTTTATGTCTGTTTTAGGAGCAAATTTGCTGATCTTCAAGCCTATGGTTTTATATATATGTTATTAGCTTCGCAAAAAACAATGGATCAAAATAGCCTTATAATCTGTATCAGAGGGCCGATGTTTTTACGTTTTGGCCTAACTTGTATTTGTATTTTAATATCCATGTTAGTTGATAATCAGGGACAATAAGTAATATATTCTATATTATGTTAAATTTACTACGTCATTAAGTAAAATAGGTTCGCCAATATGTTTTCAAACTTGTTTACATGCTCAAGCTTGTTGGAAATAAAATCTCTATTTTACAAGAGTTTGGCTCGTTAATTATCTCCTGGATATCACGTTGATACCTTAGAAACTAAAAATGTTGTTAGAGATGTCTATTAGAATGTTAGGCCCAAGTAAAACTCCCCGATGAGACTATCCAATAGTCTGTGAGTTAGAAGGAAAGAGTTGAGTTGGTTAAAGAGCAGTAGCCTTCCCGTTGGATGGCTGAATTAAATGATTACTTCTATTTCCCATTGGATGGCTGAATTAAATGATTGTTGTAAAGATCTCACCAGTGTTGATCAGTTGCACATATTTATTGTTGGGAAGATGGGGATTAAAATCCATCCTAAGTTGGACAATGGGATAATTCAATGTGGAGCATGATAGAAGTCCTTTGACCAGCCCATAGCAAATATTCGTGGACCCTATTATCCAACATGGAGCGTATTCAATGTTACTAGTAGACTGTAGCATTCAATTCTCCAATACCAAAAATAAATCTTCAATTCTATAAGCAATTAATAGGCCAATTCTATTTTTTGACAAAAAAAAGTCAATTCTAATTTTTTACAACTGTGTTGTTCATATATGGTTGCCCAAATTCATTTTAGTGAAGGTACTTGCTAAAACCAAATTTTCAGGTTGACCCATATCCATGCATGCTGTACCCAAAAGAAAAAATGTTGCTAATGTCGTAATTTGGGATTTTTAAATTTATTTTCAAAATTCAGCAAAGTGCAGAGAAGCAAATGATTATTTTAATGATGTCAAAATCTAATATAGCAGCGATTAAACTACTACTCAGGTTGCAACTATTGTTTTCATACATATGAAAATCAAATCACATGTATTTAATTTACGTGATGCACAATTAATCTACAAGCCAAAGTCGACCTTACAAACTGGGTTTAGTTACAAATATACATAGTAAAAGTAATGGCACCACCATGCCTACATCACTATCCCACAGTAGGACCACCTTGATATATTCAAAATGTTCGTCTCCTCTTAGAACATCTCCAAGCTCAATATGAACCACTTGCACCTCAAGGATGCATAAATATATCAAAACATGTTCAAGATAAAAATTATAATTAAATACAAAAGTACCATAGTAGGTTAATTATGTAGCTGCTATTTTACCCAATTTATCATGTTCTTGCTTCACTTCTCATATGCATTTCCCTTATGCATTAACACACATCATTAGCTACTCCATTTTAGGAGCATGCCACCAACAAAAACTCCATTCAGGGAGTTAAACCCAACACCATTTGTATTGGTTGGACTAACTATATGTTATCTACGAATGCGAAGGTCATACCATGCTACTTATAGATAATAGTACAGGGATGCTCATACCCCATGAAGTCTATTAGACAACCTGCATCCACACATGTACACTTGCCTCTTTGAAATGCGACAACCCTTGGCCAAGGATAGCCCACCAAAATGACCTTTTGATCCTTTAAAGATCACATGGAAAACCTCTTGTGGGTATCCACTACCAATTTAAAATCAATCTAATTCTTAGTAGAGCTTTTACTTCTACTCCATGTGTAGACCTTTTATTAGATCAATACTCAACACGAAGACCATTCTAGGTCACCTCACTCATACGAACCATCTCTTAACTATGCGATTTAGACACTATGATACAGGTTTTGGTGATTTGTATGTGTGATCAGAAAATGTTACATCTTGTCAATCATTGATCTGAATTGTGATATTACTATATCGTCGTGTTTCTAATGATTATAAATATAGTAAAACCATTGCTGAGTTTGTTAAACTCACCGTTCTTTCTTATGCTTTTGCTTTGGGGCTGCGTGGCGTGACACGCAGATGGACAGATCCTCTCTATGAGGAAAGGTCAGAGATGACTTGAGAGTAGACGTGGAGACCTCTTATGTGGCTTGTTTCTTTATTTTTGCTATTATGTTAGAATCTATGTGTGTAATTCTCATTTTAGGATTGTGCTACATTATACATTTGGATTATTTGAGACATATTTTGGAGCCTAGAGTAGGCTATGGATTAATTTAGTATGTGGGTTTAAGATTTTAGTTTATTTTAGAGTTAAAGTAACTCTTTTGATTTTACTTATTTACTCTTGCTCAAAGTGGTGCATTTACTCCGTAAAGTTTTAAATTGTCCGTGATTAGGGCATAAGTCTTCCGCTAAATCGTTCTTCAATCTCCTTGTCGCCCGCCCCCATGCGCTTGACTGGCCCCTGGAATAGGTTCGGCTCGGGTCGGGCAGTGCCGGGGCATGACACATACCCCCTATTAGGTTACCTAATTGGGCTATTTTTTATTAATTTTTGTCACTTCAATTAACTAGGCCTGTAAAGCATATTAAAGGGCCCAATTGCATGTCTAATTTTGGTAAATGGGCCTTACATAACATGTTTAATTTTAAACGGTTATATCTCCTTCATCCGAACTCCGTTTATGCCTTTTTAGTGGCATTTTGAAGCTCTTTATATTTACTTTCTATCCAAATAGATTTTATCTATCAATTCTATCTATTGAGAAAGTTATTAAACTAAGAAGGTTGAGAGGTCAACACATTATTTTCTACGTATTTAAGTCTCATAACCTAGGAAAATCCCGGTTATTACATTTAGTTCATCATATAAGTATGCTGATTGGGTATAAGTCCTTAGGAGACAATGTTCAGGCTAGACTTAAAACAAAATAGTTCATTGTGTTAGTGCACTAATTGTAAATAATTAGTAAGAACAATAACAATTTCATTCGGTCCTTCAAAGCAACTACACAATCAACTCAATTTGGGTTGCAAAGAAGACCCAAATAGTATTTTGAAACATAGTTTTTAGTTCTATAACATCAATCCAAACTACAAATTATAATGGAGAACAAGAAACCTCTCTTAGAAACCAACCAGTTCAACAAAATCAACCTATATGTCATATTCCCTCTATCCCATAAAATGTGTCTAGATTTAAAACAAACGGCGTCTCATAAAGAGTGCCAAATTTGCTCACTTTGTCTAATGGAATATTCTTAATGGATAGGCTTTGGGAAGTAAAACTCATACTTTTTTCTATGTTTTAGTTGTAGGCACCACTCTTCATGAAAGTTTACTTATTTTACAATCCAAACACTCTTTTCAGGATGAAGGGAGTACTATATTAATCTACAAATGCTCTCATATTTAGTTAAAATAGGTATCCATGAGTGTCTAGGCATCATGCAGAAATCAGGGAAAGAACAATCACAAGGTACATATCATTATTAGAGAAGAGGACATATATAATTAACTTACACTTATACCCTTAAACTAGGTACCTGCAATGACAAATCTAAATTTGGTTGTAATAATTCCCATGTAAATTCACTTCTTTTTCTCGTTGGCTTATCTCCTTACCTCATTGGGGATCTCCCTCTCCTATGAAGTTTTTAAGGCATTCAATAGAGTCAATATGTTAATACAAAGGCATTTTCCAGCTCTTAAGGGGTCCTGTAATTTCTTTATTGTAAAACTATTCAAAGCAAAGTCCTAGTTGGAAGAGTTTTTCATAAATAGAGATGAATTAATATATTGTGATATAATTCAAGAAACACATGGGAGGTCACACAATTCTAGTTTTTTAAGTTTAATATCTCAGCATTAGATGTCCATGGTTCATAGATGGGATTATAAGGGAAATAAGTTTCTTGTAACTTTATGGGGTGCAACCATACTTTTCTATGTTCTAGCAAGTAGTTGCGACAACTAATTATTTTAAATGCTCTCTCCCTTAGACAGAGGGTAGGGCTGATTGGTCCTTAAATATTTTAAGAGGAAAACATAAAATCAACTTGAAATAGCTGGAATTGCTATAAGAAAACAAAATACTCATATAATTAGGAATTTAGAGGATTATGAAGATGCACTGCTGTCTCTGGATCAAAATTCATTAGTGATAGGCAGTCCAAAGCATAGTAACAAATTTTGTAAAAATTTTAAGAAAATGTATTAGTTACGGCAAAATAGGAGTGCACTAAAACTTATCAAAATTTTGCCCATTTCACTAAATTTTGGTAATTGGGATTTTTTTTCTTCTGTAATTCACATTTTTGGCATGTTAGTTTTTTTGTTTTTGGCAAGTTAGGATATTTTAAAAAATTTATAGTTTAGGCAAGTAATTTTTAGGGTTTTACATTTCAAACAGATTATTTTTTAGATCTCCTTCGCTTTCCTATACTTCTTCTCCTCTTCCTCATCTTTCTCCTTCCTCTTTTTTCATTTACCAACTTTTCCGAAATGAAACCAACCAAACCCGAAATAACCCCCCACCAAGATAAAATGAAATGCCAAGTTTGTTGTTGTGGTTGAAAGTGAATCATCTTGCATTGCTCCACTTTCTCAAACAAATACTCAATATTATATGGGAACCATTTAAGCATTATCTACTATTCTTTTATGGTGAAATCATAGTCGTGTGAAAGAGAACATCTAAATTGCCCTTTAGAGAAGATAGAAAAGCTTAGAAGAATAGGCGAGATATACTCTGCTGGAAATGTACATGTTGAATATGGACTTGGGAGGGAGGGAGTGAAGCCTTGAAGAGCAGGCAAGCACGTTGGAGAAGAGGGTGATGCGTTATGCACATAGTTTTAAGAATTTTATCTAAATTTTCTAAAAATATATTGAAATGGAAGTTGAACAAAATTTTGGAAAATTTTATAGTTATTTTTGGCTCAACACAACTTTTTTAAGTTTTTGTTTTTTTAAGCTGGCTTGGGCCAATTTTCAGGATGAGGCTTCGTTAATAGGTTAATTTTTTTCCCATATTTCATTAGTTCAATCATTTGTGGGCTCCTAGTGAGTTCCCTATACCCACTTGAAGCTTAAGGCTCTTGAGCGGCCTTTCCAGCTAGGGTTGTCAACAGTACTTATTTTACTGTTTATATTGTACAATTAAGAAGTTAAATAATATTATTAAATTTATTCGATGGGTAAATAAGATAATAATTTTATCTGACCTTTATCTAAATAGAAGGTAACGAAAAAAGTTCTTCCATTCTCATTTATCTGTTACCCGTTTGTCATATTTAAAAATTCTATATATATTACATCTATAAGTTTTAAGTGGTTTAATTTCGAGATTGACCTATGATCTTTTACAGTAATTTTCATGTCATGATCACTAGTGTGATTTACTCAACAAAAGATGTAGTTTAAATGTCAACTATTTATTGAATTAATTTAACTACTTACAACTATTTTTTATAGTTGTTACAAGCTACTACTTGGAAGATTATTTGTTCTTTCTAGCATTTCAAATCTAATTGTATTTTTTATAAAAAAAATATTTATTTATAATTTATATTTTATATTCTCCTAAACTTACTTCGCTTCGATGTTTCCTATTTAGTTGTTTTATCTAATTTCTCTTGTCTCATTAGGTAGAGGGTTCATTTTAAATCATATGTACTGGAATCTAAATTGGCTACATAGATACTTTGTGCAAAATGTTTTTTTAGGCTCACAAGTTAGTTAGATTATGTTTTGATAACTCATGCGCACAAGTATTTTTTTTTTTATAATTGAACTTATAAAGTGTTTGTTTGTGAAAAGAAATGATTGGTGGGTTTGGAGTAGGATTATTGAGTCAGCTCTATTCAGCTCGAGGCTAGACTCAAGTTAGCTCAAATCAAAGCTCGAACTTTAGCTAATAAAATCAAACTCTTGTTTTGCCCATCTCGAACTGACTTGGTTTAAGTGTTAGCTAGCTTAACTTTGAATGAGTGTTGTAGGTGAGTTATTTTGAAATTTAATATATGTTATTTGGAATCATGACTATGTTACAAATCATGTTTGTATATGTTAAATTACAAAATTTAAAATGATGATTTATTTATTGAAATAGGTTGGAATGAACAAGTTTTGAATGACCAAATAGGTTTAAATGAAATTTTGAACGGGTTTAAATGAATTTTTTTCTAAAATATGGGGGGATTTTTAAATCTTTTTATGTGATGATATCATTACCTAGTTAACCCTGGTATACTTAGCCCAACCACTAATTCGGGTAAGGGTCTAGGTCAAATTTTAAAATATTACTTTAAAGAGACATTAATGGATGATGTGCATCATTGTATGTAGTCTCATTCTTGCATATAAAACACTTTTGAAGACAATTGATTGTGAGAAGGCAATTGTCATTCTTCTCACATTTGAGATTCTTCTTAAGTAGACACTAGAGGGATGCTTTAGAATTAGATTCATATTATATGAAAGAATTATTAGAATATAAGAAATTTTATTAGGTATATGCCTAATTTATGTGTCTATTTACATTTCATGTTTAATCATCATAATTTATTTATAATAATTATAAGGAAAGATTTTATATGAGCTTGCGTGAGCCCGGGCTCCATGGGCCGTTGGATTTACATCTATCGGTCATAATATTTACGGGTTTAAATGCCCCATGAGTATTATAACTATTGGATGTAAATCAAACGGACCATAGAGCCCGGGCTCACGTATAAGCGTGTGCGGGCTCATATAAATGGGACTCTAACTATAAGTAATAGTAGTAATAATGTTAAATTTTTACCTTAATAATATCTAATGGAAAGAATAAAAAATATTCCTTCTATCCTTAAATTAATAGGTCTATATCTTTTTTTATTATTTTTATTAAATAAATAATAAATTCTATCTAACAAACAGCCTAATAAAAATTTATGTCGTCAGGTATCTCTAAGACGACCTGGATTTTACACTGCTTCTAACGTTCGGGGTGAGTTTTACAGCGAGAAGGAGACGAGCCATCCGAAGCGAAGCGCCTCAGGGACGAACAACATCCCGGAGATTCTCACGGTCAACGGGTTATGGGCTTTTTGAGCCGTAAAAATCAATTCTCGTAGGTGTCTGAATCACCAGCCTAGCTTTTCGTTTCCGCCATAAAAATCGAGCCTTGCTCCCGCATCTGCTCATCCGTACCAATGGCGAAAGACCCAGTTCGCGTCCTTGTCACCGGAGCCGCAGGTCTGTTGAATTTCTTCACTCCAAAAAAATTGTTTTTTCCTTCTTGTAATCAGTATGCACTTCACCGCGGGGATCATTTGCCCATCGTAAATTTTCTCTGATATTTTTTATTGTTTGTTCAGTTCGATTGCTCAGTTCACCACTCTATAAAGTTTGTTTTTTATGAAGTCTTGAGAATGGTTTCCGGATTCTCGTTCATGGGTTCTGAGTTTTTACTTTTCCCAGGAATCGAATGGGTTTTGTATGGGGATTGGACTTCAGTTGATTGGTGGAGATCGCCTTTGCTTAGTACATTTTTTTCTTCTTTTTGAATCTCGATGATTCTGCCGATTTTCTGGATGCAACGTCTTCAGCAGCACGGTCGTCTCCGGTGGCTCCTCAAAATTCAACAGAATTAGGGTGTTAAAAGGAATAATACCTCTTCGCTAGGTGTGTTAACGAGCCGAGTATTCTGCTTTTACGTAAATTGTTAAAACTTAATCTCAGTTTGAAGTTTGAATGGGCTTGAAAGGTTTAGCTCGAACTTCGGTTCCAATTAGAAACCCACGAGCTCGCTTGAACGGAGCTAAGTGATTTATAAGCCTGGGCTTAACTAAAAAAATAAAAATAATATATATGTATATAAAGTACCACATATATTAATAAATTTTTAGTATTAAATATTAATAAATATACTTTAATAAGTATTATAATTATATTTTGAATGTTTAATTATAGACACTAAGGAAGAAGAAAATTATAATAAATAATTTTTAATTATATATATTTAAAAATTATAATATTTTTTGTGTATATAATTATTAAAAAAGATGTAAAAAATAAAAAAAGTCACTTAGGCAACATTACTATCTACTTCTTCGTATATTTTTTTTATATATGCTTATAAATAACTTATAAAAGAATTATTCTTTAAACTTAATATGTTTCTAAAAAAAATTTATATATAAAAAGATATATTTTGTAAGCCGTGGACAGTCCTAATGTCATGCTTGACCTTTTAAAAGGATATCTAATCATTATTTTGTAAACTAAAGTTTGTCCTTTTAATGTCATGCTTGTTTTAAAAGTATTTTTAAGTATATTAATGTGATATCATATTGACCCTTCGTCATATACTTATAACTTCATTTGGTTTTTTAATTGAACTAATTTTAATTCATCTTAAAATACCAAATAGAGTTATTAATTTGGGACATAATGAGTATATTAGTATTTGTGTCTCTAATATTTTTATTTTAAAAAATATATATCATATATAAAAATTATATATCTATTATAATTTAACGAGGTTATATATCTAAAAAATTTTATATAAGTTTGGGCTCACTTAAATTAGCATGAGCTAAGGCATTATGGGCTATCAGATCGAGATCCGAGGGTGCAAGAAGACATAAACTAATCTACCTCTTGAGTTGTGTATTATTGGATCGTAATATGAGGATGCACAATATCGGGGTTCACGCAGTCGTGAGTGAGCCTTGGCTTAAGTAAACAGGTCTCATGTATCATGTATGATACATGTTATTGGTATATATATATATATATATATATATATATATATATATATATATATATATATATATATATATATATATATATATATATATAATCCGTCCTAGATTAATAGCTTCATTTAATTTTTTAAATGAACTAATTAAATGAAGCTATTAATCTAAAATGGAGGGAGTATGTCATAAATATATATTTAAATTAATAATTATGTTTATATAAGATATGCATATACACATATTATTTATTATATATATATTATTTATATATAATTTTAAAATTATATTAGAGTCGAGCTTGAGTTCGAGCCTAGTAGAGTCGAGTTCGACATTTATTCGAGTCGAGCAAATGAATAAAGTTTTGATATGTCTTTCTTAACATCATAATAACATTACTCTCTATGAAAATACTTAAGTGACGTTGAGAAAGGTACGTCAAAACTCTACTTCATCTTCTCAAAACCACTTATGAGTGGGGCTCATAAATATGAGTCCCACTCATTAATAGTATTGAGAAGATGAAACAAAGTTTTGATGTGTCATTCTTAAGGTCATAATAATATTAATATACTTCTATTTTGTCATTTCTTCATAGCCATATAATTTATTGTTTTTGGCATTAAGAAAGACACGTCAAAACTTTACTTCATAGTGTAGCCCTAAAATGTACCTCATTTGTGACAATTAGTTCATTGCTCCTTAATTAATTAAAAAACTTTTCATTTATGCCGCAAAGAAATAGATTAGTTTTGTTGTTTTTTAGCTAATACTTTTTTTCTACTAAGAACTTTTAAAAAAGACCTAAAAATACATATGAAATATTTTATTAATATATGTATCCTTGCTATATTGTATCATAGGTTTTTTTGGAAATTATCATCTCCCCGTGACCAAAACACATGGGAGCCGTTCATCCTAAAAATAATTTTTTAAGAATTAAACTCAAAACCTGATGACAATGATACGCTAAAAAAATATTAATGAAAGACAGTATTAGTCCTCCGGCTACATAAACGGAATTACAAAGATCCTTATTAAGAAAATTAATAAATTAATAAGTAAGTCTCATAAAAATAGGTGAGATCCTTATTAAGAAAATTAATAAATTAATAAGTAAGTCTCATAAAAATAGGTGAGATCCTTATTAAGAAAATTAATAAATTAATAAGTAAGTCTCATAAAAATAGGTGAGATCCTTATTAAGAAAATTAATAAAAAAATTATTAGTGATGTTTTTGAAAACAACCCTAATAAGAAAAAAAAATTAAAAAAATAATTAAAAATTAATCATTAGAAATGTTTTTAAAAAGCACCACTAATAAGAAAATCTTTTTTAAAAAATAATAATACAATATTAGCGACACTTTTTATCTAACTAAGTACATGATAAAAGAAAAATACATAAGTGACGTTGATAACGACACCTCTAAACTTTACTTTATATTATTAAAACTATTAATTAAATAGTTAAGAATTGTTGTTAGAGTTGATGGGGGCTTTACGATATCCTTTATTCGAGTTTTTTGTTTATTAGAGGAATTAATTAGCTAAAATATTTAAATATAGTAGATAGGCAAAGCTGCATGGGGCATAATGAAAATCAACTTCGATTGAAGTTGGACGACTGCGACTAATTACGGTGCATCCGGGATAATTTACAGAGATCACGAAGTGTAAGTCTTATACTATGCATTAACAAATGTAGCAGCCGACGAATTAGCGAATATAGGGAGCAGATATGTGGATTTTAAAAAATTAAACTCGAAACTTGATGACGATGATAGGCTGAAGAAAATATTAATTAAAGACAGTATGGGTCCTCCAGCTACATAAACGGAAAAACTAATTCTTTAAGAAAACATTTTATAAATAAATATTCCTTTACTAAAAACTTTTATTTTTTAAATATAACTATTAGTATAAGATAGAGGGAGTGTTATATAACTAAGTACGTGATAAAATAAAAATACATAAGTGACGTTGAGAAAGCCACTTCAAAACTTTACTTTATATATAATAAAACCATTAATAAAATAGTTAAGAATTGTTGTAAGAGTAGATAAGGGCTTTACTGTATCCCTTATCCGAGTTTTTTATTTATTATAAGGATCAATATGTTATAAAATTTAAATATAAATAATGGGAAAAACCCTCACTAGGCATATTAAAATCAATTTTAATGATAGTTAAACAACTACGACTAATAAGTGTGTAATCGGGATAATTTAAATAAATCACGAAGCGCATGTCATATATTCTACAATAGTAAAAATTATAAAACATTGTCGGTGGTGATGATATAGCTATAAGGGAGGCAAAGGCTTTACAGAAATACGACAATATGTAAGTAATAAAGGAAAATATGGGGGCAACTAAAAATCAATGCTTTAAGTAGGACGTAAACAGTAAAGAAAATTATTTATCTTATAAACATGTTAAGAGACATATAAATGTAGCGGCCGACAAATAAGCGAATATAAGAAAAAGAGGGGTAGATTTTAAACAATTAAACTAGAAACCTAATAATAATGATAATTTAAATAAAATATTAATTAAAGACAGTATAGGTCCTCCGCTACGTAAATGGAATTACTATTTTCTTAAGAAAACATTTTATATATAGATATGCCTTTACTAAAAAAAATTATTTTTCTAAATATAACTATTAATATAAGATAGAGGGAGTGTTATGTAACTAAGTACGTAATAAAAAAAAAATACATAAGTGACGTTGAGAAAGATGTTAAAACTGTATTTCATATTCTAAAATCTATTAATAAGTGGGTCTTATAAAAATAAGTTAAATCCTTAATATGAAAATTAATAAAAAAATCATTAGTGATGTTTATGAAAACATCCATAATGAGAAAAACTAAAAATATTAATTAAAAAATAATTATTTCAAATGTTTTAAAAAAGCACCACTAATAAGAAAATATTTTTTAAAAAAAACTATTACCGATACTTTCTATGTAACTAAGTATGTGATTAAAACTTTACTTTATATTTTCAAAACCATTAATTAAATAGTTAAGAATTGTTTTTAAAGTAGATTGGCGCTTTACGGTATCCCTTATCTGAGTTTTTTGTTTATTAAATAAATTAATAAGTTATAACATATAAATATAGTTTATGTCAAAAGCCCACATGGGGAATATTAAAATAAACTTCGATGGAAGTTAAAAAACTACGACTAATGAAGGTGTAATCGGGATAATTTAAAAAGTCCACTAAGTTAATGTCGTACACTGTGAAACAATAAAAATTTATAACATAGTCGGTGGTAATGATAGCACTAAAAGAGAGACATCATTAATTAAATAATTAAAAATTATTTTAGAGTAGATGAGGGCTTTAGAGTTTCCCTTATCCGGGTTTTTATTTCATTGTATGAATTAATTAATTAAAATATTTAAATTTAGTAGATAGGACAAGCCTGCACGGGGTAAAATTAAAATAAACTTCAATTTAAGTTTAAGGATTGCGACTAATGAGAGAGTAATTAGGATAATTTGTATAGATCACGAAGCGTAAGTCTTATACTTTTTATTAGTAAAAATTTACAACTATATTCCGAAAAGTAAAAATTATAAAAGTGTTATTTTCGAAGGTACACTATATATAAGTAATAAAGGAAAGGTTTGGAGCGATTAAAAATTTACGTTTTAAACATAACGTAAAGAGTTTAAAAAATACTTAGTCTTATATACATGTTAATAAGTATATAAATGTTGCGGCCGACAAATTAGTTAATATAAGAAGTGGAGGGGTAGGTTTTTAATAATTAAACTCGAAACCTGATGACAATGATAAGATAAAAAAAATATTAATTAAAGATAGTATGAGTCCTCGGCTATATAAACGGAATTACTAATTTTTTAAAAACATTATATATATATATATATATATGCTTTAACTAAAAACCTTTATTTTACTAAATATAATTATTAATATAGCATAGAGGGAGTATTATGTAACTAAATACGTGATGAAAGAAAAATACATAAGTGACGTTGAGAAAGACGTCAAAACTTTATTTTATCTTTTCAAAACTATTAATAAGTAGATCTCATAAAAATGAGTGAGATCCTTAATAAAAAAATCATTAGTATTGTTTATGAAAACATCCCTCATAAGAAAAATTTTAAAAAATTAATTAAAAATTAATCATTTTAAATGTTTTTGCGGTGTATGTTAGCTGGGAAAGTTACTGTTTGGCTATGTGTTAATAGAAATGAGACAGTGTCACTACAGTTGACCTTTTTAAATTGGCATTTGAAACATCTTGAAATCTGTACGAATGAAATATTAAGTCTTTAAGGATTATCCCACTGTGTAAGAACCCTATGGACCCACCATTGCCCTAAGTATTGGCTCAATGGACTTGCTCTAACTTTTTAAGAATATGGATAGACTATCAAATCTGCGTATTGAAAGGTCTGCAGTAGAAAAAATTGAAGTGGTTGCAACATCCAACATTAACACACAGACCACTAGCCTTTTTAGTCTTAACATACTCAAAGTTCACTTGTGTAATAAATTGAATTAGTTTCAATCTTGCAAAGTAACATCTCATATTTTTAAGTTAATTTCATTAAAAATATATTTATTTCCCAATTTCCTACCCTTTAGTTGAATTTGATTTAATGAGTTTTGATTAGAGATAACCCTTAGTGGCCCCATATAGTTCTTACCGTGTTAAGTGGGATTGCCCCTAGTTTGTAGGGCGAATATGAGATGGATTATAATTGTCTTGATTTCTACCTTCCCCCATATAGTTCGGACCATGTCAAATGGGATTGCCCCTTGTTTGTAGGGTGAATATGAGATGGATTGTAATTGTCTTGATTTTTACCTTCCCTCAATAGTTCCTACAGTGTTAAATGAGATTTTTCTTAATTTGTAGGGCAAATATGAGATGGGTTATAATTGTTTTGATTTCTAGCTTCCTCTCGTTCTTCATTTTGTTTAATAAAGACAACTAAATAAAACTAAGTAAAAGTAAATAAAACTAAGTAAAAATAAAAGAAGAAGAAACCAAAAAAAAAAGTAGACAAAAAACGGGCTGACCATGTCCATGATCGTGACCAGTGGGCACTCGGTCACGGTCATGACACTAAATGTTCATATTAATTGGTCACGGTCAGTATTTGACCATGACCAAATGACCAACTTCCACCCCAAGAAGGCCACTGTATGAGAATGACCTTTATAACGACTCTCCCCTCCCCCCTCCCTGTTCTTTTTATACTATAAGAAAAATAATATATTCTATAAATATTTTTGAAGTGTAGAATTGGTGAAGGGCAGTTTGAATTTTGTTGTTGATGCAGAATCGGCTGTGTGTTGGTATAAGGGTTAAAAAAAGTAAGGATGAAATAGAAGGTGCAACTAATGAGGGATGAGGAAAGATGAATGAAGACATTGATAGCATGCATTATCGTGAATGAATCAGATCATACAAAATGAATTTTTCATCTACTATCTACTATATTTTTTTAAAGTAAATTGCATACCTGGTTTCATTTCGAATTGATGAATCTTCAAAGGATATGTTTCTCTCCCTTGCCCTTTCGTTCTGACAATTTTCCTTAAGATGAATCAATCACTGTTAGGTTTTCTTCGATGGGTGGAGAGAGGACCATCTCCTCTATTTTATCTTCACGTAACCGCTTTCATGAAGCGGTTACAACATTCTAATTAAGAACCAATCAGAGATAAGATAGATAATCTTATTATTATCTACTAATTATCGTGTGGGACCACATAAGTGACCAATAAAATTGTTTCCCACTTGGTCCGAATGATAATTAATCATGATAGTATAACAAGATAATATAAGGTGTACACAATTATCTATTCAAATTGGTTACATAATACTATTATTAAATAAATTAATAATATGAGTCATGACGGTTCTATGTCTTTAAACTACATGGTCCCTTCCATGTACCACAATATTAAAAAATCTGCTCAATATAATGTTTAAAAGAGGAAATCATAAGAGTCCGCATAATGTCTCTACAAATTGAAACTAATCGTATCACAAATATATATTCATTCACATCGATGCTCATAATAACTAAGACAGGAGAATCAAAAACACTTTATTGATGTCAAAATGTAATAGAGTATCATTATCATCATAAATAAAGCATAATCCATCACATTGGTAAATATTTACAATTATGGAATATTTTCAAGACCCGTTCTATTAGCATGTTCAATAAAAGTCTTTGGAGGTAATCCTTTTATTAAAGGATCTGCAATCACAAGGTTAGTACTAATTTACTCTATAAACACTCTATGTTTATGCACTTCTTCTTTAATAAGAAGAAACTTTAATTCCATGTACTTTGCTCCTTTAGAATACTTGACATTCTTTAATAAGATAACTGTTGCGGAGTTATCACAATAAATTTTCAATAGTCTATGAATGGTGTCAACAATTCCAAGCCTTAAAATGAAATTATGCAACCATAAAACATGCATGGTGTCAACAATTCTCCTCTCTCCCTCTCTCTCTCTCCTCCCTCCCTCCCTCCCTCCCTCCCTCCTCTCTCTCTCCCCTCTCCTCTCTCCTCACTCTCTCACCTCCCACCTCTCCCTCTCCTCTCACTCCTCTCTCTCTCCCTCTCCTCTCTCTCTCTACACACTATCTCTCCTTTAATTTCAATATTTTAAGATTTTATATTTTTAAAAATTATTTTTAAAAATTAAAAAATAAAATAAAATAAATATTATTAACGACGTATATACCTATACGTCGCTAATAATATTTTTTTTATTTTTAAAATATAATAATTTATAAAAAAAATTTAAAATTAATCTCCCCTCTCTCTCCATACACTATCTCTCCTCTAATTCCTATACGTCGCTAATAGTCTAGGTATTAGCAACATATGTTTTTATATGTCGCAAATACTTAAACTATTAGCGACGCATATACTTATATGCCACTAATAGTATTTATTTTATTTATTTTATTATTTTAAAAATATAATAATTTATAAAAAAATCTTAAAAAAATAAAAATTAATTAATTTCCCCCTTCTCTCTCCTCTCTCTCCCTCTCTCTCTCTCCTCCCTCTCCTCTCCCTCTCTCTCTCTCCTCCCTTTCCTCTCCTCCCTCTCCTCTCCCTCCCTCTCTCTCCTCCCTTTCCTCTCTTTCTCTCTCCTCTCTCTCTACACATTGTCTCTCTTCTAATTTTAATCTTTTATTATTTTTTATTTTTTAAAATTAATTTTAAAAAATAAAAAAATAAAATAAATAAATATTATTAGCAACATATAGGAATACATCTCTAATAGTCTTGGTAGTAGCGACTTATGTTTTTATACGTCGCTAATACCTAAACTATTAGCGACGTATATACCTATACGTCGCTAATAATATTTATTTTATTTATTTTTAAAATATAGTACTTTATAAAAATATTAAAAAATTAAAAATTAATTAATCTCCCTCTCCTCTCTCCTCTCCCTCTCTCTCTGCTCTCTCTCTCCCCCTCTCCTCTCTCTCCCTCTCCCTCTCCCTCTCCTCTCTCTTCTCTCCTCTCCCTCTCCTCTCTCCTCTCTCTTCTCTTCTCTCCCTCTCCTCTCTTTCCCCTCCTCTCTCTCTACACACTATATCTCCTCTAATTTCAATCTTTTCTGATTTTTTATTTTAAAAAATTAATTTTAAAAATAAAATAAAAAATACTATTAGCAACGTATGTTTTATAAGTTGCTAATACCTAAACTAATAGCGACATATAGAATCTCTATCCTCCCTCTCCTCTCTCTTTCTCTCTCCTCTCTCTTTCTCTTCTCTCTCTCTCTACACACTATCTCTCCTCTAATTTCAATTTTTTATAATTTTTTTATTTTTTAAAATTAATTTTAAAAATAAATACTATTAGCGACCCAGAAAAGTAATATGCATCGTTAATAGTCTGGGTATTAGCGACGTATATTGTTATACATCGCTTATACCTAACTTATTAGCGACGCATATTTCTATGCGTCACTAATAATTTTTTTTATTTTAAATTCATAACTATTAGCGACACTTTTTAATAAGTGTCGGTATTATTAAAACTATTAGCGACACTTTGGATAAAGCGTCGCTAATAGTAATAATTTTTGTTTTTTTAAATAAATATCTTTTAATGACACATGGTGTATGCGTCGCTAATAGATATATATTAGCAACACTTGGTATTATGTGTCGCTAATAATTATAGTAATAGCGATACTTGGTATTATGCGTCGCTAATAGTTATTGTTTTTGTGACGCTTAATTATGCGTTGCAAATATCAGTTTCTAGCGACACTTATATTTGCGTTGCTAATAAAATCATCGCTAATACTACATTTTGTTGTAGTGAACAAAACACGTAAGCAACCATTTTTCTTTTTATTTCAATTTTACCAAAGGCAGGCTCCCGTATCTCGGTACTTAAGCAAGGAGACAGCAGGTAGGTGGTTGATAAGCCCGGCGAATGCACTGCTGGATGTGCGGAACTCGAAATATTCTAACTTGTTAACTGTGACTCATCTAATTGCAATAGTACTTTAGCGGATAAGGAGTGATCTACACCCATAGGATCTACCCAAACAACTTTCCAAACAGGGTTTTGGTTAACATATAAGCCTCACACAACTGACTTGGGTCTACATGTTCTGTCTGCTTAAAACCCAGCTAAGAATGCTTGTTGAGTAGATGGGTTGGGTGGTGAGGGCATTAAATATGATGACTCCTTGCTTGAGACCCTGATGGGATTTTGCTATAAAAAAAAAGGATTTGTCATGATCAATTTTCAGTAAGCTGCAACAACACCTGCAAATAGTTAGCCCATACTCCCCCTCTCCACATGTTCATGGCATTGAATCTGGTCTAGAGAACATATTTCAAAAAGAAAAAAGCACAGTGATGAATCACCCGTACCTAGCCATGACACCCACTTCAGTGAAAATTTTGAGGCAAACAAAGCGAAAAATTATATTTTAGGTGGGCGCGAAGGAAAATGATATTTATACTCCGCCACCTCTCCTTACAACACCTCTCCTTACACCCCTCATGGTTGGTTCATTCATTTCTCCTCCCTTTCCTTGCTACTAAATTTTGTATTTTTTGCTTCTTTCGTAATTGAGTCCTCATTCATATGTTTTTCTTTTTCTTCTTTTTTCTTCTCAATGTGCCAGTCCTATTTTGATCACTTAGCCGTATTTTCCACCAAATTCAGTAGTATCCAATTGGTTATTTTCTTAATTTACAATGCATGAATTCAGCGATAGATTGCTCTTATGTGAATTTGTCTTTTAGACTACGTGTTGTTGTCAAACTTTTTCCCATTTTGAAGGTTTGTCTAGTTTCCCATTTTGTGTAATATGTTAGTTTACTCCACATTGCGTTATGAACAATTTCACCTAATTGAATATTGTAATGTATGAGTTACATGTGTCAAATCCGAAAAATATGTTCTTGTTCTTACTTATGATCAGGAATTTGGAAGAATAAGACTCGTCTACCTTGATGAGTAAATAGGGGTGGTTCATGTTGGTTTTCAGGCTTTCTCTTGGGGACACGATAGACAATATTGGAGATAAAAGATGTTGTCACCACTTGGTTTCCGCACTGTTAAGGCCACCTCCTCCATTGCCACCATAGCAATAACACCTCCTCCATTGCCACTATGGCAATCCTGGACTCCCCTCTACTTGTAATCATCACCGTCCATATGTCACTACATCCTCTCTCTGTGGAAATACACTCATGTATCTCCTGTGTATTCCCCAATGGTATATACATACTTGTATCTATAAAATAGTTGTATTCTGAGTGGAAATACTTGTCTTTTGTTTGTTTTCATGGTATAAGAGCCCTCTGCCTAACGGCTTAATCCTTCTCCGTTTCCCGTTTGCCAGCAAGTCCTCCCGTCCGGTGAACTTTCCGGCACCCTTCCTCAAAGACCGACGCCTATATCTAGGCCGTCCCTCTCGCCGGCCAACCTCTTTCCCCCGTTCCCCGGTCTCGTGCTCTTCCCCGTCACCGGACTCCCCTCACTGTTCGGTCTTCCTTCCTGCCGGAAGCTTCCCCTCGCTCTGCCCGCCGGCCTCCTGCCCCGTTCGCCTCCGGCACCACTCAGCCATGCTTCGTCACCGGCACCCACCGTCCCAATCCGGCACTGCCTTGTCCAGATCTGACCGATCCCGTGCCGCCAGTCCAGCTCTGCTCCGCACACCTCTGCTCCGATCCGGCGCCTCCCGCCCGGATCCCCTCCGACGCCACTCCGTCTAGCTCCACTACCGCCCAGAACCGCCTCGACCCGACGCCGCCGCGTCCCGATTTGTTCCTCCCCGTCCAGATCTGCTTCGATCCAACGCTGCCGCGTCCAGATCTGCTGCCTCGTCCAGCTCCTCTCCGCCCCGGCGCCGTCTTGCCTAGATCTGCTCAGTTCCATCCAGATCTGCTTCGACCCGGCGCCGCCGCGTCCAGATCTGCTCCGTCCCATACAGATCCGCTCCGCCCCGGTGCCGCTCAGTCCTGGTCTGCTCCGCCCCGGCGCCACCTCGTCCAGATCTGCTCAACCCCGTCCAGATCCTCCTTGACCCGACGCCGCCGTGTCTCGATCTGCTCCGCCCCGGCGCCGCCCCGTCCAGTCCCACCAGCGCACCACCGTCCCGGTCCTGGTCTCGGCCCCAGCTCTTCGCCTCCACAGTCCCCCTTCCAGAAAGGCCTCATCTTTCCAGCCGCCAGCCCCTTCTGGCCCTTGTTTCCTCTTCCCCCCTCCGCACAACCTCTATTAGCCCCCACTCATGGAGTCGCCTGGCCATTCTATGACTGCGTTCGGTCTAGCCCCTAGCCCCCCTTCTTCCCCACCCCACTCCACCACAATAGATGACCTCTTTGCTCCCATGCCCGCAGTGGTTCGATGCCTTAGTTCTCATCTCCCTCAACTTGTCACCGTACGCTGTGACTCCAACACCTTCCTCATTTGGCGGATTCAAGTGCGCGACCTCCTTGAGGGTTATGGTGTCATGGGGTTCCTTGATGGGTCCACCCCGTGCCCGGCTGTCGGCGACCTCACCGCCCGCCCTACCGCCGTCCAATGGTGCTGCATTGATAGGGTACTTCTCACTGCCGTTCGTGCCACCATCTCCCCTTCTTTACTTGGCTACTTCATAGGCCTTGCGTCCGTCGCTGCCCTCTGGACCGCAGCCGAAGATTGATTCCTCTCTACCTCCCCGGCTCACATCCTCAATGTGAAAGAACGTCTTGCTGCCCATGTCCAAGGTGATGGCACTATGACCGCATATCTCGATGGCCTTAAAGCCTACGCGGATCAACTTGCCGTTGTTGGGGCTCCCATCTCGGACCTTGACCTCTTTCACAAGACACTAAACGGTCTCTCCAGTGCGTACTTCGTCTTCTCCACCGCCCTCCGTGCTTGCGGTGCTACCATTCCCCTCCCGGAACTTTGGACACTTCTCCTTGCCGAAGAAGCCACTCTCTCTCGCGCCCCTGCCGCCCCCACTGTCGGCCTACCCCTGGCGACGGCCTTCACTGCCCTCCACTCATGGCGTCCCTCTCTTCTAGCTAACTATGGGCCCCTACCTCCGGCCTCTCCCCCCCACCGCCCCTGGCCCCTATGGGCTGCCTCCCGCCTCTCCTTATGGCCTCCCGCCTACTCCCCTCAGTGCCCATGCCACTGCCCCCCTTGCCGGGGGCCCGGCCCTTGCACTTGCTGCCCCATATAGGGGAGGGGCTACCCGGGGCCTTCTTCCCACCCCTGCTGGCCGTGGGGCACCCGGCCCACGCGGTGGTTCTACTCGTGGCCGTTGGCACTCCGGTGCTCGCAGTCGCAGTCCCCGCCCCCCTTGTCAGATTTGCAGTGGGACCAACCACTCCGCCAAAACGTGCTGGGAGCGCTACTCCGGCCCTGGGGGCTCGCCCTCCGGTGCTCTGGCCCTCTCTGCCGGCGCCTCCTCCTCGGCAACTCCCACAGAGTGGCTCCTTGATAGTGTTGCCTCCGACCACGTGACAGCGGATCGCGGTAACCTCTCCTTCCATGTGCCTCACTCAACGTCCAACCACGTCAACGTTGGGAGCAGGGCGGCTTTACGTGTCTCATCCATGGGTCACACTACCCTCCATCTTAGCCCCTCTACCCTTTCTCTTCGCAATGTCTTACATACTCCATCTATCTCTAATAATCTTCTTTCCGTTCATAAACTTGCTCTTGATAATAATTGCTCACTAACCTTTGATGCCTCTCATGTTACAATCCAGGACACTAGCTCTCGGCGCATACTCTTTCGAGGACCATGCCGACATGGTGTCTATCCAGTGTCCTCTGCCTTTACCGCGTCTCCCACCGCCCTACTCGCTTGTGCCTCCTCCCGCCTGTGGCATCATCGGCTAAGGCATCCGTCGTCCACTATGTTTAATTTAGTTGCTTCTACTTTGTCGCCTCCACTCCAAAAAATGTCATCCTTAGATTGTAATAGTTGTCTCACTAATAAAGCGCACAAACTCCCCTTCTCATCCTCCCCGAAATACTCCTCACGCCCTCTCGAGCTCGTCCACTCGGACGTTTGGGGTCCCTCTCCGGTCACCTCCTTTCTCGGCTTTCGCTACTATGTGATCTTCGTCGATGACTTCTCCCGTTACACTTGGCTCTACTCCCTCAAACTCAAATCTGATGTACCCGAATGCTTTCGCCTATTCCATGCCATGGCCGAACGGACCCTCCACCACACCCTCACCACCCTCCGCACCGACAGTGGCGGCGAATACCTCAACCACCACCTCTCTTCCTACCTCTCCTCTCATGGCATCTCCCACCAAACCTCTTGCCCTCATACCCCTGAACAAAATGGCGTTGCCGAAAGAAAACACCGACACATCATAGAAACAACCCTCACCCTTCTCTCCCACGCCCACATGCCTCTCTCCTATTGGGTGGATGCTGCTTGCACCGCCACCTACCTCATCAATCGCCTACCTTCTCCCTCCCTACAAAACCTCTCCCCCTACCAACTCCTCTTCCACAAACCCCCTGACTACTCCCACCTCAAAGCCTTCGGTTGTCGCTGCTTCCCTTGGACCGGCCCCTACTCTTCCCATAAGCTCTCCCCTCGGGCCATCCCATGCATCTTTCTCGGTTATTGCCCTAACACCAAAGGATTCCGTTGCCTCGATCCCATCTCCCATCGCATGTACACCTCCCGCCACGTTCGCTTTCGCGAAGATGAGTTCCCTTACCACGACCACCTCCCTACCCCAAATCCCCCCACCCTGCTCCCTCTTCCTATTTCCATCACTCCCTCCCCTCCCCCCATCCCTACCCCTACCCCCCATCCGCCCACACCACAACCACCCCTCTCTCTCCCCTCCCCTCCACCTCCCCTCCTTCTTCCCTTCCTCTCCCCCACACCCCTCCCTTCCCCTCCCCCTTTCCCTCTCCCCCTCCCCCTTCACCTGCCCCTCCCCTCCCCCTCACCCTATGATCACTCGTAGCAAGGCTGGGATCATATGTCCTCGTGTCCCTTTCTCCCTCCTCACTATCTCTCCACCTCAAACTGAACCCACTTCCTTCAAAATTGCTTCCTCCATTCCTGAATGGTGTGCCGCTATGGATGAGGAAATTAAAGCCCTCCACAAACAAGGCACTTGAAGCTTGGTGGTTCCCCCGCCCTCCTCCAATGTCATTGGTTGCCGCTGGACTTACAAAGTCAAGCGTGATGCCCATAGGACTATCTTCCGCTACAAGGCCTGCCTTGTTGCCAAAGGCTTTCATCAAGCAGAAAGCCTTGACTACAATGAGACCTTTAGCCCCGTGGTCAAACCTTACACGGTTCGAATTGTCCTAAGCCTCGCTGTCACCCACTCTTGGCCCATAAAACAACTCGACGTCTCTAATGCATTCCTTCATGGCACCATCTCTGAAAAACTCTACATAGCACAACCCCTCGGTTACCATGATGTCACTCGGCCCAACCATGTCTGTCGCCTCCATAAAGCCCTCTATGGTCTCAAACAAGCCCCTCGTGCTTGGTACCTTCGCCTTTCCACCTACCTTCTCTCCCTTGACTTCATCTCCTGTCATGCCGATACCTCCCTTTTTCTTCACACCCAAGGCTCCCATATCACTATCCTTGTCCTATACGTAGACAACATCCTCATCACCGGTAACCATCTCCCCCACATCCACCAAGTCATTTCCCTCCTAAGCTCCACTTTTGCCATTAAAGACCTCGGCAACCTCCATTACTTCCTTGGCATTGAAGTTACTCGCACCCCCAATGGCCTCTTTCTCTCTCAACCCCAATATGCCCTTGATATCCTTGCCCGTGCCTCTATGTCCCACTGTAAGGCTTCCCCGACCCCCACCACCTACAAACACCCTCCCCCCGATCCCCACGACCCCCCTTTCCCCAACCCCTCTCACTATAGAAGCATTGTTGGCGCCTTACAATACCTCACTTCCACCCGTCCCGACCTTGCCTATACCGTCCACTTTGTCTGCCAACACATGCACAACCCCTCCACTTCTCACTATATGGCTGTTAAAAGAATCCTTCGCTACGTCAAAGGCACCTTCACTCATGGGCTCCTCCTTAGACCCGACAATCTTGCTCTCTTTGCCTTCTCTGACTCCGATTGGGCGGGTGACTCCATTGATCGCCGGTCCATTTCCGGTTACTGCCTCTACCTTGGCCCCAACCCTATTCTTTGGAAGTCCAAGAAGCAAGACACAGTGGCCCGCTCCTCCACCGAAGCAGAGTATCGGGCTCTCTCCAGCACAACCACTGAGATCACGTGGGCTCGCATGGTCCTCACCTTCCTTGGAGTATCCCTCACCTCCACCCCCACCTTATGGTGTGACAACAAATCCGCCATCTCCCTCTCGGCCAACCCGGTGTTCCACGCCCGAACCAAGCACATCGAACTTGATCATCACTACGTTCGGGAGCAGGTTTAGCCGACAAGCTTGATGTCCAGCATACTCTCTCCACTCAGCAGGTGGCTGACGTCCTCACCAAACCTCTCTCCATCGAGCGGTTTCAGCAATTACGCTCCAAACTCATGGTTCTACCTCCACTATGAGTTTGCCGGGGGCTGTTAAGGCCACCTCCTCCATTGCCACCATGGTGGCAATCCTGGACTCCCCTCTACTTGTAATCATCACCGTCCATGTGTCACTACATCCTCTCTCTGTGGAAATACACTCCTGTATCTCCTGTGTATTCCCCTATGGTATATACATACTTGTATCTATAAAACAGTTGTATTCTGAATGGAAATACTTGTCTTTTGTTTGTTTTCACGCACTCCATTCCTTTTGCTGAAGATGATGACTTCAATTACAGGTTCAACTCACTCAGCTTCAAGGGTAAGGAAGGTTGGATAGTTGGAAAACTTGCAATTTTTTTCTACACATCTAATGCTGGCGAAAGCTGGGAGAGAATACCATTGAAGCTGACTTGTTATTGACTATTAACATGGGTCTCTCAAGCCTTGGCTGCTTACTATTCCAAATAAATTTAACCAAAATGTATGTTGCTTATAGAAACACAATCTTGTGATAAGCTAATGATATTTGAAAAGCAGGATATAAATTCTTTGGTTACAAATCAAGACATCTCCGGCAAGAGAGTAAAAATGTTTGACACCTCAGCACCACTCACAATAATTTAGAAGAATTATTTAGCCCATAATCAGTGCATGGAAAAACTACCATAACATGGCAATTACTAGAATAATATATAAAATGATTCTTCTTCTTATTATTATTTTATAATCATTTTATGTATTGTTCTGATTATAATTATTTATGATCATCTATCAACATATAAAAATTCGAAAAAAAATATTTTATGGACATGCTTTTTTTTAAGAACACTCTAACTAGGCATAAAAAGAAGAAAAGGACAACAACAACAAAAAAGAAAAAAACAGCAATATAGATCGTTTATGTAACAATGCAAACACTCCATTATGAGAAGTTCACATTTAGTAAAGTGCCTTCCCTATATGTTATACATCAAACACATGCACCCTGGAGTTGGTGATACCACCAAGTCATAGATACATCCAGCATCTCAATATCTCTCATGTATTACTGATAAGATTTATAACAGTGCTTTGGCCTTCAGTTATGTATAGGTGTATTTTTCCGGGAGGGTGTGTAATCCATGACCATCAAATCAGTCCCACCATAAGTTCTTCCCTCAGTAGTCACATGGAACTTCTTGTCACTGATTTCCTTTGCGACATAGTGCATCTTGCCCAGGCCAGTGATTGGCCTAATCTTGAGTCCTTCAAAAGTATACAAGCATTGATAAAAGATGTGTAAATAAGCATCACTCCAACTTTACAAAATTATCAATATCTAAAAACCATATTATCAACCCAATTGCATGCAAAGATCTTTGATGAAGGATGTTGATCTTGGAGTCATTGGTTTGAGAATATTGCATATCAGAGCTGAATACCGATGTCCAATCTGATTAGCCTTGTAATCAAAACTTAAATATAATACATAAACTATGCATCATGCTTCTTCAATCATTTGATGCATTCCAATGCATATATACTATAACCAATACCTTGAGCTGCGACGAGGCAAATTACAAGTGCAAGAACAAGAAGAGCCCGACTGCTTTGCAAGGTGGACATTGAGTGCTAGACGAAGAGACAGGTGGAAATGGTTTGAGCGATGCTCACTTTTATAGAGAGTTTTCACGGGAAAGACCGTTAATGCAAGGGACTGCTATTGATCTTATTCACTTTAGGACATGACTCTCGATCCCTTTTTGTTTGATTGCTTACCGATCGATCCTATTCCTTCTTTCTTTAGCCACTTATATTTATATCAACTTCATGGTGGTAAATTGGATCAACAACTATAATTTGTTTGAATAAAATCAAACATTATGCTGTATGAGTGATGGAATGGGGAAATCAACTCTTAGCTACTATAAGAGATTTTCAAACAATGGCATTACTTTTGACGGAAATGGTCTTTTCTTATTTTTATTTTTTTGAAAATAGTCCTCAGATTTAGTACATAGATCGGCCCATATTGATTTTTTGCAAAATTAATATTCCTTCGGCCCTAAATTAAATGATAAAATTCTCAATTTTGACCTCAATATTGGCAACCCTTTGTGGTTGCAACAATATTCGGTCGGCCACTAAGGTGCCCAGGGGACGACACAAAAATAGGACCCATAAAATTTGGGCTCGAAAATGCTAATGCCGCTTGCAGCACACATTTCGCAAGATGGGCGAATTGATGGAGTGATGCGGGAACCATGCCTTGTTCCACACAGGGCCCACACAATCAAATATGTACGTCCTGCATATGTTGCCTTAACATCATAAATTTGGGCTCATTCTAATATGTGGTTCTCGCCCATCTAGTTTGCTGATTTTCCAGCCTCATTTCGACAGCTGAGAATTCGAGCAAGATCAAGAAGACCCACGTGAGGCCCTTATCTAGGGTATCCTCTTTCTTCAGTCCCTAGTTACAACTTACAAAGAGTCATTTTGATGTGATAGTAGGCCAATTAAGGATGAAAATTGTGTTTCATGGATTTGTGGTGAAATGGGGAGACAGATGAGACTAAAGAAAGTGTATATTACCGACATAGAAAGAAAGTCAGCAATGTCTGCACCACTCTTAAGCACCCAAATTACAAAACATGAGCATGTGAACTTATACAGTTTATAATCATGGTAAACTCATGCTTTCTCGCTTCCAACTAGTGATTTGAAAGTAGACCTTTTCCTTTCGTGTGACATTGCATTGAGCCACTGGAGAGAATATGCAATAGACAACCTTGGGAATTTAAAACATGACTTGCACAGTGCATTAGTCTTCCCTGTTATGGGGAAATACATGCATCGAAACGAAAAATTATCCAGTGGAACCGTTGTATGGGCCACGTGGTAGATATGTCATCTTGATGAATGACAAATTTAACTAATTTATACATATTTCTAAGTGAGAAAGATGAGGCATAAATTTTGATTAACGTGTTTAAATATGAATGGATGCATGTACAGCCACATGGTAGAGTGGTTCCACTAGATAATTTCTCGAAACTAAACGTGATTTTGTCCCGCAAGAGTTCACCAGCACGACAGATTCAGTAAAAAACATCCCACAGTCTTCCTAGTCTCCTAGAGTGTATTCGGGCCCTTTTTGTTCATATTTCTAACCCATGAAATAGGCCTTTAGGATGTACATTTGAATCTTCTCACCCAAAACTATTAGATTTCGATCAAACGGCCAGCTCAGTCACTCAAGCCCGCTTGCCCACGAGTAATGTGTGTTGTTTGATGAAAATCTGACAGCAACTGATGCAGTTGTGTATATGTCGTGGACCAAGTTGATAATGTTTGATAGAAAATTTAATTAGTTTAGTTTCTCTCAGATTATATGACATGTCATGGTGAAGTTGTTATAAAAATAGAGGGAAATATTAGAATGAGCAACTCCATCTCATGAACTGGGACCCGCACAATGCTTTAATATATACACGTGGTTGGTGGCAATTGAAAAATAATCATCTCATTTCAAGGCCCACCAAGTTTCATCTTAATCCGAGTTGCGGGTCCCACTTATTTCTTACCTTTAAAAATCTCTATTTTAAATGAACAAGAATAAAGTAAAATTTCTATTTTCTGAGAAAAAATTCCAATAATGAAGAACTATCTAAATTTCGTTATCTTGAACCCCTATAGCCTCAGTTTATCATCAACAGGCTGGTTAAACTCTAAAGCAGAAGCTGGAAGCCAAATTTTCTTCATGTAGGGTAAAACCATAGCATTGAGAACATGTCCAACTTTGCTGTGTCTTCCTTTGTAGGCTAACAGGGATGAAGATGCACTTGCTTGTGCTTAAGTTATTTAACCATGCTCATCATGATTATACTCCATTGCATGCCCATTTGTCTCAAAACCTGGTAGACATTTGAGTTCTGATCACAGTGGCGGAAGTTATTGATTGATAAAATTGTGGCAAAAAAGCCAGACATGAGACCAAACATGACGGCAACTACCGACACGGGAGGAAGGTATGCGATGCCTTCGGCCACTTTGACGCAACCTTTTTAGTCTAGCTTAAGAAGCTTATGTCTTAATGAGTTTTCACATTCCTTAGCCACTCAATTGAAATGCTTTATTCCGGTTATAAAGTAAATGGTATTTTTCCAAGTAATATTTCATATTCTTTAAATTCTAATACTTAATCTTATATGAGCTAGTTTGGGATAAATATATCCTTATGTCATAATATGAATTCAAACCTAAGTTTTTATCTCATCAATAAATAATAGAAAGAGGTGGGGGCGTCGTTTTAGTGGGGAGGTATCATCGGTGGCAAACTACCTACAACGGCTCATCGTAGGTAGATCACTAGTGGGTTGCCAGAGGCGGTAAACCCTTATTTCTTCATTTTTTCTCCTCCGTATAAGCTTCCCCGGTCAAAAAAAATTGTCCTTTCTTCGGCACCAGTGACCCATCCAATGACATAATGGACAAAGTGACTCATAATATGATGTGGCTTATCTTGCATCAACAATAATACGATACGTCAATAATATGTTTTATTAATTATAAGATATGTGCTAGCAACCCATCATACGATGTTACTTATATCACATATATGATAACATGACATATCAACAATACATATTATTAATAATATGATATGCCCTATATCGTATATATGATAACACGATATTCACTATATCGTGTTAATATTCTTTGAGTTGACAACCCATAATATGATATGCTCCATATACATATACAATAACACGATATACAACATATCATGCATGCTAATTATAACACAATATATGTTCTTTGAGTCATAACCTATAATATAATATGGTTCATATCACATATACAATAACATGGTATTCATAATATCTTGTTTACAGTAACACAATATAAGTTCTTTGAGCTAGCTATCCATAATATGATGTGACTCATATCGTATAAACAATAACATGACATATTAACAATATGTTTTATTGATAATAAGATATGCTCCATATTGCATATACGATAACAAAATATTCACCATATTGTGTTAACAATAACACGATATGTGTCTTTTTGAGCCGACGACCCTTAATATGATATGTTCCATATTGTATATACGATAACACGATATTTGTTATATCGTGTTAACAATAACATGATATTTGTTCTTTTAGTCAATGACCAATAATACAATATGCTCCTTATCGCATATATAATAATTAATACGATAGCCCTCTAGTATAAACAATAACACAATATATGTTCTTTAAGCCAATGACTAATAATACGATATGCTCCAAATTGCATATATGATAATACGACATGTTAACAATACATGTTATTGATAATACAATATATTTCATATCACATATATGATAACATGATATGTGCTCTTTGCATGTATTCAAAAACACAATATTTACAACATTTGCTAGTATGTGTTACTAATATAAGTGTTCATCAAATCGGGGATAAAAGCTTTTAAAATTGTGTACATACTTACACAAGATATTCTACACAATAAAACTTGCATACATAAAACTATACTAGAGTCCCTCTTGACATAGTAGGTAGGAAGCCATCATGGCTATTCTACACATCTTTCCTTAGTATCCATATCACTCTCTATTTTTATATTGCTTTGTTCTCCCTGGCTAGTCCCCCATGATTCATTTTTTGAGTTGTAGGTGTCATCCTCTATTGTGAAGGAAAGGCAGTTTATGTGGTTAAATTTTTTTGGACAAACGATCACTAATGAAGTGACAAACGTCGATAATTACCAGACTAAAATTGGAATTCACTGTTGATGGGAATTGCAAAGCAAAAATTACAAATTGTCACTTAGCTTCGATCTCCTTTTTGCTTATGCATTATCGTCAATGGTTTATACGATTTAAACTCATAACCCTACTACAGGGGATTTTTGGCCTAATTTAAAAAAAAATTCATGTAAACCCTAATTTTATGAAATATTTTTTATAAAATTAGAGAATAAGAAATATCTGGATCTTAGGCAAGGTAATATGGAAAATTCTATTAATGCTTTAGGGGCTTTTTCGTTTGATCATGTCCAAAGTCCTATAGATACCTTGTGATACGTTTTTTCAGCGATTGTGACATTGCACAGGCCTGAATCATGACTCATGAGAAGTTATGCCAGGACCAGCTTTGGCATGTAGAACACTTGCATGTCATATAAAGTTTCCCAAGCCTGGAAGATATTGGCATATGCTTTGACACATGTAATTTACGTACTCAAAAGAACCAGTTAAAAGGTAGATGTTTTTCCTTGTTCTAGGTTAATTTGATTTAAGAAAGATTTTGAACTTATAGCCAAAAAAAAAAAAAACAATGCTATGACTGCTCGCTCCAATTGCCTGATGTGATACCGACCCCACCGAGTGTCATATGTTTTCATCGTGCCACACATCATGTAGTGTCGAACAGGTAATTTCTATACTACTTCGTTTATTTACTGAAACTTTTGAGAAGAAACGATGTTCCTCGACATGTCTACGGATGAATCATCGGTTGACCTACCAAATCTTATACAACATGTATATTGAGCGGCACAATGTTCTCTCCACAGGCTGTCAACAGAACTTCAAAAGATGCTTTTCCCAGATACCTTTTTTCTATATAAACAACTGTAGCTAAACTGACTTCTTTCTTCTTCAACGTGAAAACAAGCTCTAAGAGGCGAGAAATTTGATTTTGATGCTATTTCAAGGAGCAAAATCAAGATTTGAGAGTCATCCAAGCCAAGATGGAGGTGGGAGAGCTTAAAGATTGGATTTTGAAGTGATAGTATTACTAACTATGACATTCCAAAATCCCTATTGTCACAACTTTGGATTTTTATAAATATTTTCCAATTCTTCTTAGTGCGCAAAATTCCGTTTAGACTTTTTATGTTCTTTAAGAGCAACTGTCATTTTTTAGCATATATGCACCAAACCATTTACTAATATTCCCTCCATCTTCCATTAATAGCTCTATTTGTTTTTTCAAATTGATCTCATTTTAATTTCTTTTTAAAAAATTAAATAAAACTATTAATGTGGGATAGAGAGAATACTCTAATGACAAAGTTTCCCAAGACAATTTGAGTTGCCCACTAATAACCAAAATAAAGTGTAATACTCCTTCCATCGCATATTGATAGCTACATTTAAAAAAATAATAATTTTTATTTAATGGTGAAACCTTCATCCAAGAGGAAAATTAAGTTTATGATACTTTTTTAAGTACCTAACCACTTTAATTTAACAAAATAGAGCTATTAATATGAAATGAACTTATTTGCCAAATGGAGCTATTACTTTAGGATAGAGGGAGTATAAGTTAGCAATCACAACCTTATTATAAATCATTATAGTAAATATTAAACCTAACACTGCAAGAAAAAAATATTAATAATCACTACAATATAAAGGATTATTAGTGATGAAATACAAAGCGTCGCTAAAAATTACTATTTGTGTCATATAAAAAATATAATAAATAAAATAAATTTTTAAAAAATAATGAAATTTAGAACTATTTACGACAATTTTTATATGTGTCGCACATAGTAATACTATATACAATGCATGTAAAAAAGTGTACAAATACTTTTAAATTTTTTTAAAAAGCTTATTTTATTTGCAACGCTTTTTTATAAATGATGTATATAGTATGTAAAAAAACATAAAAATAGTCTTCATTTTTTTTAAAAAGAACTTTTATTTGCAACACTTTGTTATAAGTGTCGCAAATAGTTCAAATTTATTTAAAAATTTAAATTATTTAATTTAATTTAATATTTATTATTTAAATTTATAATATATAACAAATAAATATTAAAAATGAAATCTAAAAAATTCACAAACTATTTTTTCAAATATAATTATTAATATAATCCACCCAGCCCTTACTCTGCGCCCATTCTATTCATCTTGAAACATTTCTCAGTGGACTCCTCACGGGTCGGGGTTGGCATGTAACGCATGTTGTTGTAATGTTGTTGGGAGTAGGAGGCACGTGGCAATGACAGGTGGTGTTGGCTATGGAATTGAGGAAAAAGAAGAAGAAGAAGAAGAATGAGGAGGAGGAGAAGGAGGAAGAGTTGAGTGCAACCAGGGCCAGGCTGGAGGTGGCACAAGGGAGGGACATATGATTCCAACACTAAAAAAATATTAGCGATGTATTGAAATATGTATCACTAAAAAATAGCTTATTAGTGATATTTGTATATGCGTCGCTAATAACAGATAATAAAGAAATTATTAGCTACGATTATATAACCATTGCTAATAAAAAAAATATAATTAAAAAATAAATTTTTTGTATTAGTGATGCTTTATAAAGCGTCAAAAATACGTAAAAAATAAAAAAGGATGCAGCGACACTTTTACAAGCATCGCTAAAACTTTAATTTTTTTTAAAAAAGACCCCGGTGGTGGGTGGGACTGGGCAGGGGGGGGGGGGGGGATTCTAGCGGGGAGCCAAAATTCTGCAGTTGTAGAGGTCTTGGGAGGGAGGAGGGGAAGAAGTGGGGAGAGAGGGAGGCGCCTGGGCAGAGGAGTTCGTCAGGGGGTGGTAGCTGGAGGTGGTCTCGATTAGTAGGGGAGGAGAGTGGGGGGTGGTGATATAGGAGGCGGGTGAAATTCTTGCTCATGGGGAATTTTCGCCCACGCAGGGGACTTTCACTCGTGCGCGAAATTTCCCTACACGGGCAAAATGTTGCCTGTGCGGTAGAGGAGAGAGAGAAAGAAGAGAGAGAGGAGAGAGAAAGGAGAGAGGAAGGAGAGTGAGAGGGTGAGGAGAGAAAGAGAAGAGAGAGAAAGTGAGGAGAGATCTTAGAGGCGAGAGAGAGAGAGAGAGAGAGAGGAGAGGAGAGGAGAAGAGAGATGGTAGAGAGAGAGGAGAGAGGGAGGAGATAGAGATGAGTGAAAGGGAAGAGATTTTTTTAAAAAAATAAGGCTATAGGGACGCTTTGTTGCTAATAACATAAGTATTTGTGAAGTAATAGAATTAACGTCACAATTACTTATATGATTAGAGACATTCACCTTTGAGCATTGCTAATAGTTCATTTAAAAAAAAACTAAGTCTATTAGCGATGCTTTTAGTATAAGTATTTTTTACGCTTAATAATTAGCGTCACAATTACTTAATACTATTAGCAATGCTCACTTCCGAGAGTTGCTAATAGCTCATTTTTTAAAAAATAAACTAAGGATAAGTATTTGCAACTTATGATTTTGTGTCTCAATTACTTATACTAAAAGCATAATATTTTTTTTTAAAAAAAATTTTCTCCTCTCCTCTCTCTCTACCCCTCTCTCATCTCTCTACCCTCTAACTCTCTTCTCTCTCTCTACACACTCTTTCTCTACCGTCTTTCTTTCTCCTCTCTCTCATATCTCTCTCTCTACCCTCTTTCTTCTCTCTATCTACCATCTCTCTCTCATCCTCTCCTCACTCTCTCTCATCTCGCTCTCTCTTCACTCTCTCTACCCTCTCTTTATCTCTCTCTCTTCACTCTCTCTCCTCTCTCTCTCTTCACTCTCTCTCTAACTCTCCTCTCTCTATCTACACACTCACTCTACCCTCTATCTCTCATCTCTCTCTTTACTCTCTCTCTACCCTCTTTCTTCACTCATCTGCTCACTCTCTCTCTCTCCTCTCTCTCTACACTATGTCTTCTCTCTCCTCTATCTATTTCTCTCCTATCTCTAATAGTTAATTTTTCGAGACACTTTTTAAGAGTCATAAGTAGGTTTTAGTAGAGCTTTTCATGACGTTGGTAATAACACATTTTGTTGTAATGTATCCTAAAATCAAATGGATTAGAAGGGTGAAGTATGGATCGTACATATAGTGTTGATGAGGTGGCTCATGTAAAATACAAGCCCTTCACGCACAAAGAAGGATGTACATGAGAAGTTAAAGGTGTGTCTTATTATCTTTCTCTTATAAAAAGGCTCACTTGAGATGATTGAATTGGAGTTAGACTATGTGACATCAAAAATTATATATGGTAGAGTTAGTTATGCAATTTAGGGCATCAAGAAGACGAGATTGTACTCTTCTGTTAATTTATTCTCCTTTCATTTTCCCATCCCAATGTTCCCCTTGGCATGCCAAAAAAAATATTACATGTTGGGAGTATGCAAATTTCACGGCTCGTAAAAGAAAAAAAGAAATTTATTTTCTACAACTTAATAAAAGAAAATAAAATTTTGGGGGCCTGTGCAACTTTTACGGGTGTCTGGATTAGCAACCTAATATGAAGGGAAATTTATTTAAATAATATTTAAAAATAAATAATTACCAAAATTATGTACTTTGGGAAATATTTTTGAAAGTAGGTCTATTTTGGCCACGTAGGCACCAGCCAAGCACTGATGCTTGAGTGGGTATTTTTTTAGAAATTTTTTTAAATTTCGTCCTTTAAAAGTATGAAATCAATAATTGTACTGATCAATGCATTGCACTAATTTCATCCTTGTGAAGGACGAAATCAATAATTGTAAATCAATGTATTATACAGATTTCATCCTTCACAAGGACGAAATCAATGTATTGTACTGAAATTAGTACAATTAGTGATTTCATCCTATAGTCCTTTGTACTGATGAAAATCATGAGATTCCACTAATTTTGTCATTTAGAATAATAAAATTTTTAAAAAAAAATCACGCAGGTGCCAATGCTTAGCTAAGGGCTACATGGTCAAAACCAACATGACTTTAGGAAATATTTCCCAAAGTGCCCAATTTTGATAATTATTTTTTTAATATTATTTAAATTTTTTTTCCTAATATGAATGCGTGTACCACATGGTAATTCCATCACCTCACATGACATCACACTGTCCAAATTGTATTTACAAATATTCCAACGTCTTGTCTATGGAAACATATTAAAATACAGGTACTTTTGCATCTTATTTTGTAACTGCCATCACAGATGCACTTAATTAAACTCATGGTGACCCTCATAATTCTCTCATCTGACCATATCTCATTCTTACTGAACGATTTATGTTGTGATTATTTTGAGTGTTATAACTCTCTTTATATTCTATAATATTGTTAATAATATTGAGGCTAACCTTTGCTTTGATTCTCCATACACTAGATGCTGAGGACACACCCAACAACATAAAATAGGAGGCAACGAGCGGCTTTAGCCTATTCGAGCTTGAATCGAGCGTAATTCGAGCCGAGCTGGGCCTTCTCAACGAACCAGTTCGGCTCGTTAATAGCCCTACTCCTTGCTCTTCTTGTCGTCAATGACGGCCTTCTTGCCATCATCCTTGTCGGCTTAAGATTATTTTTGTATTTTGGTTAGGAGCAAAGTGGGCTTGGTGGGGGGCATGGCCGGAGGAGGGGATTGAGAAGGATATGGGCAAGAGGAAATTGATTCCCAGGAGCTCCGAAAATAAAAAAATATGTGTGAGAAGTATCAAAGACTTATATAACTGCTCAAATTGAGTAAAATAGAGCAATTAATATAAAACATTATTGTTTTTCTTCTATCAAAGCTATTAATATAAGATGGATAAAATATTAATTTTATTTTTTTAGTATATTTAAATAATATAATAAATAATAATTATCTGATTAACCGGTCGACTATTAGTAAAAAGAACGGTTGTAAAAATATCTATATCATTTATTTAATAGAACAATTATAAATAAAATTTTAAGAAATAATTATAATAATAGAATAAGTTATATCGCCAGACCTAAGTCTAAACTTTTTTCAACTCTTTTCTAATTTTCTCGAACCGAATCGAAATGACCTTTAATCAAAATTAAAGTCAAATTCCGAACTCGTCACTATGAGTTTGTGGAACCGAGTTTAATAATTCTAATAAAAAATAGATTATAACTAAATTTGGGCTGGGACAATTTGATATATAGGTCCATCCACCTACTTTGTGGATATTCAACCAGGTTCCACTCCATGTGCGGCCTAACGAAATTCTCATGTAAGCCCATTTAGGGAAACAACTCTAAGGCCCACAACTATGTCCCGCTTACAGTTCATTATCAGAACAGAACTAGGAATAGCTCCAATTTTCTTCCCTTCAATTATCGCCTCTCTCCTTTTTTGTCCTAAATCGCTTCGATGTTCGATTGCTGTTTCTGTAATTCATCTCTTCCTCTCGCAGTCTCTTGCTCGTACTCAAGCAATCTGCTTAGAATCGTATTTTTACATTCCGACGTCGGGTCGTTTCTCTGAATACGAAGAGAGAAGCTTTTGCGTGATTGAAATCATTGAGTGGCAATTGATTTCTCCTCACTACAGCTATACTTCCGTAAAGGGTGCCCGGATCGAGCTTGGACACGGTGTTTCTGGAGGTGGGTAGTGGCTAATCAGAGCTATGGAGGCTTATAGGAAGTGGGTTCGGACGAACAAAGAATATGTGCACTCCATGGAGTCTCTTGCTAATGTAAGATCATTGTTTCTCTGCTGTTCTACTTCTCTGTTGAAATTTTCTGTACGTGGATTTGTATGGAAGAGGCCACCCGATTCATGGTTTGGATGTTATGATTCATGTGCAGGGGCTGACATGGTTTCTCCCGGAACGTTTTTCTGCTTCAGAAATTGGGCCAGAAGCAGGTTTTGCCTTACTTCGGTAACCTTTTTCTGTCTTCCTATAGATTTTCAATCAAATCATAGGACTTCATGCATCGTCTCATGTGGATTTTCTGCTATTTGGGTCATTCGTTAGTACAAGATATTGCCAACTGAATTTTTTGATTGAAGGAATGTTTTATTATTTTTGTTGCAGTGACGACTGTTTTGGGTATGCTCACTGCTATAAACGAACATATTATCGATACAACCCCGACCCAAATGCGGGCTGGACCTTCTGAACCTCTTTTAAAGTGGTCGTTATGTATTTCCATGCTTAAGGATTTGGAAACCTTAGTTGAAGTTGTGGCTCAGCAATTCTATGGGGATGAGAAGAAGTGGAATTTTATTGCTCTCATTGAGGCTATCAAGTAAGCACAAATTTACTTAAATATCATTTCCCCGGGTTCTTACTTCTTGCACTCTGCGTTACTAAATTTAAGGCACTTGTATTATTGTCTATCAGAGCGTTAGTCAGATTGGCCATGTTGCGAGAGAGTGGATACAAAATGCTGTTGCAAGGCGGGGAGGTAGTGAATGTGGAGAAGGGTGCCTTTGACAGTGGCAATGGGAATTTTGCAATGCCTAATCCTTTTCACGGTCCTGGTCCATCCCAAGGCTATCATGGACCTGATCCCAGGACTCCAGAAGGGAGAGCAATGCTTGCATTGAATAGGTTCGGGATGAATGCTAAAATGGCTTCTGATGCGGCATGGTTGAACAGATTTCAGAGTCATCAAGGTTCAACAACAAATTTTTTAAGCAGAAATTTAACCTGTCATTGTATTGTCATCTTCCTTTGAATCTCCTGTTGTCATAGATATTCTGTTCATGCCATAGCTACTTACAAAACCCATGTTTTCCTTGCTTACAGCATTGGTGACTGAAAAGCCTTCCATTTCTACCATTTTGTCTGAAAAGGGGCTTTTTGGTGGATTGTTTGTATCAGCGGAGGTTCTATTTATTATAAGGCCACTTTTATATACTCTTTTCATCAGAAGATATGGGTTGCGATCATGGAAACCATGGTTAATTTCGTTGGCTATAGACCTTACGGGAATGGCAGTTCTCTCGCGTGTTAGCGATCAAGGGAATAGTGGCAGAAAAGACTGCCTCCAGTTTTCTACCTCTGAGAAAGATGAGGTCTGTTTCTCTCATGTTCTGAACTTAAAACTTCGGGCTCCTTGCAAAAGGAACGTGTTGTCAAATGGGTCATGCATAATTTAATAATTTTAAATAATCTATTAAAATTTAAAAATTTATCTCCCCGTATGGATCCTAATTGGCATCTGTAGTCATAATGCCAATTAGTTCTTCTGAAATATTTGCTTGATACAGGTTAAAAGGCGAAAGTTGGTATGGGCTCTTTACCTCATGAGGGATCCATTCTTTGCCAAGTATACTAGGTAGATAATTTATTATCTTTATATTTGATTAACTTCTTTAATTTATCTCTCGTAATATATTACATATTCTCATTTACTATATAAATTGCAGGGAACGTCTTGAAAGCACTGAAAGAATTCTTGCTCCTGTTCCGCTCTTGGGTCTTTTTACTGGTATGCATACTGTCCAATAATTTCACTGAAGTGACCGATGGACAAATGATTGCACTGAATTGACCGTTGGCCCCTATTGCTTCCACATTCTCACATTAAATTCCTCTACCTGCAGCTAAACTTGTTGAGCTCATCGTTGGAGCTCAGACACGATACACCTATACTTCAGCATCATAACTGATAAGCTTACAAGGATTTGGACGCTTAACTGGGTTGCTCCTACAACATAAATTCCTTTTTGTTACAAAGACTGATTTTCATCCCAAAGTTTCTCTGACATATATTGCCAAAAAAGTTTGGCACCTAGGTCAATGTTACAACAGAAGTTTATCAGACAAAGTTCCCAACAGATTTCTCTGGAAATATGCCAACAGATTTTTGCCATGTCGATGTTCTGATCTTAGATGTCAGACAAAGTAAGTTATTTTTGGCTCAATCTACTTCTGTTGTACAATAACCGTAGGCTGTAGACGTTAGTAATCTTGTGTAAAAAAACCTAGAGTGATTGAAATGGCAAATGTCCATTGCTTGTGATGATTAACATTAAGCATCGATAATCATTTCTTGTAATAAGTATGTAAAAAATCTGGGTTAAGTATCAATTTGGTCAGTTAACGAGGTTGCTTGTGTTTATACAATTGCTAAAATTTCATATAGCTGATGATGATCACTTCACATCCCTATTTATTTGCCTTAAAATGGCAAGGATCTTGGCTACATTCTAGTTCATTTACCGGTCTGAGTTTTTAAAATTAAAACGTTTTTTACTCTTTGACTGTGTTTGGCTATGAACTTGCTCATATATGCGGTGTAACACCTTGATGTGATGCTATTTTTCTGAAGCGAGGAAATTGATTATCAAAAAATAAAAAATTGTTTATTAAGAGTTGCTTACAGTTTCAAATGTATCCAATAGAAGGTATCAAGTAAAAAAGTGTTGCTTGCAGTTCCAAATGTATCCAATAAAAGATAGCAACTTGTAAGGAACTTATACGTCTCATTTTCCGGTAAGTACCCTGCCAAATTGACAGGTTTAGTTATCCATAAAAGGAACTGAGTTAAGAGATTGGATTTTGATGGAGGAATGAGTTAGAGAATATGTCCTCCCTCTTTCTCTCTCAGGTTTTCTGCCGATCAGGTTGGGATTTAAATTCTTTGAGACGTTTCCAGTATTCCCATGTTTTTTACTCTCCCGCTGCCCACACACACAAGACATAACCCAACAGGTTCAGATATTGGAAATGTTGTTGTTAGTGTCCTCTCAATGTTCTTTCTTTATGTTTTTCTCTTACATTTTAAGTGCCCTGGATTTTTTTTTTTTGTGTATATCATAGTATAGGTGATCAATAACTAGTGAATATTGTGCAAAAAAAAGAAGAAGAGAATATACCAGTCTTCTCAATGCCTGTATTAATACAAGGGTTTAAGCAGGTTCTAATCCTTTAGTCATGTCTAATAAGCTATTTCTGGGGAGAGAGCTTCTAAATATAAACGGAGTCGGACTGGAAGGCCTAACTGATACTCTCCTGCGGTAGTTTGGAAGAGTTTTTACTCTCCTGTGGTAGTTTTGAAGAGTTGTTATCACCATGAAGCTACTATTTCCCCTTTTCTTCACTAGTTGCTCTTATTCTATTTCCTTATGTCTGCGGGGCGGGTATTTTACTCAAGCCCAGTGTGAACGTTGGATGACGGAGAGCTCTCATGTTAACCCCAAGGAGAAGTTATTGAGATCTGAAAATAGTTGCTGAAAACTGCTAATTACCAGCGAATCTTCCGTTTGCTTGCAATTATTGATGTCTGCTGTAGGGGCTTGAAAGCGCTTTCCTCGGAGCCCAAAACTTTCATCCATGTCCCAAGAATGAAATGTGCATTTGGTTTAAACTTTAAAGACAGTCTTGAAGTTGAATCCGGAGAAGTGCATATGGTTTAGAACTCAAAAACATCTCTTAAAGGTGGGTTAATAATAGGAATGCAGTTCATAAAGCCACTTACACGGAAACTGGAACTTGGATCCATTAATGAGTTAGTTTTTTTTTTTTTTTCTATTCGTCTCACACACACCCAAGATGCACAGGTTCTACACGAAGAGGTTGATACTGGCTGGATTTGTAGTTTAGTCCTTTTCAGAATCATAAAAATTTGCAGCCAAGTTATAAGAATGAAAGGGAAGCTCGTGTGTGGGTGCCTTTTGAAAAGCTTTTCCACGTATATTATGGGTCGTTTAGATTTTTGCTCTTAAGAGAATTAATGTTTTTTTACAGAGAAGATGCCGTCTGGGCAGAATTTTTTTTACAATGTCACATGCGATAAGTAGGATTTAACAATTTATGAACTACGTTCTTGCCAAATAACAACGGAAATGGGCATACGATTATGTTAAATTTTTGTGAGGTGAAAGGCATTTTAAACTACACACAAATGCATGAACAATTGTAGACAAATCCTATGAGGATTGGTTTAATTTAACTTAATTCGAAAAAATAACTTAATTAATTTACAAGAAGTAATCGATTCTAATTATCTAAAGCAATGTAAACTTCAAGAAAATCCAAGTGAAGAACAATCCAAAACATCGAATCTATTTGCAATTTATAGATTATCAAATCTATGTAAAATCTATATGAAACACCACATGTTCATGGTTAGACACACGACTATAAAAACTCACAACTCCGTGTTTGTGGCTAGATACACAAAGTGTGATTAATTAAAACAATGAATGGAACTATCCTTGTTTGGGCATAGCTACATCGGTGTCAAGCTCTCATTTTTTATAAGCACTACAATGTTTCCTACAATAGGGTTTCACATGTGGATTAATCCTAGCCAATGATCATACACTAGAATTAATACATTAAAATTTAATTAAGGATAATAAATGAAAGCATGGTCTCCTTCTCAAAAACTTAATAGAAACACGTATTCATGGGCGGACATAAGTAATTCTATTCTATTTTAGATTCAATTGCAATCAAACTTAGCCTATGGTCAAGAACTAGATGCGAAAATAATGAATTTTAACATTATCAAGCGTAGAAAAGGAGCTTTACATCAATTTTAATACTTTATTTGTCCAACATTAATACCTGCATTTAGTTTTTAAGATATATTAAAACTAGTTAATTTATTTAGTTTTTTAAAATGCACTAAAATTAGTTTATTTAAAAAAACAAATGGAACTAGGAGAAAGTATCAAATAAAGGATGAGAAGTTTGTAACGCTCCCCCCCTTTATCCAGCCCACCTTATATTTATACAGTCGGTAGATATCCACAGGCCTGATATACACAGACGGTAGATATCTACCGACTGTGTTAAGGGGGTAGGCTGGATAAAGTATGGGGTGACAGACTCCTCATCCTTAAATAAATTAACAAACTAAAATTAGGCGTTATGATAAACTAAGATTTTATTATGCTTTGAAAGAATAAATTAGCTAATCATGGAAAAGGATGAAGAAGCATGGTTCGTTGGAGAGCAGTGTAGCATGATTGATGAAGCCAATTTGCTCCAGCTGCAGCTTTTGACTTCTCTCCCAGAAGCCTCCTTTCTGTTGTGCTCTCAGAACCCTAAGTTAAAACTCCTTCCATCCCAAAATAAGGCAGGAGGGAGTACTAATTAAGTGCAGCCCGTACCCGACTTCCCACTCTGTATTTCTAACGTGATGGCAAGAGTTAAGAAATTCCACTATCGACAGAAAACTTGCACTTCCTTGATTTCTGTCTGTAACATGTAGGAATTCTTTATAAAAATATTTTGAAAATTTTAAACCATCAGCAATTTACCGACATATTGGTGAGCACGTCAATGGCACCAAAAAATTTAGTTATGCAAAAATCATAGGTGATTATGGGTTATAGGATTTGCTTATATACCTTAAAAAAGAGAAATTTTACAAAGGCAGATATTCTTCTTGATTAAAAGGAATTCAAATAGTTTCAGGGAGAGCGAAGGACCACAATCTAAGTGTTTCAAGAAGGGATTCCAATAGGTTAACACTGGTAGAGTGCAACGAGTATTCAACACGAGGAGCCAAGAGGGAGAATTCATTAGAAATTTCTTGTTTGGAGGTATGATGCTTGAATTCTAAAATTACACAAGAGCAAGATTTATGTATCTATCATATGTGGCTATATTGTTTAAAACAAAATACAAGTATGAGACTTATCTTTTAAACTATGGAGATGTTTGGGTGTGGCTAGTTTTCAGTTACTTTTCTTGTTCATGATGATAGTGATCTTTGTTAAATTATAATTTTTATGTGATTTTGGGTAATTAATGTATGTTTAGTCCATTGAGAGGATTGATTCAATCTTATGCTTTCATCACCAACGTGTTAGTGGGGTGTTGATGGTTAAGGAAAGACATATAGCTCCCAACACTGACTAGAGGTGGCAAAAGGTAGGGTCGAGTCCACCATTGCCCATAATATCAGGCTCGTACCTAGCCCTCATCTCCAAACACTGATATGACATAGCCCTCGGGCCTAATGTGTCAAGCCTAGGGCCAGGTTGGCCCACTGGCTTGCCAAATTTTTTATAAAATTATAATTTCATATAATCTTATAAATTTTTAAATCTTAAGGAGGTGAAAATTATATCACTATAGTATAAGTACATCCCAACTAGGTTGGCACGTGGTCACCTATATATCATTTATAATTTAACATTAGCACACTTCTACTACTTTACTCTAAGAGTCTAAGATAAAAAATTCATTTGAACTGTTTAAGAATTTAAAATTTCATTAAACTCTTCTTCTAGTTTCTCTTCTAATTTTGGTGCCTATTCTCCATCTTCTACATCTAGTCAATCCTTCAAGCAAACGCAGTTGGATTTAAGTAATTTCTCCAATCGTCCAATACCTAGTTTCCTGCACTAAAAACGGACCCTGAAGCTACTGTAGACACTAGACGAGTTAATAAATTATGCGCTAAGGTGGCAAGCACAAGATAATTTTTTCATGTGTTTGCCAACAAACTAAAACATCAAATTTACTTATTTCTTCTTCGATTAAATTTTTTATAAAATTATTTTGTAAATACATAAGTAATTCATTAATTATTAGAGGTACTACTGCTATATTTTTGTTTATTTCTACTAAGTAATAAGAAGGCAAGGTCATTTTTATTTAAAGATGGAGTTGGAGCAATAGTCTTTCTACTACCATACATAGATTCATATGTATCTTATAAAGAATATACAATCTTTTTAATATCTTCAATAAAACTATTATATTCTTAAGTCATATTATTATATATACCCTCTATTGATTTGTACACTAGTTAACGTAATCTTAGGGTCCATAATTGCACCTAAACAAAAAGGCATAAGAAGTTTTTTCCAATATTTTATTTCCATTGACCCCACATTATATTAAATGCACTATTTTTTCTAAGTTGACATGCACAAGAGTAATATTATAAAGTTGATTGAGAACTAAATAAGCCGATTATTATTTAGTGGTTACATAAAAAATATGTAAAAATTCATAATAATTATAGCAATTTCAAAATCATTATCACATAATAAAGAATTAGACATCTTATCGGCATACCATAATATTATAATTTCTTTTAAATAATAACAAGATTGTAACATTAAATAAGTACTATTCCACTTGTGTTTAACATCTAAGACAATTTTTTTATATTTTTAGCTTATTGCTTACATAAATATCTAAATTATGGTGATCTAGATGGAGAATAATTAATATATACTAATGTTTTTCTAATATTATTTATATTATCTTGAAAATAGTTAAACCATCTTGAACAAATAAATTAATAATATGACAACAACATCTTATGCGAAAAAGTTTTTCATTTAACATAGGGCACAATTGTGATTTAAGAATGCCAATTGTACTACTATAATTTGAAGTATTATCTAAAGTAATATAAAGAATTTTATCATTAAAAGATAGTCATGTAAAGTGGTTATAGACTAATTACAACTTGTATGAAGAAATTCTAATAAACTAAAAGTAATAATCTTTTATCTAAAACTCAATCTTGATCAATGTAATGTGCTATAAATATATCCTAAAATTTGGCTACTAATCCATATATATGAAGTAAGAGAAATTTTATCTAGAATCGTAAAAAGAGTTTCAAGGAGCTTACCTTTGTATTTGTTGAAGAGTTTTGTAGAGTCTGACTTAGTTGTATTATGCAAAACCATATAGAAGCATGGGTTTAGGCATTCTTCGTATACCTTTCAAACTTTATATCATATACAAAAAAGAAGGTTGTTCGGTACGTACAATGTATTTCACTAGCTCACTACGATTTGTACTTTCAGTGAATGTAAAAGTACTCAAAGTAGCCGATAAGCTAGTATGCTACTAGTTGTGTTTACTTCATATCTAATTTTTCGACCTTTGTGGCACACCAGTTGACGTGCCTAGAAAGATGACCAGTACCTCTAGCAGAGATATTAAGATGTGCTTTGTAGTGATTGCAAATTGCCTTCATTAGCATCTTTTCAAGATTATCTCGATTTGATACTTCATTTTTTGTCAAGTGCTCCCACATATAAGAAACTTTTCACGTCTTTGGTGCACTTGGTCTAGTTGCCAGTCGCCAGTCACCATGACCATGACCACCGGTTGTTGGTGCCACTGAGAGTTTAGTATTCATCTAATCAACTTAGCAATCACCAAATTACTCCTAAAACTAGTGCTTAACAATAGAAAAATTAAGAGTTTTAGCCTCTTTGAGCAATAATTTGTTTATAATGCAAAAATCAAAACCTAGTCTCTAAGCAGATTCATTAATAATGAATCAGCAATCACACCACAACTCATGTAAAAACACACAAAAAATTTTCGTGAAAAACCACAACTAGGATAAAAAACCATGACATCCACTCTTGGCCTAAAATTAATACACTAGTAAATAAGACCATACATGACACAAGCAAACTACTAATATCTTATGAAGACTCTAATTCAACTCCTCTTTATTTAGGTCTTCCTCTTATTTTGTTGTTGGTCGTCAAGTCTTGAAGTTTTTTTCCTCCTTACTTTATTGTCGTCTTATTCTACCTTATATAATCAAGCTCCAATTGATTATGACTTTAGCCTTGATTCTTCAATCTCCCATTGAATTTTGCTAACACTCTCCTTAGGTTTTTATGTGTGAAAACTCCCTTTTAGTTGTGTGCCACTCAATCAATCACCATTAAAACTAAACTCTTAAGCACAATGATGATCTTGAAAGAAAACAATAGCAAAATGACATCTCCTCTTTTCTCTCTCAAGTTCTAGATTTTCATCTCTTCAATTTCATATTTACTAGACCTTATATAGTCTATTAAGTTGGTTTAAGTTATAGACTTCAATTAGGAATAGACTCTTTATAGGAATGCTTAAACTATATAAGTCACATAGACAGTGATTGCTCAGTTACTATTTCAACAAAGTTAAAACTTTTTTGGCGATCGATCTCTCTCATGTGTCATTCGATTGATATACTTTTGGACAAAATTTACACAACCTGATTCAAGGGCTGATTAATCGATGCATCTTGTGCAAATTCAAGCAATCGATCAAAGTGTATTGATTTTTCTTATTTTACCCTAATTATGCCTTAAACTTCCAGAATCACTTGGATTAATTATTCCTAACAAAAATTAATTGATTTGTGTACGTGAGTGTGTCAAAATAAATATTTTACCTTTGACACTCATCTTAGTCTTCAACCTTGAGCTTTAAGAACATAACTGCTCTTTTTTTTAAAGTTAATCAATTCCAAATTTATCTCGACGAGAAAAATATTTAGTTAGACTCCTTAGACTAAAACATACATGAAGTTTAAATATTGTTTTGATAATCAAAATTATTTAATTACATTACATATATCTCATATGTCTTACAACCACTTCCAGTTCCATTGGTTGTTCTTCATTTGCTAAGAATGAGATGCCTAACTCGTAATCATTATGAATCGGATTCTCTTATTTGACATGCATTTGAATTTTTGGAGTGTTGGACTCTTTCATGGAATGACAGTGAGAGTATGATCCAACTATCTAAAAAAAGAAAGATGAAGATACAATTAGAAAGAAAGAAAGTATGGAAAAATGAAAATAAAATAAAATAATAACATTACAAACAAGGCGACATATTTTGGGTGGGATTTGATTTTGTCCTAAATCACAGCTCAAATCACATAATTTGTTTTATAACTAGAAAAAGGGTAAATAGAAATCACCGGGTCAATCATGTTTTTTGTAAATTCCACCTAACTAAGATTCAAATACAAATCTCACTCTTAAAATCATATAGTTACCAAACACTAAATTTTCAAATACAAATCTCACTTATTCTGTGATTTACAATGACATGATTTAATAGTCACACATCTAATTTTAAATCAAAATTGCCAAACGCATCCTTAAAGAAGAACTTGAAGATTGCTTGAAGAGCTTGAAGTAGGAGATTATTTGAGTCTACTTGAAGAATTTCATGATTAATTTGAGAGATTGAGTGAGAGTGAGGAGTAAAAAATCCCCTTCCCCTCCCTCCAATTTATAAGGGAGCTTTCCCTTGTCAAATGATGAAGATACTCCCAACTGCCAAAAAATAACTCTAATAGGTGGTATTTAATGAAAATTTCAAATGTGGGCAATTGATTGTCATGCAAGCCGATTTATTGCCCACTCCAACGGCTCTTTTTAGAGACGTTGGGGCCACTTGGGGGTTCGATCAGGGTTCGAGGGACAAACCAACCTGAATTAGGCCTGACATGGCCTAGACAGTTTATGGGGTGGTAGTCGGCTTGGGCCAAGTCATGAACTGGCCAACCAAGCCCTTTACCACCTCTAGCGCTAATGTGCTGAAGGCAAGTCATTATAGAAGACAAAACACATTAGCAGGGGATTCGACATGTCAGTGTGCAAGCTGAATGCTAAGGCTTAAGTAATCCTTCCCATTGTCATCAAGGACTAGCATGTTGATGGAGGTGTTGTGGCCATTGGTACTTACACCAACACATCGATGGGATGATTGATGGTGCTTCAATCTGAGTTTCCAAAATAATGCTTTTATCATGCCTTTTGCTATCAATAAGGAGTATTTATGTATATTATACTTGCATAATGAATGTAAGTAACTATTGAAACACATGATAAAAAATGTGTGAGTGAAAGGCAAGTAAACCCAAGGTTTGAATATTCCAAGAAGGTAGATACCTTATAACCCATTGTTTTGACACTTAAGGGATTGGGTGCCAAGTGTCAATATAGGCTCTAAGAGTGGGTTTGTTTAGCCACATAAAGGAGGTTCATAGTATGAAAAATGATCATATGATTTTGACATCCCCAGGCTTAAAATTTGTTTGTAGGGCCTTTCCCCCGGGTTTGGGAGTTGGGTCAAACGGGTTATAGTTTTAAATTAGACATTATTCCAGTACAACACAATAAAGGAATTCTCAGCAATTATGGAAGACCAAAACTCTTAACTGCTTAAGTTCATGAGTTTTTATAGACCTTAGTTTCATGGTGTGGATGGAGAAAACAATATTCAGCAAAAGTCTAAAATTGTTCCAAGGAGGCATACATTTTGAGGAGTTGTAGGGACCTCCTTGATGTTGTCGCAGTTTTTGGAATTTTGCTAACTTGTAACCTATGTTAGGACATGATATATTCAATATACTCATCATTAGAGTTGCAACTCTATGTAGTCCTTAAAATTTTCGGCCCCAGCCTAGCTCTAAGCGGGATTGGGCAGGGGTACGGGCTTTTTTTCTTTTTTTATTAAATAAATATTATTTTGATGAAAAAATCTACAATTTTTTGGTTGAGTCCTATTGGTTGACTTCATGAGACACAAGATTATATACCTTTAGGTGGGTCTTTCACATCTAACTATAATGACTTAAGCTTAGTTCCTCTAAACTTCCATAAAATATACTTCATGTTTGTTTTCTCTTTCCTTTTCCAACTTTGTGGGATAATCAAAAAAGTATAAATAATTTTTTTTATATTTAGCGTCAAGTCGAACTGGCCAATTAGACTTTTTGTCCCCAGTCCTGGCCCAACCCTATTTAAGGCAAGCTTAAATTTTAGGACCAATCCTTAAAAGTTGCACTCATACTCATCATCCTTTGTATTACATATTTTTGTATTATAGGTAGAAGTAGGGATGGTAGCGGGCCTGGCTTAGTCCATTAGCATGGGAGGCGATCCCAGCAATGTACCCCAACAAAATAGTATTAAACAGTAAGATAAAAATGAGGTACTCAAGAGTTTATAGGGGTCCATATAGTCAAGTTCTATATAACATGGGAGGCGATCCCAGCAATGTACCCCAACAAAATAGTATTAAACAGTAAGATAAAAATGAGGTACTCAAGAGTTTATAGGGGTCCATATAGTCAAGTTCTATATAATATGGGTCCCGATTTGGTGAAGTAATACAACAAGGGTCCCTACTTCGTGCACTTTGACATGGTCCTTCTTTGGGGAGTATTTATCTCATGATGGTTCTACATAAGCTCTAGTTCTTCCTTGAGCATTTTATAGTTTGAATCTCTTCAGTATACACTCCAGCAAATGTCAATATGATGATGATGTGCGTTAAAACAAGGTGCAAATGGATTTGAATCACAAGAAAATTTTAGGTGTACATCGCACACCATGTTAGGTGTGTATTTTACCACTCATCAAATGACTCATCAGCATAGTGTGCAAAAGACAACATGTCACTTTTGGATAGTGATATCCTTACATTACTTTCTCTACATTTATAGGCTTTACATCATTTATGAGTAGATAAGGAAAAATAAATCTCATGTGGTCAAGTAAAACCCACCTTTTCTATCTAATTAAAGGTAGTGTAAGGCTTATAGTATAAAAAAAATAAAATATAAATATTATTTTCCTTAACTTTTTCCTTGTAGTTTTGCGCGTGTTTTGCGCATCTTTGTGCAAGAGCATTAGCAGGTGCAAATGGGCCCTTCCTGCAAATTTGTAGCCAGACTTTTATATATTGGTTGGGCTGAGTCCCTTCAAACCCAAGTGGGCCCTGCCTGCGGGGAGGCTGGGGCCGTTTTTAATAATATTTTCCTTTGTTCTCATCATCCTCGTAAGTTCTTCAATTTGAAATTCTTTTTACCCACGTGGGCCCCATCCATCCTGTATGGGCTTTTGTCATGTGGGACCGGGACCTCCATCTCACGCCGGTGGGCTGTAGTGGGAAAGGACAAGTATCACAGCCAAGTGGCGGGCCCCACCATGTTGTAAACCTTTCTGGCCCATTTTCTCATCCATCATTCACGCATATGGGGCCCAGTGGTCCCATTAGTAGACTGTTTTTTAATTTACTGAGTAACGTCAAGCTTGCGCCGCCGGCACATTTGCCGCATGCCACACGTGTGGGCCCCTTCGTAGGCAAACACACAAACAAACTTTATACTCCCTCAGCAAAATGGTCTTATTTAAAAGAAAGTTGATATTTTATTTTACTTTTCCTGCATGAAGAGCCTATTTCAACTTCTCATGGATAGAAAAAGTGAATTACTCATTCTATTCAGTGGTTAGAGTAGGTTTTTGGTATAAAAAAATACACTAAAAATATTATTTTCTTATTTTAAAATTTAATAAAAAAATATTTTATATTAATTATCTTATTTCTCATTCTCCTACTGACAATAAAGCTTTTAAGATGTTTCTTGCTATTAGAACACGGACTCGCAATCGAAAAACATGCAAAAAAAAATTATCTTCTTGTACCATGAAAATATGCTAATTTTTAATTAGCATTTTTTTGCGGATATGAAGTGCTTCTTACATTATATAGAATTTACATTTTATACAAATTAGAGTAATAAAAAGGGAACAAAAAAGAGTATAGCCATGACCGTCTCGATTCACCTAGTGCACGTGATATGTAAATATTGTACATGTCTCAAGGGGATTAGCAGTCAGGCATTGTATGTGCCCAAGGGATTAATATATAGATATGGTGCTTTAAAGTGGTTGGTCCCTCCCACCCCCCTCATGTCGTAAGTATATCAATACTTGTTCTTTGAAAAAAATAACTTTTTTTAACAAAATCTAAATTTAAACAAATTAGATATATTTGAAAATTTAAAATTATATTATATTTTATTAGTTTAAAATGTATATATCATACCACTATATGAAGTGCTAACACATGACGATAAATTTTTTATCAAACCTCCTATATTATCCTCAAGTTTCCTATAATGCACCTAAATATAAGTTTGAATTGATACATTGTTTGAGTGTATGATAAATTCACAAGCAACTTCAAGAAGGTTCTTTTAGATAGTTATCCTGACAAGATATGGGTTTAATTTTTATATTGTATTATTTCTAACTATGTAAAGTTACATTTTATACTCATGAACTCATATTAGACATTATTTATACCTTTGGAAAGCTCTTGATGAGCTCTATCAAATAAGATCGAATGAGTATGTTGTTTTGAATTTTTATAGGTCCCATGCATACAACATATTTTTTTATTATAAGTTTTTAAATTTTTTGCCTATATTACACATATTCGGATTAACACCTTTTTAATACTATTCTTCTACTAAGCGTAAGAAATACATAGAAGCCATGTTAAGTGGCTCATTGCGCGCTTGGTTAGGAGCTTGGCATTTCAACTATTTAGTAGAAATTCAGGTATAAAATGGGCTTACAAGGGCCACCACGTTTTGTTGGGTTGTGGCTGAGAAGATGCTCCACTTAAGGCCACTTAATTTCGTTAAGAAACAACTCTCTCCATCCAACTTTAATAGCTTTTCAGTTTTTTAATATAAATAAAATTTAATTCATTTTAAAAAATCAAATGCAGTTATTAATATAAAACAAAAAAAGTAAATAATTGTGGTTATTAAATAGTATAACTAAAAGTCTCCTCATGTGTCAACTTATATTGCTATGGACCATTATAATTGGGCCTAGAGTTGAATAGGGGAACAACCAGCGACATAATTGCTCTCCCAAGCCACAAATGACCTCACATCCATCCTCTTTGCTGACCGTGTGGACCCTGCCACTTTGTGGGCCATCCTCATAAATGGGCCAATAAGTTATACAAGCTTTCAACATGCTCCGAGTCCGGACATAGATCTATGTTTTGCAAAAGGGTGGGTGCTGATAACATTTAACCCTTTCTGTCCCGTAAAGCCTTCACTAGGTTTTCGAGGAAAATAAGTTTTATGTGACAATAGGAAGCTTTACTTTTTTATGTCCAATTAAAACATGATGTCAAGTTTTACTGGACAAAAACTAGAGTAAGAAAATCATCTTACAAAAAATGGACAGCTTGAATTGGGTCCAATCAGACCTAACAGCCGAATTCTTGAGCTAATCTCTTGGCTCTCATGGCAGTTAACCTGGGTTGGCCCATCCAGTTGAACCAAGTTGAAACGGTTTTAAAGCCTTGCTTAGAACTGGGGGTAGGCACTTAAAGTAATCCCAAGCTAAGCCGGTGACTTTGTATTGATTTGCAATGTCTACAATACACACTAGTTGAACACGGGCATGGACAGATGGGTGTTTAATACTCCACTATGATAATGAGCCAAGTATAAGGAACATATAAGAGCCTTCAACAACGCATATGTTAATGGTACTAGTGCTAATGTACGCTAGTATGTGCATTGTCGATAATAAGTATCAAGGGTTCCTATTCATTCTTTATGCTAGGTTTATTGTCAGAGTAGAGCATTAAAAACTCTTCCAATATAAACAAGGTTTGTTCGTCCAATTGACAACCCTTTTATGAAAAAGATGGCAAAGGGCACCTCAATTGGGGGAGAGCAACCGAATAACCTAACCCAAGTGGCACTAGGGATTCTATGTACTATCGGACCCCTCCCTATGGCAACTATATTATAAAAATGCTAAGTATTCTCGCACCTAGGCATGTTCACTCATATGCTATGATGCACCAAGCCATGCTCATATATGGGCCTGTGCCTTTCACCAACTCGCACCCAAACGCAAACTGAGACACAATATCAAAATTAGTCTATTTTTTAATAAAATATTTCTTCTGTCTTACATTAATAGCTTTATTTGACAATTTTTTTTTCTATTTTAATAGCTTTAATTAGTTCAATTTAAATGATTTAATACTTAAAAAGAATATCTTAATCTTATTTTTCATTCTTTTAAAAGTGAGATTCACCATTTAATAAAAATTACTATTTTTCTAACTATAATTATTAATATTGGACAGAGAGAATACAAAGAAGAAATAAGCTTTTTTTTATCTTATGTAGAGTGAGCCACATGACTGTTCATAAATTAATTGGAAGAGAACTTGAACAAAGAAAAGAAAAGAATTACTATAAGCCTAACTTCATAGGAATTTATCCACACTTGGCATAACCCTTGTCGAGAGACACGGCGGAGTGCTTATTGAAGACCTTTGGGACCTCTAGGGAGGGTGGAGCCAGCCAGGTTCCGATAAGTGGGGGAATCACCTCTCCCCCTCTAGTTTAGGGGGTTCTAAAAAAAAGAGAAGAAAAAAGTAAAAGTAAGAATAGAAAAAACCAACTTGAAGCGAGCAAAAGTGAAGAAACAAGGTGGGACAAGGTGCGGCGGATGCATCAACCCCTCGCCCCCCCTTTTATTCGTGGGCCTTTGATGGGAGTGGCTCAGGAATTGATGTTGGGCCCATTTATCACCAAAGCCGGTGAGATCGGGTCCACGGTTTCAGATAGGACCGCTGAACCACTTGCCTCAGGCCCACTAGTGCCGATGATGGCGATAAAGCAGGCGGTCCCATGTCTTTTTCCCGCGTGGAGCCACATGTCGACAACGCAGGCCCAATAAATTAAGCCCATTGCCTTCCGGTCCAAGTCGTCCCCACATAGAATAATCCGGGTCAGGCCGCCGGGGCCTTGTTAACCGTAACCATACTTAATTTAGGCACATTATTCATCTTAATCAACAGTGGAATAGGTCAAAAAAGGTGGGCCCCTCCTTAGTGGTATAGCACATCCAAATCAGTGGTCCCCACAAGCATTTGCTGGTTGAAAGTTCCGCTTGTTGTGACCCACAGGGATAAGATTAGGGGGATAGGGATTATGGACTAAGATGCATGTTATATGTGAATTAATAATAAGGTTTTGACCTTTATTGATTACTCCCCGTTTGAAAGTTTTGTTTCTTATTATTCCCCACTTTAAGGTTTTAATATTATCTCAAAACCCTTTTTATGCCAAACCTTGTTTATTTACGTCTTTGTAGTTTGTACTGCATTATCTTACTAACTTAGCCGTTTTAGAAGCTGAGGTCTCACTTGCTAGTTGGTACGTTACATGTCCCTCTAGTCCTATTTATCCATTCTTTGTGTATATTATTTTAACTATGTGCCTTTTCACTTTGCAGAAAACCTAAAAAGTTATTGCCAAGCAAGTTTGAAATACTAGCAAAAATACACATACAATGTATGCAAAATTATTAATTTATAGGAGAAAGTTTAGGTGAGCGTAGGGCCTTAGGCTCACGTGTGACTGTGTAAGCCCAGGCTCTACGAGCAATTAGATTTTACTTAGGGTTTAAATGCCTTTGAGTTACATGAGCCATCGGATTTAAATTTGATGACTCGCATAGCCTAAGTTCACACAGCTGTGTGTGAGCCTAGGCTCCCTAAACGGGACTAATTTTATCATAATACTTTAAGCATTATTTATAAGAGCTCAAGTTCACTCTCAATGGTATGAGCCCAGACATTGCGTATTGTCAAATTTTGATCCCAAAATATATATAATTTAGTGGGCAATTTTATTTATGCGCCCGTGCACCATCAAATCTCACGCTAATACATGTGAACCCATGTTCATACAAACTTTTTGCTAATATTGAATAAAATATTAACTTAATGGCGTTATAAGTTTTGGATATGTATTTAGAGAGAGAATCGGAGGAATATTCCATAAGGTAGGCTGCATCGATCTAATTATTTATAGGCTAAGACACTAAAAAGATAATTGATGAGTATTTAAGAGTACTAGCAAAAGTCCATGTGCGTGGAATCCCCAGTATCCGGGTGATTTGGCTGCATTGACATTTCGAAAGCCCATTCAAAGTCTCTAAGTACTTCTTTCAGCAATTTCTTGTTTCTCTTATTTTCTGGCTGATTGAAACAAAATTCCAAAGTAAAGTCGGCTAGAGCCCTAATCTTACCATGTGTAGCAACACAACTTTGAAGAGACCATTTTGAACACAACTTTGAAATAGCCAATGAAATGCGATTTTAGCCAATATACAACTTACCTGAATTTATAGAAAATTATCCCTGCCCCATGCTCAATTTGAACCTCTACAGGGAGAACATATTAGGTATATATAGGGTATATTAAGTGTAGATAAGGTACCTACATGGTATACTTACATGGTGCCTGACACCAATTATAAAGTGATGTGCTTAATACTGCTCATACCCTAATCCCTCGACTCCGTCAAAACAGATGACATATTACGAATAACGATGATATACCATATTTTGATTTATGCTAGGCATGCTAAGGGGCTGTTTGGGTACTGAATAGTGAGAAGATTCAGCCGATTCAGTGTCAATTCAACACTGAATTATTAGAATCCTGATTCAGCACTGAAGCTGCGCTGAATTAAAAATTCAGCATTGTACTTAGATTCAGGCCGTTTCAGCCTGAATCAAGCCTGAATCACTAAATCACCTCATGAGGTGATTCAGTCGATTCAGTCTCCTGATCACCGTTTTGAAAATTACAGATTCTATTATTTTTCAATGGTTATCGTTCATATCGATTTGAGCTTCGAAAAATGTGTCATATAGGTAGGGCCCACTTTAAAAGTTCAAAATTACCTACCCTTGTGGGATCTTGTTTGATAGAGCTTGAATTTAGAAGTGTAATGGTACCAAGAATGCGCATATCCGAGTTCGAGAGAGAGAGTTAGAGGTGTTTAAAGTTTTAAAACTGGGTTTGACGTGATATCTGAATTTATTTTAACAAATTCTATAGCCAAACGTAATTCATAATCAGCGGTGAATTTACTGAATTGAATCGCTACTGAATTAATTCAATACCCAAACGACCCCTAAGTTGGTGTCCTATCTGCACCTAAATTTTTTTCCTCCACAAGGGAGGTTGTATCCCATGGACAGGGAGATCCTATTCAGTATGCTTAGGGGTCGTTTGGGTACTGAATTAATTCAGTAACGAATTAATTCAGTAGCGAATTAATTCAGTAGTGAATTAATTCAAAAAATTCATCGCTAAAACTGAATTACGTTTGGATAGAGATCAGTGATTCAGGCCAATTCAGGCTTGAATGGTCTGAATCTAACTTTAGTACTGAATTTTTAATTCAGTGCAACTTCTGTACACAAACAAGATTCTAAAAATTCAGTGCTAAATTGACACTGAATCGACTGAATCTTCTCATGATTCAGTACCCAAACAGCCCCTTAGTGGCTAGATTGGCGCATTAAGGAATCTTAAATCTTCATCATTTTCAACTATGCATGCAAGGACATTAGTTACTGTATTACAATTTATAATAAAATTATTGACGAAATGTGAAAAAATGAATCGTACTAAAAAGTGTCCTTTTTGCTTTTAATAATAGTATGATATGCCAATTATGTCCCTTAATGCTATGACTAACATGCCCAACAATGCTTGCCCGACATAATGAGTGGACCCCATGTACAAGCATATGAGTAAATGTGGGTCCTATGCCTTTATCGTTGCACTTTCTAGGTAAGTGTTCTTAGGCACCAACAATTATAGCATTTTATTTGTTGTTTTAATCAGGGCCTAGCATAAGGGGGAGCACTTTATCCATGAGCTTGATGGTACTCACGTTAGCGCACGTTATTGACACTAACATGTATACCGTCGATCTCAAATATCAAGAACGTCTATGCATTCTTTATTAGGGATTATTAAAAATGCTTCCCTAGGCACTGGGCATGGCACATTATGTAGGAAAGGTTTCGTGGAACTCTAGAAATCCTTTTGAGTCAATAACCAGAACCTAGCTTCCATCTTAGGTATTCACCAATCAGTCTCATCCATTCTTTCACTTCTCTCCATCACCAATGCGAAAAAGAAAAGAAGAAAAAAAAGTGACAATGCTACATCAAATCTGTACAATAGACTTATACAATTATGAGGTGGCAAGTTTTGGTTGGATAATAAAAGTGGGTTATGTGAGGTCCATTTTCATTGACTAACAAAAATCCACCCCCTCAGGGGTGTATAGATCTAGTATATAGCACCCAAGAGAAAACTAGCAATATCTCTTGTATATCTTTAAATAGATTTATGATATGGGGGTTGTAGCATGCCAAATATTATGATCAGATTTGTTGAAAATATTTGAGGCTGTGTTTATAATTTTGTAATGTGCAAACAGGAAAGTGCTTCCCTTAAACCACAAATAAGAGGCACCCAAAGCATGAACTTAATGTTAATTGAAATAGGTATTAACTTTGAATAATTAATTAGAAAATTTAATCATTTAGACAAGGGCAGAGCCACATAAAAACAAGAGGGGAAATTCCAACTCCTAAATCCCCTCCCTCTTAAAAAAAAACTCCACTAAATTCCTCTTTTTTTTGTTTTTTCAATCAAATTGCCCCCTCTCACATTGTGTCATTTTGCTTTTAATGCCATCCTAAGTCTTTCTTGGACTTAATAGTTGTTGTTGTGCTAAATGTGAGGAAGGCTAACCAGTATATACGTATACTCCAATTATGATGAAAAATGCAATTTAGTAAATATTTGTTTTCATGGTAAACTTTACTGAAATGAAGTGAATTAATAGTTCCTATTATATCAAAAGCATATAGTCCTTCCATCCCATTTTAATTGTCCACATTTGAAATTTTTGATATTTAAGAATTTGTTAACCCTTATAACTCCATCCACTTAATTGCTATGATAAAGATAATATAAAATGATACAAATGTTTTTTTAAAATGAAGCTGTTAAAATTAGATGGAGGGAATCATTTTACATTCAAATTAACAATATTTGCATTCATCTTAATGTGTTGTATCAAGTAGAGAGAGTACACATTATCTGATGAAGAGTACTCCTGATAGTCCTTAATACAATATCAAAGAAAATGCTATCCACACTACCATATTTGATATTCTACTATCTTTGATGTAGGGCCGGTACTTTCCATGGTTGCGACTTATTTGCTGTATAGCCGCCTGTGGGTTGTAGGCTTTGACAACTTTCTTTAACGAAATTCCCCTAGTTCCTTACTTTGTTCTTTTTCACTGTTTTCATATTATAACATTATAATTTTTAATACGTACTTCCTCTGACCCATATTAATAGCTCTATTTTAATTCATTTTAAAAAACTAGATAGAGTTATTAACATATTAACATGGGACAGAGGGAGTGTATATTAAAAGTGTGTTTATGTGTTAACACTTTGGGGATGCACAATTTTAATCACATGATATTCGTAAAATAAGGGGCAGGTAAGTTATAAACTAAACGTGCGGTCAAATCTAGATTACTTCATTTTCTCGACAGTAACCTTAGTCCAGCCTTTAATTTAGTAGAAAAAAATAGTGCCACCTGAGAATAAATTTTTTTCAGTCCAATAAAAAATTAAACTATAGTTTGCACAAAAAAAGTGAAATAAAAATTTCATTTTTATAAATAATTATATTTTTAATCCATACAATGATTAATAAGGCCCCAGCTTCAAATCCACTATGAAAACACTCACAGCCAATCAGTGAAAACGATTACACAAAGGAAAAAAATTTCGGTGAGTATGAGCCCGAGCACTGTGAGCGTCAAATTTAGATCCAACGATCAAAGTTTAAATATGATAGCTTGTAGAGCCTGGCTTATACGTGCTATTATAAAAATTAGTCAAAGTAAACACATATTTTGACAGCTGTCTTCCGCTGATTGGGCAACACAGTTAGATCGGCTGGGAGAGTCAATCCAAACTGAATCAACTGATGTCCCAGTCCCAGATAACAAAAAAAAATATTGAGGGAAACACAAGGAGTGTTCACCAAATTACGAAAATACAAGGACCTGAACCAAAAACCTCCCACCATCAAATATTTAACAAAAAAAAATGGAGCCCCCCACCAAACCCTGTCCCCACATTGCCCACCCAAAGGCCAAACCCTACCCCCCACTATTTCTCCCCATCGGAGGTCTCCCCTTCGTCCCTTCCGTAGTCCCCTCACCCCGCCCTTCGGTGGTCCCCCCCTTCCCTCCCTCTTCCCCCCTCCCCATGGACTCCTCCTCCCAGCCGCGCCAAGAAGTGGAGGCGGACGACGACGACCGGCCCGCCCACCCCAACATGAGCAACTCCGACGAGTCAGCCTCTCCGGACGCAGCTGACGACCCGACTCCTCTCGTTCCGACTCCCGTTCCCGTACAGCAGGTCTACCCCGCTACCCCCATCCAGATACAGCCCGTTCAGCCCCTCGTCTGCCTCAAGGCCGAGCCCATCCCCGACGACCACCAGCGGCGCTTCGAGCTCCTCGCCCTCGGCCACCAGGCGGCGGCGGCGGCCCACGGCGGGTCACTGGTCAAGCGCGTCACCAAGGACCGCCACACCAAGGTCGAAGGCCGCGGCCGCAGGATCCGCATGCCCGCAGCCTGCGCTGCGCGGATCTTCCAGCTCACCCGTGAGCTCGGCCACAAGTCCGATGGCGAGACGGTCCGGTGGCTCCTTGAGCGCGCCGAGCCCGCCATCATCGCCGCCACAGGCACCGGCACCGTTCCCGCCATCGCCACTACCGCCGTCGACGGCACCCTCAAGATCCCCACTCAGCCCTCCACCCCGGCCCCTGCTGATAGCTCCCAGCTTGAGGGCAGGTACAAGCGCAAGAAAACCGCGGCCGCCGCCAGTCCCGCCGCCACAACCACCACGTACTACAGCATCGGCGCAGGCGGGGCCATCCAGACGCAGGTGCCGATTCAGGCGAAGGCCGCGACGGCTACGGCGACGACGCTGTCCTCCGGGCTGGCCCCGGTGCTGCCTATGTGGGTGAGCGGCGCTGGGGCAGCGAGGGTGATCTCCCCGAGCACGCTGACCGCCGGGACCTTCTTCATGCTACCGCAGTCGTCCGCCACCCTCGCCCCGGCCAACCAGGCCCAGTTCTTCACCTTCCCCACGGCGACGCCTCTCATCAACCTCTCCGCGGCGCGGCCCATGTCCACCGTCTTCTCGGCCGTCCAGGGTTTCAACCTCGCCACCGCGGTGGAGATCCAGGCGCCCCTCGCCGCCGCCGCCCCCGCCGCGGGCGGATCCTCGGACCAGCAGCAGGGCCAAATCCCTTCTTCCACGGCGAAATAGTACGGACTTCCAGGTTGACGGTCGGCTTCTGCTTTTGCCATTTCTTTTTCAGGGTTCTCTCATCTGGTTCTCCGATGCTTGGGGATGAGGTTAGCACGTGGGAGCGCGGCGTTGTCGGGTCACACGTGTGATGGGGTGGGTTGACTTAATTCGGGGGAGGAGTGGCCGAGTGGGAAGCTTCCCTGCGCGTGGCGATGGCATGCGAGTATCCTTCTGCGAGTAGCGGGGTTTTTAGGGTTTTCAAGAAAAAAATAGGGATTTTTAGATTAGGTTGTGAAGATGAAAATGGTTCAGGGAAATGTCATCTGTTGTGGTTTTGATTTTGTATCACAAATACCTTCTGACTCTGTTGTTGACAAATGAATGAAGATTGCTATGTAAATTTCTGTAAAATTTGGTTTTCCCCTTAAGGAGCGAGTGTGGGGACATTCGCGTGTGGCGGTGACTTTCGAATTTCATTGGTGCAGTGCTTGTAAGGGTGGACCTCGTGATTGACCGTTTCTAGGTCTCTAGTGCTGAATGGAGGGGCCCAACAATTAGGCTCCCTCAGATGGGAGGGTCCCACTACATCTCATCTTCTCTTTCTATGCTTTTTAGCTCTCTCGCATTCTTTAACTCCCAGCTGACTGAGCCCCATTATTAGTACTCCACACTCCCACAGCCGTTGATAATCGACCCTAATGTATGTTAGGGTAAGTGTGTTAGTATGGTGTATATGTTAGTACATGTTAGTGTAAGTACATTAGTATTAAGGAACTGGGTATTCCTGTTCAACTTTCTTTATATTAAAACTTTATTCTAGCCTTTGATTCGGCAGAGAAAGATGGGTTTTATATGACAAAACGTGATCCGCTTTTCCCAATATAGGACAATTAGAGGTGAAATACAGTTTTGGTGTAGGAAAAGTAGAGTAAAAATATATTATTTTTTTAGTATTAATGTGAGCATTGTTAGTAAATGATTCCGATAAAGTGAGAGCACAAACTACTTATACTTTTTCTTTTTGGAAGGTGCAGCATGGAATGGGCTACAAAAGAGATGTGGTGGCCTCTTAATTAGCTATTACGGGTTGCCCATGGAAGTATTTTTAATGTTCCTTATTGAGAGTGAGTCTAGCGTAAGGAACATATAGAAGCCCTTGATATTTAAGAACGACAGCGTATATGCTAGTGCATGTTAATATCTACGTCATCAATCTCATGGATGAAGTCTCTCATGAGTACATTGTGAGTAGGAAGCATAGAAAATGCTTTTGTAGCCCACACCCTCAACATAGGATCATTTTTCCTTGTACCATAGAAAATTTTCTCATATTTAGTTCCTATTGAAGATTAATCCATGATATACAAAAAACCTAATTTCACATAAAAAAACTACTTTAGATTGTTGTTATATCTAGTTGAATTGAATTTTTAGTTAACATGATTCCCTTGCGTGAGTTAGTCATTTACATGTTTCTCATGTCAAATTTAGAGTTGAACAAGGTAGCCCCCATTGAAGTGGACAAGCTTCCCCTTCTTACAAAAGTGTTTTCACGCGACACGAATTGCATGTCAAAATTGTAGCTCTATACTTCGGCAAAGTAGCCTCAAGGTACTTAATTTGCTCAGCATGAAAAGTAGTCTTATTATTTATAATACTTTTGGTATTAACCTTCTTTCTGCTACTGTGGAACTACCCTAAGATATTTGTTTTACACTTTCTTTCCCAAATTTCTACCTTATCATCTTTTCACATCAATATGTTATGTTTCATAAATGTATCAATTTTGTTCACTCACATTGATGGACAATTTTATGCATCACATTTGTTGTGAAATTTTAGTAACATTACCTACATATTTTTAATTTTTTGTATAAAATTCCTACATTGTCAATTTATGTACTTTTCAATTATCTATGTGCTTACTACAAGCATAAAGTTCTTATCAAGTAAGCAAATAAACTAACATGAAGTTGAACTTTAATCTACTGACGCATTTTTAGGGTTGGCCGGCTATCCTGACGCCTGACTAATTTGCAGGGGGCCCAATTGTTCCTTATTTTTGGTAAATTTTAAGAAAAAATAATCATTTTTCATTTTATGGGCCCCCTATAAATTAGTTGGGTGCTAGGATAGCAGGCCTTTGAGGGTAATGTTACTAAAAATTATATTTATTGTTCCACAAATTTACACCAAATTAATGATTGTTAGACAAGTACTTAATTAAATGTTGAAAAATCATCTAGGATACTTATTTTTCTTATGATCATGAGGATAATTTTACTTAAATATTGTTGACCATTTGTTGTAAGGTAAATACTCGCAATAAATACTTTTATTATTTTGGCTTTGGAATTATCCTTAGGTTCTTTAAAGTTGGTAAATTTAGATTTTGGATATTAATGACAAAGTTTGTATAAGGAGGCAGAATGTCACATAGCTGATAGATAATAACTACAGTAGTTGTACGGGTTTGAAAGTTAGTTCAATGAATAGCTTGTGGCCAAAGGCCATGAAGAGGTTTAATTGACTATCATATGATTGAGGCAGTTGTCTAAACTCATATAACACCGTTTGTACCAACTTTGATCAATAGATTCAGAGGTTATTCAATTTCATGAATATTATTTTCTATTGAATTGGGATAATTATTGTATGCTTTTGGCACAATAATGAGCGTATAAATTGCCCATCCATAGTTTTCAAACTTGCCTTAATTTTATACATATTCCTTTTAATTGGTTTAGTTTATTATAAGTTGACATATGTGACAACATAAAATTTTGAATTATCGGTCTATTTGTAGAAAAAATTTACATGCATAATCGTATAATTAAAAATTTAGCTGCAAGGTAAGTGTAGTTAACCAAAATAAAACCAATAAAGACACTAGTAGATAAGGGGAGAAAATCTGCCCTTGAAATTTCTCCCTCTGTCCTAATTTCATAACTTCATTTAGCAAAACAAGTTTGTTCCTATTCAGTTCAATTTAAATGGCGGGGTATTTAAAAAAAAGTATTATAAGCTTATTTTTCCTTCTCTTAGATATGAGTTTCACTATTCAATAAAAATTATTATTTATTAAATTTTTATATCAAAATTTAATGATATATTATGTATATTCCTTCTATTCCATACTAATAGTTTAATTTAATTTTTTTAAAATAAACTATTTATGTGAGACAGAGGGCTATGTCCTTCTCTATCTTTTTTTTAGAACCCTCGGTTCTAATAGAATATTAGCCTATACATATATTGACATAAAAATATTTCTTTTTATACTTGGATTGGACAAGAGTTAGATATTAATGAAAGAACATGGCTATACACACCCCGTTTTTATCTCTGTGTCCCCCCTTGCCCTTTTACCCTGTCATTTTTAACTAAAATCTCTCGTGTCCCTCATTTTACCCCATTTCTATTTTTTCCACTTTCTTCTTCCCCCTTTCTTCTTCATCACCGGCGTCGGCGACAATGTCGGCGTCTTTTTTTCGCCACCCACGGCTAACCATAGTCGCTGGCCATAGCGAGCTGGCCATGACCACGGCCAGCAACAGTTGTGGTCAGAGGGCCGCGTGCGGCCGGACTAGCCTGCGCCATGCGCGGCTAGATCTGGCCGCGCAGGCCTTGCGAGGCCAAGGCGCGACCAGATCTGGTCGCGCTATGCCAGCGCTGTGCGCGGCCAGATCCGATTCGCAGGCCAAATTTGGTGTGGCCGGACTAGTTGTGTAGGCTGGATCTCACCACAGTCGCCGTCGCCGAAGTTAATGTCATAGGGAGATAGAGAATGGGGTTTAGTGTAATAGAGGAAATATGAGCAAAATGAGGGGGGGAATATGAGGGATGAAAGTAAACAAAAAAATCACTTTTTCTGTTGTTTTGGGGGACACATAGATAAAAGTGGGGTTTGAATAGCCAATTGTTGATTTGTTTTGCTAAAAATTCATGAACATGTTGACGTTCTCAGAGAAGGTAAGTTTAAAGTTAGTTTTAAATGAAAAATTACTAAAATATAATTAGATTAATTTTCTATTTAATGATACTTCCTTCCCTAATTTACTGCTATACCCCGACCATTTCACAATGCTCCGGATGCTTTGGCCACACTGTCACCTTCGGCAAAGTGGGCCCCACTCTTTCATGCCCCATTGGTTCTGGCCCACGACCTTTATTCAAATAAAAGCTACCCATTTGCTCCCATGGTGGGCCCAGCCCATATGTCAGACCCCACGTGACCGTATTGGGCCGGTGGGGAACATCAGAATGATCTGAACCACATATCCACTTACCGGGTTGTATATTCCAGGAGGCCCACGTTGGAGCCAGGCTAGCTCCCAGACACGGCGGTCCCTATGCGCCATGCCGCGTTTCTGCCCGGCCCACCAAAAATGCTCTGTCACTGTTGTCGTGGACACCATGTGGGCTGGGGCCCATAAGTGGAATAAGTTGGCACATTTCTGCCGGGCAACCGGCTAGCGTCACCCCTTGCGTTGGAAGGGAGCCAATGGGCCCAGCCGTGCCAGTGGTTCCTAATGTTAATGCAAAAGGCACTAGAGGGCCCAGTGGGCACGGGGTTTGCAATTTTTTATATTTTTATTTGTTTGTTTTACTTGGTAAAACAGTGGGCCGTGGCGATGGTGGGCCTTCCCCACGCGGTAATGGCTGACGTTAGGGATGGCATTTGCAGCGAGCACTACAACAAGGTACATTTTTTTTCCAAATGGGCCCACATATATGGGGCTGCTGAGGCAGCCATGGCACGGTCACTATCGGCCTTAACACGGATTCTGTCCAAATGGGCCCACATATATGGGGCTGCTTATTTAAAAATTATGCGTTTTTGTCCACCCCTTTTAAGCGTGGATGATAAATAAATAAATATATATATATATATATATATATATATATATATATATATATATTATTGAGTAAAGAAAGAGTTAGTAAAAAAATGTATTTATTGAAAAAGGATAGTAGTATTCTTACATGTATTTTCTCTATACTATAAGCCTTACAACTTATAAATAGATAAAAAAAAATGAATCTCATGTTGTTAGGTGAAATCACCTTGTTTATCAATCAAAGGTAGTGTAAGTCCCATAATATAAAGATAATAGGTGTATACGTATAATCTTTTATTAAAATTTCAAGCTTAGATAATGTTATCCACGGGATTTAGACCATGTTTTCAAATTGTGGGCCTTCACATATCAATAGTTTTGCACAAGTACTACATCCATAAATTTAATAACCTAAGTATAGGATTATTTTTGCTTTCTACTTATAAGAAAAACAGTTTTTCTTTCTACATTGTAGGGCACATAATGTAGATATCTTCCACTTTATAAAATCAATGGCATATATCCTAGCATATGTCCATGTCAAAATGGCATGCATGTGTGGTAATGTGTAGTGTTGATACTTAATGATAGATAACTTTTGTAAAAGATGTTGATATTCCTGGTCTACTAATTTTACACCAAAACGTTACTATGATCAATAATTTTTGTAAAAGATGTTGATGTTCTTACTCTACTTTTTATACATTAACATTTTACTCCGGCCTTTGATTAGATAGAGAAATGTGGGTTCATTTAAAGCAAAGACTAGAGTAAGGTTTTAGTGTAGCAAAAAATGAAGTAATAATATTATTTTCCTTTTGTAAAGTGGAGGGTAAAGTGGAGGATATTTCTCGACGACCAAAAATTCTTGCCTTGTGCATGTGCATTGTCCACATATCATATGTACCACGTAAATTCGAATATAATCCCTATCTACATATCATACATATCGGTAAGTCCATTTATAATCCTGTAGGTGGCCAACAAAGTGAACGTCTCTTGCTGAGTATGAATTTTAGTGTTAAATGGTTGGCAGATTTGATCATCTTAATGGGCTGATTGGGTTGGAAGTTGGAACTGGATAGGATCATAATATATATATAAACCCTATGAAATTGCCAAACAAAACTCCCCAACTGCGATTCGATTTAATAAGACATGTGGGTTCATGTCTTACTCAAACCTCAATTACGCCTACATGTTCTATCTAACCAAAACACACTTAGAGAAAAATTATTAGGCACGTATCAAGTGGGATTTATTCCTATATTACACATGTTATATATAGATCTTAAGAATCAATTACACACGAACAAGTAGTACACATTAGCACAAGTGAAAAAGTGATACTTTGAGAATACTCAATATTTTTTAGGGTTAAAAGGTTTTGTTAAGTAATTAAATTAGTTGAGTGAGTATATTGTCCATGGTCAAAGGCCCTAGTAAATCGTGATTCCATCTCTAGAGCAAACACTTGTGCAATTGGAGTGCGTCTGGTAGAGCATATGGTTCGGTACGTAATAGGCGCTAGAGGTTAGCTTGTCCTAGGCCAAGCATATGTTTGGCACTCAGGCTTTTATGGTCACACAGACTACACATCAACATTAGGAGACAAGAGGAATACACTTTAGCACATAGCACAAAAACATGAATGGTTCCAACTGTGGATGGTTTAGAAAGATTTTAGGTTACGCAAATGATCAGTCACCTTCTGGAATATTACAGCCAATAATAATCACATAGACACATGCAGACATTTCAACTGCTAGAGTCCAGTGCTAGTCACGTAACGGATGGTACAAGTTCAGGTACATGCTCCATCCCTTACCAACCGTACTCCTCTCCTAACAAAAGCTAGCCACAGCTGCAAATTAACTAATCTGGCCATTTGTAAGTACACAGTACAATGTGAATACCTGATCGAGTTCCACTTCCTTAACCGTTTTGTTCAAGTCTTGTTTAACCGAATAGATAAGAACTTTCTGGTAAGGCGAAACTTCAGTCTAAAGCACATCCCCAAACCAGTTTCAAAGGCCGGCTCCTCCATTGGAGTAGCTTGAAAGCATTACATCCTCACGAAACCCTAAATATGGGACTAGTGTGTTTATTAATTAATTACTTTATATATATACACCGGCACCATTCCATGCAATTCCATTCATCCTCTTGTGTTTCACTTGGCTTCAATTCAATTGCAACAATGCTAGGGAGAATAGCTTGCATTGTTCTCTTCAACTTACTGGCCATTGCACCTACTTTGGCAGAGCTGGATGTTCATTACTATGAACATACCTGCCCTCAGGTGGATAGTATTGTGAGAGAGACTGTTCGGAATGCATCTGCACATGACCCTAAAGTCCCTGCTCGGATTCTTAGGATGTTCTTCCATGACTGCTTCATAAGGGTATGATTTGCTTCTGTTCATAGTCTTAATGTGTGTTATGCAATGAGGGTGGATGTGCATGAATGTTTTGATTCTTTGGTAGGGCTGTGATGCTTCAATTCTATTGGATTCTTCACCCAATAACAAGGCAGAAAAGGATGGTCCTCCCAACATTTCTGTCCGAGCATTCTACGTTATAGATGAGGCAAAAGCAAAGCTTGGATCAGCATGCTCACAGACTGTATCCTGTGCTGACATTCTAGCCATGGCCGCAAGAGATGCAGTAGTTCTGGTAATTGATCTTTTATTATTAATCTACTCTCTGAAATTAATTAATTTTAAAAAATTCTTCATTAATATCTAATTAATCTCTTTATTGAATGATAATCCAGTCTGGAGGCCCCCATTGGGAGGTGCTCAAGGGAAGGAAAGATGGAAGGATTTCCAAGGCCTCTGAGACAACAAACTTGCCAGCACCATCCTTGAATATAACTCAGCTCATTGATAGCTTTGCCAAAAGAGGCCTGGGACCCAAGGACTTAGTGGCTCTATCTGGGGGCCACACTCTGGGTTTCTCACACTGTTCTTCCTTTGAAGCACGGATTAGAAACTTCAGCTTGATAAGTGATGTAGACCCTACTATGAACAAGGAATTCGCCGATGGGCTGAGGAACAAATGCCGCCGGCCGAACATGGACCCCTCCGCCGGTGAGTTCTTGGACTCAACAGCTTCAAATTTTGATAATGACTACTACAAGCAGTTGATAACAGGAAGAGGGGTGTTTGTGTCGGATCAAGCTTTGCTCAGTGATTATAGGACCAAGTGGATTGTTGAAGGATTTGCCAGAGATGAGAGCCTCTTCTTTAGGGAGTTTGTGGCTTCCATGGAAATGCTGGGAAAAGTTGGGGTGAAAGGAGAGGATGGGGAAGTGAGGCTGAATTGCAGATTAGTAAACTGATACCATTCGTATAATCAATAAAAAAAAGTGATAGTGAGGACTTGGGATTTGAGAGAATAATGTCAATGTGAAGGCGATTATCTTTAGAGGCAACGCTTATGTCTGCTCTACAATCTTGACTTTGTTGGTTTTCTACGTTGTTCATTAATGGTCTTGACAATCTAATTTTGCATTATGTTGATGTTATGTCTCTCTCGTTACATTTAGAAAAATAGCAGCTAAGTCTAAAAAAAAAAAGAAAATAAGCCTACGATAAAGGCGGCTATATATACCTCGGAAAACTCTTCAATACCTCTCTTACCCCTTTGCATTTAATAAAAGAATTTTAATATACTCTAAACTGAAATTTTATTTAATTTTAATTTTATGAATCCTCATTCTTACTCACTATTTAACTCCCTGTATAGTCCTTATTCCTTCGCGATGGGCACTCCAATATATAACTTCTTACATTGTCGGAGGGCGCCTACTATGATAACCATTCCAGAAGTTATCTTATATAATGTGTAGAGGTCTTACTACTTTATGGTGGGCACCTACCATATAAAATTTTATACTTTGTGGAGGGGTGCTCACCATGAACACTATGTTATATTCTCAGTTTAATTTGGGTAATGAGATGGGACATTTCATAAGAGGTAAATGAGGTACAAGAGAAATAAAAAAAATACCCATATAAAGGGGTTTTTGGGGGTATAGATAGACATGTTCATTTTTAATTGCCCAATCACTTATTTAAACAAAATAAAATTATTAATATAAATTATTTTTTAAATAGTTATTAATTTGGGATGAGAAAGTAATAGACTGAAAGCATTTGCGCAACTGAAATTGCACGAAGATGTTCAATATGATACTCTTATTTGTATTTCAATCTTCTCTGCAAAGAGATGTAATGGGCACATTACATAACACCAATACTATGCTAGCGTGCACCATTGCTTCCACATGCATGAGAGAGGGTGATCAGTTCTTTAGAGGGAGCGAAAAAGTCGGATAATATTTTGGGGGTGAGTTGAACAACAAGTCAATCACGTTGGCTTAGGAAGTTTTTTTTTAAAATGATATTTAAATGAGCACGGTGTTAGTGGGCCTACTTACATGTGCTGAGCAGCTTGAGCCGTAGGACTTTGATCTAATTTAAATTAAATCGGAGAGGGAAATTTTGATGTAGGAGAAAAATGTCATACTTATTTAGTCTAACTTAGTTTTTATGACCAGTGACCAACAATGAAAAATTATCACACATTATAAAAGAAATGATAAGAGGGAAACTTAGATGACAAGATCGGGGTAGCCAAAAATACATATTTCAAATATTTTAAAGAGTTTGGGCCCTCTTCCAATTGGCCCATGGCGCCGCCTATTGGGCCCTCCCAACTAGCCCGACTTATGCAGGCTCACCTTATTGGGTTCAAGGCCAAGCTTACTAATTAATTTCCCAACACCTTACTAATAACAGCTCCAATGTTTCATTTAAGCAAACTAATTCTAAATCTAATCAAATTATCTCATATAGAGAGACCAGTCGTCACACTAAAGGTATTCAAAAGATAAATAGGGCGATTAAGGGTGAGACTATAACCGGTATGGGTGTACTTGTTTGAAGGTCTCAAATGCGAACCTCTATAAATAAATGATTTTCCCATCTCCTATGTTCCCATTCAATTGGCCTCAATGTTTTATATAGATATTAGGATCGGGGTAGTTAAGGGTTGCACTTAATTCTATAGAATTTTTATATAACTCTTGGGGTTGCCAAACACTAGTTTAATTCTCTAATTTTGTTTGATATATTTTTTAGAATGTAGCTGTATGCCCAACAAATTTCTTCAGTACCTCGTTTCTCATTCACCCAAGTCAAGTTTTTTAAATATGTCACTAAAACAATGTAGACTTTTTGCAACAAACTCTTTTGCTACAATTCCAAAATCTTTCTTAAATGTTATTTTTGTGACAAATATGGATAAGATTTAGATAAATTCTGCCTCATTTGCAATCAAATATATAATTTGTGGCAAAAGTATACATGTGATCATTTGCGATAATAGATTCCCTTTATTGCAAATATCTATTGTTTGCAAGGAAATATATAATGTGTCACAAATGGAAGGAAATTTTTTATTTTAATTTAAAAAATATAATATATTCAAGATCCTTTTTAGATAAATTAATACTTTGTGATAAATAATTTCATTTTTTTAAATGACTTTTAGAGCCTGTCTCAAGTAGTACCAACTCTATTATTTCTAATAAATAAAAGTGAACTACTTACTACAAAATATGCTATTTGCGATAGCTTACTATTTTGTGGCAAAAGATTTAGTATTTGTGATGAATTTTGTTGTTCGTAGCAAATATTTATACCCATGCGTCCAATATTAAGAGCTCCATTCAGATCATTTTGGAGAATCAAATGGAGCTATTAATATAGGACAAATGAAGTATTTGTTGTATTAAAAAGTAAATGATGGAAATAATTTTCACAAATCAATTGTTCTTTTCATCACTTGTCAAATTGTTGGTTTTTATTATTTTTTACTTTTATTTATATTAATATTTAATTCAATTACTACTTAATTTTTTGTGTTGTTATTTATTTTGATAGAATAAGCAATGGTGAAAAAAAATAACAATGAGAAATGAAGTACTCAAGAGGATGAGACAATGCTTGATCTTTTGGAAGAAGTGAAAATTAATGGGCTTAGAGTTGTAAATGCATGGGTATCTACTATGTGGCCAAGTGTTTTGTAAAGGTTTACATAGAGAACTGAGGTTGTGAAAATGCTATCAAAAGAGTGGAGCAGGCCCAGCTCAGCTTGGCTTGAATTAGGCTCGACTCGAATTGGGCTTGATTTAAGCTCAAATAGGCTCGAGTCGAGTTTGAGCAGACCCCTACTCGACTCGGCTGGGATTAGGGGTGCTAACGAGCCGAGCCGAGTCGAGTTTTTACCTCAAGCAGCTCAAACTCGAAGTTAGAATACTTGGCTCGAACTCGACTCGAAGCTTGAACGAGCTCGAACTTACTAGTTTTGTAACGACCCGAGCCGAGCCGGGCCCACAAAATCACTGGTAGGAATTTGAAATTTTCCTTAAGCCAGGAATCATTGTCTGTGTGCGAGAGGTACAACGTTCGCCTACGCACTACGGAGCTTAAGGCTTCCTCGTACGTAGACTTAGGTTGTAACGACCATTTACACACAACGAAGCTTCATAGTTCGTCGCGTGTAACATAGAATAAAACATATTATTTATAATGATTGGATCGGGCCAACGTTGCATTGTCGTTGGTTGCCTATGTACGTATTGGATATTATTCCAATACGATCGGATCCGAACGTAGTTCTGCCTAACGGCTACTACACACCCAACAAGCATCACAAAATCGTATAACATACGTATCTCCGAATATTTAATCGGAAGTATACAAAAACTCATCATAAATCGGAGTTAAGCGGAAGTAAATTAACGGAATCGTACATCTCGCTCTACCACAGAGCAGGATCAAAATCACATACACATATCTCGCTCCATTACTGAATCGAGACTAAGCACACCAACCAGCATGCTCTATCACTGAGCCGAGACCGGACACACACACACACACATGTCTTACTCTACCCTAGAGCAAGACATCACACTTCACAACCTATAAGCGTACATCATAGCATATAAGCTCACATCATGGCATAGCACACATCATGGCATAGCACACATCATGGCATAGCACACATTATGACATAACACACATCATGGCATATAAACACGTAACACGGCATAGCACGCATCATGGCATGACACACATCATGGCATAATTAAGACGGGAGATCAGAAATGCTTACTCCCCTCATGTCTTGCGAGGTAGTAGAATTCGGAGTTGCTCGTATGAGCATCCTCCCCTTCAGATCCGAAGATATTGGACGGAGCTTCCTCTAGCCTCCATACGTTCTTCATCTTGTGTCTAAAGACTACGTATAACGTTCTCCTTGCCGGAGACTCTTCTCATTTTTTGTGCCATGAGCGGCGGACAGAACCTCCAATACTCTGGATTACTTCTCTTGATGTAGCCTGACAACTTTGGACAGAACCCCATCTTGCTTCGGGCCCATATTTCTCGTTCGGTGCTCAAGGATAACGAGCGGAACCTCTCCTTGTCTTGAGGCATTTCCTCCTTATACGGTTGTCGAATCAAAGAACGGACCTCTTCATCGCGTAGAACATACTCGATTTAGTCAAGAACGCCTCTTGGATGGACTAAATCGGAGTTAGGATGCTTAAGAAAGGGGAGAAAGAAGTTTGTCGATGCTCGGGCAGAACCTCTCCTTGTCTCAAGGCATTTCTTCCTTATACGGTCTCTGAATCAAAGAAAGGACCACTCCATCATGTAGAGCACGCTCGATTTAGTAGGAAACGGGTCTTGAACGGCCTTAATCGGCTTCAGAACGATCAGAAACAGGGGAGGAGAAGAACTGACCGAAAAATGGAACGAAATGGGGTTTATATAGACCCCCGAGCCGCCGAAACTGCGGCGCCGCACCGCCAAAACTGGCGGCGCCCGGGGAAAACGCGCGCGGCTCGCGATCGCGCGCAGAATCGCGGTCCGCGTGGAACCGCAGCGCGCGCGAAACCGCGGCGCCCGCGGTAACGCTGGCACGCGTCGCACCGCGCCGCGCCAGCTCGCACTGCGGCGCGCGCCAGTCGCGTGCCGCCTGCGCCGGCTCACCCATTTTCCATTTCTTTTATTTTTTAAATACCTATATACTTCAAACGCGCGTATCTCCCCACCCCGGAATCGGATTTGCGCGTTCTGAGTACCGTTGGACTCGTATCGACGAGCCCTTCAATACTAACCCACTTAAAGCAGCCCATCATGCTCATTTGAAGTGGGTCCCACCCAAATTACACGTTTCCCGAGGTTATAACTTTCGGTACCGACCTCCATTTCACGCGTTCTTTGAATCATTACTCTCGTTATGCCAAGCTCTACCTGGCTACGGGTATTTCATCTAATGAAAGCCCTTAACATTAATCTCAAATTACCGAATTACCCTTAACCCTCCCAGGTTAAGCGTAACCGAAAAACGAGTCGTTACAAGTTTGAACTCAACTCAAACCAAAACCACAAGCTCGAGCTCGAACTCGTCCCATTACAATGGTGAGCCCAACTCGAATTGAGCTTGATCAATATATAACAATAAACCTAATTTTTTAATCCAAAATTTCAATCCAACATTCTATACTCATAAACTAAGTTGATCATAAATATTTGAATTTTTGTTAAAAGTGTCGAAAATAAATCACATCCATAAGATATTAAATCAGATACACCGACACATTCAGAGGGAAAGGCCTTCCCAGAGAAACCTTTGCAAACTTTGGAATTGTCCATCCTTTTGAGAGTATTGTGGCTTTTAATAATGCAAGATAAGGACTCTATTTGCTTGCCTTTCTTGTGATCTAACGTGCACCAAGTACATATTTTAATTAATAATAATTTTTTTCTTTAAAATTATATGAAAAGTTACAAATAAAAGTTAATATGTGCTCATGGAAAATTATCTTAAAGCCTCAAACTAGGCTCCACTCGAGCTGTAATTGCTCCCAATTCTTAAGTATATATGATATTAAAATATTATTATTAATTAAGTATGCATGAAAATATAACATCTAATTGTATAATCAATGTTGTCCCTTCTTTGGATTTTATTTTCAGGTTATAACTACCCTCGATTTTGGTCTAGTATGTGGCGAGATGTCTTCAGTATGCTTACATCTCAATATTCGAATAATGATTATCAAGAAAATCATATTGTATTAGCAACAGGAAACTTGGAGTCTTGTCCTCTTTAACTAGTCTTAAATGAATATAACTTGCCTTTATCTTATGATATAAAGAACTTTTAGTAAATTGTTGTAAAATTTAAATTTCTAATGATTCCAACATTAGTCTTTACACCAAATTTTAAAAAATATATCTTAATTTATTTGACATGTAGAAATAATATATAATATTAATTACCGGTACATTTTTGTCTAATGATTGACATATAGTTTAATACCTAGTATAGACTATAATATATCTTATTATTTACCAATTGTACTATATATATATATATATATATACTTTATTAAGTTAAATTTCTATGACACATCTAAATTTCAAATTACGCATATGTACATATAGGTATTAATATGTATTTATGTATATTATAAAACATGTTTACATATTCATTCGAGTTCGAGCTGAGTTTTATTCGAGTCGAGTCGAGCCAAGGTATGCTCGAGCTCAACTCGAATATATTCGAGTTTGAGTCGAGTTCGAGCCGAGCCTCTTCGAGTCGAGCTATATTCGAGTTGAGTCAAGTCGAGGCACCCTTGCTCGACGAGCTGGCTCGACTTGTTAGCACCCCTAGCTGGGATCGAATAAAACTCGAACTCGATGCTACTCGGCTCGAACTCGAGCTCATACTTGAATATAATTTTAAAATTATATATAAATAATATATATATAAAATAAATAATACATGTATATGCATATTTTATATAAATATAATTATTTATTTAAATATATATTTATGATATACTCCATTTGTTCTAGATTAGTAGCTCCATTTGATTAGTTCATTTTGAAAAATCAAATGGAGCTATTAATCTAGGATGAATGAAATATGTATTAATACCATGTATCATATATGATATATGAAACCCATTTATATGAGCCAAGGCTCACTCACGATTGCGTAAGCCTCGATGACAGTGCATCCTCATATAACGATCCAACAATACACATAACTTAGGAGACATATTAGTTTATGTCTTCTTGCGCCCTCAGATATCGATTTGATGGCCCATGATGTCTTAGTTCACGCTAATGTACGTGAGCCCAAATTTATATAAATTTTTTTCATGATATATATAATTGTTAAATTGTAATGGATATATAATTTATATATACGATATATATTTTATAGAAATAAAAATATTGGAGACACAAAGACTAATATACTTCTTCTATTCCAAATTAATAGCTCTATTTAGTTTTTGAAAATGAACTAAAATTAGTTCAATTGAAAAACCAAATAGAGCTATAAGTATAAGACGGAGGGTCAACATGATATAACACTAATATATTTGAAAATACTTTTAGAAGAAGTATGACATTAGGAAGGCCAACCTTAGTATTCAAAAGAATGATTAGATATTTTTTAAAAAGTTGAAGCATGACACTGGGACCATCCTCTGCTTACAAAATGTATATATTTTTACATGTATTTTTGAATTTTTTAGAGGCATATTAAGGCTAAAGAATAGTTCTTTTATAAGTAATTTATAAGCATGTAAAGAAAAGAAAATACGAAGAAATAGATGGTAATATTGCCTAAGTGAATTTTTATTTTTTGTAGTTTTTTTAGTGATTATATGCACATAAAGAGAGGAAAATAGTAATGTTGCATTTTTTTAGCATATGTAACTAAAACTTATTTATCATAATTTTCTTCTTTCACTGTGACTATAGTCAGATGTTCAAGGTGTAGTCGTAATACTTGTTGAAGTATATTTAGTAATATTTAATACTAAAAGCATATTAATATGTGTAATATTTTATATACTTTAGATTTATATATATTATTTTAATTTTTTTAGTTCGAGCCCAATTCGAGCCTAGGCTCATGATTTACTTACTTAAGTTCGAGCTCGAGCCCAGCTTTAGATTTTTAATTCGAGCTGAGCTCGAGCTAAAAATTTTGAGCTTATTCGAGCTTCAAGCCGAGCTTTAGCAGTTCGAGCTCGAGCCATAAAAGCCCAATACTCGGCTCAGCTTGGCTCGTTAACACCCTTATATGCTACTAAGATGTCGATTTTTTATTTAAATGTAGGAAGATGTGGTTTTTCATAAATATCAAGAGAGAGAATGCCTACTGTTTGAGAAATTTTCTGTTGTAATTGGTGATTCTACAACTATTGGGAGCACAACCATTGGATGTAATGGTGACGAAAGTGATCACTATAGTAGTATTGAGGTTATGAACTTGGGTGTTTTTGTTTTTCCCCATTTATGGATATATCATCCTTTCCTAATGATGAGGATGTGTAGGATAATCAGGCTCAATCAACTCGGCGAAGGCATGGAGAAGGCTCATCTTCACTTAGTTTCAAGAGGAGTAAAAGAGGAAAGTAAGAAGATACATATTTTATGATTGTTGATGCATTGAGGGAGATGACATCTACTATGAAGATATTTCATTAAAATGATCCCACATGAGCGCCCATGCGGGCTTTGCATGAGATACCTAATATGGATGAGAGCGAGAGAAAGATTCAGGACAATGGAATTTCTCAAGTCACTTGAAGCAAATGAATTTTTCATTTTGTTAAACATGGAAGGGAAAAGGAGGTGGATTCATGGGTGCTTTGACGGCTGCCTATAGTTTGGTCTTTTTTGGGTTGACAAATATTAGTTAGATTAACTTTCTATGTAGGATAACAATATTTGTTAAAGACTTGTTAAATACTATCATGGTTGAATGTAGTTTTGTGTACTCATTTGTGAACATTTTGGTGATGTAGTTGGTTGGTTGGTTGAAAGTGGTTGTGCGCACTCAATGTTAAATACTTTGTATTAAAAGTTTATATTGTTGGTTGTATGTTTATATTTTTATAATTAGTTGTGTTATTTTTTTGGTAATACAATTTTATGAAACTATAGTTAATTATGTTACTTCCTGCATGAAGAAATTACATTTTTAGGGAAGGGGGTACATCTTATATTAGAAGGGCCTTAATGTTTGATGCTAAATTATTTAAGAGTGTATATAGGATGTACCCAATGCCGTTTAAAAGGTTGTGTCACATTTTGAAAGAAAAAAAAATATTTAAAAGAGACTAGATATATTATTGTAGAGGAGCAAATGACTATAAAATTAATAACTCTTAGTCAAGGACAATAGTATAATGTGACAAGGGAGCATTTTGCACGTTCAACATGGACAGTGAGTACTCATTTCAACAATATGTTAAATATATTGTTAGCACTAAATAAAGATTATGTAAATGTGCCTACCTCTTCCCTCTATACTAAAATTGGAGATAATGATAAATTCTTTATATAATTTAAGGTAATTATTTCTTTAAAAAATAAAAAATTTATAATTTTATAATGTTGATAACTAGTTTTATATAATTACATGATTGTGTTGGTGCATTGGATGGGACACATGTTGTTACACATATAATAGGTAAAGATCAAATAAGATTTTGGAACGGGAAGGGTAAAGTTACACAAAATGTGTTGAGGGCATGTAATTTTGATATGGAGTTTACACATGTCTTGGTCGGTTGGGAAGGTTCTGCAAATGATTTCACTTTCTTGAAGATGACTATTACAACACGAAGTAAAAGTCAGAAATTAAAAGTCCTTCGAGGTAATAAAATTGATAATTGCTTATTTGTTTTGTTTGATAGTAATTTGTTTTCTCATTATTATATTATTATCTTGAGTACATTTAAATATTTGTTAGTGGATGCGAGGTTTACAATTTTTCGGTTTTCTAGCTCTATATTGTAAAACTCGATATCATTTGAATGAGTTTGGCCCAAATTCACCACAAAATGCTAAAGTACTCTTTAACTTTCGTCATTCTTAGTTGAGGACCACTATTGAGTGCACATTTAGAGTATGAAAAAACCGTTTTGAAATGTTATTAGACAAAGGACCCAAAATTTCATATGAGACACAAGTTAAAATTGTTATTACCACAATTATTCTTCATAATTTTATTAGGAAAAAAAATAAAGATGATGAGTAGAGTGATGATGAATTACATGATGAAGAACTTCCATCGGAGGCACCAAATTTAGAAGCTTATCGGTCATAGGCAAATAAAATAGTGAGGATAGATCATTTTCGTGATGAGCTTGCTACAAATATGTGGAATCACAATAATATTTAGGAAGATATCAATTGAAAGAATTTTATTTAGAAAAATATAAATTATAAGATATTATATTCTAAGTTGTTTTGTAGTTGGGAGAGAAAATAGAGTTGATTACTTGTTTGTTAAATGAGTTTGGTATTCTAGAAGAAATGAAAGAATTATGGGTACCTGCAGCGATTTGTATTGTTCTTGATTTTTATTTTTCATAAAATATTTTATGGATTATTTTGCATAAAAATTTAATTGAATATGATCATTGTTAAATTATAATTTTATATAGATGCATGTGCATAATAATTAATATATATTTGAGTTAATATGAATTTTTTTATTAATTTTATTTTAGTAGAAAATTGTGTTCAATATATATATTTTTACTCATATCATGCAAGTGATTCGCTAAAATGGAAAAAAGTATAAATGACATAAATATGATATTCTCTATTAACATAAGTGTTTTTTATCTAGTAATTTTTTTAAAATTTACATTAATAAAAAATTTTAGGAAAATTTTTAAATAAACCCCTAACCATAAAAATATTAATTTTTATAATAATTTATTTCCATGAAAATATAATTTTTCTGGGAAGGGAATTTTTTTTTCCATTACCCGCCCAGAAGGTACATGTTTAGCTTCCAAGGTTGTAAAGAGTTGATTCTGCACTTCAGACAATTTAGTGCAGGCAGTAATAGGTAGATGGCATCACCAATTTACCACGTAAATCACTCCCTACAAAGGGATCATGTTTTTCCGGAGCGAATTCACTATCGAGGGCAGGGATGGATTAAGTACAAAAAACACAAAGGGATTTTACAATATTTTCTGAAAACTAAGGGCATGCAATGATCCAAGAATTTAATTACTCGATTACCCCCGTGAGAAAACAGGATGTTAAAGAAGGTAACGAATGCATGCTCCCATTTTTTGTATTTAGGAAAGCTCTCATTACCATTCTTTACTTCGCTCATGTAGTTTGAGCTAGTATGGTGCACACTTAAAAGAGAATTAGAATTGGATTCTTAAAAAGCCGCCAAGCTAAACTGGGAGGGATTGTTATAACCCTTTCGGAGCTTTATTATTTTTAAGCGCTTTTTGTCCCCAAGTGTATTTGGTTACGAGAGAGGTCTAATATTTCCAAGTTTATGCAGCTCCCTAGACTGGGAGGGATTGTTCCCGAAAGAAGATTGTCGTTAAGCCAAAGCCTTCTCAACTGAGTTAGGTTAGATAAAGTATCTGGGATCGTGCCCGAGAACCTGTTCTTGGATAAATCCAGCACACCCAAGTGGGGAATGTCTCCGCATGTGGCAGGAATTTCGCCGGAAAGGAGGTTGGAAGACAAGTAGACCCTCTCTAGCTTACTCATTCGGCCTATTTCAGGTGGAATGGGTCCATTGAAGAGATTGCTTGACAAGTTTAAGAGACTAAGATTAACGAGGTTGGATATGCTTGGAGGAATCGGACCGTGGATAAGATTTTCTTCGAGGTGGAGCTGTAGAAGACTGGTAGAGAGGTTCCCAATAATAGAAGGTAGCATGCCACTTAGCAAGTTTCCGGCCAATTCCAGCTCCTGAAAGTGAGATGCGTTCACTAAGGAAGAGAAAAATGGACCAAGATTAGTATTACCGTCGGGGCTGACGAAGCTGTTGTAGGACAAATAGAGAAACTGCAGGTGCGGCATTCGGTGGAAAATGTCCGCAGGTAGTTCGCCGGTTAAGGCATTCGATTCCAGATCAAGCCATTCTAGTTTTGAGGAGTTGGAAAGAGATGAAGGAATGGTGCCCACCAACTGGTTCGACCACAGTAGTAGAAATCTCATATCTGAGAGCTTGCACTGGTTCCCTGAAGGTATGCTGCCGCTCAGGGAATTGTTGGAGAGATCTACGTACTGTAAAGGGGATGAGCTGTTGCAAAACAACGACGTGGGAATCTGACCCCTGAGCCTGTTGCTGGACAAATCGAGATAGATCAACTGACCGAGGAAGCCCAGTTCAATAGGAACATTCCCGTCGAGAAGATTGGAAAAAAAACTTAACTGCGTTAGGTGGGAAAGGCCTCCAATCTCTGCAGGGATCCGACCATGGAAGTAATTGCCAGACAAGTCGAGAATCGACAGATAAGTGATGTTGAACAATGCTGGCGAAATTGTACCACGGAGGGACCTCCGGCTGAGATCGAGCTTCACGACACGACCTTTAGAATGGTTGCATGAAACTCCCGTCCAGTTACACACATGCAACTGCGTGGAGTTCCAGCTCAGGAGGACCTGATCCGGATCCTCATCAACCTCGGACATGAAGGATAGCAAGGCAGCCCGGTCTCTCCATATTTGAAGCTGGCGTCTATCTTCAGTCCTCGAACTCGCCCACACACATGGAAACAGTGCCGAAAGGCACGTAACAAGTACGAACAAAGCAATTGTGCCTGGTACCGAGTGACAAGCCCTGCTAATGGCCATTAAAAATCAAACAGCATGCAGGAGCAGAAGGAAGAAAGGATACAGAGGAAAGGACGATGACAAAGCACGAGGAGGATGAAGTGGTGGCATGCACAGTGATGGGATGCAAAATACAAGGCTGATCTGTTGATCAGATGGTGGTCCTTTTAAAAGGAAGAAGGTGAAAGAAACTCAGAAGCAGAAGAAACGCGCTTAACAACCGTTGACGCTGGCGTTTGGCGCACCGAGTTTTTTATTGGCTTTGCCTCACGGAGTTGGGCGGAGGTCTGAACACGTATATTAGAGTTGGGGGAGATGGGGGAATTAGTGTTGGAGGTCGGTGCTAGGTTAGCAATGCCTATTTTGATGTCGGGAAGTGGCGAATGCCTAATTAAGGGGGGATAATGCGGGGTTAGTGACCTGTGAAGCCTAATAATCTGCACTTGCTTAAAATTTATTCTTATTTACACATGCCGAAGATCAACCGTGTTTGTTAGTGCAGGTGACTTTCCCTTTCCACTTGTTTTAATTTACTCTTAACGTGTGTAACTCGTGTAAGTGGAAGTAACTCTAAAAAAATATTCTAAATATATTTAATAATTTTTAGTTTAGTCAAATCCTTAAACTGTTTTGATTGGATAAAGCATGCAGGCCAGTGAATTTAATGTGAGGAGGCTCAAATGTTTTACCCAAACCAGAATTAGTTTAAAATTTTGAACGTGGCTATTTAGACCCCACATTTTTCTCTGTGTCCCCAAGTCTTCTTTACCCAGCCTTTTTTATTAAAATTTTTCGCATATTCCCCATATTTAAAAAAAAAAATTACTCCACTTCTACCCACTTTCCTTCACCAACTATACTCCTCTCCTAACAAAAGCTAGCCACAGCTGCTATCAACAGCTGCAAATCAACTAATCTGGCCATTTGTAAGTACACAGTACAATGTGAATACCTGATCGAGTTCCACTTCCTTAACCGTTTTGTTCAAGTCTTGTTTAACCGAAAAGATAAGAACTTTCTGGTAAGGCGAAACTTCAGTCTAAAGCACATCCCCAAACCAGTTTCAAAGGCCGGCTCCTGCATTGGAGTAGCTTGAAAGCATTACATCCTCACGAAACCCTAAATATGGGAATTGTTTTGATTATGACTAGTGTGTTTATTAATTGGTTTATATATATACACCGGCACCATTCCATGCAATTCCATTCATCCTCTTGTGTTTCACTTGGCTTCAATTCAATTGCAACAATGCTACGGAGAATAGCTTTCATTGTTCTCTTCAACTTACTGGCCATTGCACCTACTTTGGCAGATCTGGATGTTCATTACTATGAACATACCTGCCCTCAGGTGGATAGTATTGTGAGAGAGACTGTTCGGAATGCATCTGCACATGACCCTAAAGTCCCAGCTCGGATTCTTAGGATGTTCTTCCATGACTGCTTCATAAGGGTATGATTTGCTTCTGTTCATGGTCTTAATGTGTGTTATGCAATGAGGGTGGATGTGCATGAATGTTTTGATTCTTTGGTAGGGCTGTGATGCTTCAATTTTATTGGATTCTTCACCCAATAACAAGGCAGAAAAGGATGGTCCTCCCAACATTTCTGTCCGAGCATTCTATGTTATAGATGAGGCAAAAGCAAAGCTTGGATCAGCATGCTCACAGACAGTATCCTGTGCTGACATTCTAGCCATGGCCGCAAGAGATGCAGTAGTTCTGGTAATTGATCTTTTATTAATAATCTACTCTCTGAAATTAAATAATTTTAAAAAATTCTTCATTAATATCTAATTAATCTCTTTATTGAACAAGGGAAGGAAAGATGGAAGGATTTCCAAGGCCTCTGAGACCACAAACTTGCCAGCACCATCCTTGAATATAACTCAGCTCATTGATAGCTTTGCCAAAAGAGGCCTGGGACCCAAGGACTTAGTGGCTCTATCTGGGGGCCACACTCTGGGTTTCTCACACTGTTCTTCCTTTGAAGCACGGATTAGAAACTTCAGCTTGATAAGTGATGTAGACCCTACTATGAACAAGGAATTCGCCGATGGGCTGAGGAACAAATGCCGCCGGCCGAACATGGACCCCTCCGCCGGCGAGTTCCTGGACTCAACAGCTTCAAATTTTGATAATGACTACTACAAGCAGTTGATAACAGGGAGAGGGGTGTTTGTGTCGGATCAAGCTTTGCTCAGTGATTATAGGACCAAGTGGATTGTTGAAGGATTTGCCAGAGATGAGAGTCTCTTCTTCAGGGAGTTTGTGGCTTCCATGGAAATGCTGGGAAAAGTTGGGGTGAAAGGAGAGGATGGGGAAGTGAGGCTGAATTGCAGATTAGTAAACTGATACCATTCGTATTATCAATAAAAAAAAGTGATAGTGAGGACTTGAGATTTGAGAAAATAATGTCAATGTGAAGGCGATTATCTTTAGAGGCAACGCTTATGTCTGTACTACAATCTTGACTATTTATTGGTTTTCTACGTTGTTCATGAATGGTCTTGACAATCTAATTTTGCATGTTATGTTATCTCTCTTATATTAATAGTTATATTTAGAAAAATATCAGCTTTTATTGAATGGTGAAACCACGTTTAAAGAAAGGGAAAATAAGCTTACGATAAACTCGGCTATACACACCTTGGAAAACTCTTTAGTACCCCGTATCTCTTACCCTTTTGCATTTAATTTTTTTTTTAATATACCCTAAACTTAAGATTTATTTTACTTTTACTTTACGAACCCTATGCTTACTCACTATTTACCCCTGCATAGTCCTTATTCCTTTGCGGTTCTTACATTGGGGTGGGGGGTGGCTACTATGAGAGTCATTCAAAAAATTATCCTATACAATGTGTAGAAATTTTACTATTTTACTATTATACTGTAGGTACCCACCATATAGAATTTTATACTTTGTCGAGAGGTGCCCACTATGAGCATTATATTATGTTTTGAGTTTAATTTGGATAATGAGATGGGAAATTTCGTAGGAGTAAATGGGGTATAGAAAAAATAGGAAAATACCTAAAATTTCCTCACTTATCGGAACCTGAGGGTTTTTTGGGGTATAGATAGATACGTTCTTTTTTAAGTGCCCAATCACTTAAATTAAACAAAATAGTTATTAATATAAAAATTATTTTTTAAAAATAAAGTTATTAATTTAGGATGAGGAAGTATTAGACTGAAAGCATTTTGGATACACTGCACTAATTCGCTGTAGACAACTCGATGTGCAGTCACAATGATAACATTGGTAGGAACGAGAGTGTGCAGCTGAAATTGCACTTCCACTGAAGATGTTCATTAGGATACTCTTATTTGTATTTCAATCTTCTCCGCAAAGAGATGTTGTAATGGGCAATTACATAACACCAATGCTACGCTAGTGTGCACCATTGCTTCCACATGCACGAGAGAGGGTGATCAGTTCTTGAGAGGGAGTGAAAAAGTGGAGAATATTTTGGGGGTGAGTTGAACAACAAGTCAATCACGTTGGCTTAGGAGGTTTTTTAAGTTTTCAAAAAGAAATTAAAATGAGCCCGGTGTTAGTGGGCCCACTTACATGTGCCGAGCATCTTGAGCCGTAGAATTTTGATCTAATTTAAATTAAATGGGAGAGGGAAATTTTGATGTAGGAGCAAAATTGTCATATTTATTTAGCCTAACTAGTTTTTATGACCAAAGTTTGGTGACCGAAAAGTTACCACACATTATAAAAGGAATGATAAGAGGAAACTTGACGACAAGATCGGTGTAGCTAAAAATGTAATTTTAAAAAAATTTAGTTTGGGCCCTCTTCCAATTGGCCCATGGCGCCGCCTATTGGGCCCTCCCAACTAGCCCAACTTATGCAGCTCACCTTCTTGGGTTCAAGGCCCAGCTCACTAAATAATTGCCCAACACCTTAGTAATAACAGCTCCAATGTTTCATTTAAGCAGACTAATTGTAAATTTAATCAAATTATTTCATATAGAGAGACCAGTCGTCACACTAAAGGTATTCAAAAGATAAATATGGCTAACCTTAATACTCCGTTTTTTAACCTTCCAGCTTTCCGTCTGATTATGAAGGCTGGAAGTGCATGCATCAGCCGCCCGAGTGCGAGCAAATGGAAAGAAGGCTCTGCTTTATATACAATGAAGGCGTGGCCAGGGTGCCATGAGAAAATTTGTCAGCGTGCGTCGCAAATCCATCTTTGGCCAGAGCATCTCCGATGGCCAATGTGGTCTTCCAATTGGGGTCTTTAAAACAGAGACTCACCGATGTTGTAAAATAGAGATCCATAAATTCCAATTATTGATGTTAAATATTTTATTTTAATATTCATCAAATCTTCCTCTTGGAGCTATCCGATTGACATGAGATGCCCGGTTGTCATTTGACGATTCGCCAATGCCGAAACATCATGAGTCGGAAGATCGAGATGACATAACACAAGGAGGTAAAAACCAATCTTCTCCTAAGTTATGTGTACTATCATATTTTGTTCTGACCATGCACGATGTTGTAGCATTGTCCTTTTGTAAAGATCATGACCAATATTTTGGATTATGAATCTACCATGAGAAATTCAATGTATAGTATAATTGTTCGGTTTTTTACAAAAAATTTTCACCTCATTTATATTTTGACTTGCTTCCCTCGTTCGCGTGATTGAATAGTCATTTCTTATTTTAGTACTAATCTTTCTAAATATGGATACTCCATCATGTTTATGCGGTCACAAGTGATATATATATATATATATATATATATATATATATATATATATATATATAGTCCCATTTATATGAGCCCGGGCTCATATACGCCTACGTAAGCCCAGGCTTTATTGGCCGTTGAATTTATATCCGGCGGCTCATAATATTTATGAGCATTTAAACCCATGAGTATTATGGGCCGCCAGATATAAATCCGACGGCCTATAAAACCTGGGCTCATATAAATTTTTTTCTAAATCTTCTATATGCTCTATCTACCAATTGATTGGAGCTACGGGTCTACCATGTTAGCTTTGGCACCAACATTAGAATGGATGAGTTCTACATCAAATTCCCTATATGCCCATGACCTCAAACTTTTTCATTCATATGATTTCACGCCTTTTACAATAATGCTAATGCTCTATTTTTTTTGGTGGGATGTATCATTTGTTACAACTGCATTGGATATCCGAAGCAAGTCTGGTGGCATTTGAAAATACTCTCTCCCTCTAGTATTAATAGTTATATTTAAAAAAATAATAATTCTTATTGAATGTTAAAATTTACACTTAAGAGAAGGGGAAATAAGTTTATGATACTTTTTTTTAAGTACTCAACCACTTAAATTAAATAAAATAGAACTATTAATATTAAATAAACTTCTTAGCCAAATAAAATTATTAATGTAAGACTGAGGGAGTATAAAGGTATTATTATGAAGATACTTGTTCTTATGTTACATTAACAAATAAATTCTTTAGTATTAAATTTCTTACATGTCTAGACCATGACATAGAATATTGGAACTATGAAATAAATAATTTTGCTAAATATCACCACAACTAGCTATTGAAGTAGAAATATTCTTGTTTCTGTGTAAATTTTGTAGAGACCTCCACTTTAAATTCGAAGGATGGTAGTCATGTTTTATTGCCTATATAATTTTTTTATAGAAAACTAATTTTTGATGAAATAGCCAATTTTTTTACCAACTGATTGGCTTTTGAAATTTGACTAAAAAAAACAGTTTCTCTATAAATAATTGCAATAGACATCTTATTTTTCATATCTATGTTCTGAACTCCAGTAAAAAAATTAAACATGACAACAAAAAACCTAATCTTAAGGTTTTGATGCAGGATTTGAAGATGGTGAGCTTAGGCTCCAAAAGAATACAGTTGCCCAACCAAGCAAAAACGATTAACAGTTGCAAATCCAATCAACAGCTTATCAGCTGGAGGTCACCGGGGTGGGGATATGCTAAAGCTATCTTTGATGGAGCGATTGGTTTTCAGCTTGCTTATAATGTGGTCATTGTTAGGGCTCCAACGGTCAATTTATAGCAGCATCCGCCTGTTTTCTTGGTTCCTCCCTCCCTCTGGTTGCTGAAGCTTATGCTCTTACTCATGCACTTGAACTTCTATAATATCTGGGCGTACAGAATGTTCACATGCAAAGAGACTCTCTTCTTCTTATCAACTATGCACATGGGGAATCTATTGTTCCTTGGCGAATCAAGGATCTTGAGTTGATAATCCGAAAATGCTCAACTGATGCACTAGCAAATTTTGCATTAGATCGATGCTAAGCACGCAAGGGTTGCTGACGAATCTAGCAACAGGAGTATTGAGCTTAGTAAAGTAAGAAAGGCCATGAAGACGAACGTTGCTCTTCTCTCTCTGCTTGGACGATGCAAAACCATGAGAGAGCTCAAGCAGTTGCATGGCCATATGGTCGTGACAGCCCAAATTAGAGATGTGATCTTATTGAGCAAGCTCCTCGACTTTTGCGTGAACCCGGAATCTGGCGGTCTGAACTATGCCCAATCGGTTTTTCTACATTTAGATCGCCCTAGCCTCTACATGTGCAATTCCATTATAAGGGGTCTCTCGCTTGGGGATGAACAAGTTGAAGCTTTGTCTATTTATAGACAAATGCAGCAATTTGGGTACTCCCCCGACCACTTCACCTACCCATTTGTTCTTCGTGCCTGTGCCAAGATGTATGCCTCTTTGTTTGGTAAATGTGTTCATGGAAGGATTGTGAAATCTGGGTTTGTTGCAGATTTGTATGTTTCGGTCGGTTTGGTCTATATGTATGTATCATGTAGGGATGTGGGGGAGGGGGAGAAGGTGTTTGAGGAAATGACAATGAGGAACGTTGTGGCTTGGTCCACTTTGATTGCTGGTTATATTGATAATGGCATGGCTGCAGAGGCTATAAAGTTGTATAAGGAGATGGTACTGGCTAAGCTTGAGCCGAATGAAATCACAATGGTAAATGTTTTGGTGGCATGTGCGGAGGAAAGAGATTTGTGTACAGGTAGATGGGTTCACAACCATATTTGCCAAATGGGGATTGATCCAATTCCTATAGAAAACAATTCGAGTGGGAAGCCCAATGTGATTCTTGCCACTGCTTTACTGGATATGTATGGAAAGTGTGGATGTTTAAAACTTGCCAGAAGATTGTTTGACTGTATGCCAATGAAAAATGTGGCATCTTGGAATAGCATGATTGGTGCCTATAGTCAGTCTGGTCAGGCTCAAGAAGCTAGTAGACTTTTTGTTAAGATGTGTACAGAAGGTATGAAACCAGACAAAGTGACCCTTTTTAGCCTACTGTGTGCTTGTACTCAATTAGGGACACTGAATCTTGGTCAAGCAATTCACGCCTACATAGAAAAGACTAACTTAATTAAGGATTTTTCTCTTGGAACTTCGCTTTTAGATATGTATGCCAAGGTTGGGGATATATGTAATGCCCTCCGAATATTTGGTGATCTGGAAAAGAAAGATGTGATATCCTGGACAAGCATGATCCTAGGACTGGCCAGGCATGGGCATGGTGTTGATGCTTGTGCGCTCTTTATTGAAATGCAACGGCACAACATCATACCTGATCATATCACATATATTGGTGTCTTGAGTGCTTGTAGCCATGCCGGTCTGCTTGTAGAGGGCAGGCAACACTTCTACTCGATGAGAACTGTTCATGGGGTCGAACCAAGTGTAGAACATTATGGATGCATGGTTGATCTCCTGAGTAGGTCTGGCCATTTGGCAGAAGCCGAGAAACTAGTTGAATCTATGCCTGTCAAACCTAATACTGCTATCTGGGGAGCTCTTTTAAATGGATGTGACATACATGGCAACTACATTTTGGCTGAACGAGTAAGATACTCTATAACACAGTTAGATCCTCAAGGTAGTGGATTATATGTTCTTCTGTCCAACATATATGCAAAGGCCGGAAAATGGCTGAGAGTTGAGATGGCAAGGGAGCTGATGAGGCAAAGAAAAATCATAAAAAGTTATGGACAAAGTTTCATGGATGTAAGGCTCTTAGCATAAAGTATGTTGTGCATCCTGAGGTATATCTTTCATTTCTCTATGGAAAAACAAAGGAAAAAAATCATTTCAATGTGTAGAACTGAATATATCAAAGCTGTCTTAGTTGAAAGGGGCAAAGTACACCAGGAAAATTATTGTTCTTGTTACCTATTAGCCAGTGTCTGTACAATATGATTTAAGTTTTGAATGTAGCAGGTATGAAGGTTTTTTTAACTTCTTTTTACATGTGCTTCAGTATGCAGGAAGGTAAAAATTGGAAAAAAAGAACTGAATTCTCATCAGCAATTACTGGTTATTTTAGTCAGGTATTCTTCTAAGTTAAAATTTTGGCCACTTTAGCTCATTCATTGAATTAGAGCTAGATGGATCACTTTTCCTATTACTTAGGCAAAATAGAGGTATTGTTAGCTAAATGCTTGTCTAATTCTTTTGCAAGTTGTAGATGGATGCTATGAGGGGAGCATATTTTTTATTCCCGAGATGGAAAAGTCTCATGGTCACCAAACTGGAGATGAGGTATGGTGGCATCTGGGGTTGAAGCTAGGCTAGATTATGAACCAGATGCTAGTAAGATCTGGATCTAGCCTGGATCAAAGTGGGGATGAATTTTAAATCTGGAGGCAGATTCAAATGTAGATCTCAACCCAGGTATCCGAAAACACGTTAAAAATACATTATTGCTTTCTGTTTAGTCATAAACATGATTAAATTATATTTAACTCTTACAACAATTCGAAATATGTAGAATGTAGCCCCTATAAGGGCTTCAGGATGCAGATTATGCAAGATCTGGATCTATATGGGAACAGCCAGTTTTTAGGATCCGAACCTAACCGAAACACCCATATCTGGGCTGGAATCCAGTCATCTGGGTTCAATTTTTAGTCTTACATGTGAAATTATTCTGAAGCACGGGGTCTTTTCCAAGTGTAAATGTGTGTGCTCATGCATAAATTTCGTTTTATGTATCTTAAATGTGAAAAGCAAGCCTTATTATGTTGTAATACACGTTCGCATGATCTATGCGAATTTTGTTTGAAGCTTTATCTTACTTTTCAGAAAGTCAATGTCTACATTAGTTCTACAAAGCAGTGAAAATGTTGTTAGTTGTCCATTAGCTGGAGTATCTTGGTATTCTTTTCATAAAAGATTGTATGTTTTTTTCAGATTATTTAAAATGGATTTTATTCTATCTATTTTTTGTATTGTAAGTCTAAAGATGGTAGTTCCGTATTTACAATTTTCTGTGTAAGCATCAGCAGCCAAACATACGTCCCTGTCTTCTTAAAGACCGTAAATCCTTTCATTGTGGTAATTTCCACAGTGAGGGTCACAATATCCATTTAGTTGACGTACACAATAGCCATTACTAAAAGACGACTAGTTTAGCTTGATTCAATCTTCAATCGAAGTTGATATAAGACAAGCTCATATTGTCTTCCCATGTTAGAATGTGAATCGTTATTTTTCAGCTTGTTGTCTTATGATGTACGTATTGAAATTTGTGGATGAGTTTGATCTCTTAAGTTTAGGCCTGTACAGCCTTTGGCCTAATATTTGAAGATGAGTTTAGGGTGGACAATTTTGTCTTCGGTTTGGAATTGATGTTGATTCACAGACAAACCAGTTTATGACTATAATCTTGGCAGTGTATATAAGGTGATGACGTTGGTAGGGTCAAGCATGAAGGACTTGAAATGCACGTAATAACCGTGCAAACTTTTGACTTAGATCCAGGATTAGTAGGAACTGACAATGAATGGAGATTGGCTCATATGTGGGCTATAGCAAGCATGGAACATAATAGTCTCAGATTTTAGCCTATTTTGGTCCAGTCTTGTTTGGAAAGGATATTGCACGCGGTTAGGGGTTATAGAAAAATAAAATATGGAAAATTTTTATTTTCCGACCCCTGGAAATAAGGGTGGAAAAGTGGGATTTATTTCCCGACCCCTTCACCCTCTGAAAATAAAATTTCCTGATTGTTGGGTTGCTTCTCTCCCTCCTCCTCTCATCCTCTCTATCTTGCCCCCTCACCGGTGTGGCCGCGCCTCACAGAGCCAGCCACTTCCGCCTCTCGCCAACACTTCTGACAGCCTCGTCGTCTCCGCTCGCCTCCTCCTTTCTCTCGTTTCTGTTCCTTCTCACATAACCACCATCGATCTCCACCATCCTCCATTTCTTCCTCTCGGTTTCCGCGCATTGGCCAATGGCCACCTCTGCTGCCCCAGTCGGAGCTAGCAGAAAGGTGATGGCGCCGTGTGGCTCTTGGAAATTTCCCATCACCGCTAACGTTGTCTCCGGTGTAGACAAGAAGCTTGGGGGAATCGGAGTAGCCGCCTACGGTTGGCTTCTTTGGGCCGAGTCTCGGCACGCGGAAGCCGGGTATTTGCTAAGTCTTCTCTCACTTTTACCTTATCTAAGAAAACAATGCATATGAAGATGTCTGTTGTCCCGTCCATGATGCAGAAATGTATAGATTAGTTGGATGGATCAGTGTTGAAACTGTGGTTTATGTTCGAGTTGTTTGATATTTTGATTGACCCAGTTCAGTTTAAGCTAAGTTTGTTCCATTGACTGAGAAATTGACGTAGGAAATACTTATTGTTTCACTGCAGCTTCTGTAAGAAAGTTTATTTTTTTCTTGCATGACTAATGTAAGTTTATAATTGCCTTGAAACAGGATTTTTTCTTGCATCAAAAATAGCAGGAAAACTTTTATCATAACTTACCATACTTGATTGAGTTGATTTGAAACTGAAATTAGCTTAAAGTGAATCCAAATTGTTAACTGAGTTGATCCCAGGCTGGCCAAGATTGAGCTCACCTTGTGAGTTTGATAAGCAGGCTTGGCTCAGACTTGTCTCACATATAGTTTTTCTTGAGCTTGAGATACCTAAAGCCAAGTGACAATTTAGTGAGTGGTCCTGTGCAATAGTTGTCTCAACTCCAAAGATTTTATTTCAGCTACTCATTACTAGATTTCTTTCTGTTATTACAAATTAATTGCAGAGTGTAATTGACAGAGTTCATAACTGTTTGGTTGATGTGTTACCATTTATATTCAGGAAGAAGGTTGGTGGATTGAAGTTGCAGGATTTGCCTGGTTTAGAAGCTCTACAAGTGCCAGGTTCAATAACTATTGCGCCAATTTATCATGCATATTCATTTTCATGTGATTTTATAACCAAATTATCTGGTGATCTAGTACAAATAGAATAAGCATATTCGCATATTGCCTTATAATTGTACAGGTTGTCTTTGAACTATTCTATAATAAAGTTTTGGAGATTGCAATTTTGTACTAGATCTTCCCTTTGGCTTAATTACCATTTTAATAACTAATGTAAACAGTAAGAAGATTAGTAGCTGAAAAGAGAATGCTGAGCTAAATGAGTGGGAAGAGTGGAAGTAATGTGATTGACTGCTTAGGAGGCATTTGGAGCAGCTTCATAAATGGTAAATGGAAATGGTATGAGCTGCCACTGGCTTGGTGAGGCTCTCAAAGAGGAGTTGAGGAAGTCTGATTTGCCCAGATTGACTATTTGAGAACAGACAAAAGAAAGCACTCATTAATCATATAAAAGGAGCAGCTGCCCAAGGAGTCGGATGATGGGAATGAAAAGTCCAAGAAAGTGTAAGACTTGTTCATTAGCAAGCATGTGTTTGAAGCTTTTTGTGCCTTCTTATCCTTGTTTTCAGTAAAAGTGAAATGGGTTTTGCTTATTTAGTTTAAAGTTGTTAAGATCAAAATTGGGGTGCTTAGATCTGTGATTATGACTGTACTTTCTAGCAATTTCAATTACTAGCTCCATTCTCAAACCTTTCTTCATATCTTTAAGGGGACTATGATCACTGTTACATGTAGTCATGTTGAGAATTGGGTGCAATATCATGTGGTGGTGGTTGTGCTTGTGCATGTAAATTTAAGCCTCATCACGTGTTTTCATATAACAGTATAATCCAGCTGGTTGATCTTGTCAGCACTGCACCAATTTTGAATAGAAAGCAGATCCATCCATCTGAAGTCTTTCTTATCTCATTACCGTTGGCTTTTTGTTCACTGCCTAACCAAGCCAATCTGTTGTATGTGTGCTGGAAATTCATCAGGACTTGCAAGCCAAGGAAAAAAGGAGAGAAGAGACAACGGCAGCCTTGCTTTGTTTTTATGAACAAAAGCGGAGGGGATCATCTGGAAGACGGCTACAGTTGGAGGAAATACGGCCAAAAGGCAGTTAAAAACAGCCCATATCCCCGGTAGGGTGTCTATACAAGAGAACCTTTCAATTTTTTTGTTGCCAACGAAGAGAAGATTTTTTTTTCTTGCATCTTCTTCAAACAGCTTAGTCTCAAAGCTGTTATTCAAACAGTTTCTTTTACTAGTTCAAGAAGAATAAAGATTTTGGAGATTTTACATAACTACTTTCAGCATGACAATCACTTTGTAATATAATCTACAGTTCCAGTAGTAGTTGACTGATAGAACTTAAAGCACATATATTACCAACATATATGAACTCATTTTTCTTGGAGTAGTTTTTTTATATCCCATTGGCAAGACTTAGTATGACTCACACAATTAACTACAGTGGCAAAACTTAGTTCCTTTTACCAGTTCAACAAGAATAAGCATTCTGCAAAATGTGATGGAGCTTGTTTCAGCATGAAAATTACTTTGTAATATAATCTGCATTCCAGTACCAAAGCTTAGAGAACATAATCGATTTCAACTCATTTTTTATCCAAATGTTAGTATGTAACAGTGGCAAAAGTTAGTGTCTAATCATGATCAACCACTGTCAAATTCCTACTGCAGAAGCTACTATTGCTGCACCAGCCAGAAGTGCACGGTGAGGAAGAGAGTGGAGAGATCCTTCCAGGATCCCAGCATTGTGATCACTACCTATGAAGGGCAGCACACCCATCACAGCCCGGCAACCATTAGAGGCAATGCAAGTGCATCTTTTATCTCCTCCTTGCTAACTTCACCACCCAACATTTTGCAAAACTTACATCCAGATTTTTTGCTCCAAGCCCCTCAATTGAGTAACAACCCCCCACAAATGAGTAACAGCTTGAAAATTTTCACTTTGTGCTGCTGATGTTCAGTGATTCTTTGTGAAACATTTTTATCTGACACTTGTTGGTTTTGCTTTGAATCTGCCTTTTGTCAGTCTCAACTGCTAAATGGTTCTTTCTTACCTTCAGTTATTCTGTATTACTGATTGAAAAGAAAGATCATGAAGGTCAAGAACAAGTTCTTTCAGCAGCTTTGGGGGTATGTTATGGTGATTGTTAGTGTATTAATTCCTGAAAATTGCTGGTTATTCTCTTTGCTCTTAAGTTAATTAATGAATGTTATGATTTGTCACTGAACAGATTGTGGAGGAAAACCTTGATGTTGACTCAAAATTTCGCACTCTTGTAGCCATTGGATCACTTGTATCCTATGTTGTAGGTTTCTTTCTAAGGATAAATTTGTGTAGGTCTTCTACATGTAGGTGCTCACTAACTATAACCATGTTCTTCAATTTGCTTTTGACTGCTCCTTATGTCAAAAGACTTGTGGAAGGCATTAGTAATGTTTGAATTTTGAATTGAAATGAAAAATTAGACTTGTGGTGCTCTCTAATAATTGGAAAACTAGTCTTGTCAACTCACAAGTGGACTTGGAAAATTAGGCTTGTCCCCCTCAAGTCTCGCAAGTGCTTTCTAATTGTTAGACATGGGCTTGGCTTTTAAAATGTGAGACTTGGGACGGAGGTATTCATCAAACGTAAGGCGAACCGATATTTTGGCCTCAGGCTAAGACCTATAAAACTTCACATGCTCAAAAACCAATTAAGAATTTAGGCCCAAGAAGGAAGCAGTAGTAAATGAAGTAAGGAGATATTATACACAAAACTTCTAGGGGAACAACCCTTTTTGCTTCGGCTATTGAATATATAATGCTGGTTGTCTGTTCAGGGGTACTGTTCATCCATATCCACGTTTATTTACACATAAAATGGGCTATTTTATGTTTTATTTTTAAAATGTGGAGGGGATGAGAATGAAAATTGGTCATCAAACATATTTAGCAAAAAAAAAAGTTGAATAAACACAGGTTACATGAGAAAAAAACCCAAATTATCATATATTATTTTTTTAATAAAATAAATTTAAAATAATATATAGTAAACTATTTTTTTACTCACAACCATGCAGGTGACGACTAAAAAGGATCATTTGACCAAATAAAAATTAAGTATAAAAGGACTTAAATATGTTATTCCTTATAAAGGTAAATTTTTTAACTAGTTTATTTTTTAAAATATATATTAATAAAGTTTTCTAGGAAATTTTTTCAAATGGACCCCTAACCATGGAAACATTTATTTCTAAGAAAATTTATTTTCCTAGAAATATAATTTTCTTAGAAAGTTACTTTTCTTAGATTTTTTTCTTAAAACACCTAACAGCCCCTTATCAGATAAAATATTTAACACTTGGAAGGCATACAAAAATACTATATTGAGTGCAAAAGACAAAAGAACTAACTCCGTAACTCTAGTTCATCTTCCACTATAATCAATAATGAATTATAACCCTTTTACGTTAGTTCCAAGTACACAACAAAAGTGAAACTCACATTCATACATACAAGTTTTCTTACCAAATAGTGGAATAAAAGAGAGAATTATTACTAGGACATTTGGTTTTTGGGCAATTGATCGCCCAATGGATGGGGTTAGAGTATCTATGATTCTCAATTGTCCTTGGGAGGCAAGGCTTGATTGCCCCATTTAGGTCAATTTGTTGTTCTAATTTTTTTTTATATAATTTACTTGTCTTTGAAATTCCCTAATACAACTCTAATCGAATGGGAAAGCCCTAAGAGGCCTCACTCATGTATGTACAACCTATGAAAAGCTCTCTTTTGTTCATCTTTCAAAATCTGCTTGAATCCTTTTATTTGTCTTTGTGGCTTAGTTTTGGTGGGAAGTATTTGTATGCTTTAGAAATTAGTAAATTTGACTGTAGAGGTAGGCCCTAGTCGAACCACATTCATTTGGCGTCTTTGCCCTTGGCAATGTTCATGGTAAGGCTTTGCTTGTAATTAATTTCATGTAAGACCAGCGAGAATGTACATGTATTGTATGTGTAAAATATATAAAATAAATTAAAAATAAAATATGTATTGAACAAAAATCTCTCTTACATGATATAATAAAAATACTTTACTTTAAAGATCACAATGATCATTAATTATACATACAAGCTCTATATTCACCCACATACACATTTAGAAGGCAAATATAAATCTAATCTCATAAGGTAAATATTATGCCATAAGTTAGTGAAGATAGTGGTGTTAAGATTTTGTGATATAGAGCACATTATTCATATTCAGGTCCAATTTGGCGACGAGTATCATTTAATAGAACTGTTCATAGGTTTTCCAAATGTGTTAAAAATACATAATTATGAATATATATATATATATATATATATAATACAAAAATATAAAAAAAATATGCTATATATGTGGGGCCTAAAAAAGTTCGAGAAAACATAGTTAAGTAGGATCCCATTTGATAGAGTTCTTCAAGAAATTTTTAATAATACCAAACGCAAAAATTAGAGTTTGAGAATACAAAATATAATATTATAAAATTTATATATATATATATATATATATATCTTAAAAATAATAATTAGGATATTAATATTTTAACTTTTTGGGGATTATGATGAGTTAAATAAGGATAAAATATAGATTAATAGTATAAAACATGGATCTAGTTAAAAATTTTATAGTAAACCAACTTGCATTATATTATAGTTGATTTGTTATTGTGAATTTGCATACGAAGAACTTTATTTGTAAGATTGAAAATCCCATTGCATTAGTTTGATCTTGATTTCGGTTTGCCTCGTTAATAGCTTCTTTTAGACTGCATTAGTTTGTGCTAATTTTTCTTTAAAACAATATTTGGGTTACTTTAGACCATATTCCCACATTATGGGCCTCTAAAATACCATAAAAGTGGCTCAAGTGTGCGGAAATTCACCCTGAGCCCATCTTCTGAATTAGCTACATTCACAAGGGAGGAAAAAGATTACAAAACAGAAACGCCCACCGTGGGGCTCGAACCCACGACCACAAGGTTAAGAGCCTTGCGCTCTACCAACTGAGCTAGACGGGCTACATGCAATATTTCTTTTCTTAAAATTATACCTTTTTCTTATTGGCTGCAACACCACCACATTCCCATCCTTCCAACTCTTAACGGTGGCAACAAGGCCGGTGACGGACCCCCCACCTGCCGATAAGTTTCAATGGGTTGGAGTTAAATGCCCGGGGCAAATCCCTCATAAATTTAGTTTTGTGAAGCGATCCCTCTTATCCTATATTAATAGCTACATTTTATTTTTTTTTAAAATAATTTTTATTAAATATAAAACTAACATCTAAGTAGGAAAAATAAGTTTATGATACTCTTTTTTAAGTACCTAACCACTTAAATTTAACAAAATAGAGCTATTGATATAGAATAAATTTTTTTTGTAAATAGAACTATTAATTTAAGATGGAGGAAATATTACTCAAACGTTTTAAAAAGTTAATAAAGGGTGTTTTAGAAAAATATACATAAAAAGGGTATAAAAGAAGAGAACATGAGTGACAACTAAGTAAATAGGATACTTATTTTAGAACAAATTAATTTTTCTAAGTAGGACATTTATTTTAGGACGGATGGAGTATTTACCTAGCTAGAGTAGATGGCAGACATTATTTGTCAATGAAAGAATGAGAGTGAAAGCTCAAACTTGGAATTCATGTTGAAATGTAGTAGTAATATTCAATCTAGAGCACTCAAGTGTTTTTTCTGCCGTCATAGCTGAAAGTTTCAATTTACTATTGTGCTTGTGTTTTGATTTTCCATGAGGGTGTCTACATGCCCAAGTTGATTTGATCATGTGAAGGGAAGTGTGATTTGATGATAGTTACATTTTTTTTTTTTTGAATTTTTACCTTCTTGTGCATTTCCTTTTCTAACCCTTATAAATTGAAATTATTAATGGGTGGATCGGTTTCTAGCTTAGCTGATTTAAATCAGACTAAAGCTCTAAAAAAGGCATGGTAGAAAAAGACAAAGAATTACCTTCCTTAATTATACTGATTATCTCCTATGATATTTAAAGAACTTTTTACACAGGTGTTTTCTTTCTTTAATGTAGTAAACATGGAGCAGAGAGATACGTTTTGTGTTGAATGTGATGTTTTTACACAGTTTGGAGAATTATTTGTGTCAACTCAATGAAATGTCAAACAGAAATGGAGCAGACAACTAAGTTGCTTGCTAATCTTTTGTTTTGTGCTACGTTTGGCTTGTGTGATCTGACATACTTGTATAAAGAGGACGCACCACACTACGAATAGTTGCAGATGATGAATACTTGTCCACTACTACTCTGATGCTTCCTCCAATTTTGTGAATACTTGTCTAGTCTTGATAACTACCTTTCTTCTCTCTCACCCCCTATCTCCCTCTCTCATGTTCTACTTTGTACTTAAATTGACTGCCTCTCCTCTCCATCAGTTGTAAAGATGATAATTGAGGGTTGAGGATCATACTTTTGCAACAGCAGGTTTACACTTTGACAGATGGTGAATGGATAAGAGAGACTACACTGTTTTTGCAGTCTCCATAGAACTGCAAATTAATGCATATTTTCAAAAGTAGCAACACAAATTACATTTCGCGTCCACTTTCATAAAGAAAACACGAATTTCATTTCAGTCAGTGGTTGACTTATTTGTGAAATCAATGATTGGCTTATTTGCCTTGTTTGTGCTTCAGAACTAGTTAATAGCCGGAGCAAAATTACCAACCACGGGTAGATGATGCCTGGTGTTGATCAGGAAACCGAGACAAACTAGTTCTGAATCTAACTTAGATGTACGAGGAAGAGCTCTTGTTATTAGCTACTTTGTTTCACATTGTTTTTCTTCTAATAGTCAAGTTTCAACACGTTCTAGGTAGTCACAAAATTTTCAAAAGCCAGATGTAAAGCACTTGAGTAGACCATTAAGACATGACCAATCAAGTATCTTACCCATAATATGCATCACATGACGACCTCAAAATCAATTCTCTGCCACCAGAAATTATAGAAAATATACTCCATACAATTGCACTCGTACATCTTTAAGGATCAGTGGAGCAGAGTCACGCTGGGTTATCATTTATTTTTTCACACGTCTTACATTAAGAGACATTTTAAAAACACAATTGAATCTATGTCTCTTAAAAACACAATTGAATCTAACGGTTGTAACTTAACAACGGCTCATATACGCTATATGAGACCTAGCTCATCTGAACTTTCTCCTTCTCATAATATTTATGTGTACATACAACGTCAGTAGTGCAAAATCACAAGGGACTACGTTTTTGCAGAATGAAATCTTGACAGATTTTTACAACTCTGGACAGGATGCAATCTGCTATGTAACCCTGAGCAATGTCATATGGACAGCGGATTCATGGGAAGATACGAACTTTGTCAACAGATGTGCCCGCAAATTGACATCTCATCTCAACAGTTCAGCTCTGTTAGAGCATTACTCTTCTTTACTTTCTGGTCCTTTGTTTCTACACTTTGATTCCCTATGGCATCAGATATAGCCTTTGGGAGGAAGAACCCGGACCTTTCAAGGAATCGTGCTCGATCAAGAACTAGTGGTTCCCGTACAACTATTTCAACTCCATCATAGGTCCAAACCATTAATGTTGCCTCACCTTTCAGTCCTATTGAAAGCCATCCGAGTCCGGCTACAGCAATGTCAGTACTGTTCACTTCCCAGCTTAGTCCAGACACTTTGAATTCCTTTTGTTTCCAGTCTCCCAATTCAGAGACTCGATCTTCCCCAATCGGAGGCTGCACAAAATGTGTTATGAGACTCAGAATTTATGTGGCCAGAGTGTAACATGGTTTATTTGTTCACATAACACAAGAAAAACATGATTCAGACAGAAGCAGAGATTGTTGTTCATGACATACGAAGAAGCAAATGATCATTTATATAACCTTTGAGGTAAGGGTGATACCAAGCTGAACCAAGCCAAGCTTTTGCCAAGCTAAACTTCAGCTTGACCAGATTTTAAGCCAAGGTAGTTCCATTTCAGCGGAGCAGAATCAAGCTGGCTTGTTTTTCTTGTCATTTATTTTTTCACACGTCTAACATTATAACATGGGTTACATGCCTAAAATTTTCTACTTTTAAGAGACATTTTAAGAACACAATTTTTTATTATGAAAAAAACATATTGTATTGAACTTAGAATAGACACTAAAATGTGAATTTGTAACAATAAATCTAGATTAATTTATAACAAAGTAGTGTCAATATCAGAAAAAATATGTATTATAAAAATTTTGAACCCAATATTTTTTGAGCAGAGGCGAATTCGGCCAGGATCAGCTGCTTTGGCTCAACGAGCAGACTTTCATGCTACAGCAGGAGCCAAGCTGAGACCAGCTGGAAAAGCTTGAGAGTTGGTTTGGCTTATTATCAGCCCTACTTCTGATTCCACATACTTACTGATAGTCTTAAGTTACCTTTAAAAGAACCATATTCCTACCATACAAGTACACTTGCACATCAGATTCAGTTTCAGGTAATCCACAGCAGTGTAATTAGATAGGCTTATCACCCAAAAAATGCACTTCAAACCAAGAGGAAGGAAGAGATTTTTTCTACAGCAACACGTCTAAAGAAAAAGAACTAACAGCTACATTGCGGAGAATAGATTGACAATGGAGTCAGTACTGAAAGAATAGATTGTCACGAGGCCAAAAGAGTCAAGAGTCCACCCCATATGATAGTTGGACTTGAAAAATCAGATAGCAAATGCATATCATTCTCGCAAGCATGAAGGCAAATTAGATTGTTATAGTATGAAAATTGCAGTTTCATCATAGAGTGTATCTCATTCTCCAGTAACTCAACTCTTGATAGTTGGGCTTGAAAAATCAAATAGCAAATGCATATCATTCTGGCGAGCATGAAGGCAAATTAGATTGTTATGGTCTGAAAATTGAAGTTTCAACATACAGTGTATCTCATTCTCTAATAACTCAACTCTTTCTTGAATTAGAGAACCTTTAAGTAAAGATCGAGTTTCAGGGCTTAAACCTCTTTTTCAAATGGAAAAGGAAACTATTGAACTACCTATACAGGGATATTACTGGACAGAAGTCAAGCCCTTGACCTCTTCCCGAAACACTTTATGTTCCGTGTGTTTGCTGACTTGTGCTAAAACTATGAGAAGGGAAATAATTTTATTCTTGTACATTCTCACTGATTAGCAGAATTTACCTGCAGCCTGACACCACCATGCTTCTGCCTGATTTCATCTGCATTTTCTACTTTTCCCAAATGAAGAGATACACTTGATGATGCCCAAACAGTAACATAAATGGTTTCTACAGAAGCTTGAACCAAATCCAGCCTTACCAAAGCACCAACATGTATAGTCTGCCCAGCCTGGAAAAGACATAAAAAATTTAGCAACTGAACTCAAAAACAGAAGAAATTATACAGGATAGAGTACATTCGAGGACAAAAGAATGATTTCAAAATTCAACATAAACTCTAAAGTTTTTGATAGAATAACAGTAATTGGACAGCACGAGGAATAGTGTAGAACATTCATGCCTCATTCTTCTTAATTTACTACTTCTCTCAAAGATCTTAGCTTCGAGAGTTATAAAATGAATGAGGGGAAAGGAAATCAAATATGCAAGAATCTAAAATTATTTATTCCATAGTCAGGTGATTATAAACAGTCAGAAAAAACCAAAAATTAAAATGGGGTCCTTGCCTTTATTCTGTAAGTCCGAGCCTGAAGCTCCTTACGAATCTCTAGCATCTTTTGTTCATCCCTGTTTAATCTCGTGGACATTATATAGGGGTGTAGAAGACCAGGAGTATCATATAATTTCGCATTAGCTGGTAAAATTCCTTTGATTCTCAAAATCCCAAGTGTTGTTCCCGGAACAGCTGCTTCAGTCAGCCTTGTCATTTTTGCACCTTCTTTCTTAGCCAAAGTATTGATCAAAGTAGACTTCCCTGCATTCTGAGCACCAACAACCCACACATTCCCTCGAGGACCAGCTGTTTCTTTGATAAAAGCCAATAAGTTCCTCACTCCCAAATCTTTTCGTGAACTTACCAGATATACAGCACTTAGTTTAGGTGCTCCCCCAGCTTTAACCCGACTTCGGACCCATTTTTCTAACCTAGCTGGTGATATCTGTGAAGGAAGAAGATCAATCTTGGTCCCAACCAATATAAGCTTGGGCAGTTTTGTCAATTTTGAACCCTTCTTATCTCCTTCCAGTGCTTTAAACAAGGACTTGGCTGCCCTTTTCGGGAAAGAACCATCAAAGTCAACACAATCCACAACCATGATTACCACATTACTGGAACTGCTAGTTTGTTTCATTATCCGAGTTGCAATCAACCTATCAAAATCAAAGTCAGGAATCAGGTTTTCAGTGGCTTGGTTTTTCACTTGACCATAATTCCTCAAGGAGTGGCAGCGAGCACAAACTGTTACTTCATCCATTTCCCTTTGAGCCTCCAAGGATCTTCGCTTCTTCTGGCTCTTTGAGATCTTTGGTTTCTTATGCCTCTGCAAAACTTCTTCTGTAACGTTGCCATAGCCAACACCTGCTGGAGCAAAACCATCAAATTCCTCTTTCCATTTCTCATCTTCCTCTTCTTCAGTATCCCAATCAGAATCCCAATCAAGACCGACCTTTTTCACCATTATATCCCCTGTTTGTTCTTCAATGACAACCACATTCTCTTCAAATTCATCCACCATATCCTCAACAAACTCTCCATCTTCAGACTCTAAAAGCCCAAGCCCACCTCCTCCTTCTTCCTCTGCTTCACTTTCTTCATATTCAGACATGGACCCATCAAATGCTTCATCTCTCTCCTTCAAGACGGTCCTTTTTTTGTAATAGCCGGGTAAGTTAGGTTCCTCATCTTGCATGAAAACACCACAGCCCGGGCATACAAGGTAATTCTCATCCTCGTCTCTGCCTTCACTGAAGATTGGGTAACGACCCATTTGCTTTCCCCTGGTTTTGGCCTGTTTTGTCCGGGCATTGGAGCAAGAAATTGACGACTTTGCTTTACTGTAACGCTTCAAGTTGACTGAAGTTCCACTGAAATGAAGTGTTGAAGCGGGCAAAAATGGAAACAGCTGAGGACAAGCTCGAGCTTCGGCCAAACGAAGAAGAGACGTTGTACTTCTAACGAATGCCGGCGTACTTCCAAAATAGGCAGCCATTGACTTCGGATGTGATACTATTTAATCACAAATTCATATACATATATTCATACAAGCATTTCATCAAGCAGTCGGCAGGCAGGCTTCTCATAGGCCCACAAATTAACCTTCAGACCCAAGTGAAAACCAGAATGTCACATGATATAAACAGGATTAGAATGAGAAACAGTGGATTCTGCTAACAAACTTAAAGACGGGAGCAATCAGTCCTCATATAGCATCCTAAATTGGGACGAAAGAACGATGAACAAGAAGGTTCAGCTTGGCTAGTTGTAATGGAAAGAACCCCGGGTGAGTCCGGCCGGTTTCTGGCCCTCTTTTGTTTTTCAATTTTTTAACTCGGCGACGATGGATAGGGTCATTTAAATTGTAGGGTAAATTACATTTATACCCTTTTTGACTTTTGACAAAGCTTTACTCTCCCTACTATTTCAAAAATTGTAACATAATCCTTAACATATCCAATTAGAGCGCATCCACATGGACCCAATAATCTCCTCACTGCCCCGTTTCTTATTTACCCTTACGCAATTTTGAAAGTCTCTCGTAGGTAAGGATGCCACTCGGGTCGGGTTAATGGTAAACCCGACCCGACCCGACCCTAATGGGTCGGGTTTGGTTTTCAAAAATAACCCTAATGGGTTGGGTCGGGTTTTAGTGATCCAACCCGACCCGACCCGAATATAAATATAAATATAAATATAAAACTTATATTTTTTATATATTTTTAATATTATTTTTTAAAAAAAATTAAAAAAAATAAAAAAAATAATATAAAAATTATTTTTTTAATCTATTCGGGTCAAACGGGTCGGGTTCGGGTCACAGCTTTGTGATGTGGGTTCGGGTTCGGGTTTGGCGAAACCCGACCCGAACCCAACCCGGTGGCATCGCTACTCATAGGTGCCCTCTTAAATTTTTATGTTTCTTATTTACCCCATACGCAATTTGGAAAGTCTTTCATACGTACCCTCCTAAATTGTCTTCTGTACCCCTCAATATTTCTCATTACTTACCCCAAACCCAAATGCACTCTTGGCTAAGCTTGTAGTGTGGGGCACCAACCATGAATTATTTAGTACTTTTTTCATGGGCATGCCACTACCAACAGAACTTAATAGAATATATGGGTATAAGTCTTGTAGCTGTCTTTATTTCAATAATTAAAGCTATGTCCATTTCTTGTATGTGTTTAAGGCTAGGTTTGTGACATATCTATAATGACCGTGAATTTTTAGTATAATTTTATGCCTCTAATAAAGCTATTTTATGAGTTTTAAATTATTTTATATTATTTAAAGGGAGATATTTTGAGAGTTTTTATATGGGTGTGATAGAGCTCGGTGAGACAAGCATAACAAACCTAAGAACACACGAAACGGAAGTTAGGAGCAAAAGTTATGGCATCGGGAAGCGTGTCATATGGGTAGGACCCACATAAAAAATGTTGGATAACCTACCCATGTGGGGTTTAGTTTTGAATGGCTCATCAATATGAGTCTATCGGCACCAAGAACGCGCGATTCTGACTTCGGGATAAGAAGCCATCGTGTTTTGAAGTTAGATTAGTATTTGATTGAAATAATATTTAAAAAAAAAAGAAACGGACAAAATAGCTGGTGTTATTGATGATATCAGCAGCTTGCGCCGAGCTGCACTAAGCGGAATGATGCATGCTTGATACATGACGGGTCCGCACAAACCCACGCGTAGCGCGGCGTCACTGTGCGGTTTGAGTGCGCCGCACATGCGTCAAGTGCAGCGTTGCTGCATTTTTGGCCATTTGTGGCACGACATGTGTCATGCGCACACACGCGCGACTCCCCGTTGGCTCGCCATTTCTCCTATAAATTCCCATCCTCATTCATTATTCTGAAAGAGTTTCTGGAGTTGTTTTTAATATGTTTTCTTCCGTTCAAAAAGCGTTCTTAGCTAATTCGAGAGTGTTTTACGCAATTGATGCATCCATTTTTAGAGTTACGAAACCTATATGGGGGAAACGTCCTAGGGCAAGGAGAAGTTTTGTCCGCTGCTTGCACTACGTGAAGGGTAAAATGTCTTCGGGTAAGAGGATATTTTGTCCATCGCCTATGGGTGTGTTGTGAGAAAAGTGTCCCGGGCCAAGGGGAGGTTATGTACGTAGCCTAAGGGCATGGAAAGAGAAAAGTGTTCCGGGTCAAGGAGAGGTTCTGTCCGTAGCCTACGGGCACGGAAAAAGAAAAGTGTTCCGGGTCAAGGGGAGGTTTTATGAAAGAGTTTCTGGAGTCGTTCTTAGTCCGTTTTCTTCTTTTCAAAAAGCAATCTTACCTAAATCGAGCGTGCCAGATGTCATGGCGGGGTTATTTTCCTATTTGGAGACCTCCAGAACACCAAAAGTGGACATTCAATTTCGTGGTGTCCAGTTTATTGGTTTTTAACTAGCACGGAAGCGAGGTAGGGGCTTTTATCCTTTCTTAAGGCATGATTATAAACTTTGGTTGTGTTTTTAACTTATTATTTATATGACTCTCGCATGTTATGTATTAGAGATTATTTTCAAGTTATGATTTATGATTTATGCACATATATTCGATTTGTCGAATGGTTAATCGTTGAGATAAAATATGATTTATATATTGTATGTTTATAATGTTATTATTCGATTAGTCGAATGATCAACCACTGTAAGCAGATATGTTTTATATACTGCATGCTTTACGATTGCCTCATATATGATAATTTAATCGAATGTTTATATGTGGATTTTGATATAAATTATACACGTTGGAGCATGTGAGATAAAGACAAACTAGCTTCGCCATTGTTTTCATTGTGAATGAATACATTATGTTTGAAAGACAGTTTTAGAGGACTCGTCCTTGTTGAAATGAGGATTCTCAAGATTATTTTTGAAAATACGTATAAGCATGGTGATCGAGTTTTGAAGCGGGACAAATAAGGGATAACTGTCTCATTGGAATGAGCAACCAACCTTGCCTTTGTAGTCGTTGATAGTGACACTCTCATGACTTGTAGAGGCAGAGCTAAGGTTTTAAAAAGGATAAACATTGGGATAAAATATTTTAAAAGAAAACTGTCATTTTTGGAGTTTGGGAACTCTAGAAGATTTTGATGATGAGTCTGGGACTCAAGCATATGAGTTTGGGACTCAAGAGTATTTTGGTTGTCCGGAGCTATTGTTGGGCGCCCCAATAGAGCTTCGTTGACTAGTTAAGGGCACAATTAATCCAGTTTGGAATCAGATGCACAGTACCTATTTTAGCCTAGTGAGCCCTTGACAAAGGTTAAGACCCCTGATTAGCCCCTAACGAAGGGTACATATTAAGGCTACGCCTGCTAGGGTAAAGAGTATCATGGGAAGACTTTCTACTTTCTAGATCCCGGCGCCCCATGAGCACAGGTGGCTCTTCAATCCACAAGCACGAAATGTTTTGAGATGATCTGTGGAGGAGTAAGAGGTCGCTTCTTTGTACCTGTAGCGAATTCCTATTAATAATATATGTCTGAGACATTAGTAGTAAGTCGTGAGAGCTTACAAACCCTAGAAGCATCTTCGATACGTAGGAAGAAACACTAGGGTGTGTTTGGGTGAGAGGCACACCCTGTTTTCAAGAAAAATATTATATATGATATGTGTTGTGAAACTGCCATGTGTTTGATTCATTCCTGATAGTATAAACTCCCCTACTAAGTATTTTAAAATACTCACCACCCCCCACACTTTGCAGGACTTGACGAAGCTTAGTGTGCGGGTAGAGGGGCCTACTCCGAATTTTAATAATGTGATTTTAAGGATTTCAACCGCATCGAAACGAGTAAGAACTCTCATTATTTTTCTCTTGTGTGTTTGTACACGGACCATGGTTCTTGGGGATATTATTATTTTATTATTGCATATGGCGAGCAGCTCCCGTCACGGGCCCGGGTAAACTCCAATATTTTTGTGAAAAGAAATTTTATATGCTTCCAAAAACCTGGGGCGTGACAATATCAAATCAAGAGTTGATTGACTTCGAAGATTTAGAGCAAAAGTGTTCTAAAGATTCAAGGAGAAAAACTTAGACATAGTGATAAGCTTAAATGTAAATTTCACACACTCACATACACAAACACTTAGTATTTTTATAGAAAATCTTAATTGAGTGATTTGATAAAAATTAGACAAAATGACAAAAATTGTATAAGTATTAAAAAATTATCAATCATCCTTAAACAATCGATCAATCGGTCTTGAATGGTTTATGAGATTTTTGACAGAAGTTAATCGATCGACCATTTGGTAGATAGATTGATCGATAGTCATATTCGTTGAATCCAGAACGCTGGATGATCTCACTGTAAAATAATATATCAGTACACATATTATTCAGTAACATAATAGGGAACGATAGATTGCCCAATGGAATAATTGATCACTATATATCATAGTTACCTATTTTAAGTCAAATTGGGAATAATTTCTTTCCAAGTAAAACACTAAAACCCTCATCAACTTAGACAAGTATTTAAGGGTTTTATTGTAACAAATTGGAGATGAGGGAAGGAGAATTTTTAAGAGGACAAAGTGTTATAAACTTTTTTTTATTCTTTCCATAATCACCTTGATCAAATTGAGAGAAAAAATTGAAAGGTGAGTGCTTTGGCTCATAAGCATATTATGAATTAAAGATAGATTTTGTGACACGCACATCACAATACACAAGGATTTCTATGCTTTTTCAATAAGGTCTTCGATAGAGCTTCAACAACATCAGTCATGAAGAACAGTGATTGAAGATTGTACAATTGAAGAAGACAAAAATAAACTTCAAAGGGAAAAACACCAAGAAGGACTTTGATTGCCAACAATCAGTTAGAGAAGAGACTTCTAATTTGGGTAGAGGTTTGTAGTCTTGAGTCTTATAAGTTCTAAGTTAGACATGATGGCTACATCATAATTTGGGTAGAGGTTCGTAGTTTTTCCCTAGATTGGGTTTCTACATTAAAATTATTTGTATTGCTTTGCATGGTTGCTTGCTTATTGAATTGCGCTAACTTTCTACTTTAATTTTCTATGCAACAAGGCTACATCTTGTAGTTCTTTTCCTTGGCTAATTATTTGGACTAGAGGTACTATGGTGACCCTCAAAAGTTGAAGGGTATTAAACTTTAAAAAAATATTACATTCTTGATTAGCATTGTTGTGCTCACTATAAAGTATTTAGTAAGTTGGCGGGGGCAAGCTACCATGAAATAAATTCTAGAAGAATTACATTCTTGGCTCTTGGTAAGCCTTGTTGTGGTTGGCACTCACCATACATGCTTTAATAAGTTGGTAGGGGCATGCCACCACAAAAGGAATTCAAGAATATTTGCACTCTTGGCTAGCCTTTTTACGGTTAAAACCCACTCTAGATCCTTTAGTAAGTTGGTGGGGGCATATTACCACGAAAGAAATTCCACAAATATTGCATAATCTACTCTCGTGCAACCTTGTTGCGGAAGATGGAATATCAAAGCTTGTTCCTTTCGTTTGGGGTAATAAAGAGATAAAATATTTAGGGGTGGGGTAAGGGATAAATAAAAAAATACATCGGATTTGATATGAAACAGGGTATTGAGGAGATTACTAAGGTCCATATAGACACATTCATCTAATAATTAAATATGAATATGACTAAGCCACCCCTATCTATACCCTTACCCTATCCAGGCTTTTCTTCTCAACTTCAGTCCCTTTTCACATCTCCTTTGATTCCTACTAATGACACACTTCCTCTTCAACCCATTATGTGTATGGAAAAGGTTGGGGGGTTAAGTGAATTAAGATATTTCGTCATCTAAAAATAGTTATCAACGGCTTTGTTAATAATAAGGGGTCCATGTAAAACAATTCATGGACTCCCTATTGTATCCAACCAACGGGGGGGATCCCTCACTCAAATTAGACTATTAGTCGGACGAAGGGAAGCTAGGACTGCTAATGAAACGAAGCAGTGACAATATAATTTATTTCATTACCACAATCATTTCCCAAATCTTTATCCATAATTTTTTTGTTAAGTAAATAGTATAGGTTCTTCCATATATGTTTCCTCTACTAATAATCGGCCGGTTAATTTGTTAATAATTATCTACTGCCCATTTCACAAGATTCAAAATTCAATGTAATAAAAATAACCAATCCTAAAAATTGATAGCCCGTTTGGCAAAATTAATAGACTTCAAACTATCTTAATCTAAGGAAGTAGTCCACACCATATGCATGGTGAATGCTAACTAGATAGACATGTCTAGCTAAATTCCTTATACTTTTATACTACATGTAGCTTAAATATTAAAAAGTATTTTCTGAAGTTGGATACATATTAAGTAGCACTTAAAAGTTCTAAAATACAATATTCACATGTTCAACCAACATACTCTTATATGTGGCAAATTGCTTGAAGTAGTTCACCCTCTTACAGTACATCAGCATCTATATAACACTCGAGAATTTTATAAATTTTCTATACTTAGCCACGTATAAATAAGTGAGTCTGACTCTTCGGTCTTTTTGGTATATCAAGTTCCTTTGTACATAAATTTTAGATATGTAACTTTATTATTAAATAGTAGACATAGAGAGCTTTGTAGGGCTAGCAAGAGCGTACAAATTGAAACTCATATGAGGAAGTTATGATAGATGTAAAATCAAGGAAGTTTTGAAGTATATGTGGAAAATAGTGAAAGAATTCTCAATAGAATAGTTTATCTTGTAATTTGAATTTCAGTGTGAAACTTTAGGGATAGAAACTAGACATACATAACTTTGAAACACCTCTAAGAATCATGAATTGGAGTTTAAATAAAGAAGTTATAACTATCTAAAGTTGGACCTGATGTATTGTCAAATTGCCAATACATCTACTTATCTTACCCTTAGACACTCTTAATAGAATAACTTTTTTTACATATTTAGTTTTCATCTAAATTTTTTAGTATATAACAAATAAAAATATCTTTGTAACTCCACTAAGAATGCATAAATCTAAGTTAAGATGAGAAAGTTATGTCCGCCCGAAGTTGAGACTTGGTACTGTTAATGGCACATCGACGTGTCGGTGGATCATTGATATGTCAATGGGTTGTCGATAGTTACAAGCAGTTTTGAGGTTTTACTTAAAAACCACCCAATTTGACAATTTTTTTTATATATAAAAAAAGTTGTATAAGCCCATGCTCATGCTCATGCACGTCAGCGTGAGCTTGTGCATCAGGAGCCATCATATCAAGATTAAACGACATAGGAGGTAGAAAACCAATATACCCCGTAAATAACGTATGCCGTCGGATTTTGATTCGACGACAGATGATGCCCAGGCTCATACTTATGTGGAGCCCAGACTCATCCAAATAGGACTTGCAAAAAATTTATGGCTTTGTCCGTCATTTTAGAAAGAGTTACAAAAAGCTAATAGTCAAGTGGATAATAGCATGAAGGTAAAGTAGTTGGCCCCCATTTTTTGTAATTCTTTTAGTTATTACAATTTACATAGAGAAATTTAAGGGTCTAGGGGGGGCGTCTCTCCTCTATTCTTCTTAAAAAACCCAATTTTTACATGAGAGGAGAAGGTTAAATACCAAAGTGCTAGTTTTTTTATTATCATTCGAAAGTGTTTTTCATGCTCCTCACTAACAATGAGTCTAGCGTAAGCTGCATATGGGAGCCTTAATATTTAAGATCAACAGTGCATATGCTAGTGCATGTTAAATAAAGGGTTCCTGTGTGCAACTTATGCTATGCTCATTTTCAGTAAGGAGCACTTCATGGTAATCATGCAATCTTAAGTATAGAGAGCATTCATCATTATTGCATGAAAATATAGGAGCACAAAAACACTAATGTGTTTGAGTTGAAGATTGTAGTATGAAGGAACATAGGGTGGCATGGCAAAGTTCACGGTGATTGTGAGTTCTTCACGTTAGAGAGCTTCAAGGGGTACTTAAAGATTGAAGGTACATGAAAAGGAAAATAAGCTGTGTGCATTGGTTCAAGTGGGAGTCAAAAGTTCACAAGCGGAGGAACCAACCTGAGGGAAGCATTTTATATGCTCCCTAAAAAACATGAGTCGAGCGTAAGGAACGCCTGGGAGCTGTCGATTTTAAAAATCGATGGCGCTCATGGTAGCGCACAATAGTGCAAGTAATACATGCGCTACCATGTGCGCCGTCAATTTTCAAAATTGACGGCTCCCCGGCGTTCCTCACGCTCGGCTCACGCTCAGCGTGGAGCATAAAAAATGCTTCCCAGCCTGAGAGGTGTCTAGTTACTGAAGTTCATTCTCTCTTGCATTGATTTGATAGGGGGGTCCATTCATCATGTTTTCACCCCAGTTGGTTTTCACTGGTTGATTTGTTTTGTATAGTCAATTAATTAGTAGTTAATTATAGGCAGATTAGTTTTATACCTTGCATAGTAGGTATCATAATCCGCTCTGTTTTACTAACGAGTATCTCCAATTATTCTCCATAAGTTTAGTGACGATATTCTTCCGGCGCCTCTCCTAGCTTAACTATACAAATAATTAGGATAACTCCAAGCATCCCCTCTTCGAAACTTACAAGATATTTTCAATTTTGTAATTACAATTTATTACCTTAGTATATATATTATTTTAAAAGCTAACCTCTTTTTCGAGGAGAAGATTCATGATTATTTTTACAGGTTATGATTTATGAAGGTTAGGCTTGTGGCTCAGTATCAATAACCTTACACTAGAAACTGTCCAACAAAACCTTACACAAGCAACCTAATTTTGATTGGACAAAGTAAAGTGGGCCTCAAACATTAAGGGACTCATTTTTAAATGTCCAATCAAAATCTATATATAAAGTTTTGTTGGACAGTTTTTGGTATAGGAAAATCATTCTCTTTTTTACTAAAACCTTTTTTGGCATAAGACGGAAATTAAAAAATTCTCTTCGTTTTCATTAAATTTAGATAGGAATTACTAATTCATATGGTCAACCAACGTAGCTTAGGATATCCTAACTCGTCCTGTCGCATTCGATCGAGAAGGAACTGCATAATCACCTTGTGAAGGACGGAGTTCAAGATTTTGGCAGACCTCTATGCGAAGATATCGCTTTCAGTATGCAACGTTTTTTTTCTTCGGCAACAAATTTCAGTACGTAACTTCTAGTGATACAAGTCACTAAAATCGGATATGGGTCTTCATCTCAAAGTATAGGCTTTGGCATCCAGATAAATGTTCAACCGCACAATTGCAATTAGCTTACTTGTATTTAAGACGCCATTGTTTCAGACAAGTTGTAAGAACTAATAAGTCTGAGATGAAGCTGAAATGAGGAGCTCCTCTGGTCCAAATTCAGCTCAATTAAGCCTGTTACTAAGAAACATTTACATGAAAACAAACTTTATTGCTTACATGATCAGGTTCCACCGTACAACATACTTTCTCCCATTTCCCTCAGCCAATCCCACCTGCCGGAAGAAAAGGCACTTCTGTCGGAATTGATACATCTATCCATTTCTGCCCGTGGCATGATTATGTCACTAATACATTTTGCCACCTTACTCCCCGCAACCATCCCAAATAATTAATCAACATTGTGACCAAATTAACATACTTTCTTCAAGCCACTACAAAACAAGCTGAGCGCTCACAACATTAAAGACCCGGAAACACGGTTAGCTTCTACTAGTTTTGACTTTGCTAAACCACTCAACCAGACACCAATTTCACGACAATTGTTAGCACATTGAGAAAGATTAAAGGCACTCTTAAGTATTGAATTGCATAAATGAGACCAATCAACTGTCCTTTGAGCGACTTTGTCCTGCCCCCTGAAGATTCAGAAAAGCTCCACCCCCTTGGAGAAAGGAACCTGTCCTCGTTCAGTATTGCAAATGCATTGGCAAGGAGAAGGAAGCCTTCAAACAACGTCCACAGACCCATACCTACATACCAGAGAATAACTTTTCAAATAAAGAATCACTCTTCAAACATGAGGAAATAAATAACTAGCATGAGTTGAATGAATTTCTCTAAAAAGCAACACAGCACTACTTTTAAAGATAAAAAATAAAATTTTTTTAAATGGATGATATTTAAAATATCCACCCTTAAAAGCTTGGCTTCCAATATACATACGTCATTTTTTGCTCTATCCAATTTACCCCATAGAAAAAACAAAACTAGGATATGCTGCATAGAACAATCTGAAATTCTATTCATAATAAAAATCCCTTTCTTTTTTACTCAGTTACTTACTGGATGCCCAATAATGATTTTCTTACACCACTTTCTGTCAAACAAAACCTTACACAGGTTTTGATTGGACAGAGAAAAGTGGGTCCTCCTATTGTCATGTGAGACCGACTATTCTCTGTCCAATTAAAACCTGGTGTATGATTTTGTTGGACAACATGTGGTGTAGGGTTATCAGGATCCTGATTTTTAATCAGAGTGCAGAATCAAACTTCTGAAACTAAAATCCAACCACATTCATTTCTTCCAGAATTCCATTGATAAAACATCAACCACAACTATCATTATTACTTCTACTCTTGTATTTTGTTATGACTCTCCATCAGGGGTAGGTCTGCCTTGGGGATCTGCTAGTTTAACTAGGATTTGCTTATTTATTATGGGTGATTAAGTAATTGAGTAATTAGTTGTGAGTTATTGTCTTTAATTATCATTAGTGGGCTTTAAAATTAATTGTAAGTAGGCCCCATAAACTTCTCTATAAATATGCAAGAGCTATGCCCTAGTTTCTTTATAAGTGATCAATGGAAAATTAGTTAAAAAGTAGAAATTAGAGTAGCTTAGTGATGCCTTCCCTAAACCTTAATCCATCCTTTTCTCCCCTTCACATATTTATAGAGAAGTTAATGGGGCCTACTAACAATTAATCCTAAAGAACACTAATAATAATTAAAGACCAATAACTCTCAATTAATTACTCTCTTACTTAAATAGCCCATTAATAACTAAGAAGAACTTAGTTAAGCTAGCAGGCCCCAAAAGCGGGACATAACTTGTTTACAAAGCGAGGAAGGAAGAATGTTGTAGTATCTAAGGAACTTGACCTCAAACTGCTTGAGTCTAGACTGGGAAATCCCTCCTCTCACAATGATTTTTTTTTCCAACTTGTTACATTTTAAGTTTTTTTTTTTAGGCACTACACTTATTACAATAAGTTGCAAGTAGATATTCGGATTTGGGACTATAATGGACAAACAAGAGATCCATGAGAAAACAATTATTATCAACCAAACAGCATGATTCTGAAATGCAAAAAGCTTTATGATAGAGCATGAGGGCTCAAACTAAGCTTATGAAAGTGACCTAGCAGATCTCTCACAAACCATACGGCAAAATGATTACTACCCTTTCAGGGATGCAAACCAATAATTAACCAATTCAGTACATTGTGAGCGCAGTCTAATGAAGCAGCAAGTTTGATTTCAGTAGTTAGCAAGAACATTAACAAATGGCCTTGAAAACAAAAATCAAAACTAGTAAAAAATAAAAAAGAAAACAGAAGAAGAATCACATCCGTTAAGACATTATCAGTTGTAATACAATGTTGGGAAAACTCGAGGGAGAAGACAACTGGTAAAGCTGCCTGTAACCGAACAATTGAATATATAGTACATAAGACAGAAAATTAATTTCCAGTTTCCCGCAAAACAGTCATTTTCTTCCCTGTGCTAGCTGTTTAAGTGACCAAAACTACTTAACGAAATTTGAATAGCTGAGCTAAGGACTAAAATCAGTATGAAAGGTGGCCCAAATGGGCCATTGAGCCAGTGAAACTACTAGTACAGCTAGCTTCAGATCTCAGTCTAATTTGGGTTCCCAAGCACTGAAGCAACATCCCAAGTTTCCCATTTCAACATTCTCAACAGATAGAATTGTCTATTCATAACAATTAGTCAGTTTTAAGGTTTTAATTATAAATAAAAAATAAAAAAAATAAAGCAAAACCACCATTTTCTAACAGCTTCTCGAATCTCAAATTCTAACAAGAGGAAAAGGCTTGTTCTAGTGGTTGCTAGATGAATCACTTCCATGAATCCTAACGAGTCCAAAAACACATAAATATGCATGATGATGCAGCGCAAAACAAATCCAATAGAACTTATAACTATTACAACAACAACTCCATCAAAACTCATCCAATCAAATCACATATATAAAAAAAGAAGAAATTTGAAAAGAATAGAAAGGAGATGCCCATACTACTGCACAGCAAAAGGCTTCTGTAAACTAAACACCCAATAATTACAACTGCCACTACAAAGTAAGTTTAATTTAGACTACATAATACAAGCTTTCAAGGTCTGGTTATGCCGAGACAAATAACCTAAGCAGATCTCATACACTCATTGGAAGACCCAAAAACATTAGCCAAAAATTTGATAAAAAAACGCAGACCCAAAGCATGGATCCAAGCTTCCTGAAAATTTTGTACATGTATAATACTATTTGCTAGTTAGATACAAAAGGAATATGAAAATGTAAAAAAAGGCTAGGTGGATGATCATTTCTAACAACTACCACTTTATCATCTCTAAATTGTAAAAAGCATATAAGAGACCACTATGACCCAATTGAACAACATGAATTGGTTTTCAATGTGAGAACATCATAGAAACCTCCATAAGCTCATTAAAGAAAGGGAAGTCAGCACTCGGTGACAGTTGCCCAAGGCTGATCCCTTACATATATAATATAATTTTAGATTAACAGAAAAAACAACACTTTTCTGCCACTTTTAAGTTGTAAATCAATTCAATTAATATAACAAATGCTTAATCCCAAAAGTTATCAACATAAACCCAAGTATAAAATAGACATAAGGTAGTATCAACATAAACCCAACTATCAAAAGTCATCTCACATTTCCTAAACAAATTTAGCCATCCATACTGAAAATCTACAGAAGTTTCCAAGCCTTACCATGGTCCTACGCCCATCTCCCTTAGATATAACTATTTTAATAAACACTTCATCTGAACTCGAAGTTATTTTACTGTCAAAGAAAATTTGAAAACCTTTGCATGAATAGTCAACTACTAATAAGCAAGATCATCCTACATCATCACCTTTCCAAAACATATTTATAACCAGTGTAAGAATTTTTTTCAAAAACAACGCTTACAGTACAATCCACTGAAGAATCAAAACGAAGATAAAAACAGTAAAACCAATAAATTTGCTGAAGGATGCAGATTCTAAATTGTGGAATGGTGTAAGAAACAAACAAACCAAATACCAAGTATCAAACAGATACCAGACACAAACGCGAAATTGCGCCAGATGAGAACAAAGCAAATAGAAGCCATAGGTGGAGCAAAGTCCAAACGGAGTAATCCCCAAACCCAAACAGAGGATCGTAGAGCAAATCAAATCCCGAAACCCAACGTTGAATCTTTACCCTTGTAGTGGAGCTACAGAGCGCGGTGAAGCCGTCGAGGAGAGGTGAGAGGTCTGAGAACTGAGAACTGATAACTTAGAAGGGAAGACTCCGATTACAGATTTGGAGGTCGCCGGCGGCCACAACAAAAGGCGAGAGAGGACTCCCGAGTCAGTCCTTGTTAGGACTTAGGAGAAGCCTTGCCTCTCCTTTTCTCAAGATCCCCTCTAAAGCTACGACTGTCCATACCCCAAAGATCACTGGCGGTAAACAAAAACTCGTCCAAACTAGCAAAGTTCTAAATTTCTTCACCGATCGATTACATCCCAACATCCATCTAGATTAAGCGATGCAGAAACGAAATCTAAAACCACAAAATCCAACAGGCGTTTGCTTTCTGGAACATGCTTCCAGTTTGTTGTAGCCGAAGAAATTAGGCAACTTTTTTTCCAAAAAAAAAACAGAAACTGAAAATATTAACTGAGATTGAAGTGACTTGCCTAGGCAAAGATTATCAGGGTGGTTCCTTTTCCAGACGGAAACAGAGACGGCAACGAGGACGTCCCCAGCGGCGGGATTGTAGAGACGGAGAAGGCAGCAGAGCAAAGCCGCCCTGGATCTGTCCACGATAGGAGGGGCGGGTTCTGTTCATTAGAGTGGCGCCTTGGCGGTGTTGGCTTGAGCCGGCTGGGTTTTCCTTTTTGACAATAGCCGCTCTGGATTGACCAGCCTAACCGTTAACCCGGGTGCTTTGAGAGTGAGTATTAAAATGCTTTTGGCGGTATTTGTTCCTGCATCTTCGTCGGGTTAGGTCCGACCCGACCCGAGATGGGAATTGAGTTCTTTAAACCAGACTCTAATTTCTTAAATCTGATTAATTAAAAATTTAAACAAAAAAACCCGAGAACTTAAAATAAGAACCGATATTCTATATTAGATAAGGTTTGTTCTAATAATTAATACTAAATTGTTACTATTTTAAGTTAATTTTATATATATAAATTTATAAAAACTTATATTAAATATATTTTTATAAGTTAATTAAAAACTTAAGTGGGTTAATTTTTGGGATTTTACTTGTAAGACCCAGTTTGACTTGAGATTTACTTGGATATGTTTTCTTGAACCCAACTTAAAATAGGACTGTATCGATTTAGATTAATTTCAAGTTGGTTCAATCAAATCATATTGGTCCGGTCCGAGTTTTCAATATTACCCTATTTATTTAGTATATTAATTTATTTTAAAAAAATAAATAAAATTATTAATATAAAATAGAGAGAATATAATTTAGGACATCTACACATGGCTTATATAAGATAAAGATCAAATCAAGAAAATAGCACCATACTAGAATATGCATAAGGAGCACATGAGCTTATATGAATAGGTGAGCCATGCGCACCACCCGTTAACACCCGACATGCTATGGGCTCATGCTTTCGAGGGTGGAGCCTATGGGCAAGTCACGAGGGAAAATAGTTTTTGTCACCTATGGGTGGGTGATGACCATGATCAACAAGTTGTGAGCCCATAATTAAAACTTTTTGTATGTGTTTATCACTCATAAGTGATAAGCACTATTTTTTCATGCTACATGAGCGGGGCCCATTTGCAGCTATTAATTTCTCTAGTCAGAGCGAGGACAAAGACTATGAGACTAAACTCGATTAAGTAAAATTCAACGATTTCATCATCAATTTACCATTTAAAAACATGGCATATGTAGAAGATCAAAATATACTAGTCTATACTACATAAAGCACCATGCCCATTAAAATGGCATCTAATACCCCCTCTCCTCCAAAATTGATTGAGACGTGCTCAATAGTTAGACTAATTGATTTGTTAAGGGATAGATGTGTAACTTCACTCTCTAACAAGAAACTTTACCACTTTTGTTACGATTTACCCTCTACATTTTTGTATGATTTTTTATGTATTCTTGGGGGTCAAAATATTTTCTTCAGGGATTATATTTAGTATACATTAGTTAGAGGTTGCTTAAATATGTTATAACCCACCCGTAAGATTGGGTCTGACCTTCAAAGTCTATTACAATTAGAATTTAATTATTAGTTATAATATTTTAAAGTAATTAAGAGTTTATTTTTATTAGGTTTAAAATAACGTTCGAGGCCCATTCTAATTAGGAGTTATATTAGAGTTCTTAGTTAATAGTTAACAAATATGTAAGGGTTATGCCCTATTCATCATTCACTAGTCAATGAAATATTAAAATTATTTAGTTAATTTAGTTTATCTAATCATAAACACACCATTTCGACACTGTATACACACCCTCCCATGACAGTGAATTTTAAAAACTTACTTCTCATGCCCCATCACACACCACTTCTGAGCCAAACTTGATCCAAGGAGGAAGCAGCCTGCAGCACAACAAGGGTTGGAGTTGAAATGCAGAAGATTAACCATCATTGGGTGAACACACAATACGGAGTAGTGCACAAACACTTTGTATAAGAACAAATAGAGCATGAAGGACTACTAATTAAAGTATTAATCCACTCATCACCTACATCCTCTAGTTATAAGATAAAACATCCCACACATGGCTAAAATAATGGTCTAAGCCAACCATGGCTAACAAAGTGTGATATAAAGTCAAGAGTATAAATTCAACATCAACTAACATAACAAAGCATCTTCAACTAGACAACCATGCATCAAGTGCACCACTCTCAATGTCCGATGCCATCCTCGCACTCAACAAAGAGTCCATCCTGTGAACTTGCATAACACGTAGCCCCAAAACAAAACCACCAAACAAAAAGGGGTGAGCCAAAGCTCATCAAAGGTTTTAATATGGAAAATAAACTCAAAATAATAACACAGACATTATCAACCTAACATTTATCACATAATCATTCACTACACCCATTCATTATAGGACAAATCACATATTCATGCCACCTATGCATCACAATAAGACACGTCACACACAGAACAAACTCACGGAGACGGAACGGGGCTTCTGCAATTGCAGACGGACTCTGTTAAACTAGTTAAAAGAAGACGGGAGAGAACAGCGGGAGAAAAAGCCCGAACTTTTTTTCCCACCTCTCACACCTCCTCCTTCCTGATCGATCGTCGCCGCTGGAACCGAGGAAGTCGCAGCGCCTCCCTCTTGATCGACAGCAACCAAATCGCCGCTAGAAAAAGCCCAGACTTTTTTCTTGCCTCTAACACCTCCTCCCTCCTGATCAACCGTCACTGCCAGAACTGAGGAAGTCGTAGCGCCTCTCAAATATCTCTTCCTTTGTCTCTCATATCATTGTGTTTTTGCATTGATTCCTTTGCACTCTTCACATAGATGGAAACCTCTCTCAAAACCTCGTTAACACTCCGTCTCGATTACCCTCATTCAAAAGAAGACCGGGAGACCAGCTCTTTTCCTGCCTTCCTCTGCCCAAGCCGGCCGCCCCGTCCCTCTTGCTCCTCCTCCCTCTTGATTGACCGCGATGATTGGGCATGCTGGGAAGGAGCTTTGGTGCCATCACAGCCAGGAGCCAGAGGCACCCTCCCTTAGCCAAATTTCCGCCACCCAAATCACCGATGCCCCTAGCCACCCTCCTTTTCCCCCTCCGGCAGACATGTAGTGATGAATGAAGAATGAAGTTGATGAATGAAGAAGAATTCAGTTCAGAAATTCAGAAAAAAAATATAAAACAGAGAGTTTTTAGAAGCTTGTCGTCGAATAGTTTGAATAGATTTTAGAATGAAGGGGCAATTCTGTCAATCACTAATGAGAGGTTTAGACCACCGTTGAAATGAGTTGTGGGGACATGGATAATTTGGTCTTTTGAGTATGACTAATTGAGTCATTAATGCGGTTAGTCATCTCCTTCATGAGGCTTCGGAATGAACAATGTTTTTTTAACAGAGTTTTATAACAGGGTGATTAAGAGAATTAATTTTGATAATCACCCAGGAGATAAATGCATATAAATACGAGGGAAACCAATTGGAGAGGGGACTTTTGAAATTTGAAATTCCAACTGAAAGTTAGAAGGTGGAGCTCCATCTGCTCGTGGTTGAAGCGTCTTCACTCCCAAGCTTTGGAGTTTTCTTCAGTTTCTGAGAGCTAAGTGTAGCTCAAATTCGATTTGTATTGTTCTGTTTGAAGTTTGTATTTCCAGTTTGAACTGTATACAAATTTACTATGAATCTGAGATTTGTAATACAAATTGTTTATTGCTGAGAAATCTTTGTTTCTGAATTCAGTTGCTATTATTAGTTGTTTTGGAATTGGAATTAGTACTTTGATTTTCAATTGTCACGAATTGGAAATGACAAATTGTACTGTTTGGATATTTTTATGAGAATTCAAAGTTTGATTGCATCAAAAGTCCCTGGATTTTGACCTCTTGCATTGTCGACGACCAAAAGGCCCCATCTTGTGTCGTGCCTTAGCCACAACTGTGCTCCATTCCTGTGAAAAGCAGCCGCCCACCTTTCCCGATTCACATCTTCCTTCTTGTGCTCACCACACGTCCAGCCGTCCGTTTGAACGAAGTTACTCTGCCAGCGACGGCCTTCCAGCCCCAACATCTCGGTCCTCCCACGGGTAGCTGCTACTCTCCTTCTTCCTTCCAAACCTCCTCTTATTCCTTGTCCCTGACATGAATTGCAGTTGAATTGTGTTATAACCCATTTAGAAGGCTTATTAGTAGTTTATTTTATTAATAGTTATGTAATTAGGGACTTACTTGTAATTTCTATTTAATTAGTATTAATAGGCTTTTAGGTTAGTGTTTAGGCCTGTTTAGGAGTTCTATTTAATGTAAGGGCTACGCCCTAATTTCAACTAGAGAATGAATTAGTCTTTTGGTTATCTTCCTTCTCGTCGTCTGATCTAACCTATTGTCTTGATTCCTTCCCTTTCGTCCAAACTCTTCTCTTAAACTCTAATCCTATTCTCCTCTTTGTCTAGCCCTCCCTATCATCCCTTTTCAACCCTACAATTTCCTCTAATATTCACCCGTAGATCTGACGATTTACAACAAATTGAAATCTCAACTTCTAACGGTGTCGTATGTATTTTTTCTAGTGCCAAACTGTTGTATGTGGGATGTATAATTCAACCATTGGAGATTTTTTTTCATATAATAATGAATTTTCTTATTGGTTGGTGGCAGAGATTGGATTTTTCTCGTGCTTATGATTGATTTGTGTTTTTCTATTGCTTCTATGATTGTTTTGATGGATGAATTACATGGATGATGGCATAATTGTTTCAAATGAAAAGTTGGATGTTTGTGAGGTTGTCAAATGTTGTGCTCTTTTACAAATTTGTGAATTGTCTTTCACTAAGGATGATGACTTTAGTCCTCTAGTAAATATGAGCAAAGATGGGCTTTGCTTGCTAAGAAATATATGAATACCTTAAAAAAAGTAAGAAATTAAAAAATAAGAAACAAAGCTAGAAAAGTAAGCCACATGAAAAGTATATGGAGTTAAACAAAAAATCTAAGGAAAATAAGAAGGATGTCCCATGCTTCAATTGTAATAAAACGATTCACTTTTCTTGTGAAAGTCTAGAAGATGACGAAAATGATAAGAAACATAGTAATGGTAAAATAAAAAAGAAGTACAAGAAGAAAAATAAGGCATATAAAGAAAAAGGATGAGAAGTCCACCACCATGCTCCTATTAACACAAAAGGTAGATATCTGCCGTAAGTATATATGTGTATGTGGGGTAAACTGACTAAAATAAAAAGTGGTAAACTCTTTATCCAAAGAAAAAATTTCAAATAGCAGCTATAGCAAGGTCGTTAAGAAATGACATTGAAGAAGAGATACATATTACACAGCCTTCTTCATTTGCATTATCAATGGGTGTTAAGTACAATTTTTCAAACAGGATATAATGTAAGTTTAATCATTAAAATATTAAAGGATTAATTATTAAAATATATTTTTATCATTTAAATAATGTTTTTAAAGATGTTGATAATCCTGCATCACTTTTTCTACAACAAAATCTTATATCAAGTTTTGATGGGACAAAAAAATGGTCGCACCTAACAATGAAGGACTTTTGAGTGTGTCCAATGTCGTAAAATTTTATTTAATATAGAGATTAGTGTGAGAAAATTATTATCTTTTATTAATGATGGTCTGCAAATGTAAACGTGGTCCGCAGCAAACAGGGACTGTATTACGTTTCTTCCTTCCGAGATGCTAACATGATCTCGCACTGAGGGACCCAACTGATGAACCATGCTTGCAAGCTCCACGCGCAACTTATCAAATCGGGCCTCCACTGTGATCCCCTCCTGCTAAGGCCCATCCTCACTTCCTGCGTCAACAACGTCCTATTTGCGTTGCCATACCTCGTTTCCATCTTCGACTCCCTCCCCGCCCCAGACACCTTCGCATGGAACACCATTATTCGCGCCAACATAAACGATGGCTCCTTTACGGAAGCCATGAAACTGTTTGTGAAAATGCGCCAGAGAGCCAGTTCTCCCGACCATTATACCTTCCCTTTTGTCCTCAAAGCATGCGCCAATCTGACCTTGATCGAAGCCGGACGACAAGTTCATGGCGTGGCTATGAAGCTGGGAGTAGGTAATGATATCTTCGTCCAAAATGGTCTCATCAGCATGTATGCCAATTGTGGCCTCGTCGTTGACGCTTTAGATGTGTTTGAAGGAATGCGCGACAGAGATTTGGTTTCATGGTCGACGCTTATTACCTGTTTCACGAATAATGGTCACTTTGAGGAAGCTCTGGGGGCATTCAAAGAGATGCAGATGAGGACCGAGATTGAACCAGATATGGTGACAATGGTGAGCATAATTTCGGCTATTTCGAGCTTGGGAGCTTTGGAATTGGGCAAGTGGGTGCATTGTTTTGTTGAGAAGAGTGGGTTTGGTATCACCGCCTCTCTTGGCACAGCTTTGATAACAATGTACTCGAAGTGCGGGTTCATGGAGGGATCGGTTAAAGTGTTTGAGAAAATGAGTAAGAGAAACTTACTCACTTGGACTGCGCTAATTAAGGGGTTGGCGGAGCATGGCCGGAGTAGAGATGCTGTGGCAACATTTTATAAAATGAAAGAATCTGGTCTCCAGCCAGATTATATCACATTCATCGGAGTTCTGTCTGCTTGTAGTCATGGAGGTCTTTTAGAAGAAGGCTGGGATCTTTTCAACAGCATCAAGAGAGATTTTGGCTTTGAGCCAGGGATTGAGCATTACGGATGTATGGTGGATCTTCTGGGGCGAAAAGGTTTGATAAACGAAGCTTTCGAGTTTATGGAGGGAATGGCCATTAGACCCACATCAATCCTATGGAGAACTCTGCTTGGGGCTTGTGTTGCCCATGGCAATATCAAAATGGCTGTGCAAGTAGCTAGAAAAGTACAGGAGCTTGATCCGTACCATGACGGAGACTATGTTCTTCTTTCAAATGCATATGGTGTCACTGGAGCATGGACTGAGAAAGCTGGAGTCAGAAATTTGATGAACGTGAAGGGAATAAGAAAGGAGCCTGGATGTAGTTTGATTGAGGTTGATCAAGTCATCCACGAATTTGTCGCTGGCGACGACACTCACCCTCGGTCATTAGAGATCAAAGAAATGCTGAAATATGTGCTAGATCGTTTAAAAGCTGCTGGATATGACCCAGACATATCCAATGTTTTATTTGATATTGACGAGGAGGAGAAAGAAGAGAGCTTGAACTTCCATAGCGAGAAATTGGCAGTTGCATTTGCACTTATCATGTTTAAGGTCGACCATGGGAAGACAATCAGAATTGTGAAGAATCTTAGGATATGCCGTGACTGCCACTCTTTTATGAAGCTTGTTTCAAGGGAATTTGCCAGAGAAATCATTATCCGAGACCGGAATCGGTTCCACCATTTTAGAGATGAATCATGTTCTTGCAATGATTATTGGTGATTTATGTTGCTTTAAGCTTGTAATAAATTGTATGTCAAAAGTCCCTCGTATATGATCTAATAGAAATTGAAATAAGGTTCGGAGTATAGATTCTGGTAAAATTACGTTTGTGTTTGTTCTTTCTGTAATGTGAGTACATTGGATAAGGACATATTGTCCTTAATCACCGTCCCCCACCAGGCCTCCTGCTGGCATTAACCTCCCCCCGGCTGCTGAAAAATCAGGGCTGAGGGCTTTCTCCCCAGGTCCCGGCCTATAATCATACTGCCCCACGCCGGGACCTTGCCCACCTTCCCCCTTGACCCCTTCAAACCATTGGGGTTTTGTCTTTCTCCCCAAGTCCCAGGCTTCCTACGATCCCAGCCTCCCCTGCCACCAGTCTTCCTCCCAATCCTGGTCCGCTGCCACCGGCTTTCCCCCCAACCCTGGTCCCCTGCCAACGGTCTTTCAATCCAAGCGCTGTCAGGTCCTATGTCAGCACAAAACAACATTAACCCAATGATATGAACACGGAAGTAAAAACAAATCTCCTGCAGATACCTTGACAGAGGGGCTTGGAGATGAGAAGACTATTGATGTAAGAGAAAATATAGAATTTTACATGAACGCGAGTAAAAGTAAGAAAATTTACTAAATAACAAAATAGATGGGGTAAAATGAAATTTAATTTAATATTTTTAGGGGCAGAAATTTTTACGAGTGGTAGAACTATTGCAAATGTTTTCAGACATGAGGTGTACTGTACACTGACTAAACGAGAGATAAATTTTGCTTTGCTTGTTTCACTGGTAAAATTTATTTATTTCCTGATATCTGCATATCAATGTCTTGGATTTCTAATAAAGAAATTGCTTCATGCAGTTATATTGTTTTTAACACAAACTAACTAGTTAACAGCCACTTTGCTCTGAACGAATTGAGCTGCTCCACTCCAGCACTTCCGCTTCTCAGCATCATACGCCAGCACTCACTAGTCAATTCATCCTTTCTCCACGGAACCATTGAAAAAAAAAATTGAATACCTGCAGCTAACCCCCATACACTCGTGATAAAAAAAATTCCTTTTTACCCCGCCTGTTTATTTTCAGAAACAAAGACAAAGAATAACACTACTATGCTTGGTTATTTTTGTGACTCAGCTCTCGTTGCCTGATTTCCGGCTGTTTTTCTCCTCAATACCCGACTGAGCAAATCTTTTTCTTAAGACTTCAAAAACTCCTTCCATGGGAACACCCATACTTTGTAGCAGAACCAAGAAATGGTACATCAAATCTGCTGCTTCAGATGCAGTCCGAGTCTTCCCTTCATTCATCTCCCATGTTCGACATAACTCATCAGCCTCCTCCCTACATGAGATGGTAATAAGATTAGGACATATGTGGTATTATTCCCACAGCCATAGTGATTAGGGGGAAAAGGCTTTGGGGCAGGAACTTGTCAATTGTCATTAAAGAGGAAAAACTGGTAGAATGTTGAACAATTCTTTTAACCACAAATTGGAAACAGAAAGTTCTTTCCCTAGTCTCATCAGTTCTTAGAAGAACTAAACATCAGCACCAAGTGGATTTCCTCGGCTCCTGAGGCTATTTAGGTTGGGCATGGCATCTAAGATAGATCATATGGTTACTCCAAAGTTAACTATAGCTCTCCGTCAGCATTAACTTATTAGTACGCAATCTCACCTGCAGAGATCAGGTGGCTTTTTTTAAAATAAGGAACAATGTGCATATATATATATATTGACCTCACAGAAGAAACCAATAGTCATACTACTATATAAAGCAAATTGGGCGACTATAGAACTTTCGTTTTAGGACTATTTTACCTATATTTTTACCCTCAATTCCTAATTTATCTATGTTTTATATCCTTATACCGTTTAATACGAGTTTGAGTTGGCATGTGATTTGAGGTTATTATAATAAAATTATTTACTTATATTCTTTTAGATGTCTACCACATGTCAGCCTAATACTTGTTGCTGATATGACGTAACCTTATTTTTTTAGGTTATGTCACTTTTAACTTTGTAATGTTATAACTTACATTTCTGGCTTCAAAATTGCGCGTTCTTAGTATCGTTAGAAAGCTATCGACAAGCTTTATCAAATGAGATCACACATGACTATATTTTCTCAAACTTTTTTGTAAGCCCCACATATAGAGCACACTTCTTGATAATAATTTTTTGTATTTTTGCCCATATTAAACATGTTTGGATTTGCACATTTTTAAAGCCCTTAGAAAACTCCAAAAGAGCTCTATCAAATGAAACCCACGCCATATTGGTCCTAAGTATGATTAACTTGCTCTACGGCACAAAGTCCTTAGACACCATTGCCTTTGCCGACCTATGACGTACTTCCTATGTCCTAAATTAATAGTAACATTTGGTTTTCCAAAATGAACTAAAATGTACTAATTTTAGATCATTTTGAAAAACGAAATGTAGCTATTAATATGAGACGGAGGGGGTAATATTTAGCCTATAAGATTGGACGCACAATTGCCTACTACGAATGTATTTGGGTTACTATAAATCTTGTGCATATAATTTATGATCATTATGATCTTGAAAGCATGTTTTGTAAGGGAGACCTTTGTTCCGTACATAATTTATTTCTAATTTATTTTTTTTGTCTTATCTAGTCTATACTTACTCGTGTAATATGTGTGCATTCTTTCTAGTCATAATAATTGGAAAAAGTTAACATGGGCTCCAACTCACACGTGCCAATGTGACCCTGGGCATTGCGAGCCATCATATTGAGATCCAATGGCACGCATTAATTGAGGGTACCTGCCTGCCCCTAAGTAATGTGTGCTATTTGAGCTTGGGCTCGTATTAATGGGTCTCATAATAATAATAATAATAATAATAATAATAATAATAATAATAGCAATAACAACAACTATAATTATGATAATAATTATAGTAATAACAATTGTAAAAATAACAAGAACAATAACAATAGTAGTAGTAGTAGTAGTCATAGTAATAGTAGTAGTGGACATAGCTTGTACTAAATCGATATTAAAGGGAAGTGAGGGTAATATATATCAGAGGGAAACAACATTTTTTTTACTGAACAGAGCGAAAGAACATAGAATAGACACAACCCAGATAGATGTGAGCCCAACTTCCCGTGAATTATCAATAAGATACACATCAAAGAATGGGAAGTTACAACAAATTCACATTGCCAGGTCCATCAATTAGGATGGGGTGACAACAAAGATAACATAGATAATGATAAAGAGGTTGATGACAAGAATAAAATTTGCAGCACTGCAAGCCTAAAAAAACATAATTTTGTAGATTGGTCAAGTCAAATAGTGTATTTCAGACTATAACCTCTTCTAACCAGAATAGAGTGTTGAAGCGCCAAAACTAAAGATGTTAAAGATCAATAAGCTACGGACTTTCAGTATGTCACATAAAAAAATATCTCCCTAAAATGGGGCCATCACATGTAACCACTGCTTCATGATGTACAGTTGGTGATGTGATTTATTAATGCCAATGCAGAATATATACTACCTCTGTCCCACATTTATAGCTCCATTTGGTTTTGAGAAATGAACAAAAATTAGTTCATTTCAAAAAACCAAATGGAGCTATTAATTTGGGACAAGGAGTATTTCAGAAGGCCAAAGAGTCAGATTTAATTGCTTTAGCAATAGCACAGTTTTCTTCAAAACTTTGATGTCTGTTACTGCTTACATACAGTTGAAAATTATATGTAAACATACCGAATTTTGGAGCATAATAAGTTGCCATCAAGCAATAGCCGCTTTGTCCAAGAAGGCTTTCCCTTTCCTATAGGTAATTCTGCTTTGCGCTTTGCTATGATAGATTCCAAAGTGTATAAAGTAGTCATTGCCAATCGATCTTTGCTGCCCTAGAAAGGAAATGAAAATAAAAACTTTCTTTCAGAAAATCCCCAACACAAAATAATTAAAAACTGAACACAAGCCTTCAGAATTTAATCAATTGAAGGTCCTAGAAAGGACATAAAAATAAAAACTTTCTTTCAGAAAACCCCCGACACAAAATAGTTAAAAACTGAACACAAGTCTTCAGGATTTAATAAATTGAAGGTTAATCAGAAGATCTGAAGAAGGAATCTCAAACCTCCGGATTCTTCAGATAATCTGAAACCGACATGAAGTAGCATGTCTCTGTTCCTGTGTGGCAAGTGGGCCCATCAGGCTTTCCAAGATAAAGTATCTGAAGAGAATATATAATCCTCAATTTAGTCCTACCAAAAGGGAGGAAAAGTAAAAAGTATGCAAACAACATTTAAAGGATAACTCACAGAATCACGATCGCAATCAAGAAAAATGTCTTGCACATTTATGAAATTCATGGATGTCTCCCCTTTTGTCCATAGCGAGGACCGCGAACGGCTGTAGAATGTCGCCTTCCCGGAATTGATGGTGGTTGCAAGGGCTTCTCTGTTGGCAAACCCTTGCATCAGAATGGCTCCAGTGTCCACATTTTGTGCAATAGCTACAGCCAAACCTTTCTCATCCCATTTTACATTATCTAACAACATTTGCACCTAAATCATTCCCACATATTCCAACTCATGTAAACAGATGCCTCCAATAGATATTAAGCACAGAAGAAAAAGAAAATATTACCAAGGAAAAAGTTAATACGCGTAGAGTCTCATATTAAAAAACATGTGCCCGCTGCGATGGCTTGCGTTAGATCAAGGGAGGGAGCGGGTGATTCAAACCCACCTGCCCCTAAGTAATATGGGCTGTGTTATCCTGAAAGCATCCAGCGCACACAGCGCATATAAATGGGACTCTATTACCAATAAAACATATAAGAGAGGTCTAAATCCAACTGAAACCAAGATATTGAACAAGTAGCCAGTAGAATGCTACTTCCACACCACCTCTTTATTCACAAAGAGGACTACATCTCACAAAATTAAGACTTTAGGAGATTATAATTTCTTGTAGAAAGATCCAATGGAACAGATTAAAATGTCCAAACAACTATTTTGAATTAGCGTCCTTCGTTATGAACAATCTGAACAATTCAAAGAGATAATGTAACTAGAACACAGAAAGTTCCAATCCTAATCTGGCCAGCCGCAACAAATCACCACCTTTTTCATGATTCCGTCGAGAACTACGAGAACCTCACAAACTAAGAGCTAACGATTTGGAGTACCTGCGATGATTCACTTCCAACGTTTGGTCCACCATCCGGAGAAGCAAAGACCAAAGATTTACTCTTTCCAGTGCTCAGAAGGTTGTCTACGGAACGCAAGAAGAAGGGTGAAGGTCTATTCCCCGCAGCGAGCCTCGGAGACGGGAGACAGCAAAAGGAGGTGGCCGCCATGAATGCGCGTTGAGACTGTTTGAAACTGTGGGAAAGGGGGGAAACGGGAAATGATCTTTGTGAAAAGGTATAGCCGAATATAAATGAGAGTTTCTACACAGTTTGGTTGAAGACGGAAGAGTTGAAGCGAACGAGAAAGTACCAGAGAGAATAAGGCAGGTAAGTGAGCGGCTGCGAGTGAGCGGTCGGGCTGGTGGTGACGGGGCTTCAGGGAGACGGCGAGCCAAAGAGAGGGAGAGATCAGACAAGGAAGACGGGGAAGATGGTGGTGGGCGGCGGCTGACAAGGCAGTGGTGAACGGCTGGGCTTTCAGTGGGAAAAAACGGGGTCAGCTCGCGGCGGCGCGGGAGAGCGAGTGATCTTTTGGAGACAAATCAGGAAATAGGATACCAGAGCTGAAGACTGAAGAGGTCGACTCCAGCCGAGAGGAGTAGGGCTGGGACCGGGCGAGGTCGGGTTGGGCCGAAGCTTAGATCGGCCCCCTTGCCGCTAAGCCTATTTTTCGGCTCGGCCTTAGGTTGGCTTTCAAATGCCCGGCCCTAACCCGGCACTTAACTAGTTAAGGCTAGGCGGGAAAATGATATATTTATATTAAAAATTTATAATAAAACTTCTCACGTAAATTTTGATTGGATTGATAAGTGAAGCCATGTGGACTTTATGTGTGGCTTATTTGTTAAGTTAAATTAAAACTTATGTGTAAGTTTTTATAGGTATTTTTTATGTGAAAATATCACTATTCTTTTTTATTTTATTTTATATATTTTAAATAAAACTTATAAACTTAAAAATCCCTTAATTTTTTTAAAAACATATTATATTATATTATCCTTTTTCTTTTCTATTTTAGCCTATTTAAGATTATAAAATAATAAAAAAATAATATTTTGTATACTTGAGGGTAGGTGGAATGAGCTTTTTGCCCCTTAGCCATAGCCCGGCCCTAACATACATTTTTACGGCCATGTAGGGTTAGGTTAGTGGGCTCATCTTTAAAAGTTTCACCCCTAAAAGGGTTTAGATATTTATGGGTAGGAAGTTTTATATATGGGAGTATATAAAAAATAAACAAAGTTTATATTGGCACATAATCACTATAATTTATGCAAACAAGGACATAATTCATGATGTAACTTAACATGATTCTAAGTTTTTTTAACAACTCAATCCACTCTCCTCTTCTTGTACTACGAGCGCCCCTTTGACACACCCCCTTTTGTCTGTCCATGACATTCTAGCTACAATATGGTCTCCCTAGTAGCTATGACAGCTAAAGCCACAAGAACCAACATTAGCTATGGCCCAAAACCTAGTCGTGGTCCTATGTCATGGGCAAAGAGGTCAAGGACTGAGCCGAAGTTAGAAGGCCATGGTGAAAAAGAGGGACAATGTTAATGGGGTGCACCGGAGGTCAAGTGGTAGTTGGTGGTGTTGAGAGTGGAGGAAGAAGAGGGAGTGGGATAGGGGTTAAATCATCTTAAAAGTGAACCATAATTCATAATATGTTCTATTGAAACTTAAATAATAGGGGTGATCCATAACTCATAATGTGTTCGATTGCATCTTAGGGCATAGGGCTAAGTGCCTATTTTCTTAAGTCATAGGGGTTAGCGTCATTTCACCGTAATCCATAGAGGTCAAGCGCAATTTACGAAATCAGCCTTCTCCAATTGTCCTTTGGTTTCAAGGACATGATCCTGGCCACTACTAGGATGGTCTATTAAACACAATCAATCGGGCGATTGATTGGCTTTATTGATTGTCTTCGCTAGCATTCAATCACACATATGAAAACATGGTTTTCCACCAAATTACAGGCTCTCATTTCGTTTGGAGTCAATACTTGATTCATTTAGTATACAAGGTTATATTTTTGCCCTGATGGTTCATATGAAAAACAAGATAAATTGTGCCATAGTATAGTTGTTGGTAAATTTTTGCCTTATAGTACTTTGAATAGTATGTGTAGTCGTCAATGGCCTACTCACACACAAAGCTATAACATATTGGCACAGTAGGTCAATACTTCTACTTTGAAACAACCCACTTGTGCATGTCCTAAGATCAAGATTTATATGATCATTGTATGTTGATGATTTCGTGTAGGACACATGTGTAGCTATAGGATGGCATGCAAGTTCTCGTGCTGAATCACAAGCCACATGAATTTCACTTTCAACCCGTGATGTTAACGTCTCAACCCACTTTTCTAATCTTATATGTCGTATGTAATTCATCTTCTGAATCTTCAACTGTATTCCTTCAATGACAACCACAACTGGATACTCACAATGGGTGGTTATCATTGAGTTTAACTCTTGCACCCATTAGATGTTTTGATATTATATCTCTTAGTGGGAAATTATACATCAGCCCATTTCTTCTTAGCTATCTTTGTTAGCCAAGTGTCTATGGATATTTTCCTTGTATTCTGGTCAACTTCTGTTCAAAACCATTCATTTGGCCAGCCCTAGTAGTTAAGAAGAAGTGAGGGTATAGGCCTTGGTCCTCGAATTTTGTGTGCATGTTTCGTGAGATGACACATGCAAGAACCATGAACTGAATGTGGGAAAACCAAGGGTACCTGCATAAGGATTGATGGGTGACAATTGGATGGCAAGCCCTTCTACATATCCTAATGCACTGCTCAAATTTATCGGCACCCAATTCCATGTTATATTATTTTCAAACTCTTCAATAGCCAATGCCAATGGATATAAATGGTTGTTAGTGTCAAAACCCAAACCAAAAACAAGGTCCATCTCTATCGTCCCTTCAAATGTCTTCTGTCAATTGTGATGACCTCACACATGTACCTCATGAAATGCTTAACACATATTCCAAAAGCAACAAAACATCTTTTGAAAGAGTTGTCTAGAGGGTCGTAGTTGATCCTTGTCGTGATGCTGAAGTTTGCCTTCTTAAGATCATGTAGATATGCAAGAAGGTCTCGATATGATAATTCAAATGTTCCTCATAATTTCTCAATAGCCATTTTTGTAGCCCTACCCATGATTTTTGTGTTTTATTCTAATGCATTTAGTTAATAATTTGTCTATTATTATTAGTCTTCTTGTTGTTCTTGTGTTGAGTTACATTGTCCTCAGCATGTCGACGAACTCCTTTGACAATGATAGTCTTACTGAGTGGTAAACTTAGAAAAGTAGCAACAAAGATAAATGTAAATTATATTTCAACTTTTTATAAACAAGAAATTTCTATCGATAAGTATTGACATGTCGATGCCAACACTAGTGAATCATTGGACCACTCTCGGTAAGGTTCAACACGTCAGTGATCTGGATGTATTTTATTGACAGGTTCAAAACTACAAAAGGAAGCGGTTTTGTATAGGTTTTATGATAATTATACACCAGAATTTAGTTATTATTCCCTCATATAAATACCTTTGATATCCCTTGACTCAAATCTTTTGGAAATAGGACTTTGGGTTGAATACGAAAGATTAAGGCACGTTAAAGTCCAAAAGAAGAGGGAATACAACTAAGTTTGTGGAGACCTTTGTATTCGGTGAAGAAAAAATGTTGGATTACTAACCTTGTTATCATGATTTTGTTTTGAAGTGAATTTATGAGATGAGTTATAAGTATCACTTAACATGAAAGCATGTAGAAGATGAATTTTGAGATTTTCATCATAAATGTGCATGTGAACGTAAGTACTCATTTTTTATGATCATTTGATAGTATGAATCATTAATTGTCATTGTGGGAAGGTGTTGTGAGGGAAGGCTTGCATTAAAGCATGATTTGGAGTGATTTTGGGAATTTGAAACAATTTCTGTTGTCTCTTCCAATCATCGACATGACCAACAATATGTCGGTGATGGCATAGGTGAAAGGAGAGAGATGACAATGTTGGCACTGATTTAATTAGGTGCATTAGTGTGCAACTAGTTAGTCATCAGTGGTGAAGTTGACACTTCGGTGTGGAGTCAATGAGGTGGGTTATTCCAGCCAACCCACTATTGGTGAGGGTTCGACACGTCGATGGGTTGCCAATGGGCATTGATAACTTGGTCGACACATCTATAACTCTACCGATAGTAAGTCGGTGTCAAGTATTTTCAAGCATGAGTTATGAGGTAATGTATTCTATTATTAAGTATTATAATGACATGATTTTTAGTGCTTATGAATGTATGTATATGTTATGATGAATATGTTGATATTGGTAAATGTGCCCATTTGTGTATATGTATCCTTGTATTGGATTGTACCCTAGACTATTGGCATTCGACATAAGGTTGTGAATTCTTAGTGTCATATCAACGTCTCAAGTGAGTCATTTAGCCACGTAGACAGAAAAGTATGGTATAAAATAGGATCATGATCTTTCGGCTCCCAATGGGAGGGAGTTATATAGAGCTGCTCCCCTGACATAGGAGTTAGGTTTGAATGGACGAGTATTAAAAGATAATTAGTCTAGTGCAGTGTAGTATAAGAGGTTTCGACTATCATGGTAGTTGAGATCTCGACCATTTGAGTTCATAAGCCCTTGTGGGCCTTAGCTTTATGGTGTGGATGGGGCGGGCAGGTTTCAGAAAAATTGAGGTTGGATTATTAGTAGTCTATGAACTAGTGAGCGAAGAGGACTCCTATACATGGCTACCGTGTCATAGAGAACCTTTATGTCTTACACTTAGAGAGAAGTTGACTTATAAGTGTGTCCATGGTAACATAATTGATTATGGTTTAAATGTTTGGAAACATGTTTATATATGTATTATTGTTTACTTATTCTTATATCTCAATTGGAATGTTTGTGTAATGATAATCATGTTTATTTATGTTTGTGGAATGATGATCATGTTTATTTATTTATGGATGTTTTACTTTTACTTGGTACTTATAATATTCGAGAATTTGCTAAATTCCTTATACTTGCCACATGGAGATAATGAGTTTGACCCTTAGGTATTCTTAGGATAATAACTTCCTCTATATGTAGTATTTGGATATGAAACTTTTTTATAACAAGTTAGACATAAAGAACTTCATAGAGTTTCTACAATTACATAAATTGAAGAACATATTAATCGGAGTTTGTATGAAGAATTTATGATTGTCCAAAATTGGGACTTGGAGCAGTCAGCAGTTACTGTCTCCAGGTTCATAGGCATATCAATGTTTAGCGATGGTTACAGGCAGTTTTATGATTTCACTCAAAACCACCAAGTTTAACGGTTTTAAACTAAAACTTGATTCTATTTCTCCTATTCAGATTCAACTTCGAGCAGATCCTTTAAATGCTTAGCTTATCAAGGAAGAGAAAGAAGCTCAAGTTAATCTATTGAAGGAGGAAAACATTCAGGAGAGTTTTTATCATCAAAAGTCTAGGATCCAGTAGCTTAAAGAAGGGGATAAATGTACCCGATTCTTTCATGCTATGGTGGCTTCCCATAGTGTTAGGAATTCCATTCATGAAGTTACTACTTCTAATGGCTCGATTTTGCATAGCCCTAAAGATATTGGTAAAGAGACGGAATTTTTTTTAGAAATATATTCACTCATTCTACAAGCGGCCAACCCTCTTTTATTCCTTTTAGAAGGAAACTAAATGATATGCAGGCTTCTAATATGACAAGACCAGTGCATGGAGAAGAAATCAAAACAGTTATAATGCTCTCTCCAAATAATAAATCTCTAAGGCCAGATAGTTTTAGTGAAGAATTTTTTGTTTATTTCTGGGATATTGTTGAGGATGATGACGTCAAAGCAAGTAGTGATTTCTTTGCTAATGGTATGTGTCGTGCCCCGGGATTTTTAAAAGCATATAAATTTTCTTTTCATAAAAATATCGAAGTTTTATCCGGGCCTGAAACTGGAGCCGCTCGCCTTATGCGATAATAAAATAATAATATTCCCAGGAGCTACGGTCCATGTACAAACACACAAGAGAAAAATAATAAAGAGAGTTCTTACTCGTTTCGGTGCGGTTGAAATCCTTGAAATCTCATCGATAAAACTTCGGAGTAGGCCCGTCTACCCACATACTAAGCTTCGTCAAATCCTGCAAAGTCTGGGGGGTGGTGAGTATTTTAAAATACTTAGTAGGGGAGTTTATACTATCAGGCATGAATAAACACATGGTAGTTTGACAACACATATCATATATAATATTTTTCAATGAAAACAGGGTGTACCTCCCACCCAAAAACCATCCCTAGAGCTTCTTCCTACGTATCGAAGATGCTACTAGGGTTTGCAAGCTCTCACGGCTCGGTACAAATGTCCCAAACATATATATATATATTAATAGGAATTTTGCTGCGGGTATAAAGCTCTCACAGATCATCTCAAAATATTTCGTGCTTGTAGATAGAAGAGCCACCCGTGCTCATGGGGCACCGGGATCTAGAGAGTAGAGAGTCTTCCCATGATACTCTCTACCCTAGCGCGCGTAGCCTTAATAATTGCCCTTCGTTAGGGGCGAATCAGGGATCTTGCCCTTCGTTAGGGGCTCACCAGGCTAAATTAGGTACCGTGCATCCGATTCTGAACCGGATTAATATTGTGCCCTTAACTAGTCAACGGCGCTCTATAGGGGCGCCCAACAATAGCTCCGGACAACCAAAACACTCATGAGTCCCAGACTCAATTAAAATATCCTAGAGTTCCCAGACTCCAAAAAGGGCTATTTTCTTTTAAAACATTCTATCCCAATGTTTAACCTTTTGAAAACGCTAGCTCCGCCTCTACAAGTCATGGGAGTGTCACTCTCAACGACTACAAAGGCAAGGTTGGTTACTCATTCCAATGAGACAGTTACCCCTTCTTTGTCCCGCTTCAGTGACTCGATCACCATGCTTATACATCTTTTCAAAAATAAACTTGAGAACCTTCCTTTCAACAAGGATGAGTCCTCTAAAACCGTCTTTCAAACATACTATATTCATTCGCAATGAAAATAGTGGCGAGGCTAGTTTGTCTCTATTTCACACACTCCACTGTGTATAATTTATATTAAAATCCTCGGATAAACATTCGATCAAACTATGATATGTGAGGCAATCGTAAAGCATGTAGTATAAAACATATCCGCTTCCAGCGGCAATCATTCAACTAATCGACTATACATAATAGCATACGATATATAAAACATATTCTATCTCAACGATTAACCATTCGACAGATCGAATATATATGCAGAAATTATAAATCATAACTTGAAAGTAATCTCTAACGCATAGCATGTGAGAGTCATATAAATAGTAAGTTAAAAAGACAACCAAAGTTTAAAATCATGCCATAAGAAAGGCTAAAAGCCCCTACCTCGCTCTCTGTGCGAATTCGAAGACAATACACCGGATACCACGCACTTGGACGTCCATTTCTGGGGTTCTGGAGGTCTCCAACCAGGAAAATAACCCCGTCATGACGTCCGGAACGCTCGATTTAGGTAAGAACGCTTCTCGAACGGAAGAAAATGGACTTAGATCGACTCCGTAAACTCTTTTTCCGTGCCCGTAGGCTCCGGACAGAATCTCTCTTTAACCTAGAACACTTTTCCCTCTCCGTACCCGTAGGCTACGGACAGAACCTCCCCTTAGCTCGGGACATTTTTCTCACAATATGCCCGTAGGCGATGGACAGAATCTCCCCTTACCCGGACACACTTTACCCCTCACGCGCCCGTAGGCGGTGGACAGAACTTTCCCTTACACGAAGATATTTCCCCCATATAGGATTGCTAACTCGAGGAATGGATGCTTCCATTGCGTAGAACACCCTCGATTTAACTAAGAACGCTTTTTGAACGGAAGAAAATGGACACAGAATGACTCCAGAAACTTCTCCGGAAAAATGAATTGAAACATTCAATTTATAGGAAAAACCCGCGAACCGACGACGTACGCGCGCTCGTGCGCGCAACACGTGTCAGGCCATAACAGGTCGAAAAAGCGGCACCGCCGTACTGTACACACGCGCGGTGCGCGCGTTCGCGCGGACCCGCCGCGCGTCAGACGCGCGTTGTTCTGCGAGGCGCGGCTCGGCTTCAGCCGCTGGCGTCAGCAGTGACGCCAGCTAATTTGTCCGTTTCTGAATATTTTAATAATATTTTATTATTATTTTAATCAAATACAATTCCAACTTCAAAACACGATAACTTCTTATCCCGAAGTCGGAATTGCACGTTCTTAGTACCGATGGACTCGTATCGACGAGCCTTTCGAAACTAGACCCCACATGGGTAGTTTTTCTCACACTTTCAAAGTAGGTCCTGCCCATGTGGCATGCTTCCCGAGGTCGTAACTTTCGCTCCCGACCTCCGTTTCATACATTTTTATGTTCGTTACGCTCATCTCACCGAGCTCTATCATACCTAAATATAAACTCTCCCAAAAATATGCCTCTAAATAATTTAAAATAATTAAAAACTCATAAAATAGTTTTATTAGAGGCAAGAAATCATAACGTAAATTCGCGGTCATTACAGTATGCTCCTCAAGCCATGAACAATTTATTTATCACTCTCATTCCAAAAAGCCTAATGCTAAGAGCTTTGATGAATTTCGGCCTATCTCACTCTGTAACTTTATTTACAAGGTTATCTCTAAAGTTTTTGCCAATCGTCTTTCTACTGTGTTGCCTTCCCTTGTGAGCTCTAATCAGTTTGCCTTTGTCAAAGGTAGGCTAATTAGTGAAAATATTTTGTTAGCGCATGAACTGGTGCATAACTTCCATCTTAAGGGAGGATAGAGGAAATTTTGTATTAAAGTTGATATTCGGAAAGCATTTGATAAACTCCATCTGGACTTCATTCTTTATGTGCTAAAGGAGTTAGGTTTTAATACTATATGGTTGAATTGGATTCCTCAATGCATCTGCACTCCCCAGTTTAGTGTGCTCATTAATTGATCCAACTTTGGATATTTTAAAAGTGAATGTGGATTGAGACAGGGCTGCTGTAACGCCCCGACCTGAGCCAGGCCCAAAAAATCACTAATAGAAAATTTTCTCTTTCCTTAAACCAAGAATCATCGTCTGTGTGCGAGAGGTATAACGTTCGTCTATGCACTACGGAGCTTTAAGGCTTCCCCATACGTAGACTTAGGTTGTAACGAACACATACACACAACGAAGCTTCATAATTTGTTGCGTGTAAAACATAATAAAACATATATTTATAATTAATTTGGATCGGGCCAATGTTGCCTTGTCGTTGGTTGCCTACGTACGTATTAGATATAATTCCAATACGATCGGATCTGAATGTAGTTCTGCCTAACGGCTACTACATACATCAGACATCACAAAATTATATATGTTAAAATACGTATATACTAATATTCAATCGGAGTTATGCAAAAACCGATAAAACACCGACACTACACATCTCGCTCTATCACAAAGCGAGATCAATCACATTTACACGTCTCGCTCTATCACTAAGCCGAGACCGAACACACACCACATGTCTCGCTCTACAAAAGAACGAGATGAAACATATTCATAGGTCTCGTCTACCACTGAGTCAGGACTAAAAACATACCACATGTCTTGCTCTATCACTGAGCCGAGACCGAACACACACAACACATGTCTCGCTCTACCCTAGAGTGAGACAGAATATAGCAAGTCACATCAAAGCATAGCAGATTATAATACAAAGAATCATGACATATCACATATCCTAATTTAGCACATGCAGCTCTATAATTTAAACTGGAGGTCAGAAATGATTACTCTCCTCATGTCTCGTAAGGTAGCGGTATTCGGAGTTGCTCATTCCTTCTGAGCGTCCTCCCCTTCAGATCTGAAGACAGTAGATGGAGCTTCCTCTAGCCTCCATATGTTCCTCATCTTGCACCGAAAGACTACGTACAAACGTTCTCCTTATCGGAGACTCTTCTAATTTTCTGCACCCGTGGGCGGCAGACAAAACCTTCCTTAGTCGGGGATGTTCCTCACACATCATGGATATTTAGTGGAAGATAAAGCCTCCCCTACTATGGATTACTTCTCTTGTTGTGGCCCAGCAACTTTGGACAGAACCCAGTCTTGCTCCGGTGCTCGAGGATGACGGGCATGATCTTTCCTTGTCTCGGGGCATTTTCTCTTTATACGGTCACCAATTCAAAAAATGGACCCCTCCATTGCGTAGGACACACTCAATTTAGTCAAAGATGCCTCTTAGACAGACTAAATCGGAGTTAGGACGCTTAGAAACGGATAAAAAGAAGTTTGTCGGTGCTCGAGGACAACGGGCAGAATACCTCCTTGTCTCAGGATGTTTCCTCCTCATACTGTAACGACCCATTTTTCGGTTACGCTTAACCCGAGAGGGTTAAGGGTAATTTGGTAATTTAAGATGAATGTTAAGGGTTTTCATTAGATGAAATGCCCGTAGCCAGGTAAAGCTTGGCATAACGAGCGTAATGATTCAAAGAACGTGCAAAACGGAGGTCGGGACCGAAAGTTACGACCTCGATAAGCGTAGAAAATAAGCAGGACCTACTTGGAAATAGTGTGATTTTCTGCTTTAAGTGGGTTTGTATCGAAGGGCTCGTCGATACGAGTCCAACGGTACCTAGAACGCGCGAATCCGAATCCGGGGTAGGGAGATATGCGCGTTTGAAGGTTTAAGAATAAAAATAAAAAAAATAAAAAGAAGAATAGGCGCGCGCGACACACGCACGCGTGGCACCGCGCGCGTTACGTGCGGCCACGACGCGTGGTCGCCGCGTGCGTTACGCGTGTGCGTTACACCGCGCGCGCGACGCGTAATCAACGGGCGCCGCTGTTTCTGGCGGCGCCATAGAATGACGCGGCACGGCGCCGCAGTTTCCAAATCAATGGCGCGCCGCAGTTTTTGGCGTGCCGGGGCCTATAAATACCCCATTTGAAGTTGTTTTTGAACCAGATCTTCTTCTACCCCCTTTCTGACCATTCTGAGGCCGATTAAGGCCGTTCAAGACCCGTTTCCTACTAAATCGAGCGTTCTCTATGCGATGGAGTGGTCCTTTCTTCGATTCGGAGACCGTATAAGGAAGAAATGCCTCGAGACAAGGAGAGGTTCTGCCCGTTGTCCTCGAGCGCCAACAAACTTCTTTCTCCTCGTTCTTAAGCATCTTAACTCCGATTTAGTCCATCCAAGAGGTGTTCTTGACTAAATCAAGTATGTTCTATGTGATGAAGGGGTTTGTTCTTTGAGTCGACAACCATATAAGGAGGAAATGCCCCGAGACAAGGAGAAGCTCTGCCCGTTATCCTCGAACACCAAACAAGAAATATGGGCCCAAAGCAAGACGGGGTTCTGTCTGAAGTTGTCGGGCTACATCATGAGAAGTAATCCAGAGTATGGGAGGTTCTGTCCGCCGCTCACGGGCGCAGAAAATGAGAAGAGTCTCTAGCAAGGAGAACGTTATACGTAGTCTTTCGACACAAGACGAAGAACGTATGGAGGCTAGAGGAAGCTTCGTCTATATCTTCGGATATGAAGGGGAGGATGCTCATACGAGTAACTCCGAATATCGCTACCTTATGAGACTTGAGGGCAGTAAGCTTTTCTGATCTCCCGTTTTAATTATAGAACGACGTGTGTGCTATGCTTTGATCCATATACTTGATATGTACTTATATGCCATGATGTATACTTTTATGATGTGTATGGTCTCGCTCTATGGTAGAGCGAGATGAGTGATGTGTGTGTTCGGTCTCGGCTCAGTGATAGAGCGAGCCGGTTGATGTGCTCAGTCTTGACTCAGTAATGGGGCGAGACATGAGTATGTGATTTTGATCCCGCTCTATAGTAGAGCGAGATGTACGATTTCGTTAAGTTATTAACTTCCGCTTGACTCCGATATATGACAAGTTTTTGTATACTTCCGATTAAATATTCGGAGATACGTATGTTATTCATATATGATTTTGTGATGCTTGTTGTATGTAGTAGCCGTTAGGCAGAACTACGTTCGGATCCGATCGTATTGGAATAATATCCAATACGTACGTAGGCAACCAACGGCAATGCAACGTTGGCCCGATCCAAATTATTATATATAATATGTTTTACTCTGTTTTACACGCGACGAACTATGAAGCTTCGTTGTGTGTATATGGTCATTACAACCTAAGTCTATGTACGAGGAAGCCTTAAGCTTCGTAGTGCGTAGGCGAACGTTGTACTTCTCGCACTCAGATGATGATTCCTGGCTTAAGGAAAAATTTCAAATTTCCTATTTGTGATTTTGTGGGCCCAGCTCGGGTCGGGTCGTTACAACCCTAAACCCTGAACACCTCCTTGTCTCAGGATGTTTCCTCCTCATACGGACTCCAACTCGAAGAAAGGACCCCTCCATCATGTAGAGCATGCTCGATTTACTTAGGAACGCCTCTTGAACGGCCTTAATCGAACTCAGAACGCTCAGAAACGGGGAGAAGGAAGCTCCCAGTGAGAAATGACCGAAATTAGGTATAAATAGATCTGAGCCACGCTGAAACCGCAGCGCCGCATAGCCATTTTCGGCGGCGCAATGGGTTTCGGGTGGCGGTGCCCGCCATAATGCACGGCTCACACCCACGTGCAAAATCGTGGCGCCCGCAGTTCTACGCCGGCCCGCGCTGCGCCGCGTGCCGTTTTCGTTTCTTTTCTTTTTTATATACATATATACTTCAAATGCACGTATCTTCCTACCCCGGATTCGGATTTGCGCGTTCTTGGTACCGTTGGACTCGTATCGATGAGCCCTTCGATATTAAGCCACTTAAAGTGGTATATCGTGCTCTTTCTAAGTGGGTCCTGCCTAAATTATACGCTTCTCGAGGTCATAACTTCCGGTCCCGACCTCTGTTTCGCGTGTTCTTAGAATCATTATGCTCATTTCTTCGAGCTCAACTCATATACAGAGGTTTCAACCGTTGAAATACTCTAAAATTTATCTCAAAATTATCTAATTAGGCCTAACCCTTCATGTTAGACATAACCGAAAAACGAGTCGTTACAGCTGCCCACTCTCCCCCATGCTCTTCATTTTATGTATGAAAGCTCTTTCTTCTCTGATCTTTAAAAAATGTGAGGAAGGCCTTATCTTACCTCCGTAGCACAAGTCAGCTTTTGCCATTTCTCATCTCATGTTCGCAGATGATCTTTTGATAGTCTCTCAGGAGTCTATTTTGTATGCTCAGCATATCAAAAGTGTCCTCAAGGTATTTGCTTCTATCTTTGGGCTCCAACCTAATATTTCTAAGAGTTATGTCTCTATATCTTTAGCCTGTAGTTTAAAGGAAGATATTACCAATGTCTTTTCTTATCAAGTAGGCTCTCTTCCTATAAGATATTTAGGCCTTCCTCTTTCTTCTGAAAAGCTTTCTTGTCATCTCTGCTAGCCCTTATTTGAAAGGGTTTCTAACCGTATTATGGGATAAAAATCAAGCTTATTATCTTATACAGGTCGGTTGGAATTATTAAAAACTGTGATCAATGACCTTCAATTATTTTGGTCATCCTGCTTTAAACTTATCAAAAAGGTTATTCAATGCCTTGAGAGTATGTTCTCTACATTCCTTTGGAAAGGTCTTGCCTCCTTCTCATCTTTCCATAATATTGTTTGGAAAAAGGTTTGTAGACCTCTCCATGAGGGAGGCCTGGGTTTGAGGAGACTCAAGGACTCTAACAAGGCAGGCATGTCCAAGTTGTTTTGGAGAGTTATGACTAATTCTGGTTCTCTATGGTGTAAGTGGATCCATGAATTCTACTTAAAGGGGGACTCTATTTGGACTTACACTCCAAAAAATTATTCTTATGCTTGGCATTCCATATTGGACTTGAGAGAGAAAATGCACAATGGTGGAAAATAAAAATTAGAAATGGTAAATCAGTTTATACTTGGCATGACCCTTGGGCAAATCAGAAGCCTCTTATTAACATATTTGGGAGTTGTACTATTCTTCAACTTGGGAGTAATATCACTGATACATTAAATGTGCCTTTACAAAATGACATTTGGTCTTTTATCCCAGCAGAGACTCTCCAAACTTAGGAAGTTTGAGACTTCCTCACAGCTGACATGCCTACTTTGACTTCTATGCTTGACTCTTATGGGTGGGGTTCATCCTCACATAAAGTCTCCTATAAATCCACTTGGAATGCTTGCAGACTGTCCAGTCCAAAGATGAATTGACATCATATCATTTGGCACAAGTATAGGGTTAACTGTTATTCTTTTCTAATTTAGTTGGCTCTTAATAATGGTCTACTTACGTATGATAATTTAGCTAAGAGAGGTATTCTATTGGCAAATAGATGTTCTCTTTGTTATCATAATTTGGAAACTCAAGATCACATTTTCTTCCAATGCATTTTTGCAAAGATAGTATGGAGGCAAGTCATCCTTAAGTGCCGAATCATGAAATTAATTCTTAATTTTCATTATGAAATTCAATAGATTACTCAATTTTCCAATTGGAATAAGTTCTGAGGTATTGTGCTAAATTCAGCTCTTACTGTTTACATCCTTCATATGGGAATAAAGAAATCGTTGCATCTTTGATGGTAACCATAGAAGCCCTGACGGTCAATCTAAAGCTATAATTGTGCAAGTGCATCATATCCTAGATAGCTTTGATTTGAAAGCAAAAATTTTGGAGAATTGTTCCTTTTCTTGAAGGCCTATGGATAGATTAAGTCCTTAGTATTCTTCTTTTCTTTCCTTCTTGTTTTTGTCTATGACTTGATTGTCTTATTTCTTGGGGATTGGAGGATTGATTACGCTTTGTAATTCTTTTGTACCTTCTCCTTCTTTTTTGTTTAATACAAAATCTCATTTATCAAAAAAAAAAAAAAGATATGTTAGATCCTTATCAAATGCTCCTCTTTCAACCTTCCTACTCCTCATAAACCACATTTGGAGATTTTAATACTCTCCATCCCATATTAATAACTATATTTGATAAAATAATATTTTTTATTGAATAGTGGGACCTACAACTAATTAAGAGAATGGAAATTAAATAGTTTATGAAAAGGTTTTTAAAATATCTAACCACCTAAATTGATAAATGAAGCTATTAATATGCATGGGACAAATTTTTCTTCTTCAAATTGGGACACATGGTCTTCTAGAAAAGTAGACCTTCCTAATTTCAGGAATCCTTAGAGAGTTGTGAAGAATAAATATTCTAGTGAAGATACAAGACATTATTAGCACCAAAATTGTCAATATGATCAATCATTCTCACGTAAGGCAGTGGTACCTAAGAGGGGTCCAACATTGGGTGAGCATGCTACTTAAAATAGCAAATTAACTAGCCACAATGTTGAGTTAAACCCAAAGAGAAAATGCTTTATTAAATAGTTGACTTGGAATAATGTCAAACCATACAGCTATTGACTTTGGAAACCACATCAACTTACATCGTCCCTAGCCTTTGTATTTTATCTGTTCTCCTCGTTCAAGCCTCTGACGGAGCCCCCAACCACTGCCATCATTCTTCTGTTTACAGCCAAAAACTTTGTTGCTTCTAGTTTTAAGAGAGCTCAACCAAGTCAACTTGGTAAAGACATACGAGGATATCCGGTCGTGTTCATCTGCCCATATGAAGCAGATATATGCGATTTGTTTATGCTTGTTATTGACGGTGATAACAATATCCATGCCTCCAAGGACGGACTGCACAAGCTGCAGAAATCGCTATATATAGATCGTAAGGCATGGTCTGTGATTATCAAAACGAAGATAGACACAGTGTTTCTGGAGGAGAACCAATGGCCAAGAATCGGCTTTCTCTATTCCTTGTCTTCGCAGCCCTTCTTGTGAATTGCCATGGACAAGAAAACAAGAAGGTAGTAAGCAGATAATGTAGCTCGTAATTAGCTTGATACCGATGAGTTTGACTGCTGTTTCAACGTTGCATGCATGCATATTAACATGGCGGGCGGCGTTTGGACGTTGTTGTAGGTTCATGTCGTGTACATGGGAGATCGCCCCAGCGATGCTGTTTCAGCAGCCTCAACTCATCACTCTATGCTGGCCGATGTCCTCGGAAGGTGAAAGTTACCACATTTTGTATCTCATTTATTTCTAGCTTGGACATGTCTTAGTGATCATCTTAAATCAGCCCTTGGGTCGTCTTAAGTGTATAATTAATTAAGTACTACAATTCATCTACACATAACACAGGTGTAAGATACCATACATGTATGATTCATCTGATACAATAACTGAATAATTGCAGTAGCGATCATGCCAAGGAATCTCTGATCTATAGCTATGGGCGGAGTTTTAATGGATTTGCAGCTAAACTCACTGACGAAGAAGTTGCACGATTTTCAGGTGAGATATATAAGAATTTGCACAAGATATACGAGATGTAAAGAGGAACGAGATGAACATTAGAAGCAAAGTAGCTGTCAGGATTATAAGATAGAAAACACTAACTTAAAAAACTGATTTCGGACTGCAGAGATGGATGAGGTGGTTTCAGTTCTTCCGAACACCATCCTCAAACTTCACACCACAAGATCATGGGACTTTATGGGCTTTCCTCAATCGCAAACCGGTTATGGTCAGGAAGGGAACATCATTGTGGCCCTCTTAGATACTGGTATTCACAAGTATTATATGTTTGCCAAGCATATTAATGAGTCTTTTATTAAATTAAAGAGGCATCTAACAAATCTCTCATTATTTGCCCTCCTTCCAATCCAGGTGTTTGGCCAGAGGCTGCGAGCTTCAATGATGAAGGATTCAGCCCCCCACCAGCAAAATGGAAAGGCACATGCATGACTGCCGGCAATAACTTCACCTGCAATAAGTGATTCTTAAGCCCTTTACAAATACAAATTCAACAAAAAAGACTATCTATATTTTTGTTAATAATTTTAATTTTTGATTTGCAGCAAGCTGATTGGAGCCAGATTCTACAACAGTGAGAACATCTCTGATCCCACTATAGACTTCAATTCTCCAAGAGACTCGGAAGGACACGGAACCCACACTGCCTCCACAGTAGCAGGCCGAACTGTGCCTGGAGCAAGCTACTTCGGGCTAGCCCAAGGTGTGGCTAGAGGGGCCGTGCCTCAAGCCAGAATTGCAGTGTACAAGGTCTGCTGGGCCTACGGCTGCGCCTTGGCCGACATCTTGGCCGCCTTCGACGATGCCATAGCTGACGGGGTGGATGTGATATCAGTCTCCCTGGGCTCCGATTTCCCCCTCCAGTATTTTGAGGACCCAATATCCATTGGATCATTCCATGCCATGAGCCATGGGATTTTGACCTCTGCCTCCGCCGGCAACTCGGGCCCTTTTCCGGTCACTGTCGCCAATTATGCACCGTGGACCTTGACGGTGGCTGCCAGCACCATTGACAGGAAGTTCGTCTCTAATGTGGTGCTTGGGAATGGCCAAACCTTGCTCGTAAGTGACACACACATTTATACTATCTTTAGACATGATTCATATATCTAGTTATTAATAGCTTTCAACTATTGTCTTGTATTATCGTCTCTAAGGGGAACTCCATCAACAATTTTGCACTTAATGGCACGTCTATTCCTGTGATCTATGGTGGAGATGCCCCCAATGTGTCAGCTGGGGCCTCAAGCGATATTTCCAGATATTGCCTTCCAGGGACACTGAATGAGTACGAAGTGTTCGGTAAAATCGTGTTATGCGATACCCTCTGGGATGGTTCAGGGATCATGGAGGCCAAAGGACTGGGTATGATTATGAGTGATGCAGTTTACTCCACTCTTTTCTCGGATTTCTCCTTCAATTACCCAATCCCAGCCACCCTCATCTCCTTGGAAGATGCTGCCAAGGCATTGGACTACATCAAATCCTCAGAGTAAGTCCCCTCATGTTCACAATATCTGCTGATTAACTGTATAAACTTGGGTTGCGAATTCATTAGATTGAAAAAATATCTTGTTGTGTTATGTTTGAACAGAAACCCAGTTGGAACTATTCTTGCCGGTGAGACATGGACAGATGTATCAGCTCCTCGTGTCGTTTCCTTCTCTTCTAGAGGGCCTAACCCCGTCACTCCTGACATTCTCAAGGTCATATATGTTGTACAAGTAATTCTCAGTTCACTGCTATTTGATTAACATAAACATTAACGAGCTTCGATCCTTATTAATTCTACAGCCTGATATCACTGCCCCCGGGGTGGACATCCTTGCTGCCTGGTCTCCAGTGTCGCCGCCGTCAGTCTACTATTTAGACAAAAGGCAGGTCAACTTCAACATAATCTCCGGCACTTCTATGTCCTGCCCCCACGCCAGCGGTGCTGCTGCCTACGTGAAGGCCCTTCGTCCGGCATGGTCGCCCGCCGCCATCAAGTCCGCCCTCATGACTACGGCCCGCGTCATGGACTCCCGCAAGAACGAAGATGCCGAGTTCGCCTATGGGTCCGGCCATATCAACCCGCTCAAGGCTGTGAACCCTGGCCTGGTGTTTAATGCATCCACCGCCGATTATGTCGACTTCCTCTGCAAGCAAGGCTACAATACCTCCACCTTGAGGCTCATCACCGGCGACTCGTCCGTCTGTTCGAGCAACGCCACCGGAAATGCCTGGAGCCTCAACTACCCATCCTTCGCACTCTCCATTGTTGATGGCCAGACTGTGATGGGCACATTCTACCGGACTGTGACTAACGTTGGCTTTGCGAACTCGACCTACTATGCGACAGTCTATGCACCACTGTCGATTCAAGTGACAGTGGAGCCACAGATGCTATCCTTCTCCAGCATTGGCGAGGAGAAGTCATTCACCGTGACTGTGAAAGGTGGAATGATCTCCCAGATGCCCATAGTCTCAGGCAAAATTGTGTGGAGGGATGGGTCGCATGAGGTATGGTGCCCTCTGGCGGTGTTCACAGTTTTGCCGGGTGGGTTCTCGACGATGGCTAGCACGCAGAGCAACAAGCCTCGTACCTTTGAGGGGTCCTCCATCTACCACAAGAATGGCATTCTGGGTGGCCATTAGAATTGCAGGACCATCTTCATCTGATTCTTGTCCTGGAGTAACATGGATCTTTATGTGATCTTTGTGGCATGATGCAATAAAACAATTGCTAAGATGGTTGCTGTTCGTCGTCATTATACGTAGCTTGTATTCTCACACGTAATAAATAATTTGGTCAAGGATTAAGAGCAAGCTGAGTCCACTTAAATTTCCGATGGAGCCCAAAATAATTTTTTATAGTCGTGGGTGAAGTTTCACACCGGTTGTAGGATGCCTAAAATCGACAACGCCTCGCGCTAGGATGAGGCTATATGCACCCCAATAATCTCCTCAATACCCCAATAACCCTACAAACCCCTCATAAATTTATGAGTAAAATAGAGTACTGAGGAGATTATTAGGGTACATATAACCTCATTCCTCGGCGCTACGGCTCAAAAAATATTTAGTAAAACTGATGAACAAGCTACGTGGTACATATATTATATATAAGTCCCTTAGTGTTTATCTCTACACCTAAGGCCTTACACCACTTACCTATTCCTTATATCGACTTATAGGTGGTGTAAGGCTTTGGTGTAGAAATATCAGCTTCCATGTTTTAACCATTTTACATGTTTCTATGTGAGTGATTTTCATATTAATATTAATTTGCGTTAGCAATTGAAAAAATGTATTGCAACAGTTCGGATCCATTTAGAATACGAGATGACCTATGGATTTAGATTCTGCCTTACAAAGAATGCATCCAAGTTACTACATAAATATGTTCTATGAACTTGCTTGCGAGTAAGGAGCATGGTTCGCCGTCTCGGATCTTGGTAGCCCAAAGAGATGAGATTTCGGAGAGATCGTGTAAAACAATAGCAAGCGTTGAGGTCATTGTAAAAAAATAGTTAACACATTTCTCAATGTAGGTATATATTATTATGGACAAATATTGATACAAATATTAAAAGATTATAAACTTATGAGATTACTCTACAAAAATTATGTAGAGTAAGGAAAAAATATATTTTTTATTATGATGCAAAATGAGAAATTTTATTATTTAAAACAGTACTAATGTTAGCATGTTAAATAGGCAGTACATTCGCCTGCTACAAGAATTTCACAGCCAAACTACAACCAACAGACCCTATGTTTTATCAAGCTCTCATCAAATTTAAAAAAGGTCACATGTTTGTTCATCCAACCTATTCAAAGTTCAAGTTAAGATTCCTAGAACAACCTACTCAGTAAGACTCAGCTTGATAAGAAGCCTTTGGAAAGGGTTTTTATTATATCTCTATATTCTAGTCATTGCAGTTGAAATGCTCACAAGCATGCATTAAGATGGGTAAAAATTAATAAAATTTGACGAGCCAAACAGATCCTCCAGATGCATCGGATATTAAGAATCTAAAGCCAAACCTTATCAGGCTAGGGGGCGGGAGCAAATATAACAAAAACAATAACCTAACTGGGCAGGGTAAGAAACTATAACACATAACATGAGGATTCGTAAATCATCTAAGTAAAAATTTCTTTGTAATCTTCTTTATCTGTTAGTGAGATGGCATACCATGTTAAAGATAGTACTTCTAGTTTCAACGGTGGGACATAAATCAAACAAAAAGAGTTGAAGTGCAATCACCTGCTCCTAAAAAAGCATGTGAAACAAAAAGAGACTGGACCTGTGATTTATATTGATATTGCAAGATAACTTCTGTTGATAATTTATACTAATTCCAATAGAACTATCAACAATGTAGATCAGCTTCATAGGTTGGCTAAATTACAGATTCAATTGTAAATAGCTAAACACAAATTGGAGTGCAAAAAACTCCGATACATATATTGCACAAACTTCAGTAAGTACTATAAGGATATCAACTAATTTATGAAATTATTAACAATCCTTCTAGAATTTGGAACGGAAGCCCGATCTCGTATCCTTTTGGAATTTGGAATGTAAGCCTGATCTTGTTGGATCTCGGCGAGATCTCGCCGGGATCTCACCGAAATTAGGAATTTCTTCTCTACCAAGTCTCGTGGATCTCAGCGAGATCTCGCTGAGACGGCAAACCATGGTAAGGAGAGCATTATGAAACATGAGCCTAGTTATAAAAAAGTGTCATTGGTCGGGTATAATGCATGCTTATACCACACCATGAAAGATAGGGGGAAGTATCTTGATCAAATTGCAATATACATGGATTGAATAGAGAATATACCGTAGATAGAAGCATTCCATATATGCAATCTTGTGAGTAACCCGCTGAAAGAGAGGGTAGATGATGGGGCTAATCAAAGATGCGAGGAGGCCTTCTATATTCAATTTCAAGCATGTGAAAGAGTATCAAAGACTATTTGCAAATATTTCTACTTAGAGAATTTGATTTTTATGTCCATGTTTCAATTATTTTTACTCGTTGGACATATATATGTTTTAAGTTTTCTTTTTATTTACTTTGTTTTTATGTTTGGTTTTTGTTCATAGGTTTTGAATGAAAAAATAATAGTTGTTGATTTTGAGTCCGTAGCTAAGTTTTGTTGTTATTTAATGTTTGGCATTTGGTTTATTGATTATTAATGGTTATTTAAGATTAGCACATTATGATGTGTGGTCAATATATTTTAACTAAGAGATCAATGCGCCGAGGAGAGTAAAAAAAAATTTTAATTTCTTTTGCTTGATGTTTCAATTCTTTAATTTTTTAAAATTTGTATATATCACATTTAAATCAATTCAAATTCACAAATGTTGATCAAAAGAAAATTCTTAAATATTAGTTGACTTATAAGTTGAGATTCTAGTGGAGTCTTATGATCTAATTAGAGGAATTTTACTAGACTTCCAACAAAGAAAATCAATGGCAAAAATTCCTTGTAATGAAACATAAAGCTTTTAATTGTTTACTTTTTTATTTTTACAATGAAATTGTCTTCGTAAAGATGATGTGGATGGGTTACATATTTAGGTTGATGTAGGCTAGTGCGAAAGCTTTCATCCACTTGACACCAAAAAAAGAAATTATTATGAATGAAAAAAATTAAATAATGCAAGCTGAGAGGGTTTAAGAAAAAACAAAGCCCTAGAAAATGGAATTGAGAAAAAAAAATTTTACCATAATGTAGAAGAGAGGTGAGGGAAGAATATTTTGATCTTAATTTTTTATCTTTGTCTTAGAAGAATGGATGTACATAGATTCTAGCAACATGAGTCGAAAATGAGAACTATGTCTTCACTAGAATATGAATGACTAATACCATAAAGGTTTGAAAACGTGGAGCTCACACTAATACCATAGATTCTAACAACATGTCAATTGCCCAATAAATGTTTGAAAACGTGAAGCTCACACTAATACCATAAAACATAATCTTAATATGCATAATATAAACCTTATGCAATACTGGTGCTAAGATTACAAGAGCACGTCAAGTCCCTTACCCATAAGACTTGAACAAATATCTCAATCATGCATTATAATTTATACACAAAACCTATATAAAGGTCTCAATAGAGTATCATAATCCATATACAAAACCTGTGTAAATGAATATAATTCATACACAAAACTTGTGTAAATGAACATCATAATCCATACACAAAACTTGTGTAAATAAACATAATAATTCACAAAATCAATGATAGAGTAATTTTGGTACCCGAAGATACAGAATACCTGCTTACACGTTATCCCATAAGTCCCAACTAGTGTTCTCATTGTAGCATTCTACTCTTCTTTACTCAGAGAGGAAAACCCCACTCTTTTAGTACAAAAAACTCTGCCCTTTTGAACATAAAATATGGCCCTTTTAGATAGAAAATTGATTCATTCAAATCCCCGATATTGCTAATCAAAAAACTGCAAAATACCATGGCTAACTGTTAGCCCTTTAACTTGTCAGATGTGGAAAGGGGGCAGCTACCCCCTTACTTGGCAGCGAACAACCAAGTTTTGCTAGGCGATAGACAGCCTAGACAGCCCCTTGGGCACAGACGGATGCTGGGACAGCGCGGGAGGTGTTTCGGATGAGCTACTTGCCTTGCGGAGCAGGCTGAGTAGGAGTCCTTGCGCGGGCGGGACTCTAGCAGCGAAGCTAGGCGCTGCTTGGACTTAGGGGAGAACTCCTAAGGCGGATGAGATTCACCTATGCTGGTTGGCTGCACTCCTAGTTGGAGTAGGAGTCCGGGCAGCAGGTTCCTAGGACGGACAGGACTCACACGGGCAGGCTGGTCACACTCCTAGGGCGGATGGGAGTCGGAGTGGTTGGTTTCCTCAGATGGGCTGACTCTTGGAGGCAACATGGCAATGGACTTCTAGCGGAGGACAAACTCTTGAAGACCTCCTAAACTATGCTGGGGTGGAATGACTTTGGGTTGAGAGTTGGACAGGGTGAGGACTCTTGTATTGGGTGGGTTTTGTACTCCTAATGGCACTAGGACGACCAGCTTCATGCTGAGCCTATATAAAGGGATGAGCAGGGCGGCCATGGCTGATTAAGATCTTATTTTCTTCCTGCACAGCGAACCAGGGAGAAGAGAAGAGAGTTCTCAACCTGGAGGATCAGCCCTTGCCCTCTCCCTACTTTGTATTTCAGCGGACATAAATATAGCTTGGGCAGGGACCCTTGCACCAGGTCGAACTTGTTGTTGTTTTGCTTGTGTTTCCCTTGTGCATACGAGTGGGAAGGGAAGAGAGTGGCTGCTGGCTGAGCGGTGTAGCTAGGCCATCACGAGTGCGAACGCTAGGCAAAGCTTCGCTCCCGTGACACTAACCATGGTGAAATATGGTTTAACAAACAATTTTCATGATGCATGTGGCATGCAACATGTGGCATGATTCATTCCTGAATAATGTTAAATGTATGTAAGCATAAATATTCATACCAATAAATAGTTCTATCATGCATGAGACATGGTTCATGCGTAGATATTATGGTGATGTAAGCATAAGTGCATATAAACATAAGTGGTCATATTCATAAATAATTTATATAGTTCATATATGAATAACATCACATATACGTAAGCATTTATACTTTAACCTGATAATACTCTACTAGTTATATATAAGTTACATGTGGAAACTATCAAAATCTGGCTTAAAAATAAGCATATAAGTCAAATTATATTTAAGCGATCGACTGAGCCCTAAGAAATGGCAAACAATCATTTTAGTGATCGATTGTGCCTTTAGGGTGATCGATTGGTCTTCTTTAAATATGAAGACAATTATTTTTCAATCGATCAGCCACTAATCGGTCATGCCTTCAAGGGTGACTGATTGGTCTTCTTTAAATCTGAAGACAATTATTTTTCAATCGATCAGCCACTGATCGGTCGTGCCTTCAAGGGTGATCGATCTATTAAAACCTCATAAAACTTCAAATAAATATCATTTAGGCTTTAGATAAGATAGATCCAACATAACACATGCATATTCATGCTAAGATATCATCAAAATACATATTCAAGAAGATCTAAGTTCATAACCTAATATGCATGATCAAGAACATAATTCAACACACAATCCATAGTGTTAATGTAAGAAAAACTTCACCAAATAAAACTTCTTACCTCAATACAGTGGATAAGCCCTTCAATATCTTCTTAAAAACAAATAATCCATAACTAACAAATTATGTCACATTAGCCCTAAGCAAAAATCACACATTTCCACCAAATAGACACTTGAAACTACTAATAACAAGACAAATCAAGCATTCCCTTGTGCCCAAACATAAAACAAAAGAGTAGAAATAAGAAAAAAGGATCTAGGGCTTTCTAGCATGCGTAAAGAAAGAACTTTGGAGAGTAGAAGATATGAAATCAAATAAATGGAAGAAGAACATGGGAATCAAGGTAAAAACATAAGAAATCTTGAAATAAACTTGTTTGACTTACCTTGGATGAAGCTAGAACACATGCATTCCTTTCTAGTGAGAGGTTAGAGCACAAGAAACCCTTGAATTTCAGCCACCCCAAAGGAAGGAATAGGCCAAGTTAGCTTTTTATATTAGTGAATGGGTAAGTGGGCTTGCATGGGCCAATCAAAAGAACAAATGAAATCCACCTTAGGAAATAGGTTAAAATGATTGTGACAATGTCTAAGCCTATCTAATATTTCAAATGAAAGTCGGCGACCTAAGAAGTTGGCAAAACGTCAAGGATAGTCTTGGGTCCTAGAGTGAGGCATACTTCCTTAATTCAATGAAATGTATAGAGATTGCAACAATTAATGTGGTGACATGGTAATTTATGTTAAGCACTAATATAGTCCATGAGTATTTTCACCTCATGACTAGGAAAATGAGTTTGTTACATATTGGGTAAACTCTTGATAGAACCGGTCTGCTAATTCTCTTGACAAAAAATCAAAACATGATTAAAAAAATTCATAATCAAATCAAACCATAAACACAACAAAAGCAGATAATAATATAATATTTTTTATCTCACGCCAAATGTTTGACATGGTGAGCACATACATTTAAACAAATTAACTCCAAAAGTTGACATTTAAAGTATCGACTAAAAAAATAGTTGAGAAGCAGCGAGGCGCCATTGTGCTCGTACGCTTCTCAATGACTTAATGACGATCAGCTGGTGAAGGAGGTAGATGTTTTTCTGCCCCCTATTACCTTGGGCCATAGGATCGAAATCCCGTGGGCGATATGCGTTAGTCGCAGTGCATAGCAATGGGACTCATTGACTAAAGCATAGTTATTGAATATTAGGACTTATTTAAGTATGTGTAGTTATGAAATCCAATAAAATTGAAATATTGTTACTTGAATCTCTTTGGTTGAATGAAATACCAATGCCAACGAATAACCATTGGTCCCCAACCACACTTTTAATGCTATGTTCTTTTGCAAACCAACTCCTCTGACAAGAATAACTATAAGTGCTTCGCATTGCATCATCTCAACATCCACATCGAGTGAGCTATTACATATTGAATTCAACTCCCAAAGCTTGTTTCCTAAGGTGGCTTCCAAGCTCAATATTTCTGCTCTAATTTTCTTGATACCGAACCTTCTATTTTCCCTCGTTATTGCGCAAGGCCCAAGTACAATGCTTGCAACATGCCTAATAGATGTTCTACAACTTCAAAGATGTGGCAATCTATTGAATTATGTAAATACAGCTCAACCTTGTTGTTCTATAATATCTTGTTTGATTAACTTTGAAGCTACTTGTAACGACCCGACTTGAGCCGGGCCCACAAAATCACTGATAGGAATTTGAAATTTTCCTTAAGCCAAGAATCATTGTCTGAGTGCGAGAGGTACAACGTTCGTCTACGCACTACGGAGCTTTAAGGCTTCCTCGTACGTAGACTTAGGTTGTAACGAACAATTACACGTAACGAAGCTTCATAGTTCGTCGCGTGTAAAACAGAATAAAACATATATTTATAATGATTTGGATCGGGCCAACGTTGCCTTGCCGTTGGTTGCCTACGCACGTATTGGATATTATTCCAATACGATCGGATCCAAACGTAGTTCTGCCTAATGGCTACTACATACAACAAGCATCACAAAATTATATGTATAAAATACGTATCTCCGAATATTTAATCGAAAGTATACAAAAACTCGTTATATATAGGAGTCAAGCGGAAGTTAATAACTTAACGAAATCGTACATCTCGCTCTACTATAGAGAGGGATCAAAATCACATACTCATGTCTCGCCCCATTACTGAGTCAAGACTGAGCACATCAATCGGCTCGCTCTATCACTAAGCCGAGACCGGACACACACACACACATCTCGCTCTACCCTAGAGCGAGACAATACACATCATGGCATATAAGTACAAATAATGATATATAAGCACACGTCAAGCATATGGATCATAGCATAGCACACACGCCGTTCTATAATAAAAATGGGAGATCAGAAAAGCTTACTGCCCTCATATCTTCTATGGTAGCGGTATAGGGAGTTGCTCATATGAGCATCCTCCCCTTCAGATCTGAAGATATAGACGGAGCTTCCTCTAGCCTCCATACGTTCTTCGTCTTATGTCGAAAGACTACGTATAACATTCTCCTTGCCGGAGACTCTTCTCGTTTTCTTCGCCGTGAGCGGCGGACAGAACCTCCCATACTTTGGATTACTTCTCATGATGTAGCCCGACAACTTCAGACAGAACCCCGTCTTGCTTCGGGCCCCTATTTCTTGTTCGGTGCTCGAGGATAACGGGCGGAGCTTCTCCTTGTCTCAGGGCATTTCCTCCTTATACGGTTGCTGACTCAAAGAACAGACTTACACCCGCGCTCATGGGGCAACGGGAGACAGAAGGAAAAGGGATTTTTCCATGATATCCCAGTCCTGTATGCGCACCAGAAACAAGTATTTGTGGTACCCGGAATTTTCATATCAAAATAATCATTTGTTCGATAAACCGAAAGCTATCGAAAGGGTTTAGTTACCCATAACTCAGAGAAGTTTTTGAAAAGAGGAGATGCTTTTAAAATAGAGTTTCTTTGAAGAAAACTTTTAACAGAATTTTGGTAAGTCAAACTTTTGTCATACGATTAGGATTTAAAATCACCTACACCTTGGAAATTCTATCGTAGTTGAAAGCATATTTGAAATCAAATTTTATTTCAATACCCGAGTAGAATTAACCGTAGGGTTTTCCACTAGTGCTACATGTCTCATACCATGAGCGGTTATTGGTTACCTCGTGGTAATTCTATCATCCTTGAAAACATATTTGGAAGTAAATTTTTTTTTAAATACCCGAGTAGAATTAACCGTAGGGTTTTCCACTAACGCTACATGTCCCATACCATGAGCGGTTAGCGGTTACGCTATGGTAATTCTACCGTCTTTGAAAATATATTTCAAATCAAATTTTATTTAAATACCCGAGTAGAATTTACCGTAGAGTTTCCACTAGCGCTACATGTCCCATACCATGAGCGGTTGGTGGTTACGCTATGGTAATTCTACCACGGTTTAAAACACATTGAAATTGAAGTCGTTTGAAAATATTTAAAATAATCATGTAGCGAATTCAAAACAAAATTTTCGATCGAGTCGAATTCAAAATCACAATTCATAAAAATCAAGGTTTCCGATTAAATCCAAAGTCATACGAGAAAACAAAATTTCAATTCATTCTCAGTGAAAAATTGAAATTTGGAGAAATTTGAATCCGTCTTAAATTCAATGCAACACATGTAGAATGAAATTCTGAATTAAATCTAAATCAACTTATTTAGAAAGAATTTTCATATAACTCACGATCAAAAATCAAATTTCATAAAATCGGACTTCATATAAATCACATATACAAAATGAAAAGCTCAAAAGCAAAATTCATATGAAATCCAATTCTAAATTGATTGAAATTTAAAAATTAAACATTATGCAACAAATTCAGATTTAAGCTATAAATAATTTTCAATTGAAAAATCAAAATAATCAAATTGATATTTACATTAAATCTCATGCAACACATGACGATAAAAATCTCAAATAATTATTCTTCGATTAAATTAGATGCACCATATTCAATGCAAAAATTCCAAATCAATTCTAATTTAAAAATCGACATCTATAAAGTATAAGCTTGCCATTAATCAGATACACAAACATAGCATAAAACTTTAAAATTACTTCTAATTAAACAAATTAGAATTTATCATAATAAAGTTCAAACTATATCACGCTTGCAAAACAAAATTAAGAATCAAAATCTGATATGACTTGTTCATAACAACGTATTCAAAACATTATTTATTTAAGATCGAAATTCATAAATTAGAAGTCCATTAAAAATTATCGATGTAAAACAAAAATTCAAAATTAGAGTTTGTGTTAAATTCGATAGCACAAAAGCATAACCAAAAGATGAAAAATCGAAATTTATTAGGAATCCATGACAACACATTCAGGAGAGAAATTTACTTCAAATTAAAAAATCACAATTCATTTCAAAATAATCAGAACACATTCAAAACAAGAATTTCCAATTATCTCAAAATTTAAATCAAAATACTTATTCAATTAATAAAATATTATACTCTCGCAGACAGATCAATGCTCCGATACCATTTGTAACGACCTGACCCGAGCCGGGCCCACAAAATCACTGATAGGAATTTAAAATTTTCCTTAAGCCAGGAATCATCGTCTGAGTGCGAGAGGTACAACGTTTGTCTACGCACTACGGAGCTTTAAGGCATCCTTGTACGTAGACTTAGGTTGTAACGAACAATTACACGTAACGAAGCTTCATAGTTCATCGCATGTAAAACAGAATAAAACATATATTTATAATGATTTGGATCGGGCCAACATTGCCTTGTCGTTGGTTGCCTACGCACGTATTGGATATTATTCCAATACGATCGGATCCAAACGTAGTTCTGCCTAATGGCTACTACATACAACAAGCATCACAAAATTATACGTATAAAATACATATCTCCGAATATTTAATCGAAAGTATACAAAAACTCGTTATATATCGGAGTCAAACGGAAGTTAATAACTTAACGAAATCGTACATCTCGCTCTACTATAGAGCGGGATCAAAATCACATACTCATGTCTCGCCCCATTATTGAGTCAAGACTGAGTACATCAATCGGCTCGCTCTATCACTGAGCCGAGACCGGACACACACACACACACGTCTCGCTCTACCCTAGAGCGAGACAATACACATCATGGCATATAAGTACAAATAATGATATATAAGCACACGTCAAGCATATGGATCATAGCATAGCACACACGTTGTTCTATAATAAAAATGGGAGATCAGAAAAGCTTACTGCCCTCATATCTTCTATGGTAGCGGTATACGGAGTTGCTCATATGAGCATCCTCCCCTTCAGATCCGAAGATATAGACGGAGCTTCCTCTAGCCTCCATATGTTCTTTGTCTTGTGTCGAAAGACTACGTATAACATTCTCCTTGCCGGAGACTCTTCTCGTTTTCTTCGCGGTGAGCGGCGGACAGAACCTCCCATACTTTGGATTACTTCTCATGATGTAGCCCGACAACTTCAGACAGAACCCCGTCTTGCTCCGGGCCCCTATTTCTTGTTCGGTGCTCGAGGATAACGGGCAGAGCTTCTCCTTGTCTCGGGGCATTTCCTCCTTATACGGTTGCTGACTCAAAGAACAGACCTCTCCATTGCGTAGAACATACTCGATTTAGTCAAGAACGCCTCTTGGATGGACTAAATCGGAGTCAGGATGCTTAAGAATGGGGAGAAAGAAGTTTGTCAGTGCTTGAGGACAACGGGCAGAACCTCTCCTTGTCTCGGGGTGTTTCCTCCTTATACGGACTCCGAATCGAAGAAAGGACCCCTCCATCGCGTAGAGCATGCTCGATTTAGTAGGAAACAAGTCTTGAACGGCCTTAATCGGCCTCAGAACGGTCAGAAACGGGGTGAGAGAAAATCTGGGTAAAAATCGGAAGAAAATGGGGTATTTATAACCCCAGAGCCGCGCTGCCAAAACTGGCCGCACTGCTGGTTTCGGGCGGCGGCGCCCACCGAGCCGCACGGGTCGCGCCCGCGTGTTACGCGGGTTGTGACCGCGCGAACCCGCGGTGCCCGCGTACGCGCGCCACGCGCCGCACCGCACGCCAATCAATTTCTTTTCTTTTTTATTTTTATTCTCAAACTATAAACGCGCACAACTTCCTACCCCAGATTCGGATTCGCGCGTTCTTGGTACCGTTGGACTTGTATCGATGAGCCCTTCGATAAAAACCCACTTAAAGTAGAAAATCACACTATTTCCATGTGGGTCCCGCCTATTTTCTACGCTCGTTGAGGTCGTAACTTCCGGTCCCGACCTCTGTTTTGCACGTTCTTCGAATCGTTATGCTCGTTTCTTCGAACTCTACTCAAGTACAGGGGTTTCAACTTCCGAAGCACTCTAAAACTCTTCTAATGGTTATCTAATTACCTCTAACCTCGTCAGCTAAACGAGATTAGAAAAGTGGGGTGTTACACTACTATTTGCCTTTTGCACAATCATTAACATTGACGTGTTGGGTGAGATAAATTTGAGTATTGTCATAGCCATTCAAATAGTGATGAATGCATGTGGAATAAGTGTCCCAAACGGCTTCCAATGCTACTTTATTATGGCCCCTCCAACATGCCTACTTATTGAGTCATTGCCTTTTTGTGAGAGGATAGTAATAAAAATAAGACAATAGGCAAGCCTCTCAGTATTTATGTTGTTGTTGTCTGCATTTTATATAGGCATGTTGTTTGCACTCATCATATTTGCTTGAGATATATAATATTTATTATATTATACAAACAATAAATAAACTATATGTTATCAACATTATGAGCATTTTGATGATTAACCTAATAGATAATTCCGAATTATTGGAGATATTTTATGTGTACTATTTCTCTTGTTATGTGTTACATATCTTGAGATGCATGTCTAATTAACCACATATACTTTTTCCTTAAGTGCATGTCAAAATGTTTTTTGTCACTATATTTTTTGTTATCCTAGGTCTATAATTGTATGATTGAGGGAACTCATCAAAGTGGGCTAGTGAGAACCAAAATTTGGCCGATTCCCTTTTGTGTCACCCATCACCCATCATTGCGACATATCATCTTGGCCTTGTCATCAATGGTAAACAAGTCAAAATGCCACTTTTGACTACTCCATAGTATATATGAGTTGACACCATATGGAATGGTATGATACCTAATTTATATGAACAAGTCATATTTGGCACTTCACAAATATTGTTTCGCCCTATTTGCTAAACTTATCATTGAATGCAACAATAATGTGTAGTTAACAGTAAAGGGCCTCCTATATATTTAATCTATTTGAAACATCACAAGAACATTGAACCCATGTTTTTCTACCCAACATCCCTTACACAACTCTCATACTTTTCATGCTCCTATAATTGATGGACACCTACTTCCGACAATAATTACGGATAAGGATGTTTGAAATGTAATCAGTATGATCAATTACTACAAAGGTAGTTTTTGGTGCTATATGTAAGATCTGGTGATTTTTGTTTTTCAATTATCTTATTTGTAATTGACTTGTAAAAATTTAACCCAATAGCCTTACTAGTTAGATAACTCTCTAAATAGGTTGAATATAGGGCTAAGACTAGGGTTATAAACTATATAAAAAGAGCTTTAACATACCATCAAGAATGCGCAAATTGAAGTTCAAATGAGTGAAATATAGCCGGTTGAAGTTATATTAGATGCACCATACATGATTACTTAATTCAGACCTAAAATTAAGTATTTTACTTAGCCTTTTGGGCCTCTTTAAAGTGATTTACGAGAATGGTAATTTAAGGGCCAATTTAGGTAACCCAAAACCCTAAGGAAATTAGGGTTTGGCTTTGAGTATAAAGAATTAGACGTTGTTGTGTCCAATTATTAAAAATTGAGACAACTATGTGTGTTCTTCCTTGCTTTCCTTGATTTACTTGTTCCATTTTACTTATTTCCTAGATTTGTATACTTCACAATGAATTTTTCCTTTTTAGGAGAAAAAATTGTGTTTATCTTCAACAAGATATAAGTGTTACTATTTCTTGAGTTATAATTATTTACATTACTACTCATTGGAGAGGGTCATAAAATTACTGATCCATGAGGCAAATGGCAAGCTTCTATTCTAATTTATAGGTAAACAATGTTGATCTCATTGGATAGCACAAATATTAGCTATATGGATGTCAACAACCATTAGCTCTTGCTTTGATTTTAAATGAATAAAAAGCAACAATCATCAATTAACAATATTGCATTGAAATCTCTACTTTTGTTGAAGCATGATGGAAATTTAACTATTATCTCCATGTCTAGATACTTACAATGATTTACAAATTACAATAGCTTACAATTGGACCAACTCAACATGCACATAGTATAGCGTTATTTGTATGTTTAGAGTGCAAAGTACCATCAGTAGGTAAACGTGCATATAACAACTACAATGGTAGATGAAAGGCCTTGTAGTCTATAGGGAGACTCTACATCCCATAATGCCTAAAATTAATGTTTGACATGGTGAACACATCAATAACAAGGACATTAACTATAAAAGTTGATGTTTAAAGTATTGACTGAAGCATAGTGAGCAAAACTTAGAACCTATTCAAGTGTGAGCAATTATAAAATTCAATACTGTTAAAAGATTGTCACTTCAACATCATTATTTGGCTGAATAAAATACCAATGTCAATAAATAACCACAACCCCACATTTATTGGGTTTTTTTTAAAGTAACCCTTCTAATTATATTTATTAGTACTTCACATTGCAACAACTCAACAGCCATGCCCAGGGGTGGAGCCACATATATGGGTAGGGACTCCCCCCCCCCCCCCCCCCCCCCCGAACTTTCCTCTCTTTATTGTCTTTATTCATGTTTGCCCCTCCTCACCCGATATTCTGGCTCCACCCCTAGCCACACCAAATAGTAGTAGATTGCATTCAACTCCCAAAGTTTGTATTATGAGGTGACTTCCAAACTCAAAGGTTCAGCTCTAGTTTTCTCGACTTAATCCTCCTCCTCCTCCTCATTACTATACAAAGGTCCAACTATAATGCCTGCAACATGCCTAATAGATGTGCTTCAACTTCAAGGATGTGGCAATTTACTGAAACTTATGAGCGCAATTCAACCTTGTTGATCCATAATTGATTGTCTGATTATTTTTTAGGTTGTTGTTTGCCTTTGCACTGCCATTAGGGCCAACATGTTGGGTGTCATAGAATTGAATCTTAACTGGCCATTTAGAGAATGTTGAATGCATGTAGAAAGAGCGTCCCCAATTGTTTCCAATGCTGGTATTTATGGTCCCTCTCACTTACCTACAATTTCCAATACTAGTTTATTATGACCCCTCCCACATGCCCACTTTATGAGTCGTTGCCCTTTTTAATAGAATAGTAATAAAAATAGGATGACAGACATGCTTCTCTCAACTTTGATTTTGGTGTTGTCTTTATTGTATTCGGGCATGTTGTTTGAATTCATCATATTTATAATATGTTTTTGTCTTGCAGGAGGAAATAAGCACTATGTTATCAACATTACAAGCATTTTGACAAATGACCTAATAAATGAGTCTAGCTTATTATAGACATTTTTGTGCACCTATTCTTGCATCATATACCACATCTCTTGAGGTACATGTCTAAATAACCAAATGAACTTTTCCCTCAAGTGTACATGTAGAAATCTGTTTGACCAGGACCGGCAGGTAACAGAAAGGGTCACTAAAATTATAATTAATAGGTGGATTCCGATGCTTTCCCTCTAGGTAAAGTCTGCCGTCACTATAATTTTGGTGATGAGTCCGCTAAGTACCAAATATAGGTAGGATAAAGAGGTGCTCAAAGAATAGTAGGGTACCAAACTTTGCCAAACAATATGCCCGCTTACTCATACAAAATACTTTCCTTTGATACGAAATTAGAGGTCGGAGTACCTACCTCTGATCTCGTAAGTCAAGTTGGGTGGCCAGTAAAACTTGGTGAGCACACAAAATTGAGTTTGCAGGTTCAAATGGGCCATCAGAAATTGCAAGGTCCTGAGATTCACATGTCCCCTTGAAATGGATGTAAGGATAAAAACAGCTCACAGATAAAAAAGCATAATCATACAGAAAGTAATAAACACGTGCCCAAATAAATTTTTAATGATCAATCAACAGGATGTTTCATCTACATTAACATTCCAATTTTCATATTACAGCAGTTATATGACATTACATAAGTTGGCAAATATTTTGCACTAAAATCATTATCACATGAGCAGTCATGTCCAAGAAAGCTTTCTCATAAAATTGGGTCCACATTCTTGTGTAAAAAGAAATTGCTTTATGATGTTTAACGCAAGTCACTCCAAAGCCACTGCAAAAGTAAAAAAAATTCAATAAATATTTGTACCTAAATCCTTTCTGAATGGCTTTCAAGATGAACCACATGGTAAGGATATTTCTCATAGAAAAAGAAAATAGGCAAAAACAATAAAGGCTAAAAGGGTAAAAAAAAATATGATAATAAAGCACCCATGTTAAAGGGACAGCTCACATATGCATTGGGGAAGACATATTTGTCATCACACAAATACCACGTCTGAGCGCAAGATGTACTTGACATTCCTTGTCACAACTCTAGCCTCATGAAGTAGACATTTATCACCATGAATATGTAGGAGAGCTATACCTTCAATTGGAGCAACCTATAAAAAACAGTACACTTTAAACACTTTGAATCCAAAATGTCTAATGCCAATAATTGAAAGGAAAAAATCAAACAGGAAAACACCTCTGCTACAACACCCCTTCTATCATAAAAGACAGTCTCTCCTCCAACTAGAGAGGATGCAGACTCATTGTTAGATTTTCCACTTAAATATATTATTAAGGTGTAGTGGGTCACACGTCCACCTCCAAGATCAACACTTTCATCTATATGTCTGCCAAAGCATTGACCAACTTTATATCTGCATTTTAAGATTGATCAAAGCTTAAATAAAAATGAACTACTTATCAGTCTAAATGAAACACCCAATTAACATTAAAAATGGCAAACAAAAATGTAAAGCAACAATTCACATTCTACAAATACGCCAAAGCTAACCATATAGAAAAAATCTAACCACAAATGTAATTCTCTTTTAGATGGGTATATCCATGAATTCACCAATATGACATAAAACACCAGCAACTCCTTCAAATTATATTGCGTAATCAAGTTTCGATTAAGCCACGACCGATCAATCCGACACACAATTTCACCACATTGCATCAATTGAAATCTATTTTCATGATACATGCAACATGGTACATACGTGGGCAAGGCATACATGAATCCTAATTTATGCTAAATGCTCTCATCAACCCCTCATGCATCATTCATAATCCTAATATCAATGTTCATCATCATCTTTAAATCCCATATGTGTGTGTGTACATAGTAGAAGCATTTCACTCAATGCATATCAACATGCTTGTAATTAACTCACCATCACACTACACATGTGCATTAATGTCTAATCATGAATTCCAGCGGAAATCATAGGTGAAGAATCGTTAAAATCATAATTCAAATCAAAGCTTAACCACAAGCTAAACATATATAAGATCATTCACTTCATCCTTGAGACATAACATTCACTAACATTCACCCATCTATTAACCACATCCTAACATGACATATTAGCCCATTAGTATGTTGTAGATCAATTGAAAATATATATAACCATAGAGAATCAACCATTCATAACTTCAAGATGGTAATTCTAACATCATATAACCAAACTCAAGCCATTCTACATAACACTAATATATACCACAACTTCATAACCTCAATCGTACACCCTTCCAGTAGCATACTATAGCTCAAAACACTCCACATACACATGAAAATGACATATCAAAGTAGAATTACCGAAATAGACATCATGCAAATTATACAAAATCTGCTGCGTAGCCATTCGAATGCCCAGTAGGGCCGTTCGATCGGCTAAACGTGAAATCTGTCGAACTGATAGTGTTGTCGTTCGAACGCCAACAAGGCAGATCGACCTTCTTCTCCATTTCAAATCTTCAAACCGAAACTCCATTGATAAAACTTAAAATCACCATCTAACAACCTAAATGCCAATAGAATTCCACCATAAATTCCAGAAAGCTAATCCACATCATAACAAGATAAAACCCTATGAAATCGGGATTAAAGATTACCATTTACTAATCATGCCATTAAAGCACTAATCAAGTAAATCCACTCAAAATAAACCATGAAATCAAGAGCTTTACCAAAGGAAAATTGAAATTTCGAAAGTCCATTACCTTATCCCTTGATTAGGCTTGGATTTGATGGTCACCCTTCTTGAAAACCTTGCAAATACATAGAGTTTAAATTAAACTCCATTAAAACCGATTTAACATAGAAAACCCTAATGAAAAACTTAGATCTAGGGCTTGTTGAACATAAAAATCGGATTTTTAGATCTAGGGTTTGAAGTAAAGATGCAAATAAATAGTTTTGATGTTTAAAAATGAATCAAAACAAAGGAAAAATGGTAGATCTAGAAAGGATTAAGAGGAAATCTAGGGTTTAAGGCTTAATTAGAAGAGACTTACCTTAAACACCTTCTAATCCGGGCCTAATTGGGGAATTAGGCCTAACCTCTATTTCCTAGACTATTCTCAAAATGGAAATGACACAGGTCATTCTATTTATAGTAGGGTTTGGGGTGTGTGTGGATAAATTGTGGGGTATGAATATAAAAATAGGCTAAAAATGGGTAATTCGGCTATTTGAGCACTAATTAAACCTGGAAAAATTATGAAATATTTTTGTAAAGGCTTGTGTTGATGTTTGGGTTAGTTTGGCCCAAAAACCCAAATTTCGACGGTGGGGCCCATAGGGGGTCCCGCCAAACCCTAATTTTTGGAAAATTAGTAAAAATTCAAAAAAATCCCAAAAATTTAGATTTGACTCAAAATCACTTAAAACCAGTAATTGTAAAGTTAATTTTGATTAAAACCATCAGAAATACTATTTATTTTTGAAACCACCGAATTAATAAGGAAATGAGTTAACTATGCAATAACTGACGATTAAAATGAAACGAAAACTGGTTTAGAAATGAGAGTCCATACAATAGGGGTTAGTGTCATTTTACCATAATCCATAAAGGTCAAGTGCAATTTACGAAATCAGCCTTCTCCAATCGTCCTTTGGTTTCAAGGACATGATCGTGGCCACTACCAGGATGGCCTATTAAACACAATCAATCAGGCGATTGATTGGCCTTGATTGATTGTCTTCGCTAGAGTTAAATCACACATATGGAACCATGGTTTTCCACCAAATTACAAGCTCTCATTTCGTTTGGAGTCAATACTTGATTCATTTAGTATACAAGGTTATATTTTTGCTCTGATGGTTCATATGAAAAACAAGATAAATTGTGCCATAGTATAGTTGTTGGTAAATTTTTGCCTTATAGTACTTTGAATAGCATGTGTAGTGGTCAATGGCCTACTCACACACGAAGCCATAACATATTCGCACAGTAGGTCAATACTTCTACTTTGAAATAACCCACTTGTGCATGTCCTAAGATCAAGATTTATATGATCATTGTATGTTGATGATTTCGTGTAGGACTCATGTGCAACTATAGGATGGCATGCAAGTTCTCGTGCTGAATCACAAGCCACATGAATTTCACTTTCAGCCCATGATGTTAAAGTTTCAACCCACTTTTCTAATCTTATATGTCATATGTAATATATCTTCTGAATCTTCAACTGTATGCCTTTAATGACAACCACAACTGGATACTCACAATGGGTGGCTATCATTGAGTTTAACTCTTGCACCCATTTGATGTTTTGATATTATATCTCTTAGTGGGAAAGTATACATCAGCCCATTTCTTCTTAGCTATCTTTGTTAGCCACGTGTTTATGGATGTTTTCCTTGTATTTTGGTCAATTCAAAACCATTCATTTGGCCAGCCCTAGTAGTCAAGAAGAAGTGAGGGTATAGGCCTTGGTCCTTGAATTTTGTGTGCATGTTTTGTGAGATATGACACATGCAAGAACCATGAATTGAATGTGGGAAAACCAAGGGTACCTGCATAAGGATTGATGGGTGACGATTGGACGACAAGCCCTTCTACATGTCCCAATGAACTGTTCAAATATATCGGCACCCAATTCCATGTTATATTATTTTCAAACTCTTCAATAGCCAATGCCAATGGATATAAATGGTTGTTAGTGTTAAAACCCACACCAAAAACAAGGTCTATCTCTGTCGTCCCTTCAAATGTCTTTTGTCAATTGTGATGACCTCGCACATGTACATCATGAAATGCTTAACGCATATTCCAAAAGCAACAAAACATCTTTTGAAAGAGTTGTCTAGAGGGTCGTAGTTGATCCTTGTCGTGATGCTGAAGTTTGCCTTCTCAAGATCATGTAGATATGCTGGAAGGTCTCGATATGAGTATTCAAATGTTCCTCATAATTTCTCGATAGCCATTTTTGTAGCCCTACTCATGATTTTTGTGTGTTATTCTAATGCATTTAGTTAATGATTTGTCTATTATTATTAGTCTTCTTGTTGTTCTTGTGTTGAGTTCCATTGTCCTCGGCATGTCGACGAACTCCTTTGACAATGATAGTTTTTCTGAGTGGTAAACTCAGGAAAGTAGCAACAAAGATAAATGTAAATTATATTTTAACTTTTTATAGACAAGAAATTTCTATCGATAAGTATTGACATGTAGATGCCTACACTAGTGAATCATTGGACCACTCTTGGTAAGGTTCAATGCATCAGTGATCTGGATGTATTTTATTGACGGGTTCAAAACTATAAAAGGAAGCAATTTTGTATAGGTTTTATGATAATTATACACCAGAATTCGGTTATTGTTCCCTCATATAAATACCTTTGACATCCCTTAACTCAAATCTTTTGGAAATATGACTTTGGGTTGAATACGAAAGATTAAGGCCCGTTAAAGTCCAAAAGAAGAGGGAATAGGACTAAGTTTGTGGAGACCTTTGTGTTCGGTGAAGAAAAAATGTTGGATTACTAACCTTGAAGTAAGTTATAAGTATTACTTAGCATGAAAGCATGTAGAAGATGAATTCTGAGATTTTCATCATAAATGTGCATGTGATCATAAGTACTCATTTTTTATGATCATTTGATAGTATGAATCATTAGTTATCATTGTGGGAAGGTGTTGTGAGGGTAGACTTGCATTAAAGCATGATTTGGAATGATTTTGAGAATTTGAAACAATTTTTGTTGTCTCTTCCAATCATCGACATGACCAACAACATGTCGGTGATGGCGTAGGTGAAAGGAGAAAGATGACAATGTTGGCACTGATTTAATTAGGTGAATCGGTGTGCAACTAGTAAGTCATCGGTGGTGAAGTTGACACTTCTGTGTGGAGTCAATGAGGTGGGTTATTCCAACCAACCCACTATTGGTGAGGGTTTGACACGTCGATGGGTTGCCGATGGGCATTGATAACTTGGTTGACACATCTGTAACTCTACTGACAGTAAGTTGGTGTGGAGTATTTTCAAGCATGAGTTATGAGATAATGTATTATATTATTAAGTATTATAATAATGACATAATTTTTAGTGCTTATGAATGTATGTATATGTTATGATGAATATGTTGATGTTGGTAAATGTGCCTGTTTGTGTATATGAATCCTTGTATTGGATTGTACCCTAGACTATTGGCATTTGACATAAGGTTGTGGATTCTTAGTGTCATATCAACGCCTCAAGCGAGTTATTTAGCCACGTAGACAGAAAAGTATGGTATACAATAAGATCATGATCTTCCGGTTCCCAACGGGAGGGAGTTATATAGAGTTGCTCCCCTGACATAGGAGTTAGGTTTGAATGGACGAGTATTAAAAGATAATTAGTCTAGTGCAGCGTAGTACAAGAGGTTTTGACTATCATGGTAGTTGAGATCTCGGCCATTTGAGTTCATAAGCCCTTGTGGGCCTTAGCTTTATGGCGTGGATGGCGCGGGCAAGTTTCAGAAAAACTGAGGTTGGATTGTTAGTAGTCTATGAACTAGTGAGTGAAGAAGACTCCTACACATGACTACCGTGTCATATAAAACCTTTGTGTCTTACACTTAGAGAGAAGTTGACTTATAAGTGTCCATGGTAACATAATTGATTATGGTTTCAATGTTTGGAAACATGTTTATATATGTATTATTGTTTACTTATTCTTATATCTCAATTGGAATGTTTGCGGAATGATAATTATGTTTATTTATATTTGTGGAATGATTATCATGTTTATTTATTTATGGATGTTTTACTTTTACTTGGTACTTATAATATTCGAGAATTTGTTAAATTCCTTATACTTGCCACATGGAGATAATGAGTTTGACCCTTAGGTATTCTTAGGATAATAACTTCCTCTATACGTGGTATTTGGATATGAAACTTTTTTATTACAAGTTAGACATAAAGAACTTCATAGAGTTTCTAAAATTACACAAATCGAAGCTTGGATGAGGAAGTTATGATAAATGTAACACCAAGTAAGTTTTGGCGTACATGTAGAAAATAATGTTTGACCTTTGAGCCTTCTCATTGAGATAACATATTATGTGGATTAAATTTAAGTATGAAACTTTAATCATAGAAACTAGACATACATATCTTTGAAACTCCTCTAAGAATTCACAAATTGGAGTTTGTATGAAAGAGTTATGATTGTCTTAAGTTAGACTTAAGGTGTAGTATAAAATTTTCTATAGAATAATTTTTTAATTAAAATTTTAGGGTTAAAAAGTAGAAGAAAATATCTTCGTAACTCCACCAAGAACATATTAATCGGAGTTTGTATGAAGAATTTATGACTGTCCAAAATTGGGACTTGGAGCAGTCAGCAATTACTGTCTCCAGGTTCATAGGCATATCAATGTTTAGCGATGGTTACGTGCAGTTTTATGATTTCACTCAAAACCACCAAGTTTAACGATTTTAAACTAAAACTTCATTCTATTTCCCCTATTCAAATTCAACTTCAAGCAGATCCTTTAAATGCTTTACTTATCAAGGAAGAGAAAGAAGCTTGAGTTAATCTATTGAAGGAGGAAAACATTCAGGAGAGTTTTTATCGTCAAAAGTCTAGGGTCCGGTGGCTTAAAGAAGAGGATAAATGTACCCGATTCTTTCATGCTATGGTGGCTTCCCATAATGTTAGGAATTCCATTCATGAAGTTACTACTTCTAGTGGCTCGATTTTGCATAGCCCTGAAGATATTGGTAAAGAGGCAGATTTTTTTTTTAGAAATATATTCACTCATTCTACAAGCGGCCAACCCTCTTTTATTCCTTTTAGAAGGAAACTAAATGATATGCAGGCTTCTAATATGACAAGACCATTGCATGGGGAAGAAATCAAAGCAGTTATAATGCTCTCTCCAAATAATAAATCTCTAGGGCCAGATGGTTTTACTTAATAATTTTTTGTTTATTTCTGGGATATTGTTGAAGATGACGACGTCAAAGCAAGTAGTGATTTCTTTGCTAATGGTATGCTCCTCAAACCATGAACAATTCGTTTATCACTCTCATTCCAAAAAGCCTAATGCTAAGAGCTTTGATGAATTTCGGCCTATCTCACTATGTAACTTTATTTACAAGGTTATCTCTAAAGTTTTTGCTAATCGTCTTTCTACTGTGTTGCCTTCCCTTGTGAGCTCTAATTAGTCTGACTTTATCAAAGGTAGGCTACTTAGTGAAAATATTTTGTTAGCGCATGAACTGGTGCATAACTTCCATCTTAAGGGAGGATAGAGGAAATTTTGTATTAAAGTTGATATTCTGAAAGCATTTGATAAACTCCATCGGGACTTCATTCTTTATGCGCTAAAGGAGTTAGGTTTTAATACTATATGGTTGAATTGGATTACTCAATACATTTGCACTCCCCAGTTTAGTGTGCTCATTAATTGATCCAACTTTGGATATTTTAAAAGTGAATGTGGATTGAGACAGGGCTGCCCACTCTCCCACATACTCTTCATTTTATGCATGAAAGCTCTTTCTTCTCTAATCTTTAAAAAATGTGAGGAAGGCCTTATCTTACCTCTGTAGCACAAGTCAACTTTTGCCATCTCCCATCTCATGTTCGCAGATGATCTTTTGATAGTCTCTCAGGAGTCTATTTTGTATGCTCAACATATTAAAAGTGTCCTCGAGGTATTTGCTTCCATCTCTAGGCTCCAACCTAATATTTCTAAGAGTTATGTCTCTATCTCTTTAGCCTGTAGTTTAAAGGAAGATATTACCAATGTCTTTTCTTATCAAGTAGGCTCTCTTCCTATAAGATATTTAGGTCTTCCTCTTTTTTTTGAAAAGCTTTCTTGTCATCTCTGCTAGCTCTTATTTGAAAGGGTTTCTAGTTGTAATATGGGATAAAAATCAAACTTATTATCTTATACAGGTCAGTTGGAATTATTGAAAACTGTGATCAATGGCCTTCAATTATTTTGGTCATCTTGCTTTAAACTTATCAAAAAGGCTATTCAACGCCTTGAGAGTATGTTCTCTGCATTCCTTCGGAAAGGTCTTGCCTCCTTCTCATCTTTCCATAATATTGTTTGGAAAAAGGTTTGTAGACCTCTCCATGAGGGAGGCCTGGGTTTGAGGAGACTCAAGGACTCTAACAAGGCAGGCCTGTCCAAGTTATTTTTGAGAGTTATGATTAATTATGGTTCTCTATGGTGTAAGTGGATCCATGAATTCTACTTAAAGGGGGACTCTATTTGGACTTATACTCCAAAAAATTATTCTTATGCTCGGCGTTCCATATTGGACTTGAGAGAAAAAATGCACAATGGTGGAAAATGAAAATTGGAAATAGTAAATCAGTTTATATTTGGCATGACCCTTGGGCAAATCAGAAGCCTCTTATTAACATATTTGGGAGTTGTACTATTCTTCAACTTGTGAGTAATGTCACTGATACATTGGATGTGTCTTTACAAAATGACATTTGGTCTTTTATCTCAGCAGAGACTCTCCGGACTTAGGAAGTTTGGGACTTCCTCATTGCTGACATGCCTACTTTGACTTCTATGCCTGACTCTTATGGGTGAGGTTCATCCTCACGTAAATTCTCATATAAATCCACTTGGAATGCTTGCAGACTATTCAGTCCAAAGATGAATTGACATCATATCATTTGGCACAAGTATAGGGTTAACTGTTATTCTTTTCTAACTTGGTTGGCTCTTAATAATGGTCTACTTACGTATGATACTTTAGCTAAGAGAGGTATTCTATTGGCAAATAGATGCTCTCTTTGTTATCATAATTTGGAAACTCAAGATCACATTTTCTTCCAATGCATTTTTTTAAAGATAGTATGGAAGCAAGTCATCCTTAAGTGCTGAATCATGAAATTAATTCTTAATTTTTATTATGAAATTCAATAGATTACTCAATTTGCCGATTGGAATAAGTTCTGAGGTATTGTGCTAAATTCAGCTCTTACTGTTTACATATCCCTCATATGGGAAGAAAGAAATCATCGCATCTTTGATGGTAACCATAGAAGCCCTTATGGTCAATCTAAAGTTATAATTGTGCAAGTGCATCATTTCCTAGATAGCTTTTATTTGAAAGTGAAAATTTTGGAGAATTGTTCCTTTCTTGAAGGCCTATCGATAGATTAAGTCCTTAGTATTCTTCTTTTCCTTCCTTCTTATTTTTGTCTATGACTTGATTGTCTTATTTCTTGGGGATTGGAGGATTGATTACGCTTTGTAATTCCTTTGTACCTTCTCCTTCTTTTTGTTTAATATAAAATCTCATTTATCAAAAAAAAAATAGATATGTTAAATCCTTATCAAATGCTCCTCTTTCAACCTTCCTACTCCTCATAAAACCACATTTGGAGATTTTAATACTCTCCATCCCATATTAATAACTACATTTGATAAAATAATATTTTTTATTGAATAGTGGGACCTACAACTAATTAAGAGAATGGAAATTAAATAGTTTATGAAAAGGTTTTTAAAATATCTAACCACCTAAATTGAGCTAAATGAGGCTATTACTATGCATGGGACAAATTTTTCTTCTTCAAATTGGGACACATGGCCTTCTAGAAAAGTAGACCTTCCTAATTTCAGGAATCCTTAGAGAGTTGTGAAGAATAAATATTCTAGTGAAGATACAAGACATTATTGGCACCGAAATTGTCAATATGATCAATCATTCTCACATAAGGCAGTGGCACCTAAGAGGGGTCCAACATTGGGTGAGCATGCTACTTAAAATAGCAAATTAATTAGCCACAATGTTGAGTTAAACCGAAAGAGAAAATGCTTTATTAAATAGTTGACTTGGAATAATGTCAAACCCTACAGCTATTGACTTTGGAAACCACATCAACTTACATCGTCCCTAGCCTTTTGTATTTTATCTGTTCTCCTCGTTCAAGCCTCTGACGGAGCCCCCAACCACTGCCATCATTCTTCTGTTTACAGCCAAAAACTTTGTTGCTTCTAGTTTTAAGAGAGCTCAACCAAGTCAACTTGGTAAAGACATACGAGGACATTCGGTCGTGTTCCTCTGCCCATATGAAGCAGATATATGCGATTTGTTTATGCTTGTTATTGGCGGTGATAACAATATCCATGCCTCCAAGGACGGAGTGAACAATCTGCAGAAATCGCTATATATAGATCGTAAGGCTTGGTCTGTGATTATCAAAACGAAGATAGACACAGTGTTTCTGGAGGAGAACCAATGGCCAAGAATCGGCTTTCTCTATTCCTTGTCTTCGCAGCCCTTCTTGTGAATTGCCATGGACAAGAAAACAAGAAGGTAGTAAGCAGATAATGTAGCTCGTAATTAGCTTGATACCGATGAGTTTGACTGCTGTTTCAACGTTGCATGCATGCATATTAACATGGTGGGCGGCGTTTGGACGTTGTTGTAGGTTCATGTCGTGTACATGGGAGATCGCCCCAGCGATGCTGTTTCAGCAGCCTCAACTCATCACTCTATGCTGGCCGATGTCCTCGGAAGGTGAAAGTTACCACATTTTGTATCTCATTTATTTCTAGCTTGGACATGTCTTAGTGATCATCTTAAACCAGCCCTTGGGTCGTCTTAAGTGTATAATTAATTAAGTACTACAATTCATCTACACATAACACAGGTGTAAGATACCATACATGTATGATTCATCTGATACAATAACTGAATAATTGCAGTAGCGATCATGCCAAGGAATCTCTGATCTATAGCTATGGGCGGAGTTTTAATGGATTTGCAGCTAAACTCACTGACGAAGAAGTTGCACGGTTTTCAGGTGAGATATATAAGAATTTGCACAAGATATACGAGATGTAAGAGGAACGAGATGAACATTAGAAGCAAAGTAGCTGTCAGGATTATAAGATAGAAAACACTAACTTAAAAAACTGATTTCGGACTGCAGAGATGGATGAGGTGGTTTCAGTTCTTCCGAACACCATCCTCAAACTTCACACCACAAGATCATGGGACTTTATGGGCTTTCCTCAATCGCAAACCGGTTATGGTCAGGAAGGGAACATCATTGTGGCCCTCTTAGATACTGGTATTCACAAGTATTATATGTTTGCCATGCATATTAATGAGTCTTTTATTAAATTAAAGAGGCATCTAACAAATCTCTCATTATTTGCCCTCCTTCCAATCCAGGTGTTTGGCCAGAGGCTGAGAGCTTCAATGATGAGGGATTCAGCCCCCCACCAGCAAAATGGAAAGGCACATGCATGACTGCCGGCAATAACTTCACCTGCAATAAGTGATTCTTAAGCCCTTTACAAATACAAATTCAACAAAAAAGACTATCTGCATTTTTGTTGATGATAATTTTAATTTTTGATTTGCAGCAAGCTGATTGGAGCCAGATTCTACAACAGTGAAAACATATCTGACCCCACCATAGACTTCAATTCTCCAAGAGACTCGGAAGGGCACGGCACCCACACTGCCTCCACAGTAGCAGGCCGGACTGTGCCTGGAGCAAGCTACTTCGGGCTAGCCCAAGGTGTGGCTAGAGGGGCCGTGCCTCAAGCCAGAATTGCAGTGTACAAGGTCTGCTGGGCCTACGGCTGCGCCTTGGCCGACATCTTGGCCGCCTTCGACGATGCCATAGCTGACGGGGTGGATGTGATATCAGTCTCCCTGGGCTCCGATTTCCCCCTCCAGTATTTTGAGGACCCAATATCCATTGGATCATTCCATGCCATGAGCCATGGGATTTTGACCTCTGCCTCCGCCGGCAACTCGGGCCCTTTTCCGGTCACTGTCGCCAATTATGCACCGTGGACCTTGACGGTGGCTGCCAGCACCATTGACAGGAAGTTCGTCTCTAATGTGGTGCTTGGGAATGGCCAAACCTTGCTCGTAAGTGACACACACATTTATACTATCTTTAGACATGATTCATATATCTAGTTATTAATAGCTTTCAACTATTGTCTTGTATTATCGTCTCTAAGGGGAACTCCATCAACAATTTTGCACTTAATGGCACGTCTATTCCTGTGATCTATGGTGGAGATGCCCCCAATGTGTCAGCTGGGGCCTCAAGCGATATTTCCAGATATTGCCTTCCAGGGACACTGAATGAGTACGAAGTGTTCGGTAAAATCGTGTTATGCGATACCCTCTGGGATGGTTCAGGGATCATGGAGGCCAAAGGACTGGGTATGATTATGAGTGATGCAGTTTACTCCACTCTTTTCTCGGATTTCTCCTTCAATTACCCAATCCCAGCCACCCTCATCTCCTTGGAAGATGCTGCCAAGGCATTGGACTACATCAAATCCTCAGAGTAAGTCCCCTCATGTTCACAATATCTGCTGATTAACTGTATAAACTTGGGTTGCGAATTCATTAGATTGAAAAAATATCTTGTTGTGTTATGTTTGAACAGAAACCCAGTTGGAACTATTCTTGCCGGTGAGACATGGACAGATGTATCAGCTCCTCGTGTCGTTTCCTTCTCTTCTAGAGGGCCTAACCCCGTCACTCCTGACATTCTCAAGGTCATATATGTTGTACAAGTAATTCTCAGTTCACTGCTATTTGATTAACATAAACATTAACGAGCTTCGATCCTTATTAATTCTACAGCCTGATATCACTGCCCCCGGGGTGGACATCCTTGCTGCCTGGTCTCCAGTGTCGCCGCCGTCAGTCTACTATTTAGACAAAAGGCAGGTCAACTTCAACATAATCTCCGGCACTTCTATGTCCTGCCCCCACGCCAGCGGTGCTGCTGCCTACGTGAAGGCCCTTCGTCCGGCATGGTCGCCCGCCGCCATCAAGTCCGCCCTCATGACTACGGCCCGCGTCATGGACTCCCGCAAGAACGAAGATGCCGAGTTCGCCTATGGGTCCGGCCATATCAACCCGCTCAAGGCTGTGAACCCTGGCCTGGTGTTTAATGCATCCACCGCCGATTATGTCGACTTCCTCTGCAAGCAAGGCTACAATACCTCCACCTTGAGGCTCATCACCGGCGACTCGTCCGTCTGTTCGAGCAACGCCACCGGAAATGCCTGGAGCCTCAACTACCCATCCTTCGCACTCTCCATTGTTGATGGCCAGACTGTGATGGGCACATTCTACCGGACTGTGACTAACGTTGGCTTTGCGAACTCGACCTACTATGCGACAGTCTATGCACCACTGTCTATTCAAGTGACAGTGGAGCCACAGATGCTATCCTTCTCCAGCATTGGCGAGGAGAAGTCATTCACCGTGACTGTGAAAGGTGGAATGATCTCCCAGATGCCCATAGTCTCAGGCAAAATTGTGTGGAGGGATGGGTCGCATGAGGTATGGTGCCCTCTGGCGGTGTTCACAGTTTTGCCGGGTGGGTTCTCGACGATGGCTAGCACGCAGAGCAACAAGCCTCGTACCTTTGAGGGGTCCTCCATCTACCACAAGAATGGCATTCTGGGTGGCCATTAGAATTGCAGGACCATCTTCATCTGATTCTTGTCCTGGAGTAACATTGATCTTTATGTGATATTTGTGGCATGATGCAATAAAACAATTGCCAAGATGGTTGCTGTTCGTCGTCATTGTACGTAGCTTGTATTCTCACATGTAATAAATAATTTGGACAAGGATTAAGAGCAAGCTGAGCCCACTTAAATTTCCGATGGAGCCCAAAATAATTATTTATATATAAGTCTACTAGTGTTTAACTCTACACCTAAGGCCTTACACCACTTACCGACAATATAAAAATTCACTTTTCCCATAGGTGGTGTAGAAATATCAGCTTCCATGTTTTAACCATTTTACATGTTTCAATATGAGAGTGATTTTTATATTAATATTAATTTGTGTCAGTAACTGAAAAAAGGTATTGCGACAGTTCGGATCCATTTAGAATACGAGATGACCTATGGATTTAGATTCTGCCTTACAAAGAATGCATCCAAGTTACTACAGAAATATGTTCTCTGCACTTGCTCGCGAGTAAGGATAGCATTATGAAACATGAGCCTAGTTATAGAGAAGTGTCATCGGTCGGGTATAATGCATACTTATACCACACCATGAAAGATAGGGAGAAGTATCTTGATCAAATTGCAATATACATGGATTGAATAGAGAATATACCGTAGATAGAAGCTTTCCATTTATGCAATCTTGTGAGTAACCCGCTGAAAGAGAGGGTAGATGATGGGGCTAATCAAAGATGTGAGGAGGCCTTCTAAATTCAATTTCAAGCATGTGAAAGAGTATCAAAGACTATTTACAAATATTTTTACTTAGAGAATTTGATTTTTATGTCCACGTCTCAATTCTTTTTACTCGTTAATTGGACATATATATGTTTTAAGTTTTCTTTTTATTTACTTTATTTTTATGTTTGGTTTGTGTTCATAGGTTTTGAATGAAAAAAAAAAGTTGTTGATTTAGAGTTCGTAGCTAAGTTTTGTTGTAATTTAATGTTTGGCTTTTGGTTTATTGATTATTAATGGTTATATAAGATTAACACACTTATGATGTGTGGTCAATATACTTTAACTAAGAGGTGAATGTACATAGTAGAGTAAAAATCGTTTTTAGTTTCTTTTACTTGATGTTTCAATTCTCTAATTTTTTAAAATTTATATATATCACATTTAAATCAATTTAAATTCTTAAATATTAGCTGATTTATAAGTTTAGATTCTAGTGGAGTATTGTGATCTAATGAGAGGAACTTTACTAGGCTTCTACCTAAGAAAATCAATGGCAAAAATTCCTTGTAATGAGACATAAAGCTTGTAATTGTTTACTTTTTTTTACTTTTACAATGAAATTGTTTTCGTAAAGATGATGTGAATGGGCTACATATTTAGGTTGATGTAGGCTAGTGTGAAAGCTCTCATCCACTTGACACCAAAATAAAAGTTGTTATGAATGAAAAAAATTAAATAATACAAGTTGAGAGGGTTTAAGAAAAAAACCAAGCCCTAGAAAATAGAATTGAGAAAAAATAATTTGCCATAATGTAGAAGAGAGGTGAGGGAAGAATATTTTGATCTTAATTTTTTATCTTTGTCTTAGAAGAATGGATGTGCATAGATTCTAGCAACATGAGTTGAAAATGAGAACTATGTTTTTACTAGAATATGAAGGACTAATACCATAAATGTTTGAAAAGGTGGAGCTCACACTAATACCATAGATTCTAGCAACATGTCGATTGCTCAATAAATATTTGAAAACGTGGAGCTCGCACTAGTACCATAAAACATAATTTTAATATACATAATATAAACCTTATACAATATTGGTGCTAAGATTACAAGAGCATGTCAAGTCCCTTACCTATAAGACTTGTACAAATATCTCAATCAGGCATCATAATTCATATACAGAACCTTTATAAATACCTCAACAGAGTATCATAATCCATATACAAAAATGAATAAAATCCATACACAAAACCTGTGTAAATGAGCATCAAAATCCATACACAAAACTTGTAGAAATAAACATAATAATCTATAAATCAATGATAGAGTAATTTCGGTACCCGAAGATACCGAATACCTATTTACACGTTATTCCATAAGTCTCAACTAGTGCTCTCATTGTAGCATTCTGCTCTTTTCGACTCGGGGAGGAAAATCCCACTCTTTCAATACAAAAAAAACTCTACCCTTTCGAACATAAAATGTTGTCATTTTAGACGAAAAATCAATTCATTCGAATCCCCGATTTGGCTAATCCGAAAAATTGCAAAATACCACGGCTAACCACGGTGAAACATGGTTTAACAAACAATTTTTATGACGTACGCGGCATGTAGCTTGTGACATGCAACATGTGGCATCATTCATTCATGAATAATGTTAAATGTATGCAAGCATAAGTATTCATACCAATAAATAGTCCTATCGTGCATGAGACATGGTTCATGCGTAGATATTATGGTCATGTAAGCATAAGTGCATATAAACATAAGTGATCGTATTCATAAATGATTTATATAGTTCATATATGAATAACATCACATACATTCATACTTTAACCTGATAATACTCTACTAGTTATATGTAAGATACATGTTGAAACCATCAAAATCTAGCTTAAAAATAAGCATATAAGTCAAATTACATTTAAGTGGTCGATTGAGCCTTAAGAAATGAAAAACAACCATTTTAGTGATCGATCGTGCCTATAGGGTGATTCACAAGTCTTCTTTAAATCTGAAGATAATTATTTTTCGATCAATTAGTCACTGATCGGTTGTGCCTTCAAGGGTGATCGATCTATTAAAACCTCATAAAATTTCAAATAAACATCATCTAGGCTTTAGATAAGATAGATCCAACATAACCCATGCATATTCATGCTAAGATATCATCAAAATACATATTTAAGAAGATCTAAGTTCGTACACCTAATATGCATGATCAAGAACATGATTCAACACACAATCCATGGTGTTATTGTAAGAAAAACTTCACCAAATAAAACCTCTTACCTCAATATAGTGGATAAGCCCTTCAATATCTTCTCAAAATCAAAGGATCCCTAACTAACAAATTATGTCACATTAGCCCTAAACAAAAATCACACATTTCTACTAAATAGACACTCAAAACCACTAATAACAAGACAAATCAAGCATTCCATTGTGCTCAAACATAAAACACAAGAGTAGAAAGAAGAAGAAAAAGGATCTAGGGTTATCTAGCATGCATAAAAGAAAGATCTTTAGAGAGTAGAAGATATGAAATCAAATAAATGGAAGAAGAACATGGGAATCAAGGTAAAAACATAAGAAATCTTGAAATAGACTTGTTTAACTTGCCTTGGATGAAGCTAGAACACATGTATTCTTTTCTAGTGAGAAGTTAGAGCACACGAAACCCTTGAATTTCAGCCACCACAAAAGAAGGAAGAGGCCAAGTTAGCTTTTTATACTAGTGAATGCGAAAGTGGGCTTGCATGGGCACAATAAAAGAACAAACGAAACCCACCTTAGGAAATGGGTTAATGAATATGACAATACCTAAACCTATCTAATATTTCAATTGAAAGTCGGCGACCCAAGAAATTGGCAAAACGTCGAGGATAGTCTTGGGTCCTAGTGTGAGGCCTACTTCCTTAATTCAATGAAATGTATAGAGATTGCAACAATTAATGTGGTGACATGGTAGTTTATGTTAGACACTAATATAGTCCATGAGTATTTCCACCTCATGACTAGGAAAACGAGTCTGTTACATATTGGGTAAACTCTTGATAGAACCGGTCCACTAATTCTCTGACAAAAAATCAAAATAAGATTAAAAAAATTCATAATAAAATCAAACCATAAACACAACAAAAGTAAATAATAATATAATATTTTTTAGTCTCACACCAAATGTTTGGCATGGTGAGCACATACATCTAAACAAATTAACTCAAAAAGTTGACTTTTAAAGTATCGACTAAAAAAATAGTTGAGAAGCACCCAGGCGCCATTGTGCTCGTACACTTCTCAATGAGCTAATGACGATCATCTGGTGAAGGAGGTAGATGTTTTTCTGCCCCCTACTACCTTGGGCCATAGGATCAAAATCCCGTGGGCAATATGCATTGGGCGTATATGCACCCAGTGCATATCAATGGGACTCATTGACTAAAGTGTAGTCATTGAATATTAAGACTTATTTAAGTATGTGTAGTTATGAAATCCAATAAAATTGAAATATTGTTACTTCAATTTCTTTGGTTGAATGAAATACCAATGCCAACGAATAACCACCGGTCTACAACCACACTTCTAATGCTATGTTCTTTTGCAAACCAACTCCTCTGACAAGAATAACTATAAGTACTTCGCATTGCATCATCTCAACATCTACATTAGTGAGCTATTGCATATTGAATCTCAACATCCACATTGAGTGAGCTATTGCATATTGAATTCAACTCCCAAAGCTTGTTTGCTAAGGTGGCTTCCAAGCTCAATATTTCTGCTCTAATTTTCTTAAAACTGAACATTCTATTTTCCCTTGTTATTGCGCAAGGTCCAACTACAATGTTTGCAACATGCCCAATAGATGTTCTACAACTTCAAAGATGTGGCAATCTATTGAATTATATAGGTACAACTCAGCCTTGTTGTTCTATAATATCTGGTTTGATTAACTTTGAAGCTGCTATTTGCCTTTTGCACAACCATTAACATTGGCGTGTTGGGTGAGATAAATTTGAGTATTGTCATAGCCATTCAAATAGTGATGAATGCATGTGGAATGAGCGTCCCCAACGGCTTCCAATGCTACTTTATTATGGCCCCTCCAACATGCCTACTTATTGAGTCACTGCCTTTTTGTGAAAGGATAGTAATAAAAATAAGACAATAGGCAAGCCTCTCAGTATTTATGTTGTTGTTGTCTGCATTTTATATAGGCATGTTGTTTGCACTCATTGTATTTGCTTGAGATATATAATATTTATTATATTATACAAACGATAAATAAGCTATATGTTATCAACATTATGAGCATTTTGATGAGTAACCTAATAGATGATTCAGAATTACTAGAGATATTTTATGTGTTACTATTTCTCTTGTTATGTGTCACATATCTTGAGATGCATGTCTAATTAACCACATATACTTTTTCCTCAAGTGCATGTCAAAATGTTTTTTGTCACTATAATTTTTGTTATCCCAAGGTCTATAATTGTATGATTGAGGGAACTCATCAAAGTGGGCTAGTGAGAACCAAAATTTGGCCAATTCTCTTTTGTGTCACCCATCATTGCGACATATCATCTCGACCTTGTCATCAATGGTAAAAAAAATCAAAATGCCACTTTTGACTACTCTGTAGTTTATATAAGTTTGTACCATAGGAATAGTATGATACCTAATTTATATGAATAAGTCATATTTGGCACTTCACAAACATTGTTTCGCCCTATTTGCTAAACTTGTCATTGAATACAACAATAATGTCTAGTTGACAATAAAGGGTCTCCTATATATTTAATACTTCACAATGAATTTTTCCTTTTTAGGAGATAAAATTGTGTTTATCTTCAACAAGATATAAGTGTTACTATTTCTTGAGTTATTATTATTTACATTACTAATTGGTGAGGGTCATAAAATTACTGATCCATGAGGCAAATGACAAGCTTCTATTCTAATTTATAGGTAAACAATGTTGATTTCATTGGATAGCACAAATATTAGCTATATGGATGTCAACAACCATTAGCTCTTGGTTTGATTTAAAATAAATAAAAAGCAACAATCATCAATTAACAACATTGCATTGAAATCTCTACTTTTGATGAAGCATGATGGAAACTTAACAATTATCTCCATCTTTGGATACTTACAATGATGTACAAATTATAATAAATATTAGCTATATGGATGTCAACAACCATTCGCTCTTGGTTTGATTTAAAATGAATGAAAAGCAACAATCATCAATTAACAACATTGCATTGAAATCTCTACTTTTGTTGAAGCATGATGGAAACTTAACTATTATCTCCATCTTTGGATACTTACAATGATGTACAAATTATACTAACTTGGACAATTGGACCAACTCAACATGCACATAGTATAGAGTTATTTGTATGTTTAGAGTGCAAAGTACCATCAGTAGGTAAACGTGCATATAACAACTACAATGGTAGATGAAAGGCCTTGTGGTCTATAGGGAGACTCTACATCCCATAATGCCTAAAATTAATGTTTGACATTGTGAACAAACCAATAAAAAGGACATTAACTATAAAAGTCGATATTTAAAGTATTGACTGAAGCATAGTGACCAAAACTTAGAACCTATTCAAGTGTGAGCAATTATAAAATTCAATATTGTTGAAAGATTGTCACTTCAACATCATTATTTGGCTAGATAAAATACCAATGTCAATAAATAACTACAACCCCACATTTATTGCGTTCCCCCCCCAACTTTCCTCTCTCTATTGTCTTTTATTCATGTTTGCCCCTCCTCACCTGATATTCTGGCTCCGCCCCCGACCACACCAAGTTGTAGTAGATTGCATTCAACTCCCAAAGTTTGTATTATGAGGTGACTTCCAAACTCAAAGGTTCAGCCCTAGTTTTCTTGACTTAAACCTCCTCCTCCTCTTCCTCATTACTGTACAAAGGTCCAACTATAATGCCTACAATATGCCCTAATAGATGTGCTACAACTTCAAGGATGTGGCAATTTACTGAAACTTATGAGTGCAATTCAACCTTGTTGATCCATAATTGATGGTCTGATTATTTTTGAGGTTGTTTGCCTTTGCACTGCCATTAGGGCCAACGTGTTGGGTGTCATAGAATTGAATCTTAACTTGGCCATTTAGAGAATGTTGAATGCATGTAGAAAGAGCGTCCCCAATTGTTTCCAATGCTGGTATTTATAGCCCCTCTCACTTACCTACAATTTTCAATACTAGTTAATTATAACCCCTGCCACATGCCCACTTACTGAGTCGTTGCCCTTTTTAATAGAATAGTAATAAAACATAAGATGACGGACATGAATCTCTCAACTTAGATTTTGGTGTTGTATTTATTGTATTCGGGCATGTTGTTTGAATTTATCATATTTATAATATGTTTTTGTCTTGCAGGAGGAAATAAGCACTATGTTATCAACATTACAAGCATTTTGACAAATGACCTAATAAATGAGTCTAGCTTATTATAGACATTTTTGTGCACCTATTCTTGCATTATATACCACATCTCTTGAAATAATTAAATGAACTTTTCCCTCAAGTGTACATGTAGAAATCTGTCTGACCAGCATCGGCAGGCCATAGAAAGGGTCACTAAAATTATAATTAATAGGTGGATTCCGATGCTTTCCCTCTAGTGAGATAAAGTCCGCCATCACTATAATATTGGTGATGAGTCCGCTAAGTATCAAATATAGGTAGGATAAAGAGGTGCTCAAAGAATAGTAGGGTACCAAACTTTGCCAAACAATATGCCCGCTTATTCATACAAAATACTTTCCTTTGATATGAAATTAGAGGTCGGAGTACCTACCTCTGATCTCGTAAGCCAAGTTGGATGGCCAATAAAACTTGGTGAGCACACAAAATTGAGATTGCAAGTTCAAATGGGCCATCAGAAATTGCAAGGTCCTGAGATTCACATGTCCCCTAGAAATGAATGGAAGGATAAAAATAGCTCACAGGTAAAAAAGCATAATCATACAGAAAATAATAAACACGTGCCCAAATAAATTTTTAATGATCAATCAACAGGATGTTTCATCTACATTAACATTCCAATTTTCATATTACAGCAGTTAAATGACATTACATAAGTTGGCCATATTTTGCACTAAAATCATTATCACATGAGCAGTCATGTCCAAGAAAGCTTTCTCATAAAATTGGGTCCACATTCTTGTGTAAAAAGAAATTGCTTTATGATGTTTAACGCAAGTCACTCCAAAGCCACTGCAAAAGTAAAAAAAAATTCAATAAATATTTGTACCTAAATCCTTTCCGAAAGGCTTTCAAGATGAACCACATGGTAAGGATATTTCTCATAGAAAAAGAAAACAGGCAAAACAATAAAGGCTAAAAGGTTAAAAAAAAATTCATAATAAAGCACCCATGTTAAAGGAACAGCTCACATATGCATTGGGGAATACATATTTGTCATCACACAAATACCACGTCTGAGCGCAAGATGTACTTGACATTCTTTGTCACAGCTCTAGCCTCATGAAGTAGACATTTGTCACCATGAATATGTAGGAGAGCCATACCTTCAATTGGAGCAACCTATAAACAACAGTACACTTTAAACACTTTGAATCCAAAATGTCTAATGCCAATAATTGAAAGGAAAAAAAAAAAGGAAAACACCTCTGCTACAACACCCCTTCTATCATAAAAGACAGTCTCTCCTCCAACTAGAGAGGATGCAGACTCATTGTTAGATTTGCCACTCAAATATATTAATAAGGTGTAGTGGGTCACACGTCCACCTCCAAGATCAACACTTTCATCTATATGTCTGCCAAAGCGCTGACCAACTTTGTATCTGCATTTTAAGATTGATCAAAGCTTAAATAAAAATGAACTACTTATCAGTCTAAATGAAACACCCAATTAACATTAAAAATGGCAACCAAAGTGTAAAGCAACAGTTCACATTCTACAAATACGCCAAAGCTAACCATATTGCAAAAATCTAACCACAAATGTAATTCTCTTTTAGATGGGTATATCCATGAATTCACCAATATGCCATCAAACACCAGCAACTCCTTCAAATTATATTGCGTAATCATCACTGATAAACAATCAAAATACAGTAGAATCACGAATAAGATGCGCATGTTTTCTTCGTTCTTGCTGTTGTCCTCTGTTTTTTCTAATCGTCAGTGTTTAAACCTCCCAACTACAACATAAGTACATGGTACATACAGATGCATTGAGACAAAATCTATAAAATACACAAACCTTTCCTCACAATGAGAAGCGAATGAAAATGTCCCTAGCCCTTTTAGATTAACAAGATTGAAGAAAACTGGAGAAAAAAGGAATACTACAACAGAATAAATAGCAGATGAACACTTAAAATACCTATAAAATCTAATGTTCGGATTCAAGCCAACAGCAACCTTTCCCCGAATTTTCATATCTGAAAAGAGTTTCTTAAGGCCAGCTTGCCATATAGTTTCTGCAAGAGCCGGATCATCCACAGAGATACGATCATTATCTCTAAATGCTTCTCCTTTTGCAGGGCCAAGGCTTCCTTGGTGAGCAAAACCAAGGGATTCTGCAGCCTCTACAAAGGCCTTCGACTCTGGTCTTGTCAAAAAATTAGGGACCTTGAAATTTCAAACAATATCATCAAAATCCATCTCAAATTGTTTGTTCCAGCCAAGAACTACCGTTAAACGAAGGAAACATCAACAATCTATCGACAAAAACAAGTGGGAATTATCGAGTAAGATGGAAATTTTGCATAATGGATCACAGAAACCAACAATTTATATGAAAACAAGAGAAATAAAACAGAAAAGGGGAGGACTGGAGGAAGGGAGAGAAGAGTGCTTACAGTGAAGAGGTTGGAGCCTTTAAGCTGGGTGATCTGAATATCTGGCTTGGGTTTGATCTGAGGCCACATCGGCTTCTTCCCGTCCCGCCTCGCCGCCATCTCCCAATTCCCACAGTTTCTTCGATCCTCCTCCCTTTCCGGCTCTGCCCCGCCCCCACCAAGACGGCCAAACCCGTTTACCTGAGAGGCCAGATGACCAGAGCACACGGAGCCCGGTCGGAACCGTATCACTCTATGCTGCCCGGGTCCGGATGCCCGGTTTTTTTTTTCCGATGTCCACTTCCGAACATAACATTTGTATCCAAGAAAAAGTCCCACTATATACTCCATTCTATATTTATATTTAATTTTTAAAAATAAATTAATTTTAATTTATTTTAAAAAAATTAAATATAATTATTAATTTAAGACAAAAAAGTATAAAAAAAATTGAGTAAAGTAATTATATACTCATCAAACGTATATGCATTGCGTAATACTTATTATCCTAGGGCAAGTAGGTTTTGAATCTGCTTGCCCCCTCTTACACAATCAAATAATGCCCAGTCTTTTTTCTAAATATGCACACATATTATGCAACGTTGCAAATAATTCTTGTAACATATACATACCATGTGTGCAACACATAAATATATGTGTGCGCTCTAGCTTATGTCAAAAGTACGACACCTTGCTGCTCTGTGATACTCTCCCCCACATAATCCATCAACTACCTCGTCAACACATCACCTCTTAGGAGTTTTACTCTTGTTTTCAGTCGTGACATGCTCCATTGTTAAAAAAGTAAACTTCTTGTTATGATGCTTGAAACTCTTGCCCACTTGGCTGAAACTTGGATAAGGCTGGAGGCAGCAAGAAGATGGTAGGCAAAAGCTGGTTTCTAGGCCAGAGCATGGCAGCAACCACGGTAGAGGTGAAGAAAGTAGAGGTGAAAAGAAGGGGTGAAACCAAGGAAAATTAAAATAAAAGGGTCATTTTGTTCGGAAGTACAAAATATTTTAACTTGGTAATCTGAAAAAAAAATGCCTATCAGAAAAAATCGGCTCAATAGAGCCACGCCAGTTCTTTCTAATCTTTTTTTGCTTTATATCATCTAAAGCAGTTGTTTATATATCAGCGATTTGCTTTGCAAGAGTTTTCATTATTCATTACCATGCGTTGCACAAGTCTCAAAAGTAAGTCTTAAACACTGGTTACAGACTCACAAATAGATATGATCATCTTTAGTCAGAGTTCACACAGAAATTGAAACAATAGTCACAATGATATATATTCCATTACTGCGAACATAGAATCCTTTAAAAAATAAAAAAAAATATTATTTACATGAAAATTGAATACTATATTGCAAGAACCAATAGGTATGAAAATTTATGAATGAAAAAAAAAAGGGGGAAGTGCGTAGTCAATCTGTACAGAGTAAACTGCAGCTGAAGAACCAATTCAACCTCCCGAAATTTGGCCAGTACCAATCTTCCCCCACGAGGGTGTATCAGATGGTGAGATTTTCTTGAATAGCTAAAAACGATCCCGTGATGGCTCCCCCAACATCTGGAAAAGTTTCGCATCCAGGAAGGGGCCGCACCTTTCCATTTGAAGTGACCTCAACTGGGTACTTCAATAGGTGCCCCCTCATTTCAGTCACCCCATCGGCAGCAAATTGTCGCCAATTCATCTCTCCCAGAGATCTAACTCTTCTCACACAGTCAAGGCTCTCAGGTCGCCTGTAACATTCTTCCAGACCTCCTGTGTGCTCCGCCCACAGTGACATTCTGTAGCCATATATCTACATCCCATCAAATTCGGTTAAAGCAAGTGATGAATGGAAGGAGAAGTAAATACTATAATTACAAACTGAATGTGTCAAAAATCCATTCTCACCTGTCCACACGGACTAGATTGTTTTCTTGCCCATGTGTAGTGTGGCTGGTATGCCCCCATGGCAATCTCACTGTCTCTGGTACCCTCCAGGGAGCGCTGGTTAATGTTTGCAGATCCCAGGATCACAAACTCGTCATCTACTATCATACCTTTGGAATGAACATAAATCATGAAACGTCGACTCTTGCGACTAAGCCCCTGTGGAACAGAAACGATCAAACCAGAAATCAGATAAAGGGCTAATCTCAGCAGAAGAGGAAACATGTTACAATAAACACATTGGCGATAGAAGCAAATAATATAAACTATAATAAAATTGTTCTTGTTGTATTTGTGATAGATTTGTATACAATAGCATACAGAGAGATAGAGAGAGGTTCTATCGTAATTCATGTCTCTGGTGTTTGACTGATTCCAGAGAAATCAAATACAGGAGTTTTAGACTAATAATAAGTGTACCTGGTAATTAATATTATACCTGGGGTGTGTTCCCTGAAGTAGGACTTTCACATGTGACTTCATGACAATCTGGTGCCTCCCGATTGCCTAAGCAGAAGAAGTTCAAATAATCTTGCGGTTCATAAGTTTTCTCCAGCCCAACCTCTTCAAGAGCCTTATAAATAATCTCATACATCATTTGCATGGTTTTATTCTGCAGCAGTTACAAAAATAAAATGAACCCAAAAAATTATCATCAATCTTCAAATTGACATAATCAACAAACAACCATAGATTCTCATAATATATATATATATATATAGAGAGAGAGAGAGAGAGAGAAATGTCCTTTTTTAAGAGAGAATGAGATTAGAAATAGTGTTGTCTCAGAAGCTCGAGTTGTTAAGGAACAACCCAACAAAGGATATCAAGCCCAAACAAACTAGACCAAACCCAAAGTACCATATTATTGAACACTCGCATTGCAAGGAGCAAACAAACCAAAATGCCCAACAAAGGATAAGAACCCCAAATTAACACCTATACATCAAAATTACCAAATATTTAACGAGAGAGAGAAGGGTGAGCAGAACAAACTTGGTAAATTGTTTTGTTGCTAACGCTCCAAAACAGGACCACCAGTAATACTAGATAGTTGCACGTTGTGATAGAAGAGGAAGTCACCCATAAGAGCCTATGAATTTTGGCCAAATCTAAGATCCAGTCCTACTTCTTCAGCCATTTCAAACAACCAGAGAATAGTTTATTTGAGTGGTTGTAACTCAACTAATTAACCCAGTGGAGTCCAACCTCCAAACTTTTAATGAAGATGACAATTTGTGGGCTCCCAGGCAGATCAATACCCTTCTCGTACCAACTCAACCACAAATTCATAATCATTAATAAGGAAAACTTTTACAAGGATGGGGCTGCAGGATATGCAACGTCCCTTATTTATTATGTATGAATGATTATTAATCACCACTAATGAAATCAAGGAAACATGAAAGAAGTAAGCATAACAATCTTCCAAAATAAAAAAAAATTCCCGAATGTTCCAGAATAATTCACCATGCATAGTATGGGTACCAAAACAAAAATATACAATCATCTTTTGTTTGTGCATCGTTTGATTGTATAAACAAGGGCATCATGCATCAAATTGTCACTTTGTCTCACAAAGAATTTGAATCATGATTTCAACTGGCCTTTTTCCTCATCCGATTTTACATAGACGGCACTCTTGACACCAAATTCTCCCTTGGTTTCACTGGTACAATAGCTTCCCCTTTGCCTTCTAAGAATTTTTTTTTACCCAAGTTTTTTGTCCAACTCTGTGTTGGAGCACAAAATCTCTCATGGTCTTTGACAGTAGAGATGATTGCTCCGGAAAGTTTCAAGCGAATTTATTTCAGGCGGCCGGTGGCAGATTAACAGATGCAAAGTTATATGGAAAGGTTTGGTCAGTTATGAGAGAAGTAACTGGGGCAGTAGCGTGATTGAAGACAATGGGACAGGAAGCTTGCAAAGTTGTAGGGCTTGATAAGGAAGGAAGAGAGTGTCCGTAGGGAAATCAGGAGGAGCGGTTTCAGGAAGGGAAAATGGAGGTGTTGATTTAAACAGTAAGGAGGGACTGTCACCCCCTCCTCTTCCCTCCGCCATCTCCTTCAATCTGTTTCTTTATCTCTGTCTGTCCATGATTTGGTAAATTAATTTCCTCTGCTTGTTCTTACATATGAAGATTGTCCACAGAGCTGTCAAGACAGAAAACATGTTACTAGATGCTCACACGACTCTCAAGATTGCTGATTTTGCTGTTGCTCGTGTTGTGACACAAAATCCAGGGGATATAACTAGTGAAACGGGGACACTTGGATACATGCTCTAGTGGTAAGAACGGTCTTAATTATGAATGTGTTTGTCATTTGGGCCATGAATTATGAAAACTATTCAAATAAAAAAAATCTAAAAGTTGTTGGAAAGCTTGTGATCTTGGGAGCTCTCTTATATCCTAAATAATATATGCTTTACAGTGGTATGCTCTTTCAGTTTGTTCTGGTAGCATCCTCCTTAAGGAACAAATTTCTTATAGCCATTGCGAATCATTTTTACAATTGAATTTGAAACATATACAAAGAGTTCTCCGTTCACTTTCTATTCTATATTTTCACCATCTCCCATATTCTGACTTCGTTTTCAGGTTCTTGAGATGAAGCCATACAACAGGATATGTGATGTCTACAGTTTGGTATGTACTTATGGAAGATTTACTGTTGCAAAATGCCATACCCGGATCTTAGTTTTGTAAATATTATAACTGCTATAGTTCCACGAGTATTTAGCTATTTTTATAAAAATATGGAGTGTGTTAGTTCTTCATCGCGACAATGCATTTTTCCATTCTGATGTTTGTTTGCTATTCTTTTAATGCAGAATCTGCAGTGAAGTCCTCAGTGTTGCCCACGTGTGACAGAAAATATCATGAAGAGTTGGGATGGCGATGCAAGATGGCTGAAGTAGTGAAGATGTTGGAATCTCTGGATACAAGCTAGTGAACAGGAATGATACCAGAGGACCAAGGCTCAGGCTGCTTCTGCTCCTTGAGGGGGGCATGATCAAATATAAATTGTGTTTTTTCATCTTCTATTTTTTAGTTTATTGAGTTAGAAAATTGTTTCAAAGTTGAATCATATCAATGAAATTTATAAATAAAATTTTCCACTCAGAGATGTTACTGTCCATTTTAAATGTACAATCCTTTGCCTCAAGAGACCAGATCCTAACACCGCCACCCCCTACCCTAGAAAAGAATTTTGTGGTTTGATTATTAAATATTTGTATGTTTTCTATTTTAAGACTTAAATGAAGTGCATCTTAGAATATTTTGTATTGAATTTTGATCTTAGAATCTTCCTGCGTCACAATGTTGAGAAACAGATAATTAAGATCAAGTTGGGTTCCTGCCAACTACATTCATGTCATAAATGCATTGCATCCATTTTACTAAATCATAGTTCTCAATAACATGTTTGGCTTACATTGCTAGAAATGTTTTTTTTAATATATTAGAAAAGTAACCATCATCTCAGTGAAGCAATGTTGGAATGCAGCTTGAATTGGTTGCACGCTCATGTCAAAAACACTCCTAATCAAGCTGTCAACTTTAGATAGATGTTCAAGAACTTTTGTGTTTAGCTTTAAAACAAGTTTTCTCAAATCAATGAATATTCTTCTCTTTTTTTTGCCAAACACAAGGAATGTATGGGAAATAATATTTAGTTTAAAAGTAATATTGATTTTCAGGCTGTGGACCTATTTATGTGGATGAGCTTCGAACCAGCTTTTCAAAACAGGAATTCTTTAACATCTTGATGGTTGATCTAATGAGGGAGAGTTGAGGTTGACAGGAGAGATTTCTTCCCTTAGCTAAGGTGGGTTTCGAGCAAAGATCTTGAGATAAGATACGACAAATGGCCACTTGCAAGGCTGCAGTATGAAAGGCACTTATAGCAGAGACAAAAAGACTGGTTGATCTTGGAGAGGTGCTTCAATGGGCTACAAAGCTGTGTTGAAGAGAATTGCACACTATATTTATTATTTTATTTGCTTTAGATTTCAGATAATAACGGAATATTGACTTTTTCTTTGAAACAAAGATTTGTACCCTATTTTTCAATTAATCGAAAAGAGATTATTTTTAAATTGATCTAAAAGAGATAGTTCAGATTGCACGTGCATTCTTAATTTCAGAAGGATTCCTTGAAAATTTTGCAGACGCGATTCTTTTGGGGAAAAAAAACAGATGCAACAGCATATGGGCAAGTCATTAAGGTCGTTAGTAGTTGATGCCCAAAATGATTGATTTAGCATGTCAAAACAACACGAATGAGTAATTATAGTACTGAAATCTTGAAATACATAATTTTTTTATTGGTATATTACATAATATAAAAGTGACACAAAACCCTCAGCGTATCAAAGATAAACTTACAAAACCGACAGTACTTACACTATAATGTAAATAATAGTTTTAATAAATGATATCACAAGATATTTTTAACAAATGTGTTTTTCTTTTGTACAAAACAATATGTGCTTTCTAAAATTATAAAAAATCATTATTCTCACATAGGACTAACAGTTATCAGCCAAAATTTCTATCTAACAATCATCTTGTAACATACCTGCCAGAAAAGAATCCTTTGTGTTGCAACACCACTTGGAACACCCTCCGGCCACATTGGGATAACTATATAGGCTGCAAATCTCTCCTTTGCTTTAATTTTGTTTGCAACTTTCAAAGCAATTTCCATAGGAATCAAATTGTTAGCACCTGTAAAATAAATGTGCCAGTAGTTAGTACTTCATATCATGTTTTTTAAAGTACTATGCTTGGCAAGTAAGAAGGTTGAAAGAGATTTATGCAAATGATGCCAAAAGAAGGAGAGAGAGACCTAAGAGAACTTCGATGGAGTTAATAAGAAAGGATATGACTATACTATCTTTTAAGAAAGAGTTGGCACAAAACCGGCTAGAATGGAGGCATAAGAGATCTATGTCGCCAACCCCAAATACTTGGGAAAAGCCAGTACTTGATTATGATTATGATGCTTAGCTGAAGCATGTATACTGATTCTCACGAGTATCCTTCAGGTCTTATGCCACAGTTGGGAACAAGGTAATAGGCCTTTTCTCCATGTTCATTGATATCAAACAAGAAAAAAAGGAAACTTCCATCCTTTTCATTCAACAAAAAATATACAGGTTCAGTTCAAAGAAGCCAAACACAGTACCTAGATCATTGTGCGAAGACCAATTGTATGATGATCCAAGGAAATATTGATTCTCAATGTAAATGAAATGTTGTGCAGCCCGGATAGCTTTTACATATGCCGTGTGAATGCTCATGTCAATAAGCACATTTTTGCCACAAACCAGATTCTGCAACCATATTTTAAGAAAGGGGGAACATTTGTCATGAGATAAGGAAAGAAGGAGAGAAGACGTTAACAAAAAAAACCCACCTTGCTTGTGGCATCTCTAGGGTTCTTTGGGAAACCGCTCACTGAATTTGAATCAATTGAACGAAAGATCTACAATAACAATCTCATCATAAGGGGAAATAAAGATTATAAATCTGAAAGACAAGCTGTTTGTTTATAATAAGCACCTGTACATGCCAAGACTCTGGATCATTTTCGTTTAAAGTAGGAGCACCAAACATCCCAATAATGTCAGGTATTCTTTCTAACTTAAGTAGACTATCATCGTAAGCTGATCGTTTCAATTTGTTAATACCATGGGGTTTTGACACCTTCAACCATCTTTCCTCAAAGTTGGTCAGGACATCATACGCTGCAGGCCCATCAATTTTGCAATGAAGGTCATGCCATGGTTCTCTAGGACAATTGAGAGTGGAGCCCTACTTTCCATGCACACAAAAATAAAAAAATCATCATATTTAGCCAAACATTCAAAGTAGTACAACATTCGGAAAATAGAATTGGCCTAAATTATGTAATCGCCAACTTTGCAATGACTATCGTTCTCTAGGACAATTGAGAGTGGAGCCCTATTTTTCACACACGCACAAATAAAACAATTGTCACATTTAACCAAACATTCAAATTAGTACCACATTCAGAAAATTAAATTGGCCTAAATTATGTATGAGCAAGTAGAGTATGTACTACTGTTGAACCAAAAATAAAGTAAGTTATGTACCACAAAAGTAGGATTGTGATAGTCATCCTGGTGTGTAGTTTGTAATGTCCTAAACAGAGAATGCTCTGGAGTATCAAATCTTCCATCGCATAAATCAAGTCCGCCAACAAAAGCTATGATTTTTCTTTTATAATTACCAGCATCCGCATCCACAATCACTGTTTTTTGATGATGAGTATAGATAGCACCAGTTTCCTGATTGCCACAAGAAAATAAAGCACATAAAAAAAAAATCCATAGAAAGAACCAAAATCTATGAATAAGACAGAAAAGTGCCACCTCTATCATTTAGACAATCAATGCATCAGTTTATCTAGTGTTAAAAAACAAGGTTTTCAATAGTGCTTGAGAGTGCCATAAACCAATTTAATTCATTTAAGCTAAGTCAGCGGGTGAGTCCTCTCATGACTCAACCACCTAAATCTAATATAGCCATATGTTTAACAATAATTTCTTTATCGAAAAAAAAATAATTATATTCCCATTCACTTACATCGTGGCTTTTTAAAATTTTCACCGTTATATATACCCTCACAAGAATGTGCACATATGTCACATTGAGCCATAAATTTACATGCCTTTTACAAACATAATTTAGATATAATCACATAAAATCTCTTACAAACTTATGAAAGCCAATCAGTAACTTAATTCATCTGACTGGACCTGCCACAAGTTTATTGTCAAATAATTCTCCGATTAATTCATATACAATACTAGTACCCTCAAGTGTAAACATTTTCAACATACTTTATACGAGATAAACAATCCAAGACTTTCAGCAACACTTTTGGCAATGGTAACTTCCAGAAGGTTAATATATAAGAATCATGCATCAAACAAGAAAATATTTCATCAAGGTATCAAGGAAAAGGAAAGAAACCACGATGCTTTATTTGCAATCAACCTGTTGTTTCACCCAGCTATGCCGCTTTCCAGCAGATCGAGGACAAAGCAATACGTGCACAGATGAATGTTTAAAAAATCGCCGTGTCTCCTCGTCATGAGTCTGCATGACTCCTTCCTGTATATGTTTGAATATTTAATTGATTTTATAAAACAAAGACTACATATGCTCTTAATATAAATACCTACAACTAGTAGAAGAAGCATGAAGAAAATGAAAAATTTTCTTACTGTTTGGAATATGCCAAATTTTCTTGATGTTGGATCATCCCAGACAAGCAGCAACACGCGAACACCTTCTTGTGACTTTGCTTTTAGAAGATCTCCTAATGTACAATCTGATCCATATCCTGCATCCCTTACCAGCCTAACTTTATGGTACACTGACCAACCTACAATGTATATCAACCTCCTAGCCTGACTGATGGCCTCAAAGATATCCCTCCAGCACTTCCCATGCTCATAAGTCAGACCATTATCAAGCTTCAACTCTGGAAGAAACCCATCTGGAACATGTGCATCTTGATAGAGAGTCACCTTCCCACATCTCCTGAGAGGAAAGTAAGTACCAGGCACACCATGATAATCAGGACCAGCCCCAACTCCAGGGTAGTACATGCTCTGATTCTCAATTGGAACATACTGAACTGAAAGCCTCAATGTGGCCCCTGGTTTACATGGCTTCCCATTGGTATTGAGAATCGGATAAACTCCCTCAACTCTCTCGCCGGAATAAATTTTCTCGGCAGGGACCACCACATACCCAATAAGCTGCGAGCCCACCACATCACTGTCCTTCACGATGAATCGAACCTCCGCTGCATAATGCGCCACTGGCACATTGAAATGCTGCATCCATTCAGGGTTCTCGCTGTTGCTAATTACATAAGTCCTCCCCAAAACAGCATTACTTACAGAGATTGAAACATAGGGATCGCTCGTCAGGTGGTGTCCGCCTAACTGGCTGCCCATCCCGCCCGGCAATGCCTGGATCATGTCCTTCACTGTCTTTGAAAACATGTCCATGTTTGGGAGGTTCCTAGCCTCACATATCCATATGTCTAAATTCCCATGTAACAAAAGCACTTTCAGCGACACTTTGGACAATTGTGGCTGCAAAGCCACTATCTGCAACGACTGGCCGCCGTGCTGAGAGCCACTCGGGCTCGACACTACCTGCGGTGAAGCCGGCGACGGCGTGGGCATCGACCCAGAATAATAACCACCATAAGACGATAAATCGCCAGAATAGGATTGATTCTGGTACAAATAGGCACCTGATGGCGACGCCGTTCCGTCATACCTCGCACTCAGCCTATGGAGATTGTGGGTCGAATCCGAATCCGAATCCGATGACAAAGTAGACTGAGGCGCAGACGGAGGCGCAGACGGAGCTCCATAGTGCGCGGAGGAGCTAAGGCCCTCAATCGGGGGGTACAGGGAAGACGACGGGGAGGCATAATTCGCGCCCGGGGCATCAAAACCCGAGCTATCCTGGCGGTGGTAGCCGGGCCCGGGCAGGCTATCGAACCGGGGAGGCGGGCCCGCGGCAGACGGGGAGAAGGAAGGCCTGTAGTCGAAACTTGGCGGAGGCAGCGGGTAGGCGTAGGAGGCCGGAGGCGGATAAAGGTATGCGTGCGGGGGAGGAGGTGGGTAAACGGAGGATGAGGGATAGTAGAGGGGGCCGGAGTGGGAGGAGGGGGGATGGTCGGAGTAGGAGGCCGGAGGCATGGAGTGGGAGAAGGACTGCGAGGAGGAGTAGGGGGGCGGGTAGGGGTACGGATAGGAGTTGTGATTCTCCATTGGCGGAGCTTCTGGAGAAGAACTTGAGATACGACAAAGAGGAAAGTGGAGGAGGAAGAAATGGGAAAGGCGAGCGGGGGTCTTCTGGGGGAGATATGCAGAAGGGTGGAGGGGGATTCAGTGGAGGCGGAATTCTCCTGCGAGGAAGGCAACTCCCTGAAGAAAACAGGGTCGTGGCCATGGCAGCTGTGGAAGAAGTCGCGTGTTTTTTTCAATATGCACACAATCGCATATTGAAAAATATATGCGCCAATTTATCGAGGAAGTGGTGGGCTGACCCGAGTTTGATGGGCCGTGAAATTTAAATCGCACGGCTCATATGCATTTTGCGCGTACGCTAGCTAATAGGACTCTCTTAAAAATGTAAATTTTTAAGAAAATAAGAAAACTTAAATAAGTTTGTAATTCCGTACTCTCTCCGTTTACGTATTTAAAAAAATAGTAATTTTTCTGTCTTAAATGGTGAAATCCACGTGAGAAGGAAACTCTTATTTAAGTACTTAACTACTTAAAATTAATAAAATAAAATAATTAATATAAAATAATATTTTTATCAAATGAAGCTATTAATTTTAAATAAAAAGAGTAATAAAAAATATATTAGAAACCTTTTACTTAGTATGAATATAAGAAATAGAACATGTAATATAAGATGTATTTTTTTAAAATAAAATAATTTATATAATATAGGAGTATAATATAATTTAAAATATTTAAATTAAAATTTATAAATTATTAATAAACGTCACCAGAGTTGGCAAAAGTTAACTTTTAGCTTTGATTCATTCAACCTTCTTATTTTTCTTTTCAGCAAACTTCAATTCATAAAACCATACGAGGGATTGACAAATACAATTAAGAAAAAAAATACTTACATTATGTTAATTTTTACTTACATTATGTTAATTTTACTATTATGCTTGTTAGCCAATATGAGGATGAAATGTATGTGATAAACACAAATAAGGGGTCAATTGGCAACCACTTTGACCCAAAAGAAGTTTCGCGTAAAAGTTTCTAGCCAAGGCCAAAAAGTCCCATGAGGCACTTATGCCGGCTTTTTGCCCAACCCTCCTTCTGAGGAGAGTTAGGCAAAAAGCCATATTGTGTCTCTATATTTATATTTTAAATGTATCTAATTTGTTGAGTTCTCCTTTTCAAGGCTCTTATCCATTACATGGGAATCCACCTGACCAAGGAGTTGAAAAGTATAAACAACATGTAGTTGTTTTGATCATCGAGATGTGTGTAAGCAACATGTAACAAGGAGTTGGAGTGCATGCTTAAACAGAAAAGATTATTTTTGCCACTAGATACCTGAATAAAAGTTAAGCTTTCATACACTTACTTTTCAATTGGTTGGGACTCAAATGTAAAGGAAGAATAAAATGCTAAGACAGCTAGGTGTCCGGAACGCTAGCAGAATGCTAGAAATAATGGTGTGCGTCCCAACTCCCCAGTCAATTTTGATTTGGTGGATTAAGTTTGTTTTAGAACGTTTGGTGGATGAGTGAATGAATGATTAATGTTAGATGCCAACAAAATTAGTAGGGCATCAATATCAATTTTTATATAAACAGCCTATTTTTATATATGTTCATGAGACATGACCAAGGAACATATGAGTGATACATGTAAATGCTAAATTGAATTATGGTTTATATTTCTAGTAAGTATTTATTATTATATAAAAAATTTTGCAGACAAAAGAAAGGCATGGATGAGGAAAAAATATATTAAATAATACAAATCATATAAATTAAAAATTATAAAATAAAACAACATAACCATGTGGGTTGACAAATTGTCTTTGCAAAAAGAGAGCAAGAGATGAAAGAATTCTTGCCTTTGAGAATTATTAGGGACAAGAGTATCACATATTCACATGTTGTATGGGATGGGGGGAGCTGGGCGAGTAATTTGTAAGCTATAGTGGAGTTAGGGCTTGGGTTTAATAGATTTTAATAGTAAAATGAAAACCCATATGGTAAGTATTATTGCTTGTAATTTTAATCATACAATACTAGATAAGAGAGATAAGAATATAGTGAGTGCTAATTAAGATAAACATACGGTTTGTACAATAAATAAATAAATAAATAAACATAAAATGATGATAGTTTCCTATAGGAAAATACTATAATTAAGATAAGCATTTGTCTAACAATTTGAATGAAAAGAAGCCTATATGCTGAGTGGTAAATTATATTAGAAGAAATGCCCATAAAACAATAGTTCCTTGAAAAACTAAATTAATAGATCACTCATTATGCCTATAACTTTACATGAATGATGAAAGATGGAAAAATACATTTGGATTTTGTCTCTCAGTGCCCGCCAATAACATTTGTGTCTTATTCTTTCTCATATAGACTAAATGTTCTGGCTTGTAATGTGTTTATATATCTCGATATAAAACATCCTTATATATTTGTGGCCTTAGGCCTTTAGGGCTCCAGCCTGACTTGGTAATTCTATAGTAAGGAACATACATTAGAGTGTAATGCCCAAGATTTTTTATCATATTTTTAAAAAATTTACAAATTTTTTTTGTAATATAACAACTGTAAATAAAAAAAATGACAAATATGAAACCTGTGAAAATAGTTTTATAATTTAAAATATCACACATCAATTTTTCCCATATAAAATTTTACTCATTCAAATATCATACGACCAAACTAAACATCCTCAGGCACTACTTGAAAACAAATGTACGAAGTAAATTGCTATGATCATAGATTTTAAATACAAATATCTCACAGATATCCCTGAGTACAAGTTCCATAACAGTCCAAAGTCTAATCTAAATTACAAGTCTAGAAAACACAAACACCTTAATTCTCATCTCACTCAATACATCAAATTGTGGCACAAAATAATACTCGCAGTGAGTCAAGGATATACCTGAGTCAAAAGAAACAATCCACCGTAGAAACGAGCATCCATCTTCAAGAGCTCTCCGACATAAACCTGCAAAAGCCTCTCGAACAGCAGGGATAGAAAAATAGGGTAATGAGCATTTTTATACTCAGTAAGAAAATACTTAGTAGGGGAGTTCTAAACAGTGAACTTAGTAAGTTTATACATAGATGCGTTCATGCAACTCAAACATAAAGCAAACAAGCATATAATAATCATGTACATTTGCATGTACTCATGGCAAATACATACCATCAAACCAAACCACTTACACATACACTCCTAATTAGAGTCTTACAAACTTACTCGTACAAGCATACGCTTACTCATACAACTTATACATACTTGTACAACCTTACTCGTACAATCTTAATCGTATGACCTTACTCGTACAATCTTAATCGTACGACCTTATTCATACAATCTTACACTTACAATCTTCCTTAGAAACATATGCTTACAGTCTTGCTTAGAGTCATACTCTTACAGCTTTGCTCAGAAACATACACTTACTCAGAAACATACATACTCACTCATACAGTCGTACACATATTATCAACCATTGAAGCTCATTACACTTAATAAGCTCCAGCGTCGAAATGGAAAGGAATGTCACTAGGGCATCACCTTAACCTCCGGGGAGTACTAGATGTCATGGACTTTTCCAAAAGCAAGGCACATGAATACTCATGGGGCACAGGATCAAACAAGTAAGAGCAGTTCATGATACCACTTACCTGAGCGTGCAAACATAAACACCCACACATTAGGTGTCACTCCCCGACACTACTCGACCTGAGCCGAACCCGGTCCAGGGGCCGGTTAAGCATACGGGGGCGACAAGGATATTGAAAACGATTAGCGGAAGACTTATGCCCTAATCATGGGCGATCTAAAATTTATGGAGTAAACGCAAATACTTTGAGTAAGAGTAAATAGGTAGTACCAAAAGAGTTACTTTAACTCTAAAATAAACCATAATCTCAAACCCACATACTAATTAATCCATAGCCCACACTAGGCTCCAAAACTATGTCTCAAACAATCTAAAGGTATAATGTAGCACAAATCTCAAAACGAGAACTACACCATATGGGTTCTAACATCATAGCAAAAATCAAAGAAACATGCCACATAAGAGGTCTCCACGTCTACTCCCAAGTCCTCTCCGAGCTTTCCCCATAGAGAGGATTCTGTTCGTCTGCATGTCACGCCAAGCAACCCTAAAGCAAAAGTACAAGAAAGAGATGTGAGTATAACAAACTTAGTAATGGTTTTACTATATCTATAATCATCAGAAACACGACGACATAGTAATATAACAATTCAGATCAATAATTGATAAGATATATCATTTTTTGATCACACATACACATCACCTAAACTAGCATAATAGTGTCTAAAACCACACTTTCAGATCACGTAACCCTACATATAGTGTCTCAATCACAATTTTCTAATCAGGCATTCATAACACATCTCATCCATTCTGCACGATAAACGTGTCAAATTACATGTTACACAAATATGCATAACATACATCATATACATGCATTAACATAAATAGTGAATGCCTCCATCAAGGAGTAAACACAATTAATGCCACACAGGCGGGAACACAGACAAGGCCACGAAGGCATGTCATGGTCCAAATTCTACACAAGAATGTAAGAAGGTCGGGGTTGTCAGTCCCTAAGCTGCTCGCCCTGGATGATCCTGGCCAAGGATGTCCCATTCTCACATAGAGAACCTAAAGCAAGGGTGTTCGCCTAGGGACATCTCCTGCTGTGGGGGTGAGCCCGAGTTTCCACATAGGGAACCCTAAAACACGTGGTAGCTGGTGCACAAAGTATATCATTTTGGATTCTCAGGGTCCAGAAGACAATTATAATAATCTCAATCCGCAAGACAAGTACATAACTCGTCCCTACATAATTCTATTTAACTAGACTCAACCCGGAGAGTGTATATGTTCACACAAGAACTCAAATAAAAAACATGTCCCTTCGGACTAATCAAGTTTCGATTAAGCCAATGATGGATTAATCTGACACACAATTTTACCACATTACATCCAATCGATCAAACTCGGCTAATCTCGATAAAGCCTCAATCGGAAATCTGTTTTTATAATGCATGCAACATGGTACATACGTAGGCAAGGCATACATAAATCCTAATTCATGATAAGTGCTCTCATCAGCCCCTCATGCATCATTCATAATCATAATACCAAACATCATCATAATCATTAACCCCACATGTGTGTGTACATGGTAGAAACACCTCATTCGATGTATATCAATATGTTTTGTAATTAACTCACCATCACACTACACATACACATTAGCATCTAATCATGGATTCTAGCGGAACTCATAGGTGAAGAACCATTAAAATCATAAATCAAGTCAAAATATAACCACATGCTAAACATATGTAAGCTCATTCATCTCTTACTTGAGTCTAGGCATAACACTAACATTCACCTATCATTTAACCACATCCTATAATGACATATTAGTCCATTAGCATGCTGTAATTATACTGAAAACATGCTTAAACCATAGGGAATCAACCACTCATATCTTCAAGATAGTAATTCTAACATGTATATCCAACTACAAGCCATTTCACATAAACTTTAAATATACACCACAACTTCTAAACATCAATAGTATGCTCTTCTAGTAGCTTACTCTGGCTCAAAACACTCTACATAAACATAAAAATAATATTTAAGAGTAGAAACATCGAAATAAGCAACATACATCCAATGGTCAATTCTGTTGTGTAGCCATTCGAATGCCCTATAGGGCCGTTCGATTGGCTAAATAGAAAATATGCCAAAACTTCAGTGTTGCCGTTCGAACACCCTAGTAGGCCGTTCGAACGCCAACAAAGCAATTTTTGACCTTCTTCTTCATTTCAAATTTCAAAACTAAGACTCCATTAAAACAACTTAAAACCTTCATCTATCAACCCAAACACCACTAAAACTCCATCAAACTTTTCAGAATGCTAATTTACACCATCTTAAGACAAAACCCTAAGAAATCAGGATAAGAAATTAACATATACTAATCCCACCATTAGACAACTAAATCAAGTAAACCCAATCCAAATAAACCATAAAAATCAAGATTTTTACCATAGGAAAACTGAGATTTAGAAGACCCATTACCTTGTCACTTGATTAGGTTCGGATTTGACCTTCACCATTCTTGGAAACCTTCCAAAAACATAATGTCTAAGTTAAACTCCATTAAAAATCGGTTTAACATTGAAAACATTAAATAAATCTTAGATCTAGGGTTTTTTAAGCATAAAAAATGAATTTTGAGAAGTAGGGTTTAAAGTAAGGGAGTAAATCAGTGATTTTGATACTTGAAATCAAATTAAATGGGAAATGATAGATTAAGAATGGATTAGAAGAAAACCTAGGGTTTAGGCTTGATTACAGGAGAACATACCTTAATCTCCTTCTAATTTTGGCCTAATTGGGGAACTAGGTCTTAATCACCTTCTCCCAGCCTATTCCCAAAATGGAAATGGCTCAGCCCTTTCTATTTATAGTAGGGCTTGGGTGTACATAATTAACTAGTGGGGTTTGAATAGAAATTTGGGCTAAAAATAGGTATTTTGATTATTTGAGCACTAATTAAAACTGGAAAAATTATGAAATTTTTTATAAAAGCTTGTATTGATGCTTAGGTTAATTTGGTCCAAAAACCTCAATTTTGCCGGTGGGGCCCACAGGGGGTCATGCCAAACCCTAATTTTTGAAAAATTAGTGAAAATCAGAAAAAATTCCCAAAATTCAGATTTGACCCAAAAACACTTAAAACCAATAATTGTAAAGTTGATTTTGATTAAAACTATAAGAAACACCATTTATTTTTAAACTACCTAATTAATTATAAAACGTGTTAACCACACGATAACCGATAATTAAAATAAAAAGAAGACCGGTTCAAAAATGAGAATCCTTACATTAGGGGTCATACAATTGCCCACACTTTAAGGGTCTTATAGTGCCAATGTCACTCTTAGACAGAAATCATACAGTGCCACTCTTAGGCAGAATCATACAACGCTACTCTTGGGTAGGAATCATACAGTGCCACTCTTGGGCAGAATCACATAACACTCTCAATAGAGCATCAAATATATGGGCTTAATACAACACACATACCAAATCGAAAACATACATTGCTCTTAACAGAGCATCAGACGTTTGGACTTAAATAGCACACTGACAACACGCCTTAGGATAACACTATGACAAGACATGAGAAATGCTCAACCGACTTATTATCGGCTAGCTCAAATACGGAACTTAATCCGTCGAACCCTCAAGTCTCAAACTCACAATGCTATAATTAGCTTTGCTTATAATTCAGGTTTGAATTAAGTAACTTATGTGGTACAATTATGCCATAACAACTCTCAAACATACAATGCTCCATTGATCAAATCGAAGCTTAGCCCAATCTAAAACCCTAGTTTGTCTAGGCAGTAGACTTCACTTAACCAGTCCAACTCACAACATAACTCACCGTACACCAAAATCTTACATATTCATACAATCTCTTCCTGAGAACCAACCTTAGTTATCACCCTCTTACCTATACCTCACTTATTTGCTTACTTTTCACTTCATAATCTGTATGTTATGCTTATATAATTATGCAACACTCTTTGTAAGATCCCTGATCTTAAACCGGTATTCTTTTTATTTTACTTATCGGTTATCGTGTGGTTAACACGTTTTCTAATTAATTCGGTGGTTTCAAAAATAAATAGTTTTTCTCATGGTTTTAATCAAAACCAACTTTAAAATTATTGGTTTTAAGTGTTTTTTGGTCAAATCTGAATTTTTGGGATTTTTTAAATTTTTCACTAATTTTCCAAAAATTAGGGTTTGGTGGGACCCCCTGTGGGCCCTACCGTCGAAATTTGGGTTTTTGGACCAAACTAACCTAGCCATCAACACAAGCCTTTATAAAAAATTTCATAATTTTCCCAGGTCTAATTAGTGCTCAAATAGCCAAAATACCCATTTTTAGCCTATTTTTCTATTCATACCCGACTAATCACTTATACACACCCCAAACCCTACTATAAATAGAATGACCTGAGCCATTTTTATTTTGGAAATAGGCTAGGAAAGGGAGGTTAGACCTAATTCCCCAATTAAGCCCAGATTAGAAAGAGTTTAAAGTAAGTCTCTTCTAATTAAGCCTTAAGACCTAGATTTTCTCCTAATCCTTTCTAAATCTATCATTTCCCCTTTGTTTTGATTTTTTTTTAAATATCAAAACTATTGATTTGCATATTTACTTCAAACCCTAGATCTAAGTTTTTCATTAGGGCTTTCTATGTTAAATCGGTTTTAATGGAGTTTAATTTAAAATCTATGTCTTTATAAGGTTTTCAAGAAGGGTGACCATCAAATCTAAGCCTAATCAAAGGATAAGGTAATGGACCTTCGAAATTTCAATCTTCCTATGGTAAAAATCTCGATTTTATGGTTTATTTGGAATGGATTTACTTGATTTAGTGCTTTAATGACGAAATTAGTAAATGGTAATTTTTTATCCGTATTTCTTAGGGTTTTATCTTGTTATGATGTAGATTAACTTTTTGGAAGGTATGGTGGAATTTTAATGGCATTTGGGTTGTTAGATGGAGATTTTAAATTTCATCAATGGAGTTTTGGTTTGAAAATTTGAAATGAAGAAAATGACCAAAACTGCTTTGTTGGCGTTAGAACGGCCCTGCAGGGCGTTAGAACGACAACACTACAATTTTGGCATTTTTCCTGTTTAGTCGATCGAACAGCCCTGTAGGGCGTTTGAACGGCTACACTACAGAATTTGACAATTTTATGTATGTTACTTATTTCGACATATCTACTTCAAAATATCATTTTTATGTTTATGTGGAGTGTTTTGAGCTATAGTAAGCTACTGGAAGGGTATACCATTGATGTTAAACATATTTTCAATAGAGCTACACCATACTAATGGACTGATATGTCATGATAGGATGTGGTTAAATGATGTGTGAATGTTCGTCTATGTCTTGACTTAAGTATGAAGTGAATGATCTTATATATGTTTAGCTTGTAGTTAGGCTTTGACTTGAGTTATGATTTTAATGGTTCTTTTCTTATGATTTCCGCTAGAATCCATGATTAGATGTTAATACACATGTGTAGTGTGATGGCGATTTAATTGCAAAGAATGTTGATCTACTTTGAGTTAGGTGCTTCTACCATGTACACACACACATGTGGGGTTAATGATTTTGATGAGGCTTGATATTATGATTATGCATGATACATGAGGGGCTGATGAGAGTACTCATCATGAATTAGGATTCATGTATGCCTTGCCCACGTATGTACCATGTTGCACACATCATGAAAAATGGATTTCCAATTTAGGCTTTATCGAGATTAATCGAGTTTGATCGATTGAATGCTATGTGGTGAAATTGCGTATCGGATTAATCGGTCATTGGCTTAATCGAAACTTGATTGGTCTGAAGGGACATGTTTTGATTTGAGTTCCTTTTTTGGAACAATGTGCACTCCCCGGGTTGAGTCTAGTTAAATGGAATTATGTGGGGACGAGTTATGTACTTGTCTTGAAATTGAGATTTACTTATTGAGATTATCTGGACCCTGAGAATCCAGCTAGTTTGTCCGAGTGCACCGGCTTACCATGTATTGTTGCTTGGGACTTTAGTCTTGACAAGTAGGGTTGCCTAGGAATGTAGGCTTGATGAGTAGGAGTTGCTCGAAGGCGTTGGCCTTGAGGAGCAGGAGTTGCTCGAAGGCTTTGACCTTGAGGAGCATGTTTATTTGATAAGTGTTTACTTGAGGGATTTGGCCTTGAAGAGCAGGTTTATTCTCTATGTGTATGGACTTGCATGTTAGACTAGTGTGTGTGAGACACTTATACATGCCTGATGAATGAGAATGTTGTTGCATGATCTGAAATGTATGTTAGCGATACATCTCATGCCAGTTTATATGATATTGATGCATGATATGAAATGTATGTTAGAGATATATCTTATGCTAGTTTATATGATGTTGATGCATGATATAAAATGTATGTTAGAGATACAAATCATGCAGGTTTATATGACGTTGAATTGCATGATTTGAATGTGTTGTAGAGACACTTCTCATGTGGTATAGGTGATATTCTAAATAGTCTGAATTGTGCAATTTAGACACTAGGATGCAGGTTTAGAAGATATGTATGTGTGATAAAAAAATGATGTCTTTCTTATCAATCATTGATCTGAATTGTTATATTACTATGTTATAGTGTTTCTGATGATTTTAGTTATATTAAAAATCATTGCTGAGTTTGATAAACTCACCCCTCTTTTTTATGCTTTTGCTTTGGGGCTGCGTGGTGTGACACGCAGATGGACAAGATCTCCTCTATGAGGAAAGGTCGGAGACGACTTGGGAGTAGACATGGAGACTTCTTGTGGCTTGTTTCCTTATTTATGCTTTTACGTTAGAACCTATGTGTGTGGTTCTCATTTTGGTTTGTGCTACATTATTATGTTGGATTGTTTGAGACTCATTTTGGGAGCCTAGAGTGGGTTATGAATTAATTTAGTTTGTGGGTTTGAGATTTTAGTTTATCTTAGAGTTAATGTAACTCTTTTAATTCTACTTATTTACTCTTGCTCAAAGTGGTGCGTATACTCCGTAATTTTATTAGATCACCCGTGATTAGGGCATAAGTCTTCCGCTAAATCATTTTTCAATTCTCCTTGTCGCCCCCGTGCGCTTGACCGGCCCCTGGACCAGGTTCGACTCGGGTCGGGTAGTGCCGGGGCGTGACACTCTTACTGCCTGACAATTCCCCAATATACGCTCTAACCCAAACCAGTCCATTCCAATCCTCGCGTCGTCAAACTTGCATCCTCTGTCTTCCGTCATATTCTTACACATCCATGTTCAACTCCATACCAAACCCTCTTCACACCCCCCCCCCCCCACACACACACACACACACACATATATATCCATTGCAGAGGTGTATAGCCATCATACATACGTATGTCCATCATACATACATATAACATACATAGCTTACCAACATACTTGTTAGCAATCACTAGCACACACATAATCCACATACATTAGCTTACCAACGTACTCGCTAGCCATCACTAGCACATACTCAATCCACATATGTAGCTTACCAACATACTCACTAGCTATCACTAGCACATACACAATCCACATATGTATCTAATTACCAACATACTTGCTAGCCATCACTAGCACACACATATTCCACATACATCAACCATACTTACAGCTCACATGCAAGTCATATGCATTTCAATATGATATAATTTATCCTCTTATATGATGCAAACGAATCATGATTTAACATAAAAAAACATTGAATCATATAATCCTATCATGCTTCTACACATTCAAAACATGTTATCATGAAGTTACAAGTTCAAAGATCCCTTACCTCGTAATCCATGATATTTGATGGCAAGCCCACGATAGTGGCAAAGTTGGCGGCCAAAAATATTGCCAAGTTGAGAGAGCTGTTGTCCCGAGGGTTTAGAAAGCATCAAAAGTAATCACGGCCAAATGGGGTGACATATCAACATGACAAAATCCACAATCCACAGCAGCACACTAGGGCGGCCGGGAGAAAGGTCATGCCAACGAGTGGCAGGTACGACTAAAAGTCGAGGTGTACTCACCGAAGGTCGTCCGACGGCTGAAAAGTACACTGCCAGCCGTAAGACATCAAAATTGGCCATGAACAACACCCAACAACGTCGATTTTGAGTCTACAAGGGCCACATAAAGGGCGAAGGGCAAGGGCGATGTTCGAGGATGGAGGAGAGGTGGAGGACTCTAGTGGTTAACTCAATTGATGACGGAGCCATCCTATGGTCAAGCGGTGCAAAAGAGTCGCTTGTACCATAAATCGTACACATAGCCAAGGGGGAGGGGAAGAGACTGAACGATGGCAGCCCAAGGCCCAAAAAGGGCGACAGGGCTAAGGCCCTAGTGGTGGCCAACAGACATGACAACACTTGCAATCGCCACCCACAACCATAACCAATGGTGCGGGTAGCTGCGCATCTAGCATGGTATAAGTCAGTGGGAAAGCGGTCCATTCCTGGTGGAGGTGTAATTGGGCCAGTGGGGCTGGCCCTTGCTGTCGCCGAGCTGGGGCAGAGCCCACGATGGCTAAATGGCATGCAGCTTGCTGATGGCAATAATCCGAGACGTATCCAAAGCGTCTGATTGAGCGGAAAAATGGTGGAACAGTGAGACAAAAGTTGAACCGCACAGAGGAGAGGAACGGAGGGGGCATAGGAGGTTGATCCGGCCACAAATGGAATGGAGGGGTGGTGGCCGATCAAAAACGGCTGGTGAAGGCGACGAAAAAGTCGTCTAAAGGCCAAATTCATTTTGGCATAGTGAAAAAGAAAAGAAACTAAGGAAAGTATCGGCACCTCACGAAGGAGCAAGGAAAACATGGCGGCAGCCCTGGCTCGTGCCTATGGGTTCCTGGAGGTCAGACAAAGATAAGTCTAGTTAAGAGCGGCAGCAAAATTGCCCTCCTATAGCCCAAAAAAGAATTTAGAAGGTGAGAAAAACCGATGAAAAAACCAATACCTCATGGAGGAGCAAGGAGAACATAGTAGCAGTCATAGCCGGTACCAACAGACTTGTGGTGGTAAGACAAAGTGGATCCCAACAAAAACCAGTAGAATCCAACGATAGAGGAGGGACGATGGAGTGACCGAAAACTCGCTTGGATTTCTCTCATTAATATTGGACATCAAAACTTTCTAGATGTCTTAAAGTTTTTGGAACTCGATCATCGGGTTCCATATATTTATACGTTTTTTCTATTTATGTCCCCATCATGCGTTAACATCTTGTTTACGCATCGTATATCCAAAATTCATGCAAAAAATGCATGTCAAAGCTCGCGGCTTGCGACTAAGCCTCACACCCGACTCTACTGGTATTATACTAAGGTCAAATATGCAGATATAAATATGCCAAAGTGTCACATTTTCCCACAAAAAATGATAAAAAAATAGCAAAAAAAATACAAAAAATTATAGAAAAATCAGGGACATTACATAAAGATACTAGCAAGAATAAGGAACCTGCATTAGAGATACTAGCAAGAATGCACATGTATTACGTGTATAAATATATATTATATAAGTTTAAATAAAATAAAAAAATATCTATTGTACAAAGGCCTCTCTTGCATGATATAGTTATAATATATATTCTTTGAGGATCACAATAATCATTAGTTATATACAGAAGTTCTATACTAATCTATATATACTTACAGTAGGCAAGTGTAAATCAAAATCTCATAGGCTAAATATTATGTCATATGTCGACAAATACAGTGGTGTCGAAGGACTTTGTGTTAGAGTATGTTATTCATATTTATGACCAGTTTGGCGATGAGTCTCATTGATAGAGCTTTTCAAGGGTTTTTTGAGGGCATAAAAAATACATAAACTCGAATATATATAATATATATAAATGTATAAAAAAATATTATCAAAAAGTACTCTATATACATAGGGCCTATAAAAAAGTTCATGAAAATATAGTCATATGGGAGCTCATTTGATAGAGGTCGTTGAGAATTTTCTAACGATACTAAAAATGCACGAATCCAAGCTCGGGAGTACAAAATATAATATTATAAAGTTAAAATTAATATAATCTAAAAAATAACAATTAAGTATCTAATATCTTTGTCTTTTTAGGGTTATGATGGGTCAAATAGGGAAAAATAAGGATTAAGGTATAAAATATGGGTCAAATAGTTGAAATTTTCTATAATATATTAATTTATTTTATCTTATAGTATAAATGGTATGAGCTATGTTAAACCTCTTGCAACGCATTTACCTTGTCACCAAAAATTACATTTGAGCGACGGTCCATTGACCATCACTATATCAAACCTGCTTGCAACAGTGATGCTGTTGTTGATAATGTTTTAGCAACGGCTCAATAACCGTCGCTATATCAGAACCTATTGCGATGGTTACAGCCGTCATTGATAATAAGTATCAGAACCATCGCTGTATGAAAACTTTTTGCGACAGTTTAAAACATCCCCAAAGAGGAAATCTCCATAGCTTATGAGTCAAAAGGAGATTGTGGGTTTCTTTTGTAGCGATGAACAAAGCCGTCACCGAAAGGGAAAACAGTACTAAAAATTTCAGCAACGGCGGGACTAATTGCAACGTATGATTGTGTGTCGTAATTAACTATAGTAACAAACACACCCATCAATAGCAACAGTTAGTAGCCATCGTTGTACCCTATTTTTCTTGTAGTGAACCTATTTTATCATTTTGAAACTATTCATTAGTTGGATTGCGCGTTGCAATTAGCTACAGTGACAACTACACCGATCAATAGCGACTATTGGCAGCCATCATTGTACCCTTTTTTTGCTGTAGTGAAGCTATTTTATCATTTTGAAACTATTAATTAGTTCAGTTAAACAAATGAGCTATGCTAATCAATGGTGTTTGAAGGATGAAATAAGCTTTTCATGTATAAATCTTCGCATCACTAATGTATTTTTCTTCTAGTTATAATGTAATGCGACTTCTGGGTTAAAATTCTGGCATATAAATCAACTCAGCTCCTACACATTATCTCATATATTACGTGAGAATTAGGAAGCCAAAGTCAACACACTCCAAACAAAGTCTCACCTATCATAAATTATGCTTCTAGTATATATAATTCTAAGTCTCCTTCTCCATTGAAATAATTACTCTATTAGTATAATTTTATGTTGTTCTAGCTTAAGCTGCGTTAATTAAGCTTAATTTGAGTAAAGTCAAGTTGAGCCTTGAACAAGTTTGAGATCGAGTTGCAGTTAGAGTCGTGTCGAGCTTGATCTGAGCCGTGAGGATCCGGGTTAGCTCTTTAGGTTGGATTAAATCGTAATACAACCAACAAATTATATCCTAATGTGCAAATTAACTCTCCTAGTTTACCCGTTCACTCTTCACCGGAGCAGAAAGGTCAGCCAAGCCCATCACTTTCAAAAGTCATCTCTTCCATCCCAACCAGGAAATTCAGGAACCTTCCCAATTTCATTATCCCCTTGTTGATACAACATACCCAGTTAGCCTTCTCTTGTAAACTCCCTTGTCTAGCACTTTTTGCTGGTTTTGACGTCAGGGTCTCATTGATGGCCTGGTAAGCTTTGGTGTAGCCACCACCTATTGTAGCCGATGAAATTGCTGCTTTGGCCGTACCTTTGGTGTTATTTTAGGTTCTGAAGAAGGCCAAACCCTTGACATTGAATCTGCAAGCAATTCAAAGCTGTCTCAAGATGCTCAGAACTTGTTTTATTTTTTTAAGTAAGCACAATTACTTGATATAAGGGTTGGGCAGGATTTTACAGAAGTTGGTAGCATGAACATTCGTGGGCTTGAAGTGCTTACTTAGGGAAGCAATGACAAGGCTGGTTCTTAGAGAAGTTGTCTTGATTCTCTTGAAACAAATGAAGAAACATAATGCTATTTAAACACAACAAAGGACGTACGACTTAGTGTTTCATCCATTGCAAGACCAGTGTGATGTAAGACATTATTTTTCACTCTGCATTGTGAAAACTTGTGAGCCTTTTCCAAACAAAATGTGAGTACTTGAAAATAAACTTGGGGTAAAGGTAGTTCAAGCAGTTGTGCTTTATCGTGCTATATGGGCATGTTCTGAATCACCTATATTGATATTTCCTATAAGAGATTTTTATATATTACCTGACTCAAAATGTAAATATTCCATATTACCTGATATTGTAAAAAATATTCCATAGAATCAAGGTTCACATAAATTTTTTTTTTAAATTGAACCAGAATACCCCTACAACAGGAGTTAAGGGTTAAAATAGTGTAAACTTATTAGTGATGATGCATAAGGAAAGAGGCGATCAGAACTTGTAGCAATTTGCGATTTTCGACTTTCGACTGGTGATTCCTTTCAGTAGCCAATGCAATCATAGGCCTCATCATGGGACTAGACAACATTATGTATTTGGAGGGGCTTTCCTTCGTTACCATCTACACCTCCTCTTCTCCACCCATCAAGCAGAGATTCACCCCTTACTCCAATAACGCAATAGTGCTAATGACCTTGGGTGTAGTTCTTCTAGGCATCCTCAACAGTGGGGACCATCCTCTCGGCATCACCAATGCCTAGTACTTTTGGGCTTCATCATCACCCTCAACATGTCCACTCTCTGATTGGGTTCATGCTACCATGCATTGAGTTGACCTACACTAAGGTTACCAAAGCCTTGACCTTTAGCATGATCTTGCAGTTCCAGTTTGGTTTGGCCTTTATTGCGATGCTTTTTTGCTCTGCAGGGATGTGCATAAATGAGGATTTCTCGGCTATTTCTAGGGAAGCAGTAAAGTATGAGATTGGAGAAACATGATATGACACGTATCGTATTATCGTTAACATGATATGACGCATATATCATGTTAACAATAAATCGCTATATGGTGCATATCTGGCTATCGTTAACACAATATGACACATATACGTGTTAGGCGTCGTTTGGATGACGTTTTGCAACTGCTTTCTATCTACTTTTAATTGCTTTGCATGTAAATCTTGTTTGGATAGGCAGTTCGTTCAGACCAAAAGCCTCGTTTTGTTTCAAAAACGCCTCTACTCATTTTGTTTAAAAAACTGTTGTTTCAAAAATGTCTTTAGCCCTCTTTTTGACCCACTTTTGCTTTTCAACCGCTTTATGCCTAACTCTTCTCTTGAGGAGGGTTAAGCTAAAAGCGTATCAGAAAAAGGTAAAAATACCACAAGTTAACATTTTTACCCTTATCTTCCCTCTTTCCATAATTCCTTTTTACATTTTTTCCTTTTCGCATGTGAGCATTTTCCTCTCTAGTAGAACTCCCTTCCCCTTTCTCCTCCCACCATGACTGCCCTCACACACATTTTTTCTTCTCTCTTGCGCTAACTCCCTTCCCTTTTCTCCTCTCCAGTGAAACACTCTTTCCCTTCCCCTCCTACCATGACCACCCTTGTCTGCCATTGATGACTACCCTTATCCACCCAACCCCTTTTCTTCTAATCATTGGAGGGCAGAGGATATATTTTTCATAATGGAGATGATATGGAATACAATTGGCTACCCAAACAAGATTTTTAGAACTTTTTTTGAAAAGTTGATTTTTTGTAATGTATATCCAAACATATCCCACATTTACTTTGTTTTTTAAAAATCGATTTCAACTAATAGCAGCTTTCCATATGACACAAAGCATCATCCAAATGATGCCTTAATGTAACAACAATGTGGCACATATATCATATTAATGATAATTCACTATATGACATATATCGTGTTATCATTAACACTATATGACACATATCTTGTTATCCTTAAAGCATATGGCACATATTGCATTATTGTTAATATTATGTGACACACAGTGCATTATTGTTAATACTATATGACACATATTACATTATCGTTAACACTATATGACACATGTTGCATTATCATTAATTACACTATATGGCACATATCGTGTTATTATCAACACTATATGACAAATATCGTGTTATTGTTAACACTATATGACAAATATTGTGTTATCGTTAACACTATATGACATATATCATATTATCTTTAACACTATTCAACATATATCTTGTTAGCGTTAACGCTATATGGCACATATTGTGTTATTGTTAATACTATATGGCACATATCATATTATCATCAACACGATATGACACATATCACATTATCAATAACACATATTATTGATATGTCATATTATATTTGATGTGATATGAGCCACATCATATAAATGATAATACAATATGGTGTATGTCGTGTTTTTGAATACACGCAAAGTACACATATCATGTTATCATTAACATGATATGATGTATGCTGTGAATGTTTGCGGTTACTCTATCCATTATGCTGGACAATGGTTCATCGACATCTGAGAAAAGATAGTTTTTCCTACCGAAAAAGCTTTTGTGATGGGTAAAAAGAATGGAGGAGTTTTACTACCTATGGCGACCCGCTGGTGATATGTCTCTGGTGAGCTGTCACCGATGAAACCACCCCCACCAGAACGGTGCCCTCACTAGTGACAGCTCCCCACAATGATATGGCACATATATCATGTTAACGATAATTCACTATATGACATATATCGTGTTATCATTAACACTATATGACATGTATTGTGTTTCCGTTAACACTAAATGACACATATCACATTATCATTAACATTATGTGATACATATCACATTATTGTTAATACTATATGACACATATCTTATTATCGTTAACACTATATGTCACATGTCGTGTTATAGTTAATTATACTACATGACAAATATCGTGTTATTGTTAACACTATATGACACATATCATATTATCATCAACACTATTCAACGAACATCTTGTTAGCATTAATGCTATATGGTAGTTATTGTGTTATCATTAATACTATATGGCGCATACCTTATTATCATTAACATCATATCATATTATTAATAGCACGTATTATTGACATATATTATATTTGATGCAATATGAGCCATATCGTGTTAATGATAATACAATATGGTGTATGTTGTATTTTTTAATACACGCAAAGTACACTTATTGTGTTATCATTAACACAATATTATGTATGTTGTGAATGTTTATAGTTACTCTATATATTATGTCGGAGAATGGGTCATCAACACTTGAGAAAAGATAGTTTATCCTACTGAAAAAGCTTTTGTGATAGGAAAAAAAGAAAGTAGCGGATTTACTACCTCTGGCGACTTGCTGGTGATTTGTCTCCAGTGAATTCTCACGGATGACACCACCCCCACCAGAATGGGGATTTAGTTCATTTATGGCATAAGGGTATTGTCATCCTAAACCAAGTCATATTGGATTATGTGTTAAAATCTAAGGAATATGAAATATTTGTATCTTGGGTCAGGCAATTTGAAAAAATCTCTTCATATAAAAAATGTAGAGACTATTTTAAGTTGAATGATGTTATTTCCCCCAAATAAAGACTCCTAAACCCAATTACACACTTCTCATTTAACATTCTTTGGGGGGCACTGAGTCTTTATTAAGAGGCAATGACATCATTCTTTTAAGTTACTATATCAAAATTCATAGAATCTTCCTATATTGAACACCCATGGGCTCCAAAGGACTTTTAATTACCCATAGAATCTTCAATGGGAACTTTAAACTCTTAAATAATCATTGGCAGACCTGGGTGGTGAATTTATTATTGGTAAACAAAGTATTAGAGGTAACTTAGCAGTAATCTAAGACTTCTATGACAAAATTCTTTGCCCATTTTCTCACTTTAACAAGAGTATAGATCTTAGCCAATATATATTTATTTTAGGTGCAACTATTGTTAAAGACATGAACAAGGGTTAAATTATCTCAATCTTCGGGCCATACTTTTATTATACTATAATGATAACAACTTTTAAATAGACAAGAATACACATTTCTTCTTCCCTTATGACTCCTATTCCATGGCTTTCCGAAGCTTTCTGAATTACTACCGAACCTTAGCCAAACTATTGTTCTAGACCCAATCAGACGACTATTGCAAGACACTAACTCAATGGAAATGCTAATGAAAATTTTAGATTTCTTACCAATGCATTGGAGTGCAAGACAATTATGTTGACAAAAACAAAAGTCATTTGAGATTTTTGATTACATACCAAATTTGGTTTTCCTACCTTGTATAAATACCCCTTGACACCACTTAGATTTTATCCATTGAAAACCTGACTTTAGTCAAGAAGAGAGAAACCAAGGGTGCATCAAGATCGGAAGAGGAAACAAGGAAAGGGACAAATTCTGTAGGATAGGCGAGGAACACTCAAAGGAAAAAGGTCAATTTGCTAAACTGGAAACTGTTATGATTTAAACATGAAGAAGCATGTTGATCATGACAATATGGCTTATGGGTTGCACAAATGACATGGCTTTACGGTTTTATGTTTAAGTACTTCATATGAGAAAGTTGTGTTTATGAACAAACATGAAAACATTTTTATACAACCTTATTGACTCCAGCGACATGGTTGCGAGTGTATAGGGAAGAAAGAAAAGTTTCTAGTATTACAAAATTATAAATTTCTATTGTTTGATTCTAAAGTTTTACTTTTTATTGTTATTTTTCATACCTTCGTAAGTGTTGTGATGAAAGAAAGTGACTTGAAAAAGATGATCGAATCAAGTAAGTACGCTATGTCCTTTAGACAAAATTTGTCTTCTCTACTGGTGCTAAGGAATCACTTGGGCGTCTGCTTCCTAGGATTAGATGATCAACCGCATACTGTAGAAGCACATTTACACAACGCATGAAGCAAACTAACGTTATGTAATTGCTCTCACAGAAGACGGAGACAAAAATCTAGTAAAGGATGATGCAAAAAATAATTTTTAGTGTTTTATAAGAAATCCAATTGAAGATAACTTGTCCCATTCAAATGGACACGTTTGTCTATTAATGGACACATTTTGGTGAAAAGAAAATCGGACCCATTTTGGGTTAAGAGAAAACCAAATGAATTTATTCTAAAAATAATTATCTTGTTGACCCAACCTGACCCGACTGGCCATGCGTGCGAATTGAACCAAGCTGGCCAGCCGGATGGTGGCAACGACGGCGTGCACGCATGTGGGTTAGCCCACCTAGGTACATAGGTCCAACATGTATCTCACCCACAAAAGTGGGGTGGCCAAATGACCTAACTCGAAATGGGGCAGCTAACTTTGAGGACTAGCAAAGAAAACAATAGTCGCCATTCGTGAGCAGCACTAATGGGGAAAGAAAAGGTTACCTGGAAGAAAAGTGAGGACAAAAAAGTTGGAAGATGGGTGAGGTGTGTATATTTTTCAATTTTTTTAAGGGAAGAAAGTTTCCTCCAACACAACACTAATTTCTCAAGAGTGATTTTTTTGGGATCTATATCATCTTTTACTCTTCTCTACTATGTATATCTAGCATAGGGCAAAAATGAAGCTTTAAGACATTCTTATAGAAAGAAAACACAAGAGGTTGGGTTAATTGGGTTCAATTGTGAGTCAACCTGGTTTGACCCGATTTTCTTATATATTAGATTAAATATAATATTAAATATAACATTTGTATAAAAAAGCATTGTAACTCATTGGACAAAGCGTATTTACTATTATGAAAGCATTCTAAAATAGATAAATGTTTAAATAAGACAGAAATGGAATGTGTATAATTAAAGCCGAGTGGGTAAGGCTCTGTGGTGGGCTTTAATCTGGCATGAGTTTGAATCCTGCCTGTTACTCAGAATATTAAACGGGTTTAGCCCAATCGACAGTTCAACCAGGCAATTTGTATTGACCCAGCCAGGTTAACTTAACCTAGAAAATAACATAAACCGGCCCGGTTTATCAACCAGGTCCGATTGAACCTAGTTTGATCGGCCGGCCTGGGATTCAAAACACCGGTCTTAATAACTTGATCATGTATCGGGCAATTATCCTAGCTTGACCCCATCTCTGCCCATTATGGTACATTAACATCAACCTTCATAGGTGATAAACCTACCTAATTATTTTAATACTAATGATTAAGGGGGTTCAAAAATAAGTCTTACTAATTAATGATGTTTAGATATTGAAGTAGGTATGAACCTTCACTTTACTAAAAATATTTTTCATTTTTAGAAATATCAGAAACCCCTTGCTCTAAAATGGGTGCACCCTTAAATTATATAGTCCCTTTAATGAACGGACGGCTTTTGCACGAATAGGGCATATAATTTAGAACGTATATATCATCTATATATATGCACTCCAATAATCTTTTATTAGTGATGCTAATATACACTAACATGTAAGCCATGGATCTTCAAATGTATATTCCACGCGCATTCCCTAAGCAGGGGCATGAAAACCTCTTCCACTTAACATATATAGTTTCTACCCTGTTTGACGGTCTGGGCTATACACGCTCCCAACTACTGAAATTCTACATGGCAGTTGGCAGCTGACTTTAGGCCAATTTCCCGGTCTTCTCCTTTTGCGTGTTCCGAGGGGCAAGCCCTATCAAGTTAAAGGAGAAGCAAAGAGAGCTTCCTAACTCCAATTATCTATAAAAAGACTCTCATTGTACTGGGAAATTGACGGTCTGGGCTATACACGCTCCCAACTACTGAAATTCTACATAGCAATTGGCAGCTGACTTTAGGCCAATTTCCCGGTCTTCTCCTTTTGCGTGTTCCGAGGGGCAAGCCCTATCAAGTTAAAGGAGAAGCAAAGAGAGCTTCCTAACTCCAATTATCTATAAAAAGACTCTCATTGTACTGGGAAACCTGCGACCCAGAGTGACATCCTTGTGGGGAAGCATCCATGGCTTTCAAGTCGTCGTCGTCTTCTTCTTCTTTCTTGTTGATCCTGTTTTCTTTTTCAGCTTTTACCCTCGTATCATACACTACTCTTGTATTGGGAGATTGTAGCCCAAGCGGCTATCTCGAAGGCAGCGATGGTGACTGCAACACAGCGAATGGAGCCGACTGTTGTAAGGCCGGAACGCAGTACGTTCAGTACTTGTGTTCTCCCCCAGTCACTGATAGCACTCCTGCAACCATGACCCTCAACAGCTTTGCTAAAGGTGGGGATGGTGGGGATCCTTCGGAGTGTGATGGAAATTACCATAATGATGATGAGCTAGTGGTGGCTCTTTCAACTGGGTGGTTCAACCATCAAAGTCGCTGCTTACAGAACATCAGAATCAATGCTAATGGGAACTCTGTGGTGGCCAAGGTGGTGGATGAATGCGATTCAGTCCATGGTTGTGATCACGAACATGATTACCAGCCGCCATGCCGCAACAACATTGTCGATGCATCTCGTGCTGTGTGGGATGAGCTTGGCATCTCTGAATCGCAGAATATTGGGAACTACGACATCACATGGTCTGATGCTTGATCATGGTTGCTGCATTAAATTCCCAATACATGAGAAATGATAAGCACTTATCTTGTGGAAATAAATTGTGAAGTATCAATAAGCCCCATGCGCGATTGTAAGTTATTACAAATAAACGACTATCTAAGCAATCCTTGTCGTAAACAGTGACAAAATTATATGCTCCTATGGAGTATATTCTGGTCAGGTGTATCTCCAACAAAGGTCGCCGGTATTACTGGCTCTAAATATTCCCATTTGTCTTCCAACAAAAATTATTAGTATAATTTTTACGTGTCTGCATAAGTTAGTTTTTCTCCCATAAATCCAGACTCATTATCCTGATCATTTAGTTCCTAAAGCTTGAAAGGATGCCTCTAGCCTGACCGGGCTCTATGACCAGCACAACAACTTTGACCATGCTACAAAGGGTTCTTAACATGATATATAGAGGCCAACACATCAGCCATGTACTTAAATACCCAATTAAAGCATGAGATTTTTCCATATTACTTGGCCTAAGATGCAAATATTTTATATTTTTTTTATTTTATAAAAAATAGTCCATGGAACTTGGGTTTACATGATATTTTAAAAAAAAATACCAAAATACTCCTACAACAAGGGTTAGGGTTTAAAAGTGTGTAAACCAGTCACGATGACGCATAAGCAAAGAGGTGATCAGAGTTCAGTGGCAATTTATGATTTTTTCCCGGTGATTTTCATCAACAACGAATTCCGATTTCTGTCTAGTGATTATCAGCCTCCCTCACTTCATCGGCGATTATTCTTCTCCGATATTTGTCCAAAAATTTTTAATCACATAAACTACTTATCTCTACAAAGGAGATCAGGATGATATCTTCAACTCCAAAAAGGAATCATGGGGGACTATCTGGGAAGAACAAAGCTATATAAGAATAGAGATGGATGTGGATGTTAACGAAGGATATTGTAAAATAGCCATGATGACCTCCTGCCCTACTGTGAAAAGAATGATTCTAGTATGGTTTTCTATATGCAAGTTTTATTGTGTAGAACATCTTATATAAGTATGTACATGATCTTAGAGGCTTTCATCCCCGACTTCATGAACACTTATATCAATAACACATATAGGCAAATGTCGTGAATGTCGTGTTTTTGAATACTCACAAAGAATGCATATCATGAAATCTTATATATGATATTAAGTATATCGTATTATCAATAACACATATTATTGACATGTATTATCATATATGCGATATGGAACATATTATATTATGGGTTACTAGCTCAAAGAACACACATATTGTATTATTGCTAACACTATATGGTAAATATCGTGTTATCGTATGTGACATAGAGGATATCGTACTATGAGTTGTCAGCTAAAAAAATACATATCATATTATCATTAACACGATATGACAAATATTGTGTTATCTTGTATGCAATAAAGAGGATATCATATTATGGAATGTTGGCTCAAAGAACATATATCGTGTTATTGTTAACATGATATGGTGAATATTTTATCGTATATAAGATATAGAGCATATCATATTATCAATAATATGTATCATTGACATGTTGTGTTATCATATATGTGATATGGAGCATATCGTATTATGGGTCACTGACTCAAAGAACGCACATATCTTGTTATTGTTAACACTATATGACGAATACCGTATTATCGTATATGCGATATGGAGGATATCGTATTATTTGTTGTTAACTCAAAGAACATATATTGTGTTATTGTTAACACGCTATGGTGAATATCGTGTTATCGTATATGTTATATGGAACATATCATATTATCAATAACACATATTGTTAACATGTCGTGTTATCGTATATACGATATGAAACATATCGTATTATGAATAATTGGTTCAAAGAGCACACATATCGTATTATGTTAATATAATATGGTGAATATCGTATTATTGTATATGCGATATGGGGGATATTGTATTATTAGTTGTTAGCTCAAAAAACACATATCGTGTTATCATTAACACGATATATGGTGCCTATCGTGTTATAGTATATGCGATATGGAGCACATCATATTATCAATAACACGTATTGTTGATATGTTATGTTATCAAGTATATAATATGAACCAAATCATATTATGGGTCACTAGCGCAAAGAACACATGTGTAATTGTTAACACAATATGACACATATTGTATAATCATTAAAACATATTATCATTAATGCAATATGAGCCACATCATATTATGAGACACTTTGTCTATTATGCCAGAGGATGGATCAGTGGCACTGAGAAATGACGATTTTTTTCAACCGGGAAAGCTTCTGTGGAGGAAAAAATGAGGATTTTACTACCTCCAGCCACCCGCCAGTGAGTCACCACCAATGATCTGCCTTTATTGAGCTGTCATTGATAATTTGCCATTGATAAGACATCCCCACTAGAACGACGCCCCCCCTCCCCACTATCATTATTCATTAATCATTAATCATGATATAAAAACTTGAGTATGAGTTTATTTATGACCAAAAAGGTATATTTATCCTAAACCAAGTCATATGTGATTAAGTGTTAAAATCCAAAAAATATGAAATGTTTGTATATTGGGCCAGGTAAGATGGAAAAAAATCTTAAAACATTTAGTATATGTAATAGATATGCAATTAGACTAAAAAAATTTACCATCAGATTTCACCACCTACTTCAGCATCTTCAACATGTATGGCTAATTATTATCGGCTCTCTTCTCTATTTTTTTATTGACTAATGATCAGCCACATCGAACTTGGTAAAAACAGGTGGTGTGGACAGTGGACAACATTCTTCCCTTAAATTCTTGGAGGGGAATAGTTTGTAAGCAGTCATAAATGGCAGGGAATGAACTAAGTTGTACGGTTGAGGGGTCATCGCCCCCCTGCCTTTCTAAAAAAAAATTCTAGGTATGTACCTTGCTCCTATACACTATGAAGGTAACCATTAAATTGAATGAGACAAGAAAGAATAACTACAAAATAGTAAAAAAGCGAAAAAATGGAAAATGTCACTTCTCATAAGCAAATAAAAAAAACCAAAGAAAGGAGATGGGCTATTGCTTTCGAGTTTTGATTGGATGACTACGAAGTCTACTAAGTTGACTAATCTCCTTATAAGGTGGAAGAATCACATGGATATCTTACAAATTGAATAATTATATTTACTTTTTAATAAAATTTACTAATATGGCATCCCACTCCAACTATATTGCATCTTCATCCTCGGTTTGCCTCAACTAATAATGAAGCATTCTCTATTTTTTTTGAACGAGGAATTCCCAAAATAGATGAGGTCAACTACGAAGAAAGTATTCTATATTACCTTCGGTGGTTGGGGAAAAAACGGCAACCCTTCTTTGTGTGGAGCCATTTGAAAAAAGTTAATATAGACAACCCCAACAAGCCTAGAATGTTCTTGTACTATGACTACCTGAGGTCATTGATTCTGCTCATTTAGGTGTAGGCCCAGACTCTCTAAGGGTCTGTTCGGATTGGTAAAAACAGAGAAAAAGGGAAAAAGAAAGAGGAAGTGAATCCAGGTAAAAGAGAAATTAGGAGATTCCTAAAAATTTTCCACTATTCGGTTGCACAAATGATGTTAGAGAAAATTGAAACTTAAATCCACCAATTGTAGTAGTGGTGGTGAAGGTGGTAGTGGTGGTAATGGCGGTGATAGTGGCGGAGGTGGTGGCAGCAATAGGGGTAGTGGTAGTGGTGGGGGTGGCAACGGCAGTAGTGGTGACGGTGGCAGAGGTGGTGCGGCGGTGGCAGTGGCGGTGATAATGGTGAGGGTGGTGGTAGCGGCGATAGTGAGGGTAGTGGTGACGGCAGTGGTAGTAGCAATAGCAATGGTGGTGGCGCAGGTGGTGGAGATGATAACAATGGTGGTGGTAATGGCGGTGGTGATGGCGATAGTGGCAGTGGAAGCGGCGGTAGTGGTGGTAGGGGTAGTGATAGTGGTGGTAGTGGTAGTGGTGATAGCGGGGAGACATAAGTCTTTGATATGCTGATTTTCTCCCAAAATCCATGGGTTGATGGGCGGAAAATTTTGGGATCCAATTTTCATCCACTTTCTCTCAGTTTTTACTTTATTTTCTCTTTCCCCGTTATACCAAATAGTGGAAACTGAGGTATTTTTGAAAGATTCATTTCCTTTCCCCCACTTTCCACCAATCCAAACAAACCCAAAGTGTATTTGTCTTTTTCTTCTTCTTTAATGAAGACACTTATCTCTTTGCTTTATGATTTGTAACTGATGAAACCTCTTTTTATATCTATTTTATTCCTGCCATCATTGTCATTGGTATTATATATGATGCCTAACTGAGAACTAACAAGTAGCCATGTTATGTCTATACCCCTTACATTTACTGCATTGATTATTCCCTTTTTTTCGCCATGCAATAGTACTTGTTTCTTCTTTGGCTGGCCTACATAAATCTTTGAATGTGGAGGCTTGAATTGAATTACCCTTACAAATTTAGTTGCATCCCATTAACTTTTATGTACAATAGGGTATATGTTGTACTTGTAAACCTCCTTATATATGTCAGCTCTGTCAAATAAGGAGCAATACGTGTGATAATCAATATGTCTTTTTGAACATGCAGCCAGAGCATCTTCACATGGTAGGCCCATTGCCTGGAATTTCTCATAGGTGCATGTCCTATCTTCTAAATCAACCTTATCATCATATGGATACAACTTTGTATAAAACTTATGTGCACTGATAGGATAGCATGCAAGTGCATCTACTTCCTTAGTCATTCCCTCAATCTCCTTTTCTGCCCACAAAGTTAATTCACTGGTCCACTTTTATGTGCATGTGATACGTTGTTACCACATATCCTACAACTTTAAGCGTATACCCTCTAATATGGCAACAATTGGATATTCCCAATGCTCTTTAATCATGAAGTTCAAACTCTTACACCTGGTAATTAAAAGTCACAATGTTATACCTCTTCCTGGGGAAGTGTACATTTGTCCATTTGGCCGGATTTACATCAATTAGCCACTTGTGCATACATCTAGATTGAGTTGCTTGATGGCCATATGTTCAACAAATTCCTACACATGGTTTGTCTTTGCTACAATGTAGAAGTGGGGGGAGAGGCCTGGATCTTTGGATCTTATATGCATATTGGACCACACATGATATACACAATACTCATGTACATGATGCAGAAATACTTGTGGAATCTGTGAAATGATTGTACGATTTTTGCAAGATATGATTACAAGCCCTTAAATATGGCTAAGGATATGCTTCAGATGTGTAAGTACTCAATTTCATGCTTCGTTGTTTTCTGATTCTCCGATTGCCAATGCAATGGGTCATAAATAATCTTCACCATCAAAAAATGCCACAAATAATAGGCCTTATATCTTCCTTTTATATGTGTGCCATCTACAGTAATGACTTTGTGCATTTTCTTCTTGAAATTCTCAACACACATGCCAAAGGACACAAAACACCTTTGGAATTATTTGTCCCTGAGGTCATATTTGAACTTTGTGGTTGTCCCTGGATTTATCATTTCCAATTAGTGTAGATAGGCTGGAAGGTCTTCATAAAACTCCTCAAATGTTATCATCAACTTCTCCACAACAGTCCAAACTTTACGGTAACTTATAAAAACTCTATAATTTACATTAATATCATTTTTTATGTTGAATGGTGTGTAAGACACACGTCCCTCAAAACGATGATACACAACATCACCGATGATTGCACTCTTTGCTTGACAATGATCTTCACCAAGTAATGCTTTCAAACATGTAGACACCGAATTCATTTCATTAACTTTGAACATGATATATCCACTAATTCTTGAGGCATATAGTCTCCATGGGCAATTCTCAATAATGTATCTAACTATATAGCTTGATTTATTTAAATATGTAACCTTGAACTGGAACTTGGTGTACATGGCCATGTGAACATGAAGGTGAAGTTGAAGTGTATCTTTGTCTTTGGACTATTGACCAATTTCTATCACCCGTTGATCACAAATATTCCCTAATTGCACCCCAAAGTTATTGTTTACGTAGGAATCCTCCCTAGTAATATCCATTTTGTGGGTCAAATTGGTGGGTTCTTCATCATGTTTCAATCTCTTTCTTTTATCACATTCATAGCTCCTGTAAATTATAAGTGTCAATTATTAAACTAGAAATTGCCAAACTAAAAAACTGCCAAATTTTTAAAGCTTTAATTACTTACATCATTTTCACTAATGTATCTAGAAATTGATATTTGTGGACAATCCATGGTTTCTACTTTTTCATCTGAAGCCTTAGGCTAACTATAGTTGCTTCCATCTATTCTACCTAATTTAGAATTTGATACCCTTGTAATATTTCTATACATTCCCACACAATATATTTTGTATTAATAGTCTTATACATCTACATACATAATACTAAAAGATAAAGTATATTCACAATATTTTTAATTCCTTTCATCATTCGGCCAAGGTTGATCTCTAGTTTTGGAGAAATGGTAACATGTTCTTTTGCATCATTATTCACCCCTTCTATGGGACTCTATTCATGTACGGATGGTGAAGCATAATAAATATCTTATACACAATCATTTTTCTAGTCTTCAACTAATCTCACGTCCAATTCAAAGTCATCTATAAGTGTATTTGAGACATACTCATTAATGCTTAAATCGATCTCACACTCTTGCTTTACACTTGCTAGTTTATTATTTGATACTTTTAATTCAATGTCAATGCGGGATGTATGTATTTTCTTCATCATACTCTCCTCCTTTAAATAAAATAACTCATTTAATTGAAGTTTATCTTCGTCACAACTAAGATTGCTAGTTTTATTTTATGGAACACTATAACAAGTGCTTTTCTCCTCCCACTTTGCTCCCGCTCTTCCTATTTTTTCCTCCCACTTTGTTCATTTTCTTTCAATCCCCTCCTCCCACTTCGACACATTGACAATAATATTCCCATGAGAAATTTTTTTTTTCTTGCTTTAGTAATTATCATCAATGGTATTTCATTTGATCTTAACTTATTCTCTTGAAAGAAAAAATAAAGAGTTTCAATGTCATGTATTTCAAAAAGTGGAAGGTCAATAAGAACTGCAATATGATATGCAAAACTTAACTTTAATGAGTACTCTATCTTCGACCATTTATAAACTTCATGTAGCATATCCAAGAGAACATCATAAGTGACTTTGCTTGGAACTTCAATTAATTTTGTTTTTACATTGTCGTAATTATATTCCTACCACTTGCATCCTAATGAATGTCCCAAACACACAACAAAAATTATGTGTATTTTTTCGTGTTCTTCTTATATCATATTAGTAATATAGTTTCTACTTTTCTAGTTTAGTTTTCCAGTTACCCAGAAAATCTAGAAAACTAGCAGAAACTACGTAATCTCCTTAAACTTTCACATGCTCCTTAATCCTTCCAAAATGAATGATAATACCTATTTCATCATCCAAAATAACTTAAATACACTAAGAGGAAGGGAAACAAACTACTCTTCTGTATTAGAAGCAGAAAGATGTGAAGTACCATCTAAGAATGAAAGCACAAAAGAGGAAGCAACTGGGAAGACAAAACTAACCGGGAAGAAGAACGTACCTAAGAAGAGGAAGCAACCGGGGAAGATGAAACCACTGAGAAGCTAGGGAGGATGCCACAAGGGAGGAGACTTTTATTCCTGGAGCGACCATATGGAGTTTTTTTCCCGCTTGCCATATGATGAAAAAGAGGGTAGTACTGAAAAAGAGGGTAGTACAGTCAATTATAGTCACACATATATATCCTCCCATGTGGGTAAGTGAGTTTGGTTAAATACGTGATAGTTGGTCATATTTTAGTTATTCGAAGAAAGTATGAACGTACTTTGGTTATTCCCTCATGAAAATTATTTCCCGTTGAAATATGATTACGTGCATTATAAATTTGTAGCTGAAAGGAAAGGAAAGACCCGCAAGTGGAAGTCTACTCAAACCGTCAAAATTCCATAAGGGGCACGCCCAACAAGCTGACCATCACCAAGTACCATGGCCTCAAACAGTCGGATATGTGAACAATTGTCCACTTTGATGCTCACAAATGGTCAAACCGTCATACTATCAGACTCTACACGGGTCCTAATTCCTTGTCTAACTGGCCGATGAGTGGGTAGTCACAATCCTTGGTTGGACACTGGCACTGGGACGCTCAGCCTTTTGTTTGGGTTCACTAAAAGATTATGAGTCTTCGACGTCATCACGTCACGAGCCATGCTCCACCGTTGGCTTGACCACTCAGACATCTCTTCTGCCAGGCAGCGCCACTCCACCCCACTACTCAGCCACCACCGCGTGGCATTGACTCCACTGGCACTCAAGATCATTCAAAACCCCAAATGATCATCTTCCTCCTACAGAGCATGTCCCCCTCCCCAAGTGTATAGAGGTAGATAGCCCGGAAGAGGGGGAAGGCTATGACCGGAGAGGGAGGTGGCGTTGTATGATTAGGGTTCTTAACGAGTTGAGTTGGCTCGTTGAGTAGGCCCAATTCGGCTTAAATTAGGCTCGGTTCGAATCGGGTTTAGCTTGAACTAGATTCGAGCTTGAATAAGCTCGAATTGAGTTTGAGTAGACCCCTGCTCGACTCGGTTCGGCTCAAATAAAACTCGAACTCGATACTACTCGAGCTCAAACTTGAATATAATTTTAAAATTATATATATAAACATAGTTGTTAATTTAAATATATATTTATGGCATGCTCCCTCCATTCTAGATTAGTAGCTCCATTTGATTAGTTCATTTTAAAACATCAAATGAAGCTATTAATCTAGGATGAATGAAATATATAAAACAACATACAATCACATATATGTATCAATACCATGTATCATATATGATATATGAGACCCATTTATATGAGCCAAGGCTCACTCACGATTGTGTGAGCCTCGATGTCGTGCATCATTAGATTACGATCCAATAACACACATAACTCAGGAGGTAGATTAGTTTATGTCTTCTTACGCCCTCGGGTCTCGATCTAATGGCCCATAATGTCTTGGTTCACACTAATGTACGTGAACCCAAAATTATATAATTTTTTTTCATTATATATATATCCTTGTTAAATTGTAATGAATATATAATTTTTATATATGATATATATTTTATAAAAATAAAAATATTGGAGACACAAAGACTAATATACTCCTTCTATCCCAAATTAATAGCTCCATTTGGTTTTTGAAGATGAACTAAAATTAGTTCAATTGAAAAACCAAATGGAGCTATAAGTAGGGCTGCAAAAAACATGGGCAGGCCCGAAGCCCGGCCCGAAATTTTGTAGCATTGAGCTTTAAAATTTGGTATATAAAATTTTGGGCCGGGCTCGGGCCTGGGTGAAAAATTTTGAAAAGCCCGGCCCGGCTCGTTCCAGCCTGTTTAAGCCATATCATCATTTTGATCGTGCGGTCCTGCGTGGTTTGGTATGATCGAATAAAACGTCCATTTGTAGCCAGGCCTAGCACATCTCCTGCTTCTTCCGCCGCTTTGCAACCTTATTTCTCCTCCGCTCTCCTGCTTTGTCCATCGTCTCCTTCTTCTTCCGCCGCTCTACAGCCCTAAATTTCTCTGCCGCTCTCCTACAGTTCATCCGTCGTCTCCTGCTTCTTCCGCCACTCTATAGCCCTAATTTCCCCGCTGCTCTCCTACTTCTTCTGTTGTCTCCTATTTCTTTCCACTTTGACTGCTTTGGTTCTCTTTGTGGGACCGACGGAAGTCCTCGGCTTCGACTGATTTGGTTCTCTTCGTGGGACATGTGGAAGACCATTCTCTTTGTGGGACCGAAGGAAGACCTTTGCTTCGACTACTCTGGTTCTCTTCGTGGGACCGACGGAAGACCTCCTTTTTGACTGATCTAGTTCTCTTCGTGGGACCGATGGAAGAGTGAAGACCTCGGCTTCGACTACTTTGGTTCTCTTCGTGGGATCGACGGAAGAGTGAAGACCTCCATTCGACTGCTCTGGTTCTCTTCTCAAGTTTTTTGCTTTTAGTTATATCATCTCATTTGTTTTGTTAATTAATTCATTCTATCATCTAGTTTGTTCTGTACCAAATTTGTTCTCTTTGCCTCTGTTAGTTCATGTATTTAATTTGCCTCTATTAGTTTCTTTATTTCTTTGTAATCCAATTTGTTCTGTTAAATATAGTTCTATCACGTAATTTGTTCTGTACTGAATTTGTTCTCTTTGCCTCTATTAGTTCGTGTATTTAATTTGCCTCTGTTAGTTTCTTTATTTGTTTGTTATCTAATATGTTCTGTTAAATATAGTTCCATCATGTAATTTGTTCTGTACTGAATTTGTTCTCTTTGCCTCTGTTGGTTCATGTATTTAATTTGCCTCTGTTAGTTTCTTTATTTGCTTGTTATCTAATTTGTTCTGTTAAATATAGTTCTATCACGTAATTTGTTCTATATTGAATTTGTTCTCTTTGCCTCTGTTAGTTCGTGTATTTAATTTGCCTCTGTTAGTTTCTTTATTTGTTTGTTTTCTAATTTATTTTGTTAAATATAGTTCTATCACGTAATTTGTTCTATATTGAATTTGTTCTCTTTGCCTCTGTTAGTTCATGTATTTAATTTGCCTCTGTTAGTATCTTTATTTGTTTGTTATCTAATTTGTTTTGTTAAATATAGTTTTATCACGTAATTTGTTTTGTACTGAATTTGTTCTCTTTGCCTATGTTAGTTCGTGTATTTAATTTGACTCTGTTATTATCTAATCTATTAGTTCTTGTATTTGTTCTGTTATCTAATATATTAACTCTTGTATTTATTTTGTTATCTAATCTGTTAGTTCTTGTATTTGTTATGTTATCTAATTTATTAGTTCCTTATCTAATCTGTTAATTCTTGTATTTTTTATGTTATCTAATTTGTTAGTTCTTGAATTTGTTCTGTTATCTAATCTGCTAGTTCCTGCATTTGTTCTAGTATCTAATCGGTTCTTTGTGTAGTAATATTTAATTTGTCTTTGTTAGTTCCTATCTTTATTCTGTTATTTAATTTGTTCTTGTATGTTCTATTTTTTAATTAATTCTTCTTTCTCTAGTAGTATTTAGTTTGTTCTGTTATCTACTAATAGAGAATTAGAGATGGCCAGTTCTTCCACCCCAACCAATCCTTCCACCCAAACTAATTCTTCTATCCCTCCTATTTCTTCCATTCCAGCCAGTTCTTCTATCCCTCCTAGTTGTTCTTCCATCCCTCCTAGTTGTTCTACTCCCACCATTACACCTACTATTCCCCTTGACACTACACCTCCCCTTATCCATCCTGTTCTAGAATCAGGAGCATCCAATAGCCACGGTAGGAAAAAACGGGTTCGAGGTGGGTCACAAGTGTGGCAACATTTTGAGAAAGTTCTTGATGAACATGGAGTACAAGAAGTAGCAATATGCAATTATTGCAAGTTCAGGTTCATTGGAGAAAGTACAAACAGTACGACCCATCTAACAAGATACATTAATAATGGTTCTTGTAAGATGGGACCAAATAGAAATCCTAGACAACCACTCTTAAGTATTGCTTTTGGTAATGTATCCGCTTTTAAATTTGATCAACAACGTAGTAGAGAAGCTCTTGCAAGAGCAATAATAGTACATGAGTACCCATTTAATATTGTTACTCATGAGGATTTTATTAATTTTGCACAAACTTTGCAGCCTCTTTTTAAAATGATTTCAAGGACTACAATTAGGAATGATTGCCAAAAACTTTACATAAAAGAAAAAGGCTGCATTGATGGATGTTTTTCAAAAGTTTTCCTCTAGGGTTAGTATTACTTCTGATTTATGGACTTCAAATCAGAATTTTGGATATATTTGTGTAACTGCTCATTATATTGATTCTAATTAGCATTTACAAAAAAGAATTATTAGTTTTCATCGACTTCCATCACCTCATACTGGATTGACAATATATAATGTTATTAAAGCCGTTTTAGTGAAGTGGAAAATTGATTACAAAGTATGTAGTGTTACTTTAGATAATGCATCTAGTAATGATGTGGCTCAAAGAAATCTTATAAGGGACCTTGCTGAAAAGGGATCTCTTTTGTTGGAAGGTACCCTTATCCATGTATGTTGTGTTGCCCATGTGCTAAACAATATTGTACAGGTTGGATTAAAAGATATTTCAGATATAATTATTAGTGTTAGGGAGTCTGTGAAATATGTGAAAGCTTTGCCTTCCCGTTACCAAAAGTTTATTAAGTTGGTAGCTGAATTGGGAGTTAGTGTAGGGAAGGGTTTGATTTTAGATGTTAGCACTCGATGGAATTCTACTTACCTAATGTTAGATTCTGTGTTGCCATATCGTGATGTTTTTAGAAGATTGGAGGAAGAAGATCTAAGTTATCGACATAGGCCTTCTAATGATGAATGGGAAAATGCTACCATTGTGTGTACATTCTTAAAACGGTTCTATGATACAACAAATTTATTTTGTAGAGTTGATTATCCTGCAATTCATTTGTTTCTTAAAGAAATATCAACAATAAGAAAGTTACTACTTGCAAGTGCAAGTTCTACAGAGTACTTTCTCAAATCAATGTCGAACAAAATGTTAAACAAGTATGAGGAATATTGGAGTGATGTACATGTTACATATGATATTGCTTTGACTTTGGATCTTAGGTATAAGAGGAAATTATTGAGGTTTTATTTAACCCAACTACATGGGAAAGAGATTGGAGATCTACGTTTTGAAAAGAGTTTGGCTGTGATTCAGGTGCTATTTGATCAATACAAGAACAAGTTGTGTCCTGTTGTGGATATGGTTACTAGTGAGGCAATACTCCCTTCAAATGAAAAGGAAGAAATTCAACAATGGATGGAAGCACAAGGATGTGCTAAAGATAATGACATAGGTAAATCTAAGTTGGAGTTGTATTTTGAAGAGAACTTAGAAAATAAGGAGGCTGACTTGGACATTCTCTATTGGTGGAAGATTAACTCATCTAAGTTCCCAATCTTGGCAGTAATGTCTCAAGACATTCTAGCTATTCCGGTTACTACAATTGCTTCAGAGTCAGCCTTTAGCAGTAGTGGACGTGTTCTATCTTAATACAGGACTTCTCTCTTGCCAGAGACGGTTAAATGGTTGATTTGTACACAAGATTGGTTGCGTGGTAAGAAGCCAATTGGGATCTTTTGTGATGTAGACGATGAGCTCAACAACTTTACTGAGACAATTAAAATCCCTAACTGAGGTATCAACCTATTAGGTATGTTTATTCATTTCTTCTTGTTTATTATGTTTACTAAAGAAAAAAAATATTTTTAACTCTACCGTTGCTCATCCCAAGCCTGGATGAGAAAGGAGGAGGGAAAATGCAAGCAAATAGGATGAGCAAGGAGGATTAGATATAATGCTCCAAGATGTAAACATCTTCTCTTTTTTTGTTATTTCTTCATAACTAGATGAGCTTTTGTCTCATGCCGTTTCTAAATCTCTAATTGACATCAATTCTTCATTGTTTACTGATCACAAAAAGAAACTGTTTGATTAATCATGTTTATATTTACGTGTGTCTTTTGTACGGGATAATTTAGGAAAACTTATATGGTAACTGGATGTATAATTACTCTCATTGTTGGTGTGGAACGGCTTCTGCAAGGTGTGAATGAGCAGGTAATTGGTTAATATTAGGAGATTTCTTATTTGTTTCCACTTATCAGCTAAAGAGAGAAGTTTGACTTAAGAATCAAATTGTTTCCCTTCTCCTAGCTCCAGCTCCCTTCTATCTTTCTGTTGTCTGGCAATTTGGTGCAGTTTTTCAACGTGTATGTTTGCTAACAGTAGTGCTGCTAGATTACTTGCAATCTTCATGAACTTGTAAGTTGAGGATTGGGATTTTTAAGTAAATAAATAAAAGAAAAACGTTTCTTTTTTGGTTTTATCCGAGCTGGGTTTGAATTCTTTTCTAGAATAGAGGAGGCTGGATGGTGGGGATTAGAGAGAAAGCAGAAGACTTTTTATGTTTATCGTGGTAAAATTGTTTTAACTTGAGTATTTTTTGTGTCAACGGTTTAATTGCATATGTTGGTCTGTCGCTTCATACAATTATTGAGCAGTCCAAAAAAAAAAAGCATTCCACGACCTGAGGTACTCAGAGACGAATGCATGAAATTATCAATTTTACGTAATTACTTTTGGCCAGTGGTCAATTTTCGCGGTTTCATTACATTTGTCAATTTCCACCATGTTTAACGAAAAGACTGGGAATGCAACTACTAATTGTTCTCTCTTTTTTTAGTTCAATGAAGAAGAATCAGTAACATTCGGATCTTATCGTAATAGTTAGCTGAATTTTTTGGTGTCCTTGTTATCTAATTACCTCATAAGGTAGCTTTGGATTTATGCCCTTATGAAGGCTTTCTTTCTATTCTTAACTAGTAAACTAGAAAATTTGTGAGTTGGTGCTGCTGGTATCTTTTATCCTGCGCGGTGAGACTTAATCATCCTCTCTTTTTTGATTGGTGATTTTACTCTGTTTCATTTGGCAGGCCTTCAGCAAGGAGGATAGAACAATGCTAGACCGGAAAGAATTATTTAGAAACACTTTGAGGAAAGCAGCCCATGCATGGAAGCGTATCAATGAGCTCCGTCTTATAGGTTTCCCTACTTTATGGATTATGCTCTTAGGATAAAGTGCTGCTCATTGGTTTTTTTAAGACATGTAAGAATCTAACAGAGTTTATTGCATGGCAGAGGAAGAGGCATCAAAGTTAAGGTTTTTCGTGGATGAACCTGCTTACACGGATCTACACTGGGTGAGTATTTGTTTCCTGAAAGATTTCCATTATGAACTATATTACAGAGTTCATTTTCTTATTAGCATTGAATTTGGGAAGCTTGCAATATTTTTAAATGTGGTTAGTCACTTGTCAGAGCCTACATCTTAAGAAATTTAAGTCACTAGTACTTTGAATCAATTCTATATCCAGGGCATGTTTGTTCCCGCTATTAAAGGGCAAGGAACAGATGAGCAGCAAAAGAAATGGCTTCCATTGGCTTATAAGATGCAAATAATTGGTTGTTAATAATTTCCCCGCGGCCGCTCTCCTACTTCTTCCATCAACTCTTGCTTCTTCCGCCGCTCTGCAGCCCTATTTGCGGTGCAAATATGTGTTTTTTACTATGGACGTGAAGAAAGGGCCTATTTCCTCAAATGTTTCAAGCAAGTATGCTTCATTGCATTTTTTATAATTCTTGTTATCTGGAGGCTGACTGTTAATTTGAATTTGTTTTTTCATTTTTGGATTAAATCAATGTGCGGTCTTAGTGGTGGGCTACTTTAAACTTTTACTCATAGTCATAATTGACAAAGGTTTTGGTATTTGCTTTCTGTCTTTCCAGTTGCGATTTTGGCCCGAAAGCCCATGGCCCGGCCTGAGCCCGTTGAAATTTTGGGCCGAGTTAAAATTTTGAACTTAGTTACCGGCTTTGGGCCCAATTTTGAAAAAAAAAATTTTATGGGCTGGGCTTGGGCTTGCCCCAGCCCGTCAAGGCCAAGCCCGTTTGCAGCCCTAGCTACAAGTATATGATGGAGGGTAAACATAATACCCCACTAATATGCTTAAAAATACTTTTAAAAGAAATATGACATTAGGAGGACCAACCTTAGTTTACAAACGAATGATTAGATATTTTTTTAAAAGTTGAAGCATGACATTGGAACTGTCCTTAGCTTACAAAATGTATATCTTTTTACATGTATTTTGGAATTTTTTAGAGGCATACTAAGGCTAAAAAATAGTTCTTTTATAAGTGATTTATAAGCATGTAAAAAAAATACGAAGAAGTAGATAGTAATGTTGCCTAAGTGAGTTTTTATTTTTTGTAGCTTTTTTAGTGATTATATGCACATAAAGAAAGGAAAATAGTAATGTTGTCTATTTTGAACATATATAACTAAAACTTATTTTTCATAATTTTCTTATTTTATAGTGTATATATAGTCAGATGTTCAAGGTATAGTCGTAATACTTGTTGAAGTATATTTAGTAATATTTAATACTAAAAGCTTATTAGTATTTGTGATACTTTATATACTTTAGATTTATATATCTATATATATATATATATATATATATATATATATATATATATATATATATATATATATATATATATATATATATATATTATTTTTATATATTATTTTTATTTTTATTTTTTTAGTTCAAGCCCAGTTCGAGCCTAGGCTCATGATTTACTTAAGTTTGAGCTCGAGCGGAAAATTTCGAGCTTATTCGAGCTTCGAGCCGAGCTTCAACAGTTTGAGCTTGAGCCTTAAAAGCCCAATACTTGGCTTGTTAACACCCCCATGCATGACCATAGGGCTTGACGTCGGGCTAGGAAGGAGAGTGAGAGAAAAAGGCAGCTCGAGGGAAGGACTTTGACTCGATAGCCAAATGGGGGAAATGGAAGAAGAAGGTCCACCCCGCTCTCTGCCAAAATAACCACCGTAATGCTTCCACAACCAATCCACCCACCCAAACCCTGCCATATCCTAAAAGAAAATTTTTTTCATGACCTCTTACTATGACTACTATGCATGACTAATGGACATGTGGAGGAGGAACTTTGGGAACTATTGGATCTGGTTTCTAAGTTTATCTCTCACCACTTCCTTAGTGATGTGGCAACCTCCAATTATTGGCCATAAAGCCTTAGTCATGAAAACTGGTCATGCTAGACAAGTCAATATCAACCCTCACTGATTGAATATGAATGACAAAAAATATAAAGAGCCTAAAAACCACATCTTTGCATACACAATATAGAGGCATTGTCGTCGAGAACATTTCATTCCAATAAGATATTAATATAAAAAACTAACAATTAATATACTTGATCTGGTTTCCTCTTACCTGGATCCACTTTAACAATATAGAGGCATTGTCATCTAAAATTAGACATCACTGTTTCTCAACTACAAGCAGGGAAAATGAGCAGAAAGTGGAATCTTGGATTGTCACTATAAGAAGTCGTAGATAATGATCAATAGCCACAACCATGTCATTTAGCCATCGCATATAATCTCTATTAGCGATGGCCCATTGAGATGTCTCTATTGTTGTATCGTTGTTGATAGTTTTATTTTGTACTGTTAACATTTTAGATGATAGGAGCAACGTGTAAATCCACAAGTAAGAATAACTCACACGCATTTGTAGACAATGTAAATGGTAAAAGATAACTGCTAGTAAATCATTACAAAATAAGATGAATGAATATGCTACCATTTTTTACATCCAAAGAGCCACATCCTAAAAGAAAAATATTTTCATGACCTCTTACTATGACCACAATGCATGACTAATGGACATGTGGAAGAGGAAAGCTTGGGAACTATATATTGGATCCGGTTCCCAAGTTTCTTTCTCACCACTTCCTTGGTCATGCAACAACCTTTAATTATTGGTCACCAAGCCTTAGTCATGAAAACTAGTCATGCTAGACAAGCCAATAACAACCCTCATTAATTGAAAATGAATGACAAAAAACATAAAGATCCCAAAAACCACATCTTTGCATAACAAAATAAAATATAATAAATGTTATTTGTGACCCTTTTAGAAAAGTGCCGCAAGTATTATGAAGTAATTACAACATTTTGAATAAAATTTTGCCAAGAGAATATAATATTAGCAATATTTTCTGCAAAATGTCAAAAATAAGAATATAATATTAGCAATGCTTTCTTTAGAACGTCACAAATACTAGTTAATATGTTTCCCAAAAAACTCGCAAATAAGTGGGTGGCAGAAGTTGGATTGTTATTTGCGACCTTTTTTAGAGAAGTGTCACAACAGGTATAAAGTATTTGTGACGTTTGGTATAAAACATTGCAAATACTATAAAATATTAGCGATGTTAAATATGACATCACAAATATGACAGTCTATTGACGATGTTTCTCAAATGCCATAGCAAATAGAGCTGCAGGTGTGGGGGCGGGGTGGGAAGGTTATTTTTTTATGCTTTTTTAAGAAGCCTCACAAATAATAATCTAATAGCAACATTTATTTTAAAAATGATGTTGAGTTTTTTTTGCCACGCTTTTTTTTGCATGGCAATTAGTAACTTTTGGTGATGTTTTTTCGTCCATTGTTAATTTTCCTTGCAAATACCCCTTTTAGTTGTAGTGAAATTTTCGCAATTAGTATCTTTTAGGGACAATTTTTTTATGTCATTAATATCTTTCTGAGACCCTTTTCTTTTCCATCATAAATAACTATATGTGATGTTTTATAATCTAATTTTAATAACTTTTTTTAGCTCTTCTAATTATGTCCTTTATAACTTTTTTGTGATGCTTTTGTTTCTATCTTTAATTAATGTCTGTGATGCTTTATGTTCAGTTTTTAATAATTTTTTGAGACATAACATAAAATGTAGCTATTGCTTTTTGGTTGTGCTAATTTTGCATTTCAATACTAATTAAACCAAACCAACTTGAACCATACTAATATTACATGTTCCAAATGAATACAACTAGAATTCAACGCGTCCTCCACTATGTCGGGGTGGCAAGTTGGACTGGCTTAGGGCTACTAACTGATGCAGGGCGGGATTGATGGGATAAATGCCGTTCTACAAATCCGGCTACAGGTGCACACATCCTTCCTCTCTTGCGAATTTTAATGATAAATTCACATAAAATAGAGGGAAAACAAGGAAAAGGAATAATTTCTTCTTCTTATTCAATATCTTATAAAATAACAGAAAACTTATGGCCTTCATGGAAGAGTAAAGTATTTGTACAACTCCTAGTAGCATAACTGTAAATAAAAAGTCTAATTTCTAACTACCTTATGACTAACTAATCAAAATTAAAGAAAATCAATGAGAAAAGCCTTAAATAATCAAAGGAATATAAAATAAAGACTTCTAATAAAGTAAAATACTGAAAAGAAACAAATTTAGAATTGAATTCTAATATAAAATGAAGTTGAAAACCGTATTGCAAACGAAATGATCAATCGCTAAGATAAAGCGATCGATCACTAACTCTCAACTTCATTTTATACTAAATGATTTTACCTCTTAATCGATCATTTTAAAAGATCGACCATTCACCCATAAGTGTCGATTGATTGTGAGAGAGCAAATTCTAATTTTTTTTCAAGTAGTCCCAAATGCTACATATATGTCAATACCCGTTGTCTACATCAAGAAGACAAGATCAAGAAAACTCAGCCTTTAGAAAGATGAAGTCCTTGTAGTATATGCTTTCCAGTTTTTCAATTCATTCATCTTCTTTATTAAAGACAAGAGCATGCCATGGTAGTCAAGTATAAACAGTCTGCCGTTCTCTATTGCCTGCTTCAATATTTCATCAAGAAGCATAACTAAAAAAGTATTTAATTTGATCGGCCCAAGTTTGCAGATGTTTGTTCCTAATTGGTCCATTTGAGGTGTTTCATAGCAATACAGTTGAAAGTAACATATTACTTTTCCAAATTTCTCATGAAGACATTAAGTTGCAAGAATGCTAAGAACAATGGAAAGTAAAACGTTTACCTCTTCAACACTCATTCCATGCAACTCTTGCTCATTGCATTCCCTAGTTAAGGCTGACTCTGGTGGGCCGTAAAATGATGGATCTAGATTGCTTTTGATTGGAAATTACTGTCAATATATAGCAAAATTGGATATTAAATTGAAATATATGAAATTATGCAATTTGATAAGTGGAGATATTAATAGTATACCTATGAAATAGAACATATCCAGATGAACCGCATAAAATCATGATGGTAGGTGATACTCTCAGTGTTTCAACGTTTACTGGATTGACACCGGCCAAGGTTTGCCTTGCAAATTCATTGTCACACAACCATGCAAATCTATCTCCTATAAATAAGATAATTCATTTTTGATATAAAGGTAGAATATAAGATCCAGATCGGGGAAATACAACAGTCAACTAGTAAGTCAGAGTATGTACTTAGATTATAGCTAGAGTGTCATACTTCATCAACCTTTAACCCGCATTCACAACCTTTTTTATCATGGACAGCAAAAGGTTCTCCAAAGTTCAGATAGCCAAAACAATAAAATTTTGGTACGCAACAAATAAGACGATGAAGCAACTGATCAACCATTTCACCAAATACAACAAATAAATCTTTGCCCAAGAATTGGCTCCTTAACGAAATAACAAAAGAATATGAGTGGCATCCACAGATCTACACAAAGTGTTACTCATTCAATCACTTAGCAAATGGTTGTCTAGTGAGGGAAGAATGGAGGCCTGTCGATGCAGAAATACAAGATGCAGAGGGTTCATCTTCTATTCCATGGCCAGATATTTGAACTGTTTGGAGGGGGTGAACAACGTGGCAGCCAACTCTGCTCAGCAATCCACGCTGGACCAATTGGCAGTTGTTCCTTTTGTGGGTCCTCATGATCCTTTCATTAATACTTTCGCCCATGATGATCAAAGATGCCATATTGATAGGTCTCCAGTTCCAATCAAGAAAGATCCTCCCCTATTTAATTGGTCTCTGATAGCCCAGCCAGCAGTTGGATTCCTATTGTGGCACAAACCAATCAAGCAAAAAATTCTACTATAGTTATGGTGGAATTCTTATAGAGGCAAGTACCCCTGTTCAAAGCATTTATTCTATTAATAGTCCTCAAGGTATTTGTAGACAATATATTAATGTATTGGGGAGAAGCAATTATAAGAAAAACCAAAAGGATCTTACATTGGATGGCCAGCCATGCATTGATCCAGACTTTGCTTCTCCCAGAATTGTGTCTGACATGCAAATGGGTGGGGCCAAAAATGACTCTAACTGGACCTTACCAAAAAGATCCAAAAGCTTGTAGTTGATATCTAAAATACCTTTTATGCTAAAGATATTTCAAGCTTCCTTTTCAACCGTTCGCAGATCTAAGTTCACAAGATGGGCCTCACACCTCTATTGCATCTATAGATGATTAGGACGCTCTACTCTCTCACGTCCTGCCTAAATATACGAGACAAAAGAGTCATATTAATACTGCTTCAAATAAGGGTGGTAGAGGTGAAGGTCGGGGCCGTCGGCTCAACAAATCTTAATGTTTGTATGCACCTTGAACACTCGTGGCTTTGGCCAGTGGGCAAAACGATCAGCAGTGACTGATCAGTACGAAACTATAATCTCTCCTCAATTCGTCTATGTGAGACAAAAATGAAAAAAAGTACTTATGATAGAATTAAATACAAGTTGCTAAGAGGGTGGAATTCTGAGCATAACTATGTCTCATGAGAATGGACGGATTATCGTTTTTTGGAACCCAAATGTGTTTGTGCTAGATAAGCTTGCTGAATCCTCTCAGTACATTCATTGTCGTCTCTCTTGCCAACAGGATGGGTTTATTTTTTAATGTACATTTGTCTATGCTTCTACTTCTTTCCATGTTCGTAATATAGTGCATTATAGCAACACCATTAGGATCTGGGGATGCTTCTTGGTGACTTCAACAATGTCCGCTCTTATTCTAGAAAAAGAAGAAGGCAATCCTGTTCCTATGAGGCAGATTTCTCAGCTTAATGATTTCATATTCCAGGAGAACCTTCACGAGATTCCTTGTTCATAGAATTTTACTTGGAGTGATCGCCAAAGAGACAATGACTTAATTCTGAGTCGTCTGGATACAGACTTCTGTAATACAGTGTGGATGACCAAGTTTCCAAATGACATTCTCAAATGCCTGCCCCCAGGTACTTTTGATCATTGTCCTCTCATTTTCTATCTTAAGAGTTGCGTCACTTCAGCCCAAAGCCATTTCGATTCTTCAATATGTGGTTACATGATGTCTCATTTAGGGATGTTGTTCGGACCGCTTGGGATTTTACAATTGAAGGCAGACCAATGTTCATTCTCTCTAAAAAGCTTTTAGCTGTTAAGAATGCTATAAAGAAGTGAAATGTAGAATCATTTGGTCATGTTGGAAACCATCTTAAAAAGGCCAAACAGGATTTGAAGTTAGTGCAACAGCAACTCCAAGTCGACCCTCTCAATGCTCAGCTCAAAGAGGCGGAGAGGGAAAGGCATAACATTCTTTTCTTTGAAGAGGGTCTTAAAGAGAGATTATTTCGGCAAAAGTTCAGAATCAATCGGTTAAGAGAAGGTGACAAGTGCTCCAAGTTTTTCCATGCTATGACTGCATCCCATTGTGCCAGAAACTTCATCCATGAGATTCATAATTTTGATGGTATTCGTATTTCTAACCCCACAGACATCGCTCAAGAGGTAGAGCATTATTTCAGTTGCATCCTCTATCCAACAATATCCACTTTGCCCCATTCCATTCCTTTCTCCAAAAAAATTGAATAGTGATGAGGCTTCCCATCTTTCCCGTCCTGTCCAAGAGGATGAGGTCAAAAATATTATTATGTCATCACCTAATAATGAAGCTCCTGACCTGACAGTTTTACTAAAGAGTTCTTCGTCGCCTTTTGGGATATTGTGGGAAAGACTTTTTATCAGCTGTTGGCGATTTCTTTGAAAGAGGGTGTATCCTCATATCGGTAAATCATACTTTCCTTGCTCTTATTCCCTAGAATCCTAATTCCAAAAGCTTTGATGACTTCCACCCTATATCCTTATGCAATTTTTTTTACAAGATAATCTCAAAATTCATGGCAAATAGGTTGGTTTTGGTTATTCAGACGGTTGTTTCTTATAATCAGCTTTTGTTCTAGGGAGGTTGATAAGAGAAAACATCCTTCTCGGTCACGAGATGGTTAGAAATTTTCATAGAAAATGTGTTTGCATAAAGGTAGATATTCGTAAAGTTTTTGATAAGTTGCATTGGGATTTCATTTCATTTGTTCTAAAAAACTTGGGTATTGATGACATTTGGATCTCATGGATAGAAGAATGTATTTGTATTCCTTCATTCAGTGTGCTCATAAATGGAGCAAATTATGATTTTTTTAAAAGTGGTTGTGGTATTCGCTAAGGATGCCCTTTGTCGTCATTGCTCTTCAATTTGTGTATGGAAGCTTTTTCTTCTTGGATGAGGTCTAGGTGTGATGAAGGACTTATTATTCCACCAACCATTCCTACTGGCCCCCTATCTCTCATCTTTTGTTTGCATATGGCATTTTACTTTTCACTCAAGACAACATTGCTTCTGCAGTGCATATTAAGGAGCTACTAGGGGAATTTTGTTCCTACTCGGGTTTGGAACCAAACATAACAAAGTCATAAATTTTTTTCTCTATGAGTTGCATTTATAAAGTTGACATAACATCTATTTTTGAATTTTAAATTGGTCATATGCCTATCAGATATATTGGTCTGCCTTTCACTTCCAAAAAGATCTCATATGTCCAAGCCTCTTTTTGAAAAGGTCCAAAACAGAATTACAAGATGGAAAGTGAGTTTATTATCTTATGCAGGTAGACTTGAGCTCATAAGGTTTGTCCTAAATGGCCTCCAACTTTATTGGATCTCATATTTTAAACTCCCAAACAAGGTGATTCATCGTCTTGAAGGTATGTTTTCTTCAGTTTTTGGAAAGGTTGTTGATCTTCTTATGCATTCCATAATATTTCTTCGAGGAAAGTTTGTCAACCCTTAAAAGAATGGGGTTTAGGCATCAGAAGTGTTAAGGACTGTAATAATTATAATAATGCTTCCTTGGCAAAACTTTTTTGGAAGTTGCTTATTGAAAAAGAGTCAAATGGATTTATGTTTACTTAAAGGGCCATTCTATTTGAATTTCCAACCTCTCTAACTATTCTTTTGCATGGCATTCTATTCTATCCATGAGAAACCATATGCTTAGAGGTTGTAAGATCAAAATTGGTAATGGGACTAATATTTTACATAGCTTGAAATCCTTGGGCATCTTCTTCTCCTTGGAACTTATATTAGGAAGAAGGACTATCTATCACTTAGGTGGGCAGACAGAAGCACATTTCAGGTGGTCCTCCCAGCCTCCAATCACTACAACAAAAGGGGGCTTTTGCGACAATTTTTTTTGCAACGAAGTAAAATTTGTCGCTAGAAGTAATCTTTTGCAACAATTTAAGAGTTTGTAGCAAAAGAAGATACTTTTGGCAACCAATATGCCTAATCGTTGCAAAAGTTTGTCTTTTTTGCAACAATAATTGTTTTTTGTCGCAAAAGATTGTTATGTTTGTGACAAAATTGCCAATTCGTTGCAAATGATTATCTCTTTTGCAACTAATTAGCGAGTTTGTTGCAAAAGATATATCTTTTATATTTTTTATATAAAAAATAAAAAGTAAATCCTCAACATAAATATAAAAATAAAATAGCTTATCATTTGTGACAAATTGAGTAGTCCATCGCAAAATGTGTGTCTTTTTTACTTTTTATTAAAAATAAGAAAAATACAAAGTAGGAGTATTAACAAGCTAAGCTAAGTATTGGGCTTGTATAGTTTGAACTCGAGTTGTTCAAACTTAGCTTGACCTTGGCTTGAAGCTTGTTAGAGCACAAACCTTCCAGCTCGAGCTCAGTTTGAAGTGAAAATTCATAGCTCGAACCTCATTAAGTGAATTAGGAGATTGTGCTCAACTTAGTATTGATTAAAAAAAGTAAAATATATCTAAACCTAAAATATTATAATTAGTCCTTATAAACATAGAATGCCATATCAATACGGATGAGATTATCGATGACTATGGATACAGTGCGCGCTGATGATACGCTTGGTACGTGTCGAAATGGGTATAAACCATTTTATAAACATAAAAAAATATTATAACTAATAATATATTATTATAATACTTCTTTTAGAGCATAATAAGACCATAGAATGCCGTATTAACCGATACAAATATTCTAAAATTAGTTTATTTGGAACCATACACTATTATGTTCTATGTCTCATACAAATTATTGTTCATTCTTTCTTATATTAAGTGCTCTAAAATTAGCTTATTTGAAAAATAAATCATATATTTAATATGAGTTTAAGTTATATGTTTAAATAAATGTATATTTGTGGAGCACTAAATATAAAAAAAATAATTATGTAAATTACATGGACCTACCCGTATTCATCCCATGTAACTTTAAAAATATTATTTTTAATATAATAAAAATATAAACTTGTAAAGAAGTTGGGTTTGAATTGTATTTTTGTTTTTAAGAAAAAAATTTTAAATTTTTTTCGAAAAAAATATATTTTTTTAAAAATTTTAAAATAAAAAATTAATTTTTTAATACAGTATCGATATGTATCGGCTGTATCGATACGGTACGGCCGATGCATATCAACATTTTGTGTGGGGGGGCGTACCACCCCCCGTACCCATATCGGTCTCCACCAATACGGGTACGTATCGATCGATATCGAAACAAGTACATATCGATCGATACTGGGCAGTATCGACCGATACGGTCTTCCATGCTTATAAATAGGGCACTAACACCCCATGAAATTTGGTAAAATAACACTTACATCCCCTAATATTTTTAAAATTGCACATACACATGCATAGAAATATTTGTGCTTCTAAATTGAATTCCGAATAAATATTTGGGTTAGGGCATGAGGATATGTATCCATGTGTGTTGCCAGAGGTACGATAGCGCACGATGCATGGATGTGTTCCCACTAATTATGAAATGAGAAAAATACAAAATTAATACCCTTTAAGTTCATCTTACATTGGTGCAACCTAGTTACAAAATAAATATTTTAATTTTTATATTTAATAATAACTTAATTATTTATTTATAAAAAAAATTATAAAACTAGATAAGGGTTGGACATTTTAAGGCTCACATAGGTTAAAGGTCAGGTCAAGGCCTAGAAATAATATGATAGGATAGGGCTAAGGCCGAACTCTAGCCCAATCCAATTGCAATTCTAGTTGTCAGATATTAGCCATGACCTATTTTGCATTAGTGCAACTTAATTATAATATATTAATTTTAATTTTTATATTATTAATAAATTAATAAATTATTTATAAAAAAATTATAAAATTATGAAAAAAGTTTAAATGAGTCTAGGCTCACACGTCATCATGAGCTTATACATTATGGGCGATCAGATCAAGATATGATGGCAAAGGGGGCAGAAACTAGTATGTCCCCATGAATTATTTTGCATTAGTGCAACTTAATTATAATATATTAATTTTAATTTTTATATTATTAATAAATTAATAAATTATTTATAAAAAATTGATAAAATTATGAAAAAAAGTTTAAATGAGCTTGGGCTCACACATGTTAGCATATCTAATGGCGAAGGGGGCGAAAATTATTTTGCCCCCTTAGTTATGTGTATAATTAGATCAAAATTCGATTGTGCTTGATGTCTGAGCTTACATATGACTATGTGAGCCCAGGCTCATATAAACGACCCTCCAAAACTTTTTACAAAAAGATAATTTTACAAAATCTGTCTAGTGCCATCTAGCCTTCGGAGACGTGTGCCGGAAATTTTTCTATTATTTTTCAAGTCCAAAATCCCTAATTTATTTTCTCCGGTGGCCCATAATACTCATGGGTTTAAATGCCCATGAATATTATAGGCCACTAGATGTAGATCCGATAACCCATAAAACCTGGGCTTACGTGGGCGTATGGCTCATGTAGGCATACATGAGCCCGGGTTCATGTAACCTTTTTCCTTATCATATATATAGAGTAGCAATATACTCCACCATTTTTTTGATCTTCCATAGTGATACAGCTCGCCCTTCTTCTGATCTACCCGTCATTTTACATCAAACGGCCTATGCTGAAGGAGGTAATTTAAGATTTTTTCTTAATTTCCCAACTTGTACCTACTTAAAACCTTTCCCGGCGGAAAACTCCCTTTCTTCCCGCCCTCGTCCCAAATTACCAAAGGCCGCCGGCTCCGCCTCTCTCTTATATCAGTCCTTCCCGATTTCCTCTGCACAATGCTTCTCCTCGTGTCTCTCATTCCTCTCCTCCCTGCCCGGGCTCCTCTCCCTGGTGGAGTCGCTCTTGGTTCACTCCAAGACCTCCACCATCATACCCCTCCCTGAACCCTTCGTGCCAGAGGCCAGAGATCACCCAGCTCCCCGCCGCTCCACTGTCTTGACAGCTAGAGGTTGCCCAACTCCGCCTCCGTTCACTCAGCTGCTCTCCGCCACTGATTCGACCGACCGGGAACCAGGAGCAGCCCAGAATCATGGCGAGTCAGCCCGAATCCTCTGACTCGTGGGATCTTCTTCTTCGCCTTGCTGTCGTTTATTTTTTACGTTTTTTTTTCTAATTAGATAAGGGTTTGTAGTTGTGTAATTGGCATGGGGAAGATCGGATGTTGCGTGCTTGATGTATGGGTGTTTTTAGATTTTCGTTGTCGATGGTCATTTTTGGTTTTTGACTGATTCAAAACCCATGTCATCGGAACCAAGCTGGACACTAGTGTAGAACACCTCGAATTGGTGAGTCTTTAAAGATCAAAGTGTATTAGAAATGGTTTTCTTTGCCCTATGTGATTTGCTGCCCTGTGGATTTCATGCTTCAGTCCTTTTATTTTTCATATAAAAAGAAATACTATGTCAATTATTTTATAGTAATGTTTGATCCTGATGCAATATTAAATGTATATGAAAAACCCAATGGTGGCATATAGCCATGTCATAACTGCGTGCTTGATAGTTACTTGGCTGTTAGGTGAAATTAGTGTACGATGGCTAACCATATATCAGGTGAATTCCTTGAGTTTCCAAGATCTAGGACGATAGAAATTGCAAGAGTGCTAATGATTGTACATTATTTTTGGCTTTATTTTGTTCATTGAGATGCTCAAATGTATGAGATATTTTTCATAAACACCTAAACACAAATGCTTTAACATTTTTTTTCTCTCTTTTATTAAATTCATTGGGAAAAAGTTTAAGAATATAATTAGTATTCTAGTTGTATTGAGCTAATTGGTATGTTGTTGAACTCTTTTGTTTTCCATATGTTATTTGTATTGTTTGCTAGGAATTTTCTGGCCTTATGTAAAATGTAAGCAGTTACATATAACAGGTGGCTCAAATTTCTATTATCTTTTTTCTCTATTATAAACTTAAGCTTTCTTAAGGAAAAAGAAAATTCATCCTGGTCGCTGTTTCCAAAAGTGAAGCTAAAAATTAGGAACTGCTTACATTTATTTATTTAGACATACCTGGGTCTGGTTGGTAAGGTAAAACCAGTAACAGGAGTAAACTACGCATCTGCATCCTGTGGCATTCTTGATGAAACAGGACAAATACTGGTAAATTACTTTAACAAGTCAAAAGCTGCATTTTAAACTTCTGTAACTGTTATTTTCAGTTTTGCTTACGATTAAAAGAGATGATTTGGTTTTAATAGGGAGAGTGCTTGCCACTGAGCAAACAGATAGATTACTTCCAGGCAACTATAGAACAGCTGAGGAGGCAGTATCTAGTCCCACGAGTTTACCTAGCCGAATCTATCTTCACAATTACAATTGGATCAAATGATTACTTCAACAATTACCTGCAGCCTGAATATTACAACTCCAGCAGCCTATACACACCTGAGCAGTTTGCTCAGCTGCTCGTGGACAGATACTACCAACTATTGAAGGTAAACAAAATTATTAAATCAGAAGAATTGGCCTATTATATGTTCTCAATGACTTGTTTCTTTCCCACTATCTCATGCAGAAGCTAGGCAGATTGGGAGCCAGAAAGTTTGTGCTTTTTGATATTGGCCCATTGGGGTGCATACCGGTGTTTGTGAATGCCTAAAATTCGACTGGGCCATGTGTAGATGAATTGAACCAACTGCTAGTCATTTACAACCAAAAGTTTAAGACAATGGTGTCTCAGCTCAGGTCTGAACTAAAAACATCCAAAATTGTTCTTGGGGAGACTTATAATACTAGCCTCGACATGAACCTTAACCCTACTGAATACGGTGAGTTTCATGCATCAAAGAGTACCAACCATTAATCATGCGTTTAGTAGTTTAATTGTTAGCATTATACTACCTCCTTCATTTATTATTAAGTGTCTCATTTCAAAAAATTATTTGTTCCACATTAAATGTCCTATTTCTCATTCTACCAAATAAAAAACTTCTAATATGCTTCCTCCCATATCTTTTCATTCCCCAAAAAAGGAGAGTAGTTACAAATATTTCTTCTTTTAGTCTAAGATCCTTCTTACTTTGAAATGACTTTTCAGTGAAGAGCTTCATCCTCTGGTTGCAGCGTTTCAAGCAGGAAAAGTGCCATGTGCTGTGAATCAGCTTGGCACCTGCATGCCGGGTGTTTCCTACACCATTTTTTATTTAGATATACACTTACTAGGTAGTACCATCATCAATATCGATGAAATTATTATTTGCTTCTCTACTTTGAAAATATGGAGAGCTAGACATATTATTTTTTTACTTAAAACATGCCTTAGAAGCAACTAAGGCAATGCGCTGAAATTACTCCATGGCTTATTTGGTCTCCTAGCTTGATTGGCTCAAATGGTTGGCAAGCAGGTGCATCTCTCTAATATAATACTTAGTTTGTTTTAGAAATTGAAATATCTTAAGCTCTGAAATGTTTGATTACTAGTTAATAATTGTGAAAGGTAATACCAATTTTTTTCCATATCTGAACGGTTAGATGACCAATATGTTGTTACTCATTATTGAAGTTGTACCCTTACAGCTTACTATGATTTAAGTCATTCTGATCGTTAATTTAGATTCCATAAGAAATGGATTCAGATTGTAGCACATAAGTTTAAGGTCACTAGTATTGCATTTTTGTTGGGATTGATATCTTTTATTTTTGCTAGGTGATTGATTTCTATTATTTCTAAGCTGACAATTTGAAAATAGCTTTTACGAACTCTGATGGAGATGGTATTACTAAGATGATCACTTTTGACTGTGACAATTGGCAAGAATGTGTCGTTACTGTTTGATTTTTGCTTTCAGACATTATTGATCATGTTGTTGCCTCTAAAATGCTTAGAGTTATTGGTTTGCAATTCCCAATATTGGCTTCATACTCAAAGGCCTTTCTCAGGTAAGACATTATGTGAATAAGGTATTTTTTACATCTAACGATTAACTAATTGCTTGACTTATAGGGAAGAAAGGAGCTTCTATCGCTCTTAAACCGTAGGAAATACAAAGAAATGTTGATGGCTCTTTTGGAGAAGGAACGGTTGCGGCTGTCTTCACTTGATATGCAATTTCATCTTTGTGATTTGATAGGCTCTAGTCATCTTAAAACACTTGATACACCTATTGGCTTGCTTGTTCGAGTCTCTTAAGGATTAAGAAAACTAATGGAGCAACAACCAATATAGTTAGATTCATCGATGTAGGTACAAAGCATTTTCACACAGAAGGCTTATTTATAGTCTTAATTTTATGTTTAGCTATATAAATTTAAATTAATTTAGTTATTATTTTTTACTATATTATGCTTATTTTATATTCTTATACGTGCATTTACAGGTGAATATGGAGTTCAAAAGAATCATCAAAATTTGCGATGAAGAAAATGATACATGTGATTCTTTGGTGATAAAGTTACATTGATATTGGTTTTATTCTAGTTATTTAGTATTTTTTAGCTACCTAAATGTATTGGATTTATGATTTGTAAGACAATGGATGATATTTAGTTTAATATTAAAGTAGTCAAATTTATTGAAATAAAATAAAAAGTGAATGATTTATGTCAATCATATTAAGATATCTTTTGTATTATTAATTTATACAATTTTTTTGAATTTATATTTTTTTTAAATATCCTTCCTCCCCCCACTTGCCCGCCCAAATAATTGAGTATAGCCATTGCAATTAATGTGCTAATAATGTATATGCGACGACTCAAATTTTTCCTAAATAATTAATATTTGTTGTATTAAAACTCTTTTGCAACAAGTTTCTCGTGGTAAATATAATTTATTTTGTTGCAAATATGTTTCAATCATTTGCAATGAATTCGGTTTGTCGTAAATATTTATAAAAAAATATAAACATTTCAATCTTTTTGCGACATATACAATTTGTTGCAAATACATTAATATCATTTGTGATGAATTTTGTTTGTCGCTAATATTTTCTAAAAAGAATTAAATATTAAGCTTTTGCGACATATGCAGTTTGTCGCAAATACACTAAAATTATTTGCGACATATTTGTTTTGTTGCAAATGTCAATGCTTTTGCGACGTAATTATGGGTCTAGACATATTTTTAATATTTTTAACTCAAAAAATTATATTTATTTGCGACATAATAATTAATTTTTTATGACAAATAAATTCGTCGCAAAAGTGTATACTATTTACGACAAACAAAAATTTGTCGCAATGACTTTTTGTGACGCCTTACTTGGGACAAAAGGGCACAAAAATATTTTCGTCACAAAGACACATTTGCGACAAAATATGAACTTTTTGCGACAAACACATTTGTTGCAGAAACCTCTTTTTGTTATAGTGAATGATATTTTAACACCTCGAGCATTGGAGGGCACAGAGTTCTTATTACAACTTGCTCCCAATTTTTCAAATGAAAATGACGGTTATGGCTAGTTGTCTAATTCAGGGAAATTTTCTTATAAATATGCTCGAGAACTTTTCAAACCTCAATCTCATATATTGGAATGGTATTCTTTAATCTGGCATAAGCATCAAGTAAATAGATACTCACTTTTTGCTTGGTTGATGGTTAACAATGGTATGCTCAATTTAGATAATTTGGTTAAAAGGGGTTTCTAACTTGCAAATAGATATGTTTTATGTCTTAGCCAAGGGGAGTCTAGAGACCACATCTTTTTTACTTGCATGTTCTCATAGAAAGTCTAGAAATTGATTTTGTTAAAGTGCTAGATTATGAGGATTATTCTCGATTTTGAGGGGGAAATGAAGTGGATCATCCATTTTATTCAATGGAACCCTTATGCAGTCATCCTTATCAAAACTCTATTTGGAGTTTTGTTATCTTTATATGGAGTGAAAGAAATTGTTGTATCTTAGAAGCGAAAAGCAAAGAAGTCCTCTCTGTTGCCTCAGTTATATCTTGTCTCAGGCTAGACATGTCATTGAAGCCTTTGACTTAAAGTACTAAATTCAACATAAATGACCTTTCCTTAAGGACTTTTGGAATATCTAGTATCTTTTATCTATTTCTTATGAAGTTTTTCCTTTTGTCTTTAGCCCAATAATTTTCATTTTCCTCTTAGGGGTTTTCTTTTCTTCTTTTTGGGGAATTATATGTTCATGCTGATCTTTTCTTGTTCCCTTTTTCTTTGTGTTAATGAAATTCTTTATTTATCAAAAAATAATAATTTGATTCAGCAAAGTAGAGGTAAATTGGGAAATAAAACAAAGCTCAAATAACCAGACAGATGACCATTCCCATACCCATTTGCATCCAAAAAAAAAGTTGACAACTTTCCACTCACCCTGCTCCTACTTATACAAAAAGGCACACATTCACTTGAGAATCGGACAAATTTAAACCCAAATCACAATTCACAATATGCACTTGTACTAATAAAGACAAAGCAATTGGAAGAGTGAACAAAACCTCGTTCACCAGTTTCGCTGTCCTTACGCTTGAGGATCTTCCTTACATCCTTGTGCACCATGAAGTTAATCATCTTCCTCTTACACTATTAGGGGTGTCAATGAGCTGACTATTATCAAGATTTAGGGTGTTCAAGCTTGAGCTTGAAACTTTAATTTCAAGTTTGAATCGAGTTTGAGTCAAGTTGGAGCCAAGTTAAGTTGTTATGCCTTGTGATCATTACTTAGTTTTGTAATTGGTAACCCGGAGGTATTTACAGAAAAATCATTAAAACAAACATGGTTAGTAAGTAGTCCAATGTGTTAGATTATAAAATCAAATGAACTAGTCTTTTTTAGTTTTGATTTTCTAATTTAGAGTATTAATACATGACCGAGGGAGTAAAGTTTCATAAAAATGGTTCTATATCTCATGAGATATATTATATAATTCCTCTAACAAAAAACCTCATGTAATTATACATAAAAAAAGTAAAAATGATATATTTTATGGAAAGAGTTAAAACTTAGGAGACATGAAATCTATATATAATTTTATTATATGCATGTGTATATTTGAAAAAATAATATACTTAATGTGAGTTTAAGTTTTTATTGAGCTTTGAGTTGAGCCTAGTTGAACACATGTATGCTTGAGCTCGAATGTGAATCAAGTGTTAGAGAAACATACCTATACATCCCTATGCAAATTGTATCCCCCTCCTCAAATGTAGAGGTAAAGAGTCCAAGAGAGGGGGAAAGCTATGACTGAAGAGGGAGGTAGTTTTGCATGACCACGGGGCTTGGCGTCGGGCTAGGAAGGGTAGTTAGAGAAATAGGCAGCTCGAGGCAAGGGCTTGGGTGTCAACTGCCAAACTAGGGAGAAAGGGAGGAAGAAGGTTTGCTCGTGCACTATCCTTGACTTTTCTATGATTTTTTGTAATTTTTTTCTATTTAATTATTATTTTTGTTGGGAAAATGTGACACTTAGGCATATTTATATTTGCATATTTTATCCTACTATTTATACATGTAGAGTCAGGTGTGGGGCCTAGTCGCAGGTTGCAACACATAACCAAGTAGAGCTACGCATAAAAAAGTGGAACAACTTGTAAGTTATATAAAAAGGAAAAAAAAGAGAAGGCAGATCACAGAACTTGTAAGTTATATAAAAAGGAAACAAAACAGAAGGCAGATCATGACTCGACGAGCCGTGACTACATCCTTCTAGTATGTCAAGAAAGAATGAGAGGAAACCCAAGAGAATTTTAGGTCATTCTGTCGTGCCTCTTCCATCACCAGATTCCACTGCTTCTTATTGGAATCCACTTTGCCTTGCCGCCATGAATTCGGTGATACCGGCTAGGGCAATCGCCACCATCTCCTCACTCTTCCAAGAGGCACCAATCTTTTCCTCGATTTTTCTCACTGTTGAAATTTGTTTTTGGGCCATTGGAGGGCTATTTAGTTGTTGTTTGTTGCCGCCCTCTACTAGACTTAGCATTGTCCAACTGCCAAGAGCCCACATGCACTAACTAGGGCCGCCGCCATTCTCTCTTTGCTTCTTCATGAGTTGCAGGTATTTTTTTTAGTTTATCACTATGCCAAAATAAATTTGGCCATCATGGTTTTTTGATTGTCGTCCAGCCTCCTATCCACTTCCTTCCAGTCGGCCATGGACTGCCGAAGGCATGACCACCATCCTAACCTATCCCCACTGCCTCTATACTTTTGTTGCCTACCGCACTCGATCACCTTGCCGGTACACCCTCTACCTCTTTTTGTTCTATGTATGAGGGGGCATTGGCATCGCCCGATGGCCTCTAGCTGACCTTCATTGGGGAAGCTACATAGCCTAGCAACAACATAGCCACTGCCCCAGCCCGGCTTCCACGAATGTGATGGCACTGACCAAAGCTTCTGTCATTATCTGCCGGATCTTCTTCTGCATTCGCTAGGTACTTCCCCGGTTATTTTATCTATGTTCGCAGTATGAATTTTTTTGTTAGAGGGCCATGTTGCTATGATTGTAAGCCATTTTCGGTCAATCGATCTCGGTACAAATGACAGATCTCGGTACAAATGACAGTCCATGGCCTTCGCTCTGCCTTATCCACACAAAAAAAAAGGCTTTTTAAGGTCAATTCAGCTTAAATTGATTAGAAAAGAATACTTCTTGTAGAACTTTTTCTTACTATGAAGGTTAAAAAAGGTCCTTTCTAGTGAGAATATTGTAAAACACCTTCTCACCCTTCTCGAAGTGACTCTTCTCCAAATGTTATATTAGTTTTGGTTATTTTGCATACCAAAAGCAAAAGCAATCTAAATGCACATTTTCCCTTTAAAGCCATTAAAAAGAGAAACCCACATAAAAACTCGTTTTAATTTTCTTTGAAGAAAGAAAAACCATGTAAAGTCTCTTTCATTTCTCTCCCAAAGTGCATATAAAGAGGCTCTTATTATCAAGGTGGGATGCTCCGGCCCATTCCATGTCTTTCCTAACATATAGCCCTCATCCTTGACTGAGACTCGTCAGTCGTGAGGGAGACTGCCTAAATGTCACTAAATGCTTTGAGGAGAGACAGGTGAACTTGGCATGGTTGGGTCATGTTATCAATTAGTGTTTTGATGTTTTAAAACTTTCAATTAGTGTTTTTAGGCATACCAATAGTTATGAAATGGAGTTGCCCACTATCTTGCAAGACATTTCTAATTCCTTCCTCTCTGGTATGTCTAGAGAGCTGTCCTAGTTTTCTCAAATTGTCAATGATGTCTCTCACTCATTTATCGAATGAGAGAATGTTTGTTGCCATAAAAAAATTAATTATATATAATTCATATACGACATGTCTAGCTTATCAGGCTCCACAACTAAATATCATAGATGTAGTGCATCGGTCAGAGCATAGTATGTACAAGTATAATATGGCATATAGGGCTGCAAGTTTTTAGGGCCTGCCTCAAAAAATAGAAGGTAACGGCCTTAAAATTTTTAGTTCCCAAAAAAAATTAAAGCTGAGTCACTTAGGGCCGGTAAGCCAAGCCTGGCCCATTCCACTAAACAGAAAATTTTCTATTGAAATTACTAATTACCCCCTATTCACATCCATATTTAATAACGTCATCATTATGTAGCTATTGAGACAATTGAAACGAGGGAAATTGCTCAAACCATTAGCCAGTGTGGTGACCGTAATGCTTTCATGAATTTCTTAAAATTGATGGACCAACAGTGGACTATGGCATGAGTAAAATCTGAAACATTGTGCACGGGATCTAGCTGTATTATGGGCCATATGAATAAAAGAACATGGTTTGTCGATCCATGTGTGTTTGCACCAACTTAAGTGATCCATGAGAGGAAAGATAGAGAATTGGGTTATCTGGTAAGATTCAACCTCACATAGCCAAAATTAAGACCCAAGTTGTAGGGATTTTTACTTGCTAAACAATGTGCTTTTGTGCAAATCGAGTGTGTTGAAGCAAAGGAACAATCACGTAGTTATCGGAGGAGAAGGGTGCAATGGTTGGCCCCTTTGTCGTCCGTTGTTTGGCTATGTTTTTTATTTTAGGCAATAACATATAAAGTCAAAGAAAATGTAGTAATTACGAAAAGCTACAGTAATAAATTTACCTACCATAAAACGTCATTAATGGTGGTGGTTGTGTAAATAGACGAAAATACCCACCTTTGTAAATCAGATTTGCTCTATTCTTCCATCTATTTCAAATCAGATCTCTAAAATTTTTTCTTATGTGGTGATTTGCTCCTCCCTCCTCCGGCAATTTTCTCTTCCTTTCTCCTGGTGATGATGTCAAATTCTTGGTAGAGATAAAATCTGGATAGGCGGAGGCAAGCTTGAATCCCGAACATGAGCTTCGAAGGCTAAAACAAGTGCTTGATGCCTGGAAGAAGGATTACAACTCAAGGCTGAGAGAAACAAAGGTGATTCTTCATAAGCTGGCTAGTGAGGATGCGAACTCAGATAAGGCAAGAAAGAAATGGTGGGGGAGGAGAAATAGCACAAGAATGTAATTAGCTTGAAGCGAGTTTTGGTATAATGATCTGAGTAGTAGTTTTTTTACATTGTACCAATATAACACATTTTTGTTATTTCAATAGTCTCATTTTCTTAAATATTCACCTATCAAGCGTTCAATAGAAGTTAAGAACATAATGTTCTTTTTTTCACTCTAGAAAAGCACAATGTCATAACCAAACAATGCTCTATTTCACAATTGAATAGAATTATGATTTTTTTGTTTTTTTACTCACATAACATGAGTTTCTTTGGACCTTTTTCTACCATAACACTATCATGCTGTCCCATGAAAATATATTATTAAATTATTAAAATTCTATAACAGTTAATGCCTTACACTTATATAATAATTTAGATAATATAATTCAATTAGAGTTTAAAATTTTTGTCCTTATACGAAATTTTTTTGCCTTTTTCTATCATAGCACTATCATGTTGTCCCATAAAATTATATTATTAAATTTTTAAAATTTTATAAGAGTTAATATCGTTAATGTCTTACACTTTTATAATAATTTAGACAATAGAATTCAATTAGAGTTTAATTTTTTTGTTCTTATATGTGTTTTTTTATCTTTTTTTGCCACAACACAATCATGTTATCCCATGAAATTACATTATTAAGTTTTTAAAATTTTATAAAAGTTAATGTGGTTAATGCGTACACTTTTATGATTATTTAGACAATAAAATTCAATTAGAGTTTAAAAGTTTTGTCCATATATGAGTTTTTTTGCCTTTTTTCTGCCACAACACTATCATGTTGTCCCATTAAAGATCTTATTTTCTTCTCATTAGTTCTTTATACCAGAGATTTTTTAATTAAACTATTGTGTCTTTATTGTGGGGCCCTGCAAAACATTATGTTTTAGCATGACTACCTATAATACATAATTAGTGAAGTTATATTTTGGGTACTTATACAAATTCAATGGCAAAAGTTTAAAGTGCAGTCGAACCCAACACCAAAATTTACCTGATAGGACTAGATTTCAAAAATTTCTTATTACTGCAAGTGGAAAATGGCTTTACAAAACAACCAAATTCAAAACCGGAAGCATAAATAGCTTGAGGTTCTATATTGAGCATTGATCTATATATCTCCCGCATAATGTTATTTTGCAGAAAAAACCTCAAATGTGGAAGCCAAAGTTACTTTGTATGGCAACATGACTAAATTTACATAGCATTTAGATGGTTAAAAAAGAAAAAAATAACTTCAAAACTATTATTATAGAGACATTTTCTACATTGTTGCTGCAGGACTATACAGGGATTTGAGCTACATGTAAATCAACTTGTTGCTCTCGATGGCCTGTTGGAGCTCCATATCATCAACCCACCACTGAGTTAGGTCATGAGCCTATGAAAACTTCTGTGGTCCTTTGGCATTGACAAACAACTTTGCAGCAGGTGGTTCTTGCAAAACATTCCTTCCCTTTCCTAAAGAATTATGTGGATTCATATCGCCTTTTGCAGCCCTTGCAGGCTGAGTATAATAACTACAAATGTAATTGTTGCTATTCACATATAGATGTGGAATACATCTCTTGACTTTTGTTTTGACCAGTTCCCCACCAAGGTCTAACACATTTTTCCCATCAATATTTTGATCAACTGCATTTCCTAGGAAATGCTAACCTTAGTCTCTTCCACACAATCCCAGCTTTCTCTCCAATGCTTCTCATACTCATGGCTAGTGAAACGGATGGTGGTTTGAAGAGATGGGCCTCCACATGGACACCTTGCTTTGCCAATTCTTTACCCACTTGGAGAGCAAAACTAGCTCTTAGTGAATGACCTGCAACACATACATTAGAGCTTCCATGTCTTTGCATAGCTACTTTAAGTGACTCAAGAGCTACATTGAATCTAACAGACCCCTTCAAGCTTTCCCGCGCTAAGTAACGAAGATCATCCACTAAATCCAAACTGAGTGTTTGATTCCACAGCAATGTTCCCCTAAGAGCTAGAATAGCTTCTAGTGCACCAGTAGGTCTGACCTATACCACTCAAAGAGTGCTCCAAATATAGATCCATCTCTTTCATCAACCAATTGTAGGGCGACTCCAGCATCATTGCTATCTCCTCCTCTTCCAGCTCTTCTGGGTTTTTGGCGTCCGGTATGGGAAAATGTCTTCTTTGCTCCTACCCTTGGTTGGAATCTATAGGCTTCTCTAGATTTTTGTCAGCCATTCTCCGAACTAATCCAATCCCATGTTGGCCTCCAACTAAAGATTTCACTCCATCAATTTTCCGGATTAATGTTCCACTTCATCTTTTGGTACTTCCCCCTATAGAGATACAAATGCCAAATGATAAGCAGTTAGCACAATTTACAAACTTTTTATTAAATTATGAATACATGAAAGTTTCTTACTTCTAGTTCTTTCAGTTCAAAATTTGCCCTTCGGCAGTTGTATAACTAATCACCTTCAAGAGTTGAGCAATAATCTGGCAGAATCAAGTTAGGATCACAAATGGACAACAAGAACTTACATAGTTGAATAAAAAATGCTCTATCAACTTGGGATGAGGTTGGAGAAAGTATTGTTAAACAGTAAATGCCATGTTTCAGCTAATGCCTTACTGTGCTAGTCAATATTAGCTACATGCTTAATGCATAAACACAGCAGAGACTAGAACACAAGCAGACCGAGAAATTTAGAACAAAAGCAGCTACATCTATTTCATGTGAGACATCAATTCGACAAAACAAAATGAAAGTCTCGTTCAATGATAACAAAATATTTAGATATTAACATAGCCAATAACATATTCTTTAACTTGGTGAGAAGCAATTTATAAAAATTTCAATAAATACCATCCAAATTGCACCTTTCAGCTGTTAAAACCCAATTCTACATGTAGACATGGAAGGAATATTTTTTCTTTATTTTAGCTTAGAGTAATATACATGAATTATCAATTCCAAGCAAATTTAAAAAGTGCATCTCCCTTGTAGAATCAAAAACTCGTTCCATATAGCAATCAGAATTTTGAACAAAAACTAAACCTTCGAATATTCTTATTTCAAAAAAATCTTCTATTGATGACCTTTTACCTTTAAAGTTTGAGTAACCATAACTAAACCTTCCATTCTTGTTCCCAGTAAGGAAGCTAAACCACAAAGAAAAAAGAACAGTGGTATAAATACACATGTAATATCAAACCAATTAAGATGTAACTGTTCCATGCAAAATGAGCACATAGCATAAGATATATAATTAACATACATCAATTACAGTAAAAAAATGTATTTTACCCCAAAACAATTTTAATTTGTATATAATACTAAGAAGAAATCAATTGCAATAATGCTGCCCTTTGAAATCTAGTGGAAAGTGCAGTGAAATCCACTAGAAATTGCAAGGCAGCATAATCATGCTGCCTTTTGAAATCCATTGGAAATTGTATTGCAGCATGTTAATGCTGCCCTTTGAAATCCACTGGAAATTGCATGGCAGCATAATCATGTTGCCCTTTGAAATTTATTGAAAAATGGGCAGCATGATCATGCTGCCCTTTGAAATCTAGTGGAAAATGCAAGCCAACACGATCATGTTGCACCTGTTATATACCTATATTTAGGATAAATCTTAAACTCCATAAACAATAGCTATACAAAACACCACTTTAAAAATTTTCATTTTCGTAACTAATTCTACATTCCACAACATGCGAATGAAAAAAAGACTATTTATCCATATATCAAATCAAATTGATCAATTATGAGGGTAGTATAAACTTATGACATGAGTTGGTGGAATTTTCCAACCAAAGAAAAGCCAATCGCACGAAAACAAAAGCTAAGTAAAGAACAAAACTTCAAACTAAGAGAAGAAATTGAAACCCAAGTGCAAAGCATCGAATAACTAAATTCAATGACTTTCAGCTTAAATTTCAGTCTTCTAAACTATTAAGAGTAAATGCAGCTACTTCCCTCTCCTGCATTCATTCCGCCATATGGAAAACTTTTCACTTATTTCCAAAAAACAAATCGTAATTACGAGCAAAATGAGTACCAAATGAACCATTGAAACACAAATGGATCAAATACAATGATTCAAAATCAATTAAAGAGTACTCACATTTTGGGGCAAAAAGGGCAGCATGATCATGCTGCCCATTTTTGACTGGATTTCAAAGTGCAGCATGATTTGCCCTTTGAAATCCAGTTACAAAAATGAAATCAAGAAAATACACAAAAAAACTAACATATCTACAAGAAAATCAAGGCGAAAGAGAAACAACAGAGACATTTGTTAAGATTCCCCTAAAGCAAAAGAGAAAGACCTCTGCATTGTAATAGAGTAATGGAAAAAAAGTGAAAAAATATGTGTGACATACTTGGAAGAAAAGTGTGGAGAAGAAATACACCGGAAGACTAAAGAGATAGTCACTGGAGGACGGAGGAGCAAATCACCGGAGAAAGGACTATAAAATCACTGAAGGACAAAAGAAAGAATCAACGGAGGATGGACGACCAAATCGTCAGAGGAGGAGGATGGTGGACTAAATCGCCAGAGGAGACAATTGCCGGAGGATGAAAGAGAGAATCGCCGGAGGATGGAGGACCAAATCGCCGGAAGATAGAAAAACCTGGCTTCGCTGCTCGAATTCTTCTACAAGCCGATTTATAACACTCAAACCAGCATTCATCTCTCTGTCCATTACCCGCAACCCAGTCCTCACCCCATTAAAATCCCTCGACCTGCTGTCGCCATTGAGGTCCCATTCTGATGCATCAGAATCCCTTTCTGCCTCATCAATAGCAAGGCTCTTTTTGGCAATAAAGAGGCTAGACTGCAAAGATCTCATCTGCTTCTGCCATATCTCTTCCATGGATTTCATCTCCAGTTCATACTCAGACCAACAGTTTTCATACTGTTGGAACCTTTGGTTTAAAATGTCACACTCTTACTCTTTCTCTCTTAAAGCAGCTTCAGCTTTGAGAGCTCTTCTTTGTAGCTCAGTTAGCACAGATGGCTTCACCAGAATTTGATCAACTTCCGATCCCTGATTGCAAATTTTGGTCATTTATTACTTATTTAAATACAGATCACTCAGAAGAGATATCTTCGAAAATTAATAATACCTTTGCATATTCATGTTTCCTTGGTAAGGTTAGTAAACTGACATCACTTGAACACCTCCGAACCAGCCAACCACGAATAGCTGCAAAAAACCATGCATCACAAATTCTGTCATTTTTACATACTTGATTCTACACCTGGTTGTAGTGTATGAAAGCTAATACAGTGTGCCAATACATACCAGATTGAATAACTATAGAAGCATTGCGTACATTCACATAAGCTTGTCTACTTTTCTTGCATTTCATCTGTTTTTGAATAGTAACAGCAGCTCTGTGTTGTTGAATCAGAACAGCAAACTCATGTCTTGTTTTCTCACCCTGTATAACTGCAATTAAACATATCAAGGATAAATACATACATCACAGCCTTACTTAAATTGGATCAGACACTAAAGCATGAAAAGAAAGACTACATGACTGCAATGTGGAAATTCCATTTTTAAGCTTTCTGACATAGCAACGAGCTTGATGGCCTCTAAAACAGCTCTGCACCCTTAAAATGCCATGCAGAGTGAGGTTTCTTGTATCTTCCAGCACTCCAATCTACATGGAATAAATTAAATGAGTACAATAGGCAGTTGGGGTTTCATTGGAGTTAGAAAAAAGAGTAAAAAAATTACTGGGATTGTGATGCAGCGCTCAAATGGGAAACGAACAATGAAACAATCTCTTTAAATTCACTAATTTTGAAAGAGAATTACAGAAAAAGAAAATCAAACTTCAGTTCTTCGTCACGAAGAAAACTGACAGTTCCAGCTCAAAAACAGAGCTCAGGGAATTCCCTCAATTGGAACATCCAATTACAAACGAAAGTTCATTTATCAACCACCAACCTCATTTCTATTACAGAAGACTATTTATACCCAATTAAATCCATAAAGTCATCTGACGGAATCCCATTTGAAAATAACGACATTATCAGGCACTGGTTTCCATTTACTATACAATGAATTGAAGAAGACGACGATTAACGGAAATAACGACTCGAGTGATTAAACTGTAATGTCTTCAATACCCTTCAGCCATCCTGGGAAATTACCTGTTTTACCAACATACTTCCTTCGTGCTATTAGTAATTTCCAGATTTACCCCTACCTGTGTTAAAAGATTTTCTTAGATGTTCGACGAAATGTCAAAACCAAACTGCCTTATCCAGTTTTTATACTGATAGTAACTTGCTCCTGCATCAGATTGTTAAGGTATGTAGTCAAAAGTACACTCAAGTTTCAAAGTGATCAACTGATCGGACCGGCTCAGCTCCTCGCCAATGTGATGCGGCGTGAAGCAGCAAAAGACAAACATGAACAGAGAAAAAACATCACTTTCACTTTAAGAGTAGAGAATAGGCCACTTCCTCTTTGCCTCTCTGTTGTGACTCCCCAACTTTCTTGTCCTCTTCTTGCCCATTCTCCGTGTCCCAACCGTGTGGACACAAGACAATGATATAAAAACCTCTTCAAAGCAAACTACAAAAGAGGAAAGTGGAGGCGGACTTCCTTCCTTCCATGCCATCAATGGCAGAAGACAGAGTCCGTGTTGGGCTTTTGGTGACCATGCTGAGCTCATGGATAAGGTAGAACCCTATGTTTGCATTCTGCAACGTACCTAAGCATCCCCTCACCTTCTTCCAATGCCCTCATTAGGGACAAAGGCCGGCTCATTAGGGACAAATGTTGCAGCCACCATTTCCTTAAACATAGCAAGGGACTTCTTTCAATGTCCACTTTCCGAGAAACCAGAAATAATAGCACTCCTTATAGCTGCATTCCGCTCAGGTAGCATCAAATAGCTTCTATGCATTCTCCACATCTCCAGCTGTTGCATACTCACCAATCATGGCATTCCGGGAGACTTCATTCTTGTACAACATTCAATAAATAAAACTACGGGGAAAACGTAAATCACCACAAGTCACATACCTACTAACCATTGCAGTCCAATAGACCACATTAGTTATCTCAAAGAACTCATTCTCTGAATCCAGTATCATGCTAATCAAATTTATTCACAACATAAACATTGGTATATAACCCAAGCTCAATCACATGGCAATGGAGCCCTCGCCTGAGATTGAACCCTTCTCTCCAATGTAACCCAATCATGGCCGCCTAGGAGAACACATTTTGCTTCTACAACCTTGCGAACAAATCGCTAGTGACAACCAAAAAATCACGTTTGGCTTAGAAAATTACGAGCTTCATCTCTACATACTCATTCTTGTGAAAAAAGTAACCCATTTTTTAAGGAGTCAGGCGTGAATGTGTTGGCCCTGTGTGAGGGCTCGCTCGTAGATGCAGCCCTAAAGGAGCTCACTGTAGATGTCAGGCCCAACGTGGAAACCACTTTCAAGCTCCATGTTGGTGAGAATGGAGATGGCATAAGCCAATCGTCCTTGCTTGCAGAGGAACGAGATCTAGTGGAGGCAGGAGGTGCAGTCAAGAGGGGGAGATTGAAGTTTGAGATGGTAAAAGAGGAAGGGAGAGAAATGCCATTAATGGCACATTGGAGGAGGTAGTTGTGGCAGAAAAGCGGGAGATGAATAGGTAAGGGTAATTTAAGTATTAATAAAAAATGCTTACCTAAATAGATACATTTGTGTCGTTATGTGTAAATTTAAAATTATTTATAATTATTATTTAAGTAAATTCTTATTCAAATAATTTATATAGAAATAAATTAGAAATTGTGACGGTACGTAGAAATTTCTCCTGTTTTTTTCTCATGCAATGAGTTGAGACAAGAGTGCTGTCGAAATTGACAAATTGGAGGTGGTTGGGGTGAGCGTACGTGGCTACACTTTGTCCATGGCAGTTATACATAGCTTTTGGAATTTTCATGCGCATGTACCTTTTTTACTCACCTACCATGAAAATATCCTCTTTAATAATGTTTAGTGAAAGCTAATTTTGAATATTACATTTATATTTTTAGTTATAAAAAATAAAAAATGCCACTTAGGGCTGAATTAGAGCCGGCATTGTGAGAGCCCACCTAGGGCGAGAGTAAGACTAGGGCAAGAAATCAATTTTAGGCTAGGGCTAGGGCTAGGGCCTTGCATTGGCTTGGCCCTACCAAGCTAGCTTGCAGCCTTATTAGCATAATCATACAATAACTATGTACTATCTTAGGCTCATATCCATAATGACAAAACCCCTCTGTACCGGAAGCATTTTTCTTGCTTCCTCTTTAATATGAGCCGAGCATAAGGAATGTTTGGGTGCCGTTGGATTTCAAGATGGGTGGTGTACATGCTAATGCATGTTAGTGTAAGTATTACTTATGCTAACGTATGCTAGTGTGTGTGCCATCCATCTTAAAATCCAATGGCTCCATAGCGTTCCTTATGCTTGGCTCACCGTTAGAGTGGAACATAGAAAACGCTTCCCTTTGTACCATGGTCATGAAGCCGGGTCAAGATGCTAGACATAGAGAAAAAAGAAGAGGTTATGAAGGGAATTAAAGTAAGCTATATGTGCATGCACAAAGTGCAATTATGTGCAGGTCCCACGTGTTTCTCTCAATGAGGTGCACGATGCATCAGGTTGACCAGTCTATTAAAGATCTTGGCATGGTAGATACAAGCTTAATATAGGACGCATCTAACCTCACCAAGCTCCATGAGCCGTGCCCGTGACCATGTTATATTGGGATCCTAATATAGTATATATAGAGTCCTTGTTCGCCTCTAATATACTATGCTAAGAGCCCCATATAACATAATCACATGCGGTTATGGAGCTAGGAGCTAGTGAGGAAAATATTTTTGCCAAGGGTCCAACATAGCGATGCACCAAAAATCGAAACCCCAATCCAACAAGATTGAGCAGATAAGAGATTGACGGGGCTCTGGTTGGGTCGGTTCCAATCTTTGGCCGGGTTGGGTGTATAGGTAGAAAAAAACCTAGGCAAATCTTGGGTTAGGTAGGGTTCAACTCGTAAAACCTAAGAACCGACCCAACCCAACATTAAACCTAATATTTTTACCCAACACAACCCCTCCCCCTCTACTGCCACCCCACCTTCATCCCCACCTCCGCCTAGAGATGCCTGGTTAGTTTCATTTATAAACCTCGACCCAACGCTTATGAATGAGTTTGAGTTTGCTAAACCTTGATCAGAAGAATTTGGGTCGGGTTGGGTCGGGTCTGATTCAGATTCTTTCTAACCTAACCCGACCCGATCCTTTACATATGTAAAAACTCAAGCCCCTAAAATGTCTAACCCGTTTCATGCTCCTGACATTCTAGCAATAGGGCTGCCAACAGAACGATACGGTTACAGTATAACCTATTCCATTACCATAACTATTTCTCAAATCTTTATCCATAACCATTTCATTAAGTAAACGGTATAGGTACTTTCATAGCCATTCCTTCCACTAATAATCGGCCGGTTAATTGGATAATCATTATCTATTATATTTTTAAAAATATGCTCCAAAAGGCTAAAATAAATATTTTTTATTCACTTAATTAGATATTATTACTAAGGTAAAAAATTAACATCATTACTACTATTATTTATAGTTGTTGCAAATAAATTATAAAGATTAAACATGAAACATAAATAGATACATATACATACATCTCTCTCTCTCTCTCTCTCTCTCTCTCTCTCTCTCTCTCTCTCTCTCTCTCTATATATATATATATATATATATATATATATATATATATATATATATATTAGGATTCTTTTCAAACAGGCAGTAGATGGATGTCTTGAAGCTAGACTCATATAATAGGAAATAATTATTAAAAAATAATTATATATATATATATATATAATTATCTTCTCACAGCCAGTTGTCTTTAAAAGTGTACTAAAGGCAAGAATGAGACCACATCTAATAATGCACATTATCCATTAGTGTCTTTATTAAGCAATGTTTTAAAACCTAGCAAAGACCTAACCCAGATCAGTGGTCGAGCCAATGTTTTAAAAGTAGGCCCAACAAGTTTTACTGGGCTCAATCAGATTCAGTTGATAAATCGGGCCGGTTCATCTACTTTAACGGGTTAAGTTAACCCGACCGAGTCAACACGACCCTGCCGGTTGAATCGCCGACCCGCTGCCCGAGTCATACCGATTTATGTTGGAGACGGGTTTCGAACTCACATTATGTGAGATCCCATCAACAAGCGTAACCCATTGGACTGCAACAACTTTCTTTATACACATTTTTATTTAATTTAATATTTATTTACTTTACATTGCTCCAAAAAATATTCTCTATGGTGGGATTTGAACTCATGTCATAATAAAAATAGCATTTATGCTCTATCAACTGAGTTACAATGATTTTGTGTGAATATTGTACCTAACTTTATATTTAATCAAATATATGAAAAAATCGGGTCAACCCAAGTTACCTGCGGTTGAACCCAATTAACTCAGCCCGATAACCAATTCGGGTCAATGGCCGAGCCGGTTTTTAAAACATTGGGCTAGGCTAAGTCAACTCGGGTTGATCGGATGATGACATCATCACCTAAAAAATTAAAATAGTTCACCATATTTTAGATAAAGTTTCACTTAAACCTATTCAAAGTTTTACTTAAACCTATTTAATCATTCAAAACTTTATTGATTCAAACCTATTTCAATAACTAAATCATTCTAAAATTTGAAATCTCATATACAAACATGATTTGTAACATAATCATGATTCCAACCAACATATACCAAATCTCAAAATAAACTATTGATAGCATTCATTCAAAGTTAAGCCAACCAGCACTCAAACTAAGTTATTCGAGATGAGCTAAACAAGAGTTTGGTTCTATTAGCCTAAGTTCAAGCTTTAATTTTAGCTAACTTGAGTCTACCCTTGAGTAGAATAGAGTTGATTCGACAATCCTACTCCAAACCCACCAATTATATCTTTTCATAAATAAACATTCTACATGTTTAATTATCAAAAACCAAAAACAGACTAGTGTATTTGAGTTATCAAAATAGAATCTAAATTAACCAAAGAATTACAAAAATATTTTTTACAAAGTGTCTATGTAGTTAGTTAATATTTTATCACGTATGATTAAAGATGAATTGTGACCTAATGAGACCATAAAAATTAGACAAAACAACCAAATGAGAAACATCAAAGTGGAGTGAGTTTAAGAGAATATAAAATATAAATTACAAATAGATATTTTTTATTTAAAAATATAATTAGATATGAAATGCTAGAAAGAGCAAATAATATTCCTAATAGTAGCTTGTAACAACTATAATAAATGGTTGTAAGTAGTTAAATAAATCTAATAAATATTTGAATTTAAATGATATCTTTCATTGAGTAAATCACCATAGTGAATCATGACATGAAGATTATTGTAAAATATCATAAGCCAATCTCTTCTGAAATTAAACCACTTAAAACTAATGAGTATATATATATATATATATATATATATATATATATATATATATATATATATATATATATGACAAACAGGTAACGGATAAACGAGTATGGAAGAACTTTTTCTATTACCTTCCATTAAGATAACGGTCAGATAAAAATATCCTCTTATTTACCCATCAAATAAATTTAACTATACCATTTAACTTAATTCTTAATGGAAAGGTAAAACGGTAAAATGGGTACCGTTAGCAGCCCTACCCCGCAAGAGGCGACCTACAACGTCCCATCCATTGAGCTCCTCTTCACGAGACATTTGTCCCCTCCTCTCCATCCCGCCGGAGCCTGGCGGCCATTGCCGGTGCTTGGCTACAATTGCCGACTCATGGCGGCTTTTGCTGACAGAGGAATCAAAATCCCCACACGCTTGGCTCCTTAAGCCACTGAATCTGCCTCAATTCTCCTCCCTCTTCTACGATATGAAGTCAAAGAGTATGATCAGCTCGTTCTCGCCCTCCTCCTCTTCTTCTTTTACTTAGTCATGTCCGGATCTGACAATCTCGCTTCCGACCCCGCCTTTTGCCGCCGTGCCCTGTTGCGTGATGCTGTGTGGGGCTTTCGTTTTTTGTCAGCAATGGCCTTTTTCGGCTGCTCTGGCGAGGGGGGTTATAGTTGGTGGAAGATGGTGGGCTTGGGATTGAGAGGGGCGGTGTTTGGGCTAGTTTATGGAGGGCATTTTGTTTATGCGAAACGGTGGGTGTTGAGGTTTCTGATCATCCAGTCAGTTTAAACATTAATTTTAGGTTCCGGTGGAATTGTAATGGAAAAAGTTAATTGCTTTTCTGAGTTTTTCCTTGTGCAGTTTGATGGAAACAATACTACGTGAATCACATATTGGTTGTCTTTAGTTTTGAAGGTCTCGACGAAGTGACAAATTTGATCTAACTAAAACTCATCACATCAGTATTGTTGCAGATGTTTTGCAGTTATCTTTTAAATTATTGTCTGCCCAAAGGAGTAAGCAAATGGGCATGCAAATTCTTTTAAATTTGCCGACGCCATTGGCCACTGTCACGATTTACTCGCCACCTTCATAATGAATGCTTCATTGTACATAATTTTTCTGTTTGTTGTGTTTATTATGTTTGTGACCTTTAGTGTGTGTATGATTTTTTTAATGTGTAATGTTTCTTTTTTGAGATTTAATTCACGACAGAATATTGTTGGAAAATGGATTAATCCTGGTGTGTGGCAAGTCAAAGATTTTTTTTCCATTGAGAATGGAATAAGCTTTTTAGATGTTTACTGTTGGCTTGGTTTTTTGTTTTTTGGTTTCTTGGTGATATTTGCTGGTGGCCATGTTTTTAGCTTTTATTTTTTGGTTTTATGGATTGGTAGCAATAGAAGGACCTAAAAGCTACAAATGGAGTGAGACTGAAACTTGATTTCAAGAGAGTAATTTACTTCGGTGCAACTTGAACTGTTTTATAGAGCAAGTTAGAATATTTTTTTATCCTCAAAATTTTAAGAATTATAGGACTTTACACTGATTTTTATTATTTAATCTATTAAATAGTTATTTTTGTATTAAAAATTTAAATAAAAAATATAACAAAATAGGGTTGTTATGTCTGTTATTTTAGATTTGGGTCGGGTTGGGTTATGGGTTTTTTAAATTTATATGCTATGCAGGTCGGGTTTGAGTTTTGATTCTACCATCGGGTTAGGTATTAAATTTTTAGCCCGTGTAGGGTTGATATAGGATTCTTTTTTTTGCTTTTTAAATGGTTTCGGAGTCGAATTTTACCAAAACCTGACCCGAACCCGACCAGCTTGCATCACTACCTCCTCCTGCACCCTTCATCTCATTTCTCACGGCCACCGCCACCGCCACCCCTTCGGCTTTGTTGAAGTTCTCCTCCTCCCTCCCTGCGGGGAATTGCGTTAAATCATTTTCCATCATTCATAGCCGTCGACGCATCTTCCTTCTATTGGTCTTGGCAGCATCGAGAGTTTTCCCGCCCTTCTGCCTCTTCCAGACACTCTCGCCGCCTTTCGAGAGTTCCAGTCCTATAGCAGCGTGGTTTTACGAAGGTTCGAGTTCCAGCCCACCGCTGCGGGTTCTAGTAGTCTTCCCTGTGTGTCTCGCAGCCCACATCTCTTCCCTCTCGGGTGTGACTCCCATCTTCCCTTTTTAATTGTTTAGTGATTGCAATGAGGCGAATTTCCCTTTTTTAAAGTTTCTTTTTTTTCAATTTCAGCTCGAAGTTGGGAATCGGAACCCCCTTCCTCTTCCCTTTGGCTGAGGTTAGTTTGTTTTGATCGATCTATCTTCTTCAATCAAATTCATTTACAATCTGTTGAAAATTTCACTCTAATAGTCATAGGTGAGGATTTTGATTCATATGAAATTTGGTTCTTTTTATCTGCTTTTATTTTTGGAGTGTACTTTTTCTTTGTACTCATTGATTTTTTTACTCTTGAATTTTTTTTTTTTTTAATTTTGATATATTTTTCCCACCAGGGCGGTGGAGAAACCCAAATTTTTTACCTGGCGGAAATATTCGTATGCTGGATAATAATATTTTATCTTATGGAAGTCAATGGGATTTCTCATTGAGTCTGATTGATATGGATATAGACTCTACATTTTTGAAAGGTAGTGGAATAATAGGAATGATAAAAATTTGTCTAGTGTAATCAAGGTGTTATGCTACAGACCGCAGTATTTAGAGGTCCAAAGGTGGTGCAACTCAAGAATATTTTGGGAGTGGCAGATCAAGGGGGTTGCTATTCAATCCGTAAAAAGGAAATCAAGTGCGCAATTAGGTTGTCCTACGGGTGGGCATGTAATGGAATTGGTGTTTATGACGTCTCAAGGGTAGATATTAGTTGTTTCATGAAACAAGGTGGTGAAAATGTATTTACTCAAATTTGAGGCCAGATGCTCAATCAGCTTCAAGAATGTCACAAAATAAGATTTGGCAAAGTAGAGGTGAATTTCAAATTTGTATGGGAGAACTAACACTAGCTACTGACATTAGCCCTTTTTCCTTGGTCTTGTTTATGAGTTTTTATATTGGCTGAATTGAGTGAAATCCATATTTTCAGTTTGTAGTAAGTAGGGTTGTTAACGAGCCTAGTATCATCAAGCATTAGAGTGTTCAAGCTTGAGCTTGCAACTTGAATTTCGAGTTCTAATCGAGTTTGAGTTCGAGCTTAAGTTGAGTGTTTGAGCTGAGTCAAGTTGCTATGCCTTGTGATCATTGTTTAGTTTTGTAATTGGTGACCGAGTGGTATTCAGAGAAAAATCACTAAAACAAATATGGTTAGTAAGTGATCCAATGTGTTAGATTAGAAAATTAAATTAATTAGTCTTTGTTGATTTTGATTTTCTATGTTAGACTATTAATACATGATGGTGGGAGTTAAATTTCTTATAAATGGTTCTAGATCTTATGAGACATAATATATAATTTGAAAAAATGATATATTTTATGAAAAATGTTATAACTTGGGAGACATGAAATATATATATAATGTTTAATATATGCATGTGTATATTTGAAAAAATAAAGTACTTAATGTGAGTTTAAATTTTTATCAAGTTTCAAGCCGAGCCAAACACAAGTATGTTTGTTTGAGCTTGGGTTGACCAACTTCGAGTTTGAGCTCGAACGCAAGTGAGTCAAGCCAAGTTGAGCTTTCGAGCTTATTTTTACACCCCTAGTAGGAAGAATAATATTCTTATAGTTGCTACAGATGGCAACAATAGAGATTGAATAACACCTTTAGTGGTTATATATCTGATATTTTGATTAATTGACTAGTTATATTACTTATGCTTTATGTTTTTGTTTGTTACTTAAGACCTTGTTCTCATACATAGTTCATTTAGTTGTCCTCTGTTTTACTTTGAAAATCGTTCTTGTTGTTTAAATGCATTAGTAATATTTATTACAAATAGCTGTATGATTTATAGCGAACAACTCTTAAATTACTCTTTTGTGCAATGTATTTTTAATATATTGTTTTTAGTCCTATATATCTTGATTCATGTGGGCTATGTAGATTCTTTTAACAAAACTAGCTTTGCATTAGACTAAGATGAAGTTTTTCATTTATTTATTTTCCATCTTCATATGAGTTTGAGCCAATGCAAGATGCATGTTTATATATGGCATTATTATAAGTGCGGTGCTTATATTCTATCTGAATCTCTTATGTACTTATCTTGAGGTGCCTCTTTCATTCTTGGTTGGCCATTAATATCAAAATTGTACTTGTTTGACATTCTTATTCAAAATATATTGTTTAAAATGACTTGAGTACAATATGCTTCATAATTATTTGAAGTTTTTATTTGGAAGTAACGTCTATTTGAATGTTTAAGATTTATACATTTCTCTTCGTATATATTTCTTGAATATAATGCTTGCTGAAAGAGAAATCTCTGTGCCTTGTCTACTAAAATAGGGTTAAGGGAAGCTCATATCTACATTACTGTACACAAAAAGCTGTTGGTGTTTTTGCCATTTTGGTGTTATGTATGTATGATGACAATGCTTGCCCTAATTAAGCATGCCATTGTTATAACCCTTAATAATTATTCTAATAAATCCTAATTCTAATGGACCCTAAAGGCAGGACCTAACCCCTACGACAGGTCATAACAACCATGTGTTGTAATTTAGTTATATTTATTTCATTGATTGAGATTTTAGTGACATTTGATGGAAAAATTGCAGTGAGAAGCATGTTAGATGGGAGTGACAGTTTGTTACCCCTTGAATGGATTTATTATATGCTACTTATAAAGATTAATATAATTGCACCTGCAAAAAAAATACACAATGTGATACAGCTAAGCAAGCTGCATTTCACTATGTACTCCCCTTTTCCTTTTCTTACACTATTTTATACTACTTTTAATATAATATTATTACACCTGCAAAAAATTATACTTAATGTGATACAGCTAAGCAAATTGCCCTTTTATACCTTACTGTTTGTTATCAATATACTGTAAGGCTGGTTTGTATTAGTGTAACTAGCAGCTGAATGGGCAAACTGTGAACTAGATCTCATGATGGTGGCCATTTTCTTGCTGTGTAATCTTCTCTTAAATATTGCTGCTGGGAGCTTGGTTCCTAAAACACTGCTCCTGCAGTCTGAAAAGTTTGCTTGATTTTGTTTGGATTATTAGGATAATTCTTAGGGGTTTCTCTATCAACTAGCTGTAAACTATAAGAGGTTAGTTTTCAACTAAAGCTGGTCTTCGGTTGCATTTTTTTTAAAGGCAAAAGCTTCTTTACCAATGCAGAAGCTACTTCTATCTTTTGCATACTAAATACAGATTCAAGTTCTGTTTCTGTTGGTCAAAGCCACAAAAATCTGAATCAGTTTACATTTCATCGTATTTGCCTCTTCAGGTTATAAATCTTACACTTGATTGGGACAACATGAAGCATATTTTGAAGATTATGTCATTGGTTGTGGCAATCTCAGCCTTTTGGATTGGCTTGCTGAAAATATCTTTGGTTCCAGATAGTTACATGTTGATGGTTTGTTTTCAGCTTTATTTTAAAATTTGAATCTAAATTTTATGTTATTCTAAACCTGAAATAATTTTCATTATCTTTTTTTTACCAGCTGCCTATATACATGGTTGTGGCTCTGGGATGCTATGGTCTTTTAATGGTTGGAGTTGGTTTAATGCTTTTTCCAACATGTCCAGAAGAGGCTGTGTTGCTACAAAAGGTTACAGCGTTTGTCTATTCATATGTCCAGTACATTGCATTTATGCTTCATATTTGTCTACGTCATTCTTATAATCTAGAACTCGTTTTATTGATAATGACCTAGATGCTTCTAAATGTGGGATCCACATGTGCTAATGTCTCCTGTCTGCTTTTGTCTTCAAGGAAAAATCATATGGAGTTCACTTTTTCTTCTTTTTGACTTGTGCCTGTGCATGAGCACACATGTGCATGCATGCGTGCATTTGAGAATTTTTCACAGGAATCAGTCTCAGAGACCTTTTACTTTAGGTTCTCTTTCTGGGCAAATATTTTTTTAGTGTAAGTGTCTCATTCTAGGAATTTAAGATTAAAGTTATGAAGAATGCATAAAAATCTGAGATTGATCTCTCTTATATCTCTTACTTTCGCCTGACCGAGATCCATGATTGAATCTAAGATGGCAATCCATGTGGTGAATGGTGGCTTTTATATCCTAGAAGGCTAATTGACATTTGCTGATCTAACTCCAACTATTAAAAAAATCTTTTCAGTACATGATATCTGCAACAGTCATTGTTTGCCAATGTTTATGTGTTCTTGCATAAAGAAAATGTAAATATTTTGATGTTGCAGGATATAGCAGAGGCAAAGGAATTCTTGAAAGAGAAAGGTGTTGATGTGGGTTCAGATTAGTGACATGTAGCTACCGATCAGCGAAGCTTTTGTCAGAAGTGAATGCTCAGAAGCTAATTGATGATTGTGTATGGGTTTGCTGATGGATGTTATTACAGATATTTGAAGTCTTTTATCCACATGCTCCTGGAAGAAAGTTTCAAAATTGTTAGAATTAGATAGATATTTGTGAATAGTAATCCCTCCATTTCATATTAATAGCTTCATTTGAAAAAAATTAGTGGTTTTTATTGAATGATAAATCCCGCGGCTATGAGAAAGGAAAATAAGCATGTCATACTCTTGTTAAGGTACTCAACTATTTTAATTAAATAAAATAAAGTTATTAATATTGAACAAATTTTTTTGTCAAATAGAGCTATTAATCTAAGAAGGATATCACCATCATGGGTGGCAACTGTTAATTTCATTATTTACCTTCTTTCAGGAAGAGCAGTTTGATGCGGGTACCTTGCTACTGTTATATTATATGGATTTCTCAATAGTAATTTGATTATAGTGGACGTCAAATGACAATACTACTGTAATACTTAACATCATAGTGGCCATCATTTTGTAAACTTATCCCAGGGAATGAAGGTCTTTTGCTGCACGAATGAGACCATGTATTAGTAGCTAATGCTCTACTCTCTTAAAGCCAGAATAGTAGAAATTGATATTTCTAATCTCCTGCCGTCCAAGGCTCTACATGATAGCCTATCTTTTATGGAATAAAAGATGTACTCGGCTTAGGACGGGTCTATATAATCACGCTATCATCATGATTATCAGATTTTCCTCTCTTCTTTTGCCCCATCACAAGCCACCCTTTTCTTGTCTATCTCGTGTCGTCTATGCCCTCAATGTTATTAACTGGCCTAGCTCCTTCCCAACTCTTGCATGAGATCACGACTGCTCGTTACCCCCTGCCTTCTGCTTAGGCTCTCCCTATCCCCATTCTCCACTTTGATTACTTCTGTATCCGGGGTCTTGAGCTGCCATTGCATGCCCTTGTTCGTAGCAAAACAAGGGAATAGTTTTTGCTTATGCGTTGAAGTCCTTATCTCATACGTAAATTTATTTGGGGAGCAAGGTGTGCACCTAAATTTGACCAATGCAGTGTTATGCGTTATGCTTCTATTCCCCTCCACCCCACACATTTAATTATAAGTATAGTTTAATAGTCATGCCCCTCCTTAGAAGAAATGCCTTATTCCTCCCCTTTTGCCTTTCCTCTCTTTTTGGTATTGCTATGTGTTCTCTAAGTGTCTTTTATTAGATTTAGTATAGTGATATACTTACACTTATAGGCCTTGAATCTCATGTTATTAGGTGGGACCCACATTTCCTATTCAAGTCGTTTGTTTCTCTAGAAATCTTAACAATATCTAAAATCAGCGGTAAAAATCTCTATTTTATAGGTTTTTTGGATATTTTTCTTCCACTCAAATTGTATAAAAATTCTAAAATTTGTAGTATATGTCTTTCCAAAGGAAAAAAGTTCATGTTTGCCCTTCCTCACGGACCTCACCCAATCACTTGGCTCCGTCCTTGGCCCTCAAGAAAGTTTCTTAGTAAAAGCCGCCTCAGATGTTTGGAAAATTAATATTAATGGAGCATTTAAGGGCAACCTTGGACTGTTAGGTGGTGGTAGTGTTATCCATAACTTGAATGTTGGTTAGGTTTTCTTAAAGAAGAAGAAGATTAGCGCCTCTAACCTGATTTTTTCGGGTAGGCATTCTAGAAAAGCTCCAAAATATAAGCATACAATTCTAATAGATCAAAAGTTCAATACCACCTATGAACATTCAACAAAATGTTAAAAAAAATAACAACACAATAATAAGATATAAAGGATTAAAAAAACATGAAACTCCATTAGAAAGATGTTAAGAGGATATCCTATCTCCAAAGCCAACCAAATTTGACGTGCGCCTATTGATAGATCATCTGATTCTTCCTCAGCCACCAGGAATATGGGTTCAACGAGGAGCTCATGACCACCCAGGAACATATCAAACTAATGGTAAGCACAGCATTGGTAATATACAAAGTTGAACCAGGTGCGATCAATCCCACAGCAAAAGATAAAGCCCCAGACATAAACTGAAAAGCTACAAACACTAAGATTCCACCGCGTGTGACCCGATGTTGTAAACAAATGGGATCCTGAATGATGTAAGAAGATAGGAGAAATATTGACGCAGTGATGGATAAGAACATTGCAATTACATCGAACAACAAGAAAGCTTTGAATGAACTCTTATTCCTCAGATTTTCTTTGGCCAGATCTGAGCCCTCCTTACTAACGTACCCTCCAGGCACGGTGAAAATTGCAGCAAAGGTAACTGTTCCTATGAGTGATGCCACCACTAAAGCGGCCCCAGCCATGCCTCTGAAATCGTTCATGTTAAAAAAGTCCATTTTCTTCCCTGCATCATTGACTATCTTCATGTGGCCGCGATCCTTCAAGATCCCCAAGACTTTCTCCTGGTTTGGACCAAATACAATTACGTGAACCCGGGCTCATATACGCTTACGTGAACCCGGGCTCTATAGGCCGTCGAATTTACATCTGGCAGCCCATAATACTAATAGGTTTAAATGTCCATGAATATTATGGGCCGCTGGATGTAAATCCAACGGCCCATAGAGCCAAGGCTCATGTAGGTCTATATAAGTCCGGGCTCATATAAACGGGACTAAATATATATATACAAGTTTAAGTCAATTTGATAAAAGAGTATATTAAATTAATTTTTAAAATATAGAACTTACCAATCTATGTTGAGGGTGTGATTAGAAAGAACATTAGAAAAAAAGAAGGGTCATAAATTTTAGGCCTATTTAGAAGTATAAGAACTATTAGGACACTTTTATCTTACTATTAAATTAATAGTTGAGATTATATTTATTTAATTTAGGTCCTTAAAGTTATAAGGTAGGTGTGTAACTAATTACGATTTAAATATCTTCCTTGAACATGGAGGTCTATTCAATTTTGGGTCATCTTAATATGTGAGGCTTATCTTTTTAACCGTGTTAAATTAAAGCCCTTGATTTAGGATTCAAACTTTGACGGGCTACGAAGAGTGGGCTTTACTTATAAAAATTTGCATTAAATATATAAAACTTATTCTCCTATGATTTGCCACTTATCCTCTTCAGTCATATGCCCCTATTTAATGGCGGCTCACCAATATAGACCTTCTAAAAAATAAACCTAAAATTGAGTTTGTCAAGTTGACTTGATATCAAGTCAACTTAATTAATTTTATATCAAGGTGAATTTTTTAGATAGGCCCATTTTTATGATCTACGTCAAATGGGGATGTGGGACCAAGGGTGATGTGTGGTAAATCATGTGAAAAAGAGATTAATACATTTTAGGCCAATTTTGATAAGTGTGACCCACTCATCAAGGTCGGTTAAAGTTTAAACCCCAAATCAATGACTTAAATTTATTAACCTCAAATTTTATAAAGACACATATCTTCAAATAAGATATTTAAATCCTAATTAGTTTTGTATCAATTGTACAACTCTGAAGACCCAAATTAGAAAATATAATCTCAACCGTTAATTTGATTATGAGATTGAAGTGTCATGACGAATGAGGCCTATATGTCCAAAATTTATGGACCCCTATTTTTTATGATGCCTTTATTATTTTCTTTAATTTTATGCTCAACAAATATTGGCCAGATCTATATTTAGGAAATCAACCTTATAAACTCTTTCATCAAATTTACTTGAGTTTACATCTAATGATGGGGTATGAAACTAAGGGGAATGTGTGATAAATCATGTGAAAATAAGTAATATATTTTAGGCTAATTTTATTAAGTAGGACCTACTTGTCAAGGCAAGTCAAAGTTTCAATCCCAAATTATTAGCCTAAATTTGATGTAGCGAAATAAATAAGCCCCACATTGAAAAAACCTCAAATTTAGCAAACCCCAATCTTTAAGTGAGATGTTTAAATCTTAATTAGTTCTTAATTTATCTTATAATTCTAAAAATTTTAATTAAAAAATGTAAACTCAATTGTTAATTTGATGGTAGTTTGAAGTATCATGATGAAGGGGCCGTATGTCCAAATGGGCTCAAAATTTTTGGTCTCCTATTTTTTATTATATTTTTTTATTTTTTTGGTTTCTACCTTAACAAATATTGATAAGATCTATATTTTGAAAATCAACCAAATAAACTCTTTTATCAACTTAACTTGAGCTTACCTTTCTAGGGGTGTTAAAGTAAGTTTGAAAGTTTGACTTGGCTCGACTCGCGTTCGTGCTTAAACTCGAAGTTGGTAAAGCTAAGCTCAAACATATATGTGTTCATCTCGGCTAAGCTATAAGCTCACATTAAGTATATTATTTTTTTAAACACACACACACACACACACATATATATATATATATATATATATATATATATATATATATATATATATATATATATATATATATATATATATATATATATATATATATATATATATATATATATATATATATTTCATGTCTCTCAAGTTTTAACTCTTTCCATAATTCATATCATTTTTACTTTTTTTTTATTTATAATTACATGAGGTTTTTTGTTAAAGAAAATATATAATATGTCTCGTTAGATCTAGAAACATTTTTTACAAAACTTTACTCCCTCCATCATATATTAGTAGTTTAAATAAAAAAATCAAAATCAATGAAAACTAGTTCATTTGATTTTTTAATCTAACACATTAGACTACTTACTAACCATATTTATTTTAATAATTTTTTTCTAAATATCCCTAGGTCACTTGATAAAGGGGCCTACATGTCACAGTGGGCCTAAAAGTTATAGGTCCCACTTTTTTATGTTCTTTTGATTGATCTTTTTAGTCCCACCTTATACAAATAGTGAGAATGCCCACATTTGAAAAATTAACTTAATAAACTCTTTTCTCAAGTTGAGCTCATATAACTCTTCAATAAAAATAAGTGATATGTTGTTATGTACACAAAGGCAGGCATGCAAACATTTGTAATTAAGAAGAAAAGTGTTACCTTCATGTAGATCTCGCTGTAATTCTTCTCATCTTGTGAACTGATAATACCCACTGCCGTTAGATCGTCCTTGTTTTCCACCCAAACGTTAACCCTCTTATCATTGGCCATAAAGCACATTATCTCAAAACTGTAGTTGATGGAGGCTAAGTGGAATGCTGTGTTTCCATCGCAATCAGGCGCATTCAGGAGCTCCTCGAATTCAACTTCTTCCAGAATGTACTTAACTGTATCTATATTATTATTCTCCGCTGCCGCATGCAAAGCAGTCCTTCCTTTACCATCCCGAACTTCATAACAATCTAGGGGATGTTTTAGAAACTCCTCAATTATGTTAACATTATTTGAGATGGATGCCATGTGAATAGGGTACCTTCAGTCTTTGTCGGAGCAATTTTCAGCTAAGGGATCTGTGTGTAGCAGATGACGAACTGTTTCTAAATCACCCAAGTATGCTGCATAGTGAAGAGCTGTTCTCCCAGTTTTATCCCCGCGCTTAATGAGTTCTGGCAGAACTTCAACCAGTTTTATTGTGACACCTGATTTGAAAGTAATAAAAATCAATTCACTTCCCCTTCATTGCATATGTGTTGAGATATTTAATAAAATTAGACAGAATTCCATTGAATTAGGTTGATTTGAAAGCTCAATTTTCATTTCCAGGATGGCCGATTGGCCGTTCATTAGTGGGCTAATTTTATGAAACAACAATTAGTCTTCTCTTTCGTGAAATGAGATTTTTACTCTCAATTTTACTTTTTTTATTCTTCTTTAAGCTTTAACTTTAAAAAAACAAGAAAAAAAACTTCGAGATTAGAGAGGGTGCAACTTGACACAAAAATAATTTAAGAAGAAGAGTGTGTGGATGTTGAACATCTAGTTGGAAAAAAAAAACTTCGAGATTAGAGAGGGTGCAACTTGACACAAAAACGAATTTAAGAATAAGAGGGTGTGGACGTTGAACATCTAGTTGGTGTTATTTTAGAGGAAATGGTGCTGGGCTGTTGTATCTAGAGGAACCCAAATCAACTCGTGAAGCTTCACCAAGGGTGGTCGTTGGTGAAGTTTTACCCGTGGTCGATCTCACTGAATCAATAATGCACGTGCTAACAAGTGATTCATGTGTACTACCCTGTCCTTAGAGTACGTAGGGCATTCTGCATAGATGTACACATCAGGGAATTTAACTTCATACCTTCGGGATGCATGCCATGAAGGAGAAGGCTAGGTGACCAACCATGGGAAGCTCTCCCCGAAATAGAGTGATAGAGGGAACTGATTCAATAGTCCCATGCTTCCCCCTCTCTACATGTTCACTAGTCATTAAATCTAGTCACGAAAACATATTTCTACCATGAATCCACTGCCGCACCCTCCCAAATCTCCCAAAGAGGAGAGAGCTTTTGTTATTAATATATCTTCGTACCTTTGCCTTATTTGTGATGAGAAATCTTACTGAAATAAGTATGACCGAATCAAGTAATCAACTCTGTCCTTAAGACAGAATTCGCCCTCCCTTATAAGTGTTTAGGACCTCACAGACGTCTGTCTCCTAGGATAAGACGGTCAACCATACACCGTAGGAGCACTTCCAAGACGGTATATGCAGCGAACTACAGTGAGGATGCTAACACAAACACAGAGAATGAAAATGACGGTAAATCCCAAATCGGATTTATTCAGAAATCTGTTTCAATGATTTTATAGGAAAGCCCGTTGAAGAAGACACTCATTCCCGTCTAAACGGATGCGTCCATCCGTGAAAGACACAACCATTAGTGAAAACAAACCGGACCCAAATCAATTCAATAGACCAAATGAATTTGTCCTAAAATAATATTATCATGTTGACCCAACCCAACCCGACCCGACCCAGCCGGACGGACGGCGGCGGCGGCGGCGCACGCATGTAGGTTAGCCCACCTAGGTGCATTGGTCTAACATCTCTCTCCCCCACAAAAGTGGGTTGGCCTAAGGGCGTAACATGAAAGGCCAAACTAAGGCCTTATATACCAACACCATCAACTTCACCTAAGCGATGTGGGACTATTCACTCATTCAACCAATTCCCATATGTTATTCTCATTCAATATAAAGTGGGCTTGGGCTCTCTCTACCAAATGGGCTTAACCCACTTAGGTAATATGGGCTTGACCCACATAACCATTATAATGCCCATTAAATTAATATGGGCTTAACCCATTTCACAATACCCACTTCTAACAGCTTTTCCCTGCCCTAGATTCTCTGTGAGCATGGTCTTCTCTTTTGGTGTGTTTTGCAACAACTATAGCCAAGGGGACATAATATTTTGTGGTTTATTTTACGCTGAAGATAACACTTTATGAGGACCTTTATATTTTAGGAATAACATAATAACCACTAACTTATCAAAAAAAAAAATTATGACTACTGGAAATAAACATGCAGTAAAAGCAATTCTTCCTTATATGTACCACTTCTAAGTTGGTCGTAGAACCAATTCTAAGTTATTTTTTCAGTGCCTCAGGAAGGCCCTTGAAGGAGCATCCTCCCTATATTTTCCAGAAGAGAATTAGTGACAAATTTGGGTACTCAATAATTTTACTAGCCGTTTTAGAAAATTCTTATAGGCTGGTCTTGTGTGAGTGTGGAAGGCCAGATAGTGCCTTAAAGTACAATATATGTCCTACTATCAACTATTGAATATGCTTTGGATAGTTTGGGTACGTGTCTTTTAGCCATGAAAGGCTGTATCGGCTAATATATACCTGTATCGGCTGAGATTAATACGTACCCATATCAGTTGATGCCGATACGGTATGGAGGCGCTACTCCCCCACATGTATCTATGATATGTTTCGGCCGTATCGTATTAATACAGCCGATATGTATCAATATATTATTAAAAAAATAATTTTTTATTTTAAAATTTATTTTTTAATTTAAATTTTTTAAAAAAAAAAATTTTGAACTTTTTTTTCTTAAAAACAAAAAACACAATTCAAACCCAACTTCTTTAAAAGTTTATTTTTTTGTTATATTAAAAATAATATTTTTAAAGTTATATGAGATGAATACGGGTAGGTCCATACAATTTACATAATAATTTTTTTACATATAGTTCTCCACAAATATGTATTTATTTAAACATATAACTATGACTCATATTAAGTATATTATTTATTTTTAAAATAAACTAATTTTAGAGTACTTAATATAAGAAAGAACGAGCAATAATTTGTATAGGATGGAGAACATAATAGTGTATGGTTCCAAATAAACTAATTTTAGAGTGCTTGTATCGGTTGATATGGTATTATTATGTTCTAAAATAAGTATTATAATGATATATTATTAGTTATAATATTTTTTTATGTTTATAAAAGAGTGTATGCCTGTTTCGACACGTACCAAGTGTATCATCGGTGCATACCCATATCTATAATCATCGATATTGTCATCTATATCGATACTATCTTCCATGCTTTTAGCTAAGTGTGTGAACTATTATTATATCACAAGAAATAAAACTAGCGAAAGGAAAAAAAAATAAATGTAATTACCAAAATGTCCCCTAATGACATGTGGAGAGGAGTCTGTTGTTTGGTCCTTTATAGATGACAGATTTTGTTATCTCAAAGGCTGCGGTGAAGATTTGCCTTACCACTTCGAGGTGCCCTCCCTCAGCAGCTAAGTAAAGAGGCGACATGCCGGCACGGTTTAAGGATTTCACCAACACTGGGGCCTCAATCAAGAGCAATTCCACCACTCTAACATGACCATTTTGTGCTGCAAAGTGCAAGGGGGTGTTGTACCCCACATTCTTCGTGCTTAAAATTTTAGCGGCGTTACCAACTCCAGCCTCTAGGTTAATGATGTCCCTGCCACGTTGGACAAGGAACTCCACGAGATCGTGGTGTCCGGCCCTTGCTGCTACATGAAGTGCAGTGTCACCATCCAAGTTTTGTTGTGTCAGCAGTGCCGGACTTCTGCTGTAAGCTGCTTCTGCAAAGTGCCTGTGACCATATTTTGCAGCAATATATATGGAGGACTGTGTTACCGTTTGGTGTTATTGATAGCAAGAGATCCTCTGGGAATTGTGCAAGGACATAGCCATATTTAGCTGCCCTGAACAACCTGGGATCCATTACACCCCGTTCTACGTCTCTCGTTAACGCAATTGACTGAGAGGACTAGAACTTACAGTCTTCTTCCTGTCGAAGCACATGCATTAGCCTTAACAACCTTGAGTTCTGCACAGTTTCTTTTATAGAGGATTTGTTTATGCTCAAGCGGTCGTTGGAAGACGCGTTTCAGAACTTAAAACTAAAACCAAACCCGGCTAAGGCCCACTTGTACGCCTCCGTTCCGGTCCCGGTCCCATTCCCAGACCATTTTCCCACCTTTCCCTGCAAGGACGACCTTGCCATCTTATTCAAGTCGCATATCGTGAAGAATCACAAATTGATATGAACAAGGAGCATATAGTAAATACTGCAGGTGTGAGTTCTGATTACTGGAAGAAAAAGCTACGTACTGATCCAAATTAAGATTGGACGTTGATATGTAAATGCGCTACACTTAAGTTCATGCCATTTAGTCAAGAATTTTTTTAGAATGTCACACTCTAATCAACGATCATCATATTTAGCGATGTCATGTTTGGGTCGGGTTTTATCAAATTTAAAACTAATATTATTGAGAAATGATAAACTCAAATATGACCCGGATAATTATTAAGGTTAAATTTAAAAACCCAAACTGGACTTTGTTAAGTTTTACTATATACCTACCTGAGTGGCATCTCTAATCATATTGGTCATCTTTTTGATAGGTCTGAAATTACAACGTGAGCAAAATTAGAGCTGCAAATAAAAGCAATTAGATTGACAAAAATGAAGCATTTACGCAATGGAGAAAATTATAAAGGTAGAATATTACATGTCGGAAACCATAGAATGCATAATGAATCGCAAATAATTAGCCTTCTCGTTTACCAGTTTACTTTTTTTTAAAAATAAAAAATTTATACAAGTCAGGGATCACGCTACTTATCATAGGAGTTTACCAGTTTTTTTAAAAAAAATTAGGTGGGAAGTCTTGCACCAATTAACCTTTGCGTTTACCGGTTTACTTTTTTAAAAAAATAAAAAATTTATACAAGTCAGGCCACACACTATGAATCATAGGCGTTTACCAATTTTTTTTTTAGAATATAGATAAAAAGTCTCCCACCCCTTATTTTAGCCAACCCAACCATCTTTAAGAGAGTAGTGGATATTTACCATGTGCATATAAACAAGGTGGGTTGGCTAAAACATGGGTAATAAACTGCTCATCCAAAACATTTATATAAGTACAGGCTCACGCTATGCGTCATGGGCATTTACCAATTTACTTGAAAAAGTTTATACAAATATGGGCTCACACTAGGCATCATGGGCGTTTACCAGTTTACATTTTTTAAGAAGGAAGAAAATTATAATAGTTTGGGCTCACGCTATATATCATGGGTCATCAGATCAAGATTGGATGACTCGAAGAGGTAAAAATTAATCTATCCCCAAGTTATGTGCACCTTCAAATCAAAATTTAACTATGCATAATGCTCGGGTTTATGTAGTCGCACATGGGTCTAAGCTTATATAAGCGGGTCTTTTTAAAAAACTAAACGTTATGAACCCAAACTCATGCTCGTCTAAGGCATCGTGAGCTGTCGAATTAATAGAGATGCAACAATCCAGGCCTGGGCCCATTAGGCAGGGGCCATGCTGGGCCTGAGCTGGGCATGGACCAACTCATGTAAAGGACCGAGCCGGGTCGGCCCAGCCTGGCCCATTCCTTCACTAAGTAGGCTTGGTACAGCCCACAAGCCTTGCTGTGCTGAGCCTCGGTCCAGCCACGACCCATGAAGTGACCCATGGTCACCATAAAATAAGAATTCTTGAAAATTATGCAACTTGTTTTGTAAATAATCGAATTTAATTGAAACAGGGGTTTTAGTTGACCTATGAACTAACCACAATTGCCACTTTTAAAAGGTCAGCTGCGATTGAGAATATTTGGCTTTACTGCTAATACAAGTGCAAACTGGGTTTTTTGGAGCATGGCATGAACGGAAGAAATTTTCACGCTCTCCTCTAACAATGAATAAGGAACGCATGTGAGCTCTTAATATTGGAGATTAATGGCACACATGCTTATACATGTCAGCGCCATTACCACCGGTGCTAGTGTGTGCCAACATGTGTGCTGATAGATTTAGGGGTCCCATGTATTTCTTACACTCTATTCATTTTTAGAGTGGAACATTCAAACGCTTCCGGCACTAATTGCTTGGGTCCTCTCTTCTATGCACCAGTACCCAATGTGAGCCTTGTCTACCAAAAACAAAAGGGATCCACTTGCTATGTATCAAAACATATTTGACAGCATAAATTACAACATAAATTACAGGGTAAAACATGGAAACTTTCACAAAACAATCTCACATATTGATTTAACAAGCGCATTGCCCCTTTACTGCCTAAATTCCTCTTCCCTGAAACCATCAAGTTCCACTTCGTGCAAAAGAAAATTAAATTTTTATAAGAGTTTTTCCATATTGTCTGGCCGAAGAACACAATATTTCATATTCCTTGGCTTTGACAAAAAAATGCCAACTAACACAATATAATCTTTTTTTTGGACAAAAATACCCCTGAGCGGGGGTTAGGGTTTTATATCGTGTAAAACCATCACGAAGTCGCATTCACATGCAAATGACTTCACAAACCGGCGATTCCTCCGTGAGAAGCCTTCGTTCCAATTTTCAACCCATTTCACCATCGATTTCGTCATTTGGAGCAGTGAGAAGCATTCACATAGCGTGAGGGGAGGTTTTTCGACCCTTTCGACCAGCGATTGTGAAAAACTCCAGTCAGTTTTCCGAATATTAGGGTTTTCTTGTTTCTAGAAGGTGATTTCGAAATGTTTTCTTGTTTCTGGCGTTAGTTCCATTTCATCTTGTTTTTGAAAGGTGATTTTGAAAATTTCTACCCCAAAGCAAGTTTCGACCGTGTAGCGAGGTTCCATTTGATGTGATCCCGATAAATGAGTGAACTTTGGAGAAAATCATCGACTGATCGAGGGGTTAATTTGGCTTGGATCAGTTTTGTGGTAAGGCCTTTCCTAAAATCTATATTGTATATTCGTATACACGATTTTTGGTATTTCCTATTTTAGAACACACAAAGTAGATATTTGCTATAGCTTATCGTGTTTTCAAGAATACGATAAGTCAAATATCATATGTTCGATAAGACACTAATCGATATTCAAGTGTTGAGTTATCGTCTGTTCGATATTCAACTGGTGTGCTATCGTGTATGATAGTTCCTCCTAGCGTGTATCTTATAACACGATATATCTACTTATCGTATATAAGGAAGTTAGTTACATAATGTGAATCAACATGACTATTGATTATGGTCTCGACCCATTGTTGATATATATGTATGTATGTATGCGTATATATATATATATATATATACACACACACAATTTTGCAGACATAAAACTAGAGTAATACAACAAATGGTGGAGTGAGTGAAGGCATCAGAAGAGAATAAGAAGAGAATCTACAGGAGGAGACTAGGTCTGGGAACAAACAATTTCCCCACTGGACTCCGTCTATCAAAAGACCTTGTAGATTCATTGTCGGGATGCAAGGCAATATTGGTTGAGACTGAGCTCTACCTAGTATACGATTGCGAGCCCATCATCATCTCCGGCCGCTCTTGGATGTTCTCATTGGTGAGTGCTGGGATGACTCACAGGAGGTCTTCAACATTAAGGGCAAAATACTCTCCCTTACGGTGGATGAAGTGGCAATGATCACGGGTTTGAGTGGAAAAGAGAACCCGTGTAAATTGGAAAGTGGCGAGGGGAAGGCTACCCAAGGCAAGGGGCAATTGTTTAAGAAGTTCTTCCTAGGGAAGCTGCCAGAGAAGAATCTACTCGAAGAAATATTGAAAGAAGTGGCTGACAATACACGAAGTGTGTCAAGCGAGGACTTAGCACGGTTGGCTATCGTGCACATAGGGGTCCTAGTGTTATTCACGCAGAGCAACAGATCTGTATCCCCATTTGTGTGTGATTTAATAGATGACCTATCAATTGTGGGGAGGTACAATTGGGTTGGGGCAGTTCATGATATGTTGATTAGAGACCAACAGGATGAGGACTCCGCCACTGCCAAAATTCTCGTTGGGGCTTCTTTTGTGCTCCAGGTAACTCTCGTATTATCAATAACACGATGCATTCTATTATCATAATAACTTCACCACACTCATGTATATCGTTGTTTCGCTCACACGATATCATGTCTACCGTGTTAACAAAAATACGATGTATAACACGTAAGTATAATTATTGTGTGATCGGTTAGACGACTGAGTACCATATCATGTATAATGTATTACATGATAATGGACTATCGTGTAATCGATAACATGATGAAGCCGTGAAGAGTGTTATACATAACATGACATACTTGTCATACATACACTATTGACCGGTTTGTTTTGTCTTGTCCACCAGGTATGGTTTTTTTAGTATACATCTATATGAGCTCCCATTGGTCCTCCATGTAGCCCTAGGTGCAAGCGGTGGCCCGGGTTTACCCAACTTAGCAACGTGGAGAAGGCCGCTCAACTTGACCTAGCCAACGAAAAAGGCAAGGAAGAAGCTTCTTGCTCAGCACCGAATGAGGAAGTGGAACGAGGAGGTGTTCATGCGTTTGAAGCCAAATTCCTAAGTTATTCTACGAATCACTCCAACTGCCGAAGAAGCCCACTTGATGGATGGCCAAAGGGCGGCCCCAAAGGCGAAGAAGGTGAGCATGCAGGCAACGATTCATAGGACAATGAAACCCTTCCATGCCCACCGCAGCTAGATGTCAGGGCATTTACACTCTGGGCAGGACGTCATTGAATCATTTGTCATGCCAGTGAATATCATGACCGGGATTTGTGACATTGTTTTGGAGAAGGTTATTCTGTACAAAGAGCAGGGATGGAACACTGAGAGAGTTGAAGCTACGCTCCTGCGGGTTAAAAATGATCTGGAGGTGGCAACACGCCTCATAGAACAAATGCAACCCCCACAGGAACTGGAGACAGAGCGACTGCATGAACCCCCTCAATTGGAAGCCCCTGATGCATCAACCCCTCCGCCAAGAACCTAAGGATCACCTTTGGTTTGGGTCAAGTCAAGAGCTTCAAAATCCAGAGAAGTTGTTCACCTATCTACTCATGAAGAGCAACCAGTACATGTCCCTCATTCAGTCGATGAGGAACTCATTTTGAGTAAGTACAAATGGAAGAAGGTGACATTTTCAGATATCATGTTCGTTTGGGGATAAATGTGTAATCGAGCACATGATTATCGCAATAGTTGTTATTTAAGAAAAATAATATTGTCGTGGTCGTGTGAACCATCACACGATCATCCAAATAGGTGTTTTAGCAAAAAAAATGATATGGTTGTGATCGTGTGATCGTTAACATGACAAGACACTTTATCGTATTTCAGTCAATACAATAGGGTGGTACATCGTGTCATCCAAAACACGATTGATGTGCATATCATGTATGTATTGATGCAATTGTTGACTTCTTATATGCAGAAAAAGGGAGCCGAAAGCGGCGTCCTCAATAAAGAAGAAGGGTCCGAAGGTGGAAAGAACCGTAATAACAAGATTTTTGAATAAAATAAATGAAGAAGTTGTTCAATCCTGGCCCGTCAAGCAACAAAGCCGGGAGGGCAAGGAAAAAACCCTGGAGATCGAGGACCAAACCCCAGAGGCATATAAAGAAGAGGAAAGCACAAATAAAAAAGCAGTTCCTCCAAAGCCAATAAAACTGAGAATAAAGCGGAAAGCTTCAAAAGCAACCCCATTGCACCCATCCTACCTCTAGTGCCCCAGAAGTCGAGGTACACCATTGCTGGACTGCCTTCTAATGTAACTAAGGGTGAGGAGCCAACCAAGAAGGTGGCCGCTCAGGGCTCGAAGAAGCCAAAGAATTTCAGTAGCTACGTGGAGGAGAAAATAGTCAAGTTTGGACCACTGAAATTGTGGGACAGAAGGCAAAGCTAGATGATGAAGTCCCTCTGGCATCCATCCCTCATCTTTACATTATCCCGCCAGCACAACCAAAGTATCCCATCCTAGAAGCAATGGCCTCAAATGCTTCCTCTAGTAGTGGCACTATATCGGATACACCTCTAGTTGATCAGGAAGTAGTAGAGAGTATCCGCAATGTGATAGACGTCGAAGAGTACGCTAAGAAGCAGATGAATAAGGAGGAGGTTCGTATGGTGCCTTATAACTATCTTGACATGAAGTTGGTGTTCCACATTGAGATTCAGCGAATTGAAGATTAGGAGACCATCATGGATTTTCTGGAGCACCCATACAAGCAGTGGCCCATGGCGACGCTCCTCTACACTAACTACATATCTCTGCTAAAGCAGGAGTGCATAATGAATAAGGTACTATCGTTTTATTGATCATACATTTTATGCAAAAGCATGTTATTAATCACATGATATCTGAAAAGACAAAAGTGAACTTTGATCTTTCGCTTTATTGGTAACATGATATTAGAACAGGATGAAGCAAATTTACGATGGCCATCACATGGACAGGGCATTCGCAGTGGGTGACTTGGTGTATGCCTTTGTTCTACCTCAGCGCCAGACATCCTTGTTTCAGCCCGAGCATTCCAATCTCGCCCCCCGGTTCCATGGGCCTTATGCTGTGGAGGCGCGTATCGGTCTAGTAGCTTACCACCTTGCTCTGTCGCCTGATTCCTTAGTCCACCCCGTCTTTCATGTCTCATAGTTGCGCCGTTGCATAGGTGACTCCTCTTTGGCCACTGATGCTCCACCACCCCCCTTGATGGGCCTAGTTCCACCTTCTGACCCTATTCCCGCTTTGGTGCTTGATAAGCGTCGGGTTCGTTGCTCAGGTCGCATCATCACTGAGGTTCCGATTTCTTGGCATGGCCAGTCACTTGAGGATGTCACATGGATGCCCGAGGAGGAGTTTATGGCTCGCTACCCAACTTGGTCGCCTTGAGGACAAGGCAAATAGCGGAAGCGTGTTGGAGTGTTGTGCACATTCATCCAACTTCCTTTATTTTAGCACATTAGACTAATTGCATTTGTATTCAGTTAGTATCTACTTGTGTATTTTATTATTAAACTGTGTTAGGAGTGCTAGTGGTCCACGGGATAGCCAGGCTCACTAGTGGCACGTTTCCCAAGGAAGGAGGGTGCGGCTCCCCATAAGAGGGTCGCCCCCTCCCTTGGTTCAAGTTATGCAATTAACTAATCATATATTCCTCTCATTTCTTCCTTCTTCTTTCCCTTTCTCTGTGTAAATCTCCAAGGTACCGATTGTGCCTACATCGGGCACAACAAGAGGGTAGAGAGAGAGGGTGAGGAGAGAAAGAGGACGAGGAGTGAGAGAAGAGAGAAGAGAGAAGAGAGAAAAAGAGGGGAGAGAGGGAGTGAGGAGAGAGAGAAGAGGGGGTAAGGAGTGAGAGAGAAGAGAGGGGGTGAGGAGAGAGAGAAGAGAGAGAAAAAGGGGAGAGAGGGTGAGGAGAGAGAGAGGAGGAGGAGGAGGGGAGAGAGAGAGTATAGAGAAAGAGGGAAGAGATGGGAGAGGCAAATTTTTAATTATAAATTATTTTAAAAATTTTAATTTAGCAACACATAAGAGTATGCGTCGCTACTACAAATTATTTTAAAAAAAAATTAAATAAGAGAGAAAAGGGAGAGAGAGGAGAGAGAAAAGAGGAGAGAGAGAGAGAAGAGTGATAGAGAAGAGAGGGGGTGAGGAGAGAGAAAGAGAAAGAGAAAGAGGGGAGAGGATATAGAGAGAGAGGGAGGAGAGAGAGTGAATGTAGAGAGAGAGAATTTTTTATATAAAATAAGACTATTTTAAAAAATAAGACTCTTTCTTCTCTCTCCTCCCTGTCTCTACCCTCTCTCTCTCCTCTCTCTTTCCTCTCTCCTCCCTCTCTCTCCTCACACTCTCTCTCTACTCTATCTACCCTCTCTTCTCTCTCCCCTCACTCACTCACTCTCTCCCCCCTCCTCTCTTTCTCCTCACACTCTCTTCTCTCTCTCCTCTTCTCTCTCTCTCCTTTCTCCCTCTCTCTTACCCCCTTTTTGCAACGCTTCCACTGAAAGCGTCTCAAAAACAGTCTTGCGGGCGAAATTTTGCCCGCACAGGGAAATTTCGTGGGCAGGCAAAATTTTGCCCGCTTATATCCCTTTCCCTCATTATCGATCTCCCCCTCCACCACCGACATGATCTCCCTCGTCACTGTCTCCATCCCCCAGCCTCCAGCCTTCGACCAACCTCCACCTGATCGAGTCGACCGGCCGCCTTCGAGCAAAGACACTCCTTCGTGTTCCAAGCGTCCGATCTTCCCTTGCTTGGGCTCCTCCTTCATGCCGGAATCCGGCCAGGGTCTATGGTTATCTCGTCATCTGGAAATCGCCGTCCTCGGCTTCCCGCTGTCTTCTAACCCCCCACCCCCTCCCCTCCTTCCCCTCTAAAAATCAGAGGAGGGGGGACCCGGGGGGAGAAGGGGCCGGATTTCGGCATCCCACGAATCCAGGTACCCCATCCCTCAGTTTCCGGTCCTCCACCCCCCGGTCCCTTCCCCCAGTTCCCCTCCTCCTCCCCCCCCCCGGCAACAGGGGGGGAGGGACTGGGATGCCGGGTTCCACGTCTCCGCCGGATTAAAAGCGACGCTTATAGAACTATTATTGACGCTTAAAAGCGTCGCTAATAGTTTTATTTGTTGTAGTAACACGTTCTATGCAGTGTTTTAAAAACCGGCCCGACAACTAACCCGGATTGGTCACCGGGCAGGGTTGACTCGATTCAACAGGGGGTTAACCCCGGTTGACCCATTTTTTTATATATTAGATTAAATATAATATTAATTACAAACATATTCATAAAATTATCTTAACACAATGGTTGAGTGCGTATGGTATGATAATTGCGTCTTGCGTTCGAATGCTGGAGTGAGCAATATTTTTTCTGGTATGTTATAAATATAGATATTTTAAATAAAATAGATATAGACATATGTATAACAAAAATAACATAGCCTAGTGGGTAAGACTCCTACTAAGCTTCACCATTGCGTGAGTTCAATCCTATTACCACCATTTTTTTCCACCGGTCAGCGGGTCAACTCAACCCGGAAAAAAGTGTTGAACTGGCTTGGTTTGTCAATCGGGTCTAATTGAACCCGGTCCGACCGGCAAGGCCGGTCCGGGTTTTAAAATACTAGTTCTATTAATAAAGTGTGGGTAATTTAGATAGTTGTTGCCGAAAGCCTTATGTTTACGTCGGCCCTTCAATTCATGTCCAAACGCAAACAGTATATAGTTGGAATTTGAAATCTTAAATTATATTGCCAACCTAATTTTGATTATAAGCCATTCCATCAGAATTGATTCCACCGAATCAACATTCCACTTTCATCTTAGTTCTTTATCCAAATAACCGCTTAATATAATATATCCCACATATCATGGAGCCAAAACTTCATACGTTCGTCCTTAGCCACCAGCCCCCTTTGGTCCCACCTCTACGTAATTTAATGGGTCCACTTTTAAGAATGAAAGCTGTTCCTGGAACGCTATGGGTCAGACTATTACGAGCTAGTAATTGGAACATGACTCCATTAGCCACTAATCTGTCGGTAGTATTTTAAGAAAAATGCTTTGCAACGTTAAAAAACGCACGTCAAAAAGCCCACTTCATCATTTTTAAACCCTTGTAGTGTAGGGCTCACTTTTCTCATAAAAAGTGGGCCTTATACATCAACGGTTTGAAAATGATGAAGTGGGTTTTTGACGTGCATTTTTTCAGGTTAGAATAGCACTACTCCGTTCAATTTGTGCCCAGCTTTAAATGCATCTCAATTGACTCCAAAAACAACAGATATGACTTGCTTGGCCGTTGGAGCTGCGGACTTTCTTTTTGGTCAGATAACATAGTCTGGTGTATATCTATATAAAGGAGTACGAATGCCATTGCTCAGCACCCACCAAGTCCAAACAAGCAATTCTACGTACCTGCATGATGGCTTTCAAGTCTATTTTTGCTTCACTAATACTGTGGTTGCTCTCTCTAGATACTTTCAACTTTGTGTGTAGCTACTCTTATCGTTCTAAGTTGGGTGCTTGTCACCCGAGTGTCTATCTCAAAGGAAAGAGTGGCAACTGTAATACAGAGCATGACTCTGATTGTTGCACAGATGGCAAGATGTACCCCCAGTTCAAATGTTCTCCGCCTATCACCGGTGATACCAGTGCCACCATGACTATTAACAGCTTTGCTAAAGGCGGTGATGGCGGGGGTCTGTCTGAGTGTGATAACAAGTACCACAGTGATAATGAGCTAGTGGTGGCTCTTTCAACAGGGTGGTACAACCATGGGAGTCGTTGCTTGCAGAACATTCTGATTAATGCTAATGGGAACTCAGTGGTAGCCAAGGTGGTTGATGAATGTGATTCAGTTCATGGCTGTGATGATGAGCACGATTACCAGCCTCCATGCCCTAATAATATTGTGGATGCATCTCCTGCTGTGTGGAAGGCACTTGGGATCCCCAATTCTGAGATTGGGGAGTACGATATCACCTGGTCTGATGCTTGATTACTATGCGATGTTACTAGTGTATTATGTGTCTCCCTTGTGGATGTGTGAAGCACTATCGAGTATACTTGTGAATTGTTCATCATTAGTACTATGTTTGAAGTAAATATGTGTTTTTTCAATTATAAAATAGTGTAAAAGTGTATTTAAAAAAAAGGAAGTGAATATGTGCAAGACTAATCATTTTAGACTTAGTTTCTTCTATGGGATAAATTTTTGACATGAGTAATAATAATTATTTTCTTGTCCACGACCCCTGGCAGCACACTAGACATGGTTCATTGGTATCACATGCAAGCCCCAAGTTCACATGTGTTGGGTTATAGTATGGGTTCAGCCCCTATTGGCATGCCTTGTCATACTGGCTAGCTAGGATGAGTTGGTGCACGTCCACAAGGGTCTAAGGAATGTGGAAGTGGACCCACAATTAACCTATTATCCGTTGTGTCAAATATGCCGGTGAGCCCAATCATATTTTCATACATACACACACGTATACTTATGTATTAGTTATATATTTATAAGTGTACATTTATACATAACATATTGTGGGCCCCAATAGTGGGCAACAAATGTGGAGCCCTCGTGGATAGTCCTAGGAGTCCCCTCCTCATGGGTGTAGTAGGCCTCCATGGGATCAATAGGATTGAGCCCATGCACGTGAGCAAGACAACATGGAGAAGCCCACGTTGAAGTGAATTGAATGGGACTCCTGGTCTAAGCCCAAGTAGGAAGAGGAGAGTCTAGTATTAATACGCCATTTGTTCCCTAACTCCCTACTAATCCCACACTCTCTCTATCTACCACTAACACCCTCTCTCTCCTCTCCTTAGTGACTGTTGGCTCCTCCCTTTAGGACTAGCTGCTCCTCTTTTTCTATAACACTCGAGAAGTTTTAAAATCTCCTATACTTGGCCCTTAGGTTTTCTCAGTTAAATAACTTCTTACGCATTTGGATTTTAGATCTAAAGCTTTATTATTAAAAAGTAGACAAAAAAGATTCAAATAGCTACTAAGAATACACAAATTAGAACTCAGATGAGGAAGTAATGATAGATGTGATATTAATTAAGTTTTTGAGTACATGTAAAAAAATAGTTATGTGACCCTTGGGTCTTCTTAGTGCATTATCTTACTATATAGTTAAATTTTTAGTTGAAACTTTGGGAATATATATTAGGTGGAAAGAGCTTCGAAACTCCTTCAAGAATTAACAAATCAAAGTAGAGAGTTATAATTATCTAAAGTTGGAGATGAGACATTGTGAGTGACTTACTAATGCTTACTCACCTAACTCTCGGACTTTCATATTAATATATCTTTTCCTACAAAAGGATTTTTAAACTGAATTTTTTAGATTATAAAGTACATAGAATTATCTTCAAAACGCTTGAGAACGTGCAAATCGGAGTTCATATTAGGATGCTATTTACTGTCGAAGAAAATTATTATTGCTGTCGATGTCCCGCTGGCATATCGGCTAGGGTGTTAACAGGTTAGGCAGTTATTTAGATGGGCTAAAAATGCCTACTTTGATGGTTATATACTAGAATTTTATTCATTCTCCCATATAAGTACCCTTTAGGCCCTTAGACTCCCATTTTATTTGAAAACTTCTTAAGATGAAGAGAAAGAAAGTTAATGGCTCTCCAAATCAAGAAAAATCAAGAGAGATTAATTTTGCCGAGATTGGCCAACAATGAATGTGAGAAAGAATTTTTATTTCCTGAAATAGAGCGATTGCTAACCTTGAACCCGGTATGGTATTAAAACATAAAAAAAAAAGATGCTCTTAGGAATTATGGGCTTTTTAAATTATTATGAATTCATAGTAATATTATTAAAATAATTTAGCATTAATGTTGAATTTTGATAATAGTAATCAACTTTGAATTTTTGTGTGTGATAACAATATCATTGAAATAATATAATTATATTATTAAAATAATACAACAATATTGTTGAAACATTACAATAATATTATGTACTCCATAGAAAGAAAAAAATAAGGTCTCATTTTTTTTTGGGGGGGGATGAGGAACTTTCTTAAATGTTATGTCTGTTCTTGAGTTACGCAAAAGGAAAAGCAGGTTGGTCAATCAATTTGGTTTAGGTGCACAGTTAATATATATTATTTAAAGTAAAGTCTTATTTATATATGCTTATGTTCTTCACCGGGCAAGCGCGTTTTGATCCACCCACCTACCCAATGATATACGCACGTCTTTGCCCTCCTTGGGTTTCAATCCACCCACCAATGAGCGTGCGATTCACCAGCTCATTTGCCACTAACCCCATTGGTCCCACACTACCTGACTTCGGGGCCACACTTTTAAGTATGGTAGCTATTCCTTGCAAACAACATAGGGCCACTAATCTATCTGTTAGTATTTAAAGTATTCACCATGGCCACTAATGCACACTAATTAATGCCTGTAATCTGTACAGCTAGCTGGAAAGCAAATAAATGATCATTCCCTTGCCGTTCAGTTTATGCCCAGCTTTAATTTTAATCTCTATTGACACCAAAAACAGGATATATGAGCCATTTGGCCGTTGAAACTACGGATTTGCTTTGGATAAGACGACATTGTCTTGCGCGCATATCTATATAAATGAGAACTTAATCAACTTCTCATCACCAACCTAAGTCCATACAAGCAAATTGTACGTATCTACAAGCAAGGCAGCCATGGCTTTCAAGTCTATTTCTGCTTCACTAATACTGTTATTGCTCTCTCTAGCCACTTTCAACATCGTGAGTAGCTACTCTTATCGTTCTAAGTTGGGGGCTTGTAACCCCAGCGGCTTTCTCAAAGGAAAGAGTGGCAACTGTAATACAGAGCATGACTCTGATTGTTGCATAGATGGCAAGATGTACCCCCAGTTCAAATGTTCTCCGCCTATCACCGGTGATACCAGTGCTACCATGACTATTAACAGCTTTGCTGAAGGTGGCGATGGCGGGGGCCCGTCGGAGTGTGATAACAAGTACCACAGTGATGATGAGCTAGTGGTGGCTCTTTCAACAGGGTGGTACAACCATGGGAGTCGTTGCTTGCAGAACATCCTGATTAATGCTAATGGGAACTCAGTGGCAGCCAAGGTGGTGGATGAATGTGATTCAGTCCACGGCTGTGATGATGAGCATGATTATCAGCCTCCATGCCCTAACAATATTGTGGATGCATCTCCTGCTGTGTGGAAGGCACTTGGGATCCCCAAATCTGAGATTGGGGAGTATGATATCACCTGGTCTGATGCTTAATTATCATGCGATGTAACTAGTATATTATGTTTCTCCCTTATGAATGCTTGAAGCAGTCTGGATTATACTTGCAAATTGTTCATCATCATTACTATGCTTGAAGTAAATGTGTTTTTTCAATTATAAAATAGTGTAAATGTGTATTTCCTGGGATATAATTATGACGAGTAATAATATTTATGCTCTTGTGGACAACCTATGGCTGCACAAGAAATAATGCTTATATCAAAATAATGCTTTTTATATTTTGATATAAGCTATAATATTCAATTTATATAATGAGAAAAAACAACTATTCAATGAGTGGGTGTTTAAATTCAGAACAACTATATCAAAACTCTGGTTTAAATTTTTGTGGGTGTTTTTGTTGTTGGAATTTTACTATCCTAGAGAAAAATGCATTCTCATATTGTCTTGTGAGACCCACTTTTTTCTATCCTATTAAAATTTAATGTAAGATTTTATTGGATAAAAAGAGGTGTAGGGTTATTAACATCCTAGTACAACCAGTTCTAATGAGTGCTTGTCATCCAAGAGTTAGTCAAGTGCTTTCACTAGTGCATGATTTTCCTACACAGAATCTTAACCTTCCAACTAAATTTTGATTAGGCACAAAAAAATAGACTCTAATTGTCATGTGAGACATTTTTTTTCTATTCATTTAAAACGAAGTTAGAGGGTTTTATTGGACAAATTTAGTATAGCATTATTATTAATTTTTTTTGAGGTGTTTATAACCCACTTCTTGTCCAACAAAACCTTAAACCAAGTTTTGACTAAACAAAGAAAAATAAGAGAGTCAGTAGCTTGAGTCTTTGCCCACAAGAGGTGAAACAAATTTGTAAGTGGAGGGAGGGTAGGTGAATTGATTGACCAACCTGCTTTTCCTCTTGCCCAACCCAAGAACATACATGACATTTAAGAAAGTTCCTAATACAATCATTTGGTTTATCCGGTGAAGATCCTATTGTTGTTTAATGCTACAAGTTATATTTTAGAGATCAGAAAGTACAAAAGTATTATTCAATAACTCAGTGCTAGATTGCTAGTAACATCTATTAGGTTGAGGTGCACAATTAATATTTACACCCTCTGTCTTAAATTAATAACTCTATTTTACAAAAAATATGTATTTTATAATAATAGCTCTATTTTGTTGAATTTAAGTAATTGGGTACCAAATAAATATCATAAACTTATTTTCCCTTCTCATAAAAATAAGTTTTTTCTTTCAGTAAAAGTTATTATTTTTTTAAATATATAACTATTAATATGAGACAGAGGGAGTATTATTTTAGGTAGAATCTCATTTATATGTACCTGAAGTATTCTCTCACACAATTACGCTGCCGCGATGCACCAGCTCATTGGTGTGTCTTAAGTTTTTAAGAAAATGTGATTGTGTATAATTATAAAGAAGAAGCTCGGCTATTTCTAATAGCTGGTCCCACTGGCCCCACTAGGGCACTGTAAGATCAAGCTGAGGCTAAGTGGGAGTGAAATGAGACTCTAGTTGATGCTGGCCAATTAGTCCACTTTTCATCGGCCCACTAGAGCTCCCCAATTGGGCCGCAATCACTTGCGTGGGACCCTTCCATCTGAGCTGAAAAAAAATCAAGAATGCTCAAACTTTTCAAATCAGGATGATATGGCCCACATATCAGAAGGGAACCAAACTTCACAGCTCAAATCTTTGCCGCTAACCCCATGGTCCCACCCCTACCTGACTTCAGGAGTCACACTTTTTACTTTGGTAGCTATTCCTTGCAAACAACGTAGGGGCCCTCTGAATTATTATGAAATAATAATTGGAGCATACGGACATTAGCCACTAATCTATCTGTTAGTATATAAAGTATTCACCTTGACCACTAAGGCACACTAATTAATGTTTGTAATCTATACAGCTAGCTGGAAAGCAAATAAATGATCATTCCCTTGCCGTTCAGTTTATGCCCAGCTTTAATTTCAATCTCCATTTGACACCAAAATCAGGATATATGAGCTATTTGGCCGTTGAAGTTACGGATTTGCTTTGGATAAGACGACATTGTCTAGCTCATATCTATATAAATGAGAACTTAATCAACTGCTCATCACCAACCTAAGTCCATACAAGCAAATTGTACGTATCTACAAGCAAGGCAGCCATGGCTTTCAAGTCTATTTCTGCTTCACAAATACTGTTATTGCTCTCTCTAGCCACTTTCAACATTGTGAGTAGCTACTCTTATCGTTCTAAGTTGGGGGCTTGTAACCCCAGTGGCTATCTCAAAGGAAAGAGTGGCAACTGTAATACAGAGCATGACTCTGATTGTTGCATAGATGGCAAGATGTACCCCCAGTTCAAATGTTCTCCGCCTATCACCGGTGATACCAGTGCCACCATGACTATTAACAGCTTTGCTAAAGGTGGCGATGGCGGAGGCCCATCGGAGTGTGATAACAAGTACCACAGTGATGATGAGCTAGTGGTGGCTCTTTCAACAGGGTGGTACAACCATGGGAGTCGTTGCTTGCAGAACATCATGATTAATGCTAAAGGGAACTCAGTGGCAGCCAAGGTGGTGGATGAATGTGATTCAGTCCATGGCTGTGATAATGAACATGATTACCAGCCTCCATGCCCTAACAATATTGTGGATGCATCTCCTGCTGTGTGGAAGGCACTTGGGATCCCCAAATCTGAGATTGGGGAGTATGATATCACTTGGTCTGATGCTTAATTATCATGCAATGTAACTAGTATATTATGTTTCTCCCTTAAGGAATATGAGTGAAGCAGTCTGGATTATACTTGTAAATTGTACATCATCCTTACTATGTGTGAAGTAAATATGTGTATTTTCAATTATAAAATAGTGTAAATGTAAGTATTTCAAAAAAAAAGGAAGTCAATATGTGCAAGACTAAACATGAACTGCTGGGAAGTCGAGCAACCTGAACCGTAACTAAACATTCATGGGTGGAACTAATATTTCTACCTGAGGGCAAAGAAATAAATAATGCTTTTTTATATTTTGATATAAGCTATAATATTCAATTTATATAATGAGAAAAAACAAATATTTAATTTAAGATGAAGTTGTTAGCAAGCAATACTAAGATATCATGTAATCAATATATAAAAACAATGTAGGTCATCAACTCCATCATTGTCTTTTGCCTATGTAAGTCATCAAATTCATCTACATCCTTTGCCTATATGCAAAAAGTTAATATGAGACATATTTTAGATATGAGTCGAGACTCATTGCTTGCCATTGAATTGATATTTGACAGTGCAGATACTTTACAGGGGCGGCCCCCCTTTATTAGATTGTGTGGTCTAGATACACTCAGTGCAGTGGGCATATGCTAATGAGATACAAGGTAAAATATATTCAACTAGTATATGAACTAATTCAAATTCTAACCATATAAATTAATCACATAAACCTAAAAAAGTATAGCCATTGGTGACAAATAGCTATTTATAAATATAAAATACATTTTAAACAACTTACTACAATTATTATATCCAAAATTTGCAACCCAAATCATATCAAGTGAATATTCCATTCTACACCTCAACTTCAGCATCCATTTTATACTCCACCAAATAGGAACAATTGTCCCATGAACTACAAAGATAATAATTTTCCTATGCTACTTTTTATCCAACAAAACTTTACACTAAGTTTTGATTAGATAGAGAAAAATAAATTAATATTTTCACAACAAAAACATATATAAAAAACTCACACATGAGTTTTGATTCGTCTAGATAAGTGAGCCCATGTGAACTTTGTGTGCGGCCCACTTATTAAGTCGAATCAAAACTCTGGTTTAAATTTTTGTGGGTGTTTTTGTTGTTGGAATTTTACTATCCTAGAGAAAAACGCATTCTCATATTGTCTTGTGAGACCCACTTTTTTCTATCCTATCAAAATTTAGTGTAAGATTTTATTGGATAAAAAGCGGTGTAGGGTTATTAACATCCAAGTACAACCAGTTCTAATGAGTGCTTGCCATCCAAGAGTTAGTCTAAGTGCTTTCACTAGTGCATGATTTTCCTACACAGAATCTTAACCTTCCAACTACTAAGTTTTGATTAGACACAAAAAAATAGACTCTAATTGTCATGTGAGACATTTTTTTTCTATTCATTTAAAACGAAGTTAGAGGGTTTTGTTGGACAAATTTAGTATAGCATTATTATTAATTTTTTTCAAGGTGTTTATAACCCACTTCTTGTCTAACAAAACCTTAAACCAAGTTTTGACTGAACAAAGAAAAATGAGAGTCGGTAGCTTGAGTCTTTGCCCACAAGAGGTGAAACAAATTTGTAAGTAGAGGGAGGGTAGGTGAATTGATTGACCAACCTGCTTTTCCTCTTGCCCAACCCAAGAACATACATGACATTTAAGAAAGTTCCTAATACAATCATTTGGTTTATTCGGTGAAGATCCTATTGTTGATTAATGCTACAAGTTATATTTTAGAGATCAGAAAGTACAAAAGTATTATTCAATAACTCAGTGCTAGATTGCTAGTAACATCTATTAGGTTGAGGTGCACAATTAATATTTACACCCTCTATCTTAAATTAATAGCTCTATTTTACAAAAAATATGTGTTCTATATTAATAGCTTTATTTTGTTGAATTTAAGTGATTGGGTACTAAAAGAAGTATCGTAAGCTTATTTTCCCTTCTCATAGAAGTGAGTTTTTCCTTTCAATAAAAGTTATTATTTTTTCAAATATAACTATTAATATGAGACTGAGGGAGTATTATTTTAAGTAGAATCTCATTTATATGTGCCTGACGTATACTCTCACACAATTACGCTACTTCGATGCACCAGCTCATTGGTGGGTCTTAAGTTTTTCCTGGAGAAAATGTGATTGTGTATAATTATAAAGAAGAAGCTCGGCTATTTCTAATAGCTGGTCGGCCCCACTAGGGCACGGTAAGATCAAGCTGAGGCTAAGTGGAATTGAAATGAGACTCTAGTTGATGCTGGCCAATTGGTCCACTTTTCATCGGACCCTTCCATCTGAGCTGAAAAAAAATCAAGAATACTCAACCTTTTCAAATCAGGATGATATGGCCCACATATCAGAAGGGAACCAAACTTCACAGCTCAAATGTTTGCCGCTAACCCCATTGGTCCCACCCCTACCTGATTTCAGGAGTCACACTTTTTACTTTGGTAGCTATTCCTTGCAAACAACGTAGGGGGCCTCTGAATTATTATGAAATAATAATTGGAGCATTAGGACATTAGCCACTAATCTATCTGTTAGTATATAAAGTATTCACCTTGACCACTAAGGCACACTAATTAATGTTTGTAATCTACACAGCTAGCTGGAAAGCAAATGGATGATCATTCCCTTGCCGTTCAGTTTATGCCCAGCTTTAATTTCAATCTCCATTGACACCAAAATCAGGATATATGAGCCATTTGGCCGTTGAAGCTACCGATTTGCTTTGGATAAGACGACATTATCTAGATCATATCTATATAAATGAGAACTTAATCAACTGCTCATCACCAACCTAAGTCCATACAAGCAAATTGTACGTATCTACAAGCACGGCAGCCATGGCTTTCAAGTCTATTTCTGCTTCACTTATACTGTTATTGCTCTCTCTAGCCACTTTCAACATTGTGAGTAGCTACTCTTATCGTTCTAAGTTGGGGGCTTGTAACCCCAGTGGCTATCTCAAAGGAAAGAGTGGCAACTGTAATACAGAGCATGACTCTGATTGTTGCATAGATGGCAAGATGTACCCCCAGTTCAAATGTTCTCCGCCTATCACCGGTGATACCAGTGCCACCATGACTATTAACAGCTTTGCTAAAGGTGGCGATGGCGGAGGCCCATCGGAGTGTGATAACAAGTACCACAGTGATGATGAGCTAGTGGTGGCTCTTTCAACAGGGTGGTACAACCATGGGAGTCGTTGCTTGCAGAACATCCTGATTAATGCTAAAGGGAACTCAGTGGCAGCTAAGGTGGTGGATGAATGTGATTCAGTCCATGGCTGTGATAATGAACATGATTACCAGCCTCCATGCCCTGACAATATTGTGGATGCATCTCCTGCTGTGTGGAAGGCACTTGGGATCCCCAAATCTGAGATTGGGGAGTATGATATCACTTGGTCTGATGCTTAATTATCATGCGATGTAACTAGTATATTATGTTTCTCCCTTAAGGAATATGAGTGAAGCAGTCTGGATTATACTTATAAATTGTTCATCATCCTTACTATGCTTGAAGTATGTGTTTTTTCAATTATTAAATAGTGTAAATGTTTATTTCCTGGGATATAATTATGACGAGTAATAATATTTATGCTCTTGTGGACAACCTATGGTTGCACACTAGACATGGTTTGCTGGTATCACATGCAAGCCCCAAGTTCACACGTGTTGGGCTATATGGGTAAGGCCCATATTGGCCTGCCTTGTCATACTCGCTAGCTAGCGCCACGGTGAGTTGGTGCCCACAAGGGTGTAACTGTGTAAGGATTATGGAAGTGGACCTACAATTAAGTATTAACCTACCCGATCGCATTTGCATGCATACAAATACATATATATACTTATATATTAGTTATATATTTATAATTGTATATTTATGCATAATATATTGTGGGCCCTAATGAGTGGGTGAAAAATGTGGGATCCTTGTGGATAATCCTATGAGTCCTCTCCCCATGGATGCAGTAGGCCTCCATGGGATCAATAGCATTGAGCCCATACACTGAGCGAGACAACATGGAGAAGCCCATTTTGAAGTGAATTGAATGGGCCTCCTGGTCTAAGCCCAAGTAGGAAGAGGAGAGTCTAATATTAATAGGTCATTTGTGCCTTAACTCCCCCCTAATCCCACACTCTCTCTACCGACCACTAACGCCCTCTCTCTCCTATGGTCATTGGCTCCTCCCATTGGGACTAGCAGACCCTCTCTTTCTATAACATTGGAGAATTTTTTAAATCTCCTATACTTGGCCCTTATGTATTCTCAGTTAAATAATTTCCTACATATTCGGATTTTAGATCTAAAGCTTTATCATTAAAAGGTAGACAAAAAGAGCTTCAAATATCTACTAAAAATGCACAAACTAAAACTCAGATGAGGAAATTATTATAGATGTTATATTAAGGAAGTTTCTAAGTACATGTGAAAAAATAGTTTATGTGACCATTAGGTCTTCTCAATGCATTATCTTACCATATAGTTGAATTTTCAGTTAAAATTTTTGGAATATATATTAGGTGGAAAGAACTCGAAACTCCACCAAGCATGAACAAATAGGAGTTTGATTAAAAGAGTTACGATTATCCAAAGTTGGAGATGAGGTAGTCAATGACTTACCAATGCTTACGGACCTAACTCATAGACTTTCTTATTAATATAAGTTTTTCTTACAAAAGGATTTTTAAACTAAAATTTTTAGATTATAAAGTCGACATAAATATCTTTGAAACACCTACAAACATGTGAATTGGAGTTTATATTAGGATGTTATGGCCACCAAATTTGAACCTTATGTGTTGTTGGTAACTACCGACATATCAATGGTAATGTCGACAAAAATTACTATTATTGTCGACAAACTGCCGATGTATAGGTTAAGGTGTTGCTGGTTTGGGCAGTTATACAGATGGGCAAAAAATGACCTAGTATGATATTTATATAGTAGAATTTCATTTATTATCTCTTATAAGTACCTTTTGAGGCTTTTAGACTCTTGTTTTCTTTGAAAACTTCTCAAGATGAAGAGAGAGAAAATTAATTGCTCTCCAAATCAAGAAGAATCAAGAGAGATTAAATTTGTTGAGATTAGCCAACAATGCACGTGAGAAAGAATTTATATTTATTGAAATAGATCGATTGCTAACCTTGAACCCATTATGATATTAAAATATATATAAAAATATAATCTTAAGAATTATAGGCTTTTTAAATCATCGTGAATTTATAGCAATGTTATCAAAATGTTTTAGCATTATAGCTGAATTTTGACAATAGTAATCAACTTTGACTTTCTTTTTGTGAAAACAATATAACAATATAATTGAAATAATATAGCAATATTGTTAATACAATACAACAATATTGTTAAAATAATACAACAATATTATATACTCCAAAAAAAAGGTATCTCTTTCTTCTCTACAACCCAATAAGTAAAACCAACCCAAATGTAATTGGATCAAGTCTAGGGCCTTCCTCAAGTTTCTTTTGGTCAAACAACACTTCATGCCTCATCAAATATTGGTGCACTACGTCTTTGTGGGTCATGGAGGCAGAAATTTGTCACAATAGATAGGAGGAAGAAGTTCCATGAGAACTCCTTGAGTTTGACCCTTTTGGGTTTATGCCTTTGTTAAACTTATTCTAGGTTGGGTCTCACTCCCATGTTAGTGTGCCACATGTAACTACTCTGAATTTTCGGTACTATTTCTTACCTCTAATAAAGTTAATACCATAGTTTTTAGTGAATTTTAATTATTTAGAGTTTGTTATTCAATGAATTTTCTTAGGGATGTAATAGAGCTATGAGAGATGAGTGTAATAGGTCTTGGATCACAAATATCAGACTTGGGGTCGTAAGTTGTAACCTTGAGAAACGTATCATATAGGCGAGTCCTACTTGAAAAAGTATGGGATAGCCTACCCACCCGTAGGGTCTAATTTCATAGGACTTGTTGATATAAGCTCAATGGTACTAAGAATATGCAAATCTAACATCGGGGTAAAAAATAACAATATTTTAAAATTTTAAGTTTTGTTGGATTTGAAAAAATATTAAAAAGAGTAGCTAACTTGTGTCAAAGTGCATGGTGGCTGGTGCACCGCATGCCTGTGTGTGATACATGTCAATGCCATTTGAAGCAGAGTGCACTTGCACATCGTGACACATGCCTATATAAGGCACTATCCCCAGGGGGGATCCAATTTTTTCGCAATTTTCCTACCTCTTTTTCTGATCCCATACCTCCAAAACATCATTTATCTGTTTTTAAGTTATTCTCATTCTAATTCAAGAAATGGTTTTACCTAAATTGAATGTGTTTGACAATGTAGTAGGTTATTTTTGTGTTCCAAGATCTCTAAAGTCCGTAAAAACTTCATCAAAATTTAAGGTAGGGGGTTTAATCACTTGCTCTATGCATGGTGATCCTTGATACATATTATTTAAATAAATGGTATATTTTATTCTAAATATTATAATTTTATAGAACATCATACCATAAGTTCTCAGGTCCGGTAGGAACTAACATTTCTAATGAGGCGGAGAGATATGCTATAGAATAGACAGATGAAAAGGCTTCTAATGCTAAGGTTGGGAGACATGTCTGCTCAGGTTGTGGGTGCTCAAGTTATTACTGAACAAGGGAAAAAATAAAACTATATTTTTTTATAAAAATAAAGAAAATAATTTTGGTTCATGTACCGATAATGTGTAATAATTTTTTAAAAAATTAGGTGATTATAAAAAACCCCATGTCCATTTGGGTAACGTGCAATCGACCATAAAACAAAAAATATAATCTATTAAAATCGGGTCGGGTCAGGGGCCGATAAAAAAAACCCAACCCAAGTTGCGTCATGCCTCCCGTGCTGCTCCAGCCAAGTGACGGGGTGCAATTAAAATGACACTTCTACCCCTCCATCGAAAAATTTCCACTCCGCCGGCGGTAGTTGGGAAGACTCCTTTAACAGGCGACTTGAGACTCTGGCCATGGCATTTCTCAGGTCTCTGGCTGCCGCGACCGCATCGGCGCTTCCAGCCGCTGTCGCCGTTTCCGCTATATCTTCCTCCTCGTCCTCCTCTTTCTCCTTTCCCAAACCCAATTTTCTCTCCCTATCTTTGCATAATCCCAAGCCCATATCGAGCCATTCCTCTTCTCCCAAGCTTTTCAGCCCCCTCAAGTCGGCTCTCCACATGGACTCCCCCATCACGGACCAGAAACCTCCCAATCAGGTTTCTTTATGCCTAGATATTACTAGAAGTTGATATTATCGCGTTTTATGATTCTGGGTATTGCTAATTTTGCCTTCTCTTTTGTCCTTAAGCAGGAAAATGGAGTTCTTCCCGAGCTGCTGGTGAGTTTCTAATATATTTTGTTATTTTTATGGCCTTTTACGGCTGTGAATATACGAATTGGATTGCCATTTGTGAATTTGAGATGGGTCCGTTTTTGGTTTTCTCATTTGTGCTGAATCCCGGCTGGGATTATATTTCAGACGGAATTCATGGTTGATATGCATTGTGGTAATTGCGTCTCAGCGGTCAAAAACAAGTTGTTGACGGTTGATGGTGAGCTTGACTTTGTAAGAAAAGCTGGTTTTGTGTTCGATTGTTTGTTTCCTTTTTTTGGGATTTATCATAAGCAAATTTTCGTATGGTAGGAGTGAAGTCAGTGGAAGCCGATTTGGATAATCAGGTTGTGAGAGTGCTTGGCACTTCACCAGTTAAGATCATGACTGATGCGCTTGAGCAAACAGGGCGAAAAGCTCGACTGATTGGTCAGGGAGTTTATGAAGGTTTGTTGTTTGATTCATTTTAACGCGCCATTTGCTAATAGTTTAATGCAGGCTCTATTTATCTTAATCTATTGTGGCATATGATATGATTCGAGCTGTTGACTGTGTATATTATTGGCTTTGTAGAATTTTTGGTGTCCGCTGCTGTTGCGGAGTTCAAGGGTCCAGTTATCTATGGTGTTGTCCGATTAGCCCAAGCGAGCATGGACTTGGCTAGAATTGAAGCCAGCTTTAGTGGTTTATCACCTGGCAAACATGGCTGGAGCATAAACGAATACGGTGATCTAACGAAAGGAGCAGCAAGTACAGGAAAATTATACAATCCTTGCGGACAACTGGCACTAGATGAGGTTTTTCTCTCTCTCTTTTTCTTCCTGATTCTTCTTAAATAATTTGTCACATTTTTAGTTTTGCGTGTTTATAGGAATGGAGATTTAGTATCTTAGGGTTGTTTGGGTATGACTTGCTGCTAAAATGCTAGTAATACAAGAAAATGAGGGCAAATAATGATTTGTCTTGGTGTATGTACGTAAGGGACAATGTGCTTCTAGAAGGATTGCCAAAATTTATGGAAAATCTTATTCTTTATTAGACAGATTTACACAGGTCATTTCAGTGGTTCTGTATTGAACATATAGAAACATTATGCTGTTTACAATTTTGTGCTCTTATTGGAAGAGTTGGTCTTCATGCCCCGCATGTTTATTAGAAATTTTAGTTGATTTTGAAAAAACAAATAGGGCAAGATGGAATATTTTCTCGGTTACTTCCTTCCTAAGATTATAAAACTGCCAACAAGAATTTCTAAGATATTTTCCATTGTGATTAGTTGGAAAGAGTGAAGTTTTATTAATTAAAACCTATATTAGTGGATTTGGAATGATATTTGAGTATCATTATTCTCCTTTTAGGTTCTATTTAATGTCAATCTTCCATCTTTTTTTTTTGATAATGATATAGGGTAGAATATATTTCTTCTACTTAGAGGGTGAATTGTCTAAAACAGAAACAAATATCTACAATTAGATGCCAGAAATGTATAAATACATAGAAAAAACCATTAAAGGTACAGATAGATATAGAATAACCCAAAAAATGATTGAAACATCTCAAGATAGAATTAGTTAAATGCTAACTCCTTTCACGTAAACCATTCAGGGCTACAAAGCGACTGAGTTTTAGAAATACCCTCTGCTATTTGTGGCTTACAACATTTTATGTCCTTATGTAACAATGGAGGCCTTTGAAGTACGATATGTGGCTTGTGAATACCCTTTGGATACCAAGTATGGTATAATGTTCATGCTGTTGATGATCTTTAAATTAACGACTGACTCCTGCTGGTTCTAGATTCTGACTTTCCATAAAGTTGAGTAGAAGAATGTTTTGTAAAATGTTGGTAAAAGGAATGCTGTAGACTCTTGGACAGTTTTATTTGGATTGAAAGTTTTCTTTGGCAAATGTTCCTGGTACTTTCTTCTGTTAGTTTAACCTCTTATTGAGTAGTGTCATTTTCTCATTTAATTTAGAGTATACAACCGGGGTCATGATAATTAGTAACAAATTTTGTTGTAAATAAGTAGAGATGGTCATGATAATTAGTGGCAATGTTGTATCATTCTCTGTCTCATTAACTATCGGAACAGATTAATAACGTTAGGAAATTGGAAGTAGAGAATTGGTTGTCATGTGGACCCTATGCAATATAATATTAAATGCTGCTCGTTGAGGGTTTTGAAAACTCAACCTATGCAGTTGCATGATTAAAAATAAGAAGGTTGACCATGTAAGTTAAAAATAGATTGCTTAAATTGGCCAAATCCATGCAAGCTATGAACTAAACATCTGAGTATCCCATGTGCAATATTTTCATACCTGTTTCACCAGAGAATTTAGCTTTTAAAAGTGAAAAAGAACACGTTGATTAATTGCTAAATTTGACGAAATTTGTATGAGTATGAAGTAGACATCCAGCATCCCATGCATTATTCTTTCCACTGCTTGTTGAATACCATTTGGATAAAAGCGGGGAATCTGTGACCAAATACCTGACAAGGAGAAACGAGTTTGTAAGCTTAACATGATTAAGCATCCAAGGTTTCGGAAGATTTGAACAAAAAAGTCTGTGCATGTTTTGTAATTTTTTTTATAGTAGATTAGTTGTTTTAATTGTTGTAATTGGCTAGCAAAGAAATAATTATATACATTAGGAGGCCATAGGTTAGGAAACAGCTGCAAAGCATTGTAGGTGTTATAGGCATTAATGGTGTAGGACTCATAGGTCTGGTACCTTGAAATGTTGAGAGGGTGATAGTTCTTAGTATCAGTCGACGCTAGTTAAGTCTAGCAAATCTGTGGAGTGTGCTATTTTTGAGTAAAGAACTTTGATGAATTAACACTCACTTTCATTTTGAAAGGCCTAGATTGTTTTGGACTATGGTTTTGTAAGTAGTCTCCGGAAATGCTCCCATAAAAGGCAAAACATATTTGAAGTTTTGTTGAATAATGTTTTTGGAGCAGAAATGAGATGGCTAGTTTGTTACATATTTTAAGTTATGGCCTGAAACTTTATATTAAATTCAGAAGTTATTGTTAAACTTTATCATGTTGAGTTTCGTTTCTTCTTGCAAAATTGTAGAGATACAGGTTTATGTTCTAATAAGCAATCAATTTAGTTTTCCCGGAGAATGTTGAAACTTTACTTTATTTATAGAGTGTTGCTTTCTCAGTTCTGTCATTGTATCAACTTTACAATTTTTTTCTTTTACTACCACAATCATTTCCTAACACTTGTTTGTCAATTGCAATAGGCTTTGGAAACTGATTTTTCTAACACTGCTCCTGTCAATTTGTTTAGCCACTGGGCGACCTGGGAACATTGTATGTCGATGAAGCTGGTGAGGCTCACTTCTCTGGCGCAAAAGAAAAGCTCCGAGTTGCTGATTTGATTGGCCGCGCCGTTGTAGTTTACGAGACTGATGATACATCAGTACCAGGCATTACAGCTGCGGTAATAGCTAGAAGTGCAGGTGTTGGTGAGAACTACAAGAGGATATGTTTATGTGATGGCACGGTCATATGGGAATCAACCAACGCGGACTTTGTTACCAGCTGAAGTGATTCCTATTTAGACTTCATTTTGTTGTACAATGGTCTTAACTTAAACGATTAAAGCAGTTCTGTTGGTTTTCCATCTTTCTTCATTGTAAAGCATGTAATGTAAAACAATGAAAAGATACTTAAAAGCCATGTTTATTGTCTCTCATTACAGTGTAAGCTCATACATGATTTAGAATTTTGGCTATACCACTTGATGGGGAACAAAATTTGCAGAGCCTCTTATACAGGCGGAAGCCATGTTATCACTATTGGGCTTCTTACAGTGCGCACCCCATCACTCCATACTAGTGCACCAAACTCCGGCGATGGCCGTGGAGATCTTGTGGTGAAGGTCACACTGTATGACAGCTTCTGATTCTTGGCCGTGAAGTGCAGGGCTGATGGCTCCACTATTACAGCAGTACCCCTTAACTGAGAAACTGTAGCATGGTAAATGGATGTCGGGGGGCCAACGTTGGTGACAGTCCGGTGAAGCGTCAACATGGAAGATGGCTTCTGATCGGAAAACACAACTGAGAGAGCCGGGTAGTTCAGATCGCCGGAGGACTTCAATGTGTTCCTGCAGGTGTGGTTGGAGGACTTGGTGAAAGACTTCAACTGCACCGATGTTAGCTTCTGGGAGCAGAGGAACTCCAGGTAATCCTGTGCACCAATGTCGTAAACAAGACCAGGGTCTAGTGCCTTTGCAGGGTCAATGTGGCCGGCGCCATGATCAAAGGGGTTTGAAGGTGCTCCAGTTGCAGCATCTCTCAATGGGCCATGAGTGTTGTCATGAACATAAGCAGTAGTCATCAGAGCAGATTTGATTGCAGCAGGGCTCCAATTAGGGTGGCTGGCCTTGAGCAATGCAGCAACGCCACTAACATGGGGGCAGGACATGGACGTCCCGGACAGGATATTGTAACCGACTCGGCGGACGTCAGTCGGCAGGCCGGAGGGGCCTGCGGCGCCAGTCCATGCCGCGAGGATGTTCACTCCGGGGGCCACCACGTCTGGCTTCAGAACCTCCAACGTGAGAAAATTGGGCCCTCGGGAGGAGAAGGCTGCCACCACTGGCGACGGCCGGACACCCAGCTTGGTGCCGGAGAACGAAAGGGTGGCAGTTGGGTGGCGTGCCGTCTTTGCGTACTGCTTGATGGCACGTCCGCTCTTCTCCCCGACCGCCACGGCTGGGAGGAGGTGGCAGTCGGCCACCAGTTCCTCGCCGTTGGCTTCAGTGTTGGCCAATATCATACCAATGCCCCCGGCATCCTTCACCACCTGCCCCTTCTGCACCCGGGGGCTGATCCCTCGATCGCAGATGACGATCTTCCCGGCGGCGACGTGAGGATCAAGCGTCCCTTCTAGGCATAGAGATCTTGGGTCTGCACTACTAGAGTTCCCTCCCATGTATACCAGTGGATATTGTTGATCAGGAGATAGATTCCTCCTGCCTCTGTACAGTGAAACTCCGTCTATTGTTCGGCCATCGCCGAGCTTGGCGGCGGAGGGGAAGTCCCTGTCCATGGTGCTGGCCCCAACCGTGGTGATCCACGGCGACACATTGGTGAGGCTGACGGGGTCCGGTCCGCCGTTGCCGGCGGAGCAAGAAACAAAAACGCCGAGCTCCATTGCACCAAACGCCGCTATGGAGAGGCTGTCCCTGTAGTAAGAAGCAACGCCACCGCCAAGCGATATTGACAGCACGTCGACGCCGTCGGCCACCGCCCTGTCCACGGCGGAGAGGATGTCGGAGCTGAAGCAGCCTCCTACCCAACAGACTTTGTACGCGGCGATCCGGGCGTTGGGTGCCATTCCCCTGGCTGTCCCCCGTGCATAGCCGAGCAGGTTGGCCCCAGGCACTACGGCTCCGGCCACTGTCGCTGCGGTGTGGGAGCCGTGCCCATCCTGGTCCCGGGGCGACTTGAGCTCGTCCTTGTCGTTGATGGTTCCGCTGGATGCCTCGTAGCCCCGGTAGAACATCCGAGCGCCGATGATCTTCCGGTTGCAGTTGCTCCTGTTGAATCCGCGGCCTAGCTCGCAGGCGCCCTTCCACCGGGTTGGCACGGCAGCCATGCCCCGGTCGCTGAAGCTCGGGCTATCCGGCCAGATTCCGGTGTCAAGCACCCCGACGATCACGTCGTGGTCGGCGAGGGCTGCGCCCCAGATTCCGCCGCCCGCCAGCTCAGGCTCCAGCCCGAGGAAGCTCGGGCTTCTTGTGGTGTGTAGTTGATACACCGCCTCAGGGCTCACTGTCAGCACACCTTGGCTGGCCTCTAGCCTCTCTGCTTCCTCTTCAGTGAGTTGCACGGAGAAGCCATGGAAGGCTGTGTCGTAGCTGTACAGTATCCTGCTGGCCGGGTCTTCGGTAGCTGACTCCGGCATGGTCATGGCCGATGCCACCAAGGATTGGTACCAGTGGAGATGGCGGGAGAAGGCAGAAGGCTTGGCCGAGTTGGCCATATGGACGATGTATGTCTTCCTTGCAGGTGGGCCGGCAGAGAGTGAGAAGGAAGGAACAGTAACAAAGCAAGCCAGGAGAAGAAGAAGAAGACATGTTTTCTGTCTGTCAGCCATTTTCTTCCTCGCAGAAGAAGAAGAAGCAATCGCCATGGAAGTGGGGCAAATGAGGGAGCTGGGTAATGTAAGGTTATAAGGCTTTGTTCTTGGCACAAAGCTTTCAGGCAAAAGTGAGAAAAGAATTAAACGGAAGAAACATGAGAAGAAAAAAGGGGCTATAAAGCTTCATTTTCTCTTTCTGCACAGATATGAAGAGGGTGGTTGCTCCAGGCAGGAGAACTTAATTGTTGTGGCAGATCATTGCGTTTCGTTTTCTTTGGTACAGAGCATTCGGGATTAAGAAGTTAGATCATCGTACATACGTTAACATCTGTCGGAATTGTTTTGGTCCTTTTGGAGTATGTCCACCGGGATATCCTCGGTTAATAGAGCTTGGTTATCTTCTATCAATACCAAATCAACGGCGCATATATATTAGCCAAAGTAATGTATTAATATGTTTGTATTAATATATGTTAGTGTATGTCTTAACTAAAATAATGTATTAGTATGAATGTACTAATAAATATTAGTATACAAGTTAATTTTTATAATCCACGATTCCTACTTTGTAGAAGATATCTAGGGAGAAGCCGTAAGACCACCTGTGGGAACAAAAACTGTAGTAGGATGTTTATTTTTATTAATTTTGTATTCTATATTAATAGTTATATTTAAAAAAATTGTAATTTTTATTAAAAAGTGAAACCTACTTCTAAGAGGTGAAAATAAGCTTATAATACTTTTTTTAGTACCAAATCACTTCTAAGAGGGTGGTTGCTCCGTCTATAAATTGTAATTTTTATAATGTTTATTTTCTAGTGCATGTTAACGTTAATAGTATTAATGTTAGTATATGTGTCATCGATTTCATAGATGAACGGTCCTTAGGTATTCTTTACATTGGGCACATGGTGAGTAAGAAATATTAACAATTCTATCAGTTACAAATTAAATTAATATGCACCTAATCTAACTAGGCTTAGATTCTTGTAACGGTACATAGAAACAATTACAGCTGCCTTATTTTATGCTAAATCTATTTACCTTTAATATGGTACATAGTTGTGTTCATCTCTATGTATAATGTTATATATAACATGGTGATTAATTAGGGAACATATCAGAAAAATATTTAATCCAGATAACATAAAATACTTATGAATAAATACACCGAGATGTCAACAAAAAAACCTGTATCAAAATGCAAATCTTTATTGTTCTAACAAATACCCTCAGTCCTTTAAAGGCTTGAACTCTCATGCCTAATTGTTTTAATATGGCCATGTTAGGTCAACATGTAACCTGTATCCTATATTAATATGCGCCTAATCTTTATTGTTCCTTCCATCTTAGGTCAACATGGGGCCATGTTACATGGGCATCTCAGTTTTGACATCTTTTCGTCTGATCACCTCGGAAACTGGAAACACCCAAATCATGACAGCAATGTTCTGTTCTTGGCTCTTGCTGATTCGTTCCACTGCCACGTTACATGACATTTGAGCTCAAAAATGCATGCGCTCGCTCAGCCAGGAGCCACAGCCAAATCTGCTGGGTTGTGGAAAGCTTTTTATAAGTTAGTCCCTAAAGCATAGCGTTTTTTAAAATAATTCTCTCATTTTTTATTAATTTTACAAAAGTCCCTTATTTATTTATATTCCATATTTAGTCCCTAAAGTTTTGCCTTTTTGAAAATTATTCTCTTTTATTTTCCATTTTTTTAACAACTCATTTATTTATACTCCCAATATCAGGTTAGTCTCTAAAGTTTCGACTTTTTGAAAGTTAGCCTCTCATTAGTGCCATATTTTTAGAAAAGTCCCTTATCTATTAATGCTCGAAAAATTATTTTTATTCACAGTTTTAAAATATTTTTGTACTCAAAACACCATATTCGTTTCCTTAGTTTTCTGAGAGAAATTCGATGATAATCGAAAATTCATAATCGCCATGAAATTCTATTGTTTAAAACTTATAACTTCTATGAACTAATATGTGAATCCATTTTTTCTATGAGACTATTTTTGAAAATATATGTGATGCGATTTTAGAAACATTTTAACTATAAATTTGAATTTAATATTAAATAAACATAATCACATTTTTTTTTTATATTTACTTGTTCAAAAATAGTGAAATAATTCTATATATGTTTATAATTGTACATTAAATCATTTGACTTAAATTTTTATTTTAATTTAAACTAATTATATACTTCTATATAAAGTTAATTAAGTGACGATAAATTTTTTTTGAAATTAATCATACTATATATACACTATATCCTTTAATGCAAGTTTGAATTGGTATATAATTTAAAAATATTTTTGTAAAATTATTTGTCTAGGTTCTTTTAAATGGGTGTTACATGTCTATGGTTGTTGAGACTACATGAGCACTATTTTTCACTTTATGTTAATTTTAGCGTATTATCTTGCACTCATGTAGGATTTGCATTTTCTTCATATAATTGAAAAGTTCTCAATGAACTCTATCAAATGAGATTGTACATGACTATATTTTAAATTTTTTTTTTTATGAGTCCTATATATGTAATAGTATTTTTTTTGTCTATATTATACGTGTTTATATTCACATATTTTTAATGCTTCAACGAACTCTATCAAATGATTAAGTCTTGTGCACTAAACTGGTTCTTAATATGAATAACATGCTTTGTGGCACAAAGTGCTTCAACGCTATTATCTTTTTCAACCTTTGATTTAATATTTAACCTATAAAATTTAAACTCTTAGTTACATACTACAAGTGTATTTGGGTTAATACAAAGCTTATAATTATATGTTTATAATTTTTAATTTAAATAGTTAAGAAGAGCCCCGACGCTTCTCAGTTAGCGGATCACGATCAGTCGGCTCAAGGGGCATATGGGTTTTTTGCCTCCCTACTAGGCTTCTAGTAGCTTCTCATGCCATGCTAGAAATAGGTGACTGATTTTAAACTCATTGCATAATGGCTTATTTAAATATCTTCCTATAAAAAATCTTCATCAGTAAACTTTTATGAGGGTCCTTTTGCTCTACTATACTTTCTTATCGCTGTAAATGTTAATTTCTCTTTTTTTCTCTGACACCAAGAGGCCCGCCCAGTACAGTACCACTCTGGACCCACTAGCACTATGCGCGAGTTGTCGCCACTTTGTTATGTGTGGGTCCGCATTTACGTACTAAACCAGTTTAAAATATCTAGTACAAAGTGATACCTAGCTAGGTGGCAAGGGTACAACACAATCCCCATCAAGATTAGCACCCAGTTGGCCTTAGTTCACTTTCTTCACATTTTTATGTGAAATAGCCAAAAGAAAAGATGTACTAGTGATCTAATGATAGTAAACTTTTACTGAACATGGACCAATGTGGCAATGGACACTGCGGATAGTGAAATGATCAGTGTTCACTTCAACATATAAATAGCTGTAGAATAAAAATGAAAGCAAATATGCAAACTCAGCAGAGAGGCAGATGAAGTTTGCATAATTGCATGTTGTGGCAAGGTGACAGAAAGGAATTAAGGAATGAAGCAGCTGCTAGTCCCAATATATCTGTAGCCTTGAGTGGGAGAGCGTCATCTCCTAGGCAAGAAGCTGGTAATTGAAATATTAGTGGGGAGGGTGCATGAAGCCATGAAGGCATTAACCCCACCGCCAAACCACACTTCTGCATTAACTGCTGTGGGTCTCATCTCACATGGGTGCCCATTTCAAGGGCAAGGACAACTTAACCTGTGAGTCTGTCACCTCTCTCTCTCTCTCTTTACTTGCTGCAAAGTGCAAAGTGAAAAGCTCCAGTCTTTACCATTCAACCAGGAAAAAAGCTCCTTCCTTTACCATCCCACCAACGCCTGCCAACTCGAAATTATCGTCATTGAAGGAGAGTCATCGGCATTTACCAACTTTCAATAAATATGCACAAGCAGAACGGGCTGAACGTCGGCTTCATGTATATAATAACAATGTGGTGTTGTCTGATTGTTTGTGTGTTTATTCAAGGCAATGAAAGGCCCACCATCTTATTGCTTTTTGTAGAATGAAAACCCGCTCCATTTCATGGATAGGTGCAAGTCATCAATGGCCAGAGCCGTTGCATGTATCAAACATTCAATATCAGCTTCATGAGGCATTTATTCTGGGAGTGAAAGTACGTACAGGGTTTGATTTCGAAAGAGAAATTGGCTGGCTCCACTACACTTCATAAAGCTCAACAAGTATGCCGATGTCGTAGTTTAAGTCCCTCTTCAATTCTTATATCTCTTATTCTCCCTCCATCCTATAGTCATAGAAAATAGCTTCTTAATTAACGCTTCTTTAATTTAAATAGTCAAATCAATTTATATAGAGTCAAATACATTTATTATTATGAGATAAATTTTTTAAAAGAATTACTCATATATGTGGGATAAAGGAAATTAAACATGCAATTTCTTAATAAACATATATGTTTATTACGTTGATTCACAATTCAACGTAATAAACATGCACAACTAATCCTATAAATTAATGGTTAGTTTGGCAAAATAAATAGACTCCTTAAACTTTCTTAATCTAATTAAGCAATCTACATCATATGCATGGTGAATGCTGCCTAGATAGACATGTCTAGCTCAATTATTTATCTTACATGTAGCTTAAATATTAAAAAGTATTTGTAGAAGTTGGATACATATTACTTAGAACTTAATTTTTTTGAAATACAATAGTCACATATTCAACCAGCGTATTCTTATTTGTAGTAAATTGTCTAAAGTAGTTCACCTTCTTACGATACAACAACCTCTATCAAACCAGTTTCAGGGTATAAACATTTTAAAATATTACTAAATTAGAAAAAGCGGCTCAAAAAGTTCATAAGAAGCACCTTTCACATATTGTTAAGGTAAAAAACTAATATCATTACTTCTGTTGTTTATAGTTATTGTAAATATATTGTGAGGATCAAACATGAAATGAAAATTAGCTTGGACATATTTGTATATATTAGATTTAGGCTTATATGGTCCAATGACAATAAACAATCTAATGTACTATTCCTTTATTTAATAAAGGTTAAGAGTAAAAATAGAATCATGTGATTTAAGTAAAGTGCGATGATAAGGCAACACCCCTCTCCTTCTACACCCCCCTCCCCCCCGAAAAAAAAGTTGATTCTGGATGGGGAAGAAAAGGATAGAAGGATGAGGGCGGAGGTTGATGCGAGGTGGAAAGAAGGGACGAGTGGCTCCAAATTCAATTGTTGATGGAGATCCTAATCCCCCCCTCCCAATTTGGTTTTGGATGGGGCTGAAAGGGAAGTGAAAGTTATAGTAAAATATATATTATATATAAAATATACCAAAAAATATATATTCATATTATATATAAACTTAATGAGTATAATATATTTACAAATATGACAAACAAGTAAGGGATAAACGGGTAGGGAAGATATTTTTCTGTAACTGTTTCATTTAAAAAAATGGTTAGATAAAATTATCCTCTTATTTACTCGTTGTATAAATTTAATCCATTAGTAACTTCTTAGCGGTAAGGTACAGACGGTAGAATGGTATAACAGGTACTGTTGTTTCATGCCTGATGTTTTTCATGCATTTACTTCAAAATTTACTAAAATTTTGTTTCAAAATACGGATGTAAATCATAGGAAACAACAAAATTCAAAATATGTAAAAACGATTTTTATAAATTAGTCCAACGTACAACCAAACCAACATTTTTCAAGCGTGACCCAAAACAAAAACATAAGAGTGGAACTTGCCATGACCATGATCTTTAAAAAATAAATATATCCCAAGCATCTCTGAGTACAAGTTCTTTAATAGTTTGAGTTCTAAATCATACATATATGCACAAGTCTAGAAAAAATAACACAATGAACTCTCACCTTACCCAATACATGAGATTGTGGGAGCAAAAAAAATATAACCTCATTATGACTCCATAACACACCTAAGCTGAGGAAAAACAATCCACCACAGGGAATAAAGCCCAATCCAAAAAGTCTCTCGGTCGAACATGCAAAACCTCTAGACCAAGGGGCTAAAAATAGGGAAAATGCGTATTCTCATACCTAGTAGGGGAAATCAAATCAATGAACTTCGTAAGTCCATATATAGATTCGTTTATGCAACTTCAAATGAAGCAAAAAATACATGTAACATAAACAAAGTGTCTCACACACAAACCATCTCACTAGCTAAACTTACACTTACTCTTATGACATACTCTTACACTTACACTTTTAATCAAAGTCGTACCAATGCACGCTTACCCATACAACTTACACCTATTTGTACGACCTTACTCATACAATCTTACTTGTATGACCTTACTCATACAATCTAACTCTTAGTCAGAAGCTTACTCTTACCGTTTTCCTTAGAAGTTCACACTTACACTTACTCCAAATCTTACATATATAGCTTAAAATTTGATACATATAGTTTACTCTTACTGTCAGACACATATTATCAACAACTGAAGCTCATTACAATTAATAAGCTTCAACATAAAAAAAAGAATATCACTGGCGCATCACCTTATCCTCCGGGGAGCAACTAGACGCCATAGACTTTTGTGAAGGCAAGACACACTCTCTGAGCATGCAAATGCCCACTCTCTGGGGCCATACAATGCCCATGTGTTGGCAGAAAGATATCTAATGCCCACAAAGGGTTAAAACTTACAACGCTCTAAATAGAACATTAAACGTTTGGGCCAAAATACAACACCAAGACCAGATCCCACAGGATAACACCATGGCTAAATATGGAAGGATGCTCAGTCAATTACTTATCAACTAGCTCAAACACGGAACTTAATCTGTCGAACCCTCAGTCGCAACTCACAATGTTATCGAATTATGGTTACTTATAATTCAAGTTCATAATATGTAACTTATGCATATATAATTATGTCAGAAACTACTTTCGTCTTACATTTTGCAGCCAACTAAGCTAGAACCATGCCCATTTTGAAGCTCTAATATACAAGGGTTATATACTTCACTTAACTCTTCCATTCTATACTCATAATTCACCCTTGCCCTTACATTTTTATGGATCTCTGTTACTTGTCAAACTCAAACTCCATGCCATTATACTCTTACCACTGTCTACTTACAACCTTACCTCCCACACCATCCGCCTTAAAACCAAATCATATTACTCAAACTCCTTGAATGACACCCCTCATATCTAAATCAAGTCATCAAACCCTTATTTATTCCTTACTCATTATTTTTCCGTTATAATTCATATTATGTACATTATGTACGTACAATTATACTGCCAACTCTTACTAACTCATAGTCCCCCAATAGATGCTTTGAACCTTTCTTCTTAATCCTTGAGTCCCCTAAGTCTCATGCTCATTGCTCTAATATACCAACCAATTTAATCTAAACCAATCCTCCATTCTCATCAAGTACGACCTTCGCCTATCACTCTTACATATTCCGACACCCAACACACTACTACAATTTTTGCATCATAGTCCATGAAACACCCCTTTGAAAAACTTACAATCAAATGCACATACTCATGCCCATCGACCACACAAAGATTTACCATACACTCTAATCACATACATATAATTAATCAACAACTTACTATCATACCCTTAGTCTTCACTAGCACATGCATAGTTCACACACATAAAACATGCTTATTTAATCAGCATTTATCATGCAAAACATTAACTTACAAACTCCTAACATGTCGTGACATAATAAAAGTATGCTATCATGATATTATGAGTTCAAGGTCCCCTACCTCGTATTCCACACGAGTTTGATGACAAACACATGACAGTGGTGGCATCGTTGGAGGAGTCAGCAACCAAAAGCATTTGCACTAAGAGAACTACTATCTCGAGGATTTCCAGAGATGCTAGAATTAATCTCAGCAAAGCAGGACTAATATTTCTCAAAGAAAAGGATTTGGCGCACTAGGGCGGCCATGCGCAAGGTTGTGCCACCATAATTGGGGGGGGGGGGGGGTCGGCTACGGACCACACACAATGACACTAATTTTGCATTGTCGAAGCCTCACAAAAGGGCGGAGGGCTTGGTTGTGTAGCATGGACATAGGACTGATGGAGAAGGGCTTTAGAGGTCATATTTGACTAGTAGTGGTATCGGTCCAACATCAAACGCTACAAAGGTGATGCCTTTAACATAAATCGCACGCGTGACCACAAGCGCACATGGCAAAAGGGAAACCATTAGGGATGACATGTTGTCGGTGCGTCCTGATGCAACTTAGGACATGTTGTCGAACAACATATACACGTGCTGTCAAGGCCAAACCCTAAAAAGGGTGGCCTTTTAGGGGGTTGGGGTAGTTGAACACAGAAGAGGTGAGGCTCGATAGTGGTAGTCTCCAAACAAAAGTTGAGGCACTAAGACCCCGGAGTAAGTGGCCAACAAAGGCAGCAACATCTCTAATCGCGACCCATAACCAAAACCATTGTATGGGCAGTTGTGCATCAAGCAAGGTTTACGATGGAGAATATGGGCTTGGCAACGGTTAAGCCTTCGCTCGCCCTAGGCAAGTGGCCGACAATGCTACTTCCCCTTGGAAGGACTGGGAACTGAGGACTCTTTCCCTCAGGTTCTAGGTCGTGCGTTAGGGAAAGTGGGGGTGCAAAGGTGGAATCGAGCCAGAAGTGCTGGACCTTTCCATCGTTGGGTTGGGGTAGAGCCCACAGTGGTGGGATAGGCAGCCCCAGTCCGTGCAGTGCCAGGGAGGACCGGTTGGCTCTGGGTTGGGGTGGGGCCCACGACGAAAGTCAGAGATGTACCCCGAAGTTTGGTTTGGGCAAAATACGTGCAGTATGGAGGAGAGGAGCAGGAGAGGCCAGGAACGACAACCTCTTGTCATCATTGGGTCAAGTTGACGCCCGCGGTTGTCTACTAGGCGACGTCGATGGCGGCGAAACCACCAGTCAGAAGGAACAAAGGGGAGTTAGTCTAGCCGGGGGCGACAACGTGCCAAGCTAGGGTGGCAAACATGTTGTCATCGGACCACAAATGGCTAGACAGGGCCAAGGGCCAAGCTTAGAAGATGACGGCTATCCAGTAATCGCCGGAATGCAGTGAGTCGAATGGACATCGACCCGATGCCGTCTAATGTTCAGCGGAGGAGAATGGACACCGTCAGAGAAAAATGGCAAACTTTGCTCCAGTGAGGGTCGGCCAATTGAGTGAATCAGAGCCGATCAGAAAAAGGAGGCTAGACAGGGCCGAGTATGGTGTCCCCTCACAGTCACCGACTTGAGGCTGCAGCCAAGAGGTCGATCAACGGTTGGCGGCCGATAGTGAAAACAAACAACAAAAAATCAAGGGGGAAAATTTCATCCTGATCGGAATAGGGCGGAGGATGGTGCCGGGGGAGGCGGCAATTTGGGTCGGGGTGGCAGCTTTGCAGTCGCCGGGTTAAGGGGCACAAAGCCCAATTGGCAATCGGCGGCACTTCCGCGGGTTGCAATTTACAAAAAAAAGGGAAAAAGAGGAGCATACGATTTTTTTTACCTCACGCCAACGAAGGAGAGGTGGGGGGCCGGGACAATAGTACCCGAATGTCATTGTTGCCGGGGTGGAACCATTGTGGCGGGCACCAATACCATGTAAAATTTAAAATAGCACAACCCACACCTATAGTGGGTTGTCTTATTCTCTTTTATATAATAGAAGAGCTTACAGAGGACGTTACATATGAATTTATGTGATTGGTCTGTATAGAAGGAAGGTAATTAAATTCCTATGATTATTTTACAAATTTGTACAATTGTTTGAATTTGAGCTTCCTAACTGACGCCTTGATTTTTGGTTGACCTCTTAACTATGTAACAATCTTCTTGACAACCAAATCTTAGAACGGAAATGCAGAGGTGGCAGCCTTGCTGTTATTAGAAGCTTTTTGGCAAGATATGATATGGCCTTAACAGGTGTTAGCCAAAGAAAAAAAGTCCTTTTATTGTGCAGAGATAACTCGCAACTAACAATTGTCAACTTTATACTACTTTAATTTCCTTGTTTCTTTCAAATGATTCAATGCATATATGATATATTGGGGGAGGTACAGTTGTGCAGTATGTTCTGTTAATGCCCTTTTTGGCTTTTTCTTATAATAAATTTTGCAGTTATCAACTGTCAGTTGTTAGCTGTCAAATGTTAGCATGAGTCATGCCAATGAAAGTTTCAGGTTTGTTCGGTGATTTCGAGTAGGAATAAAACTCACTGTTCTTTTTTACTAATTGAATACGTTTGTGTGTTCATTTTTTAAGATTGGAACTTAAAACGAAAAAAGATTGAACGACTTCATGGCTGCTTTGTGGCCAAGTCTTACTGAATTTTGAAAAGGAATAGGAGAAGGAAGAGGTGGAGGAAAAAGATGATGAGACAGAGAAGGAGAGGAGGAGGCCATTCAGTGAATTGGTGGAATGAAGAGGAAGAAGAAGGGGTAGTAAAGTAATTTCTTACAACATGTCGCCTTTCACATGAGTGCATTTATAATTCTAGTATTACTGAAGACTTGTATACATTTTAGATATTTTACCATGAGTAAGATTTTGTTGGACAGATAGTAGAATTATTAATGAGTTTAATCATGCTTTTGGTTGGATAATTAGCCAACAAATATCCAATAAAACCATCCAACATTGACATGGAGGCTTTTGGTTGGATAGAGAAAAGTGGGCCATGTGAGTGTATCATCTTCCTATTTTTGTTTGATATGATATCTTTGTTTAGTCATTCTTTTCTTTTTTCTCTCATGTGGTCCACAATCACAAGAAGGATGTCACTAAATTGGAGTTGGCAGTTTGGTTGTCGAAAGGATCTAACTCATACAATTGTGTTCTCCTAAAGCATTGGCCCCAATTCATTGTAAGTAAATTGCATCTGTCCGGATCTTAGCTAGGTTCCTATATCAGGCTTAGGCGTTATAAACGTTTTGATGAACTGAGAAACACTTTTTTCCATCATAACGAGTATTCACTTTTGTCAAACAGTTTGAGTATGAGAAGGGCTAGCCCGGCTGCAGATCTGGTATTCCCTTATGAAATATATCTCAAATCGCCTGCCCGTTTAGTAATGTTATTGGATCTGGGCTTGAACTTGTAGATGGGCCGACTTAGTTCGTGGCAAGTTTTATTTTATTTTGACAAGGTTACCTTATAAGGCCCCGTTTACATGGGCAGGGCTAACGCTCGACCGAATCTTTACAATGAGTCGGATTTAAATCTGATTGGCTTATGTTATTAGGGGGTATTTAATTCCTGAGTAACGTGGTTACAGGATTTAGATTATAGTTGTGCGTGAGCTTAAGCTCTTATAAACTTTTACCTTACCTTATAGGCCTAAATAATATATAATAATATAAGAATTAGGTAATAAAAATCCATAGCAAAATAAATTTTAAAAAAATATTTTCCTCACCAACTCTTGTGAACTCTTGTGACTTTTTATATAGGGCTTCAAACATAATATATAAGAGGGTAATTATCATAAATAGCAAGCTAATTAGACAATAAATGGCCTATTAAATAGATCAACATGAGCTAGGCAGCTAGCTGCCGATGCTGATTAAGACAAGGAAAATTCATAAGATAATTGATTGTTAAACACATGTATTGTAGATGATATTGCTCGAGCAAGGATTTCAGGCATGGGGATGAAGCAACCATTGAAGTACATATCTGTCCTTTCAAATGCTATTATTCCGCAGAAATTATTGTTTCTAATTATTCTATTTTACCATTATATATGGTCAATACTTAGGAGAACTTTGATATTTCATCCGTCCTACATTAATATATTTATTTAATTTTTTAAAAATAACTAAAATTAATTTATTTTAAAAAATAAATAAAACTATTAATTTAGAATAGGGTAGAAAAAAACTTTTTGGTTGCGTGCAAGCAAGAAGATCATCTATTTATAACTTACGCTATGTTAAAAAATTATATTAACTATATGCTATTGTTAATGTTCAATAATTTATGTCAAACTTGTCGTCAATGCTTTGATATTTGTAGTATGGTATTCCCCCAGTCGCATTTAGTTGTCCACATTTAAAAAAAAATGTTATATTTAAGAAAGTTAATTTATTATTTTTCACTCCATTTACTAACTCTTTTTTAACTCTACTATGATCTGCTGCCTTTGTTTCTACATGGGTGGTTTGTTGCTATGGAGATTGTGGCCTCTCTATGCCTCATCTTCCCTCCTTTTCATTAAAGCCCCCTACTTTTCCCCTCCCCTCCCCTTCCTTTTGAGGCATTGGTCTCATAGGTTTAGGGCCAAGGTGCTTCTTCCAGGCACGAAGATTGCTTGGTTGGGCTTTGTTCTTTTGGATAACGATTTAGGTGTGACTATGCTTTGGGTAGTCATTTAGTGATGAAGTGTTAATATGATTTAATGTCTAGTTCTTTGCTTAGCAGTGGGTGCCCTATTTTCAAGTCGTGCATCAATTATATTATAGTTCATCATTAAAAAAAAGATTTAAGGTTTTAAAAACCGGTCTGGCCTAGCTGCTCGGACCATCTTGAGGCTTGATCGGCTTTTGGGCCAGGTATTGCCCGGTTAAATTGAAAAATTGCCTCGTTGAACAGAAAAAACAAACCGGCCCAGGGTGGGTGCCTAGGCCAATTTTAAAAGCATTATTTGAAAGTTGATCTATGAAGCTTCCAAAGCCCTCTTGACATGTGCACAACAAAAAGAATATAAAAAGCCACTAGAATGGGTCATTAGTAAAAGCCAATAACTCCAACAACTATGCCATTTGGGTCGTAAAACAGAATGTGCCTTCATGCTGGGTATGATATTGGAAATCCATCTTGATTAATTCAGCTCAGTTTTGTAGGTATGCACTATAATTAAGAAAGTCACCAGTTTATGAGGGTGGTTGAAAATCTAGATCATATTCACGAGTGTGGGATTGGTGCTGGAATGCCTGCATTAATTGGGTAGGATATACTTGCGGCCATATTAATGTGAGGATACAGTGATGATGTGTGAGGGCTACCTAAGCATGAAGCGAGTGGCTTTAGTTGGGAAGCCATCGTTGTTAATGGGACCAACTAGGAGGACGAAAGTGTTAAGGAGCGGGCAGGTGATTGACACCCGCATGCCCACTGTATTAATGTGTGTTGTTGCTTGTTGAATGGCTTGTGGCACACCGGTGCATCCCAAAACAGGTGAATCAATTTGGGTAGCTGTTAGCCCTTCAGCTGCTTTCTTAGACATTACGGCTGGGTAGCCCTTTTGCCTTAGCAAACGGACAGCCAAGGCATGCCCAATTAAGTGTGACAATCGACAACACATAACACAGCCGTTGTGGGGACCTTTGCTTAATTCCTTTGGATCAACCTTTCTACATGGTGTTTTCAACATTTTCTTTTTGAATGCATCCATATGCACCCTAAGAATCTCCCAACCATCCAGTTTCTTTATTACACCATATCACATTTTGAAAATTCCTCACATGTACCATAAGGTAGCTTAATATATTTTTTTTTAACTAATGCACCCTACAAATTGTCTCAGCGTGTACCCCAACTTAAAATCAACCCTTGATCGCTATTCCCATTTCATTCCATCTGTTTTACCCATCTCTTCACCGTTCCATGTGCTTTGCACCTTTCTTCTTTCAATATGCTCTGCCCCTTTGCCCTGCACTTCTCTTCCCTCTCCATCTGCCCTGGCCCTCTGCTCCACCCCTCATTTCCCCCTCCACATGCTATGCCCCTCTCTTCCCCCCTTTGCATCTACTTTGCTCCTCGCCATCCCCCATTTTCTTCTACTCCACTCCATTCCCCCTTTAAAAAGCTCCACCCTAGCAAACGACATTCCAAAAGCATTACATGCCACGACTCTTAGTCATCCTTCACATGGAGGGAGGCCACTCTGTCTTCCTTTATAAATTACCAGTGACCGGCCACCACAAATGACATTCCAGAAGCATGACACGCCATGACTCTCGGCCATCCTACACACGGTGGGAGACCATTGTGTCTTCATTTGCAAATTGGTGGAGGCTAGCCATTGCAATTTTCATTCCAGAAGCATTGCATATCATGGCTCTCATATCACGCCCTAGTACACATCACCCCTAAACCGAACCCGATCCAAGGAGTATACGATATGCGGCAAGACTAAGTGGAGTTGAAATGCGAAAGACTTAACTCATCATTGAGTGAACACACAACAAAGTAGCGAACGAACACCTTATACAAAAGCAAAGAGAGCAAAGAAATGACTACTAATTGATATATTAATCTACTCATACCTATACCAACTAGTCATAAAATAAGTCCCCAATGACTGAAATAAGTCTAAACCAACCATGGCTAAACAAAGTCTAAGCCAACAATAGCTAAATAAAGTGTAAAGTAGAGTCAAATGTATATATCTCAACATATCATAAAATTAATCTAACGCAAACTAACATAACCCAAACATCTATATAAATCCCCTCTCAATGATTAGTGTCATCCTCATACTCAATGTAGAGCCCATCCGAAGTACTTGAATGACACGACATGTAGCCCTAAAATAAAACTACAAAACAAAGAGGGGTGAGCTAATGCTCAACAAGAGTTTTCATACGGAATATAAACTCATGAAGACATCACAGATATTATCAATATAATAATCATCACATAATCATTCACCACACCCATTCATCATGGGACAATCACATATATCCATACCACATGTGTATCATGTTCTAATTCACATTCTATCAATATATACTTATGCCACCTGTTCATCATGTCAAATATATTCCATATACACATAATCATGCCACTTACATATTATGAAGTATATATTCTATAAACACATAGTCATGCCACTTGTATATCATGCTATAACCCACATTCTATAAATACATATCATGCTATCTGTGCATCATGGGTTCATCTATAGCTCATAAAATATTTACACATCATGTGTAAACATATGAATCTCATTATAACCATCACATCTTGCATGAATCAATTCTCAACATTTATATCATGCATAATCATTTCTCAATATAAACATTCACCTTACAAAATCAAGTGTATCCACTACACACCATTCTACATATCCATGCAAACCCATACCATAATTACATGGGTAACATAAACGTCATTGTTCCTACACAACCTGTGTCAATAAGCATTATTTCTCATACACATGCAACAAATCAATGGTGAATGTCTCACGATTGAAAAAAATAATCAACCTGCTTTCCCATGACAATCTATTGCAAGGAAGGTCCGAATTCCTATAAAAAGAAAATTAGAGCGGTTGGGTTGGTTCACTAATTGGGAAGGTACCCCCTGCTTAACCAGGATAATCCTTAGAAATTAATGTTCGAATTTCAAGAATGAAAACTAAAGCAGCCTGTTCGCCCAGGACTAACCTTGCAAGGGAAAGTCCAAATTCCTCAAGAGGAAAACTAGAGCAATGTGGTAAGCCGATGCACACAAATATATTATCCTAAATTCTCAGGGTCTAGATAACTTATCAAATAAATTCACATAGCAATCTGCTCATCTCAATCTGGGTGGCACCACATTCTCGAAGGAATGCTAAATAAAAACACGTCCTTTTAGACCCAAAACCGATTCTATAAGCCTTCGAATTATTAATCTGACATCCATTGGCATCCAAATACATCCAATCAATTGACCACGACTAATCACGATTAATCTCGTTTATAAATTATTTTAATAATGCATGCAACATGGTAGATATGTGAGCAAATGTTAAATGAGTCCAAGTATAAGTAAACATGCTCAAATCATTCCATATGTGCATGAAACATGGTCTATTTGTATCAAATAAAATAATAAATGTCTAGGCAAGAGTATACATAAGTGATAGTGTTCAAACCTAAACTAAAACATGTGAAACGTGAACAAACTATAATAAATGTTATATATGCAAATAGTCATACTCTTCTCATAGTTCTAGCCTACTGAAATCATGGAGTAAGTGAAGAAAACGTCGAAATACGAGATCAAGAAAAGGATAACATCATGTTAAACTAGACAAACATATTCATCCTTAAGCTAAAATATGTGAAACATAATTCACCTAACATTAATATAACATGTGCAATCATACATACATAATAATAATTAAGACCTACTAGAATCATCAGGTAATTATGAAGAAGTCATCAAAAATGAATTTAAAACAAGTATAGTCTTAATCATACTTGAGCTAAATCCTAATTCAAAGAAAGTTCTCATGTAATAACAGTAGCATTTATAGGTAATAATAACTCATTATAATCATAAAGATTTAGATTTATGAGAAGAGAACAAGAAACGACTGAAAATACACAAAAATGCAAAAAAATAAAAAATATGTTGTTTGGCCATTCGAATGCCTTGTCGAGCTGTTTGAATGCTCAGCCATTCAATTAACTAGATAGGTCGTTCGAATGGTCAGCATTCAAATGTCTTTTTTGGTCCATTCGAATGCCCTTCACAATTCACTTTTTACCCATTTTCCTGGTTCGTCTTCAACCATCTGAAATTTAAACTAAAAACATTCAAAAATTCAAGATAAATTCTAAAATCACCATAGAACATCATAATATCAAAATCTAGCTCTAGAAAATGATATATCTAATCATTTTTATGCTTAATCACAAGAAAATAACAATAAATAACATACTTTTAACAAATTACCATTAAACCTCAAATGAAGCAGAAACCCACATAAATCTACAATCATATATTCTAATGGATAAAACCACACAAAGAAAAACTCCCTTACCTTTATGAAGTCTTTGGATCTACGAAGAAACTTCAATCCTCAAGAAATTCTACCCCAAAATTAGGATTTTTGTTAAAACTTAATTAAAATCAACTAATAACCTCAAATAAACTTGAAAAGAGGTAGATCTAGAATATCCTTTGGTTAAAAAAGAACGTCACTCATTTAGGGTTTTAAATCAAAATTTAAAATAAAATATTTAATTAAAAAAATTAAAAATTAATTTTGGGGTCTTGAAGATAAGAAAAATTAAGACTAAAATCGAAAGATTATGGATGATTAGGGTAAGAAAACACACCTTAATATATTTTTCTTCTTTGGGAAATGGGGGTAGAGTACCTCTTTTCTCCTAGCACAACCCTTCACCATTTGGGCAAGTCACTAGGTTTTTCTTATATAGTAAGGGTTTTGGCTACATAAATAGACTGTTAGGTTATAAAATAAGTTAAAAAAGCCCCAAGTGGCTAATTAGGGTTATTTTTGGGCTAAAAATGAGTTTAATAACAACAAAACTTACTAAAACAAATTAATAAAGGTGTAGATGATCAAGTGGGTCACACGCCATCGAGTGTGGACATGGGGCCCATGGCGGGGTCCACACCCTTATTAAGAAAAAATTATAATAAAATCCCATAAAATATATAAAAACTAGATAAATTAAGTTTGACACTAATACTTATAAAAGTGAAATTAAACTTTATTTAAGCTATAATTACTAACTCTTAACCTTAAAATCAAATCAAATCGGCAAACAAGCAAAACCACACAAATTCATGTTATTAAAAGGAAATTAAATTGAGTTAAATTAGAGATCTTACATCTTGGTCATCCTTCACACGGTGGGAAGCCAGTGCTGAAGATATCATCCACTGCGAACAACATTCCAGAAGCATTACACAGATGTTTCCTAGTGTCTTAATGATATTCCAAAAATGTTAATACTTCATCCACTACATGCTGCCTACCCACTTTGCAGTAACACATTTTTTTTTGGAGAAGGATAGACAAAAGGAGAAGATGGGAGAAGAAAGGAAATCAAAATATCACCTTTAGTCCCAATAATGCATCTATTTGCACCCTAGAAATCCCCTCAGTACCTATTTCTCATATATCAATCATAAAATCTTCAAAATTTCTCGTAGTATCCCAAAGTATATGATTTTTATTTTAACTTCATTTTACTCGCTTCCTCCTTCTCAAGTATTGGTGTTGCCGTCGCCGATTGGTGACCTCCCTTACCTTGATAGTAAAGGTTGTCGTCGACCTTTCTAGCCTTAGCCTCAGTTGTTCTAGCTGTGAACAACCAAGGCTAGAAAGATTGTAACAAAAAATGGTCGCGACCAACTTTTCTGGCAAGCAGTGGGCCCAGATCTGATTGCGACCCTAGATTTGGCAGTGACTAGCTTTTCTAGTCCTCACCAATTTCTGGCAATGACCAAAAATATTAGCCACGACTAGCTTTTCTAGTTGGCTAAACTAGTGGTCGTGACGAGCTTTTTTGGATGTGACCAGTTTAGACCGATGAGTTGAGGTTCTTCTTGGAGAAGGTGGTTGACCTCTCCCATGGGCATGCCCCAACTGCAACTAGGGTTGATGGGTTAGAAGTCGAGGGGATTCAAGGTTGATGTTCCTTGGTGTGGCAGGCAGATGCTTTAGTGCCTCACGGTGACCTAGCAATACTTGTTGGCATGTAGCCCCCTTGAAGTTTGTACGTGGTGCTCAGGACATCTTTGGGTGGGAAGCGTTTTTTATGCTCCACTCTGATAATGAACCAAACGTAACGAACATATGTGAAACATTCATTTTTGATACTTACGCTCGCCGTCAATATTGAAAATATATGCTTTATATACGTTCTTTATGCTCGGCTCATAGTGAGCAGGGAACATGAAAAATACTTCCCTTTAGGTGGTCTTGACTCTTGAAGACCATATTGGCGCTTAGCTGACCCTTTGGAGATTGCAACCAAGACTAGAGTTTGCATCCTCTAGAATAGAAGTGGTCTCCAGACTCGTGCATGCAATGAATGCAGTTGATCTCTCTTATCTTTGCTACGCTTATGTTACTATGGTTGCGAGTTAGGGCATATTTTTTTCCCCTGTGCTCTAGCATCTATCATATGGAGAAATTTAGCAAAGCGTTGGCTAGCCCCTGACCGTCATATATGACTAGGGCCATGATCTAATGGGCAAGGGGTTAACTAGTGCTGTAGCAGCGGTGCTGGCTAGACTACCTCCTAGGCTAGACTACCTCCTATCATATCTCATATAGGAGACCATGTTTTGCTTCTTTTTTTAGCTTCGGCAGCCTTTATGTTTTCCAGAGGCTCTGTATCTTTATGTTTGTAGAGGGCTGTGTGTGTGTAGTTATGCCGCTTATTAATGAAAAGCTCTTTTCATAAAAAAGAAAAGAACTTGTCAAAGGGATACATTTAACTTAAAAGGGTATTTTCCTATGTTTATGGAAATTTTAGGGAGAATAGTAAAAATTCTGCTGGTAAGGAATTGACGAAATTCTAAAGCAGAGGGGGAATACAATTAAATCAAATAGGGAGAGATGATACAAAAATTTCCTAAAAGAATAGGCTGATTTGATTTGATGTCTTCATAGAAAGATTTGGCTTCCCTTAATATATGCGATATTTGTGTAAATACTAAATAGGAACGAGTAGGTCAATGGATGAGTTATATACTAGAAGAAATCCAAAGTCCTATTCTAGGTGTACAGAATAATCGATGTGGCTAATTTAAGCATCCAATTGATCTTGAAACTTACTACAGATACGATTCTCTATCATCTAGTACGGTAACTTTTTCATAAGATATCCAATGCAATTTTTTATCGTAAAAGCATTCCAATTTAACTTGCTTCCTTTCTTTAAAACATATTTTATGGGAAGAAGACGGATTACATGAGACAGCACAGAGACATTTTCTTCACCAATCATAGGTTTATTGCAGTGAACAGTGATCCCACCAAACAAACATGCTTTGTTTTTTTTCATGCTGTCTTGAGTCGTCCTCAGAATAAAAGCCTAGTAACATTGGCTGCCCAGTTCAGAAAAAGTACGTGAGCCGCTGATCGCTGTCAATGACCACCCATGCAAGTCCAAGCATCAAATCAGGCCCCTCCTTGGAAAGCCAAGATAGCAAAAACCAACTCTTCCCCCCTACTTTAACCTAATTTAGATTCAAGTGCAGTAAAGGTGTAAAACCCGTGAACAAGCTCATGGCATCATAACATCACCGTCTCTCTTTTTCTCTTTCTTCTTGGCCTTGTCCCATCAAAGAGAATTTATTTCCAACCGTGTCTTTTTCTCTTCATCTCCATCAGTTTATCAAAAGATTCTTGTTGTAGGTATATATTTCATGTAAAGATGTACAGAAGCTCCCCAATTCAGAGAAATCAATCTCTGCAAATGATGATGAACTCCAATCAAATCTGCTTCTGGGTTTTGTTCCTGGTGCTGTTTTCTGTAATGGGTCAGTCTTCATCAAGGGTAATTCCGCCTCCATTGCCCGTCCTTCCCCTGCCCACATACTCCCAGCTCAGATGGCAGACGAGGGAGATAATAATGTTCCACCATTTTGGTGTGAATACCTTCACAGACTCCGAGTGGGGCACCGGGCACGAGGACCCGGCTGTGTTCGACCCAACCGCCCTCGACGCCGGGCAGTGGGTCGATGTCGCGGTGCGAGCCGGAATCTCCCTTGTCATTCTCACTGCAAAGCACCATGATGGCTTCTGCCTGTGGCCGTCGAGATACACCAACCATTCCGTCGTGAGCAGCCCGTGGAAGGGCGGGAAAGGCGATGTCGTCGGGGAGCTTGCGGAGGCTGCAAGGGCCCGAGGTATCGACCTCGGCCTCTACCTCTCACCCTGGGACCGGCACGAGAAGAGCTACGGCAAAGAGATGAAGTATAACGAGTACTACTTGGGCCAGTTGCAGGAGCTCTTAAACAGGTGATGATCGTGACATAGTTCATTAACCAGACTTTTAATCCGGCATTGTTATGACAATTAGTTCATAATTAGAGTCTAATTAGACAGTTTTCAGGATCTCGTCAAGCATAGATGAGAACGAATGATCTCAATTGCTTCTGATTCTCTAACATCATATTGATACTTAATTGGATATAAAATATTATATTGCCCATAAAAAGATTTATATTCCGTATTGTTATGATAAATCATTTGTGCCGAAAACGATAATTACATCATAATTAGGTTCTGATTAGGTGGGCTCCAAGAACTTGACAATGTACAGATCACAAGCTAGAAAAGCCCCTTTAGAAGTTGAGAACTCTGAAAACATATTTGCTATAAAGCGTAACAAAAGGAAATAATGGGGGTTGGGAAGCCAATCAATCTATAGATAAGAATTATGGTCATGATTTTGCCATGAGATGTTTCATTAACAGATTAATTTAGATAATTAAACGGTAACTTGGTTCTAATTATGCAGATATGGAAGTGTTCAAGAGGTGTGGTTTGATGGAGCCAAGGGCCCAAACGCACCTAACATGACCTACTACTTCTCTTCCTGGTTTGCAATGGTGAAAGAACTCCAGAGCTCCATCAACATATTCTCCGACGCCGGGCCGGACGTCCGGTGGGTCGGCAACGAGAAGGGCTATGCCGGCGAAACCTGCTGGTCCACGATTAACCGGACATCCCTCCGGATCGGCGATGGGAGCATTGTCGGGTACTTGAACACCGGTGACGTCCACGGGACCGACTGGCTGCCGCCGGAGTGCGATGTGTCAATCCGAACAGGGTGGTTCTGGCACAAGTCCGAGAGACCAAAGCCACTTACTGAGCTGCTTGACATCTATTACAATTCTGTCGGCCGGAACTGCGTACTGCTGTTTAATGTCCCGCCGAACACCACAGGCCTCATTGACGACTCCGATGTGCGGCGGTTAGTCGAGTTCCGCCGGGCAATTGACAAAATTTTCACTGAGAATTTGGCCGTTGGGAGTGTGGTCAAGGCCAGCAGTCAGAGGGGCGGGAAGGGTAGTGATTTTGTAGCGGGGAACGTTCTTGATGAGGACCATTTGTGGACCTACTGGGCCCCAAGGGAGGGCAAGTCCGGTGAGCATTGGATCCAGTTCAGCTGGGCCCATAGTAGTGGGCCGAGGTTCAATGTAGTGAGGATCCAAGAGGCAATTGGGCTGGGCCAGAGGATCAAGAGGCACGCTGTGTACGTGGATGGGAAGTGTGTGGCGAATGGAACCACTGTGGGGCACAAGAGGCTCTACCGGTTGGATAGTGTGGCCCATGGGCAAAAGGTCACCATTGAGATTCTTGACTACAAGGCTCTGCCGCTGATCTCTTCAGTGGGCCTCCACTATGATCCTTATTGGGCCGGCAGGACACGAAAAGGGAACTGATTTGCATGTTTCACTTCAGCTTCTCGTTGTCCAATAAAGAAAATGGGCTTGGTCCCAAGTCGCCATCTCCATGTGTGCTTTGGACTACCTTTCTTGGGTCCCATGATGCGAGCTCAACTCGCTAGAAATGCATTTTTTCCATCATTCAGGTAGCAATAAAAGTAACATCGTAACTAAAACAATTTTTTTAGCATAAATTACTTCTGTTCCAAAGGCAAAATAGTTTACTTGTTTGATACCTTGCTTTCCAAAATATCAGAAGCCATTTATTTTATTCCTTCATTCTCAAATTCATAGCTTCATAAATTAGTTTATTTTAAAAGACTAAATAGTATTAATATGGGATAGATGGAATATGTAATTAGAATGCAATTCAAGTACAAAATAATGTTGTTAAGAATTTAGTAATTTAAAATATTAATGTTTCTATGCAGGAGAAGTGGATGCTGATTTTTGGGGCCTACTCAGAGGCTTTTTTTTTTTTATTCCTTCATCTTCTTTTCTCAATTTCATTAATGGATTGGAAAACTAAAAGAGAAAAAAAATTCAATAACACAAAATTACATCTGTCAATTTGCTTAAAAGTCACAATCAAACATAATCTAGGATGTAGCACTTAATAAGTGCCTAGTTTCTTTGTTTCTAAATATTCTCTTGCCCACATTAGTAGTTTTACAGGTCCTGATTCTGCATGCCCGGTGCAAATAAATGGGTCATATAATTATAATATTAGTCGCTTTCAATATGTATGTATAAATAATTAAATTAATGGGATCCATTAATATAATTATCCCTGGATTTGATCTATCTAAATTTCAAAGAAAGTGATATTAATTTTAAACATTTTGACCATAATCATGTTTGGTTGATAAACTCCATACGGGATGAGCCGGTAAAAGAAGAAGCCATATTTTCCCTTTTTCTTTCTTTTGTATCATGGTCAAGCAATCTCCTTCCTTACGTTCTTTTGTCCCCAACAATATTTCTAAAAACATGAAATAACCAAGAGCCCGTTATTTTTCTTGCCTCTCAAATCATGCCTTCATAACGTGCTATATACTACATGTTCAACCTGTAACTACCGAAATTGATCCAAAATTGGTAGAAAACTAACAAAATAAATCTTGTTAAACTATATCTACAACAATAATTAGACTAACAAATATAATTCTAAAATATATAAAGAATATATTAATACTGTTTTATATAATCTTATAAGTTGTGTGATGTATATTCTCAATTTTTTTCCAATAGCACATGCATTTTTCATATTCATTATTGCTAGTATGAAAAAAGTGAAAAGGTGAAATACGACACAAAAACAGGCCCGTACATATAAGCTATATGAGAGAGATATATATTGACTGCCATTGATAAAGAAATAAATTAACTTGTTTTCTCTCTCTCCACATTCCTATCTAATTATAGCCAGCTTAAATTATGAGCCTAAATAGTACTCTAGCTCTATCTGGCAAAAAATATTGTTCCATAGTAATTACTTCATTTTATTCAATTTAAGTGGTTGAGTACTTAAAAAAATATTATAAGCTTAATTTTCCTTTTCTTAAATGAAGGTTTTACTATTAAATAAAAATTATTATTTTTTAAAATGTAGTTATTAATATAAGACAAAAAGAGTATATATAGTATAAAAAGATCCATCCAACATGCTACTATTGGATAGGTAGTCATTTGCTTAATTGTGATCCATGAAATATAATTTTTTGATGGACAATTGTTAATACAAGCAATGATACCATATGTGTTTCATAAATTAGTTTTTATTCACCCGAGCTCCTCCCATCCCATGCACTAGAGGTGTGACGACTCATCATTTTCAATTTTCAAAGACAAGAAGATTCTTTCATATATAGAGTCCACCATGTTATGTTGTTTTACTTTTTATAATTTAAATTTTAATGTTATTATGTCTTAATATAACTTTTTATCATCAAGGTCTTTATTTCATTTGCAAATACTTTTCAATAATAATAAAATTTTCTACTAAAAAAATATAAATCACAATTTAAGTTAGTTTGTACTAGTATTTATACCCTTTCCTTAAATATAAGAAATTAAAGTATCTTTGCCATTTCTCATCTATTAACTATTATAAATCCATTGCTTATGAGAAAATCGATTTGATACCCACGGATTTGTCTTGTGTCTAGAATACATGATTAATTCCAACCAATGAAAATTTAAAACATAGAACAAGTTGAATTGGTTGTTATAAAATTTGACAATGCTAGACTATTAAACTGAGGTTGGGAATCGGGCTGGGTCAGGTCAAATCGGGTCGGGTCAACCTTGACCCACACTTAAATCAGGTCGGGTCGACCCTATTTATTAATTAGGTAGAAAATGCAAACTCAAACCTACTTAGGCCGGGTCGAGTTGGGTATGCGGGTAACCTTATTATTTTTTGTCAATTAATTGTTTCCTTAACGTGATATTTTATACGTTATCTTTGCAGGGGCCAAACATAGAAAAGATTTAGATACTTTACTACATATAAATAAATGTGAAACATATTTTGTGTGTTATTTGAGAAAGTGAGTTAGAGAGAGAGCATTGCGGTATTATTAAACACACGTTCAAAACTATAAAAATTCAATAAAAATTACTATTTGATTATTAAATAAAATAAACATTTAAAAAAAATAAAATTCTAAGAGAATTTAGGTCTAATCTTTCAACCTTAGGTCATGACATTGGTAATAATAGGGTCTAGGTCAGGTTGTGCGGATAAACTTGACCCCTTACTTTTAAAATGGATAAAATTGTAAAATTGTGACCCTATTTTAAATCTAGTTAGTGAGGGTTAAGAGGGTAGGGTTCAGGTCAGATATTCAGGCCAGGTTAAAATTTTCCAGCCCAACATTAAACTGATAATAATGTGACGACCATTGAGCTTGTGCCAACAACCGCTTCTTGTTATCTCAAGGATCCATATGCGACTAATAATGCTATTTCACCAATTCTCCAAAAGGCTTAGCTTTGGGTGCCTTTAATAGTCTATTTTCTGTTTTTCTCAATGTGCACCAATTGCCTCCAACAAACTTGCCACATCAATGCCCTTGGCACTATTTTGCATGATTTCTAGCGAACTCCATGAAAGTCAAATTCCAAAACTCAGAACTCTATTAAATAATACTCCATTCGTCCTATATTAATAGCTACAATTAAAAAAATAGTAGTTTTTATTGACTGGTGAAATCACATCCAAGACAAGGGAAAATAAGTTATGATATTTTTTTTAAGTATCCAATCATGTAAATTGAACAAAATGGAGCCATCAATATAGAACGAACTTTTTTGCCAAATGAAGCTATTAATTTAGGATGGAGGAAGTATAACTTCCTCTTTTAAATTATATTTATTCCAAAATTTATATGATATATTTATAAAATAATATTCAACTATGATTTCAATCTTATTCTAAGAATTATATACTCATATTAGGAAAAAGTTGAGGTGAGCCTGGGCTCACGCTTGGCTGTGTGAACCTAGGCCCACCTCAACTAAGCTCCTCATATTAACTTAATGTAAAATAAATATTTTTATGTATTAAAAGAATAATATCATATTTATATTTTTTTTATATTCCTTAAGACCCCACTAGAGGGCAGGGCAATTGACTTTATAAACCATCATCTCCTGCCGCCAATCTTTTCATGTATGTACAAGGCCCACCCATCATACATGTCGGGTAAGTTGAGATATAATTCCGCGTGGGTGACCAACAAAGTTGAAGTTCGAACTTAGGACTTCCTCTTTCTAAAGCATAACCTATTGGTTCAATTTGTTTACATTTTTATAGCTAATATAATAAATTTATTTTTATTATTTTATTTTAACCAGACCTTTTTGTGCAAAATATTTATATTTAATATACAACTCCATTTTGATCTATAAAAACTATGAGTCGTGTAACGCCTGGGATTTTTCACACATTTTCCTTAAAATTCACGAAATTTTTTTGCAATATAACGTCTGTAAATCGGAGGAAAAATGACGAAATCAAAACCTGAAAAACAGTTTATAATTTAAAACACTAAACATCCATTTTCCATCTAAATATTTTCATTACACGGTCAAACATCGTACGGCCAAAGCAAATATCCTCAGGCGCTACTCGAAAACAACCGTACGAATAAATTGCTATGATCATAGACTTTAAATACAAAACTCTCCCAGACATCCCTGAGTGCAAGTCTCATAACAGTCCACAGACTAATCCAAAATGAAAGTCCAGAATATAAACATCTTAACGTCTCTCACCCAATACATCGGATTGTGGCACAAATAAACTCGCAGTGAGTTAAGCATATACCTGAGTCAACGAAAATCAATCCACCGATGAAATGAGCATCCATCTCCAGGAGCTCTCCAACACACACCTGTAAAAGCCTCCCGAACCACGGGGCTAAAAATGGTAGGGTGAGTATTTTCATACTCAGTAGGAAAATACCCAGTAGGGGAAATCCTAAACGGTGAACTCAATAAGTTCATAAATACATGTGTTCATGCAACTCAAACATGAAGCACTCAAGCATATAAATATCATGCTCATATGCATACAGTGATACCAAATGCACCATCATGCCAAAATCATACAAATGCACCATCGTGCCAAAATCATATCATCAAATGAAACTTACACAAACACCCTTATCTAGGGTCTTACAAACTTACTTGTACCATCGTACGCATACTCATACAACTTACCCATACTTGTACGACCTTACTCGTACAATCATATACTTACTCGTACGACCTTACTCGTACATCTTACACTTACTAGTGCGACCTTACTCGCACATCTTACACTTACTCGTGCGACCTTACTCGCACATCTTACACTTACTTGTGCGACCTTACTCGCACATCTTACACTTACAATCTTACTCAGAAACTTACACTTATAGTCTTGCTCGGATTCATACGCTTACAATCTTACTCTTACAATCGTACTCATACTCATACAGTCGTACTCATACTCATACTCATACAGTCATACTCATACACATACGCTTACAGTCGTACTCATACTCATACGCTTACAGTCGTGCTCAAACTCATAATCGTACACATATCAACGACCACTGAAGCTCATTACAACTAATAAGCTCCAGCGTCGCAATGGAAAAGAATGCCACTAGGGCAACACCTTAACCTCCGGGGAGTGACTAGACGTCATGGACTTTTCCGAAGGTAAGGCACACCAATGCTCATGGGGCACTGGATCAAATAGGTAAGAGTAGATCCATGATACGACTTACCTGAGCGCGCAAACATAAACACCCACACATAAGGGGTCATACAGTTGCCCACCATAATGGGTCTTATAGTGCCATAGAATTGCCCACTATAATGGGTCTTATAGTGCCAGTGCCACTCTTGGGCAGAAATCGTACAGTGCCACTCTTGGGCGGAAACATACAACGCTCTTAATAGAGCATCAAACGTCTGGGCTTATACAGCACACAGACCAAATCGAAAGCATATATCGCTCTCAACAGAGCATCAGACATCTGGGCTTCATACAACACACAGACAAAGTCGGAAACGTACATCGCTCTCAACAGAGCATCAAATGTCTGGGCTTATACAGCACGCAGACCAAATTGGAAACATACGTCGCTCTCAACAGAGCAAAAGATGTCTGATGCTCTATACAGCACACAGACAACATCCCGCAGGATAAACACCATGGCAAGACATGAGAAATGCTTAGCAGACTCATTATCGGCTAGCCCAAACACGGAACTTAATTCGTCGAACCCTTAGGTCTCAAACTCACAACGCTATCATTACCTTTCTTATAATTCAAGTTTGAATTAAGTAAATTATGCGGTATAATTATGTCAAACAAACTCACAGTCCTCGACTGATCAAACCGAAGCTGAGCCCAATCGAAACCCTAGTTCGTCAGGGCAGCAGACTTCGCTTACCCGTCCAAGTCACAACAAAACTCACCGTACACCAAAATCTTACAGTCTTACATACTCCGTCATCCCCTTATGTCCAAATCATCTTACACTGATATCATCAAATGAAGCTCTTCAGAGTCAACCCAGTTGTCGCCCTCTTACTTATACCTCACTTATTGAGCTTACTTTTTACTTCATAATTTGTACGTTATATTTGTACAATTATGCATACTCTTACTGTCTGACCACTCCCCCAAACATATGCTTTGATACAAACCAAACAAACCGCTCCAAATCCTTGCCCGTCATACTCATATCCTCTGTCCTCCGTCATACGCTTACACATCCATATCCAAATCCATACGAACGCTTTGTCACCTCTTACTGTCTATCGCCCATACCTCTGCCCGCATACACTTACACATATCCATAGCATCGACCAATAGCCATCATACATACGCATGTCTGTCACACATACGTATAACATACACTTACTTTCATACATAGCTTACTATCATACTTGCTAGCCATCACTAGCGCATACATACGCATCCATACATGCAACATACACACAAACTCGCTAGCCATCACTAGCGCATACTCAAACAACATACGAAGCTTGCCAACAAACACGCTAGCCATTACTAGCACATACATCACACATTTATACATACATCAAACATACACGCTAATCATCACTAGCACATGCATACACACGTCAAACATATACGCTAGCCATCACTAGCACATGTATAATCCATACATACTTCAAACATGCACGCTAGCCATCACTAGCACATGCATACATCCAACATACTTACAGCCAACATGCACGTCATATGCATTTCAACATACCATATAATCATGCTTACATGCACATCATGCAATCGGATCGTTACTTAACATCCAAAGCATGGAATCATACAAACCTAGCATGCTGCTATTCATTCAAAGCAAGCTATCATGAAATTACGAGTTCAAAGCTCCCCTACCTCGTAATCATGACGTTCGATGGTGAGCACATGACAGTGGTGGCGTCGGAGTTGGCGGTCAAAACCATTGCCAAGTAGAGAGAGCTGCTGTCCCGAGGATTTTAAGAAGTGCCGAAAACAATCACGGCCAAACAGGGTGTCAGAATCAATGCGGCAAAACCCGCGATCCACGGCGGCACACTAGGGCGGCCGGGAGAAAAGTCAAACCAACACATGTGGCGGTGCGACCAGAAGTCGAGGTGTATTCACTGGAGATTGGCCGGTGGCTAAGACGTGCTCAGCCGGCCACAAGACGTCGAAATCGGCAGTGGACAACACCCAACGGCGGTGATTTCGCGTCAACAAGGGCCCACATAAGGGCGGAGGGCATGGGGCGACTCTTAAGGACAGTGGAGAGGTGGAGGAGGACTCTAATGTCAACTCCATTCGGTGGCTGAGCCAACCGACGGTCAGGCGGCACGAATGCGGCGCCTAAACCCAAAAGCACATGCGTGGCCACATGCACACGCGACCCAAATGACCACTCTAGGGGGAGATGGGTCGGACGGTAGTGGCCCAAGGCCCACAAAGGGGCAACTGAGCTATGGCCAGGAGGTGGTAGCCAATCGAAACGGCGACATCACCGATCACCACCCACAACTAATACATTTGGTGCGGGCAGCTGTGCATCTCGTACGGTATAGGGCAAAGGCAAGCGGCCCACTCTGAGCGGAGGTATAATCGGGCCAAGTGAGGCTAACCCTCACAGTTGCCGAGCCGAGGTAGAGCCCATGATGGCCGAATGGCACACGGCTCGCCGATGGCAACAACCCGAGACACACCCAAAGCGTCTAATCGGACGGAGCAAGACAATAGGGGCGGGCCGGGGTCGGAAATGGTAAACCCCTACCGACACTGGGTCGAGGTAGGCTGGACGGAGTCCTACCGGTGGCTGGACGACAACCGGAAACCCACCAGCGTCAAAATAATGCCACGGACAGTGAAATGGAAAATATGACCAAAACCCAACCAAAAGACCGGCAGCTCACAGCAGAGCGCAGAAAGCACGGTGGCGGCTCTAGCCAGCGCCTATGGGTTCCTAGCGGCCAACTAAACATAAGTCTAGTTGAGAGCGGCCGCAAACGACGTCAAAATCGTACACCCACAGCTCAAAAACGGGATTAAAGGAGATAAAAACCCGAAAAAGGTTCGGTACCTCATGGAGGAGCGAAGAGGCTGTGGTGGCGGTCATAGCTGGTGTCTATGGACTCGTGGTGGTGAGGCAAAGCAGATCCTGACAAGAATCACCGGAATCCGGTGACGGAGGAGGGAGAACGGAGCGACCGAAATCTGGGTTGGGTTTCTCTCCAAACTCACTGGACGTGAAATATATTTCTGGATGTCGGTTCTGGAATCCGTGAAATGGATTTCAGAACTTATATAGTTAATCTTTTTTTATTTTTACATCCATGTCCCTAACATGCGTTAACCTCCCGGTTAAGCGTCGCACCTCCAAAATTTGTGCCGTAAGCGCGCAGCAAGGCCTGCAGCCTGGGACTAAGCCCCACACCCGACTCTATGGGTATAAATACAGGGGAAAATACATAAATACGAATACACCGAAGCGTAATATTTTTCGCCGAAAATGACCAAAAAAATAGCAGAAAAATCACAGAAAATCGTAGAAAAATCAGGGACATTACAAGTCGTCTCAACTCAACTCAAATTGTTTTGGAGCCAAGTTCAGTCTTTAGTTTTCGAACATTGTTGTTACCAATTCTATGACTTTCATATGGTGGGCATTCTACAAATATGATATCACTAATACAGCCATATCTCAGCACATTCTTCTTTCTTCCATTAAATAAGATAATCATATCCTCATATACCACATGATCCATTTTTCTTAATCTTCTCCAAGTCCAGCGTGTTCAATCTATATCTAGACAACTGTTTTCTCTATATCTATACTATTTAAAATGGACAATTTCACGTATTATACTAAAAATATCACAATTTCAAAAATATAATTTCACAGTTTTAGCATATGCAAATTACTCAAATAGGTAACGGGTAAAAAAGTCCATATGGAGAAATAGATTTGTTGTTTCTATTGGAAAAATATTAGGATGAAAATTCTGTAAGTAAAAATAGAGATGATATTTCCGTAGGAAGAAAAAGAGGATGGGAACTCTAAACGTACAAATGAAAAATATGCTAGGAGAATACATACAAGAGAAAGTAGCAAATGGGACTCTAAATGTGTGGCATTAGTTGTGATTTGTTTCAAGATTTCATTCCAATCATAATGCATCATTTAATATAGATATCCTGATAAGAAAGGTTATGGATTGAAAGAGAATGCAGAAAAAATAGAAAGTATGTATACGTACAAGAGGAAAATGAGGAGACTATATGTTCAACCTTTTCAAGATTTAGTTCCAATCGTACTGCACAATCTATCTAAATATGCTAAGAAGAAAGGTGATTTGTTAAAAAGGTGGAGAACCCGAGCCCAAATATGCCCATAAAACTTCATAAGTAGAGGCAATGAAGAAGTTTTGCATGCCCGCTGGTGAAGTTTTGCACGCTCTAATGCACATGATGTCATGTGCACTAGCTGCTAACTTGCACTAGCATGTGCACCATCAATTTCAATGAATCATAGCAAGTGAAACTTTACCAATGGAGTAGATTTCAATGCTAGAGAACACCACATGTTCAGTTGGAAATTCATCCTCCTATTTGATTTAGAACTTAGGAAAACATACACCAAGCCCCCATATCATGTGCAAATTAAAGTGAACATATGTTGTTTTATATTCTAGGTCTTCTTTTATATTGCAAACTTTGGTGTTTGGGTAAATTGGGTACCTGTTAGTGATTGAGATTGACGGCACACATGTTATCATCAGTGTTGTTGATCTTAAATATCTAGGGCTCCTATACGTTCATTGTCAATGGGGCGTATAAAAAATGCTTCCCAACTTGAGTTCTTTATTACCTAATGACCAAATCTGCATTTTTTGTAATGCCACATAATTAGCAGTCTTGATCTTTGAAAAAAGTATATATGTTGTATTCGAACATTTTAAAAGTAAAGGCAAAATAGGGAAGCTCCATTCCTCGCATGTGGTATTATTAGTCTAACAATTCAATTTAAATATTAAATATCATGTTTTTTATTTAAATAATTGCATACTCAAAGTTAAAAACTTTTATAGTTTTTCTTGTTGCACTTAAATAGGGTGGGCATTTATTAAAGTTAATTAATGTTTACATTCTTTTCTGCCTATTTATCTATACACATTAAAATTATCTTTTAAAAAAATCTATATATCTTAAAAGAAATACTCATAGCTTATCTTGCACTTCTTGTATAGCGATCTCTTATGAATCCTTTCATTCTTGAAAATGCAATTCTTTCTCTCCCTCCATAAGAAATATATTGTGCAATTCATGAGTAATTTCATAAGCAAACCCAAGTTTGGAATCAAATCTTTGAAATATTGAATATGCTACAAGGCATGATGAGATTGGTTGCAAAAGATATCCACCATAAAATATGAATATAGTACTCATAATCCATTTAGAATAACCGCAAGTGAAGAAAATATGATGAGCTGTCTCAATATTTGCCTTATTAAGGATACATCTCATGTTGACAATTTGAGTGTCTATGGCTTGGATTTTTTCCAAAGTACGAAGATGACTATATGGCATCATCCAACTTATAAAAGAATTGTGATGAATATGATGTTTAAACAAAACAAAAGAGGTCCAATTTAACTTGGGAGCATGTTTAGAAAGAACCTTTTTGTAGGTAGATTTTGTTGAAAAAACACATGAAGAACTTGGCTTCCATTTGACTATATCAGCGTCTTGATTGTTCAAATTTATATGCTGAGTCCACTTTCAATGACCATTAATCAAACATTTTGAAACAAGAATAGGAAGATGACTCACCATTTGATGCACTAGGTGTTGTCTATAGTTATGAAGGAGAGTAAAATTTCCTACCCAAGGATCTAACCAGAAAAGAGTGTTCCTACCATCATTAATCTTATAAGAAACAAAATCATCTAGCAAGTTGAAACATATGAAGGAGTATCGCAATGCTAGATAAATATCCTGAATGTAATAACCATGTATCCGTTTGATCCATAAAGAATCCTTCTATTTCAAAAGTCTCCAAAATGTTTGGACAAACCAATATAAGACCAATCTTTGACTGATCTAATACCGAACCCTCCCTCCTCTTTAAGATGACAAATTTTCTTCCAACTTAAGGGATATAATTTCCTATTAGCATTAGAGTTACTTCAAAGGAACTTAGACATTAAAGATTTTAATTTCTTGATGACACTAGAAGGAACCATAAAATGGGGAGACTAATAAATATGCATACTAAAAAGAATAGATTTTAGAGCCCTAACATCCCAACATACAAAACTCTTCTTCCATTTAACCAAGGCAGAGTGGAATTGATGAAGACTATGAGAGCACATAGAGGCCTAAATTCTTCCAAAAAAGAGAGGAAGGCCCAAGTATTGAACTGGGAGAGTACCTTCTCTAAAATGAAACTACTGAAGAAAAGAGTTCTTTTGAGTACAACTCACTGAGAAGAAGATACAACTTTTAGATTTATTAGCCATAAGGCTACTAATATGAGAGAATAGATCAATGTCTCTTTTAGACCAATTGCTGAAGCATGAGATGCCTGAGAGAATAACAAAATATAATATGCAAAGAGCAAATGAGAAACACCAACAACATTCCTACGAATAGGAATATTGATCTGGCCTTTATTATGATAGCCAATGAGAGTATTAGTGAAAGATTGCATTACAAGAACAAACAAAAGAGGGGAGAGAGGACAACCTTGGCGCAGCCCATAGTTACTCGAAAAGAATCCATTAATAAGCACACTAAAAGAGGCTGATGTAATACACTCAATCTAAAAAATCCAAGTGGGAGGATAACCAATATCCAAAAGAGCTTGTTGAATAAAGTCCTAACATACCTTATCATAAGCTTTCTAAGATCCACTTTTGTATAAAATTCTACAAAATGACTCTTGCTTCGGTAATTGTGCAGTAGATTATGAGCAAAAAGGATGTTATCAAAGATAAGCCCGCCTTTCAAGAAAGCAACTTGCTTGTCACTCATGATTGAAGGAAAAACTCTAGCAAACTTGTTGGCCATGATCTTTGTGATGATTTTAAAAAGAAAATTGCAAGATATAGGCTTGAATTTATCAAAAGAGGTAGCACCTTTTTCTTTGGGGATAAGAGTTAATAAAGTGTTATTTAAGCTTCTTAATATTCTACCAGAGGAGAATAAATACAAGGCCGCCTTGCAGAAATCATCACCAATGATGTCCTAATATCTAACAAAAAATTCCTTAGGATATCTGTCTAGACCTGGAGCTTTCTTAGTTGGAGAGGAGATGATAGTCTGATAAATTTTATTTTGAGTGACTGGGATAATCAGGGAGTTGGCCTGATCATCATTGAGGCGATCTTTAGTGACAGAATCACCAATAGAAGATAAAGGAGTGAATAATGCTTAGAAAAATTTTGTAGCCTCCTTACCTATGGCGTCTAGAGAATCCAACTTATTGTCAACAAAATAAATAGACTTATGAGAAATATTTTGGAAGCAATAATATGAAAGAACATAGTACAACGATCCCCTTCCAATAACTATTTAACTATAGATTTTTGTTTGAAAAATGATTCTTCTATAAAAAGTTAGAGGTTATAAATTATTAAAGCTTTGACTTCTTCTATTACATAAACATCATTGAAATGATCATTTTCAACTAGAAGTTACTAACACTAAAGAGAGACCTTAGCTTCATCAGCTCTTTTCTGAATTTTCCCAAACTTGTCTTTGTTCCACAATTTGATGGCTTGTTTTAGGAGTTTAAATTTATGAACCATAGTAAAAAGTGGATTAACTCGTACATTTGTATTTCAAGAAGAAGAAACCTAATCTCTAAAACCATCAAGACTCATCTAGTAATTAAAAAATCTGAATGATTTTTTCCCAGGAATAGAAGGAGGATTAATGTCAACTAATAAAGGGCAATGGTTAGACACATTAGGAAGGAGACATCGTACAACTTCCTTGTAATATTTGTTAGCCCATCCAATATTACAAAAGACTGTCTATTTTTTAGACAATTCTTCTTCGACATGTACTTTTATTATACCATGTGAATGAAAAATCAAGATTAATCTCAAGTAAACTAGCATGATGAACAACACTTCTACTTACTTCTGAGAGATAAGAAGAAGGAACAATATTACCCAAAAAATTTTCTCCTAGATGGAAGACAAAACTAAAATCACCAATAAGAAAGCTAGGGAGTAGAAAATTCGAAGCATAAATTATATGAAAATCTAATAATAAGACAATGGATGTGTTGAGTACCCTCATCACCTTTCCTAATATTATATAAAGATGCATTCCAACCAATTCAAATTTTGCCATAGGTTGAAGACTGATGATTATTCATTAAAGACCATGTAGAATTGATAGAAATATGAATGCTTTTAGCCTTTAATTCTTTAACTCCGGTCTCATTAAGACCCAAAATACCCACAAAGCGATTCCTAATTAAGGTATGAATAGAATAGAGCTTGTTTAGGTGATTTAATCCATGGGTATTTTAAGAGACTAAACTCATAAAAAAGATAAGAGGAGTTTGGCCTCAATCAGGCCAGACCTAAGTTCCCTGTCATTGTCAAAATATTGAGCCTTTCTCAATGCCTTTTTATTATTTTTTCTTGGAGTTTTTACTGTTCACTTTTACAAAATCATCAAAGGGCAAGCTAGCTAGGCATAGATGGAGAAATATGAAAAACATTTCTATTTTTCTTCAGAGAAGACGATTGAGCATTATCAAATGTTGATTTATGAGAAGAATCAGCTTCAATATTAGTGCCCTTATGATACAAAGCATTTGATAAATCTACATAAATTTCTCCACTTAGAAAATCCATGTACTGGATTGACAAGATAGACAAAAGAGACTCCTTAGACTTGGTTGTTGATGATTTTAGGATTTGTCAATATGTGCCTTCTAATGAGTTGGTGCAAATAAAATCCATCATTGAGAAGAAGAGACTATTTTTTTCTCTCTTTTTATTTCCTTCTTTCCATTGTTTTCTCATGTGCGGGAGACACGAGGAATGTCTTTACACCTGTTACCTGCACCACCTATGTACCATAATAGGCCTTTATTTATTACTAGGATCATATGCACTACACTGATGAACTGTTAGTAAAGCTCGATCAGGCTAGTCTGCGACAGACATCTCAACTCCTTAAGCACATTAGCATTCTTTTGCATTCAATCTCCATTGCGAATTATTCTTTCGTTTATTTCTTGAAAAGTGAAATGGATCACATTAACCTGGCATTAAGAATCTGCGCACGAGGGGCCTCAGTCAAACACTGAGCCAGCGTAGTTGGAAAGAGTGATATTGAGAAAAAATATAATGTTTGCGATAGCGGCAGTCCCAATGAAAAAATTAATTGAAGAGGAGTGGAGATAAGTTGGAAAATGGGCAGTAGTTATTACTTTCAGAGTGTTGCGTTACAGCCATAATCTCTTTCCGTACTTAATGCCCAACCACATGCCTGCTCACCCATTAAGACGGAGAGGGATGGAACTTGGAAGACGCTCACAGAGAAGAATGGCTATAAAACACCCAATACAGGGAGGACATGAAGAGCAGTAGAGCACTTCCACTTTGAAGTTTTCACTTCTAATGAAGACGTTCGCTTCATGTCTCCGTTTACTCAAGCACCTCCTCCTCTTCCTTGTCATCTGCATGGAATATGTCATCTTCATATGCCAATGCAGCCCAACACTTCGTCTTTTCCCATTCTCACTTTTACTCTTGTATATGCTACTGGTGCAAGTCCATTTCTCCCGGCCTAGGACTGTCTACTTAGTCAACTATTCCTGTCTTCGCCCTCCTGCGAGTTGTAGAGTCCCCACATCCTTCTTCCTCGAGCATGTCATCCTATTCAACATCTTCAACAAAGATAGCATCACCTTCATGGCGAAAGCTTTGTCCACCTCCGGACAGAGCGACCAAACTTACCTGCCACCAGCATTGCTCTACCTCCCACCAAAATGCCAGCATCAAGATGCCATCGAAGAAGCCCACATGCTTCTCTTCCCTGTCATGGACGACCTCCTTCAAAGAACCAACCTTTCACCTGCGGATATTGATGTCTTAGTCGTTACCTGCAGCGCCTTCTGCACATCTCCTTCTCTAACGTCCATCCTTGTCAACAAATATAATCTCCGTGAGGACGTTAAGACATTCAACATCTCCGGGATGGGGTGCAGCTCTGGTGCAATTGGAATCGACATAGCTCGAAACCTCTTGCAGAATTGTTACATCACTTATGCTGTAGTGATAAGTGCAGAGATCCTTTCCTCCGGATGGTATTCGGGGAACGACAAGCGGAAGCTCAGCCTCAACTGCCGGTTCCGCATGGGAGCATCGGCCGTGTTAATCACCAACAAGAAGGCAGCCAAGAAAACCGCAAAGTACAAGATACTGCATGTGGTAAGAACGCAGATAGCTTCAAACGACCGGGCCTACCACTCTGCCTCCCTTGAGGAAGACTCCCAAGGAATTACAGGCTTCTCTTTGGAGCCTGATGTGCAGAAGTATTTCTCTGAATTGCTTCGTGCAAACTTCTTTGTACTGGGAAGGTCTATTCTGCCGATGTCAGAGAAGCTGAAGCATCTACTGTCAATGGTCGTGAAAGCGATTCACCATCCCAAGTATGGACTTCATGTACCTAGATTTGGCACTGTGGTAAAGCATTATTGTATCCCTCCTTCGTCCTTGTCAATTGTGAACGAGATTGGGAGAAGACTTGGACTGAAGGAGGAAGAAATGGAGCCTGCCAAGGTGACGATAAATAGATTTGGGAACCAGTCCTCTTCTGGGATGTGGTACGAGATGGCTTACATGGAGACAAGAAGTAGGGTTAGAAAGGGTGATAATGTGTGGCAGATTTGGGTAGGAAGTGGGCTCAAATGCAGTAGTGTTGTGTTACAGTGTTTGCGGAATTTGGACGACAAGGCGAGCAATGGGCCATGGCATGACTACATCAGCTAGTACCCTGCCATGACAAAAAGTAGCTGGCCTTCTCCAGCAGCGACCTGAGTTATTAAACCATAATCAACATGTGTTATCGCATAAAACCTGAGGAGAAAATAGAGCAGTAGCTTTGTACAAAGGTTTGATATATATAAGACATGATGTCTACTTTGGTTTACAGTCCACTTTGTCTCTTTTTCGAGCAACTACAGTAAACACCTATTTATTTAATGATATCTAGGATAGCAATGCATTTTGGATTCTTGCCTCATGCATGTTTTAAGTCCACCATGGTCCATATTACGTTATTCATTTATGTGTGTATGTATTGAGTCTTCTAAATATTATATATTAAAGTAAGAAAGAGGTAGAGATTTGTGCCACGGGCGAAGAAAAAAAGAAAGAAATATTTTTTATGCCTATATTGCATTTTCAAAGAAGTTTTTAATTAATTTAAAATTAAAGAGATTTAAAATATTACTATGATTTCTCCAATAAGTATAACCTTCCAACCAAGTGGATAGGAGATTTTTGCAACACTATATACCTATATTGTCTTTTTAAAGAAACTCTTAATTAATTTAGAATTCAAGAGACTTAAAATTGACAATAATTACTCCGATAAGTAACCTTGTAGTTAAGCATATGTTTTTATCATGCTATGCTAAATTATATAATTATAAAAGTGTGAAGTGGCAGAGATTTTTGCCATGTTATGCCAATATTTTCTTTTTATTAAAGAAGCTCTAAATTAATTTAAAAAATAATTTTTTTAATAAGTATAACCTTCAAGCCAGACAAAGATTTTTGTCATACTATGCTAACCTAAAATATTATAATGATTGAAGAGGGGCATAAATGTTTGTCACACTTGCCTTTATTTTTCTTTCAAAGAAACTTTTAGTTAATTTAGAATTCGAAAGACCTAAAATATTATAATAATCTCTCCACTGAGTAAAACTTGACAGTTAAGAGGAGATTTTTGTCACGCTATACTAACCTAAATTATTACAATAATTTTTTCAATAAGTATAATCTGACAACCAAGTGGAGATTTTCTGTCCTACTATGCTTATATTATCTTTTCAAAGAAATTCTTAATTAATTTAGAACTTAAAAGATCTAAATTATTATAATAATTTCTCCAATAAGTATAACCTTGAAGCCACATAAAAAATATGTATTTTATAGTCCTCATTGATTTAAAATTTATTAATGTGAGAAGGGGGCAAAGATTTTAAATTATCATACTAGTCCTAAATTACTCTAATTCCATATTTTTATTAAAGTGAAAAGGGGCTAAAGTTTTTGTCATAAAGTCCTAAATTATCCCGAATATACAAAAAAATTATTTATGAACTATATCATTTATGGACTGGGCAAGATAATTAAACTTAATGCTCAATTTGCATATCGTAATGTAAGATTCTAAATCCACAAAGTACAACCCATGCATTATACACATCCACTTTTACTAGTTATTATTAAAGTAAAAAAGGGCAGAGATTTTTGTCATAGAAATTTAAATTATTCTTAATATGTTTAATATATTATTTTTGAACTCTTATTTACAAATCAAGTAAAATTACTAATGTTAAAACTCAAATTTTAAATTGTAATATAATTTAAATCTAGACTGCATATGAACTTTTACTAGTACTACATAATAAAAAAAGAATTAATTTAAAATGTAATCAAGCAAATTAATTTGAATTCACAACTACAGTAGCAACTACATCACCTCCATCATGATCATTAATTCCAATAGTATATCAAATTACTTATGGAACACAATGTTGTGCACGATGATCCGATTCCATTTTATCTCTTTTATTTATGCTGACTTAAACTATTTATTATTGTAATAATTTAGTTTGCTTTGGTTTACCTAGGGAATCGGACCGGCCTGGTTTGGGGTTGGCGCGACTCCCTAGGGGACTGGTCGTCCCCTATATGGGGCGGCCCTCTCTTGTTTTGATGTTATGCATTATATTGAATCTCAGCTTCTTCCCTTTCTTCTCCAATTCTCCCCTTTCACTGCGTAATACTCTTAGATATCGGTTGTGCCTACATTGGGGCACAACATTGGTATCGTCAGCACCTGCTTCTGCGGACAGCCCTAGGGACGATCCTCCTGCTACAGCCAGCGATGCTAAACTCGACAAGATCATAGCAGCGCTGGAGGTTCTGACATCGTACATGGCGAATACGGTCAAGGGGAAGCTTTGGGGCGCACAACGCCCATCCTGCCAGGGCCGCCTCCTGTGGTCATGGAGAAGGGCAGCCCATTCCAAACTGCTATGCCAGCCTTCCCTTGCCCTCCAGCGCCTGTAGAAGTCGACACACAAGTCTTCCCTGGCCCAGCGCGCTTTCCTCCTGGAATTCCAGCCCCAGAGGGGTGTCGCCAGGCCTGGGACATGCGAGGCACACCAGGTGTTTGAGATAATGCCCAGATGATGCCGCCCGCCCCCAACCAGTTCCCGGACACAGAGGATGATTGGGACGATTATCCAGAGCATCGCGGCATAGCCCATGGGGGGGCTGAACCTCGTCTTGCTCGTTTGCAGTTCCCTCGCTATAATGGGGATGATGACCCGGTAGAATGGCTGTATAAAGCGGAGAAGTTCTTCTCTTATCAAGGCACGCACTCTGAGGCAGAGCATCTGCGCATAGCAGCCTTTCATTTGGATGGCGATGCATCGGTTTGGTTCCAGAACTTTGAGAAAGAGGTGTGCTATCCTACTTGGGCAGCATTCTCTAAAGAAATCTGCACACAGTTCGGCCCAATGAATTTCAGGATTTCAATGAAATGTTGTCCGCCCTGCGCCAGACCACTACGGTGCGAGCCTATTATACGGAATTCATGAAGATCGCCAATAGACTGCCGTAATGGCCAATGGCCGCCCTGGTGGGTACGTTTAAGCGAGGGTTGAAACCAGAAATTTCATAGGAGATGCGTCATTTCTCTTGCACAAGTATGCGGGATGTGGTGCGACATGCACGTATCGAAGAGGAAAAGCTGGCCCGTCAGCGTAAAGGCGGGCGTTTTGGACCTCCACCCCAGCCTGGACTAAGCTCTACTCCTATGGCGATTTCTGCGGGCAGTCCGGCCACTGGCTGCCTGGGCCAACCGGCTGCAGCAGCCGCTCCCATTGTTCGTCGTCTCACGCCTGCCCAGATGGACGAGCGTCGGACCAAGGGGTTGTGCTTTCGTTGTGATGAAAAATTCGTGCCTGGACATCGCTGCGCTGTTAAGGGCAGCTTGCTCTTGGAGGAGGTCGACGACGAGATGGACAGCAAGGCCGACGCTACATCATTAGTAGCCGAGGATGCGCTGTCGGAGATTTCAGTTCATGCATTCGCTGGCACTTTCACTCCGCGCACTATGCGGGTGGGGGGATTCCTAAAGCGGGAACAGGTAGCTATCTTGATCAACAGTGGTTCCACCCATAATTTTATTAATGATAAGGTAGCTCGTCGTCTCGGATGTGTGGTGTCGGACTCGAAACCATTCGATGTATTGATTGGTGATGGTAAGCATCTTCGGAGTACCGGTGTGTGCGCTTAGATTGCTCTTTCGATTCAGGGTACCGTATTTGTTACCGACCTTTTCTTGTTGCCCACAAAAGGGGCGGACGTCATTTTGGGAGTACAGTGGCTGCAGGAATTGGGTGATGTGGTGTGGAATTTTCGGGATATGGTGATGGAATTCGAGCACCAGGGACAGCAGGTTCGGTTGGAGGGATCACGGCCTTGCACTCTTCTTTCGGCCCAAGCCATGGGCTCCTTCTTCAAGTTTGCCCCTCAGGGTATTCTTTTGCAGCAGCGGGCTATTATGGGCATTCCACAGGATCAAATTCCCTCTGATTTGCAGGTGCTCTTGACAGAACATGATGACTTATTCGCTGAGCCGCAAGGGCTACCTCCCATCCGGCCTCATGACCACTGCATCTCCATTCTCCCAGGTGCGGCACCAGCCAATGTCCGACCATACCGTTATCCTCACATCCAGAAGTCTGAGATCGAACAGTTGGTCGCGGACATGCTACAGTCCGGCATCATTCGTCCTAGCACGAGTTCTTATTCGTCTCCTGTGCTGTTGGTTCGCAAGAAAGATGGCTCGTGGCGGTTTTGTGTGGATTACCGTGCTCTGAACGCCATCACCGTCAAAGATAAGTACCCCATCCCTGTAATTGAAGAATTGTTGGATGAATTGACAGGTGCCAGCGTCTTTAGTAAGCTTGATCTTCATTCCGGATATCACCAGATTTGTGTGCAGCCCTCTGATGTACACAAGACAGCATTCCGGACACGATGGCCACTTCGAGTTCTTGGTCATGCCTTTTGGTCTGACCAATGCCCCTTCTACGTTCCAGTCTCTCATGAATGATATTTTTCGGCCTTTCCTTCGTCGGCACATATTGGTCTTCTTTGACGATATTCTGGTTTACAGCCGGTCGTGGGAAGAACACTTGACTCATCTTAGGTCGGTTTTCTCTATATTGCGTGCTAATACCTTGTTTCTGAAGCGTTCGAAGTGTTCATTTGGCAACCCGCAGGTTGAGTATTTGGGTCACATTATTTCTCAGCACGGTGTTGCTACTGACCCGGCCAAAGTGACTGCTATGCTCTCATGGCCGACCCCAACTTGTGTCCGGGCGCTGCGGGGTTTCCTTGGTCTTACCGGCTATTATTGTCGGTTTATCAAGCGGTATGGTGAATTGGCTCGTCCTCTTACAGAACTGTTGAAGAAGGGGGCGTTCATATGGTCGCCGGCAGCCCAAACAGCCTTCAAAGAGTTAAAGCAAGCCATGGCGTCTGCCCCGGTCTTGCTCCTCCCAGATTTTAGTCAGCCGTTTGTGGTGGAGACAGATGCGTCGGAGAAAGGCTTGGGTGTTGTACTCTTGCAGGATGACCGGCCCCTAGCTTATTTCAGCAAAGTACTCGCTGGTCGTTCCTTGTCTTTGTCAGTATATGAGAAGGAAATGATGGCTATCATTCTCGCCGTTACCAAATGGCCCGTATCTATTGGGTCGTCGTTTTCTGATTCGCACCGATCATCAGCCGCTGAAATATTTTCTGGATCAGTGTGTGTCTACTCCGGCTCAGCAGAGGTGGGTGAGTAAGTTGCTGGGCTATGACTACGAGTTAGTGTACAAGAAGGGGTCCAACAATATCGTTGCTTATGCGCTCTCTCGTAGTCCAGCCCCCGGTTCCTGCTACACCATCTCCACCCTTTCTTGCCCGTTTATTGAGGAGCTCCAGCGCGCATATGGTTTGGATTCATGGACGCAGGGGGTTATTGACGCCATTCAGGCCGATCCAGCAGCCCGGCCTTTCTTTGTGTGGCGGGATGGTCTTCTCTTCTGGAAAGACCGCTTGTGGGTTCTAGAGGTTTTTGATTTGCGCAGCCGTATCATTTCCCATTTCCATGACACTCCGGTGGCTGGTCACGAAGGGTCCTTCCGTACATATAAGCGGGTGAGCCAGAGCTTCTTATGGAGGGGTGTTCGTCGTGCCGTCCTCAATTATGTCGCAGCTTGTGATGTTTGTCAGCGGGCGAAAGCCACGACCACCTCCCCAGCCGGGTTGCTACATCCACTGCCTATTCCTGAGAAGGTTTGGGACGACATTTCGATGGATTTCGTGGTGGCTTTACCGGTCGTGCAGGGTAAGTCCGTCATCTTGGTTGTGGTGGACAGATTGTCGAAGTATGCCCATTTTTGTGCGCTTGGCCATCCCTTCACAGCGAAGATGGTTGCTGAGCTCTTTGTTCGTGAGGTAGCGCGCCTACATGGTATGCCGCGTACTATTGTCTCGGACCGGGATCAAGTATTTCTTTCACAGTTTTGGCAGGAATTTTTTCTATTGCAGGGGTCTTCTTTACATATGAGCACCGCTTATCATCCTCAGACCGATGGTCAGACGGAGGTGGTTAATTGTTGCTTGGAACAATACCTCCGTTGTTTCGCCATGCTGCAGCCCCGCAAATGGCTTCAACTCCTTCCCTGGGCTGAGTGGTTGTATAATACGGCCTATCATACATGTGCTGGGTTCACCCCGTTTGAGGTGCTTTATGGGCGGCCGCCGCCGACTGTCTTGTCTTATGTGCCGAATCGCTCCTCTGTTGCCGAGGTGGATTATATGTTGCAGACGCGGGATAAGGTCTTACGCCAGCTAAAAGAAAATCTATCGGCTGCCCAGAACAGGATGAAGCAGGTTTATGATCGTCATCATACGGATAGGGAATTTGCTGTTGGTGATTTGGTCTATGTCTCGGTTCTTCCCCATCATCAGACCTCTCTATTTCAGCCGGCGAACTCCAAGCTGGCCCCCCGCTTTCATGGCCCGTATGTTATTGAGGAGCGTATTGGACAGGTGGCCTACCGCCTTACTCTTCCTCCTGATTCTTTAGTTCATCCGGTGTTTCATGTCTCTCGTATGCGACGTTTTGTGGGTGATGCTGTTGTGGCGCGTACCACTTCTCCTCCTCCTTTGATGGGGCCGCCTGTGTCCGCTGATCCTGTCCCTGCCGTAGTTCTCCAGAAGCATCGGGTTCGCCGCTCTGGACGTATTATCACTAAGGTTTTGCTGTCTTGGCAGGGTAAGCCTTTGGAGGATGCCTCGTGGATGCCTGAAGATGACTTTCTTGCCCGCTTTCCCAACTGGTCGCCTTGAGGACAAGGTGAATAGCGGAAACATGGTGGAGTGTTGTGCACGATGATCCGATTCCATTTTATATCTTTTATTTATGCTGACTTAAACTATTTATTATTGTAATAGTTTAGTTTGCTTTGGTTTACCTAGGGAACCGGACCAGCCTGGTTTGGGGTTGGCACGACTCCCTAGGGGACTGGTCGTCCCCTATATGGGGCGGCCCTCTCTTGTTTTGATGTTATGCATAATATTGAATCTCAGCTTCTTCCCTTTCTTCTCCAATTCTCCCCTTTCACTGCGTAATACTCTTAGATATCGGTTGTGCCTGCATCGGGGTACAACACACAATGATGTCATCATAATCAAGCCGTTGAGAAATTTTTCAAAAATGGTACACCTACTTTATGAGACGTATAGAAGTCTTGTCTCCACATTCCAAAAGAGTTAGCACAGCAACAACAGGCTTCAGATCGTTTGTGAAGCACTCCCACCCATTGTGATCTGAAGCCATGTAAAAGAGATGGAATAAAATAGGAAAATGGGCATTTGATGAACAATGTAGTTTGAAAGACATAAAGTAACAAAATGAAGCTATTTGATAGGGGTAATTCTTATTTGTTTGATAGCAAAATATCATGCGATCAAGTTTTCACAAGTGTAATTTTTTTATCGAGTATTATGCAAGTGCGGGATTTTTGATACAGTATATTCCATTCACCATTGTTATAACACCTAATACGAATCATTTGACCGTCCTGTTTAGTGAATCATCCGGCTCCTGCCTAACTTGGTTCATGTAGTTAGCAGGAGGCTAGTCAACTTGTCTATTTTTTTAACCCAAGTTGGTTCCTTTTATGCTTAAGTGAGTTCTTTTGATAGATTGTCCTTTTGTTTTATTTGGTTTCAAGTTAAGATTAGAAACTTTTTAAATTTGTGGCCCGATTCACCAAGCACTTCATGCAAGCCCTTACTTGTGATTAGTTAGTTAATGATATTTGATTTTCTCTACTCTTTTCTTATCTCTCTTCTTATTCTCAAACTTGCCCTGCCTCCTTTTAGCATAAACACACGGGTTTCCTAAAATTCCCAATTCACTTCCCTCTCTAATTTCATAGAATGTAATAAACCCAAACCTTCGAACACTAAGGTTCACACCATCTAGAGACTTCCTTTCAATTACTTCTAGAGGAGTACAAGAAATTTCCTACGGAAGTGAGTACAAAGGATATACTCATCTGAAATTCAGTTCATATCATACAATCGTATCGACTTCCCCTCTTCCTTAGCAACTTGTCAACGAGCCATTGGCATTAACCTTTTTAACATCAATACCAGTTTCTCACATGTTGAGACAAAATTAAAGTTTATATTTACAATGTGATCATTTGTAATGCAACCTCTTCTAGTATTTTCCACCCTTTCATATTAACATTCCCTTTATAGATACAAGTAGTTAAACTTTATCCTAAAACATAGTCATTTTCTCTCATATTAAGTATTATATTTACAAAAAGAATAAATTTTAAGAAAGTGAAAAGCACCTTAAGCCACAAAAGGGAAAAACTATAATTAACTCAAACTAATATTTAATTAGATTCTCATAACCATAATTAACTCTAACTTAAGTTCTCATGTTCCTATTATGATAAAAAAAAAACATATTGAAAACTTCTTGTTTAGTAGGGGTAAAATCTTCTTAAAAATAAATAAAAATTTATAAGTCAAATGTGAATTATGTGCTTAATTTTATTAAGTGTGTATTTTCACAACTCATAGGAGTGAATGTAAAAACATGTGTTATATGTAAAATTAGTTGGCTAATTTTTTTGTCAAAAACCTTGAGTATGTAATTAGTCTTATAAATCTGATTAGATATAGTTGTAGTTGAGTCAGGTTTGGAATTGATAGACTTAAAAAATAGGAGCATACATGTTTTTATTGATCAAGATTGAAGATTAAATAATGTTGATGGTTTAAGAGGTTTATTCAATACACATTCTCATACAAAAGTCACTTGGAGAAATTTTAGAAGTGATTTTAGAGTTTTAGATGGATTTAGGGTAAAAATGGCAAAATTATTTCTAAATAGTGTTATTGATCAAATGCTGGATAAGTATACTGATTGAATCGATTGATCACTGATAAATTATAGCACAAAATAGAAGAATTAATCGATCGCTCATGGAAAATTAATCGATATTTGAATCAGCCCTTTGTTAAACGAAGTCGAGAGTTTATCAATGAATCCTTTTGTAGAGCGATCGATCACTAAAGGAGTTGTGCATTAAGAAAATAATGAGCAATCAATTGTTGTTTGAAACAATCAATTACTAGCAGTTTTAGTTGCCCTAAACAACCCTTTTTAGAATAGTTTTTTTATACTTATTGAAGTCAAAGTGCCAATTCAACTTAAAGACCTATATAAAGGCTAAGCAGTGACGAAATTGAAGAGACGAAAACCTAGAAAAAATTGGTGAAGAAAAGAGAGTCATTTTCACATTGTTTTCCTTAAGAATTCACAAAGGAGTTTGAAGAAATTATCCATAGTGAATTCATGTCGATGCATAACTAAAAAGAGAAAATTTCACACAAAAATTTTAGAGAGTTGTCAACAAATTTCTTCGAAGGAGTTGTAGAATCTAAAGAGGTAAATCAATAAACAAGGAAGGAGTCAGTTGAGTTTCACTACATTCCCACATGATGTCATTTATTGACACTGAGCTTCATGCATATTTGCCTCCATCCTAAATATCGAAGACCACTTCGAGGACGATGTGGAGTGGAAGCGAGGTGGAATGTTTTGGCCCACTCTAGGGGTCGGATCCATGTTTGGGATTCGTATTATAATTAGGATTTGATTATTTATTATAGCATTTTAGGGTAATTACGTGTTTATTCCTATTGGGCTTAGGTTAATGTTAGAGACTCATTCTAATTAACAGTTCTATTAAGATTAAGATGCTTATTTGGGGTCTATAAATACGTGTAAGAGTTATGCCCTAATTATTCATTTAGAATGTCAATGAAGAATTAGATTTAATCTCTTTAGCCTTGATCCCTATCTTCTCACCTCTTTCTTTCCAATTTGGCATGTGTAGACATTGGTCTATAACATTTACCCTTAAAAAAAAGTGTAAAATGTGTGCCAATCGACCTTTTATCATGCCAATTATAACCGATGAAAAAATAGCATTAAACTGATATTGAAAGAACTTTTTAATATTTTAAATCTTTATTCAAATAAGAACTAGCATACGAACGCCCACATGAGATGTCATGATAAAACCCATATGTGATTTTCGTTTTTTTAGAAATTCAGGAATATAACATTCTAATCAAGAGGAAGCTTTTAGACTTAGGAGGGAAATTTTATTCAAGAATTAATTTTACTTGTTTGAATTTTTCGTGAGTCTCACATATAAGATCAAGAATGTTTTTTTTTTCAACAAACATAAGAAACAAATTTGGCTGAATTTCATAATCTTATTTGAAAGGTACAATACTAGCATTTGGTGGTATATTTTCCAGCAATAGGGTCGTAGAGTTGGTCTCCAACTAAATAGCTGGTAGACAAGTGTTAATCACGTTTGTGACCATTAATAATTTGTTCTTGATGTTTTGTCTATGGATGGAGCATCTTATCTAGTATCCACTACTGTATGCAAATATAATCTCTTGGGCAATTAGATGATGGTTGAAGTAGTTGGAGAGGCCAGGCGAGGCATCGATGACTATGATTAAGTGGGACAATCAAGATGGGTACTCTATATTAAGTTAGTATATATTAACAATATATACTTCTATATATTATCTTCCTTATTTGTAATAGTATTATTATTAAACTTGCCTTGTATATATTTCGTAATTATCTCTAATAAAGAAGTCAAATATAACATTAAAATGGTTGTATTTAAGTTACTAATAATTTAGGTATAAGAAAATGATGCTTAATGGTAGTTATGGAGAAGCAAAAATGTCATTTATATAAGAGTACAAATTGTATTTAAAAATTAACTGGACATAAAAAAAAATGCCCGGTCAAGGCTCTTAATCCATGCATGTATCCACATATTGGTGGAGAAAAAAAAATCAGCCAACAACGAACACCTCAAACATTGCCCAAATGTCTAATGCCCAATGCCAAAGACCAACCTTTCACACTTATCCTAAAGCAACAAGATTCTTGCCTGACATTTAAGGAAGAAAACTTATAAAGATCACAGGCGTGGATCCTCCCCATTTTAAGGGCCAAAGTCAAAACTAAGGTGTGGGCACATCTTTTATATACCAATATTATACATGCTCATGTGACAGCCAAGAGGTAACTCAGAAATTCTGCCTTCACTTATTGCATCAAGAGGTAATGTCTCACATATATTATTTACCTATATCGTGGAAGAAAAAGGTTTGGATTTTACTCTTTTATGTGTCTTCAATTTCATTCTTATGTATGATTTTTGCAAGTGGGATATATTATGAATTCTACAGCAGCAGAAAAATCTAATCTCACCAAGCAAAAAAAAAAAAAAACTAGTTTTACGTTGTATATGTCCAAGAGGGTTGGCAAATATACTAGCACTCTAAGAGGCTGGTTATCCCTTAGCCATCTAAATCGAAGGATTCAAACCCTTGTTAAAAATGAATGTAATCTCTCTTAATTCTGATATACTCCTTCAGTCAAGATTTTGGGATTATTGGGATACAAAATTTCATTAGTCTAAAATTTAAATTCTAACAAAATTAATTATTCTAAAAAAATTTAAAATTGAATTTCGTTTGTTTAAATTTTTTGAGAAATTTTATTTATGGTAAAATCCTGATTAAAAATAAGTGGAGTCAGAAAATCTCCTCTTGAGTAGATTTAAGATTTTACCAAAAATTTATAAAGTCTGCCTAATTTAGATTCACACAAAATTTGGTTACCAATCCGCTAAATTCTTCTAAAATCATTCAATATCTAAGATTAGATTATCAAACACCCCATATTAACAAGTTCATTTTCTTTTCTTATTCAGACGATTAAATCTGGATTGAACGAGTAAGATTTTTTTTTTTGGCACTGACTGTTATAAGATATTGGAATAACAGGAACATAGATATACTGAGAAGGATGGGATCAACACCTAAATTATTTTCAGCTTTGTTTGCTGTTTTTTTCCTTGCCCTGGTTGAGAAAACCATAGCCCAAAACGCGCCAGAGGACTTCGTCAATGCTCACAACGCAAAAGTAGGAGTAGGCCCCATGACATGGGACACCACTGTAGCTGCTTATGCCCAGAACTATGCCAATAAGAGAATGGCTGACTGCAAGCTGGTCCACTCTGATGGGGACTACGGTGAGAACATCTTACTGGGCTCCACAGGCACCGCTGCTGTGTACTCTTGGGCAGCTGAGAAGGAGTATTACAACTACACCAGCAATACATGTGCACCAGGCAAAGTCTGTGGGCACTACACTCAGGTTGTATGGGCCAAGTCAGTGCAACTCGGCTGTGCTCGTGTAAAATGCAACAACGGAGTCATCTTCATCATCTGCAACTACAACCCACCAGGAAACTACATTGGGGAGCGCCCTTATTAGGAGATTTTAAGATGTTCATTACTCTTGCCATTTTATTTCAATAAGGTCAAGAGTGAAAATAAAACACCTTATGTTTAATAGATGTTCTTTTTTTTTTTTGGTGCGAGTCAGAAAGAGGGTAAAAAAACTAACAATGACGATGGAAATATGTGGGAGAGATATCAATCTTCATAACATACTTTAGGAATAGTGGAGGGTGGAGAAACTAATAGCAAGAATAGCTGTCCACTAAAAGAAAAATGATATTTTTACAACAAAAATACACATAAAAAATTCATACATGAGTTTTTATTGGTCTAGATAATTAAGTGAGCCCATGTACGGAGCCTAATTGTTAAGTCCAATCAAAACTACATGACTTTGTATGGTTTCCATGATTATGCCTCCTACATGCCAAGGTGATATACTCCCTCTGATTTATTGATGGGTGAAACCCCCAATTAAGAGGATGAAAAATAAGCTTGCATGTGATACTACCTAACCATTTAAATTTAATAAAATAAAATTATTAATATTGAATAAACTTTTTCTTAAATAAAGCTATTAATTTAAGACGGAGGGAATATATGATAGTTGAAGATTCACCTTAAATGATGAAATGAGTTAAGGTTTCTCCAACATCAGTGAGAGTCCTATTGCAATATCTATCTAGACTATCGTTCGGTTCCTTTTCTTCATAGTTTTAATATTTTATTGCATGACAATGTTAAAGGTCAGGACCGAAAACCTTATGCAGATTTACTTGAGCATGAGAAATTGAACACTTAATAGGATAAAAGTATTTTTAAACAGGACATACCACAACGAGAATGCAAAAGCAATAAGTGCTAAAAAGAAGTCATTCCAAAATTTTGTTAAAAATGATCTAGGTTAATGATAATTGGTGACTGTGCTATAGATAGCATTTTATACATTCTCTAACTTCTTAAGCACATGGCTGTAAATTGGAATGATATGAGAAGTATGTCAACTATGTACAACTCCTTTGAAAAGGATTATCAAGAAATTTACATGTTGTCATCAATTAGTCAAATAGACCCCTTAAGTGCATTCCAATTACTCTCTCCATCACATATCAATAGTTCATATTTGAAAAAAGTGATTTTTAAAGAATTTAATTAATTATCTTTTTCACTCCATCCACCGGTTAAGATGAGAAGAATAATATGAAATAGAACTATTAATATAAAATAGAACCTTTTCTGAAATGAGACAAATAAAACGGGACAAAAGGAGTATATGAGTGGCCCAAACTTAAGTAGACAAGTCATGGAGACATTTGACGTCTCCCTGAACTCATAGTGACCATACTAAGTCCAAAATACACTATTAGGGACATCATCATCCCAAACCCTGAGCTGATGATAATTTGACCTTAAGTCAATTATCGAGAATTCTTTGCTAACCATAACTAATCAAAAAGATCATCTAACCTAGCAAGGGGTAATTTATACTTGAAAATCACCCAATTAAGCATATGGCGTTGATGCATAAACGTAGGGACATAACCTACTTCTTCACCAACAAAATTAGTGTACCCCCAAAGCAATACACTTGGTCAAATAATAATCTTAACCATAAGTTTTATCAACTCAACCTTGAGTTCGTTCAACTCTAGTAGATCATCCTATATGATGCCCTAGAAGTATAAAGTATACTAAGCACTAACTCAAAAACGAACTCTATCAATATTCTCTTAGGCGAAAATCTCCTAAACTGAAACCTTGAGATGACTTCTCAAACAAACTTAACCTTTAGCCATGCATTAGCTCACCTTAACGATTCGCCCAAAGCATAAAGCTGACTATTCCATAATACCCTAAATACAACATTCAAACCTTCAGGGTACACAAACATCACATGTTTCCTATAACAAGTGTCACAAGGCCCGGAATTCACTATGATTTCACACGCCTTGTGCGGCCTAAATGCCCTTGGCAATCAGCAGCCTTCTCACTCTCTTAATGTACACACAATCACAAGGAAATGCACGCATGCTATAAAGAACAATGAAAGTAAAGGGGAAAAGGCCCAACCCAAAATAACCCTTTAGCACTTGATGTTACAAAAGTACGTGGTTTGAATCTTAGTGCCAAAACCCAAACCCAATTTCTCTCTTCTCATCCCTCTCTTCCATCCCCTCGATTACAATGATTTTCCACACCCTTTTATACCCGTTGGCCGTAGCCAAACGGTTACAACATGACCTCCATGACTCAGCCCACTAGTTCATATGTAACCGTTCGTAACCACATGTAACCATCTTGCGGTTATGTACAAGAGTGTGCAACAACCACTCGGGTAGTGGGTAGCAACTGTCAACCACTACTCCTATGTTCTTCGCCATGATGCACTCGGGTCTTGGTGAGGATCGTGCTGGTCGGTTATGCAACTGCCAGCCTTGGCATGTTGCCCATGTGCCAATGAGAAAGAGAATACATGGCCATGCCCTCCATACCACTACATGTGTGCTAGGCTGCTTTCGTCGTTCGCGCATGAGCTCCTCCCATATACCACAAACCATGGGTGTTACAATAGGCTACCACTACTCGCTAAGTGGTCAACCAATCATCAAATCCAAAACGAATTGGCACTCTCATTTCAAATTTCGTGAATGGTAACCACAACACTTATAGGTGTCAAAAGAGTTGCCTAAATGGACGTCCACATTCTTGGAGGCTCGTAAATCTTCCATTAAGCCATTCTAAACCATGAATCTCCGGAAGGAGGATAAACGGTTCTCATATTCCACCACTTACATACTCCCTTGCTTACAGCAAAAGGGATTTCATATCCTTATGACAACCAAGGTGGCGGATAGATACTTCCCAAAGAAGACATTCATGTACTTTTAGGTCATAAGCTAACCAAATGGGAAGTAGCTATGTCAAACCGATTTTCATTAATAGCAAACTTCATCCATAAACGCTTAAGTGGCCATAATCTACATAACCTCAACAAGTTGCTTTGTATTATCAATATAACATTAGAAGCCTTAGGCTTTCTTAGAACTAAAAATTCTCAAGGAAATCGATGAGAGACATGTGCCATTCCTAGAGAAGATTCCATGTTTAACCTAAGTAACAAAAAATGGGTATTATATGTGTATTGTGAATTTTGTCCATCCTTGTAACGCCTCAGAATTTTTAATGTTTTTGTTTTGGGGCCATAAAAGAGTTTTAGGGCCCAATAACGGTTTTTCTTAAAAGTAGACCATTTTGATCATGATTCATTCAAATGAGCCTTAAGGTATTTGATAGGGCTTGGAAAGATAAACGTATCAAGTTGAAGAACGCATCCATCGAGATCGTAGGTTATAGTCTCGAGGAGCATGCCATGGGTGGGGTCCACTTTAATACTTCCACCACTACTACCCCTGCGACATATTCATTTGCAAGTATTAAGTGCCTAAGACTCATTGATGCTAGCATTTAGTTTGTCATTGATTTTTGGAATAAGATAGGTTTCCCGGTGCTCATAATATGTCCTAGCAATGTGCATCTTTGACAACATCCTCATGTGAATGTCATCAATAAGGCCAATTAGTGGGTACTCTTGCCCATACCTTTCACCTTCAAAGAGTGTATTACACCAGTGTTCTAGCTCGTTTAATATAAGTCAATTGTATGCATCCTTTGATGGTTGGTGAAGCTCAATAAATGTATTTTCATACTCATACTCATATGTTACAAGTGCAACTACGTGGATCATTTTAGTGACATGTATTTTGCTTCCCACCAATTCTTTTTCAATCTCCTATCCTTTAAGTTGTACTCTAAGTGCCACATGTAGTACCCATGAATTCTATCAGGAAATATTGTGATCATGCATTTGATCAATCCATTTTCCCTATTAGATACAATTGTAATCCTCCTCTCGTGACCCACAATGGCTCACAATGAATTAGGGAACCATGTCTAATTATCTTCATTCTCATTGTCTACAACGCATTAGGCTCATGAAAATATATGATCTCTACATACAATTGCACTTGCTACTAATAGAGTTACTTTTACCTTCCCATTTAGGGTTGTGCCATCCAAAAATAGTAAGGGCCGACAGGATCCAAACCCAAGAATAGATGCATTCAATTAAATGAAATAACACAAGAATCAAAACTCTTAGCTTACCCCATAGTGTGCAAAGTTGTTAGGGCTTGTGTGTCTTCCTTGCCTCTTCGGTATTCAATGTACACAATGATGGTAGCAACCAGACTATTAAAATTTTAGTAACCACGACGGGCAAGGGTCGCAGCTTACAGCCAGCAACATACCATCCCAGGTTGGCTGGGGCCACAACTTGAAGCCAATGGCTAGCTAGATCTGGCTGTGGCATGTAACGAGTGGCTAGATCTGGCCGCAGCCCATACCCATTGGCAAGGTCTCATAGCCATAGCCTGCAAACCAGCCCGGGGTGAGGAGGGTTGGTGGTTGCAACCTGCTTGCAACGGCTGCAACCTCCATCCAAAGGGTTATGGCTGGAGGTTGTAGCTACAGGCTGCTAATAGTTGCATCCTACAATTGTTGGTAGTAGTCATGGCTGGCTGCGAGTATGATGTAATGAAAAAAAAAAAAAAAAAGGGAATAAGAGTCGGGCTGGCCACGACTAGAGGGATAAGAATTTTTTTCTAATTTGGGTTAGGGAGGAGTATACATAAGTATTTTTTAAATATCTTTAATGGTATATAAGCAATAAGGGTTCTTAGCATTTTTTGGGAGGGAAATAGATGTGTTCATTTAGTAAAAACGTCAAAGGCATAATTTATAAGAATGTCGTTATTACCCCCCAAATAAATTCTCAGTGCCCCCATTAATCACATCCTTTATTTTAATATCTTAAAATCTCTCACACTCGCACTATTCTTTCTCCCCCACACCGGCATTGGAGCTGGATCCATAGCCAGTGTTGGGGATCTACCCCTCCCCCACTACCAAAACTACTGTCACCTACTCCTCTTTTCTCCTCCATCTACTCCTTTCTTCTTGCAAGAAAAAATGAGAGAATGTGATGAAGGGCTATACATGATCATATCTGGCTTGACCGTGACCAGAATTAGGCTGTCCATGGACAAATATGGGCTAGTGTGGCCAACCCTCCTCATTTCTTCTTCTTCCTCCTCTTCTAGGAAACCAAGGAAATGGGGGGTGGAAGTATGATTGGCAACGATCTAGTCATTGGCATTGTCATTGGCAATGTAACCTCCAACACCCGTGTAGCTGGATTAAATAGGTGGTAGATATCCGGTGTAGCTCAATATATAAAGATAATAGATATCTACTCACTATATATAAAGATAATAGATATCTATTGACTGTGTTAAGGGGGTGGGCTGGATTAAATAAGGGGTGGCAAACTCCTCACCCTTTTATCTTTTTTCTCCATTGGATCAGTGTAAGAGTAAAAAGACAAAAGACTTCTACCCACCTCTTGTGCTTCTATCATCATCTAACTAAAAATTAGTTATTTTGTTCCATTTCTGTAGTGAAACTCCATCTTCATAGACAATATTTTAGCGTCTTTCTTCACCTTCACCTTCAACCACTTATCACCAACAGGCAACGTCTGCCATGCTACGGTTCCTACAACTTGATCATGAATGTACTTCCTGCCCTCTTCTACTGATGCGACATCAACATCACCTCCCAACCTATCATTGAAGCATCTTGCAAGGGCCATCTACGGCCCTGATCGGTCTAATTGGGTTAAATCGGCTGTAATTGAGATGTTCCAACCTCTTCTGTGGTACATATCCTCCCTGCAATTTCTCATGTCGTTGAGTATTTTCTATTTCTAACCATTTTCTTAGAGGAGATCAGCTTTTCTATTTAATTATATTCAATTTTTGAAAGAAGGAATTGGTTTTGTATTCTCTTACAATAAATTGCTACCAAAATTTTTATTGTGCAGTGCAATTTGAGTTTAGTGTGTTTTTATCATCTCTGAGATGATGCATTGAATTTGAATAGATATATATATATATATATATATATATATATATATATATATATATATATATATATATATATATATATATATATTTATTTATTTATTTATTTATTTATTTATTTCTATTCGTAATTACTTTTTTTTTTTTGGAAAACTACCCTTAGGTCCTAACTACTGCTTTCAATATCCGATAAGTCTCGACCAAAACTATGTTACTTGGTGCGTCCTACCTAAAAGATTTCATATACCTCTAAGTCCTTTTTTTTTACTGCAATGCCATTATATTTTAGAAAAAACCAAAACTACCCCTCCCACGATAATTCTAGTTCCGCCATTGTTACTCTGCTCGCTTATCTCCATCGCCGCCGGTTTTGCCCGTCTTTTCCAGGAGTATTTTCACCGGCAACTTCTCTACAAGAGTTGTTAGTTTATGATCTCATCCAAATCACTGTGTTCCCTCCTCCATCTGTTCCTATCTCGGCCAAATTGAAACTCTTCTCTTCTCCGCCGGCCATATGAAGGGTTGACTCATCTCCTTGTTCTTGCTCACTATAGCGTGCAGGGTGCAATAGTCAGGCATATCTTATGGGGATCTTCCTGTGGCTCACCATTAGGGGCATCTTCGTCTCCGATCCTACCTCTGGCTTCATTCTCTTCGGCATCGGAGTTGTACACAATCCCTTGCCCCTTTCTCTTTTTAAGGATCCCTCTAAAAGCAAGCCTCAAGATCTCAAAGGTGGTGGAGTCTTGTCTCTCTCGTCAGGTAGATATGCATAAGAAATCCTAAATGACGGTTCTTTCCTTACCTTGCCTTGTTTTTCCTATACAAAATCTTCATCATTGTCTCCCCCTCCTTGTAAGGTCTTTTGCTGTTTTGAGATTGTTGAATGGACTTAGGGACATCTATAGTTGATAAATTCAAGGCCCTTGTCAAATCCGGCAAGCAGTTCTTCAAGGATGCAATACAAAGAGCCTCACGTTCTGGTCGCCGAAATCCAGTATGGTTGCCTTTTTCACTTTTGTCTCTCACCCATTTATTTGCTTGATGCGTTTATGGTTATATCAATTGAATTTAAACTCATAGGTTGGCTTATTTCTTAATGGGTTATAGTGTTGGTGGAGAGAGCAGATAAGAATCCATGGGGAGTTGGAGACGATGGTGGGCGCTGGAGAGGTTGAAGAATCCATAGGGGGTTAGGGGACAAACGGAGGATGGGAGGGGAAGAGAAAGGCTAGATCTTGACCGAACAGGGGAGGCTGAGCATGGAGGGATGGTGATGGACCAGAGAGGAGGCTGATCACAGGAGGACCGAGAGATTGAAGAGGAGGAGGTGATTAGCTAGAGGGAGGGGAGGTACGAGTAGGGATGTGAGATGAGAGGAGCGACTTGCCGGAGATGAAGGAGAGGGTGACGGGAAACCGACCGGAGAGAAAGTTATTGGTGGCGAGGTGCAGGGGATGGAGGACGATCAGAGGTGGGAACCATGGACCACAAAACATTGAAACGGAGCAGGGGGTGGTGGCTGGCAGCTGGCGACCGGGCGAGCGGTGGCAAGGAGCAGAGAGGAGGAGATGTGAACAGTGGAGACACAGAGTGGTGGGCTCGAGGCTACAGGTGAGAGGGACAGGAATTGGGAACTGGGAGAGAGTGATGGGAAGGAAGAACAGTGGCGACGCAGGGCTCGAGGCTGCAGGTGAGTGATGGGAAGGATGAACAGTAGCGATGCAGTGTTAGGCTCGAGGCTGCATGTGAGTGATGGGAAGGATGAACAGTGGCGACGCAGGGCTCGAGGCTGCAGGTGAGAGGTACAGGAGGTGTAGTGGGAACCAAGAGGAGGTGATAGGAAGGAACAGAGGGGGATTTCCAAGGGTGATGGGCTTGAGGAGGGACAGAGAGAGGACTGTGGGAGATGAATGGTCACACAGTTTTGACTAGCAAGGCAATTAGTCACATAAAGCCAAAGCATAAACTAAAGTATAATAATACTCTTATAGACTAAAGTATAATCATCCTATACACACAAAGATACACTAGACAATGAAAAAGCTAAAGTAAACACTTTTATATCAATAGCCAAATATATTATTATACTCTAAAAATTAAATTATACTCTGAAAATTAAATTATAAACCTAAAGTACCATTATACTCTAAAAATTGATTTATAAACTCTAAAAAAACTGTAATATTTAACTTATAAAATCTGTCATATGAGAAATTCTAGCCTATAATATTATTATACTCTAAAAAATTATAATAAAATCAGACGCAACAAAACCAAAAACAAACCTAAAGTAAAACTTAAAATACAAGATGAAAAACAAATCTAAAATAAAATCATATTAGCCTATAATATTATTATACTCTAAAAAATTATAGTAAAATCATACTTAACAAAACCAATAACAAACCTAAAGTAAAACTTAGAATAGAAGATGAAAAGCAAATCTAAAATAAAATCATATTCTATAAAATTAATAATAAAAAAATCAAAAGTATATTCTACAATTAAAATCTAAAATATATTCTACAATTAAAAGCTAAAGTATAATTATACTATACTACATCATCCAAAGAAGTTAAAACGTTATTCGTCTTTGGATCATTAAAAACAGGAAAGAGACTAACGAAGCTTCTAGGAAGCTCACTCTTGAGTTTGAGCCAAAGGCCATTTAATCACCCTACCTTCTCTTTTCTCCCACCATCCTCTTCTCCTCCTCCTCCTCTAGCATGTCTACCTTCCATGCACCTTCTTTCCTTCTACATTTGCATTTTTCCTCATGTACCATGAAATTGAAGCCAACATCCTTCATTCCCTTCAGTTTGAAGTCTTGGTCCATTGTGCGGTCCGACCCGGGTTCTTTGAGCTCCGGTTTGTCCACGTCCTCCTCCTTGACCGACCTCAAGGGGACCCCCAAGAGCGTCCTCCTTGGGCAGGCCCGCGAGTGTCTCGACCTCGAACCCCAGCTCGACGACGCGGCCGAGGTGTTCTGCCTCCTGGACTGCAACGCGGATGGGAATATCTCCAAACAGGAGCTGGATTTGGTCTTTCGCCGGCTTGGTGTGGGGCCGCCCACTGAAGAGGAGCTGGGGCTGATCCTGGAGGAGGCGGACTGGGACGGGGACAGGTGCATCAGCCAGGAGGAGTTCAGGGAGCTGAGCTCGCGACTCGGCCCGACGGGCGGCTCTGAGCTGAGGGAGGCCTTCGACTACTACGACGCAGATGGGGACGGGAAGATATCCGCCGAGGAGTTGTTCGGATATTAAATAATAGGGGTAATATTGTATATTATCTATCTTTAATTAGTGTCGGGATTATTCGTGTAATATTTCTTTTTCTTTTTTTTCTTCTTCTTCCTCTTTTTCAACATCCAAAAAAAATAGGGTGGCATGAACTAGCTACAACAATGAAAAGTCATAGCTTTTTTGGCCGTGTTAGCAAGGGAGTCCTCCTCGTTATCCTAATCCTTATTCATCTTATTCACCTCTTAATCCTTTAGTTTATCATTTTATTCTTCCTCCTCCTCTTTCCTGGTAGTCAGTAGGACGAAACGACTTGAACCAACTAGGAACCGACAAGGCCGAGAGGTGGAAGTGTAGTTAGTAGCAACTCCAAAATCGGTGTCATCACTGAAGGAGGAGGGTAGGTATTAAAAAAATAATATCAGAATAAATATGTTGAGTAGGGTAAACATGTGATATTCTTAGAAATGTCTAGCAGTAAAATAAGCAATTTGGGAAGTTAGGAATTCTTAGTGTGCTAATAGCATCACTCATGATAAAAATTTAGAGGCATCATCTGCTCTTCCTCAAAGGGATTTTTTTATGTGGATGAGAAACTATATCAAGATGATGTCAATCTACAAATTACAATTGTTAGGGAGAAGGATATGTTTTTGAAAGAAGAAAAAAGATTCTCGTATGCCATGGCCATAGCCTAATGTAGTAAAGTGCCCTCAAGTAAGTTATGATTTCATATTACTAAGTTATAATAGGTTTATATTTGATTGATTTACCAATTATAATTTATCTCACTACAAAAAAAAATTAGTTTCAGCGACATGACTATAGCGATTGGAGGATTCGTTTGTTGCTATATATCCTATCAAAGATGGGCTTTGACTATGGTTGTTGCTTACGTTGGAAAACTCTACAGTCCATAAAATGATCCACTAGACCAAATTCAATGTGTACAATTAATCGTTTCATAATCAAGTTAAAAGAGCAAGTATATGCCCCAAACATGGACAAGTGGCAATGTGAAGACCAACAACAATCCAAAGTTCAAGCAAAATAAGCACACAGAAAAATACAACTTTAACGTGATTCGTGGAATTGCCTACAACACTAACAAGTATCACTATTAATCAAGAGAAAGTTAAAAAACTTACCTACAAAAGGAGCACAAGCAAAAGGCTATAGTGAAACCTCAAAATACTAGTAAAAGGGCAATAAAAAAGCCATTTTTATGGAAAATGATATTCACATCAAAAGTGCATAAAAAAAATTTATACATGAGTTTTGATTAGTCTAGTTAACCCATGTGAAATTTACGTAGGGCCTACTTGTAAAGTCTAATCAAAGCATATGTGTGAATTTTTGTGGGTATTTTTGTCGTGAATATCACTATGGTACTCATGGAATTCAAGTTACAAGCAGATAAATGTCCTAGGTTTTCAAGTACGCATCTACCAATGTGTGTCTTAACTGCAGTTTTCCAGGACATCCACAAAAAGATTTTGTGCTAGCCTTCACCTGGATATAGGATTTAGGGTTAACCCAACTACCAGTAATTGAGTTGAACTCCACATTTGCCTAAAATCCCCACCAAGCATGTCGAAAGTGCTAAGACGACCAACTCGAATGTAAAGCAAGCAGACCTGAGACTATGCCACAAGCAAATAAACTAGAGGATTCAGAACATCTCTCTTGGTGTCAACCATTTTTGTTACACGACCTTCATTTCCCTTCATGAACATTTCAAGAATACAAGTTTCAAGTTGATTTTCCAAAATCTTCAACATCAATGGTGAAAATTCAGCACCATATAATTGTGCAAAGCATATTAGCTTTTCTTTATTGAATGCAACAAATACATCATTTGAATTTAGGCAAGCCACTACTGAGAAGCAATTCTGTGACAGCAGCAATTGTTCAACTCTTAAAGTCGTATAATGTATGGCAGATTTGGGTTGGATGTGGGCTCAAATGCAAAATTGTTGTGAGGAATTTGGACGACTAGTAATTTTTTTTAACAAGGATCCTAGATGATTAAAAATGTACGCGGAAGCCCAATGCAAATAAGATAGTAGTAGTTATTGCATACAAACAAGATGTTCAAGCAGCCAAATCCTTACAGAACTCTTGACTCTGTGCAAGAGGTGAATGCAGGGTAAATTTGGGTGAGGCAAGAGGCAAGATAGAAAGGCAGAAGGTTTTGTTCATTGTATACAAAAGCCCAGTACAAGTAAGATAATTAGTGGTAGTGATTGCATGCGTAGAACAAATTAGGTGAAAACTATTGAGTAGGTTGATGGTTGCCCGGTGAAACCAAGCCGTCACAGCGTAGATTCTCAACTAAGAATTTCTCCCCGTGACACACGGCCACATCAACCTGTATCCTGCCATGTCATAGACACCTAGCTGGACTTCTCTAGCAGCGTCCTTAATAATGATACACTAATCAGCATGTTAGGGCCTGAACCGAATACTGTGCAGCAGCTTTGTGTAAAGGTTTTATATATACAAGACATGTTATGTACTTTGGTTTACAATCTACTTTTTTTTTTCCTTTTTTTCTTTTTTTGTGGGGGGGTTTACAATCTACTTTGTTGTGGAAGGAAGTAGCCCATCTCTATTTGCCATCTCGTACAAAGCAATGGCACAGAGAGTCTTTGCATCTGCAGTTGCACGCCAAAGCTTTTCATACGGTAACACATGCACTGTGATAAGTTCTCCATGCTCGCGGAGACCCATTTCTTTTCCATGGAGAGATTTTATCACTTCTTCTTCAACACGTCCTCTGTATAAAAATAAACTGATTTCTTCATCACAGCCACCCTGAAAAGAAGGCTAGCTTTTAGATATCTACCTCATATTTCTACAAGAACAATATACATGCACAAAAGAATGGTATATGCTCCTATAAAGTACATCAAATTAGAATGGAGCAAACCGTACTGGTGAAGGAAAAACTTTGCAACCAGTGGATGAATCCAGAAAGGCAGTTAAATTGATCATGTCATCCAAATTTAAAGTGATGCCGGTCTCTTCTTCGACCTGCAATCCACATTAAGTTAGCAATGCAAGTTAAACACCTTGTTATTTAATGAAATTTGGGGTTGTTTGGACAATCACTTGACAATAGATAATTGGAGGGTAATGTTTTTGGAAAAATATATGCCAAACCCAGATAAATGTGCTTGATAACCAAGCACAAAAATCATGAGAGGGTGACATTTGAAAGAGTTAAAAGTTGAACTCCTCTTTTTCGTTTATTGCCTCCACTATGTTTTAAGTCCATTCATGGTCCAAATTTAGTTATCCATTTCTGTTTAGATATGGAGTCTTTTAAATCACATATTCTTCATAATAAGAGAATAATTCATTTGAAATGGCAATCGAACAAACTAATTGATATCTACGTAGAGAGAAGCTTTTACTTCACGAACTGCAGTGCCAACCACATCACCCCCATCTTGATCGATCATTCCAGCAGGCAATTCCAATATAAACTTTCCGACTGGTACTCTTGCCTACAAAAAACTGTATAATATATCATAGTTCCAATGAAGAATAATCTCACCTATAATTGGTCTAATAACAATGGAACACAATGATGTCACCATAATCAAGCCATTGAGAAATTCTTCAAGCAGGGCACACCTGCTCTGTGAGAACTACAAAAGTCTTGCCTCCAGATTCCAAAAGAATCAGCACAGCAACAGCTGGTCCTCGTGAAAATACTATTCCTGGAACCTAAACATATTGCTGTCGATATAAAATTTGCTACAAGAAGATAGCCATTTGATGAGCAATGCAATTTGAAATACATAAAGTTACAAAATAAAGCCACTGGTAGGAGTAATTCTTCTTTGTTTAACATCGAAATATCATGCAATTAAGTTTTATAAACATATAATTTCTAGAGTATTGTGATGGTGTAAATAGTTTGTTACTTTTTCTTTTATGGTAAATATGGTTACAGTCTATAGCAATCACCATTAGTTTAACCCCTCATGCCAACCATTTGGGTGTCCAGTATAGTGAACCATCCGACTCCTGACTAACTTGATTCATTTATAAATCCTCATTGGATTTTTTTTTTTTTTTTGCATAAGTGGGCTCATGTAGTATCCAGAAGGCTAGTCAACTTGGTTCTTTTTTGAACCCAAATTGGTTCCTGTTTTTCCTTAAATGGGCTCTTCTGGTAGGCTGTCTTTTTTTTATTACATTTGGTTGCTAGTTGAGATTAGAAGTTTTTTAAGTTTGTGGCCAATTTTGGCCAAGCACTAAATGTAAGGCCTTCCTTATGACTGACTTAGTTAATGATATTTGGTTGTCTTTAATCCTCTCCTATGGTGAAAGAACTACAATAAAAAATGAAAAAGAATGATGGATGAAAGGGGGCAAGTAATAGAGAGAAGGGGGAGAATAATCAGATGAAGAAGAGAAGGAGAGATGGATAAGAGATAATTAACTTAATTGTGTAAAATTCAACAAAACCAAACAACTGAAACCTAAGGTTAACACCCATCTAGATACTTAATATAAGAAAATTCCTAGAGTAAATGAACCAGGAACTCTCTTCTGAATTTCAGTTCATATCATGCAGTCATATTGACTTCCTCCCTTCCTTCACAGCTTGTGAACTAGCCATTGGTAATAACCTTTCTAAACATCAATATTCCAGTTTCTAACATATTGGGATAAATAAGTTCAATACAATGTGGTCATTTCTTATACAATCTCTTATAATATTTTCCACCCTTTAATACCAGCATTTTCTTTCAGATACAAGTAACTTAACCTTCTCCACTAAAAACATAATTAACTGTTTTCCGAAGCCCAATCATTGGGATGGCCAAGCGCCTTCTGCCGTTAGGCTAGAGTACACTCTGCAGTTATACATTTAACTTCACTAAGTTGTAAAAAATAACAAAATCACTTTAGATATAGAGGGATACAACATACAATTCAACACAAAATAACACCACAACAAGAACAAGAGAGGAAGAAGAGCTAAAAAGAAGCCCTTCGAACATTTTGATACAAAAAAGTATAGTTTACTTAATGATAATTGGAAACTACCCTCTAGATAACATGTTCATTGTATATTCTTTTTCTTAAAGCACATGGTTGTAAAGTGGAATGATCTAAGATGTAAGTACAACTCCCTTGGGAAGGAACATCAAGAGACTTATATATTGTCATCTATTAGCCCAATAGGCCTTCAAGAGCAACCCACCTATATGAGTAGCCCAAACTTGAACAGACAACTCTGATGCAGAACAGCAGTGAAAATCAAAAGAAGAAACAATTGGCATCTTCCCCCCTACAAGGACAAGAACAGCCTATTGGGTTTTCCTATTAAGACAGATCATAAAAGTTCCCACGTTAATCTGTATCAAACATTTTCCACATTTTCTTTTTATTAACCAGAACTTTTAGGAAACTATATGCAAAAGAATGCATCTAGCAAATCTTGCCTGGAAGCACACTCAGGTTATAGCACCTTTTCACAAACACCAATTCTAGTATAACATACAAATAATTGAGGATTTCTTTTCCCTTTAAGATGGGGACGGGCCCAATGGGCACCCTTGCTTCTCGTGTTTTGCCACTTGATATTGCATTAACCTTTTTTTTTGGCAAAATGCTGTAAGATATATAATTAAGATAAAAAATTACCTTCTTCCCTGTTTCTTTCTCAAGAAGATCTGCTTTGAACTTTAAAAATCCAACACCTCTTCCAAACATATCAACTCCCTGTTTACCAAAAGAAAAAAGTCATCCAACAATTTGTGGTACAATATTGCCTAAAAGCATAATGAGTATTATGATGTTACAGAAAAAAATATGTGTTCCACGACATATTAATCACATACTTTGATCAAATTTCACAATCTGTTAGACCATACATATCTCGTTCCCAATAGCATCTTCCGGAAAATGAGTACAGAATGAATATTTATTCATCAAATATGTGGAAGGCTCTGTAAATTTCTCGAATGCAAATAAATTATACCTTTAAACTCAAAGTATTTTCAGTTCCTTTAGATGTGTATAAACTATCAAACATAAAAAAAAAGACAAATAATAACGAAGTCTACTTCGAAAAGATTTACACAAACAAGGACTATAATTAATTTACAAATTCAAGACGACCCTGAAACTGGGGCGGGTGTGAGTGATCAAATTTCAATAGCATTCATCATATTTTAAAGAGAAATAAGAGGAAACATAAAGCTGCTTATAAAAAATCAATAGATGTCCCTGGCTCCCTGCTGCAATGTAAGAATGAATGTATAAAAATTTAAAGAGAAGATCAAGCCATGTCATTCCTATTGGTCATTCATACTTAACATTAAGCTTTAACAGAATCCTAATTTTCAATCAGAGAGGTCTACCTGCACAAGCACCTGGATTAGAGAAATATCTCCACGAGCTAAAATTCCATTTTCACCCTGCATGTTCCTCAACCATTGCTTGAACAATGCACAGTCAATGGCATTCCTGCAGCAAAAAGTATGGCATTTACCAGTGAACCAGGCACCTCTCAAGCTATAAAGCCGCACCCATGCCGTATATTAAAGAGCCCATACCATGAATTGAATCAATATAGCAACACACAGCAGTTAACATCAAATTTTCATCTTATAGTCACCCACAACATAGGAAAATTGTCGAACATTTGCAATCCACGTCTATCAACAACAACAAACCGAACTTGGATTTGCTCACCGGAAATCGGAGTCAGAAAGGCCCAGAGCGGGCACAATCTCGACGGGCTGCCCTCTATCGAGGCGAAAGGTGTGGGCACGGGAGGCATGCGACGGCGGCGCTGCCATACTTGTGCAACGTCTGACGATGCGAGGATTCCAAGAAGAGGGAGGAGGAGATGCAGAAGGGGGCCTGAGCTGCTTGGTGAGCGTCCGCAGTGAGGGGATTAGAACGTGGGGACGGCGCGGAAGAGCGGAAGCGAAAACGGGGAGAGACGTTGGGATGCGGAGGGAACCAACCCATAAGCCAGGCATAATCTAAGCAGGCAGCCTCTTTTGGATATGCATTTTGTCGAAAATGAGGAGTGAATTTTATAGGGAACGTGGCTATTCACACCCAGTTTTTTTTCCTTATCCCTTAAAATTTAGTTTTTATTTTTACTTCTTTCCCCCTCTCTCCTATCCCTCTTCCCCTTCTTCTTGTGGACTACTTTCGATATCAACTTCGGCACCGATGCTTAAATTTGGCCATGGCCACAATCAGGGGCCCCAACAGTCATGCCCTTTTCAGCCATGACCCTATCGTGGTTGCTGGGCGGCCAGTAGTGGGTTGCGGCCACTATTGGCAGCGCCCACTAGTCCTGGCCACAGCCAAAAGGGGAGCGGCTATTGGGGCCACTAGTCATGGCCTCGGCAAGAAGGGGCATGGCCGTTGGGGCCTCTGGTTATGGTTGCGGCCAGATTTAGGTGCCGAAAGTATTGCCGGAGGAGAAAGGGAAGAGGGATGGGGTAGTAGGGAAAAGAAGTAAAAAAAAAACCAGTTTTTGGGGGTTACAGAGAAAAAACGAGGTATGAATGACCACATTCTTTTATAAAGAGTCCTGTTACATGATCTCGATCATACAGTATAGAAAGCCTATCTGTTTGTCATCCGCCGGCTGAGAAACGCCCTGATAAGCACCCTCACGCATATCTTAACTATTCCTTTTTATAAATTATCACATAAAAAATCTTTTATTTGTAAATTATATAATTTTATAAAATGTGAGAACATTTTATTTTCCCTCTATTCAATTTTGTAAAAGAATATTGCCATTTTAACTTATTTCCTCATCTTCTCCACCTTTCACACTGTTGCCAACACTCAAATAACAACCAACCTTTACCTCGGGGTGGCTCCTCCACAAGCAATGGCCAATGACTATAGAAACGGTCGATCTTACTACAGTCCATAGAGGTCTGGGTAGGAACCGCCACCTTCCTCATGATGGCTCACACACCAGCCGTCAACGCCTCCATCCTAGCCAACTCTGGATCCACGTGCCTATACTCATCCCTGCCTAACTGTAATCCACGTGCCTATACTCATCCCTGCCTAACTCTGATTGTGTTAACAGAGTGTGGAGGGCCTCGTTGTTACCACCTTCATCACAGTGTCACGAACTTCCCCTTCCGCGTCGCCCTGGGCACCGCCTACGGTTTCATGGGTCACAAAGACCGCGGCGGGACGCTCTCTTATGAGCTCGCCAGGGCCACCTACCGGGCAAGAATGGGCCTCTTCCTCGTCTTCGCCAACATGAACAAGGAGCGCCCTACCTCCTAATTGGTCGTGGTAGGTTTCTTTTTCACCACCATGGTTAGACATCAAGGTCACAACGACATTTCGCAGAGACAAGATCAAGGGTATGAAATCCCAAAAATCATTGGAGAGAGATTTTAAAGATTTCACTTAAGAGAGATGTGTGATTACCATGTTGATAAAAATAACAAAGATATGAAATATAGCTATTAATATAGGACGAATTGAGTATTATTTTATACCATGCATTTGTATGCTTTAGATATAGATTTTTTTATTTTTTTATTTTGAACCCAAATCGAATATGGACTTTTGAATCATATAATAAAGTTTGAGCTTGAGCCAAGCTTAAAATTTTTAATTTAAGTTGAGTTCAAGCTAGAACATTCGATCAGCTTCGAGGCGAGCTCGAGTTGGGCTTTAATAATTTGAGTTCAAGCTTAACAAGCTCAATACTTGTCTCAGCTTGTCACAACTCGTTAACACCCCTACTCAATGGGTAATAAATCATAATGATAGGCTCCGTGCGAATTTTTTTAGTCAATTTTGATAAGTGGGATCCACTTGTCTAAAATTTTCAACCTTAAATCAATAACTTAAAATTGGTGAGGTTAAATAAATACATCTTACATATTAAAATGACACTAAATTTGTTGACCCACATCATTAAAGTAGATATTTAAATCCTAATTGGTCTTACTCCTTTTTGTGATCTCCATGAATCCAAATAAAAAAAATGTAATCTCAACTATTAATTTGTAGACTAGATTAAATGGTGTGATAAAGGGGGCCCACACATCTAAATAGGCCCAAATTTTGTCGACCCTTATTTTTTATAGTACTCTTTTAATTTCCCTTGGTCCCGTCCTCTGTAAATAATAGAAAGGCCTACATTTAAAAAATAAACCTCATAAAAGCTTAAGTGGGGTTGATCTTATGTTAATTTTTTATATTATATATATGGAAAAAATTAACCTCCGGATGCTTGGTTGTCATTTCTATGCAGGTGAATTAGTGCATATCCATTGGATGACGATCTTGCGACTATCTCTTTCAAAGCCGAAACACCAAAGCTCCTCTGTTACAGTAGTTTCCCCTCCATCAGTCCATCACCCATAGCCTTCCCAATGGGAGGGCGATCCCCATCCCGTGGCCCTCTCACTACGACGTCTTGAGGTAGCGGATAGGTTCCCCATCATCCTGCACCCGCGCCCTCCCAGGCATGTGGAGGGGGATCCCCAGCCCGTAGTCCTCTTGCAACTGCCTCTTGAGGTAATAAATCGTCAAGGGCCATCAACAAGCTCCACATGAGATAGCCCATCATGACCCTCCCTTCGCCATTGACAAGTACATACATCAAATTAGTATGCGTAAAAAAACTCAAAAACACACTTGATTAACTTAGGGCAATGTAAATTTAGTTTCTACATGGAAAAAAGTAACATGTGACTAATGCTAGAAAAAATGTCACCTTGGTTTCACGAGATAATGTTTTCCCACGAGAAAATTTTTCTACGAGAAATCACAATAATCTTAGAAAAGCATAGGAGGTTGAACTTTTTCCCTACTCACGTGTGTAAATAAAATCCATCACGGTTAACCTCCCCTATGTTTAAACCGTGGGGGCCACATGGTCTCTGTATATTATGTATTGCACCCTTATTTGGAGTTTTTTTAACCTTATGATTATATATCTGGTTTGGCAAAAAAAGCAAAACGGATGGGTAGTTTAATTAACTCCTCACAATTAAATTTGGAAAATGATATTCTTACATCCTATTTCTTTACACTATAGGCTTTACTTAATTGGAGAAAATAGGTCCTACATGAGAAGATGAGAATTACTTTTTACTATCCAAATATAAGTAGTGTAAGGCCTATATTATAGAGAAATAGGGTGTAGGAATACCACTGTCCATTAAATTTCTATTTTTTGCCCCCACTAGCAGTCCATTAATGATGAAAGAAGTCAAACTCCAAAACACACTTTTTATCTCTTGGACAAACTCATGTCCACGAATGAAGCTTCACCAGCGGTATTGTTGGTAAAGTAGTGCATAAAAATTGAGAAAATGGTGTAGACCACAAGCTAAATTAAAGATAAAAAGATAACTGATAAAAAGATAACTGAAAATAACTAACTTTATTCTGATTTTTTATTTCTAAATTACTAATCTTTTCTAAAGTACATAATGTATAGAGAAAATTTAAAATAATCTTAATAGAACTAAATGAGGAATATTACTATTAAGAATTATAGTAAGAATTAAATCTAACATAAAATAAGAATATAATCTAATTTTATCTAATTTAGGAATCTAATCCTAATTTTAATGAATTATGATGGCTGAAACCAACCCCTAGGGTGGGTCATAACATAAAAAATACAGTATGTGCGAAGTTTTTGTGTACTATAGTGTGCACATCAATAGCTAGTGAAACATCACCATGGAGAGGATTAGATTTAGAGCTCTTCTTAGCCTATTGTATGAAGAGCAAACTCAAAGAACAAGAAGAAGAATAATAGAGGAAAAACTGAGTGTGATCCTATTTCACCCATTTAGATACTTTTCAAGCCCATTGCAGATACTGAGCAGTCATAAATGGATGTCCCAGGGACTCCTTTTCAGAAAAAAGAACATTGCCAGATGAATTCAATTGAACGATTCATGAGTTTTGAGCTAAAACTTATTGAACAGAAAGAGAGCAGCACATCGAATACGAGGATGAATACTTCATGAAAAGCACACTAAAAATCAAACTCACCTATTTTGAACCCCATTGTTTTTAAAAGGCTGCTCCTTCCAAATTTCTCTATTCAACAAATAGCACCTGTTTACGCCATCATTCACCTCCCCCCATCTACAACTCTTCAACCGAAGTACAACGATAGGGTCAATTCACAAGAGACACCATACGTTTCTAAATTCCATGCCGGCCGGCGCAAACCTTGGCACCACTGAAAACTTGGACATCAACGTGATATCACTTTAAAAGAAGAAGTGGTGGGAACTAGCCTAGTGTAACTCTGTACGTACCTAGTTAATCTCTTTCAAATGAGGGTATTTAATTTCTTGTGGGTGTTAGATAACTGAATTTGTATACATCTATACACTCATGGTGGCATGTTTTTTATTAGAGGTTGATATTCTTACTTATATTTTTTTAATCAAAATGTCTTTGAATGGGAAGGTGATTCTCACCTTGCAAACAGCGGAATTCACTATTCTCGGTAAAATTTTGATGTAGATAAAATGGACAGAACACCATTTTGTTCCAGCCAAATATCTGCTTTCCAGTCCGCCTTACACTTACACTTTTTTATTTCTGTTCTTCCTAGGCCGCCTATATTGAAAGCATATATACCACAAATGTTTGTGATTGTTCGCTAGCTATGAAAGCAACTTCGGAGTTGTCCTTCCCATTCAAAGACGTTTCACAATCACTTCGGCCGCATGTAGGCCCCGCACCGCATGAGAAGTCTATATAATGCAAGCAAAGAGAGAGACAGCTATACATATGGAGCTCAAGACCAACAGCTAGCTAGACAAAGAGAGCAGCTTCAATTCATGGAGTTCTTAGATCTGTTGGCTCTTGCGTCCTTCATCTTCATCTGCATCAATGGCCTTCGTTTTTGGCGCAGCTCAAAGTCTAAAAGGCTCCCGCCCGGGCCCGTCGGCCTTCCTATCATCGGCAACCTCATGCAAGTAGGAATAAGGACGCCCCACCTTACCTTGGACGCTCTTGCTAAGCAACATGGCCCACTGATGACTGTTCGCCTTGGCTCTGTCACGGCAGTAGTTGCATCATCCGCAGAGATGGCCAAAGAGGTCCTCCAAAAGCACGACGCCGTCACCTCCGGCCGCATCATCCCCGACTCCATCCATGGGGAAGATCATTACGAGCTGTCCATGGTGTGGCAGCCGGCCGGGGAGACATGGCGCGTCCTTAGGAAGGTCTGTACTACACAATTGTTTACCAACCCGGCGTTGGACGCTTACGAAGGCCTCCGGAACGAGAAAATGAAGGACTTGATGAGGAATGTTCACGAGCACTGTGATGCCAAAAAGGAGATAAACATCGGCCGTTTGGCCTTCTCAACCATTCTCAATTTGGTGTCTACCACAATGTTCTCAAGGGACTTTGTGGACATCAACTCGGATGGCGCCCAAGAGATCAAGGACGTGGTGTGGGGAGTGATGGAAACTGCTGGGAAGCCGAATTTGTCTGATTACTTCCCTATCATCAAGCCATTGGATGTGCAAGGGATAAGGCGCCATGCCAAGGCCTGTTTTGACCATCTTCATGCGATTGCGGATGATTTGATTGGAGAACGTCTGAAATGGAGGTCCAATGGCTCCCCTAAAAAGAATGATTTCCTAGATGTTCTCCTTGACAACGCTGAACAACCGGGCTCTGGCATGGATTGTACACATGTCAAAATGCTTATCACGGTAATTAATTTCCTTCATTAGTCTCTTCGAGTTTGTTTGATGTTCTTACCAGCTATGCATACAAGGCAAAGTGGGTATTGTTCCACTTGATCAATGTTTTTATGATGAGGTTATTGATGACAGAGTTTAACGTACACTTCGCAGGACTTGATTTTAGCTGGAGGTGATACAAGCGCAGCTACAACCGAATGGATTATGGTAGAGCTGCTTCGCCACCCAGCCACCATGGCAAAGGTCCAACAGGAACTGCTCGAAGTTATCGGTGGCCCCGGCGTAGAAGTCAAAGAATCCGACATTCCCCGGCTCCCATACCTGATGGCAGTGATGAAGGAGACCATGAGGCTGAGCCCAACCTCACCACTGCTCTTGCCCCACAAAACAGAGAAAGACATAGAAGTGTCTGGTTATCTGATCCCCAAGGACACCCAAATGCTTATCAACGTCCATTCCGTCGGCCGAGACAAGGCCTGCTGGGAGAATGCTGATAGTTACATACCAGAGAGGTTCCTGAAGTCGAAGATAGACTTCAAGGGCAAGGACTGGGGCTTGATTCCCTTTGGCGCAGGACGCAGGATCTGCCCAGGCATGCCCCTGGCTCTTAGAATGGTTCCTCTCATTCTGGCCTCCCTTCTGAATTCCTTTGACTGGAGGTTTCCGGATGGGGTCACGCCTGAGAATCGGGACATGACACCCAAGATTGGCACCACAGTGCAGCTGGCGTCTCCTCTCATGGCCGTTCCTTCTAAGCGTATAATTAAGGCTCCTAATGGCACCAGTGCTTAGACTGGGTACCTACAGAAGTTATAAAAAAAAATTGTCTGCATAAGAACATGTAATTTTTTTAATTAATAAGTTTGGCGGTGATGATGTCTAATAATTAGTGCTAGCATATGTGCTGAAGTTCAATAAACGTTATGGATCAGCAAACTTAGTTTCAACAGCTTTCCTCAATTTTATATATATATTTTTTACTTTTTTGGGTCTGGAACTGCTTTATTGATTTGGCCTTAATTAGTATGAGGAAGCCAATTTTAAGTGGTACAAACATAATAGTCATGGCTCTTGACAATTGACAGTGATTGTTGAAAAGATGCATATAAAAACAAGAGGAATGTAAGGCGTTCTAAAATGTTTTTTTGGACCACTCCGTGACTAGAGCCCCGTGACCGAGTTACCCATGTCAGCTTATATGTACTATGTTATTAGCCCACCGGTCTCTGGCCATGGATCATGGTCAGGCTAGACGCATCTTCTAAAGAAGTCAACCCGACAATTTTGATCAATGTATTACATAGATAAGCTTAGAAAATATCAGTCACAGTGAGAGTTTTTTTTAAAAAAGAAATTATAATCCTAATGAATTCTCAAAATTCCACAAGATAAAATTTATGCTCTCATTGTGTTCCGGGCTAACTCAATGGCTGAATTTTGACACTAAAAATCCGAATACCAAAACAAAATTCACGCAAATTTTTAGGGTGTTACAATTTTAGTCTTCAAGATAATTCAATCATTTATTACACATTACCTTAAATTCTTTTGATTCTATCCTCATTAAGTAACTCCCATTTACTTAGAAGGGCTTTATGGAAGTGTATTGTTCATTATCTCAAGCATTGGCAATTTATTTGTAATTACAGTTCATTGGGCACCCTGTCAAAGGTCCATCTTACTTCTTTTCACATTAGCACTCATTCATCATATAAACAAGGGTTATTACATCTTCCCCCTCAAATCCCCTCTTCTATTTTTTTTTTTCTCGAATTCAATTCAATTGGTTCATAAATTAAACACAGCCCATTTTACTTCCCCTAGCTTCCCCAACTTAAAGTGATCTTGAGCTATTCATATCAAAATCACATGATTATATCAATTGAAATCACTTCTTTTAGATATAAGTGCAAAAAAACCATAATTTTACCTCTTGAATCATGCCTAGAATCATTAAAACATGCTCATTGCTACTTCTAACAATTAATAGAAGAAAAAGGATTCAAATTATTTTCATAGACCTCAATTCCCCTCCATTACTAACTTGAATCAGTTCCTCTTTCTAAAAGAAAATTGACAATCTTCACTTTGAATTTCATTGAATTTTCTTCAAAATCTCTTCTTGAAAATCCAAAACACACCACAACAGCTAAAGAGTATAGTTGGAAGGCTGTAGGAGTATTTATAAACCCTCCAAGTGAAGTAAGATATCCTTTAACGGGCCCCACCCTTGAGCTCGACATGTTGGGGGGCCTCTTGAAGGACCTAAAATTCTCAAAATTCCTTGAAAATTCCCTATTAAATATTTAAATTTAATTTAAATTATTTTCTCGGTGTTACTTTTCAACACCCAAGAATTTTTATTAACAAAAGTTTTGAAATTTGGGACCATCGTCAAAGCACCAAGATGTTGGTGACTACGTTGGCGACTTGTATGAAAATCTGTGACACTAAAAACGTAGATAATTATGCTGTTTATGGAAGATTGGGTGGGTAAAAATTGGTGATTTGACATGAAATGCCTCGACAATGGATTCAAAGGGTGGTGGAGTTAAGAATCTAGATTGGGTACCAGAGTTCTAAAAAATCGGTTAGTTCACAAACTGTGTAGTTGGTGGGTTAATACCCAATGCACAAGGAGAAATCAATGAACAAAGGGAGAAGTGGAAACAAAGGAAAAGAGGGAATTTTATTCAGTCGTCAAAATTCTATCCTCATGCTCCCTCGAGCTACAATTTGTAGAGAAGATGGATAGTTCTCGTAGGAGAAAAGCAAACTCATTAACGTAAGTTAGTTGTCAAAATCAAATCAAATTGAAGCCCTATTTCTAGTCCCAAAATCAAGCCTTAGTCTTTATTTGCTCCAGTTGCTCTAGTCAATCACGCAGCCTTCCATCTTTGGCTTCTTTCCCATTTTGGATGATGCCACCACTAGCTGAGAATGACAATTTCTTCCTCAATGTTGATATGCTCCGCATTAACTTGGCATTCATTGCATGAAACGTCCAACAAATCATAAATGAAATTATAAGGGAGAACAAAGGCAAGAGAGAGTGAGAGGGTGGCCGAAAATGGTCACAGACAACATGAGAGATGACCATTAGTAATTTCTTCAACAACAACATTATGATCAGTTTCTATAGTCATGGCATTAGTTAAATGTGTAACCTCCTATCCTTGATGGCAGTTTATGGTCAAGATGACCACAATGATAACACTTAATAGGACCAGGAGGTGCATAGGAATTCCTTGGATGAACTAGTAGGAACAACAAATTTCTATAAAGGCTTGTTCCGCTTAGGTTTACCCAAATTAGGTGTTGGTCATTCTCCCAACAAGCCTTTCTGCTTGTTTACACTTCTAGCTAGATTAACAAATTTAGGAACTGAATCTGAATTGCTTCAGATAGAGTACACACTGGGCGAATGCTTACCATGTATTGGATGTAGTAATGAAGCCCTAAGATAATTCTTTTAAGTAGATAAGCTTCAAGTTCTACAAAATTAATTCGAGTTCACAATCTATGAACTTCTGCTATGTATTCAGCAATTGTACGATAGCCTTGCTTACACTCCCGATACAATTGTTCCTAATCCATAGGTGAAAACCTATTTATGACCATATAACTCCATGACCAAATTGTTAGAAGTGGGCATAATAAGGGGTTAAGCCCACATTATTAATATGAGCATAATATTTACATAGGTTAAGCCCATAATATTTATATGGGTCAAGCCTATATTTCTTATGTGGGTCAAGCTCATATGATATTGAACCCAAACCTATTTTTTATTGAATAAGAATTACACATGTGAATTGGTTGACGGAGTGAATAGTCCCATACATGTAGGAAAACATGATAGTGTTGGTATATAAGATATAAGTTTGACTTTTTAAGTTAAGCCCTTGGGCCAACCCACTTTTGTGAGGGAGTAATATGTTATACCCATATACCTAAGTAGGCTAACCCACACGCGCTGCCTCCCAACTGGCTCGGTTCGCATCACACTGCACATGCAGCTGGCTGGGTCAGGTTGGGTCAACAAGATAATTAATTTTAAGACATATTTATTTAGTTTGATTTTCTCTTAACCTAACTTCATTTGGTTTGATTTTCTCTTTATTTGAGTTATTTAGTTTAGTTTCTTCTAACTAAAATGGGTCCAGTTTAATTTCAATAAAAGGTGTTTGTTAACAAACAGACATGTCCATTTGAATGGGACAGGTTGTCTTCAACGAGATTTCTTATAAAATCATAGAAAACAATTTATGCATAATCTTTTTTTTGGATTTCCGTCTCTATGATTTACTTGAGAGCATTCCATACCGCGGTTCGTTGCATTTACTGTGTTGAAGGTACTTCTAAAGTACATGGTTAATCATCTTATCTTAGGAGGCAGATATCCAAGTGTATCCTAAACACAGTTAAAGAGGACGAATTTTGTCTTTAGGACAAAGTGATTTGCTTAATTCGATCATAATTATTTCAATAAGATTTCTCATCACAATACTTATAAAGGTACGAAAATTAACAATCTCAAGATAGATTTAATTTTCAACTTATATTATCTAAATTTCAAAAAATTACTGTTCTATTCAAAAAAATTTGAACTTACTGTTCTGTGCAATTTGATGTTTGCCTTACCTCATTCTTATGGCCTGGATCTAATCCCACCATGTTGAAGCCCTACTCTTGAGCTTGCAAGTAACTACCCTATCACTCTAAATATTTTTCAACAAAATTTGCCTCTCAAGCGTGTGGTTGGTGAACTTTTACTACCCGTCTATCTTCAATGGTGAACACTAGCGGACGTGATGTCACGTGACCTAGCTGTTAACTTGAGCTGACTGGTACTTGTGTCATGTATTGTGATATATCGATGGTCCCTAGAAACTTCGCCAGCGACCCTGCTCGTGAAGCTTCACCAGCAAATTTAAATTCCTCCACACAGATTCTTTAAATCTTCTAAGATTCATAGCATATAGTACATCTCTTAATTTTCCTATTATTAGAGCAAGTTAGCCCACGAGTCTGTAGTGGATCATTTCATAAGGTAACAAGATTCAGCCAGACGCTTAATTGGAATAGCAACGAGAGGGGCTGCCTTTTGAAGTGTCACCCCAAACTTGTCAGTCATGTCCATCTCCTCAGGCTTGCACCCTCCAGGAAGCTCCCAATCAAACGAATGAATAAGAGAAGCCACCATGAGGTGAACCATCCTCACGGCAAGCGGCAGGCCCGGGCACGACCGGCGGCCGGCACCGAAGGGGATGAACCTGAGATCTCGGCCACGAAAATCTGCCTCCGAGTCCAAGAACCTCTCTGGCACAAAACTCTCCGGATTTTCCCAGTGGGATCCATCTCTTGCAATGGCCCATGCGTTGATGAACACTTGAGTGTGCTTGGGAATGACATACCCACACAGTTCTGCGTCGGCCTCGGTGCGGTGGGGGAGGAGGAGGGGGGCGGTAGGGTGCAACCTCATCGCCTCCTTCACCACTGTTTGCAGGTATGGTAGGCTAGGGATGTCGGATTCTTCCACCTGCCGGCCAGTGCCGACAACCTCCGTCAGCTCCTGTTGCACACTTTTCGTTACCTCTGGGCTGCGCAACACCTCAGTCATCACCCACTCTGTTGCGGTTGCACTTGTGTCGCCTCCAGCGATGAACAAGTCCTGATGATCAATTGGCATCAGTTTCTCCTGTATGGATTCTTTTACATTGAAAGCTATAAACCTGGCAACATAAATTATCACAAATTCTCCGTCCCACATTCCATTTAAATTAGTTCATTTTAAAAAATTAAATAAAATTATTAATGTGTGACAGAGAGGGAGTATGATGTTAACATTTGTAGGTTGAAGACACATGGATCAGGTGGGTATGGGAATAATGACACTAAATTTGGGCTCATTCTCATATGTGAGCATAAATTTCATCAAATCTATGTTATCAAATCCACCCTGACATCATATTTTATGACCAACATTTAAAACTTTGTCGGGCATACAGCTACAAAGATTATGATTTTTCATGAATCGTGATTATAGTTTTTCGTAAATTTTGTGCGTTAGAGTGTGTCTTATTAATTTGAGGCCATCAACGGCTTGTGAAACTTAATTCACCGCTCCGCTCCGTTAAATTTTAGCTCTTCATGAATACTCTGTTAACACAAAATAAATCAAATGAGGCTATTATAATTGGACAGAGGGAGTAATATTTTTTTTATGGCAATTGCTTTTAATAAGTTAAGTTAGTGAGACCGTCTGTCGTGATCCAACGGCTCTCACTAACTTATTCACTTGATAGAAAAAAGTTTCTAATTGAGTTGAACTTACCGGGTCACCAAGAAGGCAAAAGGAAAGCTCTGGACCCTCTCTTATTTTTCCTCCCAAATTTCCCCCCTCAATTATGAAGAGATTTGGGAGGAAAACAGCGATAATAACTTCATAAAAAGGAAGAGATTGATACCGTGATTAGCACTTTGACGCAAATTCGATCAAATTTGGAATCATGCTCTTCACCATAGTCCAGCAGGACATCCAAGAAATCATTCCTCTTTTTTGCACCGCAAGATCTAGATATCAAACGCTGCTCAATCAAGTCATCAACCATTGAATGAATGTACTCGTAGGCACCTTTCATATGTCGCCTTATTCCTTGGATGTCAAACCTCTTTAGAAAGGGATAATAGTCTGATAAATTGGGCTTGCCAGCATACTCCATGATTCTCCCCATCATGTCCTTGAATTCTTGGGCGCCTTGAGACTTGTGGTCAACCAGATCAATCGAGAAAACAGTGCTGGACACCAAATTTAGGATTGTACCTAAGGCTAGCCGGCCAATGTCAACTGGCTGGCCGGTGGCTGAGAGCTCCCTAACATGGCTGATCATCTCCTTTATCTTCTGATCTCTAATGTGTTGAAGGGCGTCTAGTCTCTGAGTTGTGAAGATCTGAGTGTTGAAGATCTTCCGGAGGCTCCGCCAATGAGGGCCCGGCGGCAGCCATGCCACACAGTGCTCGTAGTGGGGCTCGGCAGTGGCGCCATCCGGGATGGAGCGGCCGGCAAAGAGCTGGTCGTGCTTTTGGAGGATCTCCTGGGCCATCTCAGGAGATGACGCTACAATGGTTGTGATGAGGCCAAGCCGGAGGGTCATGAGGGGGCCATAGGCCTTGGCTAGTTTTGCTAAGGACTCATGAGGCCGGGCTCCGATCAGTAAGAGGTTGCCAAGGATGGGGAGGCCAGCAGGGCCCGGTGGGAGCTTCCTTGGAGGGGATACCCAAGTATGGAAGAGGAGGAAGGAGATGCATAGCGCAGAAATGAAGAACAGAACTTCCCAGGTATCCATTGCCTCTAAATGATCCACTAGGTGGAGTTTGGAGCATCTAAGACTAATGAGACAAAGTAACATATAGATATTAGCACGGGTTAGGTAAACATTAGATGACTATTCTAAAACGATAGACCTTCCACAAGTGAAATATTTTTTTAAGAGTTTTTGATAAAAAAATATGCCATTGATTTGGACAAAATCGGGTGACTGATACCTGGTCACCTAGTAGATAGGCAATGTACGCTAGTCAATGACTCTTAAGTCATGGAGCGTGGTCAATAAAATATTACTCCTTGCGTCTTATATTAATAGCTTTAATAAAAATTATTATTTTATAATAATTACTCTATTTAGCTCAATTTAAGCCTTTAGAGAAGTTTATGATGCTTCTTACTTGGACTGGACGGATAAGTGATGCATGTAGTGGTGTTGATTGCGGAGCCGGAGGGACCGTAATGATAAATCAAAGAGAAGGGACCGATGTACTATTGTTAGACACGAGGTCTGAAAAAATTAGTTGTGATTAAAAAATTACTATTGTTAGATGGGAAAATAGATCTAATTACCATCTTGATAAAAATAATAAAAATTAGAAATAGAGCTATTAATACAAGACAGTGAGAATATTTTTTTTAATAAAAAAATATCTCTCAAAATATGTATAGCTCTTAAAAAAAAATGTAAAATTTAATACTCCATCCAATATTCATAACTATATTTTTTAAAAATAACAATTTTTATTAAATGGTAAATTTTAATAAAGAGAGAGAAAGTGAGGATAGAGAGAGGGAGAGGAGATCAGAGAGAGAGAGAGATAGAGGAGAGAGGGAGAGGGTGGAGAGAGGACATAGAGGAGGGAGGAGAGAGGCTAGGGTAGAGAGAGGAGAGAGAAAGAGAAAGGAGAGGGAGAGAGAGAAAGGGAAGGTAGAGAGAGGAGAGAGAGAAAGGGAAGGTAGAGAGAGGGAGGGTAGAGAGAGTGGTGAGAGAGAATGGAGAGATTTTTTCTAATTTTTTTTTAAAGTATTAGCGACACATATGCGTATGTGTTGCTAATAACACTAGGTATTAGCGACACATGTGTATGCATCGCTAATAATAAAATATATTAGCGATATATAGATCTATACGTCGCTAATAGACTATACTATTAGCGACGCATACATATATGCATCGCTAATAATATTTTTTATTTTAAAAAAATTAAAATTAAAACAAATAAAGAGAGGAGAGAAGGGGGAGAGAGAGAGGAAGGGAAAGATATAGGAGGAGGGAGGAGAGAGAGAGAGAGGAGGAGGCAGGAGAGAGAGAGGGGAGAGAGAAAGGAGAGATTTTTTTATTTTTTATTTTAAAAAAGTATTAGCGATACATATGCATATGCGTCGCTAATAACACTAGGTATTAATGACATATACATGTATAGATTTATACGTCGCTAATACACTTTACTATTAGCGATGAATACATGTATGCATTGTTAATAACATTTTTTTATTTAAAAAAAATTAAAATTAAAATAGATAGAGAGATGAAGGGAAGAGAGAGGAGGAAGGAGAGAGGAGGAGGGAGGAGAGAGAGAGAGAGAGGAGGGAGGAGAGAGAGAGGAGGGAGGAGAGAGAGGGAGAGACAGAGAGGAAGGGGGGAGATAGAGGATGGGAGAGAGACATGAGGGGAGAGAGAGAGGGGAGGAGAGAGAGATAGTGAGGGGAGAGAGAGACCGGATCTCTCTCCTCTCTCTTCTCTTTTCTCTCTCCTCTCCTCCCACACACTCTCTCCTCTCTCCCTCTCTCTTTCCTCGTTTTTTGACGCTTCCACTGGAAGCGTCGTGAAAAAATTTGCCTACGCAATACTCCTCCTATATATCCCCCCCACCATCCTCGGCCATTGACCACCGCCCGGAGATTGCTCCCCGACGACCACCCCTCGTTTATTGCCCCCCGACGACTACCCCCCCGGCAACCGCTCCCCTCCCTCTCTCCCTGGTTCCCCTCTCCTAGCCTGATGACCACCCCTAGCGTTCGCTGCCCTATGACCACCCGCCGGTGATTACTCCCCGGCTCGCCGCCCCTTTCCCCGATTCTCCCCTCCACCCCTCCCCTCTCTCCCTAGCGACCCCCCCAGGAGATCCTCCAAAAGCTCCCGGTTCCCCTCTCCTCCGGTCGATAGACCGGAGGAAGGGGCGGTCTCCCCTCTCTCACGGTGATCCCCCTCCCTCTCTTTGTTCTCTCTCTCTCTCTCTCTCTCTCTCTCTCTCTCTCTCTCTCTCTCTCTCTCTCTCCCCCCCCCTCCGGTCGACAAACCGGAGGAAGGGGCTGTGGGGGCCGGAATCCGGCTCCCCCTCCACCCCGGTCCTCAGTATGGATGAGGAGGCTCGGGGGCCGGAATCCGGCACCACATCTGGCCTCACCTCGGTCACCCCCCTAACCTCAGTATCCCTCATTGGTGCCCTCCCGTTGATGGGGGGTTATTTTTTTTATAATTTTTTATGTCATAAGCAACGCTTGTGGAAAGCGTCGCTAAAGACTTTTGATATTTTTTTTATTATTAGCGATGCTTATTTATGCGTTGCAAGAAAAGGTATTTAGTGATGCTTATCGAAGCGTTACTAACATTAAGACTATTATGGACGGCAGTTTTACCAACACATTTAGTGACGCTTTCTAAACGTCGCTAATATGCATTAGCAACGCTTACAACGTCAATAATACTCTAATTTGTTATAGTGATATTAATAATGACATCTTTTTGTATGCAACTTTTAGGAAAAGAAAGTATGACATATAATTATTGGGCTTCAGGCCCATAACTAAAAAATAAAAAGCAACGCCTCCCCACTTATACATGATCTTCGTGTGAAAAAATAGAATGCGATCAGCGAAGAGGAGGTAAGAATCTGGAATGACATAATCATGGTTTGGAACTGAAATACGCTTCTAATATATGAAATCCTCTAGGATATAGGGTAATATTTGCATGGCTAACGCAATAGAAGGTGTGAGAAGGGCATCATCGATCGGCGCAAACCACAAATATAGGAAAGAACCCATAGTCGTTGCCATTGATCAAAACACTGAAGTAAGTTGCGGATAATATCTAATATGCATTCTTCAACCCAAACGTTCAAAGATGAGGGCAGCCAATGTCTTCAAACTCTTTGATAAAATTTAGTTTTCTAATAGTACTTATGGGTAATGTTATGTACGTTTCCCCAAGCTAAGCAACAGTTGACATGAGCCATTTAACTCCGTTAATTTTCTAAGATAAAATGATAATCACTTAATGAATCTGCCTAACAAAACTCCCCAACTGAATTTTAGTTAGACAGAACATGTATGTCTAAGTGAGCTTTGTGTGAGGTTCATATGTTATATCCAACCACAACCCAGTTAAAAGGGATTTATTGAACAAATTTGTTAGGTGTATATCCAGATCCTTTCCTCTACTAACCTATTGATGTTTTCTCTTTATCTTTTTGTTAAACAAATAAACTACTAATTATGCTAGTACTGACACTATTGGTTAATTACTACATCACCACCACTAAACTTATAAAAAGGAAAAAAAAATTGTTTATTTTGCCAATGGGATTTGATCGATTGCCTCTCCTATTACTATTGTAGACATTATTACAACAGTATTAGATCCTCTTATGAAGTATTAATAATTGAAGCCTTATACAGATTGTCCAGCGGTCATGCCATTAGGAACTTAAGTCTTAACCAAACGCCTAGAAGGAACAGCCAGAAGCGGAGACGCCAGCTGCAGTGTAACACCAACCTCGTCTTTCATGTCCAATGTTTCAGCCGAGACCCCATCCGGGAGCTTCCAGTCAAAGCCATTCAGAAGGTTGGCCAGCATGAGATGAACCATTCTAAGAGCCAGAGGTAGACCCGGGCAGATCCTGCGCCCTGCCCCAAAGGGAATCAAGCCCCAGTCCTTGCCTCTAAAGTCTGCCTTTGACTCCATGAACCTCTCTGGCTTGAAACTCTCAGCATTCTTCCAGTAGGCCTCATCCCTGCCTATGGCATAGACGTTTACAAGCACTTGGGTGTGCTTGGGGATCACATACCCACACACCTCCACCTCTGTCTCTGATTTGTGGGGCAGAAGAAGTGGTGCAGTTGCGTGCAGCCTCATGGACTCCTTCACCACTGCCTGTAGGTATGGCAGCTGAGGGATATCGGATTCTTCAACTTCTCTGCTAGGGCCGACAACTTCAAGCAGCTCCTGCTGGACCTTGGCCATGGCGTCTGGGTGGCGAAGCAGTTCCGCCATCACCCATTCGGTTGTGGCTGCGCTTGTGTCACCTCCAGCGATGTACAAGTCCTAAAAGTGTTAGTCGTTGACATCAATTATGCCATTAGACATGTATTAAAGCTAAAACAGAGTTTCTTGCATTTTATGAGGCTAGGATGCAAAATTAGCAGGACGTCTTGGGATTTTCTCGAAAAAAATGCCATGATAAGAACGATGTACAACTAGATCACTCAGATGATAAAGACTCACCTAGATCGATGACAAACTTTCAATTATCATTGAAAGGGGAAGGGTATTCTATGCTCCCATGGGAGCCAAATGTAAACCCCGTGTGGGAGCTGTATGAGAGCCATTGATATTTAATACGAGGACACATACCATATATGGAAGACGCATACAATAACATATGTCAATAACGTTAATGTGTGCACCATCAATCACACCATGAAGGCTCTTATGCATAGCTTATACTTGGCTCATTATCAAATAAAAGGGAAAAATTAAAAAGACTTCCCATTAGAAGGTGGCATTGATGGTGTTCTGTAGCTAATCAAGGAACAACCATTCTTATTATACAAAGCCACAAAATTTGGATTCTTTGAGGTTGTTTTTATTAATTATAAGTATAGAAGGCTATATTGATATGAATTATAGTATCGATGATTATTGATACAGATATGCGCTAATGATATGCTTGATACACGTTAAAACGAGCATAAACTATTTTATAAATATAAAAAATTATAATTAATAAAATATTATTATAATATTTAATTTAGAGCATAATAAAACTGTAGAATACCATATCAACTGATACAAGTATTTTAAAATTAGTTCATTTAGAACCATGCACTATTATGCTCTCCATCTCATACAAAATGTTGTTCATTATTTCTAATATTAAGTGCTCTAAAATTAGTTTATTTTAAAAATAAATAATATACTTAATATGAGTCACAATTATATGTTTAAATAAATATATATTTGTAGAGCATTATATGTAAAAAAATAATTATGTAAATTGTATAGACCTACTCGTATTGATCTCATATCACTTTAAAAATATTATTTTTAATATAACAAAAGCTTAAACTTTCAAAGAAGTTGAGTTTGAATTGTATTTTTATTTTTAAGAAAAAATTTAAAATAATTTTTTAAAAAAATTATATTTTAAATTAAAATATATTTTTTAAATAAAAAAATATTTTTTAAATAAAAAAATATTTTTTAATAATATATTAATATATAGGCCGTATCGATATAGTACAACCGATATGGCAGATACATATCGATTTTTGGTGTAAAGGGTGTACTACCCGTATTAGTATCGGTCTCTACCAATATAGATACATATCGGTCAATATGAACCCTTATCTCCCGATATATCCTTCCATAATTATTGGGGTAGATACGGCCTTCCATAATTATTGGGGTAGATGAGATCATGGATCGTGAAGCATTTATGGCGCCCAATGGCCTCCCCAACCTCCAACTACATCATTTAATGTGGTGACGTCTACTGCGAGCAGAGTCGCCCGTGAAGTTTCACCACAGCCTCTGTCCGCGGTGCAGATTGTAATAAGCTTTGCTAGTGGATTTGAATTCGCCCCTTTCAGTCATCTCTGTCTTCTCTGAACTCCAAAGCCCCCTTCAAGGCCCCGTCCGAGACCTTAATGTACAAGTACACGAAAATTCTTCCATCAAAGACAGAGCAAAAACAGTAAGAGAAAGCGAATTCCTCTTTGACCCTTCTTTTCAAATCTTCAAAAAATGGACAGGAACGTCATAAAACCGACGACATAAGGCTTGTACGACGGCAATTGGAACATTCAAGTTTGTAGAACTAATAAGATTGTATAATTCCAATGCATGCAGGGCAGGTAGAACACGTAACAAACTTGAAAAGAAGAATTTCGGAAATACCGTGATAAGCAGCTTGATATGTCCACGATTCAAGTCTGAGCCTTCTTCTTCAGCGTTGTCAAGGAGCACATCTAGGAAATCATTCCACCTAGGGGAGCCATTGGACCTCCACTTGAGACGTTCATCAATCAAGTCATCCACAATCCTAAGAAGATGGTCGTAAGAGGCCTTGGCATGGCGCCTTATCCCTTGCACATCAAATGCCTTGATGAGAGGGAAGAAATCAGACACATTAGGCTTCCCAACATACTTCATCACTCCCCACACCACGTCCCTGAACTCTTGGGAGTCCTCTGATCTGGGGTCGACCAAGTCCCTTGAAAAGACTGCGTTCGACACCAAATTAAGAGTGGTTGCGAAGGCTAATCTGCCGATATTAACCGTCTGATTAGCTGAAGAGTAGTCATGCACAATGTTGATTAAGCCTTTCATCCTTTCATTCCGGAGGCCTTGATAAGCGTCCAATCTCTGGTTGGTGAACATTTGTGTGGCACATATCTTTCTAAGGTTGCGCCATGTCGGCCCCGCCGACTGCCACACCATCGAGAGCTCGAACTGCGCTTCCCCGCGGACAGCATCAGGGACAGGGCGGCCGGAGAAGACGAGGTCGTGTTTTTGGAGGATCTCTCTGGCCATGTCTGCAGATGATACAACTATTGTTGTAACTAAGCCAAGTCGAATAGTCATCAGTGGACCATATTCCTTAGCAATAGAGGCCAGGGACTCATGAGGCCTGTCTCCTACTTGTAAGAGGCTGCCAAGGATGGGAAGGCCAACAGGCCCTGGCGGAAGCTTTCTAGAATTTGAGAGCCAATTGCTCAAAATACGATGGCCATTGACGCACATGAAGATGAATGACACAAGAGCCAACAGATCTAACAACTCCATGAGCTCTTTAGCTCGATACTCGCCCTGTGCTCTATATGGCTCTCTCTTCCTCTCTTAATATAGACTCTTCAAGCATTGTGAAGCTCATTTTATGAGTTGGAAACCCAATTTTTAGTGTAAAAAAATAATTCTAATATATAGTGTTTTAAGTAAGACTTAAATTGGAGTGATGTGCAATGGACACATTGCACGTACTGTTGACTTTGGATGAGTTGCTCGCTCTTTAATGGTATGGACGCCTGGAATGCTCTCATCAGAAGCAATCAGTCACAAACTGTCAGATATATTTCTCGCAAAATATCTTGTATTATTGCCATGGGTGAATTGGGTGATTGGATATGCCTATCCTGAAGTGCCTCTGCCTTCTTGACTACTATAGAGATGTGCAGTCCCCCATTATCTACCTTATTACCTTCTCAAGGAGCAACTCAAGGGCTGACTTTTTTTTTGTTCCGTAAGCAAAGTGTAAAGCGAATATGTTCCTCACATGGGGGTGGGATTTTTTTTTTTGCTTACTTCTGGTAAATGGTTGCTTTGTGTTGAATTCATTGTATCCCAGTTGTTCTTTTAGGAGGGTTTTGATTTAGTAATTCCTTTCAGCTTTCTCCAATGGCTAGGTTAGTCGTCAGGACCTACTTATTCAGGGTCATTTCCTTCATTTGGACACAACGCAATAACAAAATTGTCTGGAGTTCGACTCCACATACCTCAAGTTTTTACTCTGATTTAGGACTTATGTCCCAATGTTAGAAACATCACGTTGATTAATTAGAATTTGAAGATGATTATACAAAGAACAGTTTTAAATCACGTAGAAGACAAATTTTTTTAAGAAAATATTTACCTTCTTTGGTAAACCAAATTGTTGTGAGGTTCTTAAGTAAACATTTTTGTCAGGATAGTCGGAACCTTATGCGATCTATACTCAGTAAAAGTGAAAAATCCCTTTATTTTTTCCTTAAGGCTTTTGTGAAAGAATTAACTTGCTTTGATTTTGTGAAAAACACACAAAACTTATCACAAAATAGACACTCTTTGTATATTTATATATAAAATACATAAAAAAGTCACCCCAAATAAAAATGCATCAAAACCCTTAGAAAAAAAATATTTTTTACCATTAAAACATGAAAGGGTATGTGCAGCGATCGATCGCTTTAAGAAAAACAAGAAACTGTTCATTAATTGATCGATCAATCCACAAAACCGATTCATCACTGGTAAAACAAATCCTTCACAAAATCAGGCCCAGAGTTAATGGACATATCGGTCGCAATCGGTTCACACACCGATCGATAACTTTTGCACTTTTTATGATAAAAACTCAACACCCAGTCTACAAGGGCTCGGTCCCTTTGATCATATTTTTTCCTATTTTAAAATCTAAATGGCTCTCCCTTCAAACCTTATTAATAATTTGATTTGGCTCAAATTAAGTGGCTAAGTACTTAGAAGTGTCTCATAAGCTATTTATTATTTTCTTAGCTATGAGCTTCACCAATCAATAAATTAATGTACATTTGGGTCTCACCATTCAATAAAAATTACTAACTTTCCAAATGGAGTTAGTAATATGAGATGGAGGGAGTATATGTTCTTTTATTTTTTCTTTATGCTTTGAGCATTGACGTTAGGATTGCACTTATTGATGGAATATGAAATAAATATATTAATAATAAAATTTTTAAAAGCTCGAGCTTTTAGAAAACCATAGTTATCTAGTGTATCAGTCTACTATCTAGTTCCACTAGATGCGAGTGTGTGCACTATGCAAAGCATTGGAATATGAAGTAGATATATTAATATTATATTTTCTATGTAACGTCTGAGAATTTTCTAAATTCTCGAAGTCGTCCACGGGGAAATTTGGGTGTTGAACCCTTTGACACTCTCATAAGAATAACTTAATCATCAGTTGAAAGTGGTGGCTAAAGCAGATATGGATGGAAAATAGACGGAAAGAGCTTCGAAATGCCACCAAGAATGTGCGAATCGGAGTCCGGATGAGGGAGATACGACTGTTCAAAGTTGAACATAGTGTGTAAGACCCGTCTACCCGAATCGGACGCGTAAATTGGCCATTTAAGTCAAGTTACGGGCCCGATTATTTATGATGACGGAAATTAATAAAAAATATGCCAAGTTACCTAATTAGCCCAACTCTTAATGGGATTAGAAAACCCTAATCTCAATGGGTATAAAAAGGGTGAATTAGGGTTAATAGGGGAGAGCTTTGGACGGTGAAAAAGATGAAGGAATTTTCCGGCGAGACTCCGGCGAAGCGTTAGTGATGGTGGATCGACGATAACTCGGCCTTCGAGGTAGGATTTTGAATCGAGATTAGAAATATTTTATTATTAAAATATAAATCATTTTTGTTAATTTTGTGAATAGTGACTTCTGCAATCACTATTCACATAATTTCATTGAAATTGCTGTTTATTTTTTGACTGTCGGCCAGTCACCGGCCGACCACTGGTAGCTAGACCAACTGTGGGAGGGGTGTGCCGGTCTTGGCCATGGTGGCTTTGGATCCGGCGGCCTTGGTGGCGGCGGATTGGCTGCCGCCGGGTCATCACAGTTTAAAAAAAGAAAGAGGGGGGGGGGGGGATCTGTGCGGCGGTAAGGCACAACTCCGGCCGGAGCCGGGTCCTAGCTGGACGAAATCGCCGGAAGGTGGCGATCTAGTCAGGCTACGCTCATTGGCCGGTAGTGGCGGCTTGCCGTCGCGGCGCCTCCGACGGATTTAAAAAAAAAGAAAAAAGAAAAGAAAAGGGGAGGCCACCGGCCAACCACCGGACGAAGACAAGGCCGAGTCCATTCGCCGGGCGACGGCGATCCAACTAGCCTCGGCCTTGCCTGCCGGGATGCCTGGGGGAAGAGTGGTGCTGTGAAAGGCTGTTCGGCCTTTGGACGTTTGTGGGGAAGACGACCCTCGGGGTCAAGTAACCCGACCTGATCCGCTCTTGTTTTAAAAAAAAAAGAAGAACAATTCACATTCTTTGAACCGGGTCCGGTTCAAGGGGTTAATTGTGTCAAACAAATCCTAAAAAATTACTATTGGACTTAGAGAGGTTTTGTATTATTTTGACCGAGTTTCAGGGGGAAAATCCCAGAGATTATAAAATGACCCTTTTACCCCTTGTAGTAAAATTATTATGTATAATCACTTACCCGACTTAGGGGCTCCGGTTCAGGAGCCTATGAGTTGATCTAATATTTGGGAAAATTCTCAGTGAGATTTTGGGTAACCTAATTATAGGCTAAACCGTTTGGTGAGAAAAAATCCCAATGAGTAGGTAATTGACCATTTTACGCCTAGGGTTAATCGTAAACCTTTAGTCAAAATCTGGGTCGGTTCATGGGGTTCACGACCCCGTCACACGCCAAGAAAATTACACAGAGTCCATAAAGTCAAGTAGTATGCTTAAGTTCAATTTTGGACTCGTCAGATGTCATAAGGCTTTAAACCAAATGATAAAAACACCCCTTTAAGTGGACCTGCCCACATTCGTGTAAATAGAAGCGTGAGTCGGTCAGAGAGTGGAGCCTTGTGAGAGGTCAATGACTTAAATTAATAGAGAGGCAGTAAAATAACTAGAATGACCCAAGAGAGGGTATCATACCCTAGGTGGTAAAATTACCCTAATGCCCTTAGGGGCAATATATTCTGTTTCTGTCGAAACGGATGACCTAGTGAATCAAGAGTTAGAGTACCCTATAAATGATTTCAAAAGGAATGAGCTTGACCAATAAGTAACACGAAGACCTGGTCGGGTCGCAGTGTCATGAGAAATAAGGGGTAGAACCCTAATTCTTAGGTTTAAAGCAGCGTATTTTACGTGTCTGCAACCAAGTTCATCGATTGACTAGAGTGTCATATATGTAACTCACAGGATGCGCTAGAGTTGTTTATACTATCGGGCTTGAATTCTCCGAGCCCTAGCCCTGCAAATGAATACAATGGGCCTCCGTTTATTATTTATACATTTGTATGATTGCATGTTATTTATGATGATGCATGTTTTTGATATTGATGCATTGATTCATATCAGTAACTTAAGATTAATGAAGATTAATCAAGAGACATGGGTTGCTATTGGTTTGGAGGGAGAACATCTAATTAAGATAAAGATTAAAATACCCTCAATAGGGTTTGGGACCGGTTCATGGATTGAACGGGGCCTTTACATAGAATTTTACCTTGGTTAATGAACTGAGGATGGTTATGAGATGTTCTTTGAGTCATAGCTCAGTGGATGAGCTATTTATTAGGTCGATTTACAAGGTGAAAAAGACCCAAATGGTTGAGTGGATACTTAACTGGATGAAAATAATCTAGTCTAAGTTCAGATGTTTGGCAGAGTCAATGGTCATAAGGACCTAAGGCTTCTATGGATACATTAGTAATGTCTTATAAGATATTTTCTCCCAGAATTGGGATGCTGGAGATTGCGATATGCTTCTTCATTGCCATGATAGTTTGGGTATTGACCATAGGGTCTTTACCGCGGGTTTCCCACAGGTCTTCCCAGGACTATTTAGTACGTACGAAAAACGAAGTTACATGAGCATCATGGAAGACTTGTATTTCTTGTCAATCTATGTCCATGAGCACAATTAGGATCCTCTTCTCTAGATTCGTGGCAGGCTATTGAGAGCCCTGTGGATTTGGGTCAAGCTACTGTTAAGCAGTCTACTCCAAGGTTGGAATACTTTGTTTGAGGATTTCTCGAGGGGCGAGTCATCTCTGAGTTATAGATTTGATAGTATTAATTATTGAACAAGAGTTGTGAGATAATTAATAACATTATTTGTTGTTGTTTGTTAATTAAACAAGTGAAACGATTAAATGACTTACTAAAATGTAGGTTGAAAATATTTAAGCATTGCATGTGTGATGTTATGCTTTTTAGTATAAAGTAGTTTCTAGGCAGAACTACGTTTAGATCCGATCTTGTTGGAAACGTTGGAGATATTGTCTGATGAGTACGTAGGCAACTAACATCGGGTGATGTTGGCCCGATCCGAAAAATATTAATTAAATATTTTGTCCTTTGGAAGCTCTTCTCCTGAAGGCGGAGATGCTCCATTGTGATTGTGGTTGTTGTTTGGTTTGCTTTGTTGCAGATTCTTTAGATAATGACAAGTGAGATCAAGACAGGTGAGCACAAGAAGGAGTCTCTGTGTTTCTGTAACTCCGGTATGTAAGTGTACCTTTAGCGTGAGAGTCAATTTGTTATTTATTTTCAGACGGGTGATGGACTTGTACTTAAATGGATGAGCTGGTCTTTATGAATTTTTAGATGTTAAATAATATCATATGATTTGATATCCGTATTTGTGAACCCCAGTTATCATTACCTGAATATTTAATTGAATTATTTGTTTTGTGTTTAAAGAAAAAAAAATTGCTACTTACCATTCATGCTATTTAAAAATACTTTTAAAAATCCCGATCGTGACATTCTAACTATTAGAGTTTTGAGAAACTATGATTATCTAACTTATTTTTTCCTTTGATGGGAGGAAATTGGGGCCAATGGCCCACACTTTTAAGTAACCTCAAATTTTCTTTATGGAACATGTTTATATGTACCTCAAAAATCACAGCCTCTGTCCGCGGTGCAGATTGTAATAAGCTTTGCTAGTGGATTTGAATTCGCCCCTTTCAGTCTTCTCTGAACTCCAAAGCCCCCTTCAATGCCCCATCCGAGACCTTAATGTACAAGTACACGAAAATTCTTCCATAAAAGACAGAGCAAAAACAGTAAGAGAAAGCGAGTTCCTCTTTGACCCTTCTTTACAAATCTTCAAAAAATGGACAGGAGCGTCATAAAACCGACGACATAAGGCTTGTACGACGGCAATTGGAACATTCAAGTTTGTAGAACTAATAAGATTGTATAATTCCAATGCATGCAGGGCAGGTAGAACACGTAACAAACTTGAAGAGAAGAATTTCGGAAATACCATGATAAGCAGCTTGATATGTCCACGATTCAAGTCTGAGCCTTCTTCTTCAGCGTTGTCAAGGAGCACATCTAGGAAATCATTCCACCTAGGGGAGCCATTGGACCTCTACTTGAGACGTTCATCAATCAAGTCATCCACAATCCTAAGAAGATGGTCGTAATTGGCCTTGGCATGGCGCCTTATCCCTTGCACATCAAATGCCTTGATGAGAGGGAAGAAATCAGACACATTAGGCTTCCCAACATACTTCATCACTCCCCACACCACGTCCCTGAACTCTTGGGAGTCCTCTGATCTGGGGTCGACCAAGTCCCTTGAAAAGACTGCGTTCGACACCAAATTAAGAGTGGTTGCGAAGGCTAATCTGCCGATATTAACCGCCTGATTAGCTGAAGAGTAGTCATGCACAGTGTTGATTATGCCTTTCATCCTTTCATTCCGGAGGCCTTGATAAGCGTCCAATCTCTGGTTGGTGAACATTTGTGTGGCACATATCTTTCTAAGGTTGCGCCATGTCGGCCCCGCCGACTGCCACACCATCGAGAGCTCGAACTGCGCTTCCCCGCGGACAGCATCAGGGACAGGGCGGCCGGAGAAGACGAGGTCGTGTTTTTGGAGGATCTCTCTGGCCATGTCTGCAGATGATACAACTATTGTTGTAACTAAGCCAAGTCGAATAGTCATCAGTGGACCATATTCCTTAGCAATAGAGGCCAAGGACTCATGAGGCCTGTCTCCTACTTGTAAGAGGCTGCCAAAGATGGGAAGGCCAACAGGCCCTGGCGGAAGCTTTCTAGAATTTGAGAGCCAATTGCTCAAAATACGATGGCCATTGACGCACATGAAGATGAATGACACAAGAGCCAACAGATCTAACAACTCCATGAGCTCTTTAGCTCGATACTCGCCCTGTGCTCTATATGGCTCTCTCTTCCTCTCTTAATATAGACTCTTCAAGCATTGTGAAGCTCATTTTATGAGTTGGAAACCCAATTTTTAGTGTAAAAAAATAATTCTAATATATAGTGTTTTAAGTAAGACTTAAATTGGAGTGATGTGCAATGGACACATTGCACGTACTGTTGACTTTGGATGAGTTGCTCGCTCTTTAATGGTATGGACGCCTGGAATGCTGTCATCAGAAGCAATCAGTCACAAACTGTCATCTAGATACCATGGGTGAATTGGGTGATTGCATATGCCTATACTGAAGTGCCTCTGCCTTCTTGACCATCACAGAGATGTGCAGTCCCTCATTATCTACCTTATTACCTTCTCAAGGAACAAGTCAAGGGCTGACTTTTTTTTGTTTTGTTCCGTAAGCAAAGTGTAAAGCGAATTTGTTCCTCACATGTGGGTGGGATTTTTTTTGCTTACTTCTGGTAAATGGTTGCTTTGTATTGAATTCATTGTATCCCAGTTGTTCTTTTAGGAGGGTTTTGATTTAGTAATTTCTTTCAGCTTTCTCCAATGGCTAGGTTAGTCGTCAGGACGTTCTTATTCAGGGTCATTTCCTTCATTTGAAGTACAGAACGCAATAACAAAATTGTCAATGGAGTTCGACTCCACATACCTCAAGTTTTTACTCTGATGTAGGACTTATGTCCCAGTGTTAGAAACATAGCATGTTGAATAATTTGAATTTGAAGACGATTATACAAAGAACAGTTTTAAATCACGTAAAGGACAAGTTTCTTTAAGAAAATATTTACCTTCTTTAATAAATCAAATTGTTGTAAGGTTTTTAAGTAAACTTTTTTTTTTAGGATAGTCATAGTCTTATGAGATCTGTACTCAATAAATGTGAAGCCTTGAGGGTCTATTTAGATTAGTGTGAGGCTTTTGTGAAAGAATTGACTAGCTTTGATTTTGTTAAAAACACACAAAACTCATCATAAAATAGACACTCTTTGTATATTTATATATAAAATACATAGAAAAGTCATCCCAAATAAAAAGGCATCAAAACGCTTTGGAAAGAAATATTTTTTACCATTCAAACATGAAAGAGTATATGCAACGATCTATCACTTTAGGAAAAATAAGTAAAAGTTCACTAATTGATCGATCGATCCACAAAACTAATCCATCGCTTGTAAAACAAATCCTTCACAAATTCAGGCCGAGAGTTAATGAACATATCGGTCATGATCGGTTCACACACCGATCGATAACTTTTGTGCCTTTTATGATAAAAACTCAACACTCAATCTACAAGGGCTTGGCCCCTTCGCTCATATTTTTTCCTATTTTAAAATTTAAATGGTACTCTCTCCCTTCAAACCATATTAATAATTCGATTTGGCTCAAATTAAGTGGCTAAGTACTTAAAAGTGTCTCATAAGCTAGTTTTTATTTTCTCGGCTACGAGCTTCACCAATCAATAAATTAATGTACCTATGGGTCTCACCATTCAATAAAAAATACTAACTTTTCAAATGGAGTTAGTAATATGACATGGAAGGAGTATATGTTCTTTTGTTTTTTCTTCATGCTTTGAGCTGGCGTTGGGATTGCACTTATTGTTGGAATATATATGAAGTAAATATATTGATAATAAATTTTTTAATAGCTCAAGATTTTAGGAAACTATGGTTATCTAGTGTATCAGAGTCTAGTATCTAGTTCCACTAGATGGAGTGTGTGCACTCTATGCAAAGCACGTATGCAAAGCATTGGAATATGAAGTAAATATTTTAATATTATATTTTATAACTATTAGAGCTTTTTGGAAACTATGAGTATCTAACTCTTATTATTTCCTTTGATTGGATGAAATTGGGGCCAACGGCCCACACTTATAAATAACCTCAAATTTCTTTATGGAACATGTTTATATGTACCTCAAAAATCTCTTTAATACCCTAATAACCCCATAAACTTATGGATGAATTTTTTAATGAAGCGGGGCACTGAGAAATTTAATTATTATTGGAGTGCATGTAAAGGTGTTCTTTCTTTATACCACATTTGGTTTAAAAATTTAAAGCTTCCAATAAAGGCGGCGTCCTTTGATAGATACATTTAACTAGTTCCAGTCTTCCTTCAAATCCTCGTTGATGTGGTGATCTCCGGCGGCGTACAAAAGTATATTACAGTTGAGAGTTGAGACATACCTGGAAAAGTATATAATCAGGTCGCTTTTGGATCGACTCTAGGCTATCAGTATACTGGCAAATGGAGTTATCTGGAGATAGAGGTGGTGAATGATGAGGGCAGAAGCACGTGTGATATATTGAACTTACAAATTCGATGCGAGAAAAGTCATTTATAGTGCATGATGCAAGCAGGTGTCTCTATTCTATGTAGATGACAAGATTGAAAGTTGAAGATACACTGAATATATTTATGAACATCATTCTTTCGTAAAAAATCTATACCAAACATAAGAATCCAGTTATATTATCGTTTAACTTTCAAGCGTCACAATCTTTTGGTGTAAACTAGCATAGAATGATCAGCGAAGTTTGACTAATCATTATTTTTTGGGTTTCAGAAGGTGGCTTGCTGTTTTATATATATGTCTTCATCACGTGGAGGAAGACAATCACATGAAAGTGTCCAAGTGAATGGCCAAGACTGCCATTTTGAGTCTGCATTAAAAATGCTTTTATAGTAAGACATTTCATGGAGAAGGGGAGGATTGTAGAATTATACCTTCTAGCTAGTCAATTCCGACTCAAGCTGAACATAGAGCCCTTCAACTTTTCAACACTTTCGCGTGCTCAATCACTATTGGAATTCACCTTGGATGAACTAGCAGCAATAACAAATTTCTATAGAGGCTTGTTCCACTTAGGTTTACCAAATTAGGTGTCGATCCTTCTCCCAAAAAGCCTTTCTACTTGTTTACACTTCTAGCTAGATTAACAAATTTAGGAACTGAAACAATTTGTTGATTTTCTTTTGCAAAGTGAATTTTTGCTCTTGTTGCTAACTGAATTGCTTCTGATAGGGTACACACTGGGTGAGTGCTTACCATGTCTTGGATGTAGTAATGAAGTCCTAAGATAAATCTTGTAAGTAGATGAGCTTCAGGTTCTGCAAAGTCAATTCGAGTTGACAATCTATGAAATTCTTCCATGTATTCAGCAATTGTACGAGAGCCTCGCCTACACTCCTAATATTTTCTGAACAAAAATTGTTCCCAATCCACAAGTAAAAACCTATTTCTGAGCATCTGCTTCATGCGACTCCATGTTCGAATTTGATGTTTGCCTTGCCTCATTCTAATAGCCTGGATCTAATCCCACCAAGCTGAGCCCTACTCTTGAGCTTGCAAGTAACCTCCCTTTCATATCCTTCGGCACCTCAAGACACTCGAAATATTTTTCACCCAAATTTGCCAGTGAAGCGTGTGGTTGGTGAACTTTTACTAGCCGTCTATCTCCAGGATCATGCAGAGACTAGCGGACGTGATGTCATGTGACCTAGCTGTTAACTTGCGCTAACTGGTACGTGTGTCATGGATTATGATATATCGATGGTACCTTGAAAGTTCGCCAGTAAACCTTGCTCGTGAAGCTTCACCAGCAAATTTAAATCTTCTAAGATCCATAACACTAGGCCATAGCATATAGTACATCTCTTAATTTTCCTATTATTAGAGCAAGTTAGCCCACGAGTCTGTAGTGGATCATTTCATAAGGTAACAAGATTCAGCCAGACGCTTAATTGGAATAGCAACGAGAGGGGCTGCCTTTTGGAGTGTCACCCCAAACTTGTCAGTCATGTCCATCTCCTCAGGCTTGCACCCTCCAGGAAGCTCCCAATCAAACGAATGAATAAGAGAAGCCACCATGAGATGAACCATCCTCACGGCCTTAATAATTTCTATTTATAACTTAGTTTTTGCCCCGTGATGAGTTGCTCGCTCTTTAATGGTATGGACGCCTGGAATGCGCTTATCAGTAGCAATCAGTCACAAACTGTCAGACATATTTCTCACAAAATATCCGGTATTATTGCCATGGGTGAATTGGGTGATTGCATATGCCTATCCTGATGTGTCTCTGCCTTCTTGACCACTATAGATGGGGGGAATAAAACTACAAGCCCTCGTAAAACAAAGTATATATTTATTGTATTCTGGTTATGGCCGAGGAGAGTATAAATATATTATTCTTTAATTCTGGGTGAACAAAGTATAATTTTATTATTCTTTGCTTGTACTGCGGAATAATGGATCAAGAAATGCCAACAAGAAAGCAAAATAAGAACAGATGGAATTACGTGGTTCGGCCTTGTTGCCTATAACTATGGGATCACACAATTCTACTAGATAGAGAATCAAAGTACAAGAGAATTAAATAGATCTTTCAGCAACACTCCTCATGTAAGATACAAGAATAAAACTCCAACTTCTTCCTCCCATAAATTCTTGTTGTCAACCTCTCGGTTCCGGGTTAATAGTGGCTCTAAAATCTCTTCTATGGAATTCTTCTCAAGTTGCTGGACTCTTCTCCACACAAATCCCGTCAGCCTTAATAATTTCTATTTATAACTTAGCTCTTATAAATAGAAAGACTAAACTGCCCTTCACTTAATGAGTCTCGTAATTGGGTTTCACAGTTAACAATCTCCCACTTGAAACCTAATTATTCAAAATCTTCAGCAAAAATTCTCCTACTCAAACTTATCCCTATCTAATCAATTATCAAATATAGAAAATACATCAAATTTATTCTTAGTGAAGTAAACCCATAACTTGTGAAAAATATCATCAATAAAAGTAATGAAGTAAGACACACCTCCAAGGGATGAAACATGTGTTGGTCCCCAAACATCAGTGTGTACAAGCTCAAGACGTTCTGACCTGCATTCTAGGGTAGCCCGTGAGAAGGAAACTTTGTGTTGCTTGCCCATGACGCAATGCTCACAAAATTCCAAATCTGCACACCTCAAACTGGGTAACTTCCCTTTAACCTATAACACCTTTATCCCTTTCTCTGACATATGCCCAAGGCGGCAATGTCATAAGTTGACATCAACTACATTAGAGGTCACTCCAATAGATTGCTTAGAACAACTAGATGTCATGTATAGTGTTCTAATTTGCTTCCCCTTAGCCACAACCATGATACATTTACTCATCTTCCAACTATCACTCATATGAGTAGTAATACCACATGCAGCCAATTGATCAACAGAAATAATGTTCTTTGTCAAACGAGACACAAGACGAACATATTTTAATACAAGCACAACACTATCATCAATCAATAAACGTATATCACTCTTGCCTATGATTTCACAGGCTTGGTCATTACCCAAATAGACATGACCCAAGTTACTAGTCACAAAATTATGCATCAAGTCTTCTCTAGAAGTAGCATGAAATGAGGCACCACTATAAAAAATCCAAGCATCACATATACTTTCCATAGACAATAACATGCAATCAGCTTCAACAACATTAACATTGTTTTTAACATGATTTTGTGCTCCATCATGAGGGGGGTTTGGGCAATCTTTCTTCAAGTGACCTTTCTTCCTACACTATCAACAAGCCCCATCACCCTTACGGTGCTTAGACTTAAACCGCCCCCTCCTAGACTTCCCTCTTCATCCAGGTTTGCCCCTATGAGGTCGCCGCCCCTTTTCCTCCATAGTTAGGGATGAACTGGATGAAGAAGAGCCACCCTTACGGCATGTTTCTTCAGCCAATATCATTCCACACACATCATTCAACTTAAATTTATTTGTATTATGGAAATTATGAACAACAACTTTAAATGATTCTCAATCAGATGACAAAGACATAAGCAAAACAATAGACTGTATATCTTTAGTAAAATTAACATCTATTGCCTCAAGTTGAATAACCAAAGCATGGAACAAATTCAAGTGATTGGCCACAGTCTCATCATCAGACATTTTTAAATCAAAGAAATTGATCACAAGATATACCTTGTTTGTAGAAGGACTCACATACAACTGCTCAAACAAATCAAAGTATTCCTTCGTGGTCTTGACCTTCGTGATGTTCGAAGCCACCAATGAAGAAATAGATAACCTGACCGTTCCTAGAGCCTTGCAATCAAGTAACTCCCACCTTGCAATCTCTTCCACTTTGTCTTCACCAACAGGCTTAGTTGTAAACAACGGTTGATAAAGATCCTTTTGGTATAAGTAATCTTCAATTTGCATGCGCCAAAATCTGTATTTTTGGCCATTGAACTTCTCTATCTTAAACTTGCTATCGTCGACCATCTCCTCCTGAAGCTCTGATACCAATTGTGGGGAATAAAACTACAGGCCCTTGCCAAATGGAGTATATATTTACTGTACTCCGGTTATGGCTAAACAGAGTATAAATATATTGTTCTCCGATTCTGGGCAAACAGAGTATAATTTTACTGTTCTATGCCTGTACTGCAGAATAATGGATCTAGAAACACCAACAAGAAAGCAAAACAAGAACATAGAGAATTACGTGGTTCGGCCTTGTCACCTATATCCACGGGATCATACAATTCTACTAGATAGAGAATCAAAGTACAAGAGAATTACAAAGATCTCTTAGCAACACTCCTCATGCAAGATACAAGAAGAAAACAACTTCTTCCTCCTAGAAATTCTTGTTGTCAACGTCTCGGTTCTGGGTTAATGGTGGCTTTGAAATCTCTTCTCTGGAATTCTTCTCAAGTTGCTGGACTCTTCTCCTCACAAATCCCGTCGGCCTTAATGATTTCTATTTATAACTTAGGTCTTATAAATAGAAAGACTAAACTGCCCTTCACTTAATGAGTCCTATAATTGGGTTTCACGGTTAATAATAGAGATGTGCAGTCCTTCATTATCTACCTTATTACCTTCTCAAGGAACAACTCAAGAGCTGACTTTTTTTGTTTGTTTTGTAAGCAAAGTGTAAATTAAGCGAATATGTTCCTTACATGGGGGTGGGAATTTTTTTTGCATACTTCTGGTAAATGGTTGCTTTGTATTGAATTCATTGTATCCCAGTTGTTCTTTTAGGAGGGTTTTGATTTAGTAATTTCTTTCTGCTTTCTCCAATGGCTAGGTTGTCGTCAGGACCTTCTACGACAACCTTCTTATTCAGGATCATTTCCTTCATTTGGATAGAACGCAATAACAAAATTGTCAATGGGGTTCAACTCCACATACCTCAAGTTCTTACTCTGATTTAGGACTTATGTCCTAATGTTAAAAACATCACGTTGAATAATTTGAATTTTAAGACGATTATACAAAGAACAATTTTAAATCATGTAGAGGACAATTTTCTTTAACAAAATATTTATCTTCTTTGGTAAACTAAATTGTTGTGAGGTTCTTAAACAAACTTTTCTTTCAGTATAGTCAGAGCCTTATGAGATCTGTACTCCGTAAAAGTGAAGAATCCCCTTGTTTTTTCCTTGAGACATTTGTGAAAGAATTGGCTAGCTTTGATTTTGTGAAAAACACACAAAACTCATCACAAAATAGACACTCTTTGTATATTTATGTATAAAATACGTATAAAAGTCATCCCAAATAAAATGACATCAAAACTATTTGGAAAGATATTTTTTTTACAATTAAAATATGAAAGGGTATGTGCAATGATCGATTGCTTTAGGAAAAATAAGAAATAGTTCATTGATTGATTGATCGATCCACAAAACCGATCCATAAAACCGATCCATCATTGGTAAAACAAATCCTTCACAAAATCAGGCTGAGAGTTAATGAACATATCGGTCGCGATCAATTCACACACATATCAATAACTTTTATGCTTTTTTATAATAAAAACTCAACACCCAGTCTACAAGGGCTTGGTCCCTTCGCTCATATTTTTTCCTATTTGAAAATCTAAATGGTACTCACCCTTCAGACCATATTAATAATTCGATTTGGCTCAAATTAAGTGACTAAGTACTTAGAAGGTTCTCATAAGCTATTTTTTATTTTCTTAGCTATGAGGTTCACCAATCAATAAATTAATGTACCTATGGATCTCACCATTCAATAAAAATTAGAGATAGTAATATGAGATAGAGGGAGTATATGTTCTTTTGTTTTTTCTTTATGGTTTGAGCATTGGCTTTGGAGTTGCACTTATTGTTGGAATATGAAGTAAATATATTGATAATAAATTTTTTAACAGCTCGAGCTTTTAGGAAACCATGGTTATCTAGTGTATCAGAGTCTAGTATCTAGTTCCACTAGATGCGAGTTTCTGCACTATATGCAAAGCACATATGCAAAGCATTGGAATGAAGTATATTTTAATATTATATTTTCTAACAAGTAGAGCTTTTGAGAAACTATGATTACCTAACTCTTATTATTTCCTTTGATTGGATAAAATTGGGGCCAATGGCCCACACTTATAAGTAACCTCAAATTTTCTCTATAGAAAATGCACTACAACAAAATGCACTATTTGCAACACATTTATTAGCGACGCAAATACAAGCGTTGCTAAAAACCACTACTTGCGACACATACAAAATCGTCGAAAAAAAATGAACTATTAATGATGTATAATAAAATTCGTCGCTAATAGTCATCTAGTAGCAATGTTTAATAGAAAGCGTCGCTAATACTAACAATATTAGCAACGCTTTCAAATAAACGTCGCTAATTAGTTACGATATTAGCAACATTTGTACAAGCGTTGCTGAAAGATACTTATTTTAAAAGAAAAAATAAAAAAAATATAAATATTAGCAACACTTTGTCTTAAGCATCGCTAATAGTATATAACTATTTGTGATGCTTACTAAAAGTGTCACTAATAATAATGAATTTAAAAAAATAAAAATTTAGAACTATTAGCGACACTTCTAAACAAGTGTCGCAAATAGCATTAAGAATAACGATTTACAAACATCACTAATAGATTTATTAATTAATTTTATTTAATAAATAATTATTTAATAAATAAATTTAAAATAAATTCAAAATAAATTCTTAAATATAATATATTTTAATTCAGTAATTACTATTTGTATATATAATAAATAAATATTAAATTTTCACTATAGTAGATTAAATATTTTATTAAATATTTATTATTTGTATCAATAATAGATTAAACTTTCACTATTTATATATAATATATTCTATTTCTTAAATTTTCTTATTAATTTTAAAATATAATTTATAATAAAAGAGTGTGAAGAGAGCAAGAGAGAGGACAGAGAGAAGAGAGAGAATAATTAGGAGAGAGAGAGAGGGATAGGTAAGGAGAGAGAGAAGGAGAGGAAAGACAGAGAGAGAATAAGGAGAGAGAGAGAGAAAAAAAAGAGGGGGTGAGAGAGAAAGAAAGGGGGTGAGGAAATAGAGAGAGGAGAGAGAGGAGAGAGAGAGAGAGAGAGAGAGAGAGAGAGAGGGATAGATAATGAGAGAGAGGAGAGACAGAGAGAGAAGGGAGAGAGTGATCGGGAAAGAGAGAGAGGAGAGACAGAGAGAGAAGGGAGAGAGTGATCGGGAGAGAGAGAGGGATGGATAATGAGAGAGAGGAGAGACAGAGAGAGAAAAGAGGGGGTGAGGAGAGAGAAAGAAAGGAGGCGAGGAGAGAGAGGAGAGGAGAGACAGAGAGAGAGACGAGAAAGCATAAGGAGGGAGAGAGAGAGAGAGAGAGAGAGAGAGAGAGAGAGAGAGAGAGAGAGAGAGAGAGAGAGAGAGAATAAGGAGAGCGAGAGAGAAGAGAGGGGGTGAGGAGAGAGAAAGAGGGGAGAGAGGGTAGAGAGAAGAAGTGAGGAGAGAGAAGAGATAGAGAAAGCGGGGAGAGAGGGTAAAGAGATAAAGGGTGAGGAGAGAGAAGAGAGAGAGTAGAGAGAGGGTGATGAGAGAGAGAAGCGAGGGGGTGAGGAGTGAGAGAGAAGAGAGGGGGTGAGAGAGAGAGAGAGAGGAGAGAGGGTGAAGAGAGAGAGAGAGAAGAGAGGGGGTGAGTAGAGAGAGAATAAAATTTTAATTATAAATTATTATTAAAAATTTTAAAAAACAAAAAAAATGTATATTAGCTACGCATTACCGTATGCAACACATATCCGTATGCGTCGCCACTACCTAAGGATAGTAGCAATGCATACCGATATGTGTCGCTATTACAAATTTTTATTTTAACAAAATTTTAAATAAAAGAAGGAAAAAGGGGGAGAGAGAGAGGAGAGAGAAAAGATGAGAGAGAGAGGGAGGAGAGAGAGAAGAGAGTGGGTGAGGAGTGAATAGAGAAAGAGGGGAAAGAGGATAGAGAGAAGATAGTGGGTGAGGAGAGAGAGATAAGAGAGAGAAAGAGGGGAGAGAGGGTGAGGCGAGAGAGAAGAGAGGGGGTGAGAGAGAGAGAGAGCTAGGGAGAGATAAGAGACTGAGGGGAGAGAGAGGGAGGAGAGAGAGCGGAGAGAGAGGAGAGAGAGAGGGAGGAGGGAGAGAGAGAGAGAGAGAGGGGGGAGAGAGATTTTTTTATATTTAAAAAAAATAGTATTAGCAACGTATATAGATATACGTAGCTAATAACATTTTTTTATTTTAAAAATAATTAAAATTAAAATAGATAGAGAGATAGGAGAGAGAGAGAAGTGAGATAAGAGAGAGAGAGAGAGAGGAAGGAGAGAGAGAGGGAAAGTAGTAGTATTTGCGATGTTTATGGATAAGCGTCACAAATAACACAGTTTTTGCGATGCTTATTGATAAGCGTCGCAAAAGATAATAATTAGCAACATGTAATAAATGTCACAAATATTATTTGCATTGTTTTGTTAAAATAATCGCTAAAAGTAGTATTTTTGCTATGCTTAGATTAAGCGTCACGAAAGAGTTTCATTTGTGACGCTTTCTAAGCGTTGTAAAATTAAAACGCACACGCGCAATTGGTGTGCGCACGTTGTGGTAGAGAGTGGAGCCGGAACCCAGTCCCCCTCCCCCTCCCGCTCCCGCGCCGGGGGGGGGGGGGGGAGGGGAGGGGGGAGGAGGGGGCCCTTCTAAGGCCGAATTCTGGCGGGGAGCTAGAATCCGGCCCCCTCCTCCCTCCCGCTCTCCCCCCTCTTTCCCCGGCTCCCCCCTCCTTCCCTGGAATCCGACCCCGGGAGAGACGACACCTCTCCCCCCTTTGGATTCTGGCAGAGAGCTGGAATCCGGCCCCCACCCCTCCTCCTTCCCGCTCCGCCCTCTCTGTCCCAGGAGAGAGGGCACCGGATTCCGGCTCCCCATCTGGAACCCGGAGCTCCCCCTCCCCCCTGGAACCCGGCGCTCCCCCCGGCCCCGGGGGGGAGAGATAGGACTATCCGGATTCCGGCGGGGAGCCAGAATCCGGCCCCTCTCCCCTCCTAGGGCCCGCCACCGGGCTAGTTTTTTTTTAAATATTTTAAGGCTTTAGCTACTCTTTTAAACGCGTCGCTAAAACCTTTTTTTTATTATTTTACTTATTAGCGATGCTCTTGCTAATACATGAAATTTCATTTTTTAAAAAATATTTTTTTAATATTAGCAATGCTTAAAAAATGCGCTAATAACGAATTATTAGAGATGCATGTAATTATGCGTCGCTAATAAGCTATTTTTTATTTTTTTAAAAATGATTTTCTGCTTTAGCGACGTATATAATAACATCGCTAATAACTAATTATTAGCGACGTAATTTTTTTTAAAAACGACACATAAATGTACGTCGCTAATAGGTACTATTAGCAACACTTTTCATTATGTGTCGCTAATAGGCAATAGCGACAACACTTTTTGCGACGCTTATAGCAACATTGTTTATTCGTCATTAATAGTCATTAGCGACGCTTAGGGGACTATTAGCGACGCATAAATATGTTGCTAAATGTCCTTTTTGTTGTAGTGTTTGAATGAGTAAAAGGTAATTATTTGGTACCTACAACATGCTCTTTAGGATGAAGTAGGTATTAAGGACACTAGTAACAAGTTAAAAGAGCTTGCAAATCCCTAGTAACATCTTCAATACATAGATAAAAGACCTAACAGAGGTATTGGGTAAGAAGCACACCCTAATTTTTTAAATCATAATATTTTTCTTTATGATTTATACAAATTATGTAATTTGAAACCTGCCACATGTTACATTTTATGTTTATTAGTATAGTTTTTCTTACAAGTATTCTAAAATACTCACCACACAACCTCACAGGACCAGTAAGACCTAGTTGGGAAGTTAGTACGAAATTTTCTATGTGCACTCCGGAAGTGTGTAAAGATCTATTACAAGTAGGGCTGCACCAAAAAACTGGAACCGAACCGAATCAGGTAAAACCGAACCGAAATTTAACAGTTCGGTTTGGTTCGATTTAAAGAAAAAAATCAAGTAAATTTTGGTTCAGTTCGGTTTTAGAAAAAAAAATCGAAATCGGAACCGAACCAAACCAAACCAAAATAAAATATCAACCCATATATAAAAACACACTTTCACCCTTTCCAACCCTAATCTCACTTTGCCCAAATATCTCCCATTCTCAGCAGGCAATGGCGCCGCAGTGGCTCTCTCTCTCGTCTCCGGCCGCTCCCCCGTCTCTGACCGCTGTGAAGAAGAAATGGCTCTCCTCCGACCCAAAAATTGTCTCTGTCAGTAACATTGGACCCTCATGTCTCGCCAGGTCACTCGGGGCAGTGGCCGGCAGGGTGGAGGTCACAAGTGGCCTAGCATTTCTCACGTAGCCGTGGGCGGGAGAGGCAGGGGTGTGGCGAGATATGTAGCTTCGGCATCTTCGTCTTCTTCTCCTACTGCTCCCCCACTGTCGAAAGCACTTGCGCAGGAGGTCGAGCAAAAGCTCACGCTGCAAACCCCACTATAAAAAGCCTTCGCGCCGGCCGGGATTTGGCTTTTCTGGCTAGGCGTGCCCTGTCCTTGCAAACCATTTTCAGGTTAAATCTTTTTTCGTCTTCTTCCTTTTTAGTCTTTTTTCCCTCTTCTGTTTTCTCGTCCATTTGAAGAGGACACCTTCCTCCCTTCTTCCACTTTACTTGTGTTGTTTTTGCTCTGATTTATGCAAGGCTGGACTTAAGCTTTGTACCTGTTTATATCGATATGAAAATGTTTTGTTTTCATTTTTTTTCTCTACTGGCGGCTCGATTAGTAGTAATGTGTCCCCATTCTGCTTGCTAGTAACTATGGATGATGAAATGCGTAGTAGGTTTTTCTTTTTATGCGTTGTTGGTGATAGTAAAATCATATTTGGTGCCAAATCTTGGAACCTTTACATTTTTTTTTTCCTTATGACTAGCATGAGCGAGAGGTAGCAGTTTGCTTTGCTTTTTGCAGAAGTACATTGATAAGGGATCAGAATTGCAAATTAAATCCAGTAATGCTATTAGTTTAACATTCTTTTTGTTTTTCCATGTCCAATTCCTCAATAAATTGAGGACAGAGCTGCTAAGAAAGAAAGAGGCACAAACTGAAGCATATATTTTATGTATAAATATGTATGATAAATGTGATAGGTTGTAACCTTGGATCAATTTTTTTGTAATGTTTTGATTAATTAAAGTAATTTAATTAAAATGTTCGGTTTTTATTCGGTTTCGGTTCAGGTTCGGTTCTTATGTCAGTGCAGTTCGGTTTCTAAAATTTGGTTCGGTTTAGTTCTTGCATCTCGGTTCTAAAATTTAGTTCGAACTGCCTAAAACTGAACCGGAATGCAGCCCTAGTTACAAGACTCGTTGGTCTTAAGTTTATATATTTTTCTGTATGACTTATAAAATCGTTTATTTTCTTCTTATGTATTTGCAGATAGACAATGTATTTCCTAAAAAAATTAAATTTATATATTATGGTTATGGTCAATTCTTTCTTCGTGACCGGTCAGTTTTGGTATAAAAAATTAGTGTAATTCCGGGTCATGACAATCGTGAACTTGCAACTATGAAGGCTGAATTATTGTAGTTACTTCATTTGTTTCGCTCCACCAAACTCAAGCCCCCGCAACCTTCTACCATTTTTTCGTGACAACATTAGTTCTACCTATATGACCTCAAATCTAGTTTTTCATGAACAGACAAAGTAAGTATAGATCGACAAATTTCATGAGACACCAGGATCTGACGGCAAGCTAGCTATAGTTTTTAGTCAGCACATGCCAGTTAGTTTATTTCTTTACTAAGGCTTTGTCTCAACCTCGGTTCCAATTGCTTTGGTCAAAGCTTCGTATTGAGAGTCCCCACTTCAATTTGCGCGAGGGTATTAGACTATTAGATGATACATGAGGACTAAACACGCCCATGACCAACTAGCGCGCGCCAATTACACTCAGTTCCGCTTGTATGACCCATTCCGTCTTATACAATCCTTGCAACAAATTCTTGTATAGCAAAGGAGGGAAAATCTCGCCGGTATGCAACTGATTTTGTAGCCTCTCATGTAAAATTTATTTATATACTCCTATCTTAAAGTAATAGCTTTATTTAGCAACAATGTTTGTTCCATATTAATAGCTTTATTTTATTAAATTTAAATTATTAGGTGCTTAAAAAAAGTATTACAAGTCTATTTTTCATTCTCTTAAATGTGGATTTTACTATTTAATAATACTACTATTTTTCCATATGTAACTATTAATATAAGACAGAGAGATATACCAAACCCTTCTTCCTTTCCATCAAATTTTGGCCAATGTCGACTCTAAGAAGTGCATGGACCAAAAAACTTGCATAATTGAAAAAAATGATATTAAAAGTTACACGCAGCATAAGAGTGGAGCTTCTTGTTACTTTCTACTAAGAATGTGTCTATATGCACCCTAATAATCTCATTAATACCTTGCATTACTCATACATTTATTAGGGGGGTTTATAGGTACTGAAGAGATTATTGGGGTGTATATAAATACATCCCTTTACTAAAGTATATTTGAAATTTATAAATTACAAAAAGTCACATGGAATCCCATGAAGTACTAACAAGAGAGGGAGGCAACGCCTCCCCACGGATACATGATCTTCGTGTGAACAAAAAAGAATGTAATCAGCGAAGAGGAGGTAAGAATCTGGAATGACATAATTATGGTTTGGAGCTGAAACACACTTCTAATCTTGAAATCCTCTAGGTTATAGGATAATCTTTGCATGGCTAACACAATAAAAGGTGTGAGAAGGGCATCATCAGCGCAAACCACAATAACTAGGAAAAAACCCATAGTTGTTGCCAATCATCAAAACACTGAAGTAAGTTGTGGATAATATATAATATGCATTCTTTAACCCAAACGTTCAAAGATGAGGGCAGACAATGTCTTCAAACTCTGATAAAATTTAGTTTTCTAATAGTACATATGGTAATGTTATATAAGTTTTCCCAAGCTAAGCAAAAGCTAACATGCGCCATTTAACATATGCAGAAGATGAACACGCCAAGATGACGAAGCCTTTTGCCTCCTATCCTTGATAAAGAATATATGTGAAAGATGGAGCTATGTGTGAAGGTACGTTGAGTGGGAATCAGAGGGAAAGAGAAGAGAGGAGGGGGGAACATAGGAAGCTACCCGGAAGAGGAAGTACGAAGATGATCTCGAGGCCCTGGTTGCACCCTTTTACTCGCTCAAAAATTTTGACCAGTTAAGTGAAAAATGAGAGCCCAATATGATTTAAGAAGACCACCTCAGGAGGAGGTATTGTGAAATACCTGAATCACGTTATAACTTATCCCATAAATGCAAATCAATTGTACTTTCATAGTTTTTGACTACCTTTGGATTATATGAGTTTAGAATTGTGATGCCTAATTCACTAACATTGTATCTAAAATATACTATCGAAAATCCTTATTTACTAATGCTGGATTATAAAATGTTGTTAGAAATCCTAAATGACTAACACTAAAATTTTAAAATCAAAGATTTTATTCTGAATTATGAAATGTAGATTGAGTAACCCCCTGTAGGAGAAAATGATAATCACCTAACGAATCTGCCTAACAAAGCTCCTCAACTGAATTTTAGTTAGACAGAATATATATGCACAAATGAGCTTTGTGTAAGGTTGATATGCTATATCAAACCACAACGCAGTTAAAAGGGATTTATTGGACAAATTTGTTGTGTGTATATCCAGATCCTTTCCTTTACTAACCTATTGATATTTTCACTTTATCTTTTTGTTAAACAATTAAACTACTAATTGTTCTAGCACTGATACGATTGGTTAATTACTACATCACCACCACTAAACTTATGAAAAAGGAAAATCTTTTTATTTTTTTATTGATAAGACACACAACTTTCCCATTGTATGCCAATGGGATTTGATCGATTACCTCTCCTATTACTATAGTGGACATTATTACAACAGTATTAGATCCTCCTATCATGCATTAATAATTGAAACCTTATACACATTGTACAGCGGTAGGAGCCTTAAGTCTTAACCAAACGCCTAAAAGGAACGGCCCGAAGCGAAGACGCCAGCTGGAGTGTAACACCAACCTTGTCTTTCATCTCCAATGTTTCAGATGAGACACCATCCGGGAGCTTCCAGTCAAAGGCATTCAAAAGGTTGGCCAGCATGAGATGAACCATTCTAAGAGCCAGAGGTAGACCCGGGCAGATCCTGCGCCCTGCCCCAAAGGGAATCAAGCCCCAGTCCTTGCCTCTAAAGTCTGCCTTTGACTCCATGAATCTCTCTGGCTTGAAACTCTCAGCATTCTTCCAGTAGGCCTCATCCCTGCCTATGGCATAGACGTTTACAAGCACTTGGGTGTGCTTGGGGATCACATACCCACACACCTCCACCTCTGTCTCTGATTTGTGGGGCAGAAGAAGTGGTGCAGTTGAGTGCAGTCTCATGGACTCCTTCACCACTGCCTGTAGGTATGGCAGCTGAGGGATATCGGATTCTTCAACTTCTCTGCCACGGCCGACAACTTCAAGCAGCTCCTGCTGGACCTTGGCCATGGCGTCTGGGTGGCGAAGCAGCTCCGCCATCACCCATTCGGTTGTGGCTGCGCTTGTGTCACCTCCAGCAATGTACAAGTCCTAAAAGTGTTTTGATATCAATTATGCCATTAGACATGTATTAAAGATAAAACAGAGTTTCTTGCATTTTATGAGGCTAGGGTGACGTCTTGGGATTTTCGTGAAAAAAAATGCCATGATATGAATTATGTACAACTAGATCACTCAGATGATAAAGACTCACCTAGATCGATGACAAACTTTCAATTATCATTGAAGGGGGAAGGGTATTCCATGCTCCCATGAGCCAAATGTAAACCTCGTATGGGAGCTTGGCTCATTAGGGAACAAAGAAAAGTCTTCCCACTGGAAGATGGCATCGATGGTGTTGGGTAGCTAGTCAAGGGACAACCATTCTTATTATACAAAGCCACAAAATTTGGTTTCTTTGAAGTTGTTTTTACCGATTATAGGGCTAGATGAGGACAGGGATCGTGAAGCATTTATAGCCCCAATGGCCTCCCCAACCACCAAACTACATCATTTAATGTGTGACGTCTACTGCGTCCAGAGTCGCCGGTGAAGTTTCACCACAGCCTCTGTCGGCGGTGCATATTGTAATAAGCTTTGCTAGTGGATTTGAATTCGCCCCTTTCAGTCTTGACTGAACTCCAAAGCCCCCTTCAAGGCCCCATCCGAGACCTTAGTGTACAAGTACACGAAAATTCTTCCATCAAAGACAGTGCAAAAACAGTAATAGAAAGCGAGTTCCTCTTTGACCCTTTCTTCAAAAAATGGACAGGAACGTCATTAAACCGACGACATACGGCTTGCACGACGGCAATTAGAACATTCAAGTTTGTAGAACTAACAAGATTGTATAATTTCAATGCATGCAGGGCAGGTAGAACATGTAACAAACTTGAAGAGAAGAATTTCGGAAGTACCGTGATAAGCAGCTTGATATGTCCACGATCCAAGTCTGAGCCTTCTTCTTCAGCGCTATCTAAGAGTACATCTAGGAAATCATTCCACCTAGGGGAGCCATTGGACCTCCACTTGAGACGTTCATCAATCAAGTCATCCACAATCCTAAGAAGATGGTCGTAAGAGGCCTTGGCATGGCGCCTTATCCCTTGCACATCAAATGCCTTGATGAGAGGGAAGAAATCAGACACATTAGGCTTCCCAACATACTTCATCACTCCCCACACCACGTCCCTGAACTCTTGGGAGTCCTCTGATCTGGGGTCGACCAAGTCCCTTGAAAAGACTGCGTTCGACACCAAATTAAGAGTGGTTGCGAAGGCTAATCTGCCGATATTAACCGTCTGATTAGCTGAAGAGTAGTCATGCACAATGTTGATTAAGCCTTTCATCCTTTCATTCCGGAGGCCTTGATAAGCGTCCAATCTCTGGTTGGTGAACATTTGTGTGGCACATATCTTTCTAAGGTTGCGCCATGTCGGCCCCGCCGACTGCCACACCATCGAGAGCTCGAACTGCGCTTCCCCGCGGACAGCATCAGGGACAGGGCGGCCGGAGAAGGCGAGGTCGTGTTTTTGGAGGATCTCTCTGGCCATGTCTGCAGATGATACAACTATTGTTGTAACTAAGCCAAGTCGAATAGTCATCAGTGGACCATATTCCTTAGCAATAGAGGCCAGGGACTCATGAGGCCTGTCTCCTACTTGTAAGAGGCTGCCGAGGATGGGAAGGCCAACAGGCCCTGGCGGAAGCTTTCTAGAATTTGGGAGCCAATTGCTCAAAATACGATGACCATTGATGCAAATGAAGATGAATGACACAAGAGCCAACAGATCTGACAACTCCATGAGCTCTTTAGCTCGATACTTGCCCTGTGCTCTATATGGCTCTCTCTTCCTCTCTTAATATAGACTCTTCAAGCATTGTGAAGCTCATTTTGTGAGTTGGAAACCCAATTTTTATAGTGTAAAAAAATAATTTTAATATATAGTGTTTAAAGTAAGACTTAAATTGGAGCGATGTGCAATGGACACATTGCACGTACTGTTGACTTTGGATGAGTTGCTCGCTCTTTAATGGTATGGACGCCTGGAATGCTCTCATCAGAAGCAATCAGTCACAAACTGTCATATATATTTCTCGCAAAAAATCTTGTATTATTGCCATGGAAAAACATGTAAGGGTATGTGTATCGATCAATCGCTTTAGGAAAAACAAGAAACAATTCATTGATCGATCGATTGATCCACAAAACCGATCCATCATTGTTAAAACAAATCCTTCACAAAATCAGGCCGAGAGTTAGTGAATATATCGGTCGCAATTGGTTCATACACCAATCGATAACTTTTTGCTCTTTTTATGATGAAAACTCAAGACCTAGTCTACAAGGGCTTGGTCCCTTCACTCATATTTTTTCCTATTTTAAAATCTAAATGGTACTCTCCCTTCAAACCATATTAATAATTCGATTTGGCTCAAATTAAGTGGCTAAGTACTTAGAAGTGTCTCATAAGCTATTTTTTATTTTCTTAGCTATGAGCTTGACCAATCAATAAATTAATGTACCTATGGGTCTCATCATTCCATAAAAATTACTAACTTTCCAAATTGAGTTAGTAATATGAGATGGAGGGAGTATATATATGTTCTTTTGTTTTTTCTTTATGCTTTGAGCATTGGCTTTGGAATTGCACTTATTGTTGGAATATAAAGTAAATATATTAATAATAAATTTTTTAATAGCTCGAGCTTTTAGAAAACTATGGTTATCTAGTGTATCAGTCTAGTATCTAGTTCCACGATATGCAAGTGTGTGCACTATGCAAAGCACGTATGCAAAGCTCGAGCTATTATATTTTCTAACTATTAGAGCTTTTGGGAAACTATGATTATCTAACTTATTATTTCCTTCCATGGGATGAAATTGGGGCCAATGGCCCACACTTATAAGTAACCTCAATTCTTTTTTATGGAACATGTTTATATGTACCTAAAAAATCACTTTAATACCCCAATGACCGCATGGATGATTTTTTTAGTGAAGCGGGGCACAGAGAAATTTATTATTGGAGTGTGTTCTTTCTTTATACCACATTTGGTTTAAAAATTTAAAGCTTCCAATAAAGGCGGCGCCATTTGATAGATACATTTAACTAGTTCCAGTCTTCCTTCAAATCGTCGTTGATGTGGTGATCTCCGGCGGCATACAAAAGTGTATTAAGAGCTGAGAGTTGAGACCGATCGACCTGGAAAAGTATATAATCAGGTCGCTTTTGGATCGACTCTAGGCTATCAGTATACTGGCAAATGGAGTTATCTGGAGATAGAGGTGGTGAATGAGGGCAGAAGCACGTTTGATATATTGAACTTAAAAATTCGATGCGAAAGAAGTCACTTATAGCGCACGATGCAGGCAGGTGTCTCTATTCTATGTAGATGACAAGATTGAAAGTTGAAGATACACTGAATATATTTATGAACATCATTCTTTCGTAAAAAAATAATATATGAACATCATTCTTTCGTAAAAAATCTATACCAAACGTAAGAATCCAGTTATATTATCGTTTTATTTTCAAGCGTCACAATCTTTTGGTGTAAACTAGCATAGAATGATCAGCGAATGTTGACTAATCATTTTTTTTTTTTGGGTTTCAGAAGGTGGCTTGCTTTTTTCTATGTCTTCATCACGTGGGAGGTAAGACAATCACATGAAGGTGTCGAAGTGAATGGCCAAGACTGCCACTTTGAGTCTGCATTAAAAATGCTTTTACAGTAAGACATTTCTTGGAGAAGGGGAGGATTGTAGAATTACACCTTCTAGCAAGTCAATTCCGACTCAAGCTGAACATAGAGCCCTTCAACTTTTCAACACTTGCGTGCTCAACCACTATTGGGTCTTCATACGAGTAGCCGAATGAATGGTGTAGAGTTGTGAAGCATTTGAGATTCAATGCCCCCAAAGAGGGATAAGATCCAATGCCCACATAAATAATACTCCGTCCTACAATAAATGGCTTATTTAATTTTTCAAAATAAATTAGTTTTTATTTATTTTTAAAAATTAAATAAGACACTTGTTGTGGCATGGAGGGAATATTAAGGGCTTTGTATGGCTTCATGGCTCAGTCAATAGAGCCTGCGCCCTGGAGGCATGCTTTTTGGGAGGGATGGAAGCCAACTAATTATGGACATTGGCTTGCATCATATTTGATTTTTTAAGAATTGTTTTTATGATACTCATCTGTCTGACATTAGGAGCTCCATTTATTTTTTCCAAAATAGACTAAAGACGAAGAGATTAGTACTATGCTATTAGATGTAACTTTGTGAATATATCTCATCTAATTAATTGTCATAGTCTATAGATTTTGCCTTCCTGCGGGTTTCAAATGATTTTCAAATGTAAGATATGGTTAGCATCGTTTTAACTAACAAAAGGCTAGGCTGGAACAACAAAAGATGAGGACCAGGACATTTTAATTCATGTCACAATGGCACAACCAACACATTTTAGTTTTTTATTGAAACTTTTTTATTAGTGATTTTTCAATGAGATATCGCATATGTAACTAGATGTTGCAGATCTGGCAGTATCGATATGGATGACAGTATCGATGACTATAAATACGGGTATGCACCGGTGATATGTTTGGTATGCGCCAAAATAATCGTAAACCCTTTGATAAACATAAAAAAATATTATAATTAATAATATATTATTAGAATACTTCATTTAAAGCATAATAAGACCATGGAAGGCCGTATTAACTGATACGAGTACTCCAAAATTAATTCATTTTAGAGCGATGCACTATTACTTCCTCTGTCCTGTACAAATTATTACTCTCTTTGTCCTATATTAAGTTCTATGAAATTAATTTATTTTGAAACTAAATAAGATATTTAATATGAGTCGCATAAATATTATGGAGAAATTTATATGTTAGATGTTTAAGTAATTGAATCTGCATATGCATTAGTTATGATATTTTCCAGATCGTGAACGACATAAATGCTCTAATTGCATCTGCATATGCTTTAGTTTTGATATTTTCCGTAGTTGTGAAGGAAGGGCATAAATTCTCTAATTGCCAGCAAGAGGCCAAGGTCCACCTGCAACAACGATTCTTTAACTATTTAGAACCAAAGAGAATCACTCGTCTGCCCCACTACCGCAGCTGATCGACCTGCTTGGTAAATTGCCGTATTGTCTTTGTAGGTTTTCAAAATCCAGCAGAGGCGAACTTTCCTACCTTGAATTAGTTGCTCGACTTATTATGATGTTAGAGGCGGTGCCAAAAAGGCTCCGCCACCTGTAAATCGGAACCCAATAGATCCAAAGAAAAAGAGGGGCGAAATGACATCCAACATTTTACATTGAGATGGATCTATAAATGTTGATGTCAAAAAATGAATTCAAGCAATCAGCATCCAATAACAACCCATACGGCCATATTTCACAATGAGATGGAGTCGTTCGACTGCAGTGAGGCCTGGAAAGCAAACGGCTTCTTCATCATAAGTGCACAAAAGGCATCTTCATCGTACAAGCGAAAACAAATTGGAGAAGTTCTGCCTTCTCCCTCTAATCCATCAGCGTGAGGCACTGGGGCTGAGAACTGCGGTAGTAGGACAACATGGGGAAGACAGATAGCCGCCCTCACCCTCTATCTTGACGAATCAGAGGAGAAATAACACAACACTCAGAGCCAAGAAGTATTCGAAGAGACCATACTTTTCTCTGAACGCACTCTCCCTTTGCAGATATCGCTCCCCTTATGCATATCGCCCTTTGGTCCGATTCTAAGATGGTGATGAAGAGACTCTGAAGTCTGATTTTGAACGCAGGTGAAAACTTTGGGATTTCGAGCGTCAGGTTCCTAGCGGATCAATACACTCGAAACGTAGCCTTTGTGCTGAGACGCCCTTTTTTTCTTTTTTTATTCGGCCGAATGCCTGTTGGATGCCGGCGGTTGCAAAGGTAGCCACAACAAGGTCTTGAGGCTGGGCCAATCCGATTCACCGACGAGTGGCAAATCCAGTAGGTCAAGCCCCACCATCGATGGGTGGCTGCTCCACTCCCGCCCATGGCCAATGGCTCCGATTCCCATTTTTCTATAGCAAACTTTCCACCACCGGCTGTCGCTACAGTCGCCTCGACTGGCCATAGGGCCGAGACTGGTCAGTCTGCTGCTCAAAGGCGATTCCGACCAAACTAGCCCTGAGTTCAGCCGGTGATTGGCCGGCCATCGTCGAAAAGAACTGTCGGCCGATGTACAGTAAAATTAGTGTTCCACTAACTTACGAACAATGGTTGCTTCATACAAATTACATTTGTATTTAATCACCAAAACCTATCACTAAAGTCAACTTGAAGTCTAACAAAAGGGTCCTACCTCAATTGCCGATTTGCCGTCGATCCACCACCGCCAAAGCGTCACCGCAGCCTCACTGGAAAATTCCATCGGCGGCTCCCCCTCCTTCCATCCAAAGCCTTAATTATTTGTTTTTATAGGCATAGGAACTAGGGTTCCTAATCCCCTTAAGAGTTGGGCTAAATAGACTACTTAGGCCTATTTTTTATTAATTTTCGTCACCATAAATAATCAGGCCCGTAAAGTGACTTAAACGGCCAATTTACGCGTCCAATTTGGGTAAATGGGCCCTGCACGCTATATTAAACTTCGAATGGTCATATCTCCCTTATCCGAACTCCGACTTGTACATTCTTGGTAGCGTTTCGAAGCTCTTTCTGTCTACTTTTCATTAATATAGGATTTAATCATCACTTCTAATTGATGATCGAGTTCTTCTCACGAGAAGGTCAAGGGGTCCAACACCCTAATTTCCCATAGTCCACTTCGGGAATTAAGAAAATTCCTGGACGTTACAACAGGAGATAGAAGGAAATGAAATTTCTCATGATATCTTAGTTCCTGTGCGCGCTAGAGCCAAATGTGACAGTATCCAGAATCATTAGCATGATAATTCCTAGTTTCGAGAAACCATGAACTATTTGGAGGGTACAGTTACCCAAAACTCGAAAAATCATTTCAAAAGAAAATAAGTTTTTAAAGACAGAATTTCTTTTCAGAATATAAGAGGGAGAACTTTAACAAAACTTCAGTAAGTCAAAATCCTGGCATACATCTAGAGATTAAAACTACCTACCTCTAATAGGCACGGAGTATAATAAAGAAATCCTTGCTTGGATAACAACCGTAGAATCTAATAAAGAAAATGACTCCTTGAGTTCTTAGCCCTCGAGCGGTCAACTCAGAAAAATAACCCTCCCAACACGTAGAACGCCTTCAATTTAGTGAGGTACGGCTTTTGAACGGACTAAAAAGGGTTTAAGATGATCCATAAGAAAAACATGAAGATTAGGAGAGGGGTAAGGTTTTCTTGACTTCAGAGAGGCCACCTCGAAAAATGACATTTCCAGTGTGTTGAGAACCCTTGATTTAGTAGGAAACGAGTCTTGGATGGGCTAAATCGGACTTAAAATGGGTCAGAAGCAGTGAAAACAGTGACGGGGAGAAGAAATGAACTTGGGTGAAAAAATGACTGGGGGAGGGTATAAATAACCGCTGGAGGCGATGATGCACCGCCGCCGAATTCCACTGGCACTGCCAAAATTGGCGGTACGCATGATGAACGCAAGTTCCTCACGAAACGCGTGATGAACATGCGTTCGGCGCACGTTCGGCGCCTCGAGCCGATCTTTTTTTAACCTTAATCTTCAAATAAAAGTAACTTTCTATCCCAGACTCGGTTTCTTGCGTTCTTGGTACTGTTGAGCTCGTATTGTCGAGCCCTATAAGACTAGGACTCTTATGAGCTAGTTTACCCGCACTTAAAAATAGATCCCTCAGGTAGAATATGCTTCTCGATGTCGTAACTTTCATTCTCGACCTCCAATTTACGTGTTTTTCGACTTATCATGCTTGTGTCTACGAGCTCTAACCAACCCTTGGGAAATTATTAAATAATAAACTTTATAAAAAATTTATTTTAAGAAAATAGATAGTATGAGAAAATTAGGGTTATTACAGTGGAGACCTAGACGACCGGGCGGGTCTAAGTTATAGAAAAAAAATTAAAAGAAAAGGGGGAAGAGAGGAAGACGAAAGGGGGAAGAGAGAGGGTGGTCATGGGTAGGTGGGTCGGGGAAGAGAGGGGGTGGCCCCGGAGGACCCAACCAGTTCTGCTTGCAAGTCACCTTCTCTATGCGCGCCAAATTTATGCCCAAGTAGATGTTCCCAAATCTGGGCCATGGCAAAGCCCAATGTTACAGGCGGAGCTTGTACGAGCCACTTGTAGGCTTCCCCTACCTCCTCCAGCATCATGGCTTGGCCCTTTGGGGTCATGGACAACAACACTAATGCCTCACCCCAACCGATGCTCCAGTTCTACAGATCCACTTGGATGGCTACGTTCTCAACTTGCTCAAGCTTCCATGTCGAGAACATAAAGGGTGCCATCAGCAGGGCCGACTGGAGACTTAGGCAGCTTAGGCGGCCTAAGGCCCCACTTCTCTATATGGCAAATGCATATACATTTTTATAAAGAATATTTTAAATATAAATTAATATATATAAGAGCTTTTACCAGCCATGTGTTTTTTTATTACTCCTTATCAGCATTGTTACCTTATGTCCCATCACTTTGATTGTATGTTATAAACTTACATTCTTATAACTTATGTGCAATCCGTACTTAGCCTTTCCGAAAATCCAATAAAAATGGCCCAATGAACAACTCACTTACTATAAGGGGTATGATTTTATACTTAAAATATTTTATATATACCCAAACCCCAATAGATACCTACTGAACATAACTTCTTCTTTCCTAGATTTTGCCTACCATACAAAGGCTATATTAAGTCTTCCAATAGAAGCCTAGTAAATCAAGCTCCTCTTGTACAACTCTCTCAAGTTCTTTCAACTCCGAGAATCAAGAGAACACTTTATTTCTTTTTCCAAGACAACTAGTTATCCTATCTCTCTCACCATCACTTGATTTTACAGGTCATCAATGTTATTTACTTTAACTTATACTATTTTTACTTTTTAGCATACAATTAATTTTTAAGGTGTTTCTTCAGTTTTAAAATATTTTCAGTAAATATGTCTCCTAAACATGTATATGAGTCTAGATATGAAAAGCATAAACAAGTAAATCACAAATATAATGAATAGAGAATATAAATTTGAATATGAATATGCATATGAAAAAAATGAAAAACTTAAAGATCATTATTAATTAAAATTCTATATTATATTATACTAAATATACACTTCATCCATCCTATATTAATTGTTAAATTTGGAAAAAAAAATTCCCTATATTAATAGCCTCTTATAAGCTTATTTCCTATCTTCTTAACGGTAGGTTCCACTAAATAAAAATTTTGTTTTATAATGGAGCTATTAATATGGGACAAAGAGAGTATAAAAATGACTCATTTAAGATTCTCCTTAGGCTCCCAATTGAATCAAGCGAGCCCTGGCCATCAGGTGCACGTCTAGGGGCCTCCCCTCAGTCTTTTGCTTGTCCACCTTGCACTTCTCCATCAGGCTCCAAAACCCAAAGCTCATTTCTGCCAAGCGGCTCCCTCAACAAACAGTGGCAACAAATATGACGAGTTAGGACAATTGAAGTATGTAATAGGGACTACTCCACAGAAGAGTGGAAGAGCCATCTTAGAGAAGGTGGCCTTCAGGTTAGGCCTGGCTGTCGGGGAGGAGAGGGAGGGGAAGGAAGAAAAGGTTTGTCGACTGATCGGGATTGTAGCCAAGGCACCGGGGAGGACAGGAAGGGGTAAGGGGAAGGAGTGTCGTTGTTGCTCGTCTTATCATTTTTGGTGGGGGTTGAGCCTACGATTTTGTAGTTAATCACGCTCCAACCGAGCCAGTTACAATGTAGTTATATACGTTTTTCTCATGAAGTGCCTTGCATACTTTAACATAATACTAAAGCTCTTCTTCGTTTGATAGATCATTTATGTAACCAAGATAATACACATGCTTACTTCGTCCTATATTAATGGTTATATTTAGCTAAATTTTTTATTCTATAGTAATAATTTTATTTAAATAATTAAGTACTTAAAAAGAGTATTATAAACTTATTTTCCGTTCTTTGAGAAGTGGGCTTTACCATTTAATTATTAATATACAATGAAGAGAATATTTATGGATAGATTAGCTGTGCAACCTAGACAATGCACGAAGGTAGGGGCCCCCATCAACATGAAGTGTGAACATGGTCCGGTATTTTACTTCCTTGGCTTCGTCGGCCAATTGGAACCGGAAGAAACGCAGAAGAACCATGGCAACTATCTTCATCTGCCGATAAGCAAACTCCTTCCCCAAGCAAATGCGAGGACCAGCCTGCAGACAGAAGGATCCATCAGAACGAGATGAAACCTAGATGCTGATAGCCGCTGTCATCCTTCTATGGGATACCCAACTCTGGGCTTCAAGGGGAGGAATTATTACTAATATGAACAAATCAATGAAGGAAGCAAACTCACATGGAATGCAACGAATTTGAATGGAGATTCTGGTTGGAAGATGCCATTCTCAAGCCATCTCTCCGGCCTGAACTCCTCTGCGTCCTCCCCCCATATCTGCTTCATCCTCCCCATGGCGTATGCCACATAGTTGATTCCGTCTCCCTTCTTCACACTGATGCCATCAGGCAGCACATCATCAACCTCTGCACATTTCCCATCCTGACAACAGTGACAATCATCAATGCCCATTAAATAAAATACCATGCAAACATAATAGATGAAGAAGATGATTGTCATACTATGGGAACAGCAGGGTAGAGTCTCAGAGTCTCTGTAAGTGCTGCATGGAGATCGTGCATCTTGTCAAGGTACTCATCTGTCAACTTCCCAACAAATTCATCAATGCTATCCGGCTCCTCTTCAGTGATTTCCTTCACTTGTTCGGCAATCTTCTCTTGTACCAGTGGCTGCTTGCATATCATGTAAAAGAACCACGAGAGTGTGTTTGCAGTAGTGTCTTTGCCGGCTATAATGAAGTTGAGGATTATATCCCTCAGGTATTTATCTGTAATGGTCTTGGGATCCTTCTCACTTTCAATTAGAAACCTTGATAGTATGTCTTCTTTGGAGCTCTGTGTTCAAAAATTCACATATAAACCACCTCATTTGCAAGCATATTTTGAACTAAACTGTGATGCATTCACTTACACAATTGTCTCCACGAGCTATCATATCTCTCTTCTTCCGGATCTGGCTGTAGACAAAATCGTCGATGAGTGAGATGTTAGCCCTAAGTCTTGCCTCAGAACCAATGTTAAGTAACCTCTTGATCTTCCACAAGAAATCAGCATATCTCCAATAGACTAATGCATTGGCCTCATCGAAAGCCTTGATGAAATCGCCTGCAGCCATGCTAATTTCCCCCAAGCAATTCAAGTCCACCCCAAATCCTACTTCAAATATTGAATCCAATGAGCTTCTCATCAACAAATCCTGATTAAATTCTAAGATTAGTAAAAATTGAACAAAACTAATTTGGATTAGATATGTACTAAATATGCAGCATATAATGTGTATTCCAGATTTGTGTATGTGAAAACTGACTTGTGCATCAAAGGCCAGATTTTCTTTAGCAAACTCACGAACAATCTTTGCGAGTTTTGCAGCATTCCTTCGAAACACACTGCAACTGAAGTCCCTCAAGATTCTTGTGGAGAACTCATAGCTGGCAAGCTTCCTCTGTTGTTTCCATTTACTTCCATCAATAGCAAAGATGCCATCACCAAACAAGTCCTTCATTATTGTGCAGTTGTACTGGCCCTTGGTGTAACTCTCAAAATTGTTCTTCAGAATGTGTTCTACATTTCGTGGATCAACAGTGTAGAGTTCACTGTGATTTAGGGCAAGAAGACGGTAGGTTGGCCACCTGTGACTCAAGTCTGTGTGGTAGTGGAATAGCTTATTGAAGTGAAATAGCTGGTGGTAGACAGTTGCAGCCATGGGTGGCCGTAGAGGGTCATTGAGTGATTTTCCAGTGAAAATTCTCAGCAAGAAAATGAAACAGCTGATGAGTAGAAATAGAATTGAACACCCAATAACTAGAAATATTGATTGAAAAAGATCCATCTCTGAAATGTGGATCCTTGGAAGAGGGAGGTGTTTAAGTACTTTGATGATGATAGGGCGTTGAAAGCTATTATAGAAATTAAGAAGCTTTCTCTGTTGTTATCTAGAAAAAGAACAAAAACTCCAGTACAAGGGGTAATTATGGACAAACGGTGAGGTCATCATCTACTTAATTCAAACATGATTCCTACATATACAAAGAGTTGAAACAAGATTAGAAATTTTATGAATAAACCATAAAATTTGTGACACTGGATGATAATTCTGTAAACATATATGGGCTAGCTTATTAATTGCCATGGTGACACCAATGGTCTGTATGTTCATTCGTGATAGAATGATATACACATGATTTATACCACCTCTTTTTATATGCACAAATTATATCACATAAATATATTGGCCAATTTGTGTCACCATTTTCATGAATAAATAGAGAGAGAAAGAAAAATGAGTAGTTCACTACCCCTCTTTTATCCAACCCATACCCTTAATACAGTCAATAGATATTTACTATCTTAGACAATGAATATCTACTATCAATTGTATAGAAGGGTGGGTTGGGTACAAAATTATTAATAATTATTTGCTTTTATCTCTTCTCCATCATTTTTTAAAATTTTTTTATCAAAACAAAAAAAAATATAAAAATAATATTTATAACTTTAGTCGTGTCGGATCACCTGAAACCCAAACCGAATGACTATTTGGGATCAATTTAAAAACCCAAACATTAGGTCAGGTTTTCTCATATACGTGACTCAAGTGGCATCTTATAAAGCCATGCTGATAAAGTATTTATATGGTGAAAATATGCAAACAATAAAAACCAATAGAAGTTTATTTCAAAGCGATACATACTATAGAGGACATGGTGTCGGTTTCAATAGAAGACTAGATCCCAAAAACGTTTCAACTACGTTTACTTTCTTTGAAACGTAGTTGGGACGATGCAATCAATAATGACATTGGACAAGGCCAAAGGAAAAATCATCCTCAGAAATGATGAATATGGCCCATATAGGATCAGCTTGCTGTCGGCATTGATGGCAACGAGGCTCGATTAGGCCGTGTTAGGTCTACTTGACCATGGACAACAGAAGCATTTTCTTATTTTCTTTGATCCCTGTTAATAAAGAGCCGAACGCATGGCAGCCGTCGATATTTAAAATCGACGGCGCATATATTACATTAAGCATCTTTATGGATGTGCTCAAATGGGCCAATTGTTATCATTAACTAAATTGGCATTAGAAGCAGTATTTTATGGATGAAGAGGATGGGGAAGGTGGCGGTTTCTCTACTGCGAGTTGGAGTCCTTTCTCAGGTTCATCTTCTCCGGCTGACATATGCTCCTTGTCTGCGGCTGGTTGTCCCTCAACAACGATCGCTGGCTGTGATTTTGATAGTGGGGGACGGGTACGGGGAATCTCCTTCTGACAACATTGTTCTTCTTCACCGTCGGGCTCCGACAGCTCTGACAAGGCCAGATTATCTTGGGTCGCAGCACTAGCGCTTCAGATTCCGGCAGTTCTGCTTCACGCTCTGGTTGAGGATAGGAACAAGGTGTAGCCACCATGTAGACCCTCACTTGTTATAGTTTCGGAAAAGAAAATGTTTTTCAACTCGGTGTCCGGCCTACATGCTACACCGAACATAGTACACAAGAGCACATAGACCAACTTGGCGACGAGCCCACACAAAAAAAGTTTTTAATGTACCCACACACAATGTGTCCAGCACAAAGAATGTTTGAGAATAGTTCATTCGTGATATTGACAACGCACATGTTAACACAAGGTACCATCAATTAATAATGTGCACTAGTATATGTAGTATGTGTGGTCTATCTAGTAAATGGTTCTCAAGCATTCTTTATGCTGAGCTCATGGTAAACAGAGAATATAAAAAACTCTTCCCCGATTATAGTATATAAAAAAGACATCTAAACATAAATAGCAGTTGCCTCTATGTATCATGTTTAGAGTCACATGTAAACTGGTCAGTAGCCTCAGGTCACGGGCCCCTAGATGTGTCCCTTGGGAAAATTGAGTGCGTATATAACTAAATAAGTAGCAGTTGTTCTTTCTAATCTTTGAGGATCTGATCAATAAAATTGAAGATTTGACTACAGTGAATGTACCTCTACCGATTACAGGGATAGACTGCTCCAATAACAACCATAGTAACAATTTTCATGAATTTTTGTTATTTTTGCCGCTATGAGGTAAACCGTACTATACGACGAAAAATTGAAATTTGAAGCTTTCTGCAGTTCTTTGCGAAAACAAAATTTTCAGTGAAATTACCATTATTTGCTTTTATTTCGGACTGGTCATGCCTATTTGCCATCTCTTCTTCCCATCCCATCCTGAACTTGTTACTCCCATTGGGTTATCATCAATCTTCATGGGGGTTCTTGCCTCAGTCCCTTACTCCTAGGTTCATGGGGTTAGCGACGGCGAGGCAATGACCACATACAAGCTCCTCTCGGCTCCTAGTCCCATGACTGGCGAGACGACGAACCATAGAGGCACGGACCAGCCCTCAGTCCTCCCACGACGAAGATACAAACTTTTTAGATGAGGTTAGAACTTCAGATTCAATTTTTTGTTTGCAGTTGGATTCTTGTGGTGGTTCGAAGGCTTTTGATTATGTGGTCTTCAATTTGGTTTGTGAAACAGGGAACGTGGTATGCAATTTGTAGTGGAACAGGGTTTTTCCTCATATAATGGTCGACTTCCCTGATCAATTAACATCTTGATTTGTGTAGATATTACATGACTTACATCTTGTATACACATTTGAAATAAAACAAATAATAGTTGCTTATACATTGGTGCAGGTTTGATTTTCTTTTCTATTTAACTTGTAGATTTGTAAATCCTTTAATATGTTGTCGTGCCTGTGATGCATCTTGAAGGCCTAATGGGGCATCTAGTACACAACTCAAACGCGCATGAGAGCTACGTGAATTTAGAAATATCTCTGCCTCTCCAATTTTGTATTATGCTTGACTTGGGAGCTTATCATGCTTGTGACTAGTGAGCTTATCTAGTATTAGCATGTTTAATCTTTATATCATTTTTTTTTACACTATCAAAACTTTTCCGAAATTTTTCCGAAATGAAACGAACTCGAAATGACCTTCACCAAAATAAACCGAAAACAAAACATTGAACAACATGTACCAATTAAGGACATGTACCGGGGATAGACTGCTCCGATACGTACTCTATGTTAATAGCTCTATTTATCTTTCTAAAATGTATTACGGGGGAATATTAGCAAAAAACCTGGATGAATAGGGTTCGGATTGCTGTGAAGCCCTCATAGCAAATCGGAACTGGTTTTTCATCAAATTACTGAAAATGAGGCTAAGCCAATGAATAAAATTTGAAGAAAGGATCGACATTTCATAACAAGCAAAGCTATATGTAATTTCTTTCAATTGTATCAAATTGTCATCTTAGTTTGGTCTCCATATTGGCCGGCCTCGCCGAGTTCAAAGAAATAACAAAACGCACTGAAAACTAAGCTCTCATATAGCAAAAATCCGGAAAACAGCAGGGAATTTCGAGACATTAATAAATGCAGACCGCACCGAAAAGATGCAATTACATCGACGGTGTAGTAGAACAGAAGATGAATCGGGAGAGAGGAAGAGAAACTGACCTCTTTGCGAATTGCGAATCGCGATCGTCCATGGAATAAGGCTGATGATGATACGCGTATGGTCAGGTTAGAGGGATACAAGGACAAAGGAGGGAGACAAGTGCAAAGGAGAATAAACAGTGCGGTCGGAAAAGAGGTCAGGGAGGAAGACAGAAAAAGAATGGGAAAGTGCTGCCTGATGGAAGAGAGAAAGGGCACGTGATGAGACACAGTAGGATAGGGATATTCCCATAAAATTTTTGATTAAAATATCATTTTCTAAAACAGTAATGCAATTTTATTAGCAGTTCGTATCGTGGGAAGAAAGTTTGTTTTTTACCACCGTGAGCCAAGGTTAAGAAGATTTAGGATTTTTGATATTTAAGATTAACTGTGTATATGTTTAGTGCATATTTGAGATATAATAATGAGCCATTGATCTAATGAATGGCTCTTAGACGTTCACCCTAGGCCACATAAAATAAGGAAAATATAAAATGTTTCCGGGGGCCTACAATTTTTATGCATGTATCAATAAATATAGGGCCACAAAAACAGCCACGTTTTAATGTTGTTTGAGACATCAAAAGGCTGTTTAGAGCAATCTTTCCCTTGATTTTTCTCTCTCTCCAAGTACACCACCTCTTCTTTTTCTGTCATAAATATACCCCCTTCGGTTTTGTCCACAACTATACCATTTAACTTATCTTTAGTAAAAACCCAAATCGGCCACATTTGGATCTTTGGTAATCTTACACTCCCTTCGTCATGTATTAATATATTTGAAAAATTAATAATTTTTATTAAATAATTAAAACCACATCTAAGAGAAGAAAAAATAAACTTATACTATTCTTTTTTATGTACCCATTTATTTAAATTAAACAAAATAGAACTATTAATATAGAACAAATTTTTTATCAAATAAAATTATTAATGTAAGATAGAAGGAGTATATTAATAGTATGCTAATATAAAAAAAATTATACATTCTCTCACAGATTAAGCTGAGAAATGGCAAACTGGTTCTGGGTAGCCCTGGACGCAGGTGCGTGTGCCTCTTATGCTCTACTGGACCTTAACAAACCAATCAATAAGTCTAATATTGAACTCCACTATTACCATAGAGCAGATCACTTCGCTACATATCAAGGCCAATCATTGGAGGGGAAAAATGAAGTCAATTCATGCCATGAACATTCCTTTTTTCCCATGTTACTTCATTTACGGCATACATTACCTAAAGAAAAGCTACGATCAAAGAACTGTACCATGGGCAGCTGGCACCGCAGGAGCTAAGCTGCTCTCGAGTGGTTTGTCTGCAAAATCAAGTGATGAAGGGTAAGGCGAGATAACAACCTTCCCTCTCGCTCGCCCAGTTTCCAGATATCGAAAAGCCTCAACCACATCATTGAAAGAGTAAGGACTCCTAGGGTCTATAACTGCCTTCAGCGTTCCATTTTCTAAGTAAGGTCTAAGCTTCTCCAAGTTCTCCCCACAAACTGTCAGACTTGAGTAAATAGCCCTCGAATGAGATGGAGGCCAAGTGATATCCACAATTGGAGCTTCATCCCTTGCCACCACAAAGGAGTTGTTATCCCCTGAGGAATTTTTTTGAAAAGATCAGAATTGTAATAGGAAAAAGTTGATCATATTGCAAACATAATATTAATTTGATAAGGCAACAGTGATATACCAATGGTGTCGTAAACATAATCAAACTTTTCTGGGATCTCCTCGTATTTTGTCTTAGTGTAGTCAATCACTTCATCTGCTCCTAAGGACTTTACAAAATCCACCTTAGGAGTGCTACAGGTTGCCACTACCCTGGAAGCATCATAGACATGTTTGGCCAACTGAACAACCAAGCTCCCAACCCCACCAGCTCCACCGACAATAAATATTGTCTGGCCTTCTGTAAAGCTTGCAGTTTTGAAGCCTTCAATGGCCGTCTGTAGGGCCAGTGGGAGGCTAGCTGCTTCTTCAAATGACAAATTTGTAGGTTTTAAAGCCACATATCTCTCCTCTACGGCAACATATTCAGCTAGTGTTCCCAGCTGCTTCAGCTGGCCATTGAAATCCTGAATGTTTCCATACACTTCATCTCCAATATTAAATTTTGTAACTTCATTGCCTTTGTCAACTACCACACCAGCCATATCGCATCCAGGAACACTCTAGCATCCAAAGAATAGAACATAATGTTAACATAAGCAAAAAAGATGTAGAAGCCTCAAGCAAGGACTTAGCCATTTACATCCTGCGGCCCCAAACTACAATTAACTTTTAACAAATTTTGATTTTACTAGGTAATTTGTCTGTTCCAATCCGACTAAAAATTTCAATGGAACTTACATGTGGCCATTGAGCCATTGCCAATGGTTGACCAATGGAACCCATGGAAACATGTTATAAACCCTGCAATACAGAGTTCTGAAATTGGAAGAATGAAGGATGAAGAGAGAGGGTCTTCTACTGGTTCAAGTCAAACCAGTGAAGGGACGAAAGGCAGAGAGAAAAGGATGACGGGAAGAGAGAAGAGGGATTAGGGATAATTGATTTCTCATTAATTTTCCAATAGGGCTGTAACCCTTTACATAGTAGTAGAGATTCCTAATTAGAGCTGGACTAATAAATGAAACTGCCTAATGAAGAAAACTGCCTAAAGGAAGATAATAGCATAAATAAGAAATTGCCCTAATGAAGTAACTGCCTAATGAAGACCATAACATAAATAAGAAATTGCTTAATTTAAAAACATCCTAATTAAATCCATAACAAAACATGACACTAATAGTTTAGCTGGAAGTGCCACAAGTTTGTGACATAGACTATGCTAGACTACTAATTATAACAAATTAAAAAACAGCATACTAATCATCTAAAATGGCAATATACTGGTTCTGACCCTTGATAAGTTGAGTCACACAAAACAATTAGGAGGAATAAAGACTTTCATACAGGTTTATGACAACTTCAAATAAGTATCTACTAACAGGCAGTTTAGTAGGAAAGATAGGTCGTTGCCGCCTCTTAAAATCAATGGGATTCAGAGCCGCAGCTCTGACTTGGACGAGGATTTGGTTGGGCTCGATGGTTGGAAGTGGGAAGTCTCCCAACTTGAGAACTTCCTGCGGACAGTAGTCCTCGTAGAACCATGCGTTCTGCATCTTCTTCCGATAAAAAAGGCAGTCTCATGCCTTCCCCACTTATATAGTGGTGGGGCAAGAGATAAAGCAGTAGTATGAGTGGCCAAGGAGAAAGATTAATCTTGGGTTGCTAAAAGCACATATTTTGGAACCATTTCTAAAGAGCATCCTAATCAATAATGCAGGTATAATGTTATAACATTACTCGGTTCTACCATCAGATAGTTGATTTTTCACTAACTTAAATGTTTGAGTTTAAATAATTTTCCTAAGTTCAAATGCTTTAAAGAAAAAATCTACTGGATCTTGAGATTTTTTTTTCAATGTAGAGAGGTTGGATTTGTGTCAATCGAGAGCAAGATGATGATCATGTTGTATGAAGCCATTTAAGCCTCTTTCTACCAGATTTCTGTTAGATGCTTCCATCAGTTTTTTGTCTTATTCTTGGGATGCAATTACAACGAGGATAAGAGGAGCTATCTTAGGAAGTGACATAAGCTTCTAAATTATAAGACATGAATAGCATTTTTTACTTGGCTTCAGAAAATGTCAAAATTAAGTGAGCCAGAAAAAATAAGGGACTACTAGATTGCAGAATTTGACAATAATAATTCATAAGATAAATGTATCTATCGAGATTAAATTTGTGCAACTATCACTCTCCATTATGGCCAATTAGGATTTCTGCTTTATATGAAAAGTTGAATAGTCGTGATGAAATGGATAAAGAAGGCAGAGGCACCAAATTTTATAGGTGTGGCTCAAAATCCATATTTTCTCCTTACATCATTTTATTGGCAGGTGAGCACAACAAATGTAGCGAGATACTGTTGTAACGTAGAGAACAAGAAAACAGAGTAATCTGCTTAAAACTTCGTGAAAAATATCACCTACTCAATGCATAATTGAAAATGTTGATTTGACCTCTGACTAACATAATTACGTTGAAGGAACAGAAACCTATTTTATTCTTTAGAAATTTTACTTATTTTCATGAAGAATAAAGAATATTCATTTATTGTCAATAACATTTGATCAACCACTTCCTGTACAGCCACAAAAAGTGTTCATGTACCTTGTTTTTGCATATCATCGTCATCAAGTCCTGATCTTCATAGGCAGAGGTTCCAAACAAAATCTTGGATATGAAAAAACCTTTGGATGCAAACCACTAACTACTTCAGATGTACTTTTTGTGGTCCTAGGAAGTGCAGATCTGCCAGTGGAAGGGTTGACTAGACCCATGGGCTGTTAGCTGTAGATTTTTATCAAGCCAATAAGGCAATGAAGGAAAGAGTTACACGTCAGGGCTCAGAAGCCCCTAGTCTGCCTCAAATAATACCTCCGGATAAATCATATGGTCTGCCAGGCTCCATTCAGAGGCAAATCCATTCAATACCCACTCAATTTGACTCATTAGAACTTCTTCTGAACCCTGTACAGAAAACTCATGAACAATTCCACCAATTTCAATCATGCTACACCCAGGAACTCTTTTGCTAATACCTCTTGCTCTCATCAGAGCCCGAATTCTCTTTGCATCTTTAAACTTACGTGCATTGGCATATATATCAGATAAGGCTATATAGAAAGCATGGTTATGAGGTTCCACTTCTATCAGATATTGAGCTACTTTCTCCCCCAACTCAACATTCCCATGCATCCTACATGCTCCCAGCAAAGCACCCCATACAAACGCATCTGGTGCCATGATCATGTTACGGAGAAGCTCCAGGGCCTCATCAAAAAGACCAGCCCGACCAAGCAAGTCCACTATGCAAGCATAATGCTGAGCTTGAGGCTCAATACAGTAAATCTTTTTCATGGAACTAAATATCCATCTACCTCTCTCAACGAGCCCGGAATGAGCACAAGCATATAGTATAGCAACAAATGTCACTTCATTAGGTTTTACTCCCCCCATCTCCATCTCTTGAAAGCCACGTAAAGCTTCTTCACCCATCCCATGATCAGCAAACACCTTAATCATGGCCGTCCACGCTAACACATCTTTCTTCTCCATCTCCTTGAAGACATGAACAGCTCTTTCAATGGAACCACACTTCCCATACATGTCAACAAGGGCAGTGCCTATCACAGCATCAAGTTCTACACCATGTATTTCCATATAGCCATGAAGCCACTTCCCCTGATCGAGTGCACCCATCAACCCACATGCTGTTATCACACTAGCTAATGTAATCCCATCTGGTGAAACTCCACTATCACCACTCACAACCAGCATTTCATGGAAAAGCGCCAGAGCATAACTTGGCCGACCCCCTTGAACAAGCCCAGTTATGATCGAGTTCCACGAGATGACATTCCTCTCCCCCATCTTTCCGAACACGTCCAACGCACCATCCAAGTCCCCACATCGCAAGCACCCGGTAGCAAGCGAATTCCATGACACAATGTCTCGTTTGGCCATTCCGTCGAACACCCTACGCGCACAACCCAAATCATTGAAGTCCGCGTAGATACTGATCATCACATTCTGTACGAAGATATCGCCTTCAAATCCAAACTTCGCGACTTGCCCGTGTAAGCTTCTGCCGGCGTCGGGATCGCCGGCCCGGGCGCAGTCCTTGAGGAGGAAGGGGAAGGTGAGCTTGTCTGGCCGAACACCGTCCCGGAGCATCCGAATGTAGTGCGGGAGGGCCCCCACAGCCGTCTTGGCGGCGCGGGCGTGGGCCCGGATGATGGAGTTGTAGGCGGAGACGGGCGCGGCCGGAATCTGGCGGAAGATCGCGGAGGCGTAAGAGAGAGGGGCGGCGGCGGATGCGGCGCAGAAGAGGAGGAGGCGGCCGAGAAGGGGCCCGCGGGAGAGGTCCGGGGACGCGACGATTTGAGCGTGGATCTGATGTGCTTGTCTGATGGATTTACAGCCATCGATCAGCGACAACAAGGTGTGGGTTCCACGGTCCATATGCATGTCCGGCCCAGTATGCCTGGCCATCCCTCTCGAGCACTCCGCCGGTCCCGAATAGTTAGTAACCTAGTCCATGCGTAAAACCCGATTTGACTCTTACGTAGGGTTTATGTTGTATCTAAATTTAACTTTGAATAATTATTCAGGTTATGTTCGAGTTTTAGGTCATCTAACCTAATTTGACTTAAATAAAATTATATATATAAATATTTTATATATATTTTTATATTTTAATAAAACTCGACCCAACTTGTGACACTTCATATTTTTTAAAGAAAATTTATCTTTTTATATTAAAAAAATTATTTAACTATTGTTATTATACATCGATAAAATTATCAATAGAAATATATTTTTACTATTGGAAAATATCAACGCATTGATGAGTTGCTGATAATAATTGCATAAAGTTATTTCAAAATAAAAAGTGATTGAGTGGTTTTGGACTTTGAAAGTAGATATGTCAGTACTTAAGTGAGTAGAAACTGACATTGAGTGGAAAAGGAGTCTACAAAGAGGCCAATTGTTGGTGGGGAAGTATTTGGAGATCATTCAGAAAACGTACGCTAAAGAAAGATCACAATTTGAGGTTATATTATTTTCTAAACTTAAAATTTTAAGTAAAATACTTTGTTTTTTATTTTCTTCAAGTTCTTTATAATCAAGAATTTGTGTTTTAGTTATTTTTAAGAAATCTAAGAGTTTGCCATTGTTTTCATGGAGTATTGGGGATTTTGATGATTGATGGTTGGAATTATGTTCAAGTAGCTCCATTCTTCATTATAGGTTTCTATTGGATTTAGATGCTAAAAACATGTTTGAATGAAATTTTGAGTTCTTGGTTTTAAGTTTTTTATCACCGATAAAGCCTCTGATGTGTTGATGAATGCACCAGTAAGAGGAAGATGATAAACAATACTCCTGCATGCATGCCAGTAGTGGGGTCCACACGTCAGTGAAGCGTTGAAGAGAAAGGCATTATGATAATAATCCCATTGTCAGTAGGGTTTGACGTGCCGATAAACTTATCAATGGTATTGATGATGTAGCCAACTTGCCAGTGAGGTTACCGATGGTACCTCCATACCACTATTGGTAGGGTTTAATATGTCGATGAACTCAACAATTGTCATTGGTGAGGTAGCCGACCTGTCAGGAAGGTTATCAATGGTAAAACAAAATTTGAATTTTAAATAGATGTTATAGCAATGTTAAAACTACGATTATTATGTATATAAGTGCATGAGTTGAAGCATTTGATGATATGAGTGAAGTATCAACTGTGTATTATTATGTAAGGCTTAATGAATCCTAACACATATGTATGAGACCATTTGATGTGATGGATGAATATTTGGTACATGTGGCACATAAGGTCAGAGATTCTTTAGTGTCTTAACTTCTCAAGTGAGTATTTAGCCATGTAGAAAAAAAAAGTTTGGTCTAAAATAAGACCAATGTTTTCTTGCTCTCTAAGGATAAGAATTATATGGAACTGCATGCCTAGATAGTCTGGGAGTTATGTTTGAATAAACTAAAGCATTAAAAAGGTGACTAGTCTTGTGCAATGCAATTAGAAGGTTTTGATGATCATGGAAGTTAAAATATAAGGACTCTCATCTTAAACCGCTCTACATTTAATTTTATTTATTATTTAGCAGTTATCGTGTGATTTAAGTCTTTTCTGATTTAATTTGGTGGTTTTTAAAAATAAATAAGGTTTCTAAATGTTTTAATCAATTTCATATTTATGAATTTTGAGTGATTTTGGGTCAATTATGAATTTTTGGATTTTTCTCAAAATTTTCAAAAATTAGGGTTTGGTGGGACATCCTGTGGGCCCCACCGGTGAATTTAGGGTTTTTGGTCCAAAATGTCCTAAACATCAAAGGAAGTCATTAAAAAAAATTCAAAATTTTCCTGGTCATAATTAGAGCTCAAATCACTAAAATACCTATTTTTAGTTAAAAATCCTATTTATACCCCAAAGGTTAGTTAGGTTTACCCCATTCTTTTCAATAAAAGGAAAAGGGTTGAGCCATTTCTAAATTGAGAATAGGCTGTGTAAGGGTGTTTGGAGCCTAATCCCCAATTAGGCCCAAAGAGGAAGTGATTAGAGGTATGTTCTTCCCTAATTCATACTTAATTATTAGGGTTTTTCTTAATCCTCTCTTAATTTATATTCCTCCATTGATTCAATCCGATTTCAATCCATTTAATCACTATTTTACTCCTCTTTTTCAAACCCTAACCTTCAAATTTTCGTTTTTATGCTTCTAAAGCTCTAGATCTAGGGTTTGCGTTCTGATTTTCAAGTTTAAATCGAGTTTAGATGTGTATCAACATAAAAATCATGCTTTTGAAAGCTTTCGGAGGTGATTGAAGGATTAATCCGACTCAAATCTAATGGAGAGGTAATGGGTTTTCAAATCTTAGCCTTGTTGTGGTAAAAATCTTGATTTTTATGGTTTTACTTGAATGTGTTTGCTTGATTAGGGCTTTAATGGTATATTTATGAAATGTTAATTTCTTATCTTGATTTCTTAGGGTTTTACATTCGAATGGGTTAAATTAGTTTTCTGGAATGTTTGATTAAGTTTTGAAGGTGTATGAGGCTTGGGATGAAGGTTTTAAGGTTCTTTAATGGTGTTTCGGTTTTGAATTTCGAAAGGAAGAAGAAGGCTCGAACTACTTGCTGGAAATCGATCGGGTCAACTAGCCGATCGATCGGGCCGTTCGAACGGCCTACCAGGCTGATCGATCGACTACACAACAGTTTTGCCATTTTTTATTTTGATGCTCACTTCGGTGTTTTTATTTTATCTGATGATTCTAATGGTTATGAGAGGTGTTTTATGTTGGAATTAAGCTACTAGAATGGTGTGGAATTTATGATGGAGACTTATGAAGTATGCTTAAATATTTGTTATGTGGTATTATATGTTGATCATTTTACATGTTAACATTGCATTACCTTGAATCTATGAATGATGAAATTATTATGATTAGAGCAAGTTTCCAACAGGGACATTTCATGGTAAATGATAAGATGTGTCATCTTATAATGAGAATGGATTGTGGGTAATGATGTTATCATATTATGGCTTCATGTGTAGAATAATCATGCTTGTAGGAGTTGAGCATTTGATTTCACATGAATGGATTTAAGTTTTATGGTAGATTTCAGATTGATTTCAGTTGATAATCGTGATTTGAATGTCTTAAAGTATGTGTGTATTACCTTATGTTGTCAAAGAATTGGTCATGCGCTTAGGATATGCATGAACACACACATGTGGGGAATCTACTATGAAATCATAGTTAATTATGATTTGATTATAATGCATGTGGGGACTAATGGGAGCACATTCCATGTGTTGAAATTCACGTAGATCTTGCTCATGGATGTATCATGATATCATGCATCATGAAACAGACTTCATGAAAGAGATTTTATCGATGTTTAGCCGGAATTGATCAATTGTATGCAATGATGTGAGATTGCGTGCCGAATTAATCGATCGGTGACTTAATCGGAACTTGGTTGGTTCGAAAGGACATTATTTCGATTTGAATTCCTATGTGGGTTGAGTCAAGTCAAATTGAGTTATGTGGGGATGAGTTGTGTACTTGTCTTGTGGATGAGATTATTGAGATTTCCATCTGGACCCTGAGAATCCAGAGTGGTACGCTTCGTGCACTGGCTACCACGTGTTCTAGGGTTCCTATGTGGGAATTTGGGCTCTCCTCTACCGAAGGAGATATCCCTTGGCAAACACACCTGCTCTAGGTTCTTTGTGTGAGAATCGGACATCCTTGGCCAGGATCGTCCTGAGTGAGCAAATTTAGGGGCTGACCGCCCTGACCTTTATATTTCCTGTTTGGAAATAGGACCATGTCTTGCCTTTGTGGCCTTGACTATGTCCCGCATGTGTGGCAATGCTTATATTTACTCCTTGATGGAGGCATTCACCATTTGTGATGATGCATGTATATTATGAATATTATGCCCAGGATTGCACAGTTTGTGTAGGGACAATTTGACACATGTGATTAAGAGTTATTATGCATGATTGTATATCATATGTTTGACACGTTTATTGTGCAGGGTGAATGAGGATGTGATAAGAATGCATGATCTGAATTGTGTGATTGAGACACTATTATGCAGGTTTATGTGATATGAATACATGATCTGAATCGTGTGATTGAGACACTATTATGCAGGTTGATATGATATGAATACACGATCTGAAATCGTGTGAATGAGACACTATTATGTAGGTTTATGTGATTTGGTCGCATGATTATAAAGTGTGTGAAAGACACTTCTTATGCGGGTTATGGTGTGATCATGCTTGATTTGATTAGATATGAACTATTACCTATGCAGGATGGATGTTAGGTTACAACTTGAATATTTATGACTTGACTTTGATATGTATGTTATATGCATGCTAGCTCTTATGTTTATGGATAAATAGGGGTTTAGCAAGGGAATGATCAGAAAATAATATATCATGTCAATTTATGGATCTAAATTGCTATATTGTCATGTCGTTATGTTTTTCTTATTATTGTTGTCGTATTTAAACCATTACTGAGTTTTTTACTCACCCCACTTTCCTTGTTTTGTTTTGGGGTTGTGTGGTATGACGTGCAGACGCGCATGATACATTATACAAGGAACAAAATGACTACTTACGAGATTAGTTTCCGCCATGTCCCGATGGCGTTTTATTTCCTTATTTTCATCTTTTAAGACCTTGAGAACTCTATATGGTGGATCATATTTGTTACTAGCGCTTACTTATTGTGGCTAGATGTCTCTTACCTTTTTTAGACTTTAAGCCATATATGGGCTTCAGTAATGTTTATGTGGGTTTTGTGTGTGATGAGGATGATGATGTCATTTATTTTCAATCCTCTTTTATCCTTATTACTTTTGCTCAAAGGTTATGTGGTGCGTGACTCCGCTAGTTAGACCGCCCGTAAGAGGGGCTAAGTCTTCCGCTATATATTAATCGCTTTCAATTCCGTCACCCCCGTGTACTTGATCGACCCTTGGACTGGGTTCGGCTCGGGTTGGCGGTGCCTGGGCGTGACACGGAATTTTAGTACTAGGGTCTATGAGCACTAGTGATATTTTACTTCATGGTGTGGATGGGGTGAGGCAGGCTTCACAGGATTTGAGGTCTTATTGTAATGGCCCAATATCTAGTTCAGTGGAGCTCTTAGATGAGGTTATTGTGTCTAAAAAACCTTAAAATAGGATTTCTCTATGGGAATTGAATACTTGTTTATACTAAAAAACTTTATTGTAGTAAAGATCATATATATAGAGTGAAAGCTACAAGCAATTGTTTCTCTTCCAGTGCTCTAAAAATTACAGGTTCAGGCATATTTCTTCTGTAAGCTGAGCAACAATTTATTAAGTCTTGAATAACAATTGTTATTTTTAATTAGAAGAAATTGAATTCCAAATAGTTTTAATTCGAAGAAAAACTAGACTATCACTATGGGACAATTCATTAAGTTCTGAAATAACAACTGTTATTTCTGGAGAACGCCAAAGTTTGGTCTCACTGTCCAAAATGAACAAAAAGTGTGAATATATTTTGAGACTATAACCGATCTGAATGTAGCTCATGGAAACATCCTGAGTTTTAGATTTCAATAAACCCATTGAATTGCATTTCAGGAGCCACTCTCCTTGAAATTCAGTCCACTTGCTTTAATTTGAAGCCACCAAGAAAATGCACTGTAGGATTTTGGCCTTGATGGCATTGGCAGCTACTCTCGGCTAGGAAAAAGAATTTAAATCATCAGGCCATACATATCAATAGCTTCTTTGTTCACTCAGGATGTTACATATATTGAAATTATTTCCAAAGCAAGAGAAAATATGATTTGCATAACTGCAAGTTGCATCTAATTAAAACCAAGAAATTCTACAAACTCCATAATATAAATTATCAAGAAAAAAAATGAAATACATCTGATTGTCCATTCGAATTTTTTAACGTACATTTGATTTAATGATTGATTTAGTAACTGAATTCAGTCCTAAACAAATACAATGAAAAGCCACTTAAAAGTTGGATTTTGAGTAATTTATTTAGATTTAGGTCTGAATTAGACCAAACAAATGGAACCTTAGTAGGAAACGAGTCTTGGATGGGCTAAAATGGACTTAAAACGGGTAAGAGGCAGTGAAAACAATGATGGAGGAGAGAATTCGGGTGTGGTAAAAAAATAACCGGAGGGGGGTATTTATAGTCGCCGAAGTCGGCGGCATGCATTCGTCGTGTGGGACGTGCGCACCGAGCCGATCCGTTTTTTTTAACCTCAACTTCAAATAAGCATAACTTCTTATCCCAGACTCGGTTTCTCGCGCTCTTGGTACTGTGGAGTTCGTATTGACGAGCCCTATGAGACTAGGCCACTTATGAGCCACTTTACCCACACTTTACAAGTGGATCCCGTCATTTAGAACATGCTTCCCTAGGTCATAACTTTTGCTCCTCACCTCCGATTTACACATTTTTTGACTTGTTATGCTCGTGTTCGTGAGATCTAACCAACACTTAGGAATTATTAAATAATAAACTTTACTTCAAAATTTTATTTGAAGAAAAGAGATCATGTCAGAAAATTAGGGTTATTACATTTACCAACAAGCATTTCTTGATATTTTATTCAAAACTTTTGGTTTTGTTTAGATTGTTATCATACTGCAATTCTTGTATGCTCAATATCCTTCGTGGTGTAAGTTTTCAAGATGAGAAGAGATAACGGGAAGGCCATAAATGTTGTTTGACTCTCCTTTCATCCTACTGAGGCATATTTTTTAGGTAACTAGGCATGAGAGTGTACTTTTTAAATTTTATTAACTTCGATATGATCAACAAACAATTATCTTTTTGTGGATCATGTGAATATTTTTAATTCATTAGATATGTAGATTATTATTTAAGTTATGATTATTGTAACAATGGTTTGTGAAATGTGGTTATTCCCATGCCCCTAAATCATTATTTCAATGAAGGTTTAATGGCTTGATTCCGTTGTTCTTATGGAAGGAGATGGGTTATGATTTTCAATTATTTTATAAGAAGAGAGATAACTATTTTCCATACAAAGTGTTGTTAAATTGGGGGTGTGATAAAACTGACCCTTATGGGTCGGGTTTGAGTTTCTAAATTTAATTCGAGTTAGTATATCTTAAATGGTATTGGGTTCATGTTTGGCAAAACTTGACCCGAACCTTGTAATTTCTCTGACAATAATGCAGCTCCTATAACAATATAACTAAGGACAATTTACTATGTGGTGTCAAGCAGTGTTTTTAAAATTGACCCTGCTACCAACTCGGATTAGTGGCCATGTTTGGGATCTGAGAGGCTAAACGCTAGTGAGGAGCTCAAGTAGCAGAAGGTGGCAGACATGTTGAGGCATGTGGCCAGGAGTGGGTGGCAGAAAGGGTATGTAGCCATCGGCACGGTGGCATTTTGTTGGGCGCAACGGACTAGAATGAGCGATTCCACTTGGTGATAATATGCCCTTGGTGTTGCCAATGGGAGCAAAAACTTCACACAAAAACACGTAATAAAGCAATTATTAATTACCAATATTATCAATTCGCAATAATGCACATATAATTCAAATAATCACATAATTATAGATACTTGTAAGAACATATGAGTCATATGTCAAGTTTATTAGCTAATTTCTTTGTCAAAATTATGTTAGAAACCTTGATATATATATATGTCTTAAAATCTGATTAGATTTAGTTGTGTTGAGTCAGATTTTAAAATTGAAAGACTCTAAAAATAGGAGCAGACGTGTTCTTATTGCTTATGATAGAGGATTGAAGAATGTTGAAGGTTTTTTAAGCTTATTCTTATCATATTCGCATACCAAAATTACTTGGAGAAGTTTCATAAGTGATTTTAGAGGTTTTAGGGTAAAAAAGGTAAAATAGTAATTAAATAGATAGAACAATAGATCAACGTAAATAATGTTGGATGGAACGATCAATAGACACTTGATTTCGCCCTTTGTGAAATGTAGCCGAGAGTTATCAATGGATCACTTCGTTAATTGATTGATTGCTCAAAGTACATATGTTAAGCAGATAGTTAGCTCAATTTCTGTCCTTGTTGAAGCCAAAGACATAAATTTGTTTGGAGAGCTATATAAGGGATAAGAAGTCATGAATTTTGAGAGAGGAAACCTAGAAGAAATTAGAGAAGAATGGTTTTTAACTTTTGGATATTTTTTACAAAGGGAATTCACATGAAGCTTTGAGTTGAAGATCGATGGTAAATTCATGAAGCTATTCCACAACTAAGAAGAAATTTTACACAAAAGTTTCAAAGAGGAGTTGCAGCTTATCTTCAATAGGAGATTGAAAATTCCAAGAGGCTAAATGTCAATACAATAAGAGGAGTTTGTTAAAGGCTAGAAGAAGACAAAGACAATGCAAGGAAGAAGAAAAGTTCCAAATGCTTGAGGGAGAACATTTTAAGGCCAATAATGACAAGAGTTTATGGAGATCTAAGCAAAAGAAGTTTGTGTTGGAGTCAGAACAAAGGTTGGTGGTTTGTTTGTGTTATGTAATTGTCTTTCTTGCTAGTGGTCCATTGATTTGGTTCTTTTAGAAATGTCGTGGTTTTTTACCCAAGTTTGGATTTTCAATGTTAAATTGTTGTGTGTTCATATGTGGATTGAATGCTTGCGGTATGATTATTGGATACATCGTGAGTGCGCTTTGAGAGCATATATGCTTATTTTTGCTATATAAAAAAATTAATACTCCTTCATTATTAGATAATTGAATTAGGGGCAATCTAGTGATCTGCTAAGTTAGTAGACAAATATAAAACTCACAGTACTCACCTTTGGGGTTTAATCCCTGACACAGAGAAAATTAATACTCCTTCACTAAGTGCCCCTAGAATAAGATTAAACGCAATAACAAGGTTAATTAGAATTACCTCTTTTGCGTGTTTCACACAGCCGGTGAAGGTTTGCGCCTTCTCTTTACACCATAGAAAAGCTTCTTCTTGCCTTTGCCAATTACTCGGAGAAATTAGCATTGATAGGGCTTCAAGAAGTATCAAAGAGGAGTAAAGGAAAGTGATGTTGTTGTTGTTCTGTGGAAGCTAGCATTGTTCGGGGATTTCGGTAGTTCTCTAAACACAAGACAAGAGAAAGGATCGGATGATCCTTTCTTGCAAGAGGTAGAGAAGAACCTTTCTTTTTTTTTAAAAAAAAGTGGGATGACCTTCTCTTGATTAATCAAGACTACTCTTTACACTTTGAAGTGAGTAGTAGTGATTAACCAATTCTCGAAACCCTTCGATTAATTGGCAAAATGGAAGAAGCAACTGGAATTTTATTAAAATAAGAAAAAAAGAGTTGCCAGGAGAAGTGGCTACAATCTGCAAATTTAAAAAAAGAAAAAAGAAACAAAGAAACTTCTTCCGGAAGAATGAGAGCTCCCTTGTACGAATTCCTCTTCCTTCTTGAATGCTTCTGCTTGTCTTTCAACTCCTTGAACTTCTTCAAACTTCAAAAGATCAAGGTTTTTTTGGGAATTTTGTGTGTCTTTTGGTGTGTGATGGACTTCTGGATTTCTCTTTGGAGGTTCCGTAAACTTGAGTGCCAAAAGCCCCTTTTTATGGAATCGAATGGGTATTTATAGGATGAGGGTTGTACGGTTAAACAAAGTAGTGGGGTGAGTTTGAAAGGTAGTTCGTGAGAAGTGGAGAGTGAATTAGTGGGAGATGGAAAATGGGTTAGTGGGAGGGTTGGTAGGAACCGGCTTGATTAGTGGAGGAAGTGGGAAGTGTGAAGTGTCAGTTAATGGGAAGTGTGAGAGAAGATCGTGTATTATACCTTTGACTTGGTCCCCTCCACTTAATCACTCTCTTTACACATCATTATTTATTTCATCAATTTTTTTTTTACAAAATTTATTGTGGGGTCCACGAATGTCACTTAACCTTATGGTTTTATGGCTATTTCGGTGTAAGACTTATGGGTCCCACATAGCCCTTTGCAATTTGGATTTTTTTTTTGATGTGGCCATGTGAGGCTTATAAAACCTTTCTTAGCCGTTTAACTTTGAGTGTGAAGAGACCCTATGAGGTTCTCTCATAATATTTTTTTATTGGAAGCTTTAATTCATTCCTACATATATAGGATTAGATTTTGCCTCCTTACTTTTTTTGTTAAGAGCCTTAGTCTATTCCTACGTGTGTATTGCCTCCTACTTTTTTTCTTTGGACTTTGTCCACTTTAAAGACTTTGTCCATTTAAAAATTTGGTCTCACTCAGAGCTAGTCAAGCTCCGAAATCTTGGCCATTAGATTTTGATGATAATTTTTTCTTTTGGACTTTATCCAATTTTGAGACTTTGTCCATTTTGAAAATTAAGTATCATCCAGAGCTAGTTAAGCTCCGAACTCTTACTTTTGAATTTTAATAATTTTTTAATTTTTTTTTACACATTACTACGTGCGTAACATTAGAATATGTTTCATTTTTTATTTTTTTTTCTTTGGACTTTGTCGAATTTGGAGACTTTGTCCATTTTGAAAATTTAGACTTATCCGGAGCTAGTCAAGCTCCGAGATCTCTGCAATTGAATTTTGATTTGATTTTTTTTTTATATGTCAACAAGCATTGAAAACTTCTATTCTATGAGAACTTCATTCTATATTTTATGTCTTATCTCCACAATGCTATTCAACGTGGGAGAGTACAGAGACGTCGGTTGTTGGGGAAGAGTCCATCTCACTCTCCCCATATAACAGTCCCACTCCTTGTGAGGATAGGATTGACCACGTCCTATCCTTAACTGATTTATCATGTGGGGCTCACTTATTCTCAGTCATGTCTCTTATTTCTCTCAATTTTGTGGGTAGAGACCTACATGACCCAACATCCCCCACTTGGGGAAAGTGCCCGTGGACCAAATAGGAACTTGTGCACCTAGTTTTGTTATAGTTCAACTAGTAGGCTAAGTGTTCATACTAAACTCAACAAGAGTTGGCGCCTTGGCCTTGTCAAAGTCCTATACTATGAACAGAACATACAAATAGATCCATCGTTAAGGCCTTATTAAAGGATCCGTCAACATCTCAAAAGTAGGAAGATTGTTTACTATAAACTTTCTTTTCTATCGCATGTTAAATATAAACTAGTAATGTACCTAATGTGCTTACCCGTGGCACTAATTTCTCTATTTCTAAGTGTCGGCATGACTGCTAGGTTGTCACAAAACATCTGGCTAGGAGAATTTGCCAAACTCTCTAGCCTTAGCCGGACTAGACTATCACGCCCCAACACAAGCCACCCCCCTAAGCCGAACCTAGTTCCAAGGAGGAAGCAGCACGCAGAGAGACGAAGTATAGTTAAATTGCGGAAGACTAACCGATCAATAGGTAGAACATTACAGAGTTGTACATGTATACTTTGTCCAAAAGCAAAATGAGCAAAGAAATGACTACTAAGAAAAACATTAGTCTACTAATATCCACTTACTTAGTCATAAACAAGCCAACATATGGCTAAAATAAGTCTAAACCAACAATAGCTAATAAGAGTCTAAGCCAACCATGACTAATAGAGTGTCACATAGAGTCAAATGTATGTATCTCAACATATCATAAACAATGCTAACATAAACCCCATATCTCTAGGAATCCCTTCTCAATGATCGGTGCCATCTACATGCTCAACATAGAGCCCGCCCGAACAACCTGTATGGCATGACATGCAATCCCAAAACAAAAGACAAACCAAAGAGGGGTAAGTCAAAGCTCAGCAAGGGTTTTAATATGGAAAGTAAATTCATAATGACAACATAAACATAATTCACATAGCATCAATCACATGCTCAAACACTATACCCATTTATCATGGAATAATCACATAAACCTGTGCCACCTGTGCATCATGTCATAATTTACATTCCATAAGCATCTACTCATGCCACCTACGTGTTATGCTATCTATAATATATCTTATCAACACATATTTATGTTACCCGCATATCATGCTATATACAACATATCTCATTAACACATACTCATGCCACCTAAATATCATGCTATATATAACATATTTTAGCATCACATAGCCATGCAACCTACAAATCATATTATAACCCATATTCTAGAAGCATGTATCATGCAACTTGTACATCATGGGTTCAAATATAGCTCATAACACATATACACTTCATGTGTAAACATATAAAACTCATTATCATAATCATATCATGCATGAATCATTTCTCAATATAAACATATCATGCATATTCATTTCTCAATAAATATATTCACCCTGCCACATCAAGTGCAACAACCACACACCATCCTGCATATCCATGCAAATCACATCATAATCACATATGTAACATAAGATTCTTGTTCCTACACAACTTGCGTCAATGAACATTATCTCCCAAACACATTCAACAATCAATGGTGAATATCTCACAATTGAGAAAATAACTATCCCACTCACCTTGGCTGAAGCCTAAGCAGATCTACTACTCACCTTGGCCGTAACCTAAGCAGACCTTCTCACCCTGGCCGTAACCTCAGTAGACCTGCTCACCTTGGCAGTAGCCTAAGCAGACCTACTCACTCTGGCCGAAGCCTAAGCAGACTTGCCCACCCTGGCTAAAGCCTAAGCAGTTCTTGGTAAGCCGGTGCACATAGACAAACCTGCCTGGATTTTCAGGGTCCAGATAAACTTACCAAATAATTCATATAACATTCCACTCTTCTCACATGGGGAAGAAACCCGTCGTCAAAGGAATATAAAACCTAGTCCATCGGATATAAAACCCTGTCATTTAGGACATAAAACCAATTCGATAAGTCTCTAATCGATTAATTCGACAACTAATGACATCCAATTGCATTCAATTGATCAAACACGACTAATCATGATTAATCTCGTTTATAAATCGTTTTCATGATGCATGCAATATGATACATACATGGTCAATGTTTAATAAATGCAAGCATAGGTAAACATACTCTAATCAGTCATAATATGCATAAAACATGGTTCATTTGTGACAAGTAAAAATCATATAAGCATGAGTAAAAAGATACATACATGGTCAAGTTCATATTTGAGCTAAAAAGCGTAGAACATGGTTCATATATAATTAATCTGACATGTGAAAGTATTCATAATTTATCCTGGACATGGAGTAAATATGAAGAATCATCAAAATCTCACTTAAAATTGCGTATATACTAATTTATCCCATACTAGCTTAAGTAGATGTTTTAGCATAATCATAATATGTAACTTGTACATTTTAGGAAAAACAACAAATAAATTCCAATCAATCTGAACATTTATACAACTACATCATAGGCTTAATTAACATATAAATAAATATAATATGGAAATAAGCACGATAAATAATTTTCGTGATTTTATTAACTAGGCTATGCAATTTTACTAGAATTGTCGATCTTCAAATTTATGACTACGTCATTGACTTATCATGCTCCAAACAACTAAAAATTTTTACAACATACTCATAACACATATATCAATTCATCATAAAAAGACAAAACTGAAAATCATATGTTTTCATCCCTAAACATGCTTCTAAATACGGAAACATGGAGTTGTTTTACTGTACAACATGTATTCCAAAAAATATAATAAATACAATTTATTCTACAAAAATATAAATAATTAAGAATATAATCTAGACATGTTAATATACTAAAAAAATTTGAGAGAAAATATCAAAGTAAAAATATCCAAAACATAGTCATGAATCTAAAATAGAGCTATTTGGGCTGTTTGAACGGCCTAGTGGCCAATTTGAATGACCTGGTGGCCCATTTGAATGGCTAGCTGTTTGAACGGCCTATCATCCCGTTTGAACAACTAGTCATCCTATCTTGTCTTGCAAAAACTTGTCTTGCAAAAATGGAAACTTAGGTAAGTGCTTTATAAACATATGTAAAAAAAAAAAGAACGTATCTCATTTAGCTCTTTCATGCCTACTATAACTAGTTATTTTGGTTTTCTACTGGCTGCTTTAACTATAACCTCAGCCCTATTGATTGGTCTGAGCAAGATACGACTTATTTGAAATTGATTGAATGAACAATTCAAATAAAAAAAAAAGATTTCTGTGAGATTTTCCGGTATTCTATAGTTTTATCCCTCATCCATTTTCCATTTTTGGATTGGGCATTGAGATTCATGGGTGATTGGGATTAGTATTTAGGGATAGATATTACCTTAATTTTATCCCCTTTCAAACAAATTGAAATGATTGAAGTTTTTCTATTTGGAATCGTGAGCCCATTGGCAATCTAACGGTAAGGACAGAACTGCATGTCAAAACAGTCATGTTTTACCTCAAGAAACCTAACCGAAATTCTTCTAAAAATTACTAAAACTTCATGAAACTTCATATATAATCATTACCCAAGCCTAAAATATTATAGATTTAACATTTTTTATGCTTAAATGTACAAAAATAACCATAAATCATGTGTTTTAAATAAATCACTATTACACATCAAGATGAATAAAAAGCTTAAAGAAACCCACAATAATGATATTTCAAGAAAGAAAACCTTTTAGAAAGAAAACCCAAGCCTTTGGATCTACGAAGAAGCTTCAATCCTCAAGAAATCCTACCCAAAAGTTAGGATTTTGATAAAACTTAATTAAAAATCACTAATAAGCTCTAATCAACTTAAAAATATGTAGATCTATGATTTCCTTTAGTTATAAATGAAAATCACCCATTTAGGGTTTGAAATCGAAATTAAAATTAAGATTTTTAATGGAAGAAATAAAAATTAAATTGGAGGACATGAAGATAAGAAGGATTAAGAGCAAAATCAAAAGATTATTGGTGATTAAGGCTAAAAAATACACCTTAATCCATTTTACCTCTTTGAAAAATGGGGGTAGAGCACCTCCTTCTCCTTTACACAACCCTTCCCAAATGGGTAAGTGGCTAAAGTTTTTTCTTAAATAGTAAATATTTGGGCTATATTTATAATCTGTTGGCATGTAAAATACAGTAAAAACAACCTAAGTTACTAATTTGTATTATTTTAAGGCTTAAAATGAGTTTAATTATTATAAAACTCATTGATATAAAATAATTAAAGTTTAGAGTCATTTGGGTCACGTCATCCAATCGTGGACGTGAGGCCCACAGGGTCCACACCCTTAATTTAAGGAAAAATTACCATAAAAATCTCTCTTAAAATCTATAAAAATTAGATAAATTAAGTTTGATTTTAAAACTTATAAAAATATAATTAAACTTGGTTAAAACTATAATTACTAACCCTTAACTCCAAAATCAAGTCAAACTCACAAAATTTAAGCAAAACCACACAAATATTACAAAATTAAATAGAAATTAAACCGGTTAAAGTTAGAGATCTTACATAGATAATCTTTTATCCAAATTTCTTTTGAAACTACTAAACTGCATGTATAAAATTTAGCTTCCATGGTTGACTTTACTACACTCTTTTGTTTTTTACTAACCCATGTCATGCCTTGGCACACGCCACCCCTAAGCCGAACCCGGTCCAAGGAGGAAGCGGCAAGCAACGTGACTAAGTACAGAGTTGAATTGCGGAAGACTTAACCCATCCCTCGGTAGAACATACTACAAAGTTGCGCACATATACTTTATATAAAAGCAGAATAAGCAAAGAAATGACTACTAATTAAAAGCATTAGTCCACTCATACCCACATACTAGTCATAAACAAGGCCACACATAGCTAAAATAAGTCTAAGCCAACAATGACTAACAAGAGTCTAAGCCAACAATTGTTAAATAAAGAGTGTGAAGTAGAGTAAGTGTATATATATCTCAACATGACATAAACAAGCTAAAATAAAACACATCTCCATGAATCCCCTCTCAATGATCATCGACATCCACATGCTCAACATAGAGCTTATCCTAACAACTTGCAACCCTAAAATAAAACACAAAACAAAGAGGGGTGAGCCAAAGCTCAGTAATGGTTTTTAATACGGAAAGTAAATTCATAATGACAACACATGCATACTCAACATATCATTCATCACATAATCAATCATTATGCCCATTCATCATGGAATATTAACATAAACCTGTACCACCTGTGCATCATGTTATAATTTACATTCCTTAAGAATCTATTCATGCCACTAGTATGTCATGCTATTTATTATATATCTCATCAACACATAGCATGCCACATGCATATCATGTTATGTGTATTATATTTCATCAACACATACTCATGTCACATGCATCATTCTATATATAACATATTTCATCAACATAGCCATGCCACGTGCATATCATGCTATGACCTACATTCTACAAGCACATATCATGTCATCTGTGTGCATTAGGGGTTCATCCATAGCTCATAACACATATACACCTCACGTGTAAACATATAAAACTCATTATCATAATCACATCTTGCATGAATCATTCTCAATATAAACTCATGCATAATCATTTCTCGATAAAAACATTCACTCTGCAACATCAAGTGCATCAACTGCACACCATCCTGCATATCCATAAAAATCATACCATAATCACATGTGTAAAATAAGCTTCATTTTTCCTATACAACTAGTGTCAATGTCCATTATCTCCCATACACATGTAACAAATCAATGGTAAATGTCTCACAATTGAGAAAACTAATCAACCCGCTCGCCCATGACAGTCCCTAGCTGGGAAGGTCTAAATTCCTATAAAAGGGAAACTGGAACGGTTTGGGTAGGTTCCCTGACTGGGAAGGTACCCCATGCTCACCAAGGACAATCCTTAGCAGGGAAAGTCTGAATTCCCTGAAAGAAAAACTAGAGCAGCATGGTAAGCCGGTGCACACAGACATACCATCCTAGATTCTCAGGGTCCAGATAACTCATCAAATAAACTCACACAAGCAAATTGCTTCATATCAACCCGGGGAGGTACTATGTTTTCGAAGGAACGCAAAACGAAAACATGTCCTTTTGGATCCAAAACTGATTCGATGAGCCTCCAAATGATTAATCGACATCTAATGGCATACAATTACATCCAATAGATCAATTACGGCTAATCACGATTCATCTTGTTTGTAAATCATTTTGATGATGCATATAACATGGTACATACGTGAAAAAAGAATAAATGAGTCGAAGGATAAGTAAACATGATCAAATCAGTCCATATGTACATGAAACATGATCCATTTGTGTTAAATACAATCATATAAATCTATGCAAGAGAGTACATAAATGATAGTGTTCAAATCTAAGCTAAAACATGTGAATCATGGACAAGCTATAATCAATGGTAGATATGCAAGCATCCCTAATTTATTATAGCCCTATCTAAATGAAATCATGGAGTAAATGTGTAGAAAATATCGAAATACGAGTTTAAGACAAATATAACATTATGCTAGACCTAGACGAGGATAACATATCTATACTTAAGCTAAAACATGTGAAACATAATTCACCCTAAATCAATATAACATGTGTGCAAATATACATATATAATCATGGTTAAAAACCTACTGGAATCATCAAGTAAATTATGAAGAAGTCATCAATCATGGATTTAAAATAAGTAGAATATCATACTAAAACTAAACAAATATAGTCCTAATCATGCTTGAGCTAAATCATAATTTAAAGATGGTTCTCATGCATTCACAGTAGTAATCTAGGCAATACTAACTCATTTTAGTCATAAAGAATTAGATTTATGAGAAGAGAACAAGAAATGACCAAAATACACAAAAATGGCTAGAATCACAAAATATGTCGTTTGGTCATTTGAATGCCCTGTCGGGTTTTGAACGCCTGGCCGTTCGATCGAAAATATTAAAAAATTTAAGATAAATTCTAAAATCACCATAGAATATCATGTAATCAAAATATAACCCTAGAACATGATAGATCTAATTATTTTTATGCTTAATCACAAGAAAATAGCCATAAATAACATAATTTTAATGAATCACCATTAAAACTCAAAATGAAGCAAGAACCCATATAAACCTAAAAGAATGCAATCCAATAGATAAAACCACACGAGATGAAATTCCCTTACCTCTATGAAGCCCTTAGATCTACAAAGATGCTTTAATCCTCAAGAAATCCTACCCAAAAATTAGGGTTTTATTAAAACATAATTAAAATCAACCAATAGGCTCAAATCAACTTAAAAATAGATAGATCTAGAATATCATTTGGTTAAAATCACCCATTTAGGGTTTTAAATTGAAATTAAAAATAAAGTTTTTAATAGAAGAAATCAAAAATAAAATTAGGGAAATGAAGATAAGAAGGATTAAGATCAAATTCGAAAGAGTAGGGGTGATTAGGGTAAGAAAACACACCTTATTCTATTTTTTTCTTCTTTGGGAAATGGGGGTAGAGCACCTTCTCCTCCCTTACATAGTCTTTCCCTAAATGGGCAAGTGACTAGGTTTTTCCTTTAAATAGTAAGGTTTTGGGCTAGGTTTACAAACTATTAGGCTATAAAATAGGGTAGAAAGGCCCTAAATGGCTAATTAGGGTTATTTTAAGGCTAAAAATGAATTTAATCATTTTAAACCTACTGAAATAAATCAATAAAGGTTTAAAGGGTTAAGTGGGTCTCACGCTGTCCAATGTGGACGTGGGGCATGCGATGGGTTCTATACTCTTAATTAAGGAAAAGTTACAATAAAATTTAATAAAATCCATAAAAATTAAATAAATCAAGTTTGACATTAAAACTTATAAAAAGTAAAATTAAACCTTATTTAAGCTATAACTACTATCCCTTAACTCCAAAATCAATTTAAACTAGCAAACAAGTAAAACCACACAAATTCACATAGCTAAAAGGAAATCAAACCGGGTTAAAGTTAGAGATCTTATAGTCCAAGCAACAACCTCCAAACATGACAAAATCAATAGTGGATTTCTTGTCATTTGGGTCCTTAGCATAGTCCAAATCACTATACCCATCCAATGACAACTCCACAATACGATAGGTGAGTTTCATACTTTTGGTTCCCAAGAGGTGCCTAAAAACTCGCTTCACTGCTAGTGAGACATGTTTGGGTTCGCCCGATATCTACTCAAGTGCCCTACAACATAGCTCAAATTAGGTCAAGTATAAGTTATGACATACATTAAACTACTAATAACATATGCATAAGCCACTGACGCCATCCTGAGTCTTTCTTTGTTAGAGGATTATGTCTGAAACTTAGATAGAACTATACCCTTATAGATAGGAGACTTTATTGCTTTCCAACCAATCACACCGAAGCATTTTAAGACACTTTTTATGTACGATTCTTAAGATATACTAAGTAGTTTAGTTTTTTTTATATATGTTAATCTTCATACTAAGTATGTAGGAGGCTTTACCCATTTCTTTCATCTCAAAATGGGTCTTGAGATACTCCTTTAGATTGACAATCAAACTCAAGTCATTTCCCATCAAAATGATATCATAATGAGAGTATCATAAATCAATTTCCCTCTGTCAATGAGTGATACAATAATCACACTCATTAGTAGTTAATCCATACTTACAAATCACTCTTGAAATGTGAAGTACCACTATCTAGCCTAAAACTTGATCATTTAAGATTAAACCCTATGCAAATGTACAAGGTAACTGTATTAGGATGAATATGAAGGGTTGTCGAACCTCAAGATTGAGATTGAGCTATTATCAATTTCGAAGAAAATTTGCTTTGAATAGAAAATTAAAAAAAGATAGAGAAATGTAAATTGAATGAAAAAAATAATATTAGGGAACTAACTTTAAAATATGAATATGCCGATATAATCATAACAATGACTCTTATAATCATCATGGTTACTTTTTTGTATAACATACACGATCTTAACTACAAGCTAGAACATCTCTAAGAAATTCTCAATTGTTCACATAGCATGTATTGTCTTCAATTTGGTATGAATAATATATACTAGTATAGGGTTATAGGTATGACTTGTCTACTCTTAGCATAACTCATCTAATAAATCAATCACATAAACACAAATACTCTTGCATGACCATCTCTTCTAAACTACAAGTAATAGAATTGGTATGATACCAATAATACATGCAAAAACACATAGTTTTGAATTAAACATTAAAGCTTCTTCCTTTAAGGAATATCTTGTCATGAAATTGCATAGACAAAACAAGAATCTAATTAGATATTAACAAGAGGACATTGCTACTCATCTATGACCATCAAATTCCTAAGCTTCAAAGCTTTAGCCTCTCATAGTTAATGGAGACACTTACATATTTATGAAAACTCTTGGTTGATTCTTCTCCTTCTTGACTCTAGGCTTTCCAAAATTAGTGGTGGGATCCTGATAAGTATAATTTATGCGTTATTTTACCCTTAATTATTTTATTTTCTAGTCTCATTTAAGTGTTAATATAGGTTAAATTATTAAATATTAAATTTAATTAGGTTAGAAAAAGCTTCCATGGTGTTTTGAATTAAATTGGCTTATTTTGCAGATTCTTCATTGGCGATCGAACGGGGTCACTTACCGATCGATCGGTTACACGTGATTTTTGAGAAAATTCAGTTCAAGCGTTCGAACGGGCATGCAGGGCGATCGATCGGCATAACGCGTAGATTCCTTATTTCACCCAATTTTGAGTCCTTCTCATATCCAACTCTTTTCTTACGGATCTAATGCCTATATAAAGACTTATTTGACATGAAATTAAGGGAGAACAAGTAGATTTTCTGAAGAGAAGAAGGAAGAAGAAGATGGAGAAGAAGCCAAAGCTTTCAATGGAGATTCAATTACTTTCTTCTACCATGGAAGGCTAAACTATTCTTTTACTTAGGAGTTGATGAACCTATAGATAAGTTTCAATTTCTTTTCTTTTTAATTTAGATCTCAGTTGTGAATTATGACAATTGTATGATAAGGATTTCCTTTTTAATGGAAGAGCTTTCTAATGTTTATTCAAATCTATGTTAATTTATGGTCTTGTAGATGATAGATTGATGTGGTTTTGATATTTTCATCAATTCTAATTTCTGTGATTTAGATGAGATGATCATACAATAGTTTTAATGTTCAGATAATTAAGGACTTGGATGAGTTATACTAATATTAGACGGGTCATGCCTATAGCTATTTAGTGTAGATGATTCGTGCTATTGTCGAAGATAGTTCATGCCATGGAAATTAATTAATGATTCTTTCTGAAGTAATTCTAGCTTGTAGTTGAGAATACTTGTTCATATTCACACTAGATTTAGATTAAAAGTTAAGGAATTGTTACGGTTCTATAGTGGATTCGATTTCCTAAGTAAAATCTATCACATTAATCTCTTGTTTTTAAACTAGTTATTTTCTTTTCCTTTATTTAATTTAAGTTTAAGTTGTTTTAGTTTTAAACCAGTAAATTCTTCTTTATATTTAGTAATTATTCATCCGTCCCTGAGGTTCGACAACCTTTAAATACTCATCCTAGTACAATTACCTTGTACACTTGCAAAGGGTTTAATTATAAACGATTAGATCCCCTCAATTTGCGCTAAAAGAGATTTTATATGGTCCCTTAAGTCGATTGAAGTGTATGGCTTCGAACTGGAAAGAAAACATGCCGAATCGGGAAACTACTTATTACCCAATTGATTGCCTCATTAGGCTAATCAATCCTAATTTCTTTTGTCTACTTGAAATTCATGGCCCGACCAATCATCCATAAGGCCAATCAATCACCTTGCTGGTCATGTAGTCTAATCGATCACCCTACTACCCCAATCAATCCCCTAATAAGAAATTTGTAATAAAAACACGAAAATTAGCCATTTTCAACCAGAAATTCATATAAGCCTATAATATTTTTATTAATTATAATTTCTAACTATCTAAACTATATTAACTCTTAATTGGGACTAGAAAATAAAGTAAAGAGGGATAAAATAACACATATATCATACTCATCAACTCGTGTATCATACTGTGGTCCCTAGTTTGAATAGGGTCCTTACCCTTAATGTGGCATTGGCCTTCATGTTCATTTTCCTTCGTTAACTCCTCCTCATGTGAGGGCACTTTCTTTAGGCCAAAGTTTCACTACAACAAAACTGGGTATTAGCGACGCTTATATATGCGTCGCAATACTATGCGTCACTAAAAAGTGCTAATAACGACATATAACAAACCGTCGCAAAAAATACAACTATTAGCGACGCATAACTCCAAACATCGCTAATACTTACGTTATTAGCAACACTTTTCTAAGCGTCACTAAAAGATATATATTTAAATTTTTTTAAAATAAATTTCAACACTATTAACGACGTATGCTTACAGACGTCGCTATAAGTTTAAACAATAGCGACATTTAACAATGAGTGTCGCTAATAATTCTCAATTTTAAAAAAAATTAAAAAATAAGAACTAATAGCGACGCATATGCTATACGTCGCTACTACCTAATAGTAGTAGCGACGCATAAAAACATGCGTCGCTATTACCTTTGGTAGTAGCGACGCATAGTCATATGCGTCGCTACTACCTATTTTTTACTAAAATTTTATTTTAATTTTTTTTAAAATTTTTTTTTTATTTTTAAAATTAATTTTAAAAAATAAAAAAATATTAAAAATTTTAAATTAGAGGAGAGATAGTGTGTAGGTAGATAGGAGAGAGAGGAGAGGGAAGAGAGAGAGGGGAGGGAAGAGAGAGGGGAGAGAGAGGAGAGGGAAGAGAGAGAGAGGGAGGAGAGAGAGAGGGAGGAGAGAGATAGAGGGTGGAGCGAGAGAGAGGAGAGAGAAAGTGTGGAGAGAGAGAGGATAGGGAAGAGTGAGAGAGAGAGAGAGAGGAGAGGATAGGATAGGATAGGGAAGAGAGAGAGAGAGGAGAGGATAGGATAGGATAGGGAAGAGAGAGAGAGGAGAGGATAGGATAGGAAAGAGAGAGAGAGAGAGAGAGAGAGAGAGAGAGAGGAGAGGAGAGGAGAGGATAGGGAAGAGAGAGAGAAGGGAGAGAGGGAGAGGGGGGAGGGAAGAGAGAGGGATTTTATTTTGTTGTTTTTTAATTTTTTATATAAAAAAAATTTAAAATAAAATACTAATAGCGACGTATAGTATTATATGTCGCTATTTAGTACATGTATTACCGACGTATCTAGTTATACGTCGCTAATACATGTACATATACGTCGCTATTAGTATTTTAAATTAAATTTTATTTATTTTTCAAATTAATTTTAAAAAATAAAAAAATCTCAAAAAATTTTGAAATTAGAGGAGAAAGAGTGGGAGGGAAGAGAGAGAGATAGGAGAGGGAAAGGGTGGAGAGAGAGAGGGTGGAGGGGAGAGAGAGTGAGAGAGAGAGGGGAGAGAGAGAGAGATGGAGGGAAAGAGAGGAGAGGGGGGAGAGAGAGGAGAGGGGAGAGAGAGAGGGAGGGAGGGAGGGAAAGTGTAACGACCCGTTTTTCGATTACGCTTAACCCAGGAGGGTTAAGGGTAATTTGGTAATTTAAGATTAATATTAAGGGGTTTTATTAGATGACATACCCATAGCTAGGTAGAGCTTGGCATAATGAGCGTAACAATTCAAAGAACGTGCAAAACGGAGGTCGGGACCGGAAGTTACGATCTCGACGAGCGTAGAAAATAGGTGGGACCCACTTGGGAATAGTATGATTTACAGCTTTAAGTGGGATAGTATCGAAGGGCTCGTCGATACGAGTCCAACGGTACCTAAAACGCGCGAATCCGAATCCGGGGTAGGAAGTTATGCACGTTTGAAGATTTGAATTTTTTTATAAAAAAATAATAAAACGGCGCGAGCCGGCGCGCGCTGGCGCGGGCCGATGCGGGACGCGGGTGCCACGGTTCGTTTCTGCGGGCACCGCGGTTACGAGGGCGCGACCCGCGCCGCGCACGGATTCAGCGGGCGCCGCCACCGAAACCGCGGTGCCGCCAGAAATGGCGGCGTGGCGCCGCGGTTTCGGTGCGCCAGGGGCTTATAAAACCCCATTCAGTTCTGTTTTCGAAGCAGATCTTCTCTCCCCCTGTTTCTGGTCGTTCTGAAGCCGATTAAGGCCGTTCAAGACCCGTTTCCTACTAAATCGAGTGTGCTCTACGCGATGGAGTGGTCCTTTCTTCGATTCGGAGACCGTATAAGGAAGAAATGCCTCGAGATAAGGAGAGGTTCTGCCCGAGCACCGACAAACTTCTTTCTCTCCATTCTTAAGCATCCTAACTCCGATTTAGTCCATCCAAGAGGTGTTCTTGACTAAATCGAGTATGTTCTATGCGATGGAGAGGTCTGTTCTTTGATTCGGCAACCGTATAAGGAGAAAATGCCCTGAGATAAGGAGAGGCTCCGCCCGTTATCCTCGAGCACCGAACAAGAAATAGGGGCCCGAAGCAAGACGAAGTTCTGTCCGAAGTTATTGAACTACATCATGAGAAATAATCCAGAGTATGGGAGGTTCTGTCCGCCGCTCATGGCACATAAAACGAGAAGAGTCTCCGGCAAGGAGAACGTTATACGTAGTCTTTCGACACAAGATGAAGAACGTATGGAGGCTAGAGGAAGCTCTGTCCAATATCTTCGGATCTGAAGGGGAGGATGCTCATATGAGCAACTCCGCATAACACTACCCTACGAGACATGAGGGCAGTAAGCTTTTCTAATCTTCCGTTTTAATTATAGAACGATGTGTGTGCTATGCCATGATACGTGTTTATATGCCATAATGTGTGTTATGCCATGATGTGTGCTATGCCATGATACGTGTTTATATGCCATGATGTGTGCTATGCCATGATACGTGTTTATATGCCATGATGTGTGCTATGCCATGATACGTGTTTATATGCCATGATGTGTGTTATGCCATGATGTGTGCTATGCCATGATACATGTTTATATGCCATGATGTGTGCTATGCCATGATACGTGTTTATATGTCATGATGTGAACTTATATGCTATGATGTGCACTTATATGTTATGAAGTGTGATGTCTTGCTCTAGGGTAGAGCAAGACGTGTGTGTGTGTGTGTCCGGTCTCGGCTCAGTGATAGAGCGAGCTGGTTGATGTGCTCAGTCTCGATTCAATAATGGAGCGAGATATGTGTATGTCATTTTCGATCCCGCTCTGTGGTAGAGCGAGATGTACGATTTCGTTAACTTCCGCTTGACTCCGATTTATAACGAGTTTTTGTATACTTCCGATTAAATATTCGGAGATACGTATTTTATATATATGATTTTGTTATGCTTGTTGTATGTAGTAGCCATTAGGCAGAACTACGTTCGGATCCGATCGTATTGGAATAATATCTAATACGTACGTAGGCAACCAACGGCAAGGCAACGTTGGCCCGATCCAATCATTATAAATAATATGTTTTATTCTATTTTACACACGACGAACTATGAAGCTTCGTTGTGTGTAAATGGTCGTTACAACCTAAGTCTACGTACGAGGAAGCCTTAAGCTCCGTAGTGCGTAGGCGAACGTTGTACCTCTCGCACTCAGACGATGATTCCTGACTTAAGAAAAATTTCAAATTCCTATCAGTGATTTTGTGGGCCCGGCTCGGGTCGGGTTGTTACAGAAAGAGAGGAGACTGAGAGAGAGAGGGAAAGAGAGGAGAGGGGAGAGAGAGAGGAGAGGGAGAGATAGAGGAGAGGGGAGAGAGAGAGGAGAGGGAGAGATAGAGGAGAGGGGAGAGAGAGAGAGAGGAGAGGGAGAGAGAGAGGAGAGGTAGGAGAGAGAGAGGAGAGGGGAGAGAGGAGAGGGGAGGGAAGAGAGAGGGGATAGGGGAGGGAAGAGAGGGAGGGTGAGAGAATTTTATTTTGATTTTTTAAAAAATTTTATTAATTTTTTTATTTTTTAAAATAAAAAAATAATTAAAATAAAATACTAATAGCGACGTATAGGAATATAAGTCGCTATTAGTACATGTATTAGCGACGTATAGGATTATATGTCGCTAATATGGGTACTAATAGCGACGTATAGGAGTATACGTCGCTATTAGTATTTTGTTTAATTCTTTTTTTATTTTTTAAAAGTAATTTTAAATAATAAAAAAATATTAAAATTTGAAATTAGAGGAGAGAGAGGGAGGAGAGAGAAGGGGGTGAAGTGAGGGAGGGGAAGAGAGAGGGGAGGTAGGAGAGAGAGAGAGAAAGGAGAGAGGAGAGGGGAGGGAAGAGAGAGAGAGAGGAAAGGGGAGGGAAGAGAGACATAGTGGAGGGAAGAGAGAGAGGGGAGGGAAGAGAGAGGGAGGGGGAGGGAAGAGAGAGAGAGGAGAGGGGAGAGAGAGAGAGAGGGAGGGGAGGGAAGAGAGAGGGAGAGAGAGAGGAGAGGGGAGAGAGAGAGAGGGAAGAGAGAGAGAGAGAGAGAGAGAGAGAAGGGAGAGAGAGAGAGAGAGGAGAGGGAAGAGAGAGAGAGATAGAGAGGGGAGGGAAGAAAGAGATAGAGGGGAGAGAGATATAGGGAGAGAGGGGGAGAGAGAGAGAGAGGGAGAGGGGATAGGGGAGAGAGAGAGGGTGAGAGGAATTTTATTTTGATTTTTTTAAATTTATCTTTTTTATTTTTTAAAACAAATAATAATTAAAATAAAATAGTAATAGCGACGTATATATGTATACGTCGCTACTAATTATACTAATAGCGACGTATACATATATACATCGCTATAGAAGTTGATTAGTCGCGACGTAGAGTATATACGTCGCTATATAACCACAAATAGCGACGCTTAGAACGAGCGTCGCGAATAAATTTTTTTTTGAAAAAATAAAAACTCGGGCAAAATTTCACCCACGCGGGAAAATTTCGCGCGCGGTCGAAATTTCACCGCGCTTATAAGTATGCCCCCGGTCCCCTGCACTCTTGTGCTCTGTCGTCCGGCGCCCCGTGGCCTCCGGCACCCCCTCGCCGTCGCCGCCTACTCGCCGTCGCCGCCCACCCGCCGTCGCTCTCCCGCCACCGGTGCCCCCCGCCGATGCTCCGCAGTTCTCCCTGCCCCATCCCCTCCGGTGCCTCCTCCCCCGTCCTCCAGTTTTCACTTCTCCCGTCCAAGTGGACCTGAGGCCGGTGGCGCGGCGATGTCCTCCGGTCCCGCCTCCCCGGTCTCCGCCCCCTCTCCTTACTCTCTGCCCCCTTGCCCCCTCCCCATTCTCCGCCCCCCTCCCCATTCTCTACCCCCTCCCCCTCCTCGTGCTCCGGTCTCCCCTTGCTCGGCCTTCCCTTCTTGCCTCCCCCTCCTCTGATTTTCAGAGGAGGGAGGAAGGAGGGGGCGGAGCCGGGGAGAGGGGGGCCGGAGGGCGGCGCCACCGTCCTCCCATTCCCCCGACTCCAGTCCCCCCCCTCTGTTTTTCAGAGGAGGGTGCGGAGCCGGGGAGAGGGGGGTGGCCGACCGGAGGACGGCGGCGCCAGCCTCCCGCTCCCCCCTGCTCCAGTCTCCCCCCTCTCCTTCCCCCTAATCCAGTCCCCTCCTCTCCTTCCCCCTTCCCCCTGATCTAGTCCCCCCTTCCTATGATTTTCAGAGGAGGGGTGGAACCGAGGAGAGGGGGTGGGGGGGCCGGAGGATGGCGGTGCCGCCCTCCCACTCCCCCTCTTCTTCCCCTTGCTCCGGACCCCCTCTCCTTCCCCTTGCTCCCGGACCCCCTCCCCCTACTCCCGTGCCTCCCTCACCCCCTGCTCCCGGACCTCCATCTCCCCTCACTTCCCCTTGCTCCCTCGGACCGCCCTCTCCCCCACCTTTTGGTCGCCCCCTCCCCCTTCCCCGGTGGGCCCGGTGGCCCACCGGGGATTTTTTTTTAAAAAAAATAATCTTTAGCGATGCATATAAATGCGTTGCTAAATTTTTTTAAAAATTTTACAATATAAATTTAAAATTTTTATTATTATAATATTAACGATGTTTTGAATTTTTTCAAAAAATTTTATTCTATTAGCGACGTTTAAAAAAGCGTCGCTAATGATTTTTTTTATTTTTATTTTTTATTATTATTTTATATTAGTGACACTTAGTAAAGCGTCGCTAATAATAAATAGTGACACTTTAGTAAGCGTCGTTAATAATAATTTATTATAAATTTAATTTAATTTTAATTTTTTAGCGATGTATAGAGAGCGTCGTTAATAAGTCATTATTAGCGACAGTTTCTATATACATCGCTAATAAATTTATTTTTTATTTATTTTTTATATTAGCGACGTAAGAAAAGAGTCGTTAGTAGATTATCATTAGCGACGCTACACAATATACGTCGCTAATAATTTATTATTAGCGACGTATAATAAACGTCGCTAATACTGTTATTAGTGACGTATTTTTATATACGTCGCTAATAGGTAATAGCGACGACACTTTTTTCGACGTTTTTAGCGATGTTAATTATACATCGCTAAAAGACAGTAGCGACGCTTAGGCGACTATTAGCGACGCATAATTGCGTCGCTAATAGTCCTTTTTGTTGTAGTGTTTATTTTTTTCCCTGTTCTTCTACACAACACTTTTGTCCGCTCGACTCCTCATCATTTTTTGAGAGGTCCTCTTACGACTCTTCACCCCAACAAATTCTAGGGGTGATTTAGCTATGACATACACCTCCTCCACATCACTCTTGAAGCATGAAGCTCATGTATAGGAAACTTCGAAATTGTCCAAGTGTAAAACTTTTCAATGAGTATCTTGCCCCCATAGTCCACCTTCTCATTACAACTTGCCTTTTTTAGAAAAAGGCAACTTGGCACTGTAGAGCCCGATTTATGTATCATATTTGGTTTATGCAACATTTGTTTTGTTTACAACAAAACACACAAAACAATTTGGTAACTCAAGGTCCTTTTAAATATAATATATAATATTACTATTTGTTTAGACTCACTTAGTTACTTATATATGGATAGTAAAATCGTGGCTTCGATTCCAACTATCATACCATGACATCACCCATGAAATGGAGAAGATAATAGTACTAGCATCGACACACACATCACAACCATATCTATGTCCAAAGAGTTCACTACTATAAAATAGATTCTACGGGGTTGATTTTCTAGTGATACAGATATTGGGTCACGATTCTTATCCTCAACCCTATTTAAGGGTTAGATGGTTGCGCAAAATCAGGGTTGTTACAACAAGAATAATTTTCTCACATTTTTGCTTCAAATTAAAAATTGTCCCTATGTCATCGACATATAGATTTATCAATGTGTCGAAGGCATGTAGATAATAATTTAGGTTACTATCCCACCATTGATATCCATCAACTTGTCGATTATATATTGAGAGCATTGTCAACATGTCGTCAATACATCGAAATGAACTAGTCTTTATTAATTTTGATTTTCTAATTTGGACTACTAATATATGATGGAGGGAATAAAGTTTCATAAAAAATTGTTCTAGATCTCATGAGACATATTAAATAATTCCTCTAACAAAAAGCCTCATGTAGTTGTACATAAAAAAGTAAAATGATATATTAAATAAAAAAAATAAAACTTGGGAGACATGAAATTTATATATAATGTATAATATATACATGTGTAAATAAAAAATTAATGTAATTCAAATAAGTTTTAGTTTTTATCGAGCTTTGAGCCGAGCTTAGCTGAACACATATATATTGGAGCTTGACTTGACCAACTTCGAGTTCTAACTTGAACATGAGTAAAGCCGAATTGAACTCAAGCCAAGTCAAACTTAGAGAACACTAAAATAAGCATAGTTGGTAAGTGGTCAAATGTATTATATTATAAAATCAAATGAACTAGTCTTTGTTGATTTTAATTTTTTAATTTAGATTACTAATACATAATGGAGGGAGTAAAATTTCATAAAAAATGGTTCTAGATCTCATGAGACATATTATAAAATTCATATAACAAAAAGCCTCATGTAGTTCTACATAAAAAAAAGTAAAAATGATATATTAAATAGAAAGAATTAAAACTTGGGAGACATAAAATTTATATATAATATACAATACATGCATGTGTAAATAAAAAAATTAATGTAATTAAAATGAGTTGAAGTTTTTATCAAGCTTTGAGCCAAGCCAAGCCGAGCGGATTACATGTATACTGGAGTTTGACTTGACCAACTTCAAGTTCTATCTCAAAATGCGAGTCAAGTTGAGTGGAGCTCAAACTGATTCGAGATTTCGAGCTTACTTTAACACCCTTAGGCCTAAGTATGCTCGTGTGATAATTGATGATAGTTGAGGAATTGGCTGACCGAAATGGGTGGACGAAATGAGTATATCCCGGGCTCACAGGGGTCAGAACTATGACATCATAAATCGTCGATCTCCACAAACGACAGCTAGAAATTAAATATATGAGTCAATGTTCAAACTTAGATATATCGATGTGTCGAAGGCATGTAGATAATAATTTAGGTTACTGTCCCACCATTGATATCCATCAACTTGTCGATTATATATTGAGACCATTGTCAACATGTCATCGACACATCGAAATGAACTAGTCTTTGTTAATTTTGATTTTTTTAATTTAGACTACTAATACATGATGGAGGGAATAAAGTTTCATAAAAAAATGTTCTAGATCTAATGAGGCATATTAAATAATTCATCTAACAAAAAACCTCATGTAGTTGTATATAAAAAAATAAATATAATATATTAAATAAAAATAAATAAAAGTTGGGAGACATGATATTTATATATAATATATACACATGTATATCAAAAAATTAAAGTACTTTAAATGAGTTTTAGTTATATCGAGCTACATGTATACTTGAGCCTGACTTAACCAACTTCGAATTCTAACTCGAATATGAGTCAACCTAAATCGAACTCAAGAAGAGTCGAACTTTTGAGCTTACTTTAACATCCCTAACGGTAATTATGTTGGTGTGATAACGAATTTAATTAAGGTCAGGAATTGGAATTGGCTAGCCAAAATGGCGGATGAAACGAGTAATGGGGTCAGAAGTAGGGCATGTCGATCTCAATTCAACAAAAGACAGCTAGAAATTATATATACGTGAGTCAACGTTCAAGCTTCGTTTTTTTAATTAGAAATTCATGTGATTGGAATTTCAGTCAAAAACGCACGCTTGGGCAACCTATTTATACCTGTAAACTAGCATGACAAATTCATCTGACACCATTCCAACAGAAATGGATTCCTCCGCTTACCTACTGTGTGCCTGCTTCGCCGTTGCCTGCATCAGCCTCTACCGCCTCCTGTACCCCAAGAACTCACCTGCGACCCATCTCCCACCCGGCCCGACTCCTCTCCCTATTGTAGGCAACCTCCTCAAGCTCGGCCCTAAGCCTAACGAGTCATTCGCAGAGCTCGCCCAGACCTACGGCCCGGTCATGACCCTGCAGCTCGGCCTTGTCACCTCGGTCGTGGTCTCATCCCCGGCCGCCGCCAAGGAGGTGCTCCAGACGCAAGACCACGCTCTCGCGGGGCGGTCGACGGTTGACTGCGTCAGCGCCGTGGGCTACGGCGAGAGATCCATAGCATGGCGCCAGCCGGATGGCTACTGGCGGAAGCTCAGGATGATGTGCAACAAGTGGATGTTCAACAACCGCAGCCTCGATGCCACCCAGGAGCTCAGGCGGCGGAAGGTGGGGGAGATGATGGGCCTCGTGGCCGACAGCGGGAAGCTGGGGCGGCCAGTGTCCATCGGTACGGTGGCGATTGCCACCATGCTGAACTTGATATCAAATATTATCTTCTCCGTGGACGTAGTGGACGCCTCTTCGGAGAGAGCGCAGGAGTTCAAGGACATCATGTGGGCAATCATGGAGGATGTTGGGACGCCCAACATCGCCGACTTCTTCCCATTCCTTGCCCCACTCGATCCGCAAGGGATCAGGCGGAGGACGATTGCCCATTTTACGAAGTTGTTTGTCATACTTGACAAACGGATAGAGGAGCGTCTCAGGGATAGAGCTGCAACTGGCTACACAAAGAAGAACGATTTCATGGAGTCACTGCTAGACACTTACAAGGATGAGGCAGAAGGCCAGCTCACCATTCACGAGATGAAATCTCTATTTGCGGTAAGTGTATCTTCGCATTATTCGACTTGCGCGCATGCGTCTTACCTTCTCTTGTGACATCATGTGATCAGCCACAAGTTCATCCTTTCCGGTCGTTTCGATCTCAATGCTTCGCCAATTGAAAGGGAGGTGCCCGGTGGCCAATCTCCTAAATATCTCTCAATTAATAATTTTATTTAATTTTTTAAAATAAATTAATTTTAGTTTATTTTTAAAAAATTAAATGAGGTTATTAATATATGACCAATGGAGTATTTATTTATATATATATATATATAAATATATTATTTTCATTGTTTAGGGCTACATCTTGAGTGAGGTTAAGTCAAGTTTAGCAAAACCCAACCCGATTTAAGCTAGGAACCCAATTCCTTAAACCTGACCCCACTCGAGATGGGAACCGTATTTCTAAAACCTAACACAATTGGAGATATGAATTAAAAAACCCAAAAACTACAAAAGGAATTGAGACTGTATCTTGGATTGGGTCAGTTCCAATAATTCAAACCAAATCAATACTATATTGAGTCGGTTCTATTTATGAAAGATTAAAAATTTTATATGAACTAGGGTAAATATGATTTTGTACCTTAATTAGGAACTCGGGTCGTGTGACCTCAAACTCATATATACTCTTTGTCTTGAATTAATAACTACATTTAGTTTTTCAAAATAAATTAAAATTAATTCATTTTAAAAAAGCAATTGTAGCTCTTAATCTAAAGTTTTATATTTTTAAAAAAACCAAATGTGGAGAAAGTATAAATTTTATGAAAAGTTACATTAATCAAACCTTAACATCATTTCTTGGTGATTTTAATATTCATATAGTATTATGCACTATTGGAATCTTAAATGTTAGTATATAAAACTAATGACTAGGTCATGCCAACACGATTATACTAGAAAAGGGGCACACAAAATGAACGGTTGCGGCTGATGATATAGTTTTGTCACTTACAGAATGATCTGCTACCACAGCAACCAAATCATTTGGAAAATTTCTGGACTAGAGGGCTGAGCCACACTAGCACCAAGATTAATAACACGACTCTAACTAGTTAATTGTGCTAATTTACTTGATTTATGTGTATCAGGATTTATATATTGCTGGAAGCGAGACCAGTTCAGTTACATTGGAATGGGCGATGGCCGAGCTGCTTCGCAACCCAGAAACCATGACAAAGGCCAGAAAGGAGCTGGAGGACATAGTAGGGAAGAACAAACAGGTTGAAGAGTCGGACATTGCACGTCTGCCCTATCTCCGAGCTGTCGTGAAGGAGACACTGCGTTTGCACCCACCTGTCCCTCTTCTCCTCCCACACCTGACAGAACGGGACGTAAAAATATCTGGTTACACTCTACCCAAGTCCACACAAGTGATCGTCAATACCTGGGCAATCAATAGAGACTCGGAAGTCTGGCCGGACCCGACTTCTTTCAAGCCTGAGAGGTTCATGAACTCGTCCGTCGAGTACCGCGGCCACGACTTTGAGTTACTCCCCTTCGGGGCCGGCCGCCGGATCTGTCCGGGACTGTCTTTGGGTGAACGGATGTCCCACCTCATGCTGGCATCTCTTCTCCATTCGTTTGACTGGAAGCTGCCGGACGGAATGGGACCAAAGGATATGGAAATGAGAGATAAGTTTGGCGTGACCTTGCACATGCTGGCCCCTCTACTTGCTGTTCCTTTAGTTTGATTACGGGGGACCAAGATGATTTTCAATCAATTCTACTTAGCTAGTTAAGCGTCCAATTGTGGACTATGTGTCCTTGTAGCTCTATATCTCAATTCAATAAGGTAGATGTAGAAACCCAATTTACACATTGAGAAAATATTTTTTATTGAATTATATATATTCTTTATATGAGCCTGAACAATAGTTGATAATATATATATATGGTCAACATCGACCATTAGCGATGGCTCAATCAGCCGTCGGATAATAGTAAGTATCTACGGTAAAGTAATTAGCCATCGGTATTATACATGACTCAGCCGTTGCTAATGATTTAACAATGAAAATTTTCTCAGACGGCTTACGTTACCCGTCTCTAATGATAACAAAATGACACGATAGCCGTTCGTAATAAAGTACTTGCGACGGCGACAGCCGTCGCAAATGATAACATCAGTAACGGTCAAACAATGCCGTCGCTGATGATTTCGCATTTCCCTCTCTCCCGCCCCAAATTTCCCTCCCCCCTCTTCTCTCCCCCACCCCAATTTCGCTGATGATTTCTCTTCCCCCACTTTTCCCTCCTCCTCTCTTTCCCCCGCAACAATCTATTTCAGGCAAAAAGGTTATGCCCATTCCCCTTGTTTTCTCCGTCCTCTTCTCTTTGTCTTCGGACTCCTCATCCTCCACCTTGGGATCGACTGTTCCGGAAGTTGAATCGGTGGAGCAGGGAGGACGAATCGGGTGGCTCCGGCTCACATGATTTTCCCGTGCACAACTAGAGTTTGTCTGTTCATTGACCTCACAGGTTACGCCCTCTGTCATTTGCAAGTTCTCTGTTTATCTATAGATTGCAAATTCTCTGTTTATCTATAGATTGCGGTACCTATTGCTTGATGGACTGCTTAACTACTTACTATGCCCTTCTAATGCTAGTAATTATGCCCTTGACCAATCAAAGAATGAAGAGAAGGTGAAAAAACCAATCTTTTTTACACACGAAGTGTTATATTTTGATCTCGAATGCTCTCTATTCAAGTTCCCCACGGTTCTGTCATATATCATATCATTGTCGAGTACCCTACGTGTTTAGGTTTCATTATCTGGGACTCCAAATGGTCCATTAGTTGCATTGGCTTTCAAACGGGAGGATGGTCGCTTTGGTCACTTAAAAGTTATGCTCAGTCTCAAAATTCACTTTAGGCCTTTTCATTATTGAGATTTAGGAAAAGTTAGAAAATTGTTTTTCATTGTTAATTTGTCTGGTCTCTTGGCTCCTGGTAACCTTCAGATTTAAGTTAATTAGACATACTTCTACAGATGCAAGATGACATTTTCTGATGATTGTGTCTTTTACTTTATGCAGAATATACAATGGAATAATTCGAAAGGGTGACTTCATAATAAATGTAAACACAGGCAAGAAAATTAAGGTCCTACATTTTTAACTTGTTTATACTTTCTGTGGTATATCAGTTGCTGAAGTTAGTTCGGTCTCAAATTATATAGTCTTTGCCAAAGAAACCGCTTATTGAGTTTTTGAAGTACATTTAAAGGGAAGGTGAACTATGACTAACGTTGCTGGTTTATGGACGTTGTGTCTAGATGCAAATAGTTGATAAGTCTAATGCATGAGCTTATGCATATGTATAAATATATGATAAAGTATGTTTTGAATCATATTCTTTTTTAGATGACAACATTGTATTTTGTTTTTTTATTGTGTCCAGATTCCTCGATTGGTACGCATGCACACTGACGAGATGGAGGTTAGTTGAAGTACAAAGTTTCCTTAAAAATCTAAAGCTGACTGAACGCCCTCTATTATGCATTGATACGACTAAAGTGGTGATAAGATTGAATCAAATATTGTTTCTGAGTTATCATGAGAGTTTGTTGTTTTGACTTTTTGTTTTTCCTTTTCTGCATTATTATGATCGTTAAGGACATTCAAGAGGCTCATGTGGGGCGAATTCATTCCTTTCTAGTCCCTTTTTAATGAGATCTGCTCCTATTTCCTGTTAGAGCCAACAGTTATACTATCATATGTTGCAGGTGAGCTTGACATTGAATATATCAGCTGATCTCCAGTCATTGTTCACTTGGAACACAAAACAGGTCAGCTATAAAACATTTTTTTTAAGTTTTTCTTATTGGCAATGGGGAAAATCTATTTGGCTAAATCTTGTGTCTTCACAGGTTGAATCATTTCTGGAACTTCTGAAAATATTTGCTACACATTTATATGTGCTAAGTTCAACTTTCATATCATACATAACACCATAATTCCGGCTGTGTTTGTCATTGAAATTGTGCTCTTCGAGAATTTGTGATACTTTCTGATGGTAAGCATGGTCAGGGTATTCTTTGGGGAACATGTTGAGTAGCATTTAAAAGTTAAAATTTTGTTGCACGTTGTGGGGGTACATGGTAATTTGCTAGCAAGGTCAATTTGAAAACAGGAAACAGGACAATTTTTTTTCGTTTTTTGGATGATGATTGTTGTTTCTTGGAAAATAGGAAAACTGGTGCTAGTTTGGAGAGTGTAGCACCTGATTTTGCCGAGTAATGCATCCTATGGTTGCCACTTGGACATCTTAATTGCATTACACCAGTTTGTTACTAAAATTCAATGTGTTTGTTTAGAAAGCATACACAAATTAGGATTCTTCAGATTTAAGTCATGATTATATCTGGAAATAAGTTGTAATACTGCATTCTACTTATCACATTGTGATCTCAAATTTAAGAGTTTTTAAGCAGTGTTGAAGTTGATCAAAGGATGAGATGAGTGGCTAACGTCCCACTTGAAGTTGTATTTGACATTCAATAAAAAATAGACACTTTTGGGTGGTACAAAACGTTACAGAACGGAGATTGCTGACTTGTGTAATGGGTTTCCACGGTCAACATTTCATACACACATTTATGTGCATTCTGTTCTTCTTGTTTTCATTATTTTACGTACAGGAAATCCCCTTTGAGAGATATCTCTATTTCTCATATTTTTCAAATCTCAAGGTTATGAGTGTTTTATTTATCTGATTGAACTTGATCAATGTTTATAGTGTTGTTTTCGTAATATTTTGCCCTATACTTGTTAGGGTATTTGGTTGGAAAGAAAGAGAGAGGATAAAAAGGAAAGAGGCAAAAAATGGAAGCAAAGGAAGATATATTGAATTTCTTTGTTTATTTTGATTATATATGGTGAAGAAAATTTGAAAGAATTTACACGTAGCACTTAATAGGCATTTGGCTTCAAGATGAGATTTTCCTTCACTCCACTTCTTTAGTTGAGGTTAATTTTGATAAATTATTTCTTCTTTTATACAAGTTAACCACTACAAATGTTCTCTGTAGTTTTTTGGTAGTAACATGATGCAAAGTGTGTGCCATGCCATATCTTTCTACTCTTTCTTTTACTCTCCGTTTAACCAAGTGAAGTAATTGTTTCATTTACATTGAATCGTTGACAGGTTTAAGCTACTAGTCCTTTTTCAGAGAATTCCTTATTTTGCCTTGTTTTTTCTTTCAGGTTTTTTATTTTCTAGCTGCTGAGTATGAGACGCCAAAGAATTCTTTGAATCAGGTAATAGTTTGTGCATATCTTTCATAGCAGTTTTTGAAGAATTGTATATTTGACTTGTATCATGTGACATCTTCTTCAATATTTATGATTTTTCTTGCCCTCATTTTGATGTTCTTCGGACTGATGCTTTCTAGTTTGCTTTAAGGAAGTTGTATTGCATGGTATATTCTTTATGTGTTAGTGTAAGACAATCATGATAATAACTGATGAGTTTGATCATACCACCTGGAGATTACTCTCCAACAGATCTTGTCATGCAGTACTATGTAAGTATGTATGCGTCTATGTAATTTAGATGTATGTTTAGGTTTATATATTTTCTAAGAGTTGGAGCTTTTGTTTGGGACATCTTTATGTCTGCTTTCTCCTGTCTAGTCGGTGGTAGTTGTGGCATGTGATATGTGCTCCTTTTTCTTGTCAGTCATGTCATATTTATACATATTTTATTAGATTTTTAGTTTGCTTATTGGTACATGCATTGATTCTAGTGAGGAAATAAATATCAGCAGCGGTCACAACCATCGCTGATAAATGATCATTTTTTTTTTAAAAAGTGAGCATCAGTGACGGTCACAGCCGTTGCTGACAGTTTAACAATTTTTTTAAAAATCAATATATTTTAGTGACGGCTTCTCTAGCCGTCGCTGAAAACGTATACATTAGCCCTCGCTAAAGTCACATAAAACATTGCTATAAACTCAATGCGGATATGTAGGAAGGATTTTTTAGCCGCAGTCATCTCCGTCGCTGAAAACCTTAATTGGTCATCGCTAATACTATCTGCTACGCGATATGTAGCAACGAAGCCTTGACCGCCGCTAATACCTTTAGCAACGGTCACAGTGGTTTTAAGTGAAGGTTGGTGATTGTTGTTGAAAATCAAATTTTTTATAGTGTGTAGCCTGGGCTCATGGGCATCAAGTGTGAACTCAGGCATTATAAATTGTCGATCTCAATTCAACAACGAACAGCCAAAAAACCATTTGCCCCTTGAGATATATTCTCTCTCCTCTCTCTCTTCTATGTCCCTTTCTCTCTCTTCTCTCTCTCTCTCTCCACTCTCTTTGTCTTCCCTCTCCTCTCTCTCTCTCCTCTCTTCTATCTCTATTTTTTAAAATATCCTAATTTTAAAAGTTAATTTATAATTTATTAATAATATTAGTATTTGCAATGCTTTTATTTGCAACTTTTTTTAAAAGCATCGTAAATAGTGGTACGATTTGCAACGTATATTCACATGTTTAGAAAAAAAATCGAAATAGTACTATTTTTTAAAGATAAAACTTATGTTATTTGCAATGTTATTTTGAAAGCATGGAAAGAGAATAGAGAGTGTGGACAGAGAGAAGAGAGGGAGAGAAGAGAGAGAGAGAGAGAAAAGAAGAGAGATAGAAGAAAGTGAGAGAGATGAGAGAGAGAGAAGAGAAGCGCAACAAGAATGATGGGAGAGAGAGAAGAGAGAGAGGGGAGCGAGAGAAGAGAGAGAGAAAGGAGAGAGAGAAAGAGAGAGAATCCTTATGATGGATCAGACCCTGAGTGACATATAAAGACACATATGGCAAAGATCATAGTGTCTTATAGGCTCCTTAAGTGAGTCTTTAGCCACATAACAGAAGGGTTTCATATAAAATATGATCAAAGTCTTCAAGATCTCAAAGAGCAGGACCTTTGTAGAGCTACTCTCTTAGCTATGGAGTTAAGTTTAAATGGACTAGAGTATTAAAAGATGATTAACTTGTGCAGCACAGTACCTGAGGTTTCGATGATCGTGATAGTTGAGATATCTACCACTTAGATCTATGGCCCTTGCAGGTAGTAGTTTCATGACATGGATGAAGTTGATAGACTTCAGAAGAGCTAAGGTTCGAGTTTGAGTAGTTCATGTCTAATGAGTCTTGATTGAACTCCTAGACATGATTACCATCATGTCATAGAGAACCTTTATGGGTTACACTTATGGGGCAAGAGACTCTTAAGTGAGGCCACACTATTGATTTGAGATCATGTGAAAACATGTATGATTGATATGTTTATTTTTTTTGTGTTTGATCATGTTGATGTTGACTATTAAAAATAATAGTTATTAATCATGAGATGTTGTAGTATAATCATGTATGTTAACATTTCATAGTATTTGTTTAGCCATCCTACTAGGGATATTTATATATTCAGCATCCTCATGATGTAGGTTCTTTGGATTGGGATCATTATGAAAGGAATGGATGACCAAGACTTCTTTAGTTGATGCAGGATTTATACTCTTTTTTAGAAAGCTTTTAATACAATTTATATTTGAACATAGGCACACGAGTGTTAATTATTTATGTTTGTATATATTATAGACCATAAAGTGTACTCAGGCAAGACCTTATGTATTGATGTATGATTTGACTTATATATATATATATATATATATGTCGGGAAAGTTTATATGAGTCGGGGCTCATATACGCCTACGTGAGCCCTAGCTCTATGGGCCGTCGGATTTATATCTAGCGGTCCATAATACTCATGGGTTTAAATGTCTATGAGTATTATGAGCCCCCGGATGTAAATCCGACGGCCCATAGAGCCTGGGCTCGCGTCTCATATATATATATATATATATATATATATATATATATATATATATATATATATATATATATATATATATATATATATATATATATATATATATATATATATATATATATATATATATATATATATATATATATATATATATATATATATATATATATATACATACACATAGACGGTTAGAATATTTGTATATTGGAAAACGAGTGGATCACCCCTAAGATAGATTTGTCAATGTTTGACAAAAAGTTATGAAAAATTCTTTTCCACCGATTTATTACAAGAAAAATGAGTTGTAAAATCTTGGGGCATGACAGTTACACTTGTGCCGAAGAGCTAAACAAGACCTCACATGGGTAAGTTATCTTGAATTTTGTATGTAAGACATACCCATATGGCATACTTCCCATGGGCATAACTTACGATCCTAGAGACCAATTTGTGCGCTCATTATACTCGTCTCTCGCAACTATATCAATGCCCTAAGAGTTAACTACTATAAAATAGATGTTACGTGGTTGATTTGCTAGCAATAGAGATATTGGTCCCAATTCTTGTCTTCAACCCTATTTAATGGTTAAATAATTATGCAAATTTCAGGGTTGTTACAATTAGAAACAATTTTTCACATTTTTGTTTCAAATTTAAAATTTTCCCTATTTCATCAACACATAGGTCGATGTGTTGGAGGTGTGTAGATAATATTTTAGGTTACTATCCCATCATTGATATCCCTCAACTTGTCGATGATATATTGAGATCATCGTCGACATGTCATTGACAAATCGATGCCCTATTGGTAGGTTCGTCCCTAAATTTTAGATGCGCATAACTTCCTCTCCCACATTTGAATTCACATGTTTTAGATATGCAATTCGAAAGTTCTCAAAGTCTACTTTCCATTATTTTTTAGTCTCATATCCAAACACCTTTGCAAAGAAAATTATTTACAAGAAAGTTTAAGAATAAAAATTACTATTTAGAAATTTCTTGAAGACCTACGTAAGAAAAAACTACTCAAGAGTAGTGTGGCACGCGCGCGCACGCACACACACACACATATGGGCGTCCGTGTGAGCTTGGGCATTATAAATCGTTGATCTCCATTCAAAAGGGGAGAGGTAGAAACCCAATTTGCCCATTGAGAAAATATTCTCTATCGAATTATATATATACGTTGTATATATGAGCTCGGGCATCATGAATCGTCAATAAGATACAATATGCTGGTGTGTTTCATCTGCGACTTTCGACAGCAAATTCTCTTAGCCTATTCCTATCTCATCTTTGAGTGTCTTCTCCACTGCCGCTCCAGTCCCCAGCTTCTCACTACTACTCTGCCGCGATTGCTAGTTGTCGCCCCGCTTCGCCTGTACCACTAGTGCCGCCCCAATTCCCTATCTTCTCACTACCCAGCTCTGCCTCGACTCTTTAGAGGTTGTGCCCCATTGGCAAAAGTAAGCGGAGCCCCAACTCCACCTTGAATGCTAGTCCCCAGCTGCCCCCTTCTCCCCGAACTCCTCTATAGAAGGCTTTGCCCCAGCTGCCTCTCTCTCATCCCTATCCTCTCGATCTTCTAGCTAGCTTAAGGGGCGGATCAAAACAACGACTGCTCTTCACTGCTCTTCTGCCCCAAGCATTTCTTGTTGTCCAGCTCTGCTCAGACTACAGAGACCACACGACCCAACACAGACATATTTTCCCTCTCTGTCACCCCTCTTCTCCCTATCTCTGCTCCTCTATTTTTGTCTATTGTATAAACCTGCTTGTTTTATTGGCAGTTTAGGTTTTCTATTAATTCATCTTAGCTCTAATATCTGCAACTTCATGCTCCATAATTGTTATGGATTTCTTGGGGAGCACTAATGGGCATGTGCATTGATTAACTGGTGTGAGAATCGATACAATTTCTCTAGCTCAGGTTTGTAATCTTTGTTTATGTTCATACTTTGTAATTTATGTAAATAACTGCCGTTCCCTTATAGTTTCCGGCAAGTGCTTATGTTGTCCTTGTTAAGGAGCTTTTGGCTTTTTTACTTTTTGTTCCCTTTCGGTTTCTCGCAATTGCTTAGATTTTTTAGTATAAGTCATGGATTCATGCTTTCTCTAGACATGTTTTTTTTTTGCCCACATTAGGACCACTCAATGTAGTGAAAGCGTTAATTCTTTTTTAAATATATATGTGAATAAGAAAAATACATTGATAGAATTCATTCAGCGGTTTGAGAGGGGTGTTAAAAGACTAAGGTACAATGAATTGATTGCTAATTTAAAATCTCAAACAACTAAGCCAACTCTTATTACTCCTTTCAATATCGAGAGATAAATGGGTGAATCCTACAATAGACATTTTTACCAACAAGTTTCAGCCCAAATTGTAGGAAAATACATATTATCTTTCTAGTTTTAAAAGAAGTAATGAAGCTTCAATTTTTTATGAAGTCACAAGGCCCAGAGATGTTAGGGCCACAAGGGAGGTTGAGTTTTTTGTGTCTCATAGATATGCACTATGTTCTTATAAGATGTTTGAGTCACAAGGGATTACATGTATGCACATTTTGTTTGTCCTAAGGAACAATGGCGTTGATAATTTACCTAGTGAATTGATTTTAAATAGATGGACCATGGCCATAACAAAAGAACTTGTGTGTGATGGAACTCAAATGCATCTTGGTGGAGAGTTTGAGAAAGTGCCAAAAATTTTGGGCACAAAAAAGAAGGCTTCAATCTATTATAAATGAGTGGTGGGAAATAGAATGTGGCTCAAGTGGTGAGAGGCTTAGAAGTGTGGATAATAAGCTCATGGATATTGAAAAATATTTAATAGAGAGTGGCACATAACAAAATACACAAGAATCTCAACCAAACTCTCAGACAATCCCTATAGTGATCAATGCTCACCCTCCAAACATTTCAAAAACTAAGGGTTCCAGGAAGCAGCTCAAAAGTTGAAAAGAGGTGGTCATGAAAAATGTAGCTAAGGGTGGAAGACTATGTAAAGGATGTAATCTATGAGGAGCTAAGACTTTTGATTTAATAATTTCTTTCTTCTTTCTCCAATGACCAGGTTAGTCATCGGGACCTTCTTATTCAGGGTCATTTCCTTCATTTAGACTGAACACAATAACAAAATTATCAATGGAGTTTGACTCCACATACCTCAAGTTTTCTCTGATTTAGGACTTATGCCCGAGTGTTAGAAATTTCACGTTGAACAATCTGAATTTGAAGATGATTATATAAAGAACGGTTTCAAATTACATGGAGTACAATTTCCTTAAAGGAAATATTTACCCTCTTTAGTAAACCAAATTGTTGTGAGGTTCTTAAGCAAACTTCCCTTCTAGGATAGTTAGAGCCTTATGAGTTTTATACTCAGCAAAAGTGAAGAATCCTCTTGTTCTCTTCATGCAGCTTTTGTAAAAGAATTGGCTAGTTCTAATTTTGTGAAAACACACAAAACTCATCACAAAATATACACTTTTTTATATATTTATATATGTATAAAACACGTAAAAAAGTCATCCCAAACAAAAAGACATCAAAACCCTTCTAAAAGAGATATTTTTGACCGTTAAAACTGGAAATGGTATGTGCAACAATCAATCACCCACATATATAGTGATTGATCGTTTTATCTCTTGAGGAAATACAAGAAATAGTTCACTGATCAATCAATACACAAAACCGATCCATCATTGGTATAACAAATCCTTCTCAAAATCAGGCCGAGAGTTTATTGATCAATTAGTTTATGAACATATCGATCACGATCGGTTTACACACCGATCGATCGCTTTTGTGTTTTTATGATAAAACCTCAACACCCAGTCTACAAGAGCTTGGTCACTTTGCTCATATTTTTTCCTTTCTTTAAAATCTAAATGGTACTCTCCCTTCAAACGATGTTAATAATTAAATTTGGCTCAAATTAATTGAATAAGTACTTAGAAGTGTCTCATAAGCTATTTTTTATTTTCTTAGATGTGAGCTTCACCAATCAATATAAACGTGTTCTTTCTTTATACCACATTTGGTTTCCAAATTTAAATCTTCCAATAAAATAGGCGGCCTCCTTCGATAGGCACATTTAACTAGTTCCAGTACTCTTCCTTCAAATCCTCGTTGATGTGAAGATCTCCGGCAGGAGTTTGATGCCGGCTTAGAAAAGTATATTAGAGTTGACTCCGGCATGGAAAAGTATATAATCAGGGCTATCAGTATACTGGCAAATGGAGTTATCTGGAGATAGAGGAGGTGAATGATGAGGGCAGAAGCACGTGTGATATATTGAACTTACAAATTCGATGCGAGAAAAGTCACTTATAGTGCATGCTGCAAGCAGGTGTCTCTTTCTCTGTAGATTACAAGGTTGAGAGTTGAAGATACACTGAATATATTTATGAACATCATTCTAACTTTCGTAAAAAATCTATATCAAACGTAAGAGTCCAGTTATATTATTCTTTTGCTTTCAAGCGTCACAATCTTTTGGTGTATACTTAGCATAGAATGATCAGCGAATGTTGACTAATCATTTTATTTTATTTTTTGTGTTTCAGAAGGTGGCTTGCTGCTTTCTATATATGTCTTCATCACGTGGGAGGTAAGACAAACACATGAAGGTGTCCAAGTGAATGGCCAAGACTGCCATTTTGAGTCCGCATAAAAAATGCTTATAGCTAGGTAAGACATTTCATGGAGAAGGGGAGGATTGTAAGAATTATACCTTCTAGCTAGTCAACTCCGACTCAAGTTCAACATAGGGCCCTTCAACTTTTCAAACACTTTTGAGTGCTGAATCTCTATCGGGTCTTTATATGAGTAGCCGAATGAATGGTGTAGAGTTGTGAAGCATTTGAGATTCAATACCCCTGATAAGATCCAATGCCCACATAAATAATACTCTGTCCTACAATAAATGTCTTATTTAATTTTTAAAATAAATTAGTTTTTTTTAGGCGTCGTTTGGATGATACTTTGTGTCATATGAAAAGCCAATTTTAGTTGAAATCATTTTTTGAAAAACAAAGCAAAAGCGGGTTATGTTTGGATATATAAGCGTCGTTTGGATGACGCTTTGCAACGGCTTTCTATCCGTTTTTTATTGTTTTCCATATAAATCTTATTTGGTTAGGCAATTTAGATTAAAAGTCTCGCTTTGTTTCAAAAACGTATTTATTTCTATTTTTAACTTGTTTTTGCTTTTCAACAGCTTTCTGCTTAACTCTCCTCCTGATGAGGGTTAGGCTAAAAGCTGATTTATAAAACTTTTATTGAAAAGCTAATTTTCCATAATATATATCCAAACATAACCCACTTTTGCTTTATTTTTCAAAAAACAATTTCAACTAAAAGCAACTTTTCATATGACACAAAGCGTCATTCAAACGACGCCATACTATGAAAAATCAGTTTTTCAAAAAAAGTTTTATAAATCAGCTTTTAGCCTAACCCTCCTCAGGAGGAGAGTTAAGCAGAAAGCTGCTGAAAAGCAAAAATAAGTCAAAAATAGAAATAAATACGTTTTTGAAACAAAGTGAGGCTTTTAGTCTAAATTGTTTAACCAAATAAGATTTATATAGAAAATAATAAAAAGTGGACAGAAAGCCATTGCAAAGCGTCATCCAAACGACGCCTTAATTTAAAAAATTAAATAATGCACTTATTGTGGAATGAAGGGAATATTAAGGGCTTTGTATGGCTTCATGGCTCAATCAATAGAGCCTAGAGGCATGCTTTTGGGGAGGGATGGAAGCCAACTAATTATGGACATTGGCTTGCATCATGTTTGATTTTTTAAGAATTGTTTTTATGATACTGCTCTGACATTAGCTTATCTTGATCATTGACTCTCAGGATATTATATGCAACTCTCTTCTCAATAGGTATTATATGGAACTCTCTTTCTTTCTCTCTCTCTCTCTCTCTCTCTCTCTCTCTCTCTATATATATATATATATATATATATATATATATATATATATATATATATATATATATATATAATATTAGGTCGGATTATCTCCTCTCTTACACTACCTCTTCACAAGCTCAAAAATGAAAAGAGAAATCAAATTTCAATTACATTCTTGAAAGCCAGTGTAACCTTATTATTTTAACATGGTTCTATAATTACCTTATTCTTTTTTGTATCTGCAGAGACTTTTTGAGCTCTTTGCACAGGTCGACATTTTATTCATGCTGCATCAGAATCTCTGAATGCCTGGGCATCGGGAAATGCTACTCAGCTGGTCTACTTTCATTCACGCTGCTTCTAGAATTGGGTATTTTCTAAAGGGACGGACAAATTTCAATTATAGTCATATTTTAAGTTTTAACATAGGGATTGCCCATCCCTTCTTATACACGGACTCTTTGGATTATAGAATTAACACGATGGCCTTAATCATAGAAAGTAAAAGTGGTTGTAGCTCAAGACACAATTGTATGGAAAAATTGTGATATGGAATAGTCTTTTAGTCTTATATATTCCTTAGATGTTGTCATTGTGATATGGAAAAATTGATTTCTTACTGGTCTTCTTATAGGTGGACTCCTATGCTACAAGCATGCTCATCGCTGGAATTCGAAAGATCAATATCATGTAAAAGAGCCCTTGTTTCTTACTATTGGATGATAAGTGGTTCAGACAATATTGGTTTATTTTTCCTTTTGTGTGACTAGCTATCCCATATTGAATTAATGGGTGATTAATTTTTGGAACCACATGTTGAAGAAGGGAAATATTAAACAACTGTTTGATCTGTTTAATTGGTACAAGTATTTGGTTCATCATACCTGTGTTTTAAGTGATTGTAACAGCTAGAATTTGATTATTTTATGCTGCTGGGGGTGGGGGGAGACAAATTTTAATAGATCAATATTTCTTATGCTATATATTAAATTGGTAGATGAGAGTTGTATGTAAGTAATTGACTGCCGAAAAAAGTGGTGGTGCATTCAGGTTTATCATACCTTGGTTTTTGGTGATTGTAATGCTTGTTCCAGGCTAAGAGGTTTATGGCATTTTGTGTTGTCAATTTGGTACCAATGAGTGCCATTTCTTATTACAGCTCACCCAATTTAGTGAACGCCACAGCCTTACTGCTTTCCTCAATTTTTAGTTTCAATTAATTGATTACGTATAAATCTATAAAATTTGCAACATTGACCCAAACTAAAGTTCCAACGGTTCTTTCCATGGGTGCAATACTCCCTCTTTATTCTTTGTCACTTAGGTGTAGTTCTCATGGCTCTAATTTATGCTTTTAGCTACCTATTTGTTCTAGCTCCCTTGATATCAAAATTCTTATGTGGAGTGGATGCAAGGTTCTTTAGCTGCTCAAAAAAAGCAGCCATTGATGTGGCAAAAGGTAAAGAGGCTAGCTATGACTAGTACTAAAGTCTGGCATCAGTTTTTTTCTCATTGTCACAAAAATTGTAGGCTTATTTTGATACCCCTGAGGGGGATGGTGTCACGGCCGGGGTTTTCTAAATAACATTTTCGAAGTAAATGCAGCGGAAAATTTGAGTAATATATTTTTTTTAAGTCAAATCATGCAAACCATCGACGAAAACCCCAATCCATGACTGCTGTTTTTCAACATATTGATAATATCAAACCATGAATAATCATGATAGTCGATAGAATTCATTAAATAAAGAGTCAGGTCTCGTCCATGTGCAAAATCTGATAACTAACAAAGAATAACAAATAAAATATGTAATGGCAACTCTCATGCCTTATTACAATCTATTGAAATAAAGCAAATCCTACTCTAAAGCAGTGAGTTCCCGCTCTATGAATCCAACTACTCTGCTACTCCGCTGAGGTAGCTGCATCACGAAGATGCATGAGTATACCCACTTATACTCAATAGGATCAAACAAGTTTATAAAACCCATGAAGGGACTAAACTTAGGTTTTTAATTATTATTCATAAGCCACTGAATTTTTATTCTAATGTTATTTAGCTTTGTTATAACCAAGCCCTTAACTCATTCTCACAGTGTTAATAGCCTCAATATCAGAGACTAAACCACCAAAGTAATTAAAATTGATGTAGAAGTTAATCTCTGCCACAACTCTTAATACCAGACTCTAACCTTGGAGTAGACTGCTTAATAGTAGCTTAACCAGAACCCCGGGCTCTCAATAGCCTGCTACGAGTCTAGAGGAATGGATCCCAACTGTGCTCATGGACACAGATTGATAAGAAATATAAGCCTTCCATGATGCTCATGTAACTCCGCTTTTCGTACGCACTATATAGTCCTGGGAAGACCTGCGGGGGACCCGCAGTAAAGACCCTTAAGTCAATATCCAAACCGTCATGGCGATAGAGAAGCGTATCACAATCTCCACCATTCCCCAACTCTGGGAAAAATAAGTCTTTGCAGACTTTTCAGATAAAATTCCAAAGAACCTAAGACTCTATGGCTCAAGGTTCCGCATAAAACAAGCACAGTCCAAAATAATTTATTTCAGTCACACATTCACTCAAATGAACGAATACATTCTCACACCATTCATTAACCCATAATCACCCCTGAAGGTAAATCAGTATGTTTAAAATATTAATGAAGGTACTATTAGTCAATTAAAACCCCTCATGTCCCATTTCAAGGTTTTAACTAATCATTTATCATTTTTCACCATTTATAAATATATACTTGTAGATGTATTTTAACAAAATACAAGAAATTAAGGTAGTTTGGCCTGAACTGGCCCAATTCCCTTTGAACCGGGCCGGCTCAGGGGGGTAAATAATGGATGGGTTGGCCGAACTACTCCCCGATCCATCATCTTCCTCACAACGTCCCTGCCGAATCAAACAACAGGCAGACCAGAGCAAAGGAAAATCTAGTTGGCATTCTTTCGCCGGACTTTTCGCCCTGGTCTTGCCGGAAAAATCTGCCTTGACCCCCCAGCCCTTCTAGGCAATTCTTACAGCGACAACCCAAATCTCCGGGCTTTTAACCATCTCACCCCCATCCCATGCACTCAGAGGAGAAGGCGGTGGCTGGTGTACAGCCGCCGGTCCAGAGAACTGCTCTTGCTGGGAAAATCCGCCGCCCACCCCTTAGCACTACTGGGTAAATTTTTATGACACCCAGCGCCACCTCTGACCTCTCTGTCCCGTTCCCTTCCACACACAGGGAGGAGAAGATGCCCCAGTGGTGAGTAGTCTCCTGTCCGGCAGCCCAAGGCTACCGGAATTATTCCTTCTTCCATGCTCCTTACATCACCACCACAAAGGCATTTAATCCTTCAGACTCCGCCGGTCAACCCCATCTGTAAGCACCAGCGAGTGAAACAGAGACACTTACTAGTGGGTGAAATAGAGACTCTTCAGCTGACGAGTCTAAGCAGCAAGACCTCCTCTGCTAACCCCAACCCTGGTTCGCCGATCTCTTCACAATCTTTGTCGTTGCAGCAAGTTTGAAAAAGAATGGGCAGCAGAGATTTCATTTAGTTTCCCTGCTGCCACGAATAAGACAAACCGACCTAGGGAAGCCAAGGGCGACTCCATCACTCCTCGGCCACCCCAGGAAGTATCCGTTGGCTATCGGCCAAGATCAACGAACTACTCATAGGTCTGCCCCTACGTTGAAACGAGGGGTAAGCATGGATCGACCAGCATGCAGAGAAGTTTTTCCCCGGCGTCCAGCAGTGCCCCGATTACTCATCCGGGCTTTGCTGGGACTAAAAAATATTTCCAAAGCATTGGCTGAGCCATGCTCGCACTCTCTTCTCCATTAAAATTTTGTTGAAAGAAGTAACGATCATGCATTCATATTCAAGCAAATTCCCATGTTTGATGATTATAAACAAGAATCCTACCTCTTCTCGGCGATGTCTTTGTGCACGTTCCTCCTCCTCGCCTCCTTTTCCAGCGATGAACCCTCCTTTCCAGCCACCGGAACCTCCAAGTCCTCAGCCTTAATGCCTTTCTCACAGCTAATGAAGAAGGAGATGGAGGCTAGGGTTTGTTTAAGGTGGGTTTAAATAAGAGGAGGGGAGAAGCCTTGTTCTATATGGAGAAGGTAGTGGTACGTGATGCCAATTACCCCTACGCAAGTCACCCTTAAGTGGTCCCCACTAGGTGACCCTACCCAATTTAAGCTCTTCATAAATAAAAACCCTAACTATGCTAATTCTTCATCAACTAATTCCAAAAAAATATAAAAAAAGCCAAAAATTTTAGAAAATTACCTTAAAAATCCTGGATGCTACAGATGGTCACTATTGGCTTTAGGCATGGGGAGCATGGGCAAGGGTCAAATATGGTTGAATGGGGAAAGCATCCGTAGTTATTGGACTGCATGGGCCAGTGCAATTGCAATGACGGTAGCTATGCTGGCACGGAGCTCCAAAATATCAGTTGGGGTGCAGCCAACCTACTCAGTGATTATACATATTACCAACTCTTACATAATTTGATAGAATAAAAGTCATTTTGTATATAGTTTTATAGAATCATGAATAGATAGACTCATATAACTTCCATTGTCTAGATTTGAATTATCGAGATTGACAAATTTGATGAGGCACAAAATGTAACAGATATTTGAGCATCAAGAGTGGCTTAGTTGCCAAAAATTTACACTAATTTTAATATTTAGACAGTTACACCAATTAGTGCCATTTACTAGTTCATCGTATGGTTGAGATTCATGTTTTGAAGATGCATGCAACACTCGACTTTGAACTACAGTAGTTGAAGGTGCCATTAGCAGTCCAATATTATTGGAATGATAACAAAGCCTTAGTTTTCAATTTTACCCTTCTATAATTAGAACCAAAAAACTGTGGTCCTTCTCCAACCAATCTACAAGCCAGGAACTAGCACTTTTGCATAGATCTGAAGTTCTTTAGAGGCAACAAAACACATCCGTAAGAACACGCAATAGATCAGTACAATGTATAACCTAGGGAGAGACTTAGAGTACCTTGAGAAGAGGCTCTGGAATGTAGGTCCCCTAAAGGTTGCCTGGATTAACTATGATAATAAGCTTTGGGTCCGGTTTATTTCTGCTGTTATAGTCCTCTCCAACCAATCTACAAGCCACTAAATAAATCTCAAATGAATAGGCTGAGTGGACCGATTGGAGAATGCCTTTTATTCAAAAGGTTAACAACACTAACATGAATAAACATATTTGCCACATATTAAATAGCCAAGCCAATGATGTTAATGGGATTCAGAACAACAAGTTGCTAAATTGACCACCATTTGTGGTATAAAATGCTCAAATGATCAACCAATACCCATATGTTCTAGGAGCAACACTATTGTTATTTGTTTTCAAGGTTGCCAGTTGTAATTTGTAAGGGAAGTACATGAGCATTGAATTTGGGAATAATAGAATAAAACTACAGTTCATATGATGCCACATAACATAATTCTCTCCTACCAACATATGGCTGCAGTGTATCTCGATGGCCAGGACCCACCAATATGTCGGTTAAGCCAGTCATATGGAATGACACGAATGAATTGAACAATATGGAGCAAACATCACAAAAAAATCTCAAGGATTGCACTAAGGCAAGCACCAAATTTACAAAAGCCTACAAGACACGACAGATAAACTTGCTTAACTTGTCACATACAATTACCAGCTGACTCGAAAACTCACAAATGAAAAGCCCAATAAAACTTAAGGTGTAGGAAAGAAGCACATTTATGTCAAAAACTTACATGAAGCATTATGTCTGAAAAAAAAATCATAATACATAAAATGATCCTGAGTACCCGTGTCAGCCTATAAAACAAACTTTTAGTTACCTACAAAAATACCAGCACTAGGCTGCACCGCATCTAAAAATGTTTCCACAACTCCCTAGACATATCTAAAGCCGCAACAAATATCACCGTTAATAAAAGAAGAATCAGTTGGCAAATTTTTTTCTTAAAAATTTGAACCAACAAAAACTAGTCACAACCATGAGTTTACTTTCTTTAACCTATTTTTTAAACATATAAAATGCAGTAGAAAAATTCAAACAAAACGCTAGTTATCTGGGGCAAGATGCCAAAAGCAAATTCTGAAAGAATTGAGTAAAGATAAAAGAAAAAAACTGGGGTAGAGGGATTTTAGAGATCCAGCAACAACAATTCGTAGAAAGAGATACAAGCCAATGCTTACACCAAACCTTTGGACCTACAGCGTGACCAATGAGATAAAATGGACCACCATCCTGGGTTTAATGTGGAAAACTGAAAGGTGAAATCCAGAAGAATCCAATGCAAAAAAAGGAGGCAATCCAACCAAAGTTCAAGCCCAAGAACCCACAATAAATGAAACAAACAATAAATCAGAAGTAGGATAGCATGAGCGAGATCAGAGAGGGAGAGAGAGTAATGTTTGTCAGAAATGGGGGAGACATTGGAGCAGACTGACGGTGGAAATCAGAGAGCCTTTGGTCGAAGAGCCTTTTCTATTAACCGAGATCGATCAAGTAGGGGGGGGGGGGGGGGGGTACAATTTCGACACTATAAGTTACAAAATCTAATAAAAAAGTAATTATTTAGCTAATAAAAAATTTATAATAATTTTGTCCTTCTAAATAATGAAACCCAAACAAAAAATTTACAATTTCGACACTATAAGTTGCCTTCAGATGCTCTTGGAAGCTCCTCCGCAGCTTGGACACATTTTTTTGGTCTAAGCGTAATAGGCCTCTACAACTACAACATATTGATGATTTAAGGCTAAACCGAGTAGTCCTGGCCCGGCCACTCGTTTAAAAACTTTGGTACAAAGTCCAGAATGAAGATCCTTCTAGCGGAGTCCAATAGTTTGGTGCAACGTGAAGTCCAGCCACGACGCCATTGTATTTCAAGAGCTCGCTGCCCGACTCACCTAGGTTGCTTTGAGAAAAACCCTAAGAGCTTCCCACTGGATAGCGGTAGGAATTAACTTCCACCAACCTATGCACCCAAAGCGCGACCATGAGATAATATGGACCGCCACCCTGGGTTTAATGAGAAAAAGGGCTCAAGGAAACACTTCAATACACAAAAAAAAGAACATCTATATGATATTGCCTTCACAACATTGTTTATTGCAATTGTACTTAATGAAATTCAAGTCAGAAAAGTACACAAACCACAAAAAGAAACCAGGATAAGTAACTCTCCTATTCCTTCAATCTGAGTACGTCCCAAATAGCCCTTCCGAAAATGAAACCTGCATAAGTGACTTGTAGGGCAAGGGGTTTATACAGGTTTTTTTCGCTTCATAGAGGCACAATTCCATTTTCCACCGTTCCCTAATCAGTATCCTTCGTATTTATCGATATAATGAAAAGAAAACCAACAAAAGACAAACCTTTATCATCACAAATAATAAATGGAAGCAAACAACAAGAATGAGGGTCCAAATTTAAATTTTTCACAGAGAAGGATACCTAAGAAATGCTACTATCTTACACCTAAAGTGATAGACTGAAATTCCCTCGCCAAATGTCCATGGAAAATTCATTGTTTTTATAAAATATAAGTACCTAGACTAAGAGAGCACCCGTTATATTCATGTATGCCATTTGAATAAGCACTACACATGTCTAAGTACTTTAATATATATATTATTACAAGTATGTACATTCACTGGTCAATAAAATAATGCAACTAACTGTAACCAATCCACAATAACAACACGACCACTCTCTTTATTAAAATAGGTGTTGTGTTCATCCTTTGTTCAAGCTATTCCTTTATGTCGTTCTTGCTTTGTTCTTGTAGCTTTTCCACTATGGCCTGAATCATTCTGATAATGTCCCAGATTAGTGGTTTTCTTACTCTAGTTGTGCTGCCTCTGGTGGTCAGAGCAGAACTATGTGATCTCAAGCCCTCAGGGTGGAGGACCAGTGATGAGTTGGGAGACCTTTGATCATCTAGCACTGGATGAGAGGGGGGGAGAGGGAGGTTGAGGGAAGGGGTATGGTTGGGGTGGAGCTTCGTATCGAGGAGATCGGGAGGCTGGGTTGTGTGAGTAGGAGTAGGGGTAGAGCTCGTAGCGAGGAGATCAAGTGGAGAGGGATAAGAAGGAGGCAGTCAAGGCGGAGCTTGGCGACAGATCCGGTCGGCCAGACTCTGGTGGTTAGGGAGGTGTTGGGTTGCTTCTAGCATTGGATCAGATTGGGAGGAGAACAATGAGGTAGAGGCGGTCATGCTTAATCTATGCACGGAAGAGGGAAGGGGTAAGGTCGGAGCAATGGAGTGGGAAGGAGCTGGGCGGCTTCTGCCATCAAGTGGGGGGAGGGGGAGTTGAAGGAATAGGAAGAGCTCGCGTCAGGGGAAAATTTGAGATAATTGAAGAAATAGGTTTATTAGGTGTTCTCAGCACCGTAAGTAGCTAAGGGTGTTAATGAGCCGAGTATCATCGAGCTTTAAACTATTTAAGCTTCAACTTGAAACTTAAATTTCGAGCTTGAATCGAGTTCGAGCCAAGTTCGAGTCAAGTCGAGTTGTTATGTCTTGTAATCATTGTTTTGCTTTGTAATTTATGCCCCTGAGGTATTTAGAGAAAAATCACTAAAATAAACATGGTTTGTAAGTGGTCCAATGTATTACATTAGAAAATCAAATGAACTAGTCTTTGTTGATTTTGATTTTCTAATTTAGATTACTAATACATAATGGAGGGAGTAAAGTTTCATAAAAAATGGTTCTAGATCTCATGAGACATATTATATAATTCCTATAACAAAAAGCCTCATGTAGTTGTACATAAAAAAAATAAAAATGATATATTAAATAGAAAAAATTAAAACTTGGGAGGCATAAAATTTATATATAATATATAATACATGCATGTGTATATCAAAAAATTAATGTAATTAAAATGAGTTTAAGTTTTTATCAAGCTTTGAGCCAAGCCAAGCCGAGCGGAATACATGTATACTGGAGTTTGACTTGACCAACTTCGAGTTCTATCTCAAACGCGAGTCGAGTTGAGTGGAGCTCAAACTGAGTCGAGATTTTGAGCTTACTTTAACACCCTTAGGCCTAAGTAAGCCCGTGTGATAATTGATGAAAGTTGAGGAATTGGGTGACCGAAATGGGCAGACGAAATGAGTATATCCCAGGCTCACAGGGGTCAGAACTATGACATCATAAATCGTCGATCTCCACAAACAACAGCTAGAAATTAAATGTATGAGTCAACGTTCAAACTTAGATATATCGATGTGTCGAAGGCATGTGAATAATAATTTAAGTTACTATCCCACCATTGATATCCATCAACTTGTCGATTATATATTTAGACCATTGTCAACATATCATCGACACATCGGAATGAACTAGTTTTGTTAATTTTGATTTTTCTAATTTAGACTACTAATACATGATAGAGGGAATAAAGTTTCATAAGAAATTGTTCTGGATCTAATGAGATATATTAAATAATTCCTCTAACAAAAAACCTCGTGTAGTTGTACATAAACAAAGTAAAAATGATATATTAAATAAAAATAAATAAAAGTTGGGGACAAGAAATTTATATATAATATATAATATATACACGTATATCAAAAAATTAATGTACTTTAAATGAGTTTTAGTTTATATCGAGCTACATGTATACTTGAGCTTGACTTAACCAACTTCGAGTTCTAACTCGAACATGAGTCAAGCTAAATCTAACTCAAGCGAACTTTTGAGCTTACTTTTAACATCCCTAGCGGTAAGTATGGTGTGATGACGAAATTAATTAAGGTCAGGAATTAGAATTGGCTAGCCAAAATGGCGGATGAAACGAGTAATGGGGTCAGAAGTAGGGCATGTCGATCTCAATTCAACAAAAGACAGCTAGAAATTATATATACGTGAGTCAACGTTCAAGCTTCGTTTTTTTAATTAGAAATTCATGTGATTGGAATTTCAGTCAAAAACGCACGCTTGGGCAACCTATTTATACCTGTAAACTAGCATGACAAATTCATCTGACACCATTCCAACAGAAATGGATTCCTCCGCTTACCTACTGTGTGCCTGCTTCGCCGTTGCCTGCATCAGCCTCTACCGCCTCCTGTACCCCAAGAACTCACCTGCGACCCATCTCCCACCCGGCCCGACTCCTCTCCCTATTGTAGGCAACCTCCTCAAGCTCGGCCCTAAGCCTAACGAGTCATTCGCAGAGCTCGCCCAGACCTACGGCCCGGTCATGACCCTGCAGCTCGGCCTTGTCACCTCGGTCGTGGTCTCATCCCCGGCCGCCGCCAAGGAGGTGCTCCAGACGCAAGACCACGCTCTCGCGGGGCGGTCGACGGTTGACTGCGTCAGCGCCGTGGGCTACGGCGAGAGATCCATAGCATGGCGCCAGCCGGATGGCTACTGGCGGAAGCTCAGGATGATGTGCAACAAGTGGATGTTCAACAACCGCAGCCTCGATGCCACCCAGGAGCTCAGGCGGCGGAAGGTGGGGGAGATGATGAGCCTCGTGGCCGACAGCGGGAAGCTGGGGCGGCCAGTGTCCATCGGTACGGTGGCGATTGCCACCATGCTGAACTTGATATCAAATATTATCTTCTCCGTGGACGTAGTGGACGCCTCTTCGGAGAGAGCGCAGGAGTTCAAGGACATCATGTGGGCAATCATGGAGGATGTTGGGACGCCCAACATCGCCGACTTCTTCCCATTCCTTGCCCCACTCGATCCGCAAGGGATCAGGCGGAGGACGATTGCCCATTTTACGAAGTTGTTTGTCATACTTGACAAACGGATAGAGGAGCGTCTCAGGGATAGAGCTGCAACTGGCTACACAAAGAAGAACGATTTCATGGAGTCACTGCTAGACACTTACAAGGATGAGGCAGAAGGCCAGCTCACCATTCACGAGATGAAATCTCTATTTGCGGTAAGTGTATCTTCGCATTATTCGACTTGCGCGCATGCGTCTTACCTTCTCTTGTGACATCATGTGATCAGCCACAAGTTCATCCTTTCCGGTCGTTTCGATCTCAATGCTTCGCCAATTGAAAGGGAGGTGCCCGGTGGCCAATCTCCTAAATATCTCTCAATTAATAATTTTATTTAATTTTTTAAAATAAATTAATTTTAGTTTATTTTTAAAAAATTAAATGAGGTTATTAATATATGACCAATGGAGTATTTATTTATATATATATATATATATATATATTATTTTCATTGTTTAGGGCTACATCTTGAGTGAGGTTAAGTCAAGTTTAGCAAAACCCAACCCGATTTAAGCTAGGAACCCAATTCCTTAAACCTGACCCCACTCGAGATGGGAACCGTATTTCTAAAACCTAACACAATTGGAGATATGAATTAAAAAACCCAAAAACTACAAAAGGAATTGAGACTGTATCTTGGATTGGGTCAGTTCTAATAATTCAAACCAAATCAATACTATATTGAGTCGGTTCTATTTATAAAAAATTAAAAATTTTATATGAACTAAGGTAAATATGATTTTGTACCTTAATTAGGAACTCAGGTCGTGTGACCTCAAACTCATATATACTCTTTGTCTTAAATTAATAACTACATTTAGTTTTTCAAAATAAATTAAAATTAATTCATTTTAAAAAAGCAATTGTAGCTCTTAATCTAAAGTTTTATATTTTTAAAAAAACCAAATGTGGAGAAAGTATAAATTTTATGAAAAGTAACATTAATCAAACCTTAACATCATTTCTTGGTGATTTTAATATTCATATAGTATTATGCACTATTGGAATCTTAAATGAGTTATTTGTTAGTATATAAAACTGATGACTAGGTCATGCCAACACGATTATACTAGAAAAGGGGCACACAAAATGAACGGTTGTGGCTGATGATATAGTTTTGTCACTTACAGAATGATCTGCTACCACAGCAACCAAATCATTTGGAAAATTTCTCAACTAGAGGGCTGAGCCACACTAGCACCAAGATTAATAACACGACTCTAACTAGTTAATTATGCTAATTTACTTGATTTGTGTGTATCAGGATTTATATATTGCTGGAAGCGAGACCAGTTCAGTCACACTGGAATGGGCGATGGCCGAGCTGCTTCGCAACCCAGAAACCATGACAAAGGCCAGAAAGGAGCTGGAGGACATAGTAGGGAAGAACAAACAGGTTGAAGAGTCTGACATTGCACGTCTGCCCTATCTCCGAGCTATCGTGAAGGAGACACTACGTTTGCACCCACCTGTCCCTCTTCTCCTCCCACACCTGACAGAACGGGACGTAAAAATCTCTGGTTACACTCTACCCAAGTCCACACAAGTGATCGTCAATACCTGGGCAATCAATAGAGACTCGGAAGTCTGGCCGGACCCGACTTCTTTCAAGCCTGAGAGGTTCATGAACTCGTCCGTCGAGTACCGCGGCCACGACTTTGAGTTACTCCCCTTCGGGGCCGGCCGCCGGATCTGTCCGGGACTGTCTTTGGGTGAACGGATGTCCCACCTCATGCTGGCATCTCTTCTCCATTCGTTTGACTGGAAGCTGCCGGACGGAATGGGACCAAAGGATATGGACATGAGAGATAAGTTTGGCGTGACCTTGCACATGCTGGCCCCTCTACTTGCTGTTCCTTTAGTTTGATTACGGGGGACCAAGATGATTTTCAATCAATTCTACTTAGCTAGTTAAGCGTCCAATTGTGGACTGTGTGTCCTTGTAGCTCTATGTCTCAATTCAATAAGGTAGATGTAGAAACCCAATTTACACATTGAGAAAATATTTTTTATCGAATTATATATATTGTTTATATGAGCCTGAACAACTATATATATATATATGGTCAACAGCGACCATTAGCGATGGCTCAATCAGCCGTCGGATAATAGTAAGTATCTACCGTTAAAGCAATTAGCCATCGCTAATGATTTAACAATGATAATTTTCTCCGACGGCTTACGTTAGCCGTCTCTAATGATAACAAATAGACACGATAGCCGTTCGTAATAAAGTACTTGCCAGGGCCACAGCCGTCGCAAATGATAACATCAGTAACGGTCAAACAAAGTCGTCGCTGATGATTTCGCATTTCCCTCCCTCCCGCCCCAAATTTCCCTCCCCCCTCTTCTCTCCCCCACCCCAATTATATAGTCTTTGCCAAAGAAACCTCTTATTGAGTTTTTGAAGTACATTTAAAGGGAAGGTGAACTATGACTAACGTTGCTGGTTTATGGACGTTGTGTCTAGATGCAAATAGTTGATAAGTCTAATGCATGAGCTTATGCATATGTATAAATATATGATAAAGTATGTTTTGAACCATATTCTTTTTTAGATGACAACATTGTATTTTGTTTTTTTATTGTGTCCAGATTCCTCGATTGATACGCATGCACACTGACGAGATGGAGGTTAGTTGAAGTACAAAGTTTCCTTAAAAATCTAAAGCTGACTGAACGCCCTCTATTATGCATTGATACGACTAAAGTGGTGATAAGATTGAATCAAATATTGTTTCTGAGTTATCATGAGAGTTTGTTGATTTGACTTTTTGTTTTTCCTTTTCTGCATTATTATGATCGTTAAGGACATTCAAGAGGCTCATGTGGGGCGAATTCATTCCTTTCTAGTCCCTTTTTAATGAGATCTGCTCCTATTTCCTGTTAGAGCCAACAGTTCTACTATCATATGTTGCAGGTGAGCTTGACATTGAATATATCAGCTGATCTCCAGTCATTGTTCACTTGGAACACAAAACAGGTCAGCTATAAAACATTTTTTTTAAGTTTTTCTTATTGGCAATGGGGAAAATCTATTTGGCTAAATCTTGTGTCTTCACAGGTTGAATCATTTCTGGAACTTCTGAAAATATTTGCTACACATTTATGTGCTAACTTCAACTTTCATATCATACATAACACCATAATTCCGGCTGTGTTTGTTATTGAAATTGTGCTCTTCGAGAATTTGTGATACTTTCTGATGGTAAGCATGGTCAGGGTATTCTTTGGGGAACATGTTGAGTAGCATTTAAAAGTTAAAATTTTGTTGCACGTTGTGGGGGTACATGGTAATTTGCTAGCAAGGTCAATTTGAAAACAGGAAACAGCACAATTTTTTTTCGTTTTTTGGATGATGATTGTTGTTTCTTGGAAAATAGGAAAACTGGTGCTAGTTTGGAGAGTGTAGCACCTGATTTTGCCGAGTAATGCATCCTATGGTTGCCACTTGGACATCTTAATTGCATTACACCAGTTTGTTACTAAAATTCAATGTGTTTGTTTAGAAAGCATACACAAATTAGGATTCTTCAGATTTAAGTCATGATTATATCTGGAAATAAGTTGTAATACTGCATTCTACTTATCACATTGTGATCTCAAATTTAAGAGTTTTTAAGCAGTGTTGAAGTTGATCAAAGGATGAGATGAGTGGCTAAAGTCCCACTTGAAGTTGTATTTGACATTCAATAAAAAATAGACACTTTTGGGTGGTACAAAACGTTACAGAACGGAGATTGCTGACTTGTGTAATGGGTTTCCACGGTCAACATTTCATACACACATTTATGTGCATTCTGTTCTTCTTGTTTTCATTATTTTACGTACAGGAAATCCCCTTTGAGAGATATCTATTTCTTATATTTTTCAAATCTCAAGGTTAGGAGTGTTTTATTTATCTGATTGAACTTGATCAATGTTTATAGTGTTGTTTTCGTAATATTTTGCCCTATACTTGTTAGGGTATTTGGTTGGAAAGAAAGAGAGAGGATAAAAAGGAAAGAGGCAAAAAATGGAAGTAAATAAAGGAAGATATATTGAATTTCTTTGTTTATTTTGATTATATATGGTAAAGAAAATTTGAAAGAATTTACACGTAGCACTTAATAGGCATTTGGCTTCAAGATGAGATTTTCCTTCACTCCACTTCTTTAGTTGAGGTTAATTTTGATAAATTATTTCTTCTTTTATACAAGTTAACCACTGCAAATGTTCTCTGTAGTTTTTTGGTAGTAACATGATGCAAAGTGTGTGCCATGCCATATCTTTCTACTCTTTCTTTTACTCTCCGTTTAACTAAGTGAAGTAATTGTTTCATTTACATTGAATCGTTGACAGGTTTAAGCTACTAGTCCTTTTTCAGAGAATTCCTTATTTTGCCTTGTTTTTTCTTTCAGGTTTTTTATTTTCTAGCTGCTGAGTATGAGACGCCAAAGAATTCTTTGAATCAGGTAATAGTTTGTGCATATCTTTCATAGCAGTTTTTGAAGAATTGTATATTTGACTTGTATCCTGTGACATCTTCTTCAATATTTATGATTTTTCTTGCCCTCATTTTGATGTTCTTCGGACTGATGCTTTCTAGTTTGCTTTAAGGAAGTTGAATTGCATGGTATATTCTTTATGTGTTAGTGTAAGACATGCATGATAATAACTGATGAGTTTGATCATACCACCTGGAGATTACTCTCCAACAGATCTTGTCATGCAGTACTATGTAAGTATGTATGCGTCTATGTAATTTAGATGTATGTTTAGGTTTGTATATTTTCTAAGAGTTGGAGCTTTTGTTTGGGACATCTTTATGTCTGCTTTCTCCTGTCTAGTCGGTGGTAGTTGTGGCATATGTGATATGCGTTCCTTTTTCTTGTCAGTCATGTCATATTTATACATATTTTATTAGATTTTTAGTTTGCTTATTGGTACATGCATTGATTCTAGTGAGGAAATAAATATCAGCAGCGGTCACAACCGTCGCTGATAAATGATCATTTTTTTAAAAGAAGTGAGCATCAGTGACGGTCTCAGCCGTCGCTGACAGTTTAGCAATTTTTTAAAAATTAATATATTTTAGTGACGGCTTCTCTAGCCGTCGCTGAAAACGTACACATTAACCGTCGCTAAAGTCACATAAAACGTTGCTATAAACTCATTGCGGATATGTAGGTAGGATTTTTCAGCAACAGTCATCTCCATCGTTGAAAACCTTAATTGGTCATCGCTAATACTATCTGCTACGCAATCTGTAGCAACGAAGCTTTGACCGTCGCTAATACCTTTAGCGAAGGTCACGGTGGTTTTAAGTGAAGGTTGGTGATTGTTGTTGAAAATCAAATTTTTTATAGTGTATAGCCCGGGCTCATGGGCGTCAAGTGTGAACTCAGGTATTATAAATTGTCGATCTCAATTCAACAACGAACAACTAGAAAACCCATTTGCCCCTTGAGAAATATTCTCTCTCCTCTCTCTCTCTCTCTCTCTTCTATGTCCCTATCTCTCTCTTCTCTCTCTCTCTCCACTCTCTTTGTCTTCCCTCTCATCTCTCTGTCTTTCCTCTCTTCTCTCTCTATTTTTTAAAATATCCTAATTTTAAAAGTTAATTTATAATTTATTAATAATATTAGTACTTGCAACTTTTTTTAAAAGCATCGTAAATAGTGGTACGATTTGCAATGTATGTTCATATGTTTAGAAAAAAAATTCCAAATAATACCATTTTCTAAAGATAAAACTTATGTTATTTGCAATGTTGTTTTTAAAGCATGGAGAGAGAACAGAGTGTGGATTGAGAGAAGAGAGGGAGAGAGAGAAAAAGAGAGATAGAAGAAAGTTAGAGAGATGAGACAGAGAGAAGAGAAGAGCAACGAGAAGTATGGGAGAGAGAAGGGAGCGAGAGAAGAGAGAGAGGGGAGTGAGAGAAGGGAGAGAGAGAAAGAGAGAGATCCTTCTGATGGATCAGACCCTGAGTGATGTATAAAGACGCATATGTATATTATGACGGTTTGAATATTTGTATATTAGAAAACGAGTGGATCACCCCTAAGATAGATTTGTCGATGTTTGACAAAAAGTTATGAAAATTTCATTTCCACCGATTTATTATAAGAAAAATGAGTTGTAAAATCTTGGGGCGTGGCAGTTACACTCTTGTCAAAGAGCTAAACAAGACCACATGGGTAAGTAATCTTGAATTTTTTTTATGTAAGACATACCCATATGGCATACTTCCCATGGGCATAACTTACGATCCTAGAGACCAATTTGCGTGCTCATTATACTCATCTCTCACAACTATATCAATGCCCTAAGAGTTAACTATTATAAAATAGATGTTATGTAGTTGATTTGCTAGCAATAGAGATATTGGTCCCGATTCTTATCCTCAACCCTATTTAATGATTAAATAATTATGCAGATTTCAGGGTTGTTACAATTAGAAACAATTTTTCACATTTTTGCTTCAAATTTAAAATTTTCCCTATATCATTGACACATAGGTCGATGTGTTGGAGGTGTGTAGATAATATTTTAGGTTACTATCCCACCATTGATATCCATCAACTTGTCAATGATATATTGAGACCATCGTCGACATGTCATTGACAAATCAATGCCCTATCGGTAGGCTCGTCCCTAAATTTCAGATGTGCATAACTTCCTCTCCTAGATTCGAATTCACATGTTTTAGATATACAATTCGAAAGTTCTCGAAGTCTACATTCCATTATTTATTAGTCTCATATCCAAACACCTTTGCAAAGAAAGTTATTTACAAGAAAGTTTAAGAATCAAAATTACTATTTAGAAATTTCTTGAAGACCTCAGACAAATATATATATATATATATAGCCCTCGGCTCTTTGGCGTCAGTGTGAGCTCGGGAATTATAAATCGTTGATCTCAATTCAAAAGGGGAGAGGTAGAAACCCAATTTGCCCATTGAGAAAATATTCTCTATTGAATTATATATATATATATATATATATATATATATATATACACGTTGTATATATAAGCTCGGGCATCATGAATTGTCAATAAGATACAATCTGCTGGTGTGTTTCATCTGCGACTTCCGACAGCAAATTCTCTAAGCCTATTCCTGTCTAATCTCTGAGTGTCTTCTCCACTGCCGCTCCAGTCCCCAGCTTCTCACTATTGCTTTGCTGCGATCACCAGTTGTCGCCCCGCTTTACCCGTACCACTATCGTTGCCCCGATTCCCTATCTTCTCACTACCCAGCTCTGTCTTGACTCTTTAGAGGTTGTGCCACATTGGAAAAAGTAAGTGGAGCCCCAACTCCACCTTAAATGCTAGTTCCCAGCCGCCCACTTCTCCCCGAACTCCTCTAGCAAAGGCTCTGGCCCGGTTGCCTCTCTCTCATCCTTATCCTCTTGATCTTCTAGCTAGCTTAAGGGGTAGATCAAAACAATGGCTGCTCTTCACTGCTCCGCTGCCCCGAGCATTTCTTGTTGTCCAGCTTTGCTCATACCACAAAGACCACACGACCCAACACATACATATTTTCCCTCTCTGTCACCCCTCTTCTCCCTATCTCCGCTCCTCTATTTTTGTCTATTGTATAAACCTGCTTGTTTTATTGGCAGTTCAGGTTTTCTATTAATTCATCCTAACCCTAATATCTGCTACTTCATGTTTCGTAATTGTTATGGATTTCTTGGGGAACACTAACGGGCATGTGAGTTGATGAACTGGTGTGGGAGTCGATACAATTTCTCTAGCTCAGGTTTGTAATATTTGTTTATGTTCATAGTTTGTAATTTATGTAAATAACTGTCGTTCCCTTATAGTTTCCAGCAATTGCTTATGTTGTCCTTGTTAAGGAGCTTTTGGCTTTTTTACTTTTTGTTCCCTTCCGGTTTCTAGCAATTGCTTAGATTTTTTAGTATAGGTCATGGATTCTTGCTTTCTCTAAACATGTTTTTTGCCCCGCATTTGGACCACTCAACGTAGTGAAAGCATTAAATTTTTTTTAAATATATATGTGAATAAGAAAAATACATTGATGAAATTCATTCAGCAGTTTGAGAGGGGTGTTAAAAGACTAAGGCACAATGAATTGACTGTTAATTTAAAATCTCAAACAACTAAGCCAACTCTTATTACTCATTTCAATATTGAGAGATAAATGGATGAATCCTACATTAGACATTTTTACCAACAAGTTTCAGCCTGAATTGAAGGAAAGTACATTTTATCTTTCAAGTTTTAGAAGAAGTAATGACTTCAATTTTTTATGAAGTCACAAAGCCCGTAGATGATGTAAGATCCCTGATCTTGAACCGGTTTATTTTAATGATCATTTATCGGTTATCGTGTAGCTAAAGCGTTTCTGATTTATTCGGTGGTTTCAAAAATAAATGGTGTTTATTATAGTTTTAATCAAAACCAACTTTACAATTATTAGTTTTAATTATTTTTGGGTCAAACCTGAATTTTTGGGATATTTCACTAATTTTCCAAAAAATAGGGTTTGGCGGGACCCCTGTGGGCCCTATCGGCGAAATTGAGGTTTTTGGACCCAATTAACCCAAGCATCAACACAAGCTTAAGTAAATATTTCCAGAATTTTTCCAGGTTTAATTAGTGCTCAAATGATCAAAATATCCATTTTTAGCCCAAATTTTTATTCATATCCCACTAGTTAATTATGTACACCCCAAGCCCTATTATAAATAAAAAGGGCAGAGCCATTTCCCTTTTGGGAATAGGCTGGGAGAAGGTGATTAAGGCTTAGTTCCCTAATTAGGCCCGAATTAGAAAAGGATTAAGGTATGTTCTTCTTTAATCAAGCCTAAACCCTAGGTTTTCTTCTAATCCATCATTTTCCCTTTGATTTGATTTGATTTCAACCATCAAAATTACTGATTTACTCCCTTACTTCAAACCCTTCTTCTCAAAATTCATTTTTTATGTTTAACAAACCCTAAATGTAAAATTTCTTTAAGGTTTTCAATGTTAAACCGATTTTTAATGGAGTTTAACTTAGACACTATGTTTTTGGAAGGTTTCTAAGAAGAGTGAAGGTCAAATCCGAACCTAAACAAGTGACAAGGTAATTGGTCTTCGAAATCTTAGTTTTTTTATGGTAAAATCTCAATTTTTATGGTTTATTTGGAATGTGTTTACTTGATTTAGTGCTCTAATGGTGGGATTAGTATATATTAATTTCTTATTCCGATTTCTTAGGGTTTTGTCTTGAGATAGTGTAGATTAGCATTCTGAAAAGTTTGATGGAGTTTTATTGGTATTTGGGTCGATGGATGAAGGTTTTAAATTGCTTTAATGGAGTCTCAATTTTGAAATTCGAAATGAAGAAGAAGGTCAAAACTGCTTTGTTGGCGTTAGAACGGCCTATCAGGGCATTCGAACGGCAACACTACAGTTTTGGCATATTTTTTGTTTAGCCGATCGAACGGCTCTACAGGGCATTCGAACGGCTATACTGCAGAATTTGACCATTTTATATATATTGCTTATTTTGATATCTCTAGTATGAAATATCATTTTTATGTTTATGTGGAGTGTTTTGAGCTAGAATAAGCTACTGGAAGAGCATATTATTGACGTTTAGAATTTTTGGTGTATATTTAAAGTCTATGTGAAATGACTTGTAGTTGGATATATATGTTAGAATTGCTATCTTGAAGATATGAGTGGTTGATTTCCTATGGTTTAAGCATATTTTTCAGTAGAATTACAGCATGCTAATGGACTGATATGTCATTATAGGATGTGGTTAAATGATGGGTGAATGTTAGTACTATGACTAGACTCAAGTATGAGGTGAATGTGTTTACACATGTTTAGCATGTGGTTATGTTTTGATTTATTTGATGGTTTTTTAGTGGTTCTTCACCCATGATTTCTGCAGGAATCCATGATTAGAGGTTAATGTGCATGTGTAGAGTGATGGCGAGTTAATTACAAAGCATGTTGATATACTTCAAATGAGGCGTTTCTATGATGTACGCACACACATGTGGGGTTAATGATTATGATTATGATGATGTGTAGTATTATGATTATAAATGATGCATGAGGGGTTGATGAGAAACACTTATTATGAGTTAGGATTCATGTATGTCTTGCCCACGCATGTACCATGTTGCATGCATCATGAAACGGATTTCCGATTGAGATTTTATCGAGATTAGCCGAATTTGATCGATTGGATGCAATGTTGTGAAATTACGTGCCAAATTAATCGGTCATTGGCTTAATAAAAACTTAATTGGTCCGAAAATACATGTTTTTGATTTGAGTTCCTGTGTGGAACATGTGCACTCCCCAGGTTGAGTCTAGTTAAATAGAATTATATGAGGACGAGTTGTGCACTTGTCTTGCGGATTAAGATTATTATGATTATCTGGACCATGAGAATCCAGCTGGTTTGTCCTACTGCACTGGCATACCAGGTATTGTTACTTGGGACTTTAGTCTTGACAAGCAGGGCTGCCCAGGAGTTTAGGCTTGATGGGCAAGAGTTGCTCGAAGGCGTTGGCCTTGAGGAGCAGGAGTTGCTCTAAAGCTTTGACCTTGAGGAGCATGTCTATTTGATAAGGGTTTGCTCTAGAGCTTCGGCCTTGAAGAGCAGGTTTATTCTCTCTGTGTATGGACTTGCATGTTAGATTAGTGTGTGTGAGACACTTATACATGCCTCATGAACGAGAATGGTGATGCATGATCTGAAATGTATGTTAGAGATACATCTCATGCAGGTTTATATGATGTTGAATGCATGATTTGAATGTGTGGTAGAGACACTTCTTATGTAGTATAGGTGATATTCTAAATAATCTAAATTGTGTAATGGAGACACTATTATGCAGGTTTATGTAATATGTATGCATGATCATAAAATGATATATATTGTCATTCATTGATCTGAATTGTTATATTACTATGTCGTCATGTTTCTGATGATTACAGTTATATTAAAACCATTATTGAGTTTTTATACGCACCCCTTTTTCTTGTGCTTTTGTTTTGGGGCTACATGGCGTGACACGTAGACGGAGAGGATCCTCTGTTTGAGGAAAGGTCAGGGAGAGCTTGGGAGTAGACATGGAGATCTCTAGATATTGAATGTTTCTTTGATTTTTGTTATGATATTAGAACCCTTGTGGAGTAGTTTTCGTTCCGGATTTGTGCTACATTATATTTTTAACTTGTCTGAGACTTTGTTTTGGAGCCTAGTGTGGGCTATGGATTAATTACTATGTGGGTTGGAGATTTGTGGTTTAATTTAGAGTTAAAAAACTCTTTTAGTTCTACTTATTTACTCTCGCTCAAAGTAGTGCATTTACTCCGTAAATTTTAGATCGCCCCTGATTAGGGCATAAATCTTCTGCTAATTGTTTTCAATCTCCTTGTCACCCCCGTGTGCTTGACCAGCCCCTGGACCGGGTTTGGCTCGGGTTGGGCAGTGCCAGGGCGTGACAGATGTTAGGGCCACAAGGGAGGTTGAGTTTTTTGTGTCTCATGAATATGCACTAGGTTTTTGTAAGATGTTTGAGTCACAAGGGATTCTATGTAGGCACATTTTGCTTGTCCTAAGGAACAATGATGTTGATAATTTACCTATTAAATTGATTTTAAATAGATGGACCATGGCCATAACAAAAGAACTTGTGTGTGATGGAACTCGAATGCAACTTGGTGGAGAGTTTGAGAAAGTGCCAAAAATTTTGGGCACAAAAAAGAAGGCTTCAATCTATTATAAATGAGTGGTAGGAAATAGAAAGTGGCTCAAGTGGTGAGAGGTTTAGAAGTGTGAATGATAAGCTCATGGATATTGAAAAATATTTAATAGAGAGGGGCACATAACAAAATACACAAGAATCTCAACCAAACTCTCAGAAAATCCCTACAGTGATCATTGCTCACCCTTCAAACATTTCAAAAACTAAAGGTTCCAGGAAGCGGCTTAAAAGTTGAAAAGAGGTGGCGATGAAAAATGTAGCTAAGGGTGGAAGACTATGTAAAGGATGTAATCTATGAGGAGCTAAGACTTTGATTTAGTAATTTCTTTCTTCTTTCTCCAATGGCCGGGTTAGTCGTCAGGACCTTCTTATTCAAGGTCATTTCCATCATTTGGACAGAGCACAATAACAAAATTATCAATGGAGTTTGACTCCACATACCTCAAGTTTTCTCTGATTTAGGACTTATGTCCCATTGTTAGAAATTTCACGTTGAACAATCTAAATTTAAAGATGATTATATAAAGAACGGTTTCAAATTACATGGAGTACAATTTTCTTAAAGGAAATATTTACCCTCTTTAGTAAACCAAATTGTTGTGAGGTTCTTAAGCAAACTTCCCTTCTAGGATAGTTAGAGCCTTATGAGTTCTATACTCAGCAAAAGTGAAGAATCCTCTTAAAAGAATTGGCTAGTTCTAATTTTGTGAAAGCACACAAAACTCATCACAAAATATACACTTTTTTATATATTTATATATGTATAAAACACGTAAAAAAGTCATCCCAAACAAAAAGACATCAAAACCCTTCTAAAAGAGATATTTTTGACCGTTAAAACAGAAAATGGTATGTGCAACAATCGATCACCCACATATATAGTGATTGATCGCTTTATCTCTTTAGAAAAAACAAGAAATAGTTCACTGAAATAGTTTATGAACATATCGATCGTCATCGGTTCACACACCGATCGATCGCTTTTGTGTTTTTATGATAAAACCTCATTACCCAGTCTACAAGAGCTGGGTCACTTGGGTCATATTTTTTCTTTCTTTAAAATCTAAATGGTACTCTCCCTTCAAATGATATTAATAATTCAATTTGGCTCAAATTAATTGAATAAGTACTTAAAAGTGTCTCATAAGCTATTTTTTATTTTCTTAATTAGCTGTGAGCTTCACCAATCAATAAATTAATGTAGCTGCGGGTCTCACCATTCAATAAAAATTACTAACTTTCCAAATGGAGTTAGTAATATGAGATGGAGGGAGTATATATATGCTCTTTTTTTTTGTGCTTTGTGCTTTGAGCATTGGCTTTGGGATTGTACTTACTGTTGGCATATGAAGTAAATTTATCGATAATAAATTTCTAATAGCTCAAGCTTTTAGAAAACTATGGCTATCTACTGTATCAGAGTCTAGTATCTAGTTCTACTAGATGCGAGTGTGTGCACTCTATGCGAAGCACATGCGCCAAGCACTGGAATATGAAATAAATATTTTAATATTATGTTTTCTAATTATAAAGCTTTTGGAAAACTATGATTATCTAACTCTTATTATTTCCTTTGATTGGATGAAATTGGGGCCAATGATCCACACGCATAAGTAACCTCAAATTAATTTTATAGAATATGTTTATATGCACCCCAAAAATCCTTTTAATACCCTAATAACCCTATAAACTTATGGATGAATTTTTTTAGTGAAGAGGGGCATTGCGAAATTTATTATTGGAGTGCATATAAACGTGTTCTTTCTTTATACCACATTTGGTTTTCAAATTTAAAGCTTCCAATAAAATAGGCGGCGTCCTTTGATAGGTACATTTAACTAGTTCCAGTACTCTTCCTTCAAATCCTCGTTGATGTGAAGATCTCCGGCAGGAGTTTGATGCCGGCTTAGAAAAGTATATTAGAGTTGACACCGGCATGGAAAAGTATATAATCAGGGCTACCAGTATACTGGCAATTGGAGTTATCTGGAGATAGAGGAGGTGAATGATGAGGGCAGAAGCACGTGTGATATATTGAACTTAAAAATTCGATGCGAGAAAAAGTCACTTATAGTGCATGCTGCAAGCAGGTGTCTCTTTCAACTCCGACTCAAGCTCAACGTAGGGCCCTTAAACTTTTCAACACTTTTTGAGTGCTCAATCTCTATTGGGTCTTTATATGTGTAGCCGAATGAATGGTGTAGACTGTAGAGTTGTGAAGCATTTGAGATTCAATGCCCCCAAAGAGGGATAAGATCCAATGCCCACATAAAATAATACTAATCCTACAATAAATATCTTATTTAATTTTCAAAATAAATTAGTTTTTATTTAATTTAAAAAATTAAATAATACACTTATTGTGGAATGAAGGGAATATTAAGGGCTTTGTATGGCTTTATGGCTCAGTCAATAGAGCCTGGAGGCATGCTTTTTGGGAGGGATGGAAGCTAACTAATTATGGACATTGGCTTGCATCATGTTGATTTTTTAAGAATTGTTTTTATGATACTGCTCTGACATTAGCTTATCTTGATCATTGACTCTCAGGATATTATATGCAACTCTCTTCTCAATAGGTATTATATGGAACTCTCTTTCTTTCTTTCTCTCTCTCTCAATATAGTGGACCTTACTGCTTTCCTCAATTTTTAGTTTCAATTAATTGATTATGTATAAACCTATAAAATTCGCAACATGGACCCAAACTAAAGTTCCAACAGTTCTTTCCATAGGTGCAATACTCCCTCTTTATTCTTTGTCACTTATTTGTAGTTCTCATGGCTCTGATTTATGCTTTTAGCTACCTATTTGTTCTAGCTCCCCTGATATCAAAATTCTTATGTGGAGTGGATGCAAGGGTCTTTAGCTGCTCAAAAATAGCAGCCATTGATGTGGAAAAAGGTAAAGAGGCTAGTCGTAACCAGTACTAAAGTATGGCATCAGTTTTTTTCTCATTGTCATAAAAATTGTAGGCTTATTTTGATACCCTTGAGGATGATGGTCACCGTTGGCTTTAGGCATGGGGAGCATGGGCAAGGGTCAAATATGGGTGAATGGGGGAAGCATCCGTAGTTATTGGATTGTATGGGCCAGTGCAATTGTAATGACTGTAGTTATGCTGGCACGGAGCTCAAAAATATTAGTTGGGGTGCAGCCAACCTACTCAGTGATTATACATATTACCGGCTCTTGCATAATTTGATGGAATAAAAGTCATGTTTGTATATAGTTTTACATAATCATGAATAGATACTCATATAACTTCCATTGTCTAGAATTGAATTATCGAGATTGACAAATTTGATGAGGCACAAAATGTAACAAATATTTGAGCATCAAGAGTAGCTTAGTTGCCAAAAATTTACACTAGTTTTAATATTTAGACAGTTACTCCAATTAGTGCCATTTATTAGTTCGTCATTTGGTTGAGATTCATGTTTTGAAGCTGCGTGCAACACTCGACTTTGAACTACAGTAGTTGAAGGTGCCATCAGCAGTCCAATATTATTGGAATGATAACAAAGCCTTAGTTTTCAATATTACCCTTCTATAATTAGAACCAAAAAACTAGGTGGTCCTTCTCCAACCAATCTACAAGCCAGGAACTAGCACTTTTGCATAGATCTGAAGTTCTTTAGAGGCAACAAAACACATCTGTGAGAACATGCAATAGATCAGTACAATGTATAACCTAGGGAAAGACTTAGAGTACCTTGAGAAGAGGCTCTGGAATGTAGGTCCCCTAAAGGTTGCCTAGATTAACTATGCTAACAAGCTTTCGGACTTGTTAATTTCTGCTGTTAAAGTCCTCTCCAACCAATCTATAAGCCACTAAATAAATCTCAAATGAATATGCTGAGGGGACGGATTGGGCAATGCCTTTTATTCAAAAGGTTAACTACACTAACATGAATAAACATATTTGCCACATATTAAATAGCCAAGCCAATGATGTTAAAGGGATTCAGAACTACAAGTTGCTAAATTGACCACCATTTGTGGTATAAAATGCTCAAATGATCAACCAATACCCATATGTTCTAGGAGCAACACTATTGTTATTTGTTTTCAAGGTTGTCAGTTGTAATATGTAAGGGAAATACATGAGCATTGAATTTGGGAATAATAGAATAAAACTACAGTTCATATGATGCCACATAACATAATTCTCTCCTACCAACATATGGCTGCAGTGTAGCTCGATGGCCAGGACCCACCAATATGTCGGTTAAGCCAGTCATATGGAATGACACGAATGAATTGAACAGTATGGAGCAAACATCACAAGAAAATCTCTAGGATTGCACAAGGCAAGCACCAAATTTACAAAAGCCTACAAGAGACGACAGATAAACTTGCTTAACTTGTCACATACAAATTACCAACTGACTCTTCTGACACAACATTGTTGATTGAACATACATATGAAATCAGTAGGCAGGAAAACTCACAAATGAAAAGCCCAATAAAACTTAAGGTGTAGGAAAGAAGCACATTTATGTCAAAAACTTATATGGAGCATTATGTCCGAAAAAAAATCATCATACATAAAATGAACCTGAGTACCTGTGTCACCCTTTAAAACAAACTTTTAGTTACCTCCAAAAATACCAGCACTAGGCTGCACCCCATCTAAAAATGTTTCCACAACTCCCTAGACATATCTAAAGCCGCAACCAATATCACTGTCATTAAAAGAAGAATTAGTTGGCAAATTTTTTTCTTAAAAATTTGAACCAACAAAAACCAGTCACAACCATGAGTTTACTTTCTTTAACATATTTTTTAAACATATAAAATGCAGTAGAAAAATTCAAGCAAAACACTAATTAGCTGGGGCAAGATGCCAAAAGCAAATTCTGAAAGAATTGAGTAAAGATAAAAGAAAAAACTGAGGTAAAGGGATTTTAGAGATGCAGCAACAACAATTCGTAGAAAGAAACACAAGCCAATGCTTACACCAACCTTTGGACCTACAGTGTGATAAATGAGATAATATGGACCACCATCCTGGGTTTAATGTGGAAAACTGAAAGGTGAAATCCAGAAGAATCCAATGCAAAAAAAGGAGGCAATCCAACCAAAGTTCAAGCCCAAGAACCCACAATAAATGTAACAAACAATAAATCAGAAGTAGGCTAGCAGGAGCGAGATAAGAGAGGGAGAGAGAGTACTGTTTGTCAGAAATGGGGGAGACATTGGAGCAGACTGACGGCGGAAATCAGAGAGCCTTTGGTCGAAGAGCCTTTTCTATTAACCAAGATCGATCAAGTAGGGGGGGGGGGGGGAAGAATTTGACAAAATCTAATAAAAAAAGTAATTATTAAGCTAATAAAAAAATTATAATAATTTTATCATTCTAAACGATAAAACCCAAACAAAAAATTAACCGCTAGGCGTTTCAGATGCTCTTGGAAGCTCCTCCGCAGCTTGGACACATTTTTTTGGTCTAAGCGTAATAGGCCTCTACAACTACAACATATTGATGATTAAGGCTAAACCGAGTTGACCTGGCCTGGCCACTCGTTTAAAAACTTTGGTACAAAGTCCAGAGTGTAGATCCTTCTAGCGGAGTCGTTAGTTTGGTGCAACGTGAAGTCCAGCCACAACGCCATTGTATTTCAAAAGCTCGCTGCCCGACTCACCTAGGTTGCTTTGAGAAAAACCCTACGAGCTTCCTTCCCACTGGATAGCGGAAGGAATTAACTTCCACCAACCTATGCACCCAAACCGCGACCAATGAGATAATATGGACCACCACCCTGGGTTTAATGAGAAAATGGGCTCAAGGAAACACTTCAATACACAAAATAAGAACATCTATATGATATTGCCTTCACAACATTGTTTATTGCAATTGCACTTAATGAAATTCAAGTCAGAAAAGTACATTAAAATATATATTATTACAAGTGTGTACATTCACTGGTCAATAAAATAATGCAACTAATCCAAATCAACAACACGACCACTCTCTTTATTAAAATAGGTGTTGTGTTCATCCTTTGTTCATGCTATTCCTTTATGTCGTTCTTGCTTTGTTCTTGTAGCTTTTCCACTATGGCCTGCATCATTCTGATAATGTCCGAGATTAGCGGTTTTCTTACTCTAGTTGTGCTGTCTCTGGTGGTCAAAGCAAAACTAGGTGATCTCAAGCCCTCAGGGTGGAGGACTAGTGATGAGCTGGGAGACCTTTGATCGTCTATCACTGGATGAAAGGGGGGGAGATGGAGGTTGAGGGAAGGGGTATGGTTGGGGTGGAGCTTCGTATTGAGGAGATCGGGAGGTTGGGTTCTGTGAGTAGGGGTAGAGCTCGTAGCGAGGAGATCAGGAGGAGAAGGATAAGGGGGAGGCAGTCAAGGCAGAGCTTGGCGACGGCTCCGGTTGGCTAGAGTCTAGTGGTTAAGGAGGTGCTGGGTTGCTTCTAGCGTTGGATCAGATTGGGAGGAGAACAATGAGGTAGAGGCGGTCGTGCTTAATCTATGCACGAAAGAGGGAAGGGTCGGGGCGATGGAGTGGGAAGGAGCTGGGTAGCTTCTGGCATCGGGTGGGGGGAGGGGGAGTTGAAGGAATAGGAAGAGCTCGCGCCAGGCGAAAATTTGAGATAATAGAAGAAATAGGTTTATTGGGTGTTCCCAGCGCCGTAAGTAGCTAAGGGTGTTAATGAGCCGAGTAGCATCGAGCTTTAGACTATTCAAGCTTGAGCTTGAAACTTAAATTTCGAGCTTGAATCGAGTTCGAGTCGAGTCGAGTTATTATGCCTTGTGATTATTGCTTCGCTTTATAATTTGTGCCCCTGAGGTATTTAGAGAAAAAACACTAAAATAAACATGGTTGGTAAGTGGTCCAATGTATTGCATTATAAAATCAAATGAACTAGCCTTTGTTGATTTTGATTTTCTAATTTAGATTACTAATACAGAATGGAGGGAGTAAAGTTTCATAAAAAAAAGTTCTAGATATCATGAGACATATTATATAATTCCTATAACAAAAAGCCTCATGTAGTTGTATATAAAAAAAATAAAAATGATATATTAAATAGAAAGAACTAAAACTTGGGAGACATAAAATTTATATATAATATATAATGCATGCATGTGTATAATAAAAAATTAATATAATTAAAATGAGTTTAAGTTTTTATCAAGCTTTGAGCCAAGCCAAGCCAAGTGGAATATATGTATACTAGAGTTTGACTTGACCAACTTCAAGTTCAATCTCTACAAACGACAGCTAGAAATTAAATATATGAGTCAACGTTCAAACTTAGATATATTGATGTGTCGATGGCATGTAGACAATAATTTATGTTACTATCCCACCATTGATATCCATCAACTTGTCGATTTTATATTGAGACCATTGTCAACATGTCATCGACACATCGAAATGAACTAGTCTTTGTTAATTTTGATTTTTCTAATTTAAACTACTAATACATGTGGAGGGAATAAAGTTTCATAAAAAAATGTTTTAGATCTAATGAGACATATTAAATAATTCCTCTAACAAAAAAACTCCTGTAGTTATACATAAACAAAGTAAAAATGATATATTAAATAAAAAGAAATAAAAGTTGGGAGACATGAAATTTATATATAATATATAATATATAATATATACACATGTATATCAAAAAATTAATATACTTTAAATGAGTTTTAGTTTTTATTGAGCTACATGTATACTTGAGCTTGACTTAACCAACTTCGAGTTCTAACTCGAATATGAGTCAAGCTAAATCTAACTCAATCGGAGACGATCTTTTGAGCTTACTTTAACATCCCTAGCGGTAAGTATGTTGGTGTGATTACTAAATTAATTAAGGTCAGGAATTGGAATTGGCTTGCCAAAATGGCGGATGAAACGAGTAATGGGTCAGAAGTAGGGCATCATAAATGGTCGATCTCAATTCAACAAAAGACAGCTAGAAATTATATATATCTGAGTCAACGTTCAAGCTTCGTTTTTTTCATTAGAAATTCATGTGATTGGAATTTCAGTCAAAAACGCACGCATGGGCAACCTATTTATACCTGTAAACTAGCATGACAAATTCATCTGACACCATTCCAACAGAAATGGATTCCTCCGCTTTCCTACTGTGTACCTGCTTCGCCGTTGCTTGCATCCGCCTCTACCGCCTCCTGTACCCCAAGAACTCACCTGCGACCCATCTCCCACCCGGCCCGACTCCTCTCCCTATTGTAGGCAACCTCCTCAAGCTCGGCCCTAAGCCTAACGAGTCATTCGCAGAGCTCGCCCGGACCTACGGCCCGGTCATGACCCTGCAGCTCGGCCTTGTCACCTCGGTCGTGGTCTCATCCCCGGCCGCCGCCAAGGAGGTGCTCCAGATGCAAGACCACGCTCTCGCGGGGCGGTCGACGGTTGACTGCGTCAGCGCCGTGGGCTACGGCGAGAGATCCATAGCATGGCCCAGCCGGATGGCTACTGGCGGAAGCTCAGGATGATGTGCAACAAGTGGATGTTCAACAACCGCAGCCTCGATGCCACCCAGGAGCTCAGGCGGCGGAAGGTGGGGGAGATGATGAGCCTCGTGGCCGACAGCGGGAAGCTGGGGCGGCCAGTGTCCATCGGTACGGTGGCGATTGCCACCATGCTGAACTTGATATCAAATATTATCTTCTCCGTGGACGTAGTGGACGCCTCTTCGGAGAGAGCGCAGGAGTTCAAGGACATCATGTGGGCAATCATGGAGGATGTTGGGACGCCCAACATCGCCGACTTCTTCCCATTCCTTGCTCCACTCGATCCGCAAGGGATCAGGCGGAGGACGATTGCCCATTTTACGAAGTTGTTCGTCATACTTGACAAACGGATAAAGGAGCGTCTCAGGGATAGAGCTGCAACTGGCTACACAAAGAAGAACGATTTCAGAGATGAAATCTCTATTTGCGGTAAGTGTATCTTCGCATTCTTCGACCCTACTAGACTTGCGCGCATGCGTCTTACCTTCTCTTGTGACATCATGTGATCAGCCACAAGTTCATCCTTTCCGGTCGTTTCGATCTCAATGCTTCGCCAATTGGTAGGGAGGTGCCCGGTGGCCAATCTCCTAAATATCTCTTAATTAATAATTTTATTTAATTTTTTAAAATAAATTAATTTTAGTTTATTTTTAAAAAATTAAATGGGGTTATTAATTTATGACCAATGGAATATTTATTTATATATATTATTTTCATTATTTAGGGCTACATCTTGAGTGAGGTTAAGTCAAGTTCAGCAAGACCCAGCTCGATTTAAGATTCCTTAAACCTGACCTGACTTGAGATGGGAACCGTATTTCTAAAACCCAACACAATTGGAGATATGAATTAAAAAACCCAAAAACCACAAAAGGAATCGAAACTATATCTTGGATTGGGTCGGTTCTAATAATTCAAACCAAATCAATACTATATATATTAAATGAGTTCTATTTATAAAAAATTAATAATTTTATATAAACTAGGTTAAATATGATTTTGTACCTTAATTAGGAACTCAGGTCGTGTGACCTCAAACTCATATATACTCTTTGTCTTGAATTAATAATTGTAGCTCTTAATCTAAAGTTTTATATTTTTAAAAAACCAAATGTGGAGAAAGTATAAATTTTATGAAAAGCTAGATTAATCAAACCTTAACATCATTTCTTGGTGATTTTAATATTCATATAGTATTATGCACTATTGGAATCTTAAATGTTAGTATATAAAACTGATGACTTGATCATGCCAACACGATTATACTAGAAAATGGGCACACAAAATGAACGGTTGTGGCTGATGATATAGTTTTGTCACTTACAGAATGATCTGCTACCACAGCAACCAAATCATTTGGAAAATTTCTGGACTAGAGGGCTGAGCCACACTAGCACCAAGATTAATAACACGACTCTAACTAGTTAATTGTGCTAATTTACTTGATTTGTGTGTATCAGGATTTATATATTGCTGGAAGCGAGACCAGTTCAGTCACACTGGAATGGGCGATGGCCGAGCTGCTTCGCAACCCAGAAACAATGACAAAGGCCAGAAAGGAGCTGGAGGACATAGTAGGGAAGAACAAACAGGTTGAAGAGTCGGACATTGCACGTCTGCCCTATCTCCGAGCTGTCGTGAAGGAGACACTGCGTTTGCACCCACCTGTCCCTCTTCTCCTCCCACACCTGACAGAACGGGACGTAAAAATCTCTGGTTACACTCTACCCAAGTCCACACAAGTGATCGTCAATACCTGGGCAATCAATAGAGACACGGAAGTCTGGCCGGACCCGACTTCTTTCAAGCCTGAGAGGTTCATGAACTCGTCCGTCGAGTACCGCGGCCACGACTTCGAGTTACTCCCCTTCGGGGCCAGCCGCCGGATCTGTCCGGGACTGTCTTTGGGTGAACGGATGTCTCACCTCATGCTGGCATCTCTTCTCCATTCGTTTGACTGGAAGCTGCCGGACGGAATGGGACCAAAGGATATGGACATGAGGGATAAGTTTGGTGTGACCTTGCACATGCTGGTCCCTCTACTTGCTGTTCCTTTAGTTTGATTACGGGGGACCAAGTTGATTTTCAATGAATTCTACTTAGCTAGTTAAGCGTCCAATTGTGGACTATGTGTCCTTGTAATTCTATATCTCAATTCAATAAGGTAGAGGTAGAAACCCAATTACACATTGACAAAATATTCTTTATCGAATTATATAATGTTTATATGAGCCTGAACAATAGTTGATAATATATATATATATATATATATATATATATATATATATATATATATATATATATATATATATATATATATATATATATATGGTTAACAGCGACCATTAGCGATGGCTCAATCAGCTGTCGGATAATAGTAAGTATCTACGGTTAAAGCAATTAGCCATCGCTATTATACATGACTCAGCCGTCACTGATGATTTAACAATGAAAATTTTCTCGGACGGCTTACGTTAGCCGTCTCTAATGATAATAAATAGACACGATAGCCATTTGTAATAAAGTACTTGCGACGGCTACAACGGTCGCAAATGATAACATTAGTGACGGTCAAACAAAATACATAAGAATCTCAATCAAACTTTCAGACAATCCCTACAGTGATCAATGCTCACCCTCCAAACATTTCAAAAATTAAGAGTTCTAGGAAGCGACTCAAAAGTTAAAGAATGGTTTCAAATTACATAGATTACAATTTTCATTAAGAAAATATTTACCCACTTTAGTAAACTAAATTGTTGTGAGGTTCTTAAGCAAACTTCCCTTCTAGGATAGTTAGAGCCTTATGAGTTCTATACTCAGCAAAAGTAAAGAATCCTCTTGTTCTCTTTATGATGTAGCTTTTGTAAAAGAATTGGCTAGTTCTAATTTTGTGAAAACACACAAAACTCATCACAAAATATACACTTTCTTATATATTTATATATGTATAATACGTGTAAAAAAGTCATCTCAAACAAAAAGACATCAAAACCCTTCAAAAAGACATGAAAACATGAAATGGTATATGCAGCAATTGATCCCCCACATATAGTGATTGATCACTTTATCTTTTTAGAAAAAACAAGAAATAGTTCACTGATCGATCAACACACAAAACCAATCCATCATTGGTATAACAAATCCTTCTCAAAATCAGGCGAGGGTTTATTGATCAATTAGTTTATGAACATATTGATCGCGATTGGTTTACACACCAATCGATCACTTTTGTGTTTTTATGATAAAACCTCCCCCTTCAAACGATATTAATAATTCAATTTGGCTCAAATTAATTGAATAAGTACTTAGAAGTGTCTCATAAGCTATTTTTTATTTTCTTAGCTGTGAGCTTCACCAATCAATAAATTGATGTAGTTGTGGGTCTCACCATTCAATAAAAATTACTAACTTTCCAAATAGAGTTAGTAATATGAGATGGAGGGAGTATATGTTCTTTTTTTTGTACTTTGAGCATTGACTTTGGGATTGTACTTATTGTTGGCATATGAAGTAAATATATTGATAATAAATTTCTAATAGCTTGAGCTTTTAGAAAACTATAGTTATCTACTGTATCAGAGTCTAGTATCTAGTTCTACTAGTTGCGAGAGTGCACTATATGCAAAGCACGTGTGCCAAGCATTGGAATATGAAATAAATATTTTAATATTATGTTTTCTAATTGTAAAGCTTTTGGGAAACTATGATTATCTAACTCTCATTATTTCCTTTGATGGGATGTAATTGGGGCCAATGACCCACACGCATAAGTAACCTCAAATTAATTTTATAGAACATGTTTATATGCACCCCAAAAATCCTTTTAATACCCTAATAACCCTATTATGGATGAATTTTTTTAGTGGAGCGGGGCATTAAAAATGCTTATGGGTAAGACATTTCATGGAGAAGGGGAGGATTGTAGAATTAGACCTTCTAGCTAGTCAACTCCGACTCAAGCTCAACATAGGGCCCTTCAACTGTTCAACACTTTTGAGTGCTCAATCTCTATTGGGTCTTTATATGAGTCGTGGAATGAATGGTGTAGAGTTGTGAAGCATTTGAGATTCAATGCCCCCAAAGAGGGATAAGATCCAATGCCCACATAAATAATACTCTGTCCTACAATAAATGTCTTATTTAATTTTCAAAATAAATTAGTTTTAATTAATTTAAAAAATTTAATAATACACTTATTGTGGAATGAAGGGAATATTAAGGGCTTTGTATGGCTTCATGGCTCAGGCAATAGAGCCTGGAGGCTTTGTATGGCTTCATGGCTTTTAGTTTCAATTAATTGATTACCTATAAACCTATAATATTTGCAACATGGACCCAAACTAAAGTTCCAACGGTTCTTTCCATAGGTGCAATACTCCCTCTTTATTCTTTGTCACTTAGTTGTAGTTCTCATGACTCTAATTTATGCTTTTAGCTACCTATTTGTTCTAGTTCCCCTGATATCAAAATTCTTATGTGGAGTGGATGCAAGGGTTTATAGCTGCTCAAAAATAGCAGCCATTGATGTGGCAAAAGGTAAAGAGGCTAGCTATAACCAGTACTAAAGTTTGACATCAGTTTTTTCCTCATTGTCATAAAAATTGTAGGCTTATTTTGATACCCCTGAGGGTGATGGTCACCATTGGCTTTAGGCATGGGGAGCATGGGCAAGGGTCAAATATGGGTGAATGGGGAAAGCATCCGTAGTTATTGGACTGCATGGGCCAGTGCAATTGAAATGACTGTAGCTATGCTGGCACAGAGCTCCAACTTTCATTGTCTAGAATTGAATTATCGAGATTGACAAATTTGATGAGGTACAAAATGTAACAAATATTTGAGCATCAAGAGTAGCTTAGTTACTAAAAATTTACACTAATTTTAATATTTAGACAGTTACACCAATTAGTGCCATTTATTAGTTCATCATATGGTTGAGATTCATGTTTTGAAGTTGTGTGTAACACTCGACTTTGAACTACAGTAGTTGAAGGTGCCGGCAACAGTCCAATATTATTGGAATGATAACAAAGCCTTAGTTTTCAATATTACCCTTCTATAATTAGAACCTAAAAACTAGGTGGTCCTTCTCCAACCAATCTACAAGCTGGAACCAGCACTTTTAATTTGCATAGATCTGAAGTTCTTTAGAGGCAACAAAACACATCCGTAAGAACATGCGATAGATCTGTACAATGTATAACCCAGGGAGAGACTTAGAGTAGGCTCTGGAATGTAGGTCCCCGAAAGGTTGCCTGGATTAACTATGATAACAAGCTTTGGGACCGGTTTATTTCTGCTGTTAAAGTCCTCTCCAACCAATCTACAAACCACTAAATAAATCTCAAATGAATATGCTGAGTGGACGGATTGGACAATGCCTTTTATTCAAAAAGATAACAACACTAACATGAATAAACATATTTGCCACATATTAAATAGCCAAGCCAATGGTGTTAATGGGATTCAGAACAACAAGTTGCTAAATTGACCACCATTTGTGGCATAAAATGCTCATATGATCAACCAATACCCATCTGTTCTAGGAGCAACACTATTGTTATTTGTTTTTAAGGTTGCCAGGTGTAATATGTAAGGGAAATACATGAGCATTGAATTTGGGAATAATAGAATAAAACTACAGTTCATATGATGCCACATAACATAATTCTCTCCTACCAATATCTGGCTGTAGTGTATCTTGATGGCCAGGACCCACCAATATGTCGGTTAAGCCAGTCATATGGAATGACACGAATGAATTGAATAGTATGGATCAAACATCACAACAAAATCTGTAGGATTGCACAAGGCCAGAACCAAATTTACAAAAGCCTACAAGTGAGACAGATAAACTTGTTTAACTTGTCATATACAAATTACCAACTGCATTGTTGATTGAACATACATATGAAATCAGTAGGCAGGAAAACTCACAAATGAAAAGCCCAATATAACTTAAGGTGTTGGAAAGAAGTACATTTATGTCAAAAACTTACATGAAGCATTGTGTCAGAAAAAAAAATCATCATACATAAAATGAACCAGAGTACCCGTGTCACCCTAGAAAACAAACTTTTAGTTACCTCCAAAAATACCAGCACTAGGCTGCACCGCATCTAAAAAAGTTTTGACGACTCCCTAGACATATCTAAAGCCGCAACCAATATCACCGTCAATAAAAGAAGAATTAGTTGGCAAATTTTCTTCTTGAAAATTTGAACCAACAAAACCAGTCACAACCATGAGTTTACTTTCTTAACATATTTTTTAAACATATAAAATGCAGTAGAAAAATTGAAGCAAAACACTAGTAAGCTGGGGCAAGATGCCAAAAGCAAATTCTGAAAGAATTGATTAAAGATGAAAGAAAAAACTGGAGGAGAGGGCTTTTAGAGATCCAACAACAACAATTCCCAGAAAGAAACACAAGCCAATGCTTACACCAACCTCTGGATCCATAGTGCGACCAATGAGATAATATGGACCGCCATCCTGGTTTAATGAGGAAAACTGAAAGGTGAAAACTAGAAGAACCCAATGCAGAATAAAAGAGGCAATCCCAACCAAAGTTCAAGCCCAAGAACCCACAATAAATGTAACAAACAATAAATCAGAAGTAGGCTACCAGGAGCGAGATCAGAGAGGGAGAGAGAGTACTATTTGTCAAAAATGGGGGAGACATTGGAGCAGACCGACGGTGGAAATATGAGAGCCTTTGGTGGAAAAGCCTTTTTGTTAACTGAGATCGATCGAGTAGGGGGGGGAGGCGATTCCAAGTTACAATTTTGTCACTATAAGTAACAAAATCTAATAAAAAGTAATTATTAAGCTAATAAAAAAATTTATAATAATTTCATCCTTCTAAATTGATGAAACCCAAATATAAAATTAACCGCTAGGTGTTTCAGATGCTCTTGGAAGCTCCTCTGCAGCTTGGACACATTTTTTTGGTTTATGTGTAATAGGCCTCTACAACTACAACATATTTATGATTAAGGCTAGATTGAGTTGACCTGGCCCGGCCACTCGTTTAAAAACTTTGGTACAAAGTCCAGAGGGCAGATCCTTCTAGCGGAGTCGATTAGTTTGGTGCAACGTGAAGTTCAGCCATGACGCCATTGTATTTATAGAGCTCGCTGCCCGACTCGCCTAGGTTGCTTTGAGAAAAACCCTACGAGCTTCCCACTCGATAGAGGAAGGAACTTCCACCAACCTATGGACCCAAAGTGCGACCAATGAGATGATATGGATCACCACCCTGGGTTTAATGAGGAAAACGGCTCAAGGAAACACTTCAATTCACCAAAAAAAAGAACATCTATATGATATTGCCTTCACAACACTGTTTATTGCAATTGCACTTAATGAAATTGAAGTCAGAAAAGTACACAAACCACAAAAAGAAACCAGGATAAGTAACTCTCCTATTCCTTCCATCTGAGTACATCCCAAATAGCCCTTCCAAAAATGAAATTGACATAAGTGACTGTAGGGCAGGGGGTTTATACAAGTTTTTTTTGCTTCATAGAGGCACAATTCCATTTTCCACCGTTCCTTAATCAGTATCCTTCGTATTTATCAATAGACTAAAAATAAAACTACCAAAAGACAAACCTTTGTCCTCACAAATAAGAAATGGAAGCAAACAACAAGAAAGAGGATCCAAATTAAAATTTTCCACAGAGAAGGATACCTAAGAAATGCTACTATCTTACACCTAAAGTGAAACTGAAATTCCCTCGCCAAATGTCCAAGGAAAATCCATTGTTTTTCTAAAATATAAGTACCTAGACTAAGAGAGCACCCGTTATATTCGTGTATGCCATTTGAATGAGCACTACACACTTCTAAGTACATTAATATATATATATATATATATATATATATATATATATATATATATATATATATATATATATATATATATATATATATATATATATATATATATATATATTATTACAAGTATGGATTGGCACAATAATCCTTAATCAAATCAGAGGTGTATTTCCCACTCCTGTCAATCCTTAAGACTTTTACCTTCCTGCCTAACTCTGTTTCTACCTCAGTTTTAAATTTTTTTAATTTATCTAAAGCATCAGATTTTCTATTTATTAGATACATGTACCCGTATATTTAATAGTCATTTATAAAAGGTATAAAATAAGTCTTGCCTCTGTCTGTCTGAACATTCAGGGAGTCACGGATGTCTAAATAAACTACCCCTAATAGTTTATTTGCCCTTTGTCCCTGTTGGAATGATTGTCTACTCATCTTCCCCAATAAGTAATCCTCACACACACACATAAGTCTTGGGATATTTTGGGTAATAACCCCGCATTTGACATTCTATGTAGCTTACCGACATTGACATGACATAATCGTATGTGCCAAAGTAATGCATCATCCACAGACAAAACAAAATACTTAGAAGAGGCTAATTCATTAGAAGTAAATGAACCAATAACATGCATACAATATAATCCATCAACTAAAGTAGCCATAAATAAAACATTACCAACCTTGCCTACTGTGGATTTGCTTCCTTTGAATTTGACCTCAGTCATAATTGGAACAAAGATCAGATTCCTCCTGATGGAGATAGCAAACAACACATCAGTCAGAACAAGGGTTGACCCTTCCTTTAGAGGATTTATATATGTCCCCATGGCCTCCACATCGTAGTAAGTGTTGTTTCCTATGTAGACTTTGTTCTATCCAGGGAGGAGGTTGATCATCTCACACCTAGACCCCTAGAGTGTGACACATGGACTGTAGCAATCATGACTTCTGATACAACACAATCTATTTCTCTGTTCTTGCCTTTGTTGTTGTTGATATGGTCATTTTTTTGGGACAGTTAGCCTTTAAGTGACCCACCTGACCACACTTGAAGCAGGCACCTTAGGGTTTGTTATTCCCCTTGCCATTGGTTTTGTTCTATGACTTCTTTCCACTTTTCTTGAAGGCATTCTTCTTTGAAGGTCTAGACCCATGTCCAACTTCTTTTCCACCTCCAGTGTTCAATGCTAGGTTGGCAGTAGCAGTCCCTAAAGCATTTAAATGGTTTCTCCTTTCTTGCTCAAGCCTAAGCTTGATAGTCAGAGCCTCCATTGTCAGCTTTTAGACACTCATATCGAGATAAACCACTCTCCCAGGACTTAGGGAGGCTATTCAACATTGTCGACACCTGAACTCCCTCAGAGATGAGGTCATCCAAGGTCTCAAAGTCATAAGCTATAATGGACATGGAACTTAGGTGCTCATTTACATTATCTCCCTCTCTCATCCTAGAGTTTTGATACTTAGAGTGTAGCATCCTCTTATAAGCCTCTGTTTGCTCCTCATACCTCACAGAGACTGCCTCAAGCAACTCTTTGGCAGTCTTGAACTTTTCAAAGCGCTTCTCCATATTTGGCTCTATGAAAGTCAGCATAATAGACTTGTCCTTGTTATCATCATCCTTCAGCTTCTCATAAGCTTTCTTTTGAGAAACAGTGCAATTCTCTGGGCAGGGCTGAATGACTTGCTCCATGACATAAATTAAGTCAGAGAGAGTGAGGATATCATGTATCTTCCTCTTCCAAACCATATAATTATTTGTATTCAGCTTGCTAGTCTTTCCTATCTTAGAAGTGACTATCTTTGATGCTATTATGCACAAACAAATTAACTACAAAACAAGGCAAAGATACATGAATAAATACATAATGATGGCCAACAACTACTTTGTTAATTATATAATTGACTCACTTATTCTAAATCACAGCAAGGGACAAGTGTTTTTTGCTTATATAATCAATTTAATTGCATATACTAGACTCAAATCACAAGCATGTGAAAAGTCCAAAGTACCCTTAACCCCTTAAACTAAGTTAACCTAATATGTAATTACTTATGATAATGAATTATGTTACCCCTTAGGCACATACAACAGAAAGAAAAACACTTAATAGGGTTTCTGAAAAATTAATTTTCTGCCCAAGAATATAATAGTGTGAAATTGCCAAATCAACCCTAGGGCTAGTTCGGTCTTTTCACCCTAATAATCACACCAAATTTAATCACACAATAATCAATCAAACAACTATCACAACCCGGATTTTTAAAAGTATTTTTTTAAATAGCACGAACGGTAAGTAAGGAGAATTTTTTTTTTCTTAAATACAAAACAAACTATTCGATTAAATATCTAGGTCATGATAACTGGGGTTCACAAATACGAATATCAAATCATATGATATTATTTAACATCTGAAAATTCATAAAGACCAGCTCATCCATCTAAGTACAAGTTTGTCACCCGTCTTAAAATAAATAACAAGTTGACTCTCACACTTAAAGTACACTTACGTATCAGAATTGCAGAAATGCATAAACCTCCTCTGCTCGCCTGCCTTGGTCTCACTTGTCGTCGCCTGGAGAATCTGCAACAAAGCAAATCAAACAACAACCACAACTACATTGGAGCATCTCCACCTTCAGGAGAAGAGCTTCCAAAGGACAAAAGGTTTAATTAATATTTTTCGGATCTGGCCAACATCACCTGATGTTAGTTGCCTCTCATCAAACAACATCTCCAATGTTTCCAACAAGATCGGATCCAGACGTAGTTTTTCCTAAAAACTACTCTATCCTAATAAGCATAACATCACACATGCAATGCTTAGGTATTTTCAACCTACATTTTATTAAGTCATTTAACTGTTCCACTTGTCTAATTAACAATCAACAACAAACAATGTTATTAATTATCTCACAACTCTTGTTCGACAATTAATACTACCAAGTCTGTAACTCAGAGATGACTCACCCCTCGATAAATCTCCAAACAAAGTACTCTAACCTTGGAGTAGACTGCTTAACAACAACTTGACCCAAATCCCCAGGGCTCTCAATAGCCTGCCACAAATCTGGAGAAGAGGATCCCAACTGTGCTCACGGACACAGATTGACAAGAAACACAAGCCTTACATGGTACTCATGTAACTCCGCTTTTCGTACGTACTAAATAGTCCTGGGAAGACCTTCGGGAGACCCGCGGTAAAGACCCTTTGGTCAATACCTAAACCATCGTGGCGATGAAGAAGCATATCGCAATCTCCAGCATTATCCATAGAAGCCTCGAGTCTTTATGACCATTGACTCTATCAAACATCTAAACTTAGATTAGATTATTTTCATCCAGTCAAGTATTCATTCAACCATTTAGGTCCTCTTCACCTTGTGAATCGGCCCAATAAATAGCTCATTCACTGAGCTATGACTTAGAGAACATCCCATAACCACCATCGGTTCATTAACCAAGGTAAGATCTATGTCAGGGTCCCGTTCACTCCATGAACTGGTCCCAACCCTAAAGAGGGTATTTTAGTTATTATCTTGATTTGGTGTTCTCTCCACAATCCAACGACAACCAAAATATCTTGATTAGTCTTTATTAGCCTTACATTACTAATGTAACTTAACATAGCAATAATAAATGTAAGCATCAGAATAATCAACATATATAATATGCAGTCACACAAGTGCATAAATAATAAACAGAGGCCCGTTGCATTCCTTTGTAGGGCCAGGGCTCAGAGAATTCAAGCTCGAGAGTGTAATCGACTCCAACACATCGCATGAGTTACATATTTAATACTCTAGTTAATCGATGCACTCAATTGTAGACACGTAAAATACGTTGCTTTAAACCAGAAAATTAGGGTTCTACCCCTTATTTCTCATGACACTGCGACCCGACAAGGTCTTCGTGTCACTTACTGGTCATGCTCATTCCTTTTGAAGTCATTTATATGGTACCCTAACTCTTGATTCACTAGGTCATCCGTTTCGATAGAAACAGAATATATTGCCCCTAAGGGCGTTAGGGTAATTTTACCACCTAAGGTATGATACCCTCCCTTGGGTCATTCTAGTCATTTTACTGCCCCTTTATTGATTTAAGTCATTTACCTCTCACAAGGCTCTACTCTCAGACCGACTCACGCTTCCATTCACACGAATGTGGGCGGGTCCACTCTAAGGGATATTTCTGTCATTTGGTTTAAGGCCTTAATGACATCTAATAGCTCCTAAATTGAACTCAAGGGTACTACTAGGCTTCATAGCCTCAGTGTAATTTTCCTGGCGTGTGACGGGGTTGTGAACCCCTTGAACCGTCCCAGGTTATCTTAACTATTTACGATTAAACCTAGGGGCAAAAAGGTCAATTAATCACTCACTGGAATTTTTCTTCACTTAGAGATTTGGCCCATAAATAGTTACCTATTAAAATTTCATTGAGAATTTTCCCAATTTTTAAATCAACTCCTAGGCCCCTAAACCAGGGCCTCGAACTTGGGTAAGTTAATATTATACGATAATTAACTAATAGGGGTAAAAAGGTCATTTCACAGTCTCTGGGATTTTTCCCGGGCCTGAAATTTGGTAAAATACTCCCATACCTCTTAGGGTCCTTGAGTATTTTTCTAGAATAGTTTTGACACTTATAACCCTATGAACCGGACCCGGTTCAACTCATTCTTTATTTTTATTTTTATAAACCCGAGCCGGGTCTAGATATGTGATTTCATTATTTAAATCCTTATTAGACCGGTCCGAAAATTAAATCTCGAACCCGACTGTCATCTTCAACCCAAGTCTACACGACATGCTCTGTTCGCCACCCATTAAACATAGCAGTGTGACCTTTAAAGCACACTCAACAGATAAACAAATTTATGTTATAAATTCCTCAAACATGGGCCTAAGCAAGCATACTTCAAATCACATAGTTATTTATATTACTACCACTGTTAAATCCTTTCAACCACGTACCTCAATTTTAACAAACACAAATTCCAGGATCCAGCCACCCTAAAGAAGTCTGAAGTGAAACTGAGATATTTTATTGAAGCAATAAAACTACACCAGTCCAACAAAATCCAAACATATGTATCTAAAGCAATCAGTCAAAAAAAGAAACATAACATAACTTAGCTGGACGTGAGGAAGGAAGCAGAGATATTGGGTAGCAGGAAGATGGTCACGACATGTGGGTGGTGTTGCATCCTGGATCGACCCATGGTTGGCTTCGTCCATCTTCTTCGTCAATTTGATTACACTTGACATGCCTTTCCTTGCAACAACTTTCTGCTCTGGCCGCCGACTAAGCATCTTACGGTCAAGGGGCCAACAATCACATGGCTCTAGCTTCCCCTTCCTCTTCACATCCCCACTGGCTTTCTTCCCTGTATACTCCTTACCCGTGTAAGCCCCCAACCAGAATCACGTATTTTCCTTCTCTTATCGTTCTTCTGTGTTCCTCTCCTCCGACCAAAAGTTAATCCCCCTTCATGAAGCCCTAATTTGCCTTTTTATATGCCTAGGGATTGGGATCCCTAATTGGGCATAAATCTCCTCAACTTCGTCACTTAGTCAGGCCCTAAAAATTAATTTTCGTCATCTTAATTAATCAGGCACGAATGTGACTTAAACAGGCGATTTACGCATCCGATTCGGGTAAACAGGTCTTCCACGTTAAAGTCAACTTCGAACGGTCATATCTCCCTCATCCGGACTCCAATTCGCACATTCTTGGTGGCATTTCGAAGCTCTTTCCGTCTATTTTCCATCCATATATATTTTAGCCACTACTTCAAACTGATGATCAAGTTATTCTCATGAGAAGATTAAGGGGTCTTACACCCTAATTTCCCCGTGTACGACTTCAGAAATTTAGAAAATTCTTGGACATTACATTCTTCCCCCCTAAAAGGAATTGCGTCCCCACAATTCTCCAAAGCCAATACTGAACAAGCTTGGCACTGGAGGGCACCCTTGCCCCTTTTAGGATTTCACATTAATCCCACTCGAGCGTTAGCTTCCGCCACGCACTCAAGTTAAAAGAACTATCACTAAGTAACATAACTCGGAGTGTGCACGTAAAAATACACTTATGTCGACCCTAGTACTCACGTCCCATACCATGAGTATTTGTGAAGCCATAGAAGTAAAGTTATCTAAGCACTAGCAAAACAAACCTTAGAGCTATCCATCGACATAACGTGTCCCATACCACAAGTGTCTAATGGTTTCTCCTTGGCCGTTCCACAACTCTTCTGCCATAAACACCTAGAGGTGCTTCTTACCCAAAACCCATCCACCTCAACTAAATCATAAATTTTCAGATAGCTTTAGACTTGCAATTAGATAAATGGCTCTTATACCAATTGTCACGGCCCGGATTTTTAAAAGTATTTTTTTTAAATAGCACGAACGGTAAGTAGCAAGAATTTTTTTTCCTTTTCTTAAATACAAAACAAATCATTCGAATAAATATCTAGGTCATGATAACTGGGGTTCACAAATACGGATATCAAATCATATTATATTATTTAACATTTGAAAATTTATAAAAACCAGCTCATCCATCTAAGTACAAGTCTATCACCCGTCTGAAAATAAATAACAAGTTGACTCTCACGCTTAAGGTACACTTATGTATCGGAATTGTAGAAATGCATAAACTTCCTCTGCTTGCCTGCCTTGGTCTCACTTGTCATCACCTGGAGAATCTGCAACAAAGCAAATCAAACAACAACCACAACCACATTGGAGCATCTCCACCTTCAGGAGAAGAGCTTCCAAAGGACAAAAGGTTTAATTAATACATGCATAAAATTCTCTAAGAATCAAATTACATGCATAAAATTAATACATGCATAATATATCACCTTTGTGTCCCTCTCAATCAAATTACATGCATAAAATTCAGCTTCCATGGTTGACTTTGATACGCTCTTTTGCTTCTTACTAGCCCAAGCTATAGCACCGCCTCCAAACATGAAAACATAACCAGCAGTGGATTTCCTGTCATCTGGGTCCCCAGTATTGTCTGAATCACTATACCCAGCCAATGACAGTTCCTCAGCCTGATAGGTGAGTTTCATACCTTTGGTTCCTTGGAGGTACCTAAAAACTCGCTTCATTGCTTGCCAGTGAGCCATACCTTGGTTTGCCTAGTATCTACTTAAGAGCCCTACAACATAGCTCAAATCAGGTCGAGTACAGGTCATGGCATACATTAAGCTGCCAATAGCCTGTGCATAAGGCACTGACTCCATTTTGAGTCTATCCTCGTTAGAGGATGGTGCCTGACTTTTAGATAAAGTTGTACCCTTATAGATAGAAGACTTTATTGCTTTCCAACCAATCACACCGAAGCGTTTCAAGACACTTTCTATGTATGATTCTTGAGATATACTAAGCAGCCTTGCTTTTCTATCTCTGTCAATCTTCATACCGAGTATGTAAGAGGCCTCACCCATGTCTTTCATTTCAAACTGGGTCTTGAGGCACTCCTTTAGACTGACTATTAAGCTCAAGTCATTTTTCATCAAAAGGATATCATCTACATAGAGAGAGAGTAACATAAATCTACTTTCGACCTTAAAGGAATAGACACAATGATCACATTCATTTGCTATGAACCCATACTCACTAATCACCTTGTGAAAAGTGAAGTACCATAGCCTAGGAGACTGTTTAAGGCCATATAAAGACTTTATGAGTTTGCACACCTTGTGTTCCTCTCCAGGAACAACAAAACCCTCAGATTGTTCCATGTAAATCTCCTCTTCTAAATCACCATTTAAGAAGGCAATCTTTACATCCATTTGGTGCAACTCTAAGTCTAACTGTGCCATTATAGCCAACAAACACCTAATAGATGTAAATCTAGTCATAGGTGAATAGGTTTCCTTAAAGTCAATTCCCCTGACTTGGTTGAAACCTTTAGCTACCAGTCTTGCTTTATATTTATCTATAGACCAATCTGCCTTGAGCTTTTTCTTGAGGATCCACTTATAACCAATAAGCTTTCTTTCACTGGGCAAGTCAACAACTTCCCAGACTTGGTTCTTCATAATAGAATCCATTTCCTCTTAAATAGTTGATTGTCATTCCTTGGAATCTGGACTATCCATTGCCTGCTCGTAGGTCAAGGGATCATTAGATAAAGGTTCATCTATTGTTACTTCATCCTCTCCTAATATGGCATAGAAGTCCCACAATAAGGTCGAGGGTCTTCTATATCTCACCTCCCTTACTTCAGACACTCCTTAGGTTCAGATCCTATAACCACCTCTTTAGAAGCAGTAGTGTTTTGTTCTTTCTCTACTTCAAATAGTTCTACTCTTTTACTAAGAATTTTAGGGTCTAAGTCTTGTTCTAGGAAATAAGCATCTCATGTTTAATGACCCCCACTGTCCCATCAGTATGGTGTACTACAAACCTGTACCCCTTAGAGTGTTCACTGTACCCTATAAAGTTACACTTTATTGTTTTAGGGTCTAGTTTACTTCTATGTTGGTCATAGACTTTTACATGTACCTTAGACCCCCACACTCTAAGATGACCTAAGTCTGGACATCTGCCTGTCCATAACTCATAAGGTGTGCTCTTGACAGCCTTAGTAGGTACACGATTAAGCACATACATAGCGGTGTCTAATGCCTCACCCCAAAAATTTACTCCTAGTTCTGAGTGGTTTAGCATAGATCTAACCATATCTAAGAGGGTTCTGTTTCTCCTTTCAGCAACTCCATTTTGCTGAGGGGTATAGGGTAAAGTGTATTGGTGTATAATTCCTAGGTTGGTAAAATAGTCCTTAAACTCATCAGAGGTGTATTCTCCGCCTCTGTCCATTCTTAGGACTTTAATTAACCGACCTAATTGAGTTTCTACTTCAGCCTTGAATTCTTTAAATTTCTCAAAGGCTTCAGACTTTCGCTTTAGGAGGTATATGTAACCAAACCTAGAGTAATCATCTATGAATGTAAGAAAATACACCATCCCTCTATGGGTTTGAACATTCATAGGCCCACGTATGTCTGAGTGAACGACCTCTAAAAGGTCTGTGGCACGCTTACCCTTTGGGAAGGGCTGCCTATTCATTTTGCCTGCCAAGCAGTCTTCACACACATGCATATCCCTAGATAACTTAGGGAGGAGTCTAATGTTGGACATTCTGTGTAATTTGTTAACATGCACATGACAAAGCCTCAAGTGCCGCATCAAAGAATCAACATCAGACAAACACACCACATAATCAAACTTAGCTACTGCATTAATAGAAGAGTCAGCTGTTATATCTAACTTAAATAAACCATTAACAAAAGAAGCAGTAAATAAAATTTTATTATTCTTGCCAATTGTTCCCTTAAACCTAGTCTCAAACCCCTTACTAGTGAGGAGGGGAATTGAGATAAGATTCCTTCTGATGGAAGGGGCAAAGAGGACATCTGTCAGCACCAAGTTCATCCCCTGAGGAAGAGGAATCCTGTAGGTGCCTGTAGCAATCACATCACAAAATGTGTTGTTCCCCATGTAGATCTTGCGCTCTTTATTTGATGAATCCCTTCTCTTCCTATCAAGAAAAACCCCTTTATTCCTTAGCCAAATTACTGAGATAATTTGGCTTAAATGAGGCTGATCACCAATTATCAAAGAGAATAAGAGATCAAGAGCCTTGTCACAATTTTCCACCAATGAGTAGTCTTCTTTGATTGCCACTCAATCAAAGCTAAGAGGGAAAATACACCTTTGCTCTAGTTAGGTTGAGTGTGAAGAGAGAAGGGAGAATTCTCTGGTTTTTCTTCATGGAGACACTACAACAAAATTGGGTATTAGCGACGCTTATATAAGCGTCGCAATTATATGCGTCGCTAAAAAGTGATAATAACGACATATAAACAAACGTCGCAAAAAAAACTACTATTAGCGACGCATATTCTTAAGCGTCGCTACTGGTAGTCTATTAGCGACGCCTAAGTAAAAACGTCGTTAATACCTATCATTTTAGCGACTCTTACAAATATGCGTCGCTACTACTTAGGTTATTAGCGACGCTTATATAAGCGTCCCTAAAAGGTATATCTATTAAATTTTTAAAATAAATTTTAAAACCATTAACGACGTATTTTTTCAAACGTCGCTAATAGTTTAAACTAAAGCGACATTTATAAACAAACGTCGTTAATAAATACCAATTTTAAATCAAAAAATAAAAATTAAGAGCTAATAGCGATGCATGTTTATGCGTCGCTATTTACTATAAAGTATTAGCGACGTATTGAACTATGCGTCGCTATTACCCTTGTTAGTAGCGACACATAGTTACATGCGTCGCTAATACCTATTTTTATTAAAAATTTAAATTAATTTTTTTAAAAAAATTAGTTTTTTTTATTTTTTAAAATAAAAATTAATTAAAAGAAAATAGTAATAGCGACGTATATATACGTCGCTACTAAGTGTACTGATAGCGACATATACATATATACGTCGCTATTAGTATATTTATTTAAATATTTTTTTAATTTTAAAAATTATTTTTAAAGAATAAAAATTATTAAAAATTTGAAATTAGAGGAGAGATAGTGTGTAGGTAGATAGGGGAGACGGGAGGGAAAAGAGAGAGAGGAGGGAAGAGAGAGGGAGGGGAGGGAAGAGAGAGAGGGGAGGGAAGAAAGAGAGAGGAGAGGGAAGAGAGAGAGAGGAGAGGAGAGGGGAGGGGAGGGAGAGAGAGATAGAGAGAGGAGGGAGAGGGAGAGGGGAGGGAAGAAAGAGAGAGAGAGAGAGGGAGGGAGGGGAGAGAGAGGAGAAGGAAGAGAGAGGGGAGGGAAGAGAGAAATTTTATTTATTTTTTTTATTTTTAAAATAAAAAATTAAAATTAAAATACAATACTAATAGCAATGAACTAATCGCGACGTATATCAGTGTACATCGCTATTAGTATTGTATTTTAATTTTATTTTTTTATTTTAAAATTTAATTTTAAAGAATAAAAAATCTAAAACATTTGAAATTAGAGGAGAGAGATGGGAGGGAAGAGAGAGGAGAGGGGAGAGAGAGAGGGAGAGGAGAGGGGAGAGAGAGAGTGAGTGAGTGGAGAGGGAGAGAGAGAGGGAGAGGAGAGGGAAGAGAGAGAGGGGGAGGGAAGAGGGAGAGGAGAGGGAAGAGAGAGAGGGGAGGGAAGAGGGAGAGGGAGAGGGGAGGGAAGAGGGAGAGGAGAGGGAAGAGAGAGGGAGGGGAGAGGGAGAGGGAGAGGGGAGGGGAGAGGGAGAGGGAGAGGGAGGGGAGAGGGAGAGGAGGGGAGAGAGAGAGGAAAGGGGAGAGAGAGAGGGAGGGGAGAGAGGGAGAGGGAGAGGGAGGAGAGAGGAGGGGGAGAGAGAGAGAGGAGGGGGAAAGAGAGGAGAGGGAGAGAGAGAGAGAGAGGGAAAAAGAGGAGAGGGAGAGAGAGAGAGAGAGGAGAGGGGGAGAGAGAGAGAGAGGGGGGAGAGAGAGAGAGAGAGGGAAAAAGAGGAGAGGGGGAGAGAGAGAAAGAGAGGAGGTGGAAAGAGAGGGGAGGGGAGAGAGAGAAAGGAATTTTATTTTAATTTTTTTAATTTTTTTATTTTTTAAATTAAAAAAATAATTAATATAAATTACTAATAGCGACATATAGTGATATACATCGCTATTAGTACATATATTAGCGACGTATAGTTCTATATGTCGCTAATATATGTACTAATAGCGACGTATATTGATATACGTCGCTATTAGTATTTACTTTTTTTTATTTTTTATTTTCAAAATTAATTTTAAAATTTTTAAAAAATTATAAAAAAAATTAGAGGGAGGGAGGAGAGAGAGAGGGAGATAGAAGGGGGAGAGAAAGGGAGGAGAGAGAGGGGGAGAGAGAGAAAGAGAGGGAAAGAGAGGGGAGGGGAGAGAGAGGGGGAGAGAGAAGGAGAAGGGAGGAGAGAGAGAGAGAGGGGAGGGAGGAGAGAGAGGGTGGAGAGAGAGAGAGGGTGGAGAGAGGGAGAGGACAAAGAGAGGAGAGAGAGAGCTAGGGAGGGAGAGAGGGGGGATGAGAGAGCTAGGGGAGGGAGAGAGAGGGGGGAGGAGAGAGCTAGGGTGAGAGAAATTTTATTTTGATTTTTTAAAATTTTTTATTATTTTTTTAAAAATAAAAAAATTAATAAAAAAAATATTAATAGCGACGTATGGAAATATACGTCGTTATTGTTACGTGTAGTAGCGATGTATAAAGATATACGTCGCGAATACCTGTACTAATAGCGATGTATATTCTTATATGTCGCTATTAGTATATACTTTTTTATTTTCAAAATTAATTTTTAAAAATAAAAAATTATAAAAAAATTGAAATTACATGAGAGAGGGGAGAGAGAGGGAGGGAGGGAAAGAGAGGAGTGGGAGAGAGGAGGGAGAGAGGAGGGAGAGGAGGGAGAGGGAGAGGGAGAGAGAGAGGAGAGGGAGCAGAGAGAGAGGGAGAGGGGAGGGAGGGAGAGAGAGAGGAGAGGGGAGAGAGAGGGGGAGAGAGCTAGGGGAAGGAGAGAGAGAGGGGAGGAGAGAGGGAGGGTGAGAGGAATTTTATTTTTGATTTTTTAAAAATAAAAAAATTAATAAAATAAAATACTAATAATAAAAAATTTATTTAATTTTTTTAATAAATTTTTGTTTATTAAAATTTATTTACTTTTTTATTTTTTTATTTTCAAAATTAATTTTTAATAATAAAAAATTATAAAAAATTGAAATTAGAGGAGAGAGGAGAGGGGAGGGAGGAGAGAGAGAGGAGATAGAGAGAGGAGAGAGAGGAGGGAGAGAGGGGAGGGAGAGAGAGGGAGAGAGAGGAGAGAGAGGGGGGAGGGAGAGAGAGAGAGAGTGAGAGAAGGGAGGGAGGAGAGAGAGGGGGAGAGAGAGAGAGGGGGGAGGAGAGAGGGAAAGAGAGAGGGAGAGAGAGGAGAGAAAGAGGGGGAGGGGAGAGAGAGAGTGAGTGGAGTGAGAGAAGGGAGGGAGGAGAGAGAGGGGGTGGAGAGAGCTAGGGGAGGGAGAGAGAGGGGGAGGAGAGAGGGAAAGAGAGATGGAGGAGAGAGAGAGAGAGGAGAGAGGAGAGAGGGAGGAGAGAGAGGGGGAGGAGAGAGGAGAGAGGGAGGAGAGAGAGGGAGGAGAGAGGGAGGAGAGAGAGAGGGAGGAGAGAGAGAGGAGGAGAGAGAGAGAAAGAGAGAGGAGTAATAGTGCAAATTAAACTCTTTTTGCAACGCTTATGTATAAGTGTCGCAAATAAAAACGTATTGCGACGTTTATGTATAAGCGTCGCAAATAAAAACGTATCGCGACATTTTATATTAAAACATAAAGTTTGCGACGCTTAGCTGAAGCGTCGCAAAGGATCATTTGCGACGCTCCCTAAGCGTCGATAGAAAACATTGCACGCGCGCGATGAGAAAATATTCCGCGCGGGGCAAAATTTTTGCCCCACGCGGGCGAATATATATCACCCGCGCGGGTGTTTTTGTTCAACAGGCTTCCGCCTTCTCTCCTCCAGCCGCCGCCGTCTGCCCTCTTCCGCCGTCCGCTGTCTGCCCCCTTTCGCCGTCCGCCGCCCGTCCTCTGCCGTTGTCAGCGGCTGCCCTTCCGCCGCCGTCAATCGCCCGTGCGCCTCCGTCCGCCCCACTTCACCTGGAAGTTCCTCCCCTCCCGTGCCCCACCCCTTAGCCGCTTCCGCCGCCCGCGTCCGGCCCCGGCTACCCCGATCCATTCCACCCCCGGCAACCCCACTCCGCTCCGATCCCGGCCACCCCGCATCTGTCCCCCGGCGCTCACAGTTCCGGCCCCCTTCTTGGCCGCTCCTCCCCTCTGTGCCCCACCCCATAGCGGACTTCCGCCGCCCGCGTCCGCCTGCGGCATTCTCTCCCCGGCGCCCACAAGCCCGGCTTCCCTCCCGCTGCCCCCTCTCCCCGGATCCCCCCGTCTCCACCCCCCACTTCTCTCCCCGGGTCAGCCACCTTGTTCCCTGCTCTGTTTCAAGGGGGGCGGGGGGGGCGGGGCTCCCCTCTTCTCTCCCCGGGTCAACCACCCTGGCCCCTGTTCCCCTTCTCTGTTTCGGAGGAAGGGGGATCGAGGGTAGCGGGAGGAGGCTGGGACCCGCCGAAATCCAGCCCTCTCTCCCCTCTCATCAACCCCCCCCCGGGAGAGGGAGGGAGGATGGGATTCCGGCTCCCCACTAGAATCCAGCCACCCACCCCACCGGCGCCGGATCCGGCATTTCCGCCGGATTCTGGTGCCGGATTTTTTTTTGTTTTTCTATAGTTTTTAGCGACGCTTTTAAGCATAGCTAAAGGCTTTTTTTATTTTTTTTAAATTTTATTAAGTATTTGCGACGCTTTCAGAAGCGTCGCTAATACATAATATTTTTTAAAAAAGAATTTGATTTTTTCGTTAATAATAATTTAAAAATTATTTTTTATTAACGACACACCACAAAGCGTCGCTAATAATTAGTTATTAGCGACGCTTTCATATGTGCGTCACGAATAAGTTATTATTTATTTTTTTAAAATAATGTTTTAGATTAGCGACGTGTAATAAAGCGTCGCTAATAGTTAATTATTAGTGATGCATAAGTATTATGTGTCGTTAATAATTTATTATTAGCGATGTTTATTTTACGTCGCTAATATTAAAATTATTAGTGACGTATAAATAAACGTCGCTAATGTATACTATTAGCGACGCTTTATGTAAATGTCGCGAATGAGCAATAGCGACTCGTGTTTTATCGACGTAAGTAGCGACGCTTTTACTATTATTAGCGATGCTTAAAAGCGTCACTAATAATCTTTTTTGTTGTAGTGAGAGAAGAAAACAAGCCAAAACTTTTTCTATATTTCGTCCAAGAGAGAGGAAAAGAAGCGCCCCCAAAATCTATTTCGTAAGTCATCAAAAGAGGGAAGCAGTTTTAATTTATAACTGCCTAAGCCCACGTCCCTATCCTAATTGAAATAGAATTTGGGCCCACTTAAAATCCTCCTCTCACTTAACTCTCAAACCGGACTCTCCCGTTATAAGTGGGTACGACGCCCACATCCCAACATCCCCCACTTGGGTGAAGTGCCCACGAACCAGATAGCAACTTGTGCACCTAGTTCTGTCTTAGTCCAACCTGTAGGCAAAAATGTTCATACTGAACTCCATAGGAGCTGGCGCCCTAGCCCTATCGAAGTCCTATACTATGAACATGACGTACAAAGTGATCCGTTGTTAAAGCCTTAGTTAACGGATATGCCAACATCTCAGAAGTAGGAAGATGGTTTACTACCAACTTTCCTTTCTGTAGCATGTCAAACACAAAGTACTAATTTACTTCAATGTGTTTACCTCTGGCGCTGATTTCTCCATTTTTAAGTGTCAACACAGTAGCCAAATTATCACAAAACATCTGGACAGGAGAATCAACCCAGCTCTCTAGCCTAAGCCTGGCTAGAAAGTCTTTAATCCACACTGCTTCTGAAGCTGCTAAACTACATGCATAATCTCTTGTGTGAAGTAATTGATGCATGATATAAAATGCACAATTGTTGTATGTGATTGATTATACTTAACTAGCCCAAGGGTAGCTTAGTAACTTCACACAAATCACACTTTTGTTTTCTGGGAAGAAGTGTATATTATCTTTATTTATAAAGTTCACTCCTTTCCATTACTTGTTTAGCATAGTAAGCACACATACATTGCTTACTTGATTAATTAAGTGGATTATTGTTATAAATAACCTTGTATAAGGGTAAAATAGTAATTCACTCTATTTTCACCAACACACACCAAAATTATTCTTGGGAGTGAACTTGCATGCTGCTGAGATTAGATAGAGTCCTACTCCTTTTATATCCATCTAAATAAGTCAGCAGTATTTGTTAATTGCCTATTTATTCCCTTGTTTACCTTTGTAGACAATTTTTGTTCATTCCATGACATCCCGTATGGTTGCTAGTGAACTTAACAACACTTTTAGAAGCATGAAAGATTATAATTTAAGTTCTGGACAACAAACAATTATGCACATAAAATGTCCTTGTGAATTGACCAAAATGCCTTTAGGGCTAATTTGGTCAATTTCTACTAATTTCTAATCCAATTAATTATTTAAATCTAAAAAATATCATTAATTATACATTATGGAGCATAAAACATGTATGTGCATATAAAATGACTAGAAATTTTATTTGGGCAAAAAACCACAAGGGTGAATTTATAATTTATTATGGAGACATGGACAAGCCTTGTTCGCCGACTATTTGGCCGAGGACCAACCCTAGCGACTGCCCCCATTATCCTTAGACCTCATGGCCTGTATCGGCTCACCCGAACTGTGTACAAAGTGGACCAAATGAGCCTGAGCCCATACCCTGGTCCAACACAAGTTAGGCCCTAAAGTCACCCCACTTTTGTAGGGGAGATACATGTATTGGACCCATACACCTGTGTGGGCAAACCCACACGCTCGCAATTGTCGCCATCATCCTATCGGATCGGTTCAGTTCAGTTCACGAACGGCCGAGTCAAGTCAGGTCAACAAGATATTTATTTTTTAGGATAAATTCATTTGATTTTCTATTAACTTAAGTATGTCCGTTAACGGGCAGATGCATTCGTTTGAACGAAACAGGTTGTTTTCAACGGGATTTCTTCTATGTTCTATAAAACATAGAAAATAATTCTTTTATAAAATACTATTATATAAAATAGTAGTTCGCTGCATACCCTGTGTGAAGGTGCTTCTACAGTATGTGGTGGATCATCTTATCCTGAGAGACAGATGACCAAGTAATCCTAAGCACCATAAAGAGAGCATAATTTTGTCTCAATGATAGAGCGTATTAGATCTTATTTTCTCGACTTCCTATAAGTTTTCTTCGTCATAACAATTAATATAAGGTACGGAATTAACTGAAGCAAATGGTTATATTACATTTAAAAAATGAGTCCATTAAATGGAGTGCTTCAGGGCTGCCCATAGGAACAATTCAAGGCGAAGCATGTAATTCTATTGTCCCAAAGAATGGAACCTGCAAAATCAGCATGTGTACATTTTTCATAGTAACCTTCTAGCATCCCATATTTTCTTACTCATACTTGCAAAAACATGGCAAAGAAAATAACCTTAAACTATAAGAAAACATAAATTAATTAGATTATAATTTTTGTTATATTAGAACATATCTCACATACTCTCTTCATCCTAAATTAATAGCTCCATTTGGCATAAATGTTATTCTATATTAATAACTTCATTTTGTTCGATTTAATTGGTTTGGTACATAAAAAAAGTACCATAGGTTTTCCTTCTCTTGGATGTAGGTTTAATGATTCAATAAAAATTATTATTTTTTCAAATGTAACTATTAATATGAAACAAAGAAAGTCTGAAAATGAGATTCATAGAATCTCCTCTTGCAACCGCTGCAATGACAAATTAAGGTAGTAAATGATGCACCCTCGGTCCTAAATTAATATCTCTAATTGGTAAAAATACTTGTTTTATACTAAGAGCTCCATTTTACTAAATTTAAGTGGTTGAGTACTTAAAAAAGAGTGTCATAAGTTTATTTTTCCTTCTCCTAGAAGTGGGTTTCAAAAACAACTATTTTTCTGAATATAGTTATTAATATAAGATGGAGAGAATAAATAACTGTTGTGAAGAACAACAACGTAAATTAAAAACTGTATGCATTTAGGTAGGTCCTCTTTGTCTTACACTTGCGACTACCTAAAATATTTGTTTATTGGCTCCCACAGAATTTGCGATACTCCTAATATTCACTACTACGAAGGTGTTGATAACATCAGTTTCTCTTCCATTACAGTTAAGGTTGAAGACAATTTCTTTGAGATATAGACCGTGAGTCTAGTTTAGACAAATTAAGTGTAAATCCAAGGTTAGCGTTATTGACCCGCCATACATACTAATATGCGAACAGTCAATCACTTATCCAGGTAATAATAGCGACTGCCTTAATGTGGTCAAGTTTTTAAGCCGTTAAAAATATTTTAAGAATGTAACTTTTTCCCACGTTCGGAGTGAGGTCAACATTGCGATGCAGGCAGTCTAACCATGCGCAACAAGTTTAGGGTCAAGGGTGTGAATTTTTGTAAGGTTGATAGTTACTTATGACAAAGACAGCTACGTATAATGTTCTCTTATGCTTGAGTCTTTCAAAGAAAAATTACCTATCTAGTTGTATGGGAATTTCCTAGAGAACATCTAGCGCGTGACCCGTTTCTAAAGACTTCTGACCACTTCGAACATGATACATAAGGAGGCACTAAGCTGGTCATGAAAAACCAGTCCCTTTATGTACCATGCCCGTAGCCCCATGTGGGTTGGTAACTTAGCTGGCTATGGAAAACCAGTCAGGTAAACATTTTTCAATTTCTTATCCACCAAGATGGCAATAGAAGAAAACAATTAAGTAATTTTCTTTTAAAAAGAAGTTCAAAGAAAATTTTAAAAATATAATGAAAAATATTTTCCTAAACAAATTATTTGCATGATTGACTGTTCAAAGAAAATTTTGGTCATGTGGCATCCTCCCATTATTGGTCACCTAGTCTCAGTTACGGAACCGTCGAGCTAGAAAAGTCCAATTACAATATGGTGACGTGGAATCTTCCCATTATTGGTCACTTAGTCTCAGTTACAAACCCGTCAAGCTAGAAATGTCCAATTACAATGTACTTGATAGTTTTGTATTAAAGATAATTATGACTATTCAACAAAACACACTATTAGAGTTTTTTTTTAAATATAGTAGCGATATTTTAAAAAGTGTCACTAATAATTATTTTTTTATATTTTATTAGTTTAAAAAAAATTATAGTCGCTACTAATTATATTTTTATTTTTTAATATTTTTTAAAATTATACTAATGTCCCTAATATTATATTAATATTAACGGTTCATATAAAACGTTGCTAATAACATAGTATTAGTGACGCAAAAAAAAGTCGCTCCTCCCCTTCTTTTAGTGCTTGTAACAATGAAAATTTTGAGAGTTTTTCCTTTTCCATCTTTTAATGGTGAGATTTGTTATAAAAAAATCAAATAGGAACAAAATTGTTTCATTTAGACTATGCTAATAATCGCTGCAATACATGGTAAGAGCATTTTCAATGAGAAACTTCAAAAAAGTCCTTAGAGATACTCAAGTAGCATATTTATTTGCCTTTGTGGTAAAATAGAGACCCGTAAATTCCAAACATAGATGCTAAATTTTTTTTTAGTATTAAAAAAAGACAAAGAAAGAAAATAGTACAAAGAAAAAAATAGAGGGGGTTTGATTAAAAAAAATTAAAAAATACAAATGGCGCCTCTAATTTGAGATGCCAAAAATAACGCCACTCTTTGATCCACGCAGGACTCCATTCCGGCATTGGAAATGCTCTAAGAAATGTTTCGTCCGGAAGCTTATTTAAATTGGAGTCGGTTGTGAAGACTTGAAAGCTTGTATTTTCATTTCATTCACCCGGTATAAATATTGTTTACAAAGTACAACTATATGGGTCTAAGTTTAGTATGTTACAATAATTTAAGGAAGGTTTGCTGTGATTGGAATCACAGCATTAAGGAAGGCTGTGATTGGAATCACAGCATTAAGGAAGGTTTGCTGTGATTGGAATCACAGCAAATTCTGCCGGTGTATCACAATAAATTAGCAGATTACAGTCACTTGAGGAAGGTTTGCTGTGATTAAAATCACAGCAAATCTGCTGGTGCATCAGTCCATATCTCTTCTGGTGATATCGCCCATATCCCCCCTCAAGCTGAAGGAGGGAAGTTCCCGAATTGTGAGCTTGTCACGTAGAGTGAGAAAGCGCGGGCTGGGGAGGGACTTGGTAAATATATCAGCAAGTTGATGAGTGCATGGAATGTGGGCGAGACAAATAATTCCATTAAGAACATGCTCCCAAATGAAGTGAACATCGATGTCAATATGCTTTGTACGGCTGTGGAATACCGGGTTTTTAGACATGTGAAGAGCACTAATATTGTCACAATAGAGAGTAGGAGGAGAGACCAAAGATATGCGAAGGAGCTTAAAGAGATGAAAAACCATAAAATTTCCGTTGTAGTAGAGGCAAGGGCGCGATATTCAGCTTCGGAGCTAGAGCGGGACACTGTTGGTTGTTTCTTGGCACCCCAAGAAATCAGATTGGGACCAAGAAAGAGGGCATAGCCAGTAGTGGATCGGCGACTATCAGGACAACCAGCCCAGTCTGCATCAGAGAAAGCTTGTAAGGAGAGAGTCTTGTGATGTTGAAAGGTTAGCCCATAGGTGAGAGTGCCCTTCACATAGCGAAAAATTCGTTTAACGGCCTCAAGATGAGCAATGGTGGGCTTGTGCATAAACTGACATACATGACTAACAGCAAAGGCAAGATCAGGTCTACTCAGAGTAAGATATTGAAGAGATCCCACCATTTGACGATAGATTGTTGCATCAGGAAGAATAGAGGACCCATGGGCAGAGAGTTGAAGTCCCGCAGCAAAGGGGCTATTGACGGGTTTACTCCCAGATAGGCCAAAGCGGTCAAGAAGTTGGAGAGCATACCGGGCTTGTGACAATACAAGTGTGGAACGGGTCCGATGGACTTGCATGCCGAGGAAGAAATGAAGGGAGCCCATATCTTTCATATCAAAGACTTGTGATAGTTTGGAGATGAACTTTTTAAGAAGAAGAGAAGTATTATTAGTAAGAATGAGATCATCCACATAGAGTAATAGGAACATAGTATCGCGACCACGATGCCATATGAAGAAAGATGTGTCATGAGGGCACTCTTTGAATCCGAGATGTAATAAGAAGGAGGTAAACTTGGTGTACCATGCACGGGGAGCCTGCTTGAGTCCATATAGCGCTTTATGAAGGCGACACACATGAGTTGGGCAACTTGCATCAATAAACCCAGGTGGTTGCTGTAGATAGACTGTTTCTTTGAGATGGCTATGGAGAAAGGCATTTCGGACATCAAGTTGATGGAGAGGCCAATCAAGAGAGAGTGCTAAGGAAAGAACAAGCTGGATGGTAGTCGGCTTAACCACTGGGCTAAAGGTTTCATCATAATCAAAACCCGGACGTTGATTGAAGCCTTTTGCAACCAGCCTAGCCTTATAGCGATCAATGGATCCATCTGTCGAGAGCTTAAGTCGATACACCCATTTGCAACCAACAATGTTCATATGTGGCTGACAAGGTACTAAGGACCATGTCCCACTGCGAAGCAAGGCTTGATATTCATCATTCATGGCTTTAACCCAACATGGATTAGTAGATGCCTCCTTGTAGTTGCGAGGCGCAAGTGGAAGAGAGTTGGTGGCTGCAACAAGGGTATGGGCAAGAGGATGGCGGGTGGCACATAGAACCTTTGGCCGACGAGTGCCATCGCGACTACGAGTCACCATAGGGTGAAGGCTGGTAGTAGGCGCGATTGTGTCACAGGAGCTAGAAGGGGCTGACTTGTCCGTAGCAAGGATTTGTGGGGGATGCGCAAAAGGATCGGGGGCGCCAGACGGCTGGAGTGAGGATGGAGAGCCTTGGAGACCATTTGGTGATGGCTGAGAATCAGAGGAGGCACCCGACTGTGGCAGCGATGATGCCCTCAAAGTGGAACCTGATCCGACAAAGGGGACCCAATGATGTAGAGGAGGCGACAATGGTTTGGGTCCTAGGAGGGATAGCACAGCTAGACCAAGAGGCGGAGGGGCCAGACAGCTTGATGGAGGAGATATGTTGATGGAGGACAAAGTTGAATCCTTGAGCTGTTCCATTGGAAATCACCGAAGTTTAAATGGTTGCTGAGAACTAAGAGAGACATTAGTAGCAAGTAAAAAAGATGTCTCAGCAAAAGAGACATGGCGAGATATATATATCCGTCCGGATATGAGATCGAGACATCTATAGCCCTTGTGTCTATCACAATAGCCCAGAAAAATACACTGCACACTTTTAAAATCAAGCTTACCCCTGCCAAATGGTTGTAGATAAGGATAACACATATAGCCAAATACCTTAAGATGAGAGTAAGAAGGTTGATTCCCAAAGAGAACCTCATAGGGTGTCCGGCCGTTGAGAGGTTTGGATGGGAGGCGATTGATGAGGTATACGGCTGTAGAAAAAGCAAAGGACCAAAATTCCTTTGGAAGGTGTGCATGAGCAAGAAGAGTAAGACCTGTTTCGACAATATGATGATGCTTGCGTTCAGCAAGCCCATTTTGCTCTGGAGTACCCGAGCAGGACATGAGATGAGAAATTCCTTTAGACCTGAAAAATGACTGCAAAGCAGAGCTCATATATTCTCCACCACCATCGGACTGAACAATGTGCACAAGAGCATTATTTTGACGCCAAATGGAATTAATAAATGCAATAAATATATCAGCCACTTCAGATTTTTGTCTAAGAGGGAACAACCATGTAAAGCGAGAACATTCATCAATAAGTACTAAATAATAGCAATAACCATTCATGGACATAACTGGAGATGGTCCCCAAACATCGCTATGCAATGTGTGGAATATAGTAGTGGAATAATTGATGCGACGATCAAAAGGCAATTTAGAGGATTTGCCAAGTTTACAACTAGCACACACATGCTTATTTAAATTCACATTCAAATGAAGAAAAGGAGCTAAGGTCTTCAAAGCATGAGAGGATGGATGACCCAAGCGATCATGCCATAAATCACTGCCTATTTTATTGTGCAGTAAACTGGTGGGAGATGTGAATGCCTCCTTATTTGTTGAAACTTGATAAAGATCTCCATGTCTAGGTCCGGCCAGTAGGATCTTCCCGGTCTTTAATTCCTTGACAACAAAACCCCAGGGATAAAATGTAAAATAGCACTGATTATCCCGAGTAAATCGTGAAACACTCAATAAATTCTTTTGTAATTTAGGCACAATAAGAACATTCTCTAGATGAAGAGAGGCAGATAAAGGGATAGATGCAGTAGAATCAATACGAAGACCATTACCATTGCCAACAAGAACGCGATCAGTACCAGAATATGGAATCATACCTTCGGCCTGAGAGGAGTCGGGTGTCATATGATGAGATGCACCTGTGTCCGGATACCATGCCGAGTCCGACTGATCGGAGAGATGAAGAGCAGCAAGTGCTTGGGCTGAATCAGATTGGGAGGTGGGCACCTCACAATTATTAGCTTTGTGGTTAGGATAACCACACTTATAGCAATAGACGGAGGAGGTATCACCAGTGATAGGAGCAGCACGGGGTCGACCTCGACGTGAATTAGCATTGCGACCCCGGCTACCACCCCCATTACCACGCCGAGTAGAGGAGGAACTGTAGGTAGGGTGGGTAGCGGTCCGGACGCCGTTGTTGCTGGGTGATAAGGAACGTGGTGCACGACTTGAGAGAAGTGCAATAGAGGAGAGAGAGGCAGATTGATGGCCACGGATCCGATGTTCAAAATCAGAAAGGGTGCCAACAACATCATCCAGCGAGGGGAGAGGCCGAGCCAATTGAATGGCAGCGACCGCAACATCATACTCAGATGGTAGGCCTTGAAGGATGAGGAAGATCAGGTCATCGTCCGTCACGGGGTCATTGGCCAAAGCAAGAGTGCGGGAGAGAGCCCTAGCTTGGTGCACATATGCAGAGACTGAGAGGGTGCCCTTGGAAAGGGAGTGAAGCTCTCGTTTGACACTTTGAACATGGTTGCGCGTCACAGTGCCGTATAAAACTTCGAGCGTGGACCAAATCTCAAAGGCAGAGACACAGTGCACAACCTGAGGGTGTATGTCCTCGGAGAGAGAGGAAGCAATCCAAGCAAGCACCATTTGATCCAACCAGAGCCAGGCTCGGACGGCTGGATCAAAGTCGGATCCTTCGGGGCGCTTCAAAGTTCCCTGCACAAGACCAAGAAGGCCGTGGCAGCGAAAAACAGGGAGGACCTGCATCTTCCAAACCAAGTAATTGATGGCAATCAACCGGGAAGAAATTTCTTGAGTGATAGATTTGACGATGGGCAGCGCAGAGGAGACAAGTGCAGTGCCGGAATCCATCGGGGAGGTAGTAGAGTCATTGTTGATGGTAGAAGGGGAGGTGGCCATGGTTATGGAGGAGGTGGGCAAAGCAGAGAAAAAATGCAGCAGCTAGGAAGGATCGTCAGGCTGATACCATGTGAAGACTTGAAAGCTTGTATTTTCATTTCATTCACCCGGTATAAATATTGTTTACAAAGTACAACTATATGGGTCTAAGTTTAGTATGTTACAATAATTTAAGGAAGGTTTGTTGTGATTGGAATCACAGCATTAAGGAAGGCTGTGATTGGAATCACAGCATTAAGGAAGGTTTGCTGTGATTGGAATCACAGCAAATTATGCCGGTGTATCACAATAAATTAGCCGATTACAGTCACTTGAGGAAGGTTTGCTGTGATTAAAATCACAGCAAATCTGCTGGTGCATCAGTCCATATCTCTTCTGGTGATATCGCCCATATCGGTGTCTGTTTTCTGTTATTAAATCATCATTTGATTCTGTTAGTTTTTGTATGGAATTCATTGAATAGAACTGTCTTGTACTTTTTTTAGTGTTAGTACAACAAATTTCTCAATTCTTTTGCTTGTTCTATTTTTCTTCCCCCTTTTTTTTGGGCAGATGCAGGAAGCAAGCTGGAGGGCAAAAAACACCATTTTTTTTGTTAGAGATGGCATTCCTAATTTGGAAAAGTCAACAATAAAACTTTTCTAATTAATTTCATATATTTTTGTATATGTACTTTAGATAGTAATTGGTATTTTTTTTCATATATATTTTTAATTGGCACTTTTTTACATATATTTTCCTTTTGATAATGGGTTTGCTTCAATACACATATTAAAAGAGAGCATAGCTATAAGATTTTTTTTTTCTTTTTCTTTTTGGTTTCTTTCTTTTTAGTTTCATCATATGAATTTCAAAGAGAAATGGGCACGCTTTCTAAAATGGGTTTTATTACTAATATTGTTTTTTGCTAAAATGTTCATAATTTGACTTGACAGATATCTAAAATTTTGAAGGTTTGTTCATATATTTATTATAAATCTTATGTTGTGAAACAGAATTTACTAACAGCTGCTTGCCTGACCTGGGTTAGTCCCCAAAATAGGAAAAGGAAAGTTTCAAGGTGGATTCATATAACTACTGCGTGCACATAGTAGTTACTATTTTACTTTATTTTTATTTATTCTCTGGACTCTCTATGATAAATAATTACTACAGAATGCACAGGTAGTTGATTAGCTTATTGCTAATATTTCTCAGCATGGTTATTTTGGGTGCTTGCACTCCATGCTGCTTGATTCCTTAATCCTTAATAATTACTTCAACATACATTGAATATATTTGATATACGAAATAATGTGATTTTCTTAGCTTTCTTTTGAATGAGTGGTCAAGAGGGCCCAAGGGGTCGAACTGTGCTTCCTAAAATAGATTTTCAGTAAATATCGTTATCAACTTTTCCTTCATAACATTGTTTTCTACCAATGGGAGAGAGAGGAGGGAGAAAGAAGAGAGAGGAGAGAGTGCATAGAGAAATAGGGAGAGGGAGAGAGGGTAAAGAGAGAGGATTTTATTTTTTAAAAAATAATAATAATTATTTGTCATGGCTAAGCGTCGTAAATATGAGAATTATTTGTTGCACTTACAGATAACCATCACAAATATATGCTTATTTGTGATGCTTATAAGGTAGTGTCGTAAATATAAAACTATTTGCGACGCTTCCTTATAAGCATCGCAAAAGTAGATTTTTTCACGATGCTTAGGCAAAAGCGTAGCAAATATATACTATTTGTGATTCTTATGACAGAGTGTCACTCATAAAACCGGTGCGTGAGAAACATTTCGCTCGCATGCCAGATTATTTCGTCTGCACGGGCAAAAGATTCTCTTTCGCGGTATTCCCCCTCCCCCCCCATCCTCTCTGCTGCCTCTGGCTTAAGTTTGCACCCATATCTGATGGCTGACGTGTCTACCCCTGCCGCTCAACTACCCCATCATCCCCCACCTCCAATCGTCCAATCGCCCTCTCCCCTACCTCCTACCTGTTGATGCCAGTCACCCCCCCCCCCCCCGCCAGGTCGGAGGAGGGTCTCCGGCCCCTCCCCTCCCCATGCCAGAGTATATTCGGTACCCCTCCCCAAAATGGAAAAATCCCACATCCTGCTGGATTTCTATTTTTTTTTGCTAGCAACACTTTTAGAAGCATTGTAAATAACTATTTGAAATATTTATTTTAATTTTTTTATTTATTTATGATGTATTTAAAAGCGTCACTAATAATAATTTTTTTTAGTGATGCTTTTGAATGCATCCCTACTTTATTTATATATATATATATATATATATATATATATATATGGTCGATCTTCATTCAACAATGGACAGCCAAAAAAAACCCGTTTGTCAACGTTCAAGCTTCGTATTAGTTCTTTTTTTAATTAGAAATGCATGTGAGAATTATATACATGAGCCTTCTTGCATCATCAATCGATGTCGATCCATGTAACCCGGTTTCATGGGGCCACTGTGAACTCAGGCATTATAAATCGTCGATCTTCATTCGACAGGACAGCCAGAAACCCCATTTTACTCCTTGAGAAATATTCTCCATCGACTTATATATACGAGTCAACGTTCAGGCTTCTTATTTACTTCGTTCATTAGATATGCATATGATTCAGTCAAGAATGCCCGCTTGGGCAACCTATTTATACCTGTAAACTTGCATTACGAATTCATCTCACACCTTTCCAACAGAAATGGATTCCTCCGCTTACCTACTGTGTGCCTGCTTCGCCGTTGCCTGCATCAGCCTCTACCGCCTCCTGTACCCCAAGAACTCACCTGCGACCCATCTCCCACCCGGCCCGACTCCTCTCCCTATTGTAGGCAACCTCCTCAAGCTCGGCCCTAAGCCTAACGAGTCATTCGCAGAGCTCGCCCGGACCTACGGCCCGGTCATGACCCTGCAGCTCGGCCTTGTCACCTCGGTCGTGGTCTCATCCCCGGCCGCCGCCAAGGAGGTGCTCCAGACGCAAGACCACGCTCTCGCGGGGAGGTCGACGATTGACTGCATCAACGCCGTGGGCTATGGCGAGAGATCCATCGCATGGCGCCAGCCGGATGGTTACTGGCGGAAGCTCAGGATGATGTGCAACAAGTGGATGTTCAACACCCAAAGCCTCGATGCCACCCAGGAGCTCAGGCGGCGGAAGGTGGGGGAGATGATGAGCCTTGTGGCCAACAGCGGGAAGCTGGGGCGGCCAGTGTCCATCGGTACGGTGGCGATTGCCACCATGCTGAACTTGATATCAAATATTATCTTCTCCGTAGACGTAGTGGACGCCTCGTCGGAGAGAGCGCAGGAATTCAAGGACATCATGTGGGAAATCATGGAGGATGCTGGGAAGCCCAACATCTCCGACTTCTTCCCATTCCTTGCCCCACTCGATCCACAAGGGATCAGGCGGAGGATGATTGCCCATTTCATGAAGTTGTTCGTCATACTTGACAAACGGATAGAGGAGCGTCTCAGGGATAGAGCTGCAACTGGCTACACAAAGAAGAACGATTTCATGGAGTCACTGCTAGACACTTACAAGGATGAGGCAGAAGGCCAGCTCACCATTCACGAGATGAAATCTCTATTTGCGGTAAGTGGATCTTCGCATTCTTCGACCCTAGACTTGCATGCAGTCTTACCTTCTCTTGTGACATCATGTGATCAGCCACAAGTTCATCCTTTCGGGCATGGCTTATTTGTCGTAACACTATTAAGAGTCGTATTCGGGTTTGTAAAGGAGTTTTTTTCAGTAACTTAACCTGAGATAGGAAGCGAATTATTAAGTGCCGACCCAAGGCGGGAATAGAAAAACCAAAAAATCGAAATAGGAATCTAGATTCTATTCTTCGGTTGGGTGTGTTTTAATAATTTAAATGAAATTGACACAATATTGAATTAGTTTTATAAAAAAAACTATATATATCCCGGGTTAAATATAATTTTGTACGTTAATTATGAACTCGAGTTGAGTCGCGTGACCTCAAACTCATATACTCTCTCTATCTTAAATTAATAACGATATTTAGTTTTCTAAAATAAATTAAAAATAATTTATTTTGAAAAATCAAATGTAACTCTTAATCTAAGTTTCAGTTTATTTTGAAAAATCAAATGTACGGATTAATCTAAAACGGAGAAAGTATAAATTTTATTAAAAGTTAGATTGATCACACCTTAACATCATTTTTTGGAGATTTTAATATACATATAGTATTGTGCACTATTTGTTAGTATATAAAACTGATGACTTGGTCATGCCAACACCATTATACTAGAAAATGGGCTCACAAAATGAACGGTTATGGCTGATGATATAGTTTTGTCACATACAGAATGATCTGCTACCACAGCAACCAAATCATTTGGAAAATTTCTGGCCTAGAGGGCTGAGCCACACTAGAACCAAGATTAATAACACGTACGACTCTAACTAGTTAATTGTGCTAAGTTACTTGATTTGTGTATATCAGGATTTGTATATTGCCGGAAGCGAGACCAGTTCAGTCACACTGGAATGGGCGATGGCCGAGCTGCTTCGCAACCCAGAAACCATGACAAAGGCCAGAAAGGAGCTGGAGGACATAGTAGGGAAGAACAAACAGGTTGAAGAGTCGGACATTGCACGTCTGCCCTATCTCCGAGCTGTAGTGAAGGAGACACTGCGGTTGCACCCACCTGTCCCTCTTCTCCTCCCGCACTTGACAGAAGGGGACGTAGAAATCTCTGGTTACACTCTACCCAAGTCCACAAAAGTGATCGTCAATACCTGGGCAATCAATAGAGACTCGGAAGTCTGGCCGGACCCGACTTCTTTCAAGCCTGAGAGGTTCATGAACTCGTCCGTCGAGTACCGCGGCCACGACTTTGAGTTACTCCCCTTCGGGGCCGGCCGGCGGATCTGTCCGGGATTGTCTTTGGGTGAACGGATGTCCCACCTCATGCTGGCATCTCTTCTCCATTCGTTTGATTGGAAGCTGCCGGACGGAATGGGACCAAAGGATATGGACATGAGAGATAAGTTTGGCGTGACCTTGCACATGCTGGTCCCTCTACTTGCTGTTCCTTTAGAATGATTAATGGGGACGAAGATGATTTTCAATCAATTGTACTTAGCTAGTCAAGCGTCCAATTATGGACTGTATGTCCTTCTATCTCTACTTCTAGGCGAAGTCAGTGTCTGTATGTCTGGTCTTGGACGCAACTTACCTATATAGATTGGTATAAAAAAAAATAAGCTGCCCTGTATCGAAGCTTCTTTTACTGCAAATAAAGGTGGATCATCTTGCTTAGGTTCTCTTGATATAATAACATCGTACTTTTAGTTTATACTTTCAAATTTCAACTCACTTGTTTCAAAAGTCGTTGTAATTGATGTATGAATTGAGGACAGGGCCGGAGCCACGACAAAATCTACGAAATTGCAGCGCGGGTGGGGTAGTAAAGAAAAATATATTTTTTACCATATTAATTACCAAGAAGACATGTGGAAGGCGGGAATATGGAAATTCTTAGATCCTGCTTTTAAGTTTCCGGTTTACCATTTATGGGTAATGTGGTATCCTCTCATTCTTGGTAATCAACTAGCTCAGTTTTGGGATAATTAATTTTTTTTAATTTTCTATTAATCCAAATGCGTCTATTAACGGGTGGATACGTCTGTTTGAACAAGGTGGGTTATTTTTTACAAGATTTCTTCTATGTTCTATAAAATATTGAAAATATTTTTCTTATAAAATATTATTCTATAAAATTGTGGTTTAATGTATACGCTGTGTGAATGTGCTTCTACATCATATGGTAGCTAGATCATCTTATCCTGGGAGACATATGCCCAAGTAATCTTAAGAACCATAAAAAAAATATAATTTTGTCTTAAAAATAGAGTATATTTGATCTTGTTTTCTCAACTTCCTATAAGTTTTCTTCATCATAACAATTACTAAGGTACATAATTAACTGAAACAAATCTTATATTACATTTAAAAAATGAGCCATAGAGTGGAGAGCTTCAGGGCGGCCCAAAGGATCAATTCCAGGCCAAGCATGTAATTTTGTTGTCCCAAAGAATGGAACATGCAAAATTAGCATCTGCACATTTTTCATAGAACCTTCTAACAACCAATATTTTCTTACTCATACTTGCAAAAAACATAGCAAAGAAAAGAACCTTAAACCACAAGAAAACAAAAATTAATTAGATTATAATCTTTGTTATATTAGAACATCTCTCACGTATTATCTCCATCCTAAATTAATAGCTCCATTTGGCATAAATGTTATTCTATGTTAAAAATTTTATTTTGTTCGATTTAATTCGTTTGGTACTTAAAAAGTACCATAAGCTTTCCTTCTCTTTGATGTGGGTTCAATCATTCAATAAAATTTATTATTTTTTCAAACATAACTATTAATATGAGATGAAGAAAGTCTTAAAATGAGATTCATAGAATCTCCTCTTGCAACCGCTGCAATGCTTTTTATGACAAATCAAGGTAGTAAATAGTACATCTTCCGTCCAAAATTAATATCTCCAATTACTAAAAATATTGCTTGTTTCACATTAATAACTTTATTTTGTTAAATTTAAGTAATTGAGTACTTAAAATAGAATATCATAAGTTTATTTTTTTCTCTAAAAGTGGGTTTCAATATTTAATAAAAATAACTATTTTTTAAATATAACTATTAATATAAGATGGAGGGAGTAAATAACTATTGAGGAGAACAACAAAGTAAATTAATAACTGTATGCATTTAGGTAGGTTCTCTTTGTCTTACACTTGCGACTACCTAAAATATTTGTTTATTGTCTCCCACAGTATTTGCGATATGGTACTCCTAATATTCACAACTACAAAGGTGTTGATAACATCAGTTTCCCTTCCATTACAGTTATATTATCCAGGTAATATGCAAATTAAGGGCGACTGCCTTAATGTGGTTAGAACTTAGTGAAGGGAAGAATGCCTTACGGCGGACATGGGTTAGAACTTAGTAAGGGAAGAATGCCTTAAAGGTCCACTTGGGTTAGTAGGGTCAAGGGTGTGAATTTTTGTAAGGTTGATAGATACGTATGACAAAGACAGCTACATAAGAGGTTGTCTTTTCTGCTTGAGTCTTTCAAAGAAAAATCACCTATCCAGCTTTATGGGAATTTCTTTGACAGCATCTAGCGTAACCGGTTTCAAGGACCCGTAACCAGCCCACATGAGACTCTGAATATAGTATATAAGAGGGGTACTGAGCTGGCCATGGAAACCAGTCCCCTTATGTACTATGTCTAAAGCCCCATATAGGTTGGTCACTTAACTGGCCATGAAAACCAGTCTGGCGAATATTTTTCAATTTCTTATGCACCAAGGTGGCAATATAAGAAAGCAATTAATTAATTTTCTTTTAAATAGATTTTGAAAGAAAAATTTTAAAATGTAATAAAAAATATTTTCCTAACCAAATTGTATGACAGGTGGACATTTGGGGGGACATGGAACCCTTGATCTAGTTCTCAAGTTTCTCTCTCCCAATTCTAAATAATGTGGCAGCCTCCTTATTATTGGTCACCTAGTCTTAGTCATAAGACAAGCTCAATTACAATAAACTTTGACAGTTTTGTATTAAAGATAAATATGATTATTCAACAAAATACACTACAAGTTCAATTACAATAGAATTTGACAGTTTTGTATTAAAGATAACTATGACTATTCAACAAAATACACTACACGCCGAGTAAAGAAGTCTAAACTCAGCTTCCCTTAAATCTTGACTAATAGCCAGCATATTACTGCATTCACACCTCTGGAAAATGACATGCTTCTACAGTAGTCAAAAACAATGTTCTGAAGGAAAAGTTGATAACAGTTTTTACTGAAAATCTGTTTTAGGAAGCACAGTTCGACCCCTTGGGCCCCCCTTGGCCACTAATTTAAAAGAAAGCTAAGAAAATCACATTATTTCGTATATCAAATATATTCAAGATATGTTGAAGTAATTACTAAGGATTAAGGAATTAAGTTGCAAGGGGTGGAACTCTGGAAGCACCCAAAAGGACCATGCCGAGAAATATTTGCAATAACCTAATCAACTACCTTTGCATTCTGTACTAATTATTTAGCATAGAAAGTCCAGAGAATAAAGTAAAATTGTAATACTATGTGCGCGCAGTAGTTATATGAATCCATCTTGCAACTTTCTTCTTCCTATTTTGGAGACTAACACAGGACAGGCAAGCAGCTGTTTGTAAATTCTGTTTCACAACATAAGATTTATTATAAATATATGAACATTCAGAATTTTCAATATCAGTCAAGTCAAATTATGTTAAACATTTTATACAAAATTTTTTATTAGTAATAAAACCCATTTTAACAAGCGTTCCCATTTCGCTTTCAAATTCATATAATGAAACTAATTAGAAAGAAACCAAAAAGAAAAAAGAGAAAAAAAATCTTATAGCTATGCCCTCTTTTAATATGTGTACTGAAGCAAACCCATTACCAAAGGGAAAATATATATAAAAAAAGTGCCAAATAAAAATATAAATGAAAAAATACCAATTACTATCTGAAGTTCATATACGAAAAATATATGAAATTAATTATAAAAGTTTCATTGTCGATTTTTCCGAATTAGGAATGTCATCTCTAACAAAAAAAATAGTGTTGTTTGCACCAGCTTGCTGCCTGCATCTGCCCAGCCTGCTCATCCCTCGAAGTGACCTGGATTGAGTTTGTAACAGAAAAAAGGGGAAGAAAAAACCAGAACAAGCAAAAGAATAGAGAAAATTGTACTGACACTAAACAAAGTACAAGAGAGTTCTATTCAGCGAAAGAGGACGAAACCGATTCCATACAAAAGTTAACAGAAACAAATCATGATTTGATAGCTAAAAATAGACACCGACTCCAAATTAAATAAGCTTCCGGACGGAAGATTTCTTAGAGCATTTTCAACACAGGAATGGAGTCCCGTGTGGATCAAATGGCACCCCGGTTTAGGGCCATTGGCCATCCAAACGGGCCGCCATTTCCTATGGAAATAGCACCCTGGTGTGGGACATTATTTTTAGCATCTCAAATTAGAGGCGCCATTTGTATTTTTTTAATAAATTTTAATCAAACCCCCTCTCTTTTTCTTTGTACTATTTTTATTTGTTTTTTATTTTAATATTAAAATAAAAATTTTGACATCTATAATTGGAGTACGGGTCTCTATTTTGCCACAAAGGCAAGTGAAGATGCTACTTGAGCATCTCTAACGACTCTTTTTAAAGTTTCCCATTGTAGATGCTCATACCATGCATTGCAGTAGCATAGTCTAAACAAAACATTTTTATTCTTGTTTGATTTTTTATCAAAATCTCACTACTAAAAGATGGAAAACAAAAAGCTCTCAAAATTTTCATCGTTACAAGCACTACAAGAAAAACGACTATTAGCGACACTTTTAATCATCGCTAACAGTCATAAAAATGCCACTAATGACTAATTAGCGACATATATGAAAAAGTGTTGCTAAAAGTCTAATATTAACGACCATTTTTTGGTCACTAATACTATATTATTAGTGACGTTTTTTTATCAACCATCATTCTAATATAATATTAGCAATATTTTTTAAAGCGTTTCTATCATAAAAATTTTAAAAAAAAATTAACAAATTTTTTTAAAATATAATTATTAGTGATGCTTTTTAAAGCATCGCTACCATAATTTTAAAAATAATTAACAAAAAAATTTAAAAATATTTTAACACGATTAGCAACACTATTAAAGAGAGTCGTTAATAACATTAGATTATCGTTTAATAGTAAGAGTGTAACTAATAACATAAAAAATAAAAATATTATTTTAACTCTATTTGCAACACTCTTTAAAGAGAGCCGCTAATAAAAAATTATGAAAAAAAAAGAAAACTACCGAGGTTGTTTAATGGAAGAGGAGGGGCGGTGGGGGGAGCCGGGCCAGGAGGAGGGCTTGAGTCCCTCTTGCTCTAGGAACTCAAGGGGGGAAGCTAGTTTGGCGGGAGGAGGGGACCCCAGAAGGGGTAGAGGCAGATGCATAGGGGAGGAGAAGGGGGAGCCGGTGGTCAAGGAGAAGGATGGGCAAGGCGAGTCGGTCTGGCAGGAGAAGGGAACCTAGGAAGGGGCTGAGGCAGAACCAGAGGGGAGAAGAAGGGGGAGCGGTGGCAAAATGGGGGTGGAACAATGATAGAACAATGACAAAATGAGGGAGGAGCGGAGGTAGAACAGGGTGGAACAGCGTCAACAAAATGGAGGCGGAGCGGCAGGTGCAGGGAAGCATGGTGGCAGAGGCAAAGGCTCTGTGGCGGTCCAACCGGAGGAGGTGAAGGGTTGGGGATGCGTAAAATATCCATGCGATTGGAAAGTTTCCTACAGGGGGAAAATAAAATGGTGCATGCACGAAAATTCGTGTCCACTCCTTTTATTTTTTAGCAACGCATGATAAGCATTGCAAATAACACATATTTTTGATGCTTTTAAGAAAGCGTCACAAATTGTTAAATATTTGTCATGCTTACGTAAGCATCGTAAATTATTTGTATTTGCGAAACTTATAAATAAGTGAAGCAAAAAATGCAGTTTGAGCGATGCTTATAGTTAAGCATCGTACATACTATTATTTTTTTAAAATAATCAAAACCTCTCTTTTCTCTGTCTCCTTCCTCTCTCTCTCCTCTTTCTACCCTCTCTCTCCTCTCTCTTTTTCATGCATGTCAACTTGGGCCCTAGCTCTGAGGAGGAGAGTGGAGAGAGTATGAGAATTTAATTTCATTTTTTAGAAATTTTTATTAGATATTATATTTTAAAAATAATAAATATAAAATAAATATATTAGCGATGCATAAGAATATGTATCGCTAATATACTAGGTAGTAGCGACGCATATGCAAATGCGTCACTAATACCTACACATATTCCTATGCATTACTAATATATTTTATTTTTAAATATAATATATAATAAAAAATATAAAAAATTCAAATTTAAATTCATCTCTCACTGCTCTCTCTCTCTACACTCTCCACTCTCCCTCTCACTTTTCTCTCTCTCTCCTCTCTCTACCCTCTCTCACGCACGTGCCCTGACTCTTAGGAGGAGGGAGAGAGTATGAGAATTTATTTTTAATTTGTTATTATATATTATATTTTAAAAATAATAAAAGTAAAATAAAATATATTAGCGACGCATATAAATATGAGTTGCTAATACACTAGTTATTAGCAATGCATATGAGTTTCAATCGCTAATACTTTTTATTTTATTTTATTTTTATTATTTTAAAATATAATATATAATAAAAAAATAAATTAAATTCTCATGTTCTTTCCCTCTCCTCCTAAGAGCCGAGGCACACACTGACGCGAGTGAGAGTGAGGGTAGAGAGAGGAGAGAGAGGGAAGATAGATAGAGGACAGAGAGAGGGTAGAGAGAGAGGAGATAGAGAGAGAAGAGAGGGTAGAGAGATTAAAGAGTAGAGAGAAGAAAGAGCATAGGGAGTAGAGAGAGGGGAGGGCGGATAAAATAAAATGATTTTTTAAAATATTAAATTTGAACTATTAGCAATGCACATAGGAAGCGTCGCTACTAGTTATAACACCTTCGACACATGTTAGTATTCATCGCATAAAGTTTTACTATTAGCGGCTTTTCTGTTGAGTGTCGCTAATAGGTTTAATTTAATCGAGTTTTACTCATATGCCTATTTGTCATATTCCTTACTATTAGTGACGTTCCACATAAACGCCACTAATAGTATTAATATTTGTGACACATTACAACATGTATTGCACGTTTTAATATCACTAGTGGCTCTCAATAAAAATGCCGCTAATAGTACTAAACTTGCGACACATCTTAACATGTGTCGCAAGTGTTATAATTATTTGTGACACGTGAAGAATGTCACCAATAGTTCAAATTTAAATATTTTTAAACACCTTTTTATTTTAGTTTTTCTCCCTCTATCCTCCCTCCCCTCTCTCTACCCCTCTCACTTCACTCTCTCTCCCTCTCTCCTCTCCTCTCTCCTCTCTCTACCCTCCCTCTCTCTTCTCTCAATTCTCTCTATCCTCTCTTCTCACTCTATTTCTCTTCACTCTCTCTCTTCAATCACTCTCATCTCTTTCCACACTCTCTCTAAGCACTCTCTCTCTTCTCTCTCTGTTGTCTCTCACTTGCCTATATCTCCTCTCTCTATTCACTCTCATCTCCTCTCGTGTCTCTTCACTCTCTCTCTTCTCTTTTTCTTCTCTCTCCTCTCTTCTTTCTATCGCTCCCAGCTTATCTCTCTCACGCATGTGAGCGTGAGCCCTAGCTTTGAGGAGGATTGGAGAGAAAGTAGGGGAATTTAATTTAAATTTATTTATTTATATATTATATATTAAAATAATAAATATTAAATATAATATGATATATTTATAAAGTTATTAATTTAAATTTTTAATAATTATTTATTATATATTATAGCTTTAAATAATATATGTTAAATCAATTAAATTAATTTTAAAACTTTAAAAAAATTTAGAACTATTTGGGATGCTTATAACAAAAAGTCGCAAATAAAAGAAGTATTTTATAAAAAAAATTGAATATTTGTGAATCTTTTTTACATGTGTTGCAACTAATATACATATTTGTGATACAAAAAAGCGTTGCAAATAATAGAAATTTTAAAAAATTAAATTTTTTTAAGACTATTTGTGACACATTGTGAAAAGCGTCACAAATAACATAAGTTTTTTTTAAAAGAAATTTAAGACTATTTTTGACACTTTTTTAAATGCTTGGCAAATAGTATCATCATTGCAACGCATTTAAAAAAGCATCGCAAATAGTCTAATTTTTTTATTAAAAAAATATGTTATTTGTAACACTTTTTAAAAAGCGTCACCAATAGTTATAAATTTTTATTTAAAAAAATCTTTTATTTGCGATGCATTTTTATAAGCGTCGCAAATAATTAATCCTTTTGTGATGCTTTTATATGAATCTCAAATAGTAGTTTTTAGGGGCTTTTTATTATGTCGCTCATAAAAGCATCACTAATAGTCCTTTTTGTTGTAGCGAAGGCCAAAACACCATGAAAAGAGTTGCTTTGGAAAGTCACCGCCACATAGGCTACACAAATGCTTAACATGGAACAAAATTCCCCTAGTTAGGGCTGTCAATGGGTAACTATTTACCTGTCTCACCCCGCTCACCCAATCCAAAATTATTGGGCGGGTAATTGATAAACAGGTAACAGGTAAAATAAGTGGGTAATTTTACCCGCCCATTTATTGTGTGGGTAGGGCATAGGTAACCCCTTATCCATACTCGTTACCTAAATCATATATAAAGACACAGATGCATATGTTGCCAAAGGAGAATCTCTTGAATATGGAACATTTTGTACTTTCATTGTGATACATTAGATAGGCTTTAAAGAAATATATATAAACTTATAATACAAACTTATGATAGAGAAAATAGAAGAGAAGGTCAATCTTCTATGTCTTCTCACGTTATGCTTGTTGCATAATTGTACTAAAAGAGTGAATGATGAGCAAGGGGATTTTGTGTTAAGTGAGCAATGGGAATTTTATTTTTTAGTTTTCGATATCATGTTCTTTGGTTTTGATAAGTACCCAATTTTTAATTTGTTATTGCTAATCGGATGAGTAAGGTTTGTATATGTAACAAGATTAGTCATGCATCTTGTAGTATTTTGGTATGATGAGCGAGATACTTTGGAGTAATAAAATTACTTTCAAGTTTTGATCTTTTTTTATATAAGTTTATATAAGGTGTTAGATTCTTATTATGTTATTTTTTTTTGTATGAACTTTGACGTTTGTGTATGCAATATTGCACATGTCCTTATTGGATTGAACTTGTAATACATTGGATAGGCTTTTTAAAAATATAAATTATTTATGATAATATATTTTGTATTGTTTGTTATTATTTTTTGTTTACTATTCGATTAAATGTTTACTTGTGACCTGGCCATTTACCCTATGGGTAATGGGTAGGGTATGGGTAATGAATGAGAAAATAGGTAATGGGTAGGGTATAGGTAAAGTTTTTGAAAGCGGGTATGGATGTGGATAAAGCCTTACCTAACCCATATGCTACCCGTTGACACCTAGCGTCATGTGTGATCATTCATCTCCCCTAATTTTCACCCATAACTTTGCTTTCAATGTATCTTTTTCATATTCCTTACACAACCCCAGTTAAGTTCATTAACCTTAATTATCCATCAATAGTATTAAATGTGCTCTTAAATTAAAGGAGGTTGTCAACAATACACATATCATTGCTGACACCCAACCGTAAATCCATGGAACTCAAATCTGTGAAGCTTTTTTAATGCTCCACTCTAACAATGAGCCCAATGTAAAGAACACATGAGAGCCCTTTATCCATAAGATTGATGGAATACGCACTAGCACATAATAGCACTAGTAGTACTGGCACTAAGATGCAACAATGTGTGTGCCATCAATCTCAAATATCAAAGGCTCATATGTGTTCCTTATGTTGGGCTCATTGTCAGAGGAGAGCATTAAAAGCTCTTCCCTCGAATCTGCTGGGGAGATTTCCTCCCTCAACGCTTGTTGGCCACCAATGAAAACCCACCACATCAGTAAGTCATGCTAACAAATGGAAGCTAACAAAAAACTTCATCAAGGCCTTACTCCCTCTTTCTTGTTTCAAAAACCCACCAACAATTTCAAAAGGCTGCCCAACTCAAACCCGCATCTCCTCTGCCCTCTATGGCTCTATCCTACTCAACTCCACCCCCTGTCGACCTAGCTTAGGAGGAGATACCAGAGTTGGAGGAAGTGCAGGGACAATAGATTTAGAGGTTATTTGGATGTTGAATTTTTATGGATTCCACTTCAATTCTGGTTTGAATTATTATAATTATGTTTGTTATTTTTCAATGGTTACCTCTCGTATCGATTTGATCCTCGAGAAGCATGTCGTATAGGTGAGGCCCATTTCAAAAGTTCAAAATTACCTATCCTTTGGGATTTTGTTTGATAGGGCTCAAATTTAGGACCACAATAGTACCAAAACACACATATCCGAATTTGGAAGAGAGAGAGATATATATTCTAAAAACTTCCATTACCAAACATAATTCTGATTTGGTGGTGAATTATTAGAAAATTCTGCTTCCATTTCTACTTCCGTTTCTAAAAATTTAATACACAAACAACCCATTACTTTACCCTTTTTACTGCTATCCGTTTCTTGTTTGCTTCTTCTTGGGTGTAGTATGGAGAATCAGTTATACATGAAGTTGGGGAAATGCACCCTTTTCGGACCTAGCATCTTTCTTTATAAGATGTGGGTGGTGGGTATAAGTGATTTTCTAATTGTTTTAAGATAAGCATGTTAAGATTTACCAACAACCATTGTATTTTAAGTCTTCATTCCACCTACAAAATTTACTTCATTTATTCTCACTGTGATGTTAATATACCTCATCCAGCTAATATCTTTGTATCAAGATTGCAGAATAGAGCTTCTTTGCTTGGATGATTCTCTTACCTTCTTGAGGACACTCACAGAATTTTCTTCTGAAATTAATATACCTCATCTAGCTAATATCTTTGTATCAAGATTGCAGGCTTGTGATGCTTTTCCCTTATTGCCTGATGTATAGAATACTCTTCCAAAATTATCAATGCTATTACATGGAAAATGATATTTGTACTCCACTTTTTTATATCAAGAGAGAGAGAGAGAGAGAGAGAGAGAGGCCTGGGAGTCCATCCTCTTTCTGAGGTGATCGTTGATACTGAGTAGGGGAATTTTGAATTTAGAAGTATTGATTAACTGATCATTTTAGTGACTTCTATTTTCCTCTTGGAGGATACTATTCAAGGGCTGCAAGGAAACCCTCTATGCTAGTTACCCACTATTTTTTCAGATTTCAGGGAAATAAGGTAATTTGATTTCCTTACCATAAATTTCTCATATTTTAATCCAATCAATTTGCTAGGGATATCATAACATTTAACATAAATCCCAAGTGTTCTTTATTTGTTATGACACTCGTCTTTGTTTCTTATTTAAGCCACTATGAAATGACATTATGCATATTGCTATAATTGAACTACCCAATGCAAGGAAACATTAACAGGACTCAAAAATAAAATAAGAACTGTTTTCCTAATTCTAAATGGAGTTTTTTTTTGTTTAAAAACTTAGAAGAGGGGGGAGAAAGGAATAAGTTATGAAGTTATTTATTGAGAAATCTACCTTATTGGGGGGTTCGGTTTTCTAAATGAAGTTATTGAAAGAAAGGTCAGATGTTGCACCTGCATGTTTCTATTGTCTAGTTAGATGAATTATCTTATTAATCTTGCATTTAAAAGATATGGACATTTATCAAAGGTAATTTAGAGTTTTGCTAATCTTGTTACCACTTACGACGTTCACCCATAACCCAAAAGGACATTATACCCTATTAGTCTAACTCTATTTCTTTAGGGTAACTTGCTCTTCCCCCTTTAAATTATAGTGAAAATGCACATGACTTCCATGTAATATGAAAACCTACACATATCCACTATCACCTAACTTCTAACACAAAATGTTGGGGTCAACAAATTTAATTTTTTTAGATTATTTTACGTTATATGCTATAATGACTATTTACCATCACTGTTATATATCGCATTGAACCCACATGTATTAGCTATTTCCTCAATCATTCGAGCAGTAGCAGTTAAAACACACAGTCAAACAAAAACACCATCATCTGTTTTAAGGATGGAATTTGGATGCTCCAAGATCCTAACCTTTCAAGTAGGCCAATGACACCATGAACAGTTGACTCATTACCCTATCGATGCCTCTTTCGGCCCAAATTCGTGGGCTTGGGAAGGATAGGAGTTCAAGGGAAGGCCCTCCGCCCTTGTTCTGCTACTTCTGCTGCTGTCCAGTCCAGTATCAGCCTTTTTGTAAAGGAGAGACACGACTAGCAATGATGCCACCAAGACATTTCCTTCAAAGGTCGTTTCTTAATTCAAGATGCAGAGAAGTAGCCATTGATATATAGTCAGCATATGAATGTTTATTTTTTGTAATTAGTTCATTCATTTTCAAAAATTTGTTATAAATTGAATGCAGAAAAGTATCTGAAAGCTGAATTTTGTAATTAATTTATTCACTAAGAAGCATGCATGTTTGATTGCATATCATATTATTAACACTTATGCTCTTCCAATCTATGTGGGAAGTCCACGTATTTTAACAAAATATGATTCTCATTATGGTGATCTTTGGTGCTAGATAAATGCTTCAGCACAAGCAACCGGCTGACCCATAAATGATACTTGTTTCAGCTCTTTAGTCTGTCATCAGATTAATCATCCTAATAAACACTCATATATAAGAAACATACATAAAATGACTATCCTCTCATTTTAGAATTTCAAAAACCCCCATTATCTCTCTATTTATAGGAATTTGCAATAGTCTCACCTTCGGCAGCTTGCACAACTAAACTATCGATGTGAGGAAAAAAAAAGAATAAACAACTGTCTAAAGAAGCAAATAAATTTCATCCCTCTAATGGGAAAATTATCAGAAACCTCTAAGAGAGAAAATCTCAAGTGTAATCCTAAGATGCCTCCATTTATGATGATAAGCCACCTTAAACTGATGAAAAAATTTAAGTCTAATCAAGAGATGCAGTACTCAACTAAAATTTTAAACACATACCACAACAACAAACTATAGCTGCAATGCTTACAAAACTTTATCACGTGATAAAATTTATTCACCATCATTAAATAAATAAAACTACAAACAGACATACATAACCATACTACAACAATTTACAAATGGGCTTATTGTTGCTAAATTGTGGCATCACATACTCACATGTACCCTGTGAGCTTCTATTTTCCATTTTCTATGCAAGATGGCTTCTCATGGGCAAACTTTGTTTTCTCACTATATGCCACCAATTCACTTTACATGTTCAGAGAGGCCTTTAAGAACTTCGTTAGTGATTGAAAATAGAAGTAAATCCTATTTGAAAGCCACTAAGTAGGATTCTCTGCGTCTCTTGCATGCAATCATGGTGCTTCCCTTTCTCAATGTCCAACATGTTACAACACATCTAATAAATCTTTCCTCCTTGCTAGTACTCCATTCTTTGTCTCACATCTGGTTCAGTTTTGTCTGCAAGCTTGGATTCCAAGATCCTAATCTCTGTTCTCTAAAACGTCGGAACGCTTCTGTCTATGTCTGTAAGCAAGCCTGTCCACTTTCCTCTTTTGCTGTTGTTCTTCTCCTTGTTGAATCCACAAAGCCCTCGTATCTCTCACAAAGCTTTTCATGGAGTAAACAATAGCACTATCCGGTAATTTCTCAAGGGATGTAAGCCAATAATGACAAATAACAACAATTGGGGGTGCGGGCGCACCAACTCAGTAGGGGAATACTCAAGACCGGACGTAAGAACAGAATTCTACTTCAGGAGCTAAAAACTTGCACAGCCAGCCGCTTAAAGCTTCTACATATGCTCTTTGTGCTACAATGTAAGTCATAAGCATGTCAGCCAATTTTCAATCGGTCTCCAACTACAGTGTCACATGCATATGTGGACTCCCACGATACCTTCCATACACAGAAGAAGCGAAAGATTTTACTTCAAACATTTATACGGTTCTGGGTTTCATGTGATTCTAACATAATTTCCAGGTGGCCATTAATTTGCAGTAGACAAAACAGAGAAGAAAACTATTGATAACATGAAATAAGTTCTTTTTTACCTGATAGATGAGAACTTATGCACCATTTGCACAATATGCCAAGGGGATTCAACCCTTGATAGAGAAAGATCCAACCAGTGCAATGAAGGCTAGTTAGGCAACATGAAATAAGTATTTTACAACAAGATCATAAGCAATTATTTTACCCCTTAAACAGTTCAACAAACTGCGGTTGTAATTCTTCATCTCTTAGTTTTTGGATTCTATTTGATATCAAATAGATCCAGTTGTCTGAAGAGTAACCCATATCATTGTATATAAATCCTTTATTGCATTGTGAGTTTAGCTACAGTTTTGGATCATCACCGCGCACATCTTTTTTCCTAAGCAGTGCACATTTCTATTCATATATTCTCATGGTCTGATCACCAGCCAGGAACAGCGCATGAACTAGAGGCTACTGCCAATGGCACGCTGAGTAACGCCCGAGATTTTTTAATACATTTTAAAAAAAGTACGATTTTTTTTTGCAATATAACAACCGTAAATCAGGGGGAATGATAAAATATGAAACTTGTAAAAACAGCTTTATAATTTAAAACATCACACATCAAATTTTCCTATACAAAATTTTCATTTCAATCAAACATCGTATAACCAAATCAAACATTTTCAGGCACTACTCAAAAATAAATATATGAAAGAAATTATCATGGTCATGAACTTTAAATACAAATTTCTCTCAGGCATCTCTGAGTACAAGTCCCAAAAATAGTCCATAGTTTAATCCAAATTACAAGTCCAGAAAATATAGACAATCTAATTCTCACCTCACCCAATATTTTAGGTTGTGACAAAAATAAAGACTCACAATAAGTCAGAGAGTATACATGAGCTAATGGAATTCAATCCACCCACAGAAATAAGTGTCCATCTCCATGAGCTTTGCGTCACAAACTTATAAAAATCGCCTGACATCTGGGCTAAAAAAGGGGGAAATGAGTATTTTCATACTTAATATGAAAATACTCGATAGGGATCTGAATAGTTAACTCTATAAGTTCATACATAGATGCGTTAATATAACTCAAATATGAAGCATAAAACATACAAATCATAATAGATGCATAATATAACAATATTCATGCACATGTACATGTCGTCTTACATATGGGATCAATAGAACAGAATCATATTGTGCCGACTAAAGGCAGAAACATACACTGTTCTTAGTAGAGCATCAAACATTTGGGCTCAATACAGCACACAAAATAAAATAAAAAATATACATTGATCTCAACAGAGCATCGGTCGTCTGGGCTTAAATATACACTACAATAAAAAAGACTAAATGTGTCGCTAATAGTCCCATAAGCGTCGCTAATGACTATTAGCGACGCATAATAAACGTCAATATAAGCATCACAAAAAAAGTGTCTTCACTATTACCCATTAGCGACGTATAGCAAAAAACATTGTTAATAGGGCCTATTAGCAACGTATACATATGCGTCGCTATTGGTAAATCTACGTCGCTAATAATAAATTATTAGTGACACTTATTTTTTAGCGTTGCTAATGATAAGTTATTAGCGATGCTTTTCTATACATCACTAATAGAAAAACTATTTTTAAAAAAATTAAAAATAACTTATTAGCGACGTATAACAGTAAGCGTAGCTAATAAGAACTTATTAGCGACGCTTGTGTATATGTCACTAATAGAAAAAATATTTTTAAAAAATTAAAAATAACTTATTAACAACGTATAACTATAAGTGTCCTTATTAGCGACGCTTTCTATAAGTCGCTAATAGAATAAAGTTTTTTAAAAAAAATTCAAAGCGCCGCTAATATTATAATAGTAAAAAAATTCAATTAAATAGCGACGCTTTTAAAGCGTCACTAAAGATGAATTTTCTTATAAATAAATCCCCGGTGGGCCACTGGGCCCACCGAGGAAGGGAGAGGGGGCCGGAGGATGGAGGGGCGCTGGAATCCGGACCCTTGGCTTCGCCCCCCTCCTCTGAAAATCAGAGGGGGAGGGGGGCAAGCATGGGGAGAGGGGGTGCAAGGGGAGAGGGGGGTCCGGACAATGAGGGGAGCGGGAGGATGGCGGCGGCACCGCCGTCCTCCTGTCCCTCCTCTCCCCGGCTCCGCCCCCTCCTCTGAAAATAAGAGGAGGGGGAAGGAGGAGGGCGGGCCAGGGGTGAGTGGGAGGACGACGACACCACCACCATCCTCTAGCCCCCAGTCCCTCCTCTCCCCGGTCCCGCCCCCTCCTCTAAATATCAGAAGAAGGGGGAGCGAGAGGACGGCGGCGGCGGCGCTGTCCTCCAAACTCCCCTCTCCCCAGCTCCGCCCCCTCCTTCCTCCCCTCTCCTCTGAAAATCAGAGGAGGGGGGTAGAGCAAGGAAGGTGCTACCCCGCTAGCTTCATGTGTTCATGGGGGGGACAAAGGGGAGAAGGAGGACCGGGAGGGAGGAGGGGGCACCGGAGGGTGGGGGGCCGAGAGGACGATGGGGCGTGGGCGGGGGGAAGCGGGGCTATGGGGTGGCGGGACGTGGAGGTGCAAGATGAAACTGGACGATGGGGATCCGGGGGGGCCTCTATAAGCAGCAGGCGAAATTTCGCCCAAGCGTGAAATTTCCCTGCGTGGGCGGAATTTTAACCACGTAAATCATTATTTTACAAAAAAACAATATTTATTAGCGACGCTCCGTCGCTATTAGTAACTCATACCTTTTCTAGCAACGTATGCCACTATATGTTGCTAAAATAGGTTTTTTATTGTTTAAATTTTTTTTCTCTCCTCACTCTCTCTCTCTCTCTACACTCACTCACTCTCTTTTCACTCTCTACCCTCTTTCTCTCTCCCCCCCCCTCTTTCCCTCTCCTCTCTCTCTCCCCTCTTTCCCTCTCTCCTCTCTCCCCTCTCTCTATCTCTCTCCTCTTCCTCTCTCTCCCTCTTATCTCTCTCCTCCCTCTCCTCTCTACTCTCTCTCCCTCTCATCCCTCATCTCTCTCTCTACACACTATCTCTCCTCTTATTATTATATGTCGCTAATACCTACCCTATTAGCGACGTATATTTTTATATTTTGCTAATAATATTTATTTTATTTTTTATTTTTAAAATATAATAATTTATAAAAGAATCTTAAAAATTTAAAATTAATTAATTTATTAAATTAAGATTAATAAATTAATCTTTATTTATTTATTAATTAATATTTTAGCAATAATATCATAGCGCATTAGTAATATTGCTAAAAAATTGTATCAATAATGGTAACCATTTAAACTTAGTATTGAAGTCTTATAAGAAGAGGTTATTAACTATTATTGTTAAACCAAATTAACAATATTATTGATGTTTTAAAAATATACGTTTATTAGGGGGAGTTGAAGTAATAAATAATTTTAACTTGTGCACCGTATAAAATTAAAAGCATAGTTTTATCATTACTATTGAAGTCTTATATCTTGCAATTTAAGAGTATATTTATTATATACTTTAAATTAAGTAACTATTTCACCTTAGTTCAAGTATAAAATGATGCAAAAATATAAAACAAACTTCAATATTATTGCTAAAAATAGTTTAATAATAATGCTAATACATTGTAGCAATAATGATATAATATGTTAACGAATATGCTAAAACATTATAATAATTTTGATAAAATATTTTAGTAATAATGCTAAGACATTAGAGCTTTATTAGTAACATGGTTTAGCATTATTGCTGAAACTTGGCCTTTTGCTATAAATGGGGGAAAGGGATGTAATGTTTCTACTATAAATGCCATAAAGTATGGCAATAGGCACCCCTCAACAAATGATGAAGGTCGATACGTTGGACGCCCACCATGAGAGAGTAAGACTGAGAATTGTTGCATATGAGCCTCAGGAATTACTCTCACGTGCAATGGGCATGCCCCAACAAATGATGAAGTTCTATACCATGGACGCCGTTGCCAGAGACTAAGGCTAATAATTGTTGTATGGGAGGGCTTCTTTTTATTATGAAACTCCAGATAGATTGGGTAATTCTAAGATTACCTAATGGTTTCAAATGATAACAATTTTGTACTAAGACCTCTAAATAGACCCGAACTCATATAGTGAAGCTTTCCTTTTGTCATAAAACACCTAGGGCTAAGCAAAGTGTAACTATTGTTAACAAGATATGACCAAAACGAAATTGTGTTGTAAATTTGAAAATATTTAATCTATCACTTAAGCATCACATCTCTCATTTCTAATAAGTGAAACTTAAATTCTCCTGATCTCTTTCATCATCCTCTTTCTAATAAGTTAAAAGATTAAATATTGTCTTAAGATGAAAGTATAAATAGGATAAGTTTTCTCGTCCAAGGGATGACTTCCTCCGCCAAGAAGCAAATCTTTCCGCAGCCTATGGTTCTCCTTAATGATGCACCAGTTTTGGATGTACAACTTCAAATTTTGCAACTGAATGTACAACTTCCTCTTGCCCTTTTATTTCAACATTCTCTTCTTCTCCACTATCTGCTCGTTCTAATGCATCTCCACTTTCCTCCCTTTTTGCATGGTCATGCTCAACTTCTCTTTCTAGATGGCCTTCTTCACCATCACCTTGTATAGAATTCCACATTTGTGTCCCAACTAGTTTTGATGCATTTCACCGTGCCTTATTGGAAGTGGTTAGATGTTCTCTTGCCATCTTATGAGTAGCCTTTTCTAAATCCCAGTATAGTAAAGTCATAAAATAAATTAAACCCAAGTGAAAATCTATATGCATTATGTTATAGATGGTAAACACACTGCATGGCGGATACAAATGAAGAAATAACTAGAAATACCAGAAGACGTAATGGTAACCCTCATCAAAGGACCCTTTGTTAAACAAGAGAGAATACTTTGATATAAACAGACAACATCTAGAATTATAATTATAGATGAAATCTCGCTTTGAATTATGTTGACTGAAACAATAAAAAGCTAGCGTGTACTCCAGTAATTACTAAGATGCATTACCCATTAATATTTAAGCCACCAACATCAAAATTCAAACAAATAAAATGAATCATATGCAAGAAAATTTTGGTTTCAATCCATGCTAAATATTAGAAACGAGGTTGGATAGAGAACCCAAACACAAAATACAATACAGACAAAATAAAAGCATTTAAAAAAAGAATAACAACAATGAACCTTCAACAATATGTGCACATAAACAAACATCTAACTAAGCACTTCATTTAAACAAACATCTTTTGCCCTCACTAGTAGTCTGTCTACTTCAGCTCGGCCAGCCCACCAGCATTGCCCTCAGTAGAAGACAGGGAAGATATTCACAGGAGTTTGGCCACAGTCAAATTGAAGACTGGATCGACATCAACTCCCCATCCTTAACTGCATCAGCCTGGGTCCAGTCACACAGAAAATTCAATACAACTTTGAGCCAACAGTCCATCACCCCAACCCTCATTCATTCACAGGATTAAATGGTCACAACAGAAACCATTGAGCTACTAGCTGAAATGCACGATGTTCAATACTTGGGCAGTGCCATAAATTTTTTGCCAGCATACATTGCACTTCTCATAGGCTCAAACAATTACTTCTTTTGAGTAGGGCAACATCAAAGGGAGAATTCACACCAACATGAAAACAGTTTTTTATAAATAAAGAGATATCAAGACCATTACAAAGTTCTTGGAAATGTGGAACACCATTAATGAGCTGTCATTAGCAGGGCCTGGGTCACCTTCCTCCCCTTACCTAGAATGCCTACAACACCTGGTGACCCTTTTTTTTCTGCTAACAGATGAACACCACTAGAGCTTCCAAATGAAGTTTGGCGCCTATTCAACCTAAACAAATAAAAACTAATACCAGCAGCCAGGAGTTTGTCCTGATTACCCCAAACTCAAGAATTTGCACTTTTAAGATTGCTAACTGAACCAAAAGCTGAGCAAGTAATTAAGCCTATCGCCAAAATAGAAACCAAAAGGGAAAACAATAAGATGCGGACGTACATTTATTTAGCCACATAGCTTACTCATAGCAACAAGTCATGCATACATGAATATAAATGCACATTGGAATTCACGTGTATATGCATGTTCAATTCCAAAGAACTCTCCAAAAAATGGATTTGCCTAAAACTAGAACTTTCTCTCACCGGTCACCAACAACCCAATGCATTTTGACAAAGCAAAATCTAAATCAAAATAACAGGACCTATGTTATTTTCCAATTACCCTAAATTAAAAGCACTTTGAACCTATTTGAAATCAATAGAAGTTGAAGGGACAAAAACACACTGTCATAACACACAGCCAAAAAATATTTGTTCACCATAAAGTAGTAATTCTTCTTGATATCCAAACATAATTTCACCAACCAAAATGTGCAAATACACCACTCCATTTCACATGATGCACATAAAGCATAAACCCCAAAAAGAAGACATAAATACAATTACGAAAACACTAATTCAGGAAGAACATAGCAGATAAACAGTGATAACAAGTGCCCTATTCCAAGTGAAACACCAAAAAGGAAACAAAATGAAGTAAAACATAATTTTAGTCCTGAAAACTAATATTGGCCATTTCTCATAGAAAAATGTTTTCCTGGCCACATTTCATGAATGGACATGTTGAGAAGGGGAAGCACATGGTTGTTGGATTAGTTTCCAAGTTTCTCCTTATTTCTGGGTGATGTGACAGCTTCCTATTGTTGGTTACCTGGCCTTTCATCGGCTCCACAAGTCCTTTCCCATAACTAAACCTGTATTTAAGAAAATAAAAAATTCTAATAAAGCCTAGGACAAGGACAAAAATCAACACATATAAACCATTTAAAAACACCTAGACAAACAGAGTACATCAAATTTAGAATCGCAGAACCCACAAATCAAAACCTACCCAACATGAGTAAGAATATAAAAAGGATAAGATGAAGACCACATGGAGAGAAAAGGCCAAAAAAAAAAAGAGTATACATGAACTGACTACAACCTACAAAGTACAAACGCCATATCGAGCGAGCTTATTAATGACAACAGAACCAAATAGCAACACCAACTGCGACTGGCAAAACCCACATTTCAAAACACAAAACAAGCCTAGATAGGTAAATGGTGGACAAGGAAGAGAGGAAAATTGAGCGGTACTAACTTTCCGGAATTGAGAAATGGTGGAGAAAGTGACTCTCACTGGTCCCTCTGGCAAAAGAAATCCTCCACCTCCACCCGCCAACGATGGGGAAGAAAATGTTAGGGCAAACAAAACAAAAGCACGTCTAGAATCCTGAAATGAGAAATGGCTGCGAAAGTGGCTCTCACTAGTACCTCTGACTAAAGAAATACTCCACCTCGAGACACCTGCAATTGGGGAAGAACAGGAGGGGCACGAAATGAGCAAGAAAGGGTAGTAAAGTAAAAATAAAATAAAATTCAAACTTTGGGGTAAGTTTACAATTTTTTTTATAAATGATTGTGGGGAAGGGAGATACGGTGTATTAACGGGTTTTTTTGTACATATATAGAAGCGTTTTTAAAATAAATAAACCCCTTAACATGCATCCTAACAATTAATATAAAACCCGTTATTAATAATCAACTATGGGCACTTTTTTAATGGACTTTCTAATAATAACCTTAAAACCCGTTATTAATAAGCAATTAAACTAAAGACAAAAAACCTAAAAAGTAAAAATTTTATTATGCCTAATATTAATCTACCTTGTGGAGACTATAGGTGGGGCATTAAATTTTTATTTTAGAACATAATATAAAAATAAAAAAATATAATTATAATTTCAATTAGGTCTAGTTAGATCACCTAAAACCCAACCCATTAAAGTCTAATCGGGTTTTACCGTATACCCAACCCGGCATTCCTATTAATTGCTCCCATCAGTTTCTTATTTAGAAATAGATAGTTTTTGCACAAATGACAAGCCCACCATCATTTTCTTGTTTATAAATCATTAATTTTTGTACAAAGACAAGCCCGGCCTGTACATGAAAATGGACAGGAAAAAAACCAGTTCACACTCTAAACGTTTTTATGCTTGATCATGTAGCATGTACACTCACCACCGTAGTTAGGCATTACGTCATTTAGATAATTTATTTGTTATTCTTGAAGTGACATATGAAATTTATTTCTATGTTACTTGATAGGTTGATCTTATTTAGCACAAATATGCTAACGTTATTATATGTCAGCGTGTACGCAGTTAAGTTCAAAAATAACTACTATTATGAAGTGGGAGCACATCCACAACTCAAGGATAAAAGCATGTTGTTTAGCTTAATCATTTTTGCATTAAAAACGTATGTATGATTAGATTTTAAGTCATAAGTGTCCAAATTCAGATCGGCAAGAACACCCACAACTCAAGGAAAGTGAGTGCCTAATCAACAGCCGTAGGAAAATTAAAAATCCTACCTACATTTTATGCGTTCACATGTACGCTGTTAAGTTCAAGGATAACTACTATTATGAAGTGGGAGCACATCCACAACTCAAGGATAAAAGCATGTTGTTTAGCTTAATCATTTTTGCATTAAAAATGTGTGTATGAATCTATGATTAGATTTTAAGTCATAAGTGTCCAAATTCAGATCGGCTAGAACACCCACAACTCAAGGAAAGTGAGTCAACTCAAGGAAAGTGAGTGCCTAATCAACAGCCGTAGGAAAATTAAAAATCCTACCTACATTTTATGCGTTCACATGTACGCTGTTAAGTTCAAGGATAACTACTATTATGAAGTGGGAGCACATCCACAACTCAAGGATAAAAGCATGTTGTTTAGCTTAATCATTTTTGCATTAAAAATGTGTGTGTGATTAGATTTGAAGTCATAAGTGTCCAAATTCAGATTGGCTAGAACACCCACAACTCAAGGAAAGTGAGTGCCTAATCAACAGCCTTAGGAAAATTAAAAATCCTACCTACATTTTATGCGTTCACGTGTATTTCGTGGTTTAGATGAGGTGTGAACGGCTTTCAGCCATTATCGTGGAAATAAACACCTAACTAATTTAAAGATGCAATTTGGGAAAACTTGTAATAATCGATGTCAGATTCTTATACGGATGTCTTACTTATTTTTGGACTTGTCTAGCCGGATTAGTTTCTATAACCTAACTCTAACAACTGTCACATCATTCACAAATAGTGAGACAAAACTTAGAAACTGAGTTCAACACTTCCTATGTTTCCTCTCTTCATATGTCATTAAAGCATGTTTGGAGGAGCCATAATTTGGGGGAAAACGCTTTCCCACCTCAAGAGAATTGGTAGAGAAATTATTTTTCCCTTCTTAATGTAACATAATGCATTTAAGTAAAGAAACCGCTTTCCTATCTAAGAACGCCTTAATCTGGTCACATAAATTTGTGAGAAAAACTTTTACTTCACTTTTTTTGGCCGTATGAGGTGATTGAGCACTCAAAAAAGAGGTTTTTATCCTCTTTGATCACTAATAATGTATATATTAACGTTAAAAATATTTATACTAATATTTATGAATATATAAATGATTTACATATTTAACTTATTCTAGGCACATTGTGAATGAGAGGGTTCCAACCGTTGGGCCAACTTATTTATGTATACACTAGCATCACAAATTCATCTCACACCACTGCGAGAGAAATGGACTCCCCGGCTTTCCTATTGTGTGCCTGCTTCGTCGTTGCTTGCATCAGCCTCTACCGCCTCCTGTCCCCCAAGAACTCACCCGTGACCCATCTTCCACCCGGCCCGGCTCCTCTCCCTGTCGTAGGCAGCCTCTTCGAGCTCGGCCCTAAGCCTAACGAGTCACTTGCAGAGCTCGCTCGGGCCTACGGCCCGGTCATGACCCTGCGGCTCGGCCGAATCACCATGGTCGTGCTGTCATCGGCGGCCGCCGCCAAGGAGGCTCTCCAGAAGCACGACCAGGCTCTCGCGGGTCGGGCGATAATGGACAGCATCCGCGCCGCTGGCCACTGCCAGAGCTCTATCGTATGGCACCAGCCGGATGGCTACTGGCGAAAGCTCAGGATGCTGTGCAACAAGTGGATGTTCAACTCCCAGAGGCTCGACGCCAGCCAGAATCTCAGGCAGCAGAAGGTGTGGGAGATGGTGAGCCTTGTGGCTAAGAACGGGCGGCTGGGGCAGCCGGTGGCTATCGGCACGGTGGCGATTGCCACCATGCTGAACGTGATCTCAAATACTGTCTTCTCGGTGGACGTGGTGGACGCCGAGTCGAAGAGAGCGCAGGAGTTTAGGGACATCATGTGGGGGATCATGGAGGAGGTCGGGAGGCCCAACATCGCAGACTACTTCCCATTCCTTGCCCCACTCGATCCGCAAGGGATTAGGCGGAGGACGACGGTCCATTTGAAGAAGATGTTCACCATATTTGACATACTGATAGAGGAGCGTCTCAGGGATAGAGCTTCAGCTGGGTACACAAGGAAGAACGATTTCATGGAGGCACTGCTTGACACGGACAAGGATGAGGCGGCAGGCGAGCTCACCATTCGAGAGATGAAATCATTATTTTTGGTAAGTGGTTTTCCCATTCTTCAACCCGGACTTGCTGGTGAAATTTCGAGTAAAGCTCACCAGCTCACCATTCGAGTAATGCTACTTTGACGTGAGGAATCTCACGTCAAAATGCTACTTCATCCTCCTCGTACAGGTATAATGAGCGGGGCCTATTTTTGTGAATCCCACTCATCAATGTTGTAGGGCGGATGAAATAACTTTTTGACGTATAAATTTTAATTTCATAAAAATATTTTTCATTGATAATATCAATTTTTTTGCCCTGCCATAAAGCAAAAATTTGATTGATATTTCTATATACTAGTCCCGCCTGCACGCCAGCCAAATCTGGCGTAGTAAGCTGGCTACTGCTGGTACGGAATCATCAAGTACGGCACCGGTGTAAAAAAAAAAGAGAAAATAAATAAAAGTGAGATTTTTTTTTTAAATAGAAGAGATATGTAAAAAAATTTAATAAAAAAAATTAAGATAAGAAAAGACAGAGGAAAAAATGTGAGGTTATCCTCTGTCACGTGGTCCACACATATTTCGATAAATACACTTAAATTAAAACTTATTTTTATCAGGCCTAAAGATGTAAATTACCTTCTAGAACAATTTCCCTGGATAATATTTTTAAGAGAGGGTCGGTTGGTAGGGAAGTTATCACCCATGATTACGTTTTTTTTTCTGTTGTTAGTAGTACTTGGAAGGACTAGTTTAGGCTGACTCGTTTTCTTAATTAAGCTAAGTAACCAATAATAAAAGGTTGCCACATCATTAAATAGTGATAAAAAAATTTCATAACTAGATCTAATAATTTTCATGTTTCTCCCTTTTACATGTTTACTCGTCATCTACTTTGGTTATGTAAATTTGACAAGAAAATATTTTTTCATTGAGAATAAAAAAGGGAAAAACTGTATATGAGTATGGGCCTATGTGAGCCTAGAATCATGGGAATTAGAATGTGATCTTAGGGTGGAAAGAGGCAGAAACTAATATGAAATTATGTATACTTTTTGGGCTCATAGAAAAAAATTAATGTGCTCTATTTCCCATATATTTTTAGTGCGATGTAACCTGTCAGTTTGTGATTTAATAGTTCATGTTAGTTAATGAAGTATGGAGGTAGGTAACTAAAACTTAGGTAGCTCCCGAGTATAATGAACCACAAAATTAAACTACCATATGAGACAAACGCACGTGTCCCAGCATAAGTCGGATGCATTCTAATACGACTGTATTAAATATACATATTGAGACCGGTTTATATATGTTTGGCACGTCTATAGACTTGATTGATTCATATGCCTATTATGTGATAGACATGATCCATCATATTTTAATTTAATGGTACAAAATACTTCAAGTACTCAGTATATATTGATATTATATATATTAATATTTTTTACTAAAACAAATAGCATAGAAATTTTATGAAAGATATTCTAATTAATTCAACATTTTTTCAAGGCAAAAAAATTTTATTTAAAATTTCAACCTCCTAAGAGGCTTTTTAGTTGGTAGGAAGATGAGAAATAGAATAATTAAGATAGGATAATTTTTTTTAAGTGGTACATTTAATATGAAATGGGTGGAGTATTGTTCTTCGGATAAAAATGCTAAGTACGATTACATCATTGAATACACGCCATATGTATGCGACAATTGTGCAATTTTATCCTAGATAAATAAAAAAAATTCTAGCCTAGTGGCCTTATCCACACGAGCGCCAAGATGAACAACATGACTTTAACTCATTAATTGTGCAATTTTGCTTGATTTATGTATATATCAGGACTTATATGTTGCTGGAAGCGAGACCAGTTCAGTTACAGTGGAATGGGGGATGGCCGAGCTACTTCACAACCCAGAAGCCATGGCAAAGGTCAAAAAGGAGCTGGACGACATAGTAGGGAAGAACAAACGGGTTGAAGAGTCGGACATTTCTCGTCTGCCCTATCTCCGAGCTGTAGTAAAGGAAACATTGCGTTTGCACCCACCTGTTCCCCTTCTCCTCCCACACCGGACGGAACGGGAGGTAGAAATCTGTGGTCACATTCTACCCAAGTCCACACAAGTGATCATCAATTACTGGGCAATCTCTAGAGACTCCGACGTCTGGTCGGACCCGACTTCTTTCACGCCCGAGAGGTTCATGGACTCGGCCGTCGACTACCGCGGTCATGACTTCCAGTTCATCCCCTTCGGCGCCGGCCGCCGAATCTGTCCGGGATTGCCTTTGGGTGACCGGATGTCACACCTCATGCTGGCATCTCTTCTTCACTCGTTTGATTGGGAGCTACCGGACGGAATGGGACCAAAGGATTTGGACATGAGTGATAAGTTTGGCTTGACCTTGCAGAAGCTGGTCCCTCTACTTGCTGTTCCGATAAATAGGGGGGCGCATGATGTTCAATTGTCCAGCTAGTCAAACATCCAATTATTAAGTTTGGAGTATGTGTCCATGTAGGTGAGGTCCACCGTCAGTATATCTAGTCTCGACGCAACTTCCTTAAAATGGAAGCTTTGATTATTGTGATAAAGACATATTATATTACTATATAAAGTAAAATAAGTGGCTACAAAATTTATAATATTTACCTATTTTACTTATATTTTTTACTTCTAATTTTTTTTTTATTCATCTTTTATCTTTATCTTTTCTATAATGTCTTTTAATACAAGATTGAATTGGCATTGTAGAGTGCACCCGTTATATTTAGGACCAATTTGGTGACGAATATCATTTAATAGAGCTCATCCAAATCTAGCCCATAGGCTATAGAGAGGACAATGATGTGTGGAAGGACTTTGCATTGTAGAGTACACACTTCGTATTTAGGACAAATTGGCGACAGGTCTCATATAATAGAACTCGTTAGGAGTTTTCCAATAATGCACAGATTGCCCAAATACAAAAATGTGTAATGTGGCAAAAATACATAAAAATTCTTATCAAGAAGCATGATAATGTGTGGGACCTGCAAAAAGTTCAAGAAAATGCACTCAAATAGGATCTTATTTGATGGATCTCGTTGAGAGATTTTAATGATATTAAGAATGTACAAATTTGAGTTTAGGAGTGTAAAATATAACCTTACAATATTAAAAAAATTAAAACAGTGTTATGCTTTATGCTGACATCTTGCAACCATAAAAAAAATGTAAAAAGTCACCATTGTCCTCGCTTGCTTATGATTTAATAATAAGCATGTGATCTAGATTTGCACTAGTATTTACCTATTAAGAGTTGTATAATGTTCATAATTATATGTACGTATAATTTATGATCATGATCACAAAAGTACGTATTATAACTATAGTATGCAAGGAATATTTTTGTTCGCTATATGCTTTCTCTCTAGTTTATTTTATTTTTCATCTAATTTATATTTAAATGTGTATATGTGTAATGTGTGTGCATTTTTGCTAGTCTTTCTTAGTACAGGTTAAAATCTCTCACATGATTCAAACATTGTTGTAATTTGTATTATGCAACTTGTTGTATATGAAAATAATGTATGAATTGAGGGGAGGGACTGAGCCACAATAGCATCTAAGTAATTAATTGGGTGGTATAGAATATCTTACAATTCATACATTGGATTTTTGTTGAACAAAAACAATATTTGAATCCATGTGATTGCAATAATCAGATGCAAAACACACACTTTTCAATGCCTTTTGTGTATAGACACTATTATGTGGCTTTAAATATTGACAAATTCTAGGCAAAAGGCAACTTACAGTATTATTGAAGAAGTAAATTGTGCTTATGTTACATTTCAAAATTGAGAACATAAAGAAGTATATAGCTTTGAATATGGGATTCACTTCTTGAAGTAGATTGCTTTGACTGGATGTGCTTTGTTTCTTTGGATTGACAATCATTTCTCTTTTCATCATCAGTAATTACTTTTGTTTTAATTATTTCTCTTTGATTTTTGTATTAGCAACACAATTACTTCTATTTTAATTATTTCTCTTTAATTTTTGTTTTAGCAACACTTATATACCATAAACACCCTAATAGAAAAACCTAACATTAATGGTCCTTAATGCCATGAAACATAAAATATATATTGCATTGGGCACCCTTCAAACAGCCAAACAAGAATGCATTTCCACTAACAAATAAAGGTTTAATTGTCTGACTTAACCTCCTCTAGACATTTTTATGTCACAAGTGGGGTCATTCAATTATCAACAACGACTCTTCTTCACTTTTGATTGTCGCAATTGCTCCTTCATGACTACGATGGAAGTTTTAGTGGTCTGTCTGCTAGAGAATCACACATGTAGGAGTGAACTGGACACAAATATCATCCTTGATACTACTTAGGGAGGGAGAGATTGACGAAGAACTTGGACTAGGTGCGATGGAGGAAAACTTTGGTGTCTGTTCTGCTGCGATGGAGGAAGGGTGTCACCTCATTCATGACTGAGATGGGATTCTAAAATGTTTTTTGCACCAAATAACACTTCTACATGGTAAAATGGGAAGCTACCACTCATGTTCGTACCTGTGGTCTAAAGTGGATGGACACTAACTTAAATTAGTTTCTTCCAGTGGTACCCATGGCCCATTTTGTACTTAATTTAGACCCTTTGGCTCATTTTGGGTTTATTTTTCCTCTCTCTTACTAAAATATAATTTCCCCTAAACATTAATAAGTGTGCTAATGCACATTATTTTGTTGCTCCATGACTCCTATTAATAGAGGATTTTCGAGGGACATCCTCTAGAAGGAGCTTTACAATCTTCTCTTTGGATTAGGGTACTGACAACTTGGAAAATATTTTCCTTCAGCAACTTCATGATATGCCACATAAGGCTCTAATTACGGTAGCATAGAGGTCAATTGTACATAGATGGTGAGTTGCCCATTAAACATCATATTTGGAGCTCTATGCAACATGGTCACGGGCTCTGGTCACGAAGCCTGCTCAGACTAGATTCTAATAATGTTCATCCCATTTTAACATTTATGCCCCAAAAGATTAACCCCTCCCAAAGATTAGCCCCTCTGATGTTGTGTGTCACAGCCTGTCTAGCCATGTGAAATTGTCTATAGACCGCTCAAATTTTGAGGTGTTCCTTTTAATAGTATAGGCAATGTGCTGCCATGTGAGTTGTGACTCAGTTTGATGCCTTTCCCGATTTGATGAGGTTCTTCTAATCGTTTTATTCTACTATTTCTTTTTACAATCTAATCATCTTAGCCCCTCCTGTCAAATATTACTTCCTATGGAAACTGTAGGCTTCAGCAAGTCTAGCAAATACGTTCTCAATGGGCATTGATCATATCAGTCACACGCATGGGCGGAAGATAAGAATGATAGACTACAAATTTTTACTTTTACACGGTCTAATTTATGTTTGGAAGCATTTTCTATTGCTTAAGAAACGTATTGGGAGCCGTTAGATATTTAGGCCTTAACTTAAGAAATGCATGAAGATGTGCGATATTTGAAATTAACAGGACTTTAACATCATTAATTATAACACTAACATGTGTTAATTTATAAACCATCGATTTTCTAGATGAACGGCTACATAGGTTCTTTATGATATGCACAATGCCACGGAGTATAATTTTTGTTGAACTAATGGACTACAAAACTTGCCCTATTCTAAGGCACATCTAACTCATCGGTACGTATAAGGTACTAACATAGCCGTACCTATTACCAATCAGAAATTGACTTATTTACATATTTTTTAGGTAACTCTTAAAAAATAACCTATTTAATAAAAAAATTAATAATATGTTAAGTTCCAATGGGTCATAGGCATGCAAAGTTAGTAGTCTCAGTAGGGAATAAAACAATAAGCCTCGCCAAAACAGAGTATAAGTTTACTGTACTATATTCCTGGCGTGAACAGAGTATATATTTATTGTTTTAGTGTTCTAGGTGAACAAAGTATATATTTACTGTTCCCTGCCTGTGTTGTGGAAATATGGATCTAGAAACGCCAATACGAAAGTAAAGTACACAAGGGAATTCAACATGGTTCAGCCTTACTGCCTACGTTTACGGGATCACACAATTCCACTAGATAAAAAATTAGATTACAAAAGAATTATACAATTTCTCAGCAACGCTCCTCACGCAATACACAAGAAGAAAACTCCTTCTTCCTCCCAGAAATTCTACTTTCTTCTCTGTGCATAGACCTCTCGGTTCTGGGTCGTTGGCGGCTGCACCTTCTCTGGAATTCTCTTCACGTCAGATTCCACTCACGCATTAATAATCATAAGCCACTTTGATGTCTTTATTTATAACTTAGGTCATATGGGTAGATAGACCAAACTACCCTTCACTTAAAGACAACCCGTAATGGGTTTCACGGTCAATAATCTCCCACTTAAAACCAAATTACTTAAAATCTTCAGCAATAATTCTCCCACTCAAACTGATCCCTTTTAAATCAATTTTATATACAGAGCCAATTGCAAGCAAGACAATTGCTCTACTCATATCTAATGTAATTGTGTAATCACCACCATCCTTCTAGTGTAGAAGACCAATAGTGGTTGAGCAAATGCTCAATTTCTCCATTGTCACCAAATGCTCAATTTCTTCATTGTCACCACTTTAGTAAACATATCCACTGGATTCTCCTTAGCATGAATCTTCTCCAAGAAGACCTTCTTCTCATCAATAAGTTCTCTTACAAAATGATACTTGATTTTAATATGTTTCATTCTAGAATGAAACACATTGTTCTTTGCATTATCAATTACACTCTTGTTATCACAATAGAGTACACACCTCTCTTGAGGTTTGTCCAACTTCTTTAAGAATGCTTTTAACCACATCATCATCTTGCAAGCTTCAGTGGCTGCAATATACTCTGCCTCAGCAAATGAATTTGTCACAGATTTCTACAATTATGACTGCCAAATAACTGTACCACTGCCTAATGTGAAGACAAAACTTGTAGTGCTCCTTATGTTATCAAGATTACCTCCATAATCTGAATCAACAAAGCCAACTAAATTAATCCTTGAATTTTCACCAAAGTGTAAAGACATACCTGAGGAACATTTCAGATATCTTATAATCCATTTCATTGCATTCCAATGCTCTTCACCTAAATTTTTCATAAACTTTGCAACTTGACTCACAGCATGAGCTATGTCTGGTCTAGTGCATATGGCTGCATACATCAATGAACCTACAGCAGATACATAAGAAACTTTGTTCATGTGTGTTATTTCCTCCAATGTGCTAAGAGATTGTTTGCTTGAAAGTCTGAAGTGAGTCAAGGGAGTACCAACTTGTTTGAAACCCAGCATGTTGAACTTCATCAAGACCTTTTCAATATATTCTTCTTGGGATAATTTTAGTACTTTCTGCTTTCTATCTCTTGTGATTCGCATACTAAGGATTTGTTTGGCTGGTCCAAGATCCTTCATTGCGAATTTAGAAGACAACTGTCTCTTGAGCTTCTCAATCTCACCATAATCTGCTCCTGCAATTAACATGTCATCCACATATAATAACAAAAGTAAATAAGAGGTTCTCAACCTTTTGTAATAGCAGCAATGATCTGAGTAATAACGATAAAATTCAATGGATAACATAAATTCATCAAATTTCCTATACTACTATTTTGGAGTTTGCTTAAGACCATACAAGCTCTTTAGACAACCTGCACATTAAATTCTCTTTTCCTCTTACCACATAACCTTGGGGTTGATGCATATAAATTTCCTTTTCCAAGTCGCTATGTCATCCAACTACTCTTAGTGAAGATCCTTAACTATAATAATGGACAACATCATTCTGATAATAGCAATGCTGATAACATGAGCAAATATCTCTATATAATCTACTCCATAATTCTACTGATAGCCTTTGACAATGAGTCTAGCTTTATATCTCTTACTTCCATCCACTTCATATTTCAATATATAAATCCACTTGTTATGTAATGCCTTTTTACCTGAAAGTAGATGATTTAACTCCTAAGTCTGATTAGATAACAATGAATCCATCTCATCCTCCATAGCACGCTCCTACTAAACTAAAGTGTCTATCTTGCAAGCTTCCTCAAAACTTTCTGGTTTACCACTGTCAGTCAAAAGCAAATAATTCAGAGTAGGATTAAATATAAAATGCATACTAGATGTGCTCTCAGGGTCAAGAGTGATCAAATATCTTCTTCTTAATCTGCCTGGAACTAGTCCAACCAACTGGTGTCTATAAAGGAATTGCATCTGAAATTGTCTCTGAAGAAGTCTCAGCAACCTGTCCATGACTAGATGGACCAGCCCCACTGTGTGTTTCAGCCTCAAGTTCTACAAACTCAATTTCAATCTGTTTCATCTTCCCCTTTTGTAGATCTTGATGGTGCTTATACAGCTTTGTCTCATGAAACACAACATCTATGCTTCAGATTACCTTTTTATGGATTGGATCTCATAGTCTATAACCATAAGCATCTTTGCCATAGCCAACAAAGTAGCACTTATTTGATTTGGAATCTAACTTCCCTCTGTGCTCTGCATCAACATGCACATAAGTAGCACAACCAAAGACTCTTAAGTGATCAATCTTTACCTCTTTCTTTGACCATGCCTCTTCAGGAATGCCTCCATCTATGGGATAACATGGAGACCTATTAATCAAATATGCTGCAGTGTCAACAACATAACTCCAGAATGAGAGTGAAAGACCACAATGTAGCCTCATACTACGTGTCTTCTCCATAATGGTTTTGTTCATCCGCTCTGCAACACCATTCTGTCTAGGCTGTCTGGGAGTAGTAAGCATCCTTTGAATGTCATGCTTGTCACAGTAGAATTGAAATTCCCCACTACAATACTCCCCTCCATTGTCTGACTTCAAACACTTCAACTTTAATTCTGCATTATTCTCAACAAGTGTTTTTTATTGCACAAATATAAAAAATACATCAGATTTATTCTTAGGAAAGTAAACCTATAACTTGCGAGAAGCATTATTAATAAAAGTAATTAAGTAAGACGCACTTCCAAGGGATGGAACCTATGTTGGTTCCCAAACATCTGTGTGTACAAGCTAAAGACGCTCAAACCTGCGCTCTGGGGTAGCTCTGGTAAATGTAACTTTGTGTTGCTTGCCCATGACACAATACTCACAAAATTCCAAATCTACACACTTCAAACTAGGTAACTTCCTTTTAGCCTGTAACACCTTCATTCCTTTATTTGACATATGTCCAAGGCGACAATGCCACATACTGACGTCAATTGCATTAGAGGCTACTCCAATAGATTGCTAAGAACAACTAAAAGTCATATATAATGTTTCAATTTTCTTCCCCTTAGCCACTACCATGATACATTTACTCATCTTCCAACTGTCACTCATAAAGTGAGTAGTAATACCACAAGCAGCCAATTGACCAACATAAATGATGTTATTTGTCAAATGAGGCACATGACGAACATCTTTTAACATAAGCACAATATTATCAGCAATCAACATACGAATATCACCCTTGCCTATGATTTCACAAGCTTGGTCATTGCCCAAGTAAACATTACCCAAATCACTAGTTACAAAATTCTGCATCAAGTCTTTTATAGAAGTAGCATTAAATGAAGTACCACTATCAATAATCCAAACATCACATTTACTATCCATATACAATAACATATAATCAGCTTCAGCAACATTAATATTATTTTTAACATGATTTTGTGCTCCATCATGAGGGGGGTTTGGGTAATCCTTCTTCGAGTAACCTTTCTACCCACACTGCCAACAAGCCTCATCACCCTTACGGTGTTTAGACTTAGACCGCCCCCTCCAAGACTTCCTTCTCCATCTAGGTTTGCCTCTTTGAGATCGCCGCCCCCTTTCCTCCATAGTTAAAGCTGAATCAGATAAAGAAGAACCACATTTATGAAGTGTTTCTTCAGCCAATATCATTCCACACACATCATTCAACTTAAATTTTTTTGTATTATAAGAACTATGCACAACAACTTTAAATGACTCCCAATCAGATGACAAAGACTTTAAGAAAGTAATAGATTGTATGTCCTCAATAAAATTAACATCTATTGCCTCAAGTTGATTAACCAAAGCATGAAACGAATTCAAGTGATTTGCTATAGTCTCATCATCAGACATTTTTAAATCAAAAAAACTGATCACAAGATGTACCTTGTTTGTAGAAGAAGGGCTTACATACAACCGCTCAAGCAGATCAAAACATTCCTTCGTGGTCTTGGCCTTCATGATGTTCGAAGTTACCGATGAAGAAATAGATAATCTGACCGCTCCTAAAGCCTTGCAATCAAGCAACTCCCACCTTGCAATACCTTGTCTTCACCAACAGGTTTGGTTATAAATAATGACTAGTAGAGGTCCTTCTAGTACAAATAATCTTCAATTTGCATGCGCCAAAATCTATAATTTTGGCAATTGAATTTCTCTATCTTGAACTTGCTATCATCGGTCATCTCTTCCCGAAGTTTCGATACCAATTGTGGGGAATAAAACAACAAGCCTCGCCAAAATAGAGTATAAGTTTACTGTACTCTATTCCTAGTGTGAATAGAGTATATATTTACTGTTCTAGTATTCTGGGTGAACAAGGTATATATTTACTGTTCTCTGCCTGTGTTGCGGAAATATGGATCTAGAAATGTCAATATGAAAGCAAAGTACACAAGGGAATTTAATGTGGTTCGGCCTTGCTGCCTTCGTCCATGGGAACACACAATTCCACTAGATAGAGAATTAGAGTACAAGAGAATTATACGATTTCTTAGCAACGCTCCTCACACAATACACAAGAAGAAAACTCCTTCTTCCTCCCAGAAATTTTGCTTTCTTCTCTATGCATAGACCTTTCGGTTCCGGGACATTAACGGCTGCACCTTCTCTGGAATTCTCTTCACGTCAGATTCCACTCACGCATTAATAATCATAAATTGCTTTGATGTCTTTATTTATAACTTTGGTCATATGGGTGGATAAACCAAACTACCCTTCACTTAAAGACAACCCGTAATGGGTTTCACCATCAATAGGGAAGCCCAATTTGGTGGACTACTTCCCCTTCCTCAGGGCAATCGACCCACAAGGGATCAGGCGGTGAACGACCGCATGTTATCAGAAGCTCTTCGATATCTTTGAGGGTTTGATTAAGAAGCGCCTAGTTCATAGAGCTGCTCCCGAGAATTAGAAGAAGAAGAGTGATTTTCTTGAAGTGCTTCTTGATTTGAAGGAGGATGGGGACCCGACCCAGATCACTACACATGAGATGAAGGCTTTGTTTGTGATAAAAAACTATTTCTCATTTTAAGATCACAAGTAAAATGCATATATTTATATCATGTGCAAAAATGGTGCAAATTTAACTTCCAAAATTTAACTAAAAAAATATCTAATGAATATGATCAAACTACTAGAATTTGTTTTAAAAAATTTAAGTCATGCTTATTTGCTATATATCGTTTTATTTCACACAACCTATTTGTCGCCGGAAGTGAGACCAGCTCAGTGACAGTGAATGGGCAATGGCTAAGCTACTTCGCAACCCAGAAGCCATGGCCAAGGTTACAAAGGAGCTGAATGAGGCAATAGGAACAAAGAAACAGGTGGAAGAGTCAGACATTGGTCATCTACCTCCAAGCATTAGTGAAGAAAACACTGCGTGTGCACCCACCGGTGCCTCTGCTACTCCCAAACAAGCTAGAATCAGACATAGAAATATCTGGTTTCGCAATACCCAAGTGGACCCAAGTGCTCATCAATGCCTAGGCAATCGCCAGGGACCCCAGCACTTGGCCGGACCCAGATTGCTTCAAGCCTGAGAGGTTCATAAATTCACACATCGACTTCATAGGCCGGGACTTCGAGTTCAACCCTTTTGGAGCTGGCAGAAGGATCTGTCCGGGCTTGCTTCTGGGTGACAGGATATCACACCTAATCTTGGCCTCTCTCCTCCACGTGTTTGCTTGGAAGCTACCAGAGGATATGCGGGCAGAGGACCTGGACATGAGAGACAAATTTGGTGTGACCTTGCAGAAGCTTGTCCCACTTCTTGCCGTTCCAGTCCAAAGACAAGTGAAATAAATTTTGTCTTTTATAAAAAAAATATCCTTCTTTTAGAATAGGTGCATTTCTACCACATGCAACTTGAAAGTGTTGTAACTGTTAGATGGGACATATAATAAAGAGGAGTACTTATTACAAATTACAGGGTTAGTCAATTAAAATTTTAAAATATTAAATTTAAATTATAAAAATTTAGAATATAATCTAAATATTTAGATTTAAACTGTTAAATTTTGAAATATTTGGATATCTAAATCTTGTTTTACTGGAATCTCGAGATTTGAGTTATTGATTTCAAAATAATTAACTCTTAAAATTTTTTTATTTATAATTTTAAAATCTAACTAATCCATAATTTATTAGAATTTGGTAATTTTAAATATGTTATTAACACATAAAATAAAAATACTTATATTTTTTTAAAATAAAATTATTTTTGCATTGTCCTAAAATGTAACTTCTAGTTAAAATAGGAAAGCTACTGGTGAGAAGAAAACTTAATAGATAAGGAGACCAAACATAATGAAATTCCAATATTAAATCCTTTATATTCTTTTACTTAAGGTTCATTTGTTTTGTCTAAATTTAAATATAAAAAGTCAATTGAAAATTTTGAAAAGCCTATTATCTGAATTTCACTCTGAATTTGATACTGAATCATACCTAAATCTGAATTTCACTCTGAATTTAAAATAAACTATTTTAAATAAAAAGAAGGAATAAAGATCAAACATGGTGAACCAGTTATGAAAAGAACTCACGCACCCCTAGCACATAAATGTCACAGGATCCAATCGGAGCAACACATGATGAATCCGCTATTTTACACTGTAATGCTTATGTAGAGGAGAAATATATTGGGCTAATACACTTAAGGTCTGAAATTCATGAATCATGGAGAATCCAATATCGAGTAACATACAAGAAGAAAGCTGAATAGAATGAGACCCCAAAATTACAACAATGTGGACCCAAAGGAAAGAATTAAAGGCTTCCAGCAGAAGTGTGTGCCACAAATACATCTATCCCACGCATATGATGCTTCCCAATACAACACCAACAACAATTTGGTTGATGGTACGAAGTTGTTGCGTGACCGACAATGGAGCAGCACAAGGAACGAGCTCTGGACAAGTTCCTCAAGCAGTCGGGCAAGCCCTACGTCGCCTACATAGAATCCATGGAAGGAATAGCTGGAGAGCTAGAGGATTCCTACCAATGTGATCAAGTGAAGATGATGGAGTCCGCTGATAGAACCCAATTCCTGGGGGACATGATTTTGGATGGAGCTTTCGTGCTCGAGATTTTGAGGCTTGCTGGACTTGTTGAGAATCCAACACTCGCCACTGGTTATGCCCCCAACGATCCCATCTTCAGCTCTCATGGGATACTGTATACTTTGCCGTAGATCCGGGGAGACATGTTAATCCTCGAGAACCAAATGTTACTGGCGGTGCTAGAGAAGATGGTTGCCATCCAAACTGGAAGATCCGATTTAAGACACATATTTTCCATATCAATGATGTTCCTTCCTGAATGATATGTACTTTCTAGAAGTCAAGATATAGAAATATACTTGTTTAGATAGGATACGATCAGTGGTGTGCAATAGACAGGATATGTACTAAAATTTACAGTAGTAATGTTCAGTATATTGATTAGGCACAATTAATATTGGGCGAAAACAAGAGCACCAGTTTTGTGGGCGTCCTAACATGCACCAACAATTGCCTTTGCTGTATGGGGAAACTCAAATAAGTGGCCTTTCACAACCAGTATGTCAGATTTTGAGATCATGCCTGCTAGGCATTGGTCATGTATAACAGATGAAGATGTGCCCTACAAACACAGCAAATTGCACAATGAACACTACATAACTCAACATGAAATCGACAGGCTTAGCAACAACCAAACGATTGTGGGAAGTGACTATAAATAAGTAAAAGAACTACCACAGTTTTGTGGCAGAATAGCAGACCTGATATGCAAGCATGGTACGCTGGGCATCAGGAGTGGCAAGCACTATAACCGTTCCTGTTGCTCCATCTTTAATTGGAGGTGAAAGAAAATGCACATTGCCTGGCACAATTTAGTTCTGCAGATAGAACAAGAGGCAGAAACTTCAAACTCTAATCACCTCTGAAAGAAGATAAAAGTGAGGTGAAAAGTGTAACTTAGAATTTCTTCTCATTTTTAAATCACGAATTGTGTAGTTGATAGATTTAACAAAGCCAAAAGCAGGTGGCATACTATTTAAATCTAGGAAGGTCGCCAGTAAAACCAATAAAAAAATGCATGAACTAACAAATTGGTAGTTTAAGTCTTTATAGTCACTAACTAATATGCAAGATGTCTTCTTCTGCTATTCATGTTTATCATCAATCCCACTATCAGACAGCTCTCTTCTCTTTGCAATATGTAACATGCTGTTTTTGAAGTTACTCAGAAAGGTTTTTTCTCTCTTATTGGAAGATAAAATAAACCTCTGATAAAATAAACGGATATGTGTGATTTGTTGTGAACTCATGGGATTGAGTTAGGCAAGTTAGGTTTCGTGAATTTGGGATCTCAAAATCATTTTCATTTCTTGTTTGGAAGATTCAATTTACAATTCCACTTCTACTGGCCTGTTCTTCATTGCACAACACATCACAAAGCCAGCCAAAGCTAGTAACAACTGCTGCAACTTGTAATCTTGATCACAGCAAAAAAACATAACAACAATTGGGAAAGAAAAAATAATTGCAACTGGTACTTGAGCTCATAACGCACAGATTAATCAGGAGACATGGGACACTATTTTACCTAAATGCAGCATGCATTCTAGATGTTTGAAAACAAGCAGAAGGAAAAGCAACACAGAAATTATAAAATCCACATACATTATATAATGAACTACCTCAAAACGCAAGAACTGTTGTCCCCTTAACCAAATCAAGAATTATGCACAAGTAAACTCCAAGCCCCGAATTTAAACCGCCAAATCTCATTGGATACAACAAAAAAAATTGTAAATTTGAAAAAATACAAGAGGCGGCCATGAGCAGAGTAGGCAATAGGGTATGTGGAAGAAAAAAATCAAAACAGAGAACGGAAGACAGAGCAGCAGTCAAAGGGTGAGAGGAGACGTTACCTAGCCACAATGGTTTCTCTGGCAAGGATGGTGGCCTCCACTAAGCTCCAGTGGTAGCATAAAAATGGAAGCCTCCTCCAAGCACGGTGAGAATGGCAGCCTCCAAACGAGTGCATTTGGCAACCTCCCTTTTCTAGTGCACGCCGACCTCCCTTTTCCAGTACTTCTGTCAATTTACAACACCACCTCCAGAGGTGTTGTTGTAAAATCTCACTTGTACGTTATAAGTTTTCACCAAAATCCGCTTAAGTCACAATTCTAAGATTTTTAACTAATGCTGTATTTCAAATAAAAGAATCAATTGTATAACCACTAACACTGTATTTAAAATATAGAATTTTAAATCGTAATGTAATAACACTAGATTGTAAATATGACATAGACAATTCTAAATAACTAACTTGATATTTTAAAATACTAGCATTTTATTTTCAAATCATAATTGACTAACCCCCTATTAGCAAAGATCATGTTCCTCCTTATTAAGAAGTTTTGACTTTGGCATGGACATAGAATATGTTTATGCATTACTTTAACATTCATGTTTTTGTGGAGATTTTACTTATCTAATCTTTTCAGAGTTAATTAACTTATGCTTTGCGTAATGTAAGAGGTAGTTGATGTTTATTACGTGAAGGAAGTGAGGAGTAGAATTGTCGAGCACACCAAAGTAACAACTTATTCAACTATGCCACCAACAAATACTTTTCGATAAATTCTTGATTGACGATGTATATATTAATGTATATTAGCATTTATAATATTGATGCTACAGTTTATTAGTATGTACAATGTCAATCTTGTAGATGAACGATTCTTATACGTAACTTACGCTGAGCTTATTGTCAAGATGGGGTGCATGAAAAATCTTCCCTTTGGATGGGCACTAGATAATCTTATTTGAATAAAGTAAGGAAAATTTATTAGATATGCTACTTGACATGTGTATTGATTTTTGGCCTTTCTCATATAGTTGGAGCAGGCTGAAGGCCATTTTTGTCAGTATCTACACTTGTGCGTGAGGTTGGACTAAAAAAAACTGGTCTCGACTCAACCCGGAAAGAATTGACTTGAGATTGATCTAGGTCAGGTACTATCTTGAGTCATGTCTAAGAAAAAATACCCGAATTTCTCAGAATTTGTTTTTCATATGTAAATTATAACACTTGAGTTTAGATGCTTATTTCAACAACTTTAAAAAAATGAGATTTAATTTGTGAATATATAAACTCTCAGTTTATGTTTCTAGTTAACAAAAGAAATTCTTTAGATTAGTCTGCCCCACATGTCAAGTTGGTATCATCATCATTACTGGCGGCATTTTTTTTTGCTATGGATGTAAAACTTCCTACATGGGTTGATGGAATGTAAGTTATTTTCCAACTTGTGTTTTTCCAATTTGATTTTTTACCTATTTGAATAAGCTTATTTTTTTCTCCTTTTTATTTCTTTTCCCCTAATGCCCTTTTTATTAGGTGTATGTCTATATACCTTCCAACTGTGGAGAATAATCTCATAGAACAAGTTAGTGATTGCTTGAATTTCATATATGCAGTTTGTAGTTTTTTATAAACTTCTACACTCTCATATTAACTGATGCAAGTAAGCTAAATTTATGTAGAGGAAGACATAGAATATGATAAATGTCTTTATTTAAAAAAAATATATTTGTAGCTGACTTGGCTGTAGAAACTTTTATTGTTATTATTTCACATAACATTATTTTTGTGTCAATTAAGATTATCATTAGCTTGCTGCTTTAGGCCATGTTCTACTGCTTCTCCCTAACTTAGCTTCTTCATGTGATAAATGTGGATGGTGTACTATATGATGGACATGGAGCATGCAACTATTATAATTGGCTTTGAGATGACTGATATTGTAGTATCATGTTCAATTTTATTCCAGAAAATAAACAAGTTGATGTGTTGAGTGATATTCATCAATTTTAGCTGAAATTGTGATGCATTATCAGACAATTGTCTTGATGGAGTGGATGAAGCTAGAGTTAACAATAATGCCTAATCCTCATATGTTTTGCTGTAGACAAATATGCCTTAAATTTGCTGACTATGGAGGTTGTTGGCACATGATGCACAGGTTGCTGGCTTATAAATATTATAAAAGAATGTGTAGCAGATATGTTGTGTCTTCCTTCCAGGAAACAAGTTGTGCTTACGGGGAGTAAATTTTATTCAGAGTTCACAGACATGGCCATTGCTTCAACTTATCATAATGCAATCCGAATAGAACTGTCAAAATTTTAATTAAATATTTGGGCAACTTGCTTGGATATGTAAAGTTTTAGATACATTGTATGTCATCTTATTTTATATATGTTTCTATGTTAGTGAAAAAATTTTACTTCTTGAGAGTTGTCTTACATAAAATAAGCAACTATTTCAACTTAGTTTAAGCATAAAATAATTAAAAATTATGAATCACATTATAGCGATAATCGCAAAACGTTATAGCAATAATACTACAACATTTTAGCGATAATGCCGTAGTGTATTAGTGATATTATTAAAACGTAATATCAATAATGGTAAATCAAATCAACACTATGATTGATGCTTGAAAATTGTCTTTGTTAGGGGGAGTTTTACTAATAAATAATTTTAACTTATGATCCATGTAAAAATAAAATCATAGTTTTACCATTAATTTTGAAGTCTTGTAACTTGCCATTTAGGAGTATATCTATTGTATATTCAAATTTAACAACCATTTCAACTTAGTTCAAGTATAAAATGATTCAAAAAAATGAATCACGTTATAGCGATAATTCTAAAACGTTGTAGTGTTATAACATATTATTGATAATGCTACAATGTTATTAGCTACAACATGTTAAAGCATGTTAGCGATAATATCAAAGCATATTAGTTATATTGCTAAAATGCTATATCGATAATGCCATAAGTTTTAGCAATAATGCTACAAAATTTTATTGATAATGCTACAACGTATTTGCGATATTATAGCGATAATTCTAAAATATTGTAGCGATAATGCTATAACTTATTACTGATAATGCTACAACATTTTAACAATAATGTTACAACATTTTAGTAATAATGTCATAGTATATTAGTGATATTGTTAAAACGTTGTATCAATAATGACAACCATTTGAACTTAGTATTGAAGTCTTATAAGAAGAAGTTATTTAACCATTATTGATAAACCAAATTAACAATACTATTAATGTTTTAAAAATTTATGTTTAATAGGGGGAGTTGAAGTAATAAATAATTTTAACTTGTGCACCATGTAAAATTAAAAGTATAGTTTTATCATTACTATTGAAGTCATATAACTTGTGATTCAGAAGTATATCTATTATATACTTTAAATTAAGTAACCATTTCACCTTAGTTCAAGTATAAAGTGATGCAAAAATATAAATCAAACTTTAGTATTATTGCTAAAAATGGTTTAGTAATAATGCTAATACGTTGTAGCAATAATGTTATAATATATTAGCAAATATGCTAAAATATTGTAGCAATTTTGATAAAATATTTTAGTAATAGTGCTAAGATAATAGAGCATTATTAGTAAAATGGTTTAGTATTATTGCTGAAAGTTGGCCTTTTGCTATAAAAGGTGGAAAGAGATGTAATGTTTCTGCTATAAAAGTCATGAAATATGGTAGTAGGAACCTCTCACCAAATGATGAAGATCAATACGGTAGACGCCCACTCTGAGAGAGTAAGACTGAGAATTGTTGAACACAAGCTTCTAGAATTACTCTCATGATGGGCATGCCCCAACAAATGATGAAGGTCTATACCATAGACGCCCACTGCGAGAGAGTAAGGCTAAGAATTGTTGTATGGGAGAGCTTATTATGAAACTCTGGATAGATTAGGTCATTCTTAAATTACCTAATGGTTTCAAATGATACCAATTTTGTACTAAGACCTCTAAATGATACCAATATAGACTACCAGGACCAACAGTAATAAAGATACTAAAACTAGCCCTAATGATTATCAAATTTTAGATATTTTTTTATCTCACGATTCATCAAGAAATCAACCCATCCAATACTATGTGAAATTCCTTTTTTAAACATAAGGCCATATCATGATAGTACGCTAAGTAGTATTGAATGTCGAAACATATAGTAAAGCTTTCCCTTTTGTCATAAAACATATAGGCTTAGGCAAAGTGTAATCATTGTTAACAAGATATGACCAAACTGAAATTGTGTTGTAAATTTGAAAATATTTAATCTATCACTTAAGCATCACATCTCTCATTTCTAATAAGTTAAACTTAAATTCTCCCATTCTCTTTCGTCATCCTCTTTCTAATAAGTTAAAAGACTAAATATTGTCATAAGATGAAAGTGTAAATAGGATAAGTCTCATCGAAGGGATGACTTCCTCCGCCAAGAAGCAAATCTTTCCTCAGCCTCTGGTTCTCCTTATCGATGTACTGGTTTTGGATATACAACTTCAAATTTTGTAGTTGAATGTACAACTTCCTCTTGCCCTTCTATTTCAAAATTATGTTCTTCTCCACTTTCTGCTCGTTCTAATGCATCTCCACTTTCCTCCCTTTCTGCATGGTCATGCTCAACTTCTCTTTCTAGATGGCCTTCTTCACCGTCACCTTGTATAGAATTCCACATTTGTGTCCCAACTAGTTTTGATGCATTTCACCCTGCCTTATTGGAAGTGGTTAGATATTCTCTTGCCATCTTATGAGTAGCCTTTTCTTAACCCCAGTTTAGTAAAGTCATAAAATAAATTAAACCCTAGTGAAAATATATATATGCATTATGGAATAGATGGTAAACACATTGTTAAACATATAACATCTAGAATTATAATTATAGATATAATCTCGCTTTGAATTATGTTGACTAAAACAATAAAAAGCTACCGTGTACTCCAGTAGTTACTAAGATGCATTTCCCAATATTTAAGCCACCAACATCAAAATTTATGCAAATATGCTCGTATGACATCAAACAGATAAAAGGAATCATAGGCAAGAAAATTTTGGTTTCAATCCATGCTAAATATTAGAAACGAGGTTGGATAGAGAACCCAAACACAAAATACAATACAGACAAAATAAAAGCAATTGAAAAAAGAATAACAACAATGAAACTTCAACAATATGTGTACATAAACAAACATCTAACTAAGCACTTTATTTAAACAAACATCTTTTGCCCTCACTAGTAGTCTGTCTACTTCAGCTCGGCCAGCCCACCAGCATTGCCCTGAGTTGAAGACGGGGAAGATATTCACAGGAGTTTGGCCACAGTCAAATTGAAGACTGGATTGGCATCAACGCCCCATCCTTAACTGCATCAGCATCAGCCTGGGTCCAGTTATACCGAAAATTCAATACAACTTTGAGCTAACAGTCCATCACCCCAACCCTCATTCATTCACAGGATAAAATGGCCACAACAGAAACCATTGAGCTACTAGCTGAAATGCAAAATGTTCAATACTTGGGTAGTGCCATAATTTTTTTGCCAGCATACATTGCACTTCTCATAGGCTTAAACAATTACTTCTTTTGAGTAGGGCATCATCAAAGGGAGAATTCACACCAACATGAAAACAGTTTTTTGTAAAGAGAGAGATATCAAGACCATTACAAAGTTCTTGGAAATGTGGAACACCATTAATAAGCTGTCATTAGCAAGGCCTGGGTCACCTTCCTCCCCTTACCTAGAATGCCTACAACACCTGGTGGCCCTTTTTTTTTTTTTTTTTTCTAACAGATGAACACCACTAGAGCTTCCAAATGAAGTTTGGCGCCTATTCAACCTAAACAAATAAAAACTAATACCAGCAGCCAGGAGTTTGCCCTCATTACCCCAAACTCAAGAATTTACACTTTCAAGATTGCTAACTGAACCAAAAGCTGAGCAAAGCAAGCCTATCACCAAAATAGAAACGAAAAGGGAAAACAATAAGATGGGGACATACATTTATTTAGCCACATAGCTTACTAATAGAAGCAAGTCATGCATACATGAATCTAAATGCACATTATAATTCACGTGTATATGCATGTTCAATTTTAAAGAACTCTCCAATAAATGGATTTGCCTAAAACTAGAACTTTCTCTCACCAACAACCCAACTCATTTTGACAAAGCAAAATCTAAATAAAAATAATAGGACCTGTGTTATTTTCCAATTACCCTAAATTTAAAGCACTTTTAACGTATTTGAAATCAATAGAAGTTGAAGGGAAAAAAACACACTCTCATAACACACAGCCAAAAAATATTTGTTCACCATAAAGTAGTAATTCCTCTTGATATCCAAACATAATTTTCACGAACCAGAATGCGCAAATACACCACTCCATTTCACATGATGCACATAAAGCATAAACCCCAAAAAGAAGACATAAATACAATTACGCAAACACTAATTCAGGAAGAACATAGCAGATAAACAGTGATAACAAGAATGCCCTATTCCAAGTGAAACACCAAAAAGGAAACAAAATGAAATAAAACATAATTTTAGTCATGAAAACTAATATTGGACATTTCTCATAGAAAAATGTTTTCCTGACCACATTTCATGACCAGATTTAAAGATCAAGGAACATGTGGAGAAGGGGACTCCTTATTTCTGGGTGATGTGGCAGCTTGTTGTTGGTTATCTAGCCTAGTCATCAAAAGTAGTCATGCTCCACAAGTCCTTTCCCATAACTAAACCTGCGTTTAAGAAAATAAAAAATTCTAATAAAGCCAAGGACAAGGACAGAAATCAACACATATAAACCATTCAAAAACACCTAGACAAACAGAGTACAACAAATTTAGAATCGCAGAACCCACAAATCAAAACCTACCCAACATGAGTAAAAATATAAAAAGAATAAGATGAAGACCACATAGAGAGAAAAAGCCAAAAGAAAAAAGAAAAGAGTATTCATGAACTGACTACAACCTACAAACGCCATATCGAGCGAGCTTATGAATGACAACTAAACCAAATAGCAACACCAACTGCGACCGGGAAAACTCACAAATTAGCCCTGACATTTCAAAACACAAAACAAGCCGAGATAGGAAAATGGTGGACAAGGAAGAGAGGAAAATTGAGCAGTACTGACTTTTCAGAATTGAGAAATGGTGGAGAAAGTGACTCTTGTTGGTCCCTCTGGCAAAAGAAATCCTCCACCTCCACCTGCCAATGATGGCGAAGAAAATGTTAGGGCAAACAAAACAAAAGCACGTCTAAGAATCCTGAATTGAGAAATGGCTGAGAAAGTGGCTCCCGCTAGTACCTCTGACTAAAGATATACTCCTCCTCCAGGCACCTGCGATGGGGAAGAACAGAGGGGTACGTAGTGAGCAAGCAGAAAGGGCAATAAAGTAAAAATAAAATAAAATTTAAACTTTGGGGTATGTTTTAAAATAATTTTATAAATAATTGTAGGGGAAGGGAGATACGGTGTACTAGTACTAAGGAGTGTTTTTGGTGCATATAGAAGTATTATAAAAATAAATAAACCTCTTAAGAGGCCTCCTAACAATTAATATAAAACCCGTTATTAATAATCAACTATGGGCACTCTCTTAATGGGCTTTTTAATAATAATTTTAAAGCCTGTTATTAATAAGTAATTAAAAATAATAATTTAAAAGAAAGTAAAAATTCTATTAGGCTCAATACTAATCTACCTTATAGAGCCTAAAGGTGGGGCATTGAACTTTTATTTTCGAACACAATATAAAAATAAAATTATAATTATAATTTCAATTGGGTTTGGATCACCTAAAACCCAACCCATTAAGGTCAAAAATCAGTCAGGTTTTACCGTATACCTAACCCGGCATCCCTATTAATTGCTCCCATCAGTTTCTTGTTTAGAAATCGTTAATTTTTGCACAAATGACAAGCCCGCCATCACTTTCTTGTTTATTAATCATTAATTTTTATATAAAGACAAGCCCGGCCTGTGCATGAAAATGGACAGGAAAAAAAAGGTCAAACTAGCCAGTTCATATTCTTTTTCAAATGTTTTTATGCTTGATCATGTAGCATGTACATCGCCACCGTAGTAATGTATTACGTCATCTAGAAAAATTATTTGTTATTCTTGAAGTGACATGTGAAATTTATTTTTATTTTACTTGACAAGTTGATCTTATTTAGCATAAATATGCTATGGTTATTATATGTTAGCGTGTGCTGTTAAGTTCAAGGATAACTACTATTATGAAGTGGGAGCACATCCTACTTTCAACCATGACTTAAGAAACCTGAAATGGGCAACACAATCGAACTTGTTTTGCACTTTGGCCCTGTCAATTCATCAATTGTCTGATAATAATTAAAATTTGGCTTACTTTGGTTTGGAATGAAGATGACCAAGATCACGAAACTTTTTCAGCATTGCATTTGTGAGCAATGTGGTTGGAAAGAGGGAGAAGAGCGACTGACGAATTTGTCGGCAGAGAGAGCTGTTGTGAGTTGTGACGAGCTCTGGCTCGGCAGGCGCTCTCTGCGAACAAACGCTAACAAAGCTTTGGCTGTTTATGGGTGTCGCATTAAACGGTGCAGTGGGGGTCTGGGATCAAATAATTTCTCTCGGGAAGGAATTGTCTTTTCCGCACCAGCTCTCTGCTTTTGCTCGCGATTGGCGAAAAATGATACCTTGGCAGTGTATGAGCTGGGCTGCTACCAAACTCTTTTGTCTGCCCTCCCCATATATTATGCATCATGCGTGCCCCTCTGACTCGCCCACTATTTTTGATCACTTGATGAAGGAGGGTCTCATCACGTTGAGTCTCCGTTAATTGATATAATGTACAATCTTTTAGCAATCAAATTTTGGGTCCTGTTTAGATGAGCTTAAACTTATACACATTACCATGTGTTCGAACATCATTAGGCAACAAATTAAAAGATAATGGTGTGGACATTACCGAAGGGCATATTAGTTTTTTGTCCCCTCTATCGTAGAATCTTTTTCAGACGGCTCATAATACCTTGTGTAAACCCCGAGCTCATATAAATTTTTTTTCTGAAACTATAAGTGTTATTAATCATTTAATGTCAGCCCACAACTCTGTTGGACCAAAGTATGGGCTTGGGCCCGGTTTGGTCCAACGGTGTCGTGGTCCGGGTGAGCTGGTACGGGCCATGGGGTCCAAGGGTGGTGGGGGCGGTCGCGCTGACCCCACATATACCTTCAATATACTTAATTTGAGTGGGATCCACATATGTCACACACGTACACTAGACATATATCTAGGTGTGCATTTACACATTGTGGGGCCTAGACGCGCGAATTAGGTGTTGAGGGTGGAACCCGCGTGATAATTGAGGGGTCGACCTTGTCGCGGGCTTGGCCGTGTGCAGGGGGTCCAGGCCTCCGCGGGCTCTGTGGGACAGAGCCCGCTCCCGTTGTGTTAGACCCTCTTGTTAACCGGAATGATGTTGTCAGCTTGGCCCATTAGTTTTCAGCCCACTCAGAAGCCTATTAAGTAATCATTTTGACATGATTATAACTGTAATTAGCATGTTTCTGAATGATATGGCTACTGGTTGCACGTGATTTGAGTTTAAATTGAGTTTTTTATGCATGATTGTATGCATAAGGGCATAGTGGTCATTTTGCCACATTATTTTGTACACATTTTTTCTCTGATCACATTTTTGGGCACACAGTCCCTACTAGACAGTAAGGATATTTTAAATTATTTATTGTGTTAATAAATTTAATTTAATTACATAAGGGTGTAAATTGACCAAAATAGCCCTAGGGGCATTTTGGGCAATTCACACGTGCATTCTATGTGCTTAATATAGTTCTATTCAGATTTGTTATTCTATGTGTTAATAACTTGATGTAGTTGCTGTTAAATTTTTTGGTGTGCTGTTTGAGGGCAGAAATTACCAAAATAGCCCTAGGGGCATTGTGATAATTATACACCAAAAATTTTCTAGATAGAATCTGAATTTCCAGTAGCATTCAGAATTGTCTTTTTTACTGGAATATAATTAAAAAATTTTTGTGATTAATTTTTGTGTGCCCTTAAGGGTGGAAAAGACCAAAACAGCCCTAGGGGCATTTTGGTAAATATACACCAAAATTTTTCTGGACAGAATTTTAAAATTTCAGTAGTCTCTAATTATGTTTATTTGCTGATTTATATGCTGGGTTTTATGTTTTGGGAATTCTAAATTCATAAAACACATAGATACTTAATTAGGGTAATATCCTTTAAGGGGTTAAGGGGTGGTGGGGGTTATTTTTGAAAAATAATCAAAAAACCCTAATTAGGTAATTCTTAATAAGGAAACTCAGCATAATATACTCAAGTTCTCCCTAGGCTTATAATTAGATTAAGAGTTTATCTAAGCAATTATTTTTAATTAGAAGCAGTTAACCTTCTATAAATAGTTCTAATTCCCTGTTCACTGCCTGTTTCCTTGTAGATAAACAATGGCTTCCAAAATGGTAACTGTCGAGTTAGGGAAAACTGAGAAACTTAACACTGATAATTATTTAGTGTTGAAGAGAAGGATTCACCACATCCTGACTCTTTCTGATCTTGCTCATGTACTTAAGCAGGTTATTGAGCCATCACCAGAGGATGCATCAGCTGATCAGTTTTTAGAACTTGAGAGGCTGAGAGGTGATGACAATAAGGCTAGGTCCATCATTCTTACTTTCATGGAGCTTAAGATAGAACGACTCTTTGAGAAGTATAAGACTGCCAGAGAGATGTTGGATGTAGTGTCAGTGAGGTATGAGGAGCAGATTGAGGCTCATAAGAGGATGTTATACTCTAAATACTAAAATTCCAGGATGAGGGAGGGAGATGATGTGAATGAGCACTTGAGTGTCATGGCCATCATAGCTGATGACCTGGAAACACTGGAGGACCCCATCTCTGAGGGAATCCAAGAGATGAGTGTAGTGATCTATCTGAACATGAGTGACTAGAAGATCACAATGGAGGCTCTGACTACCAAGCTTAGGCTTGAGCAAGAAAGGAGGAACCATGTGAAGGCTTATGAGGGTTCTGCTACTGCCAACCTGGTACACAATTCTGGTGGGGGCAAGAAAGGTAGACAGGGGCCTGGTCCTTCTAAGAAAGCGTTCAAGAAGAAGGGGAAGAAGCCTCAAAACAAGGGCACTGAAAAAGAGAATAACAAACCCAAAGGTGCATGTTTCAAGTGTGACCAGATGGGTCACTTCAAGGCTAACTGTCCCCAGAAGGATAGCCATTCAAGCAAGGACAAAGGCAAGAGCAAGGATATCGTCTGTGTTGTCTCTAAAGTGATGTTTGCTAACATTAAGGAGAAGACTTGGTGGCTGGATTCAGGAGATTCTGTGCATGTTTCCCACTCTAGGGGAACTAGGGGTGAGATGGTCAATTTGATTTCAGGCCAGAACAAAGTCTTCATGGGGAACAACACGTACTGCGAGGTGGAGGCTATGGGGACCTATAAGATTCCTCTGAAGAGTGGGTTTAACTTAATCCTGACATATGTGCTCTTTGCTCCTTCCATCAAAAGGAACATGATTTCAATCCCTGTTCTGACCAAGAAAGGGTTTGAGGTTAGGTTTAAGGGGAGTAAAGCAACTGTGGGTAAGGGTGAGACCGTTTTATTTATTGCTTCTTTAATTAATGGATTGTACTGCTTAGATGTATCAATTTCTTTTGAATCTAATGAAATAAGCGCTTCTGAGTATTTTATTTTGTCTGTGGATGATACTTTACTTTGGCATATGTGTTTGTGCCATGTAAATGTAGATAAACTACATCGTATGTCGAGCGCTGGGTTGTTACCCAAAATATCCAAAGACCTACGTGTGTATGAGGATTGCTTATCGGGTAAGATGAGCAGGCAATCCTTTCAAAAGGGGCAAATGACAAATGAACTATTAGGGGTAGTACATTCTGACATTTGTGGGCCCCTGAATGTTCAGACCCATAGAGGCATGACGTATTTCATTACGTTCATTAATGACTATTCAAAATACGGGTATATGTATTTAATAAGCAGGAAGTCTGATGCCTTAGATAAATTTAAGGAATTTAAAGCTGAGGTAGAAACTCAGTTAGGTAAGAAAGTAAAAATTCTGAGGACTGTCAGGGGTGGTGAGTACACCTCTGACCTGTTTAAAGATTTTTTTACCGATTAAGGAATAGTACACCGGTACACCTTACCGTACACTCCACAGCAAAATGGAGTGGCAGAAAGGCGTAATAGGACGCTTATGGACATGGTAAGGTCTATGTTAAATCACTTTGAGTTAGGAACTAACTTCTGGGGTGAGGCTTTAGACACTGCCGTGTACACCCTTAATCGTGTACCAACAAAAGTAGTCCAACGGACACCTTATGAGTTATGGATGGGTCGACGTCTAAACTTAGGGCATCTTAGAGTGTGGGGGTCTAGGGCACACGTAAAGGTGCCTGACCAGCATAGGTCAAAGCTAGACCCCAAGACCATAAAGTGCAACTTTATTGGTTATTGTGATCACTCTAAGGGGTACCGATTCGTGGTTCACCACACGGATGGGACAGTGGGGGTTGTTGAGTCTAGAGATGCTTATTTCTTGGAAAAAGAATTAAACCCTAGAATTCATAACAAGAAAGTTGATTTGTTCGAGGTGGTTAAAGAGGCTAGTCTTAGTACTTCCATAGAGGAAGTAATTGGATAAGATCAAAACCAAACCGAACCAGAACCTAGGGCATTGAGGGAAAGAAGACCTTTAATTCTGTTGAGGGACTTCTATAGAATGCTAGGGGAGGACAACGTCATGTTAGATGAACCTATTCTAGATGACCATATTACCCTTGAGTAAGCTTTAAGTCTTCTAGACGCTCAAGAATGACAGGTTGCTATTAATGAAGAAATGGACTCTATCCTAAAGAACAAGGTTTGAGAGATAGTGGATCCACCTGAAGGGCGAAAGCTCATTGGGTGTAAATGGATCTTCAAAAAGAAGCTTAAGGCTGATGGGTCTATAGATAAGTACAAGGCGAGATTAGTGGCCAAGGGGTTCACCCAAGTGTATGGGATGGACTTTAAGGAGACATGCTCACCGGTGTCAAGATTTGATTCGATTAGATGTCTCTTAGCATGTGTTGTTTACTTTGATTTAGAGTTGCACTAAATGGATGTAAAGACTGTCTTCCTAAATGGAGATTTAGAGGAGGAGACTTACATGGAACAACATGAGGGTTATGTGATTCCTGGAGAGGAACACAAGGTGTGCAAGCTCATAAAATCATTGTATGGCCTAAAACAATCTTCCAGGTAATGGTACTTCACTTTTCATAAGGTGATTAGTGAGTATGGGTTCATAGTGAACGAACACGATCATTGTGTCTATACCTCCGGGATGGTGTAAGGTATATGATGTTGTCACTGTATGTGGATGACATACTCTTGATGGGGAATGATCTTAGTATGATAGTCAGTTTAAAGGAGTGGCTCAAAACCCAGTTTGAGATGAAAGATATGGGTGAGACATCCTACATCATCGGGATGAAAATTGACAGAGATCGAAAGGCTATGAAGCTTAGTATATCTTAAGAATCATACATAGAGAGCGTTCTCAAACGCTTCAATGTTATTGGTTGGAAAATTATTGAATCCCCTATATACAAGGGTACTGTATTGTCTAAAAGTATGGCTCCTCGGACAGAGGAAGACCAACTCCGGATGGAGTCAGTGCCATATGCACAGGCTATTGGCAGCTTGATGTATGCCATGACCTGTACTCGACCTGATCTGAGTTTTGTGGTAAGCTTGTTAAGCCGTTACCAAGCAGACCCTGGTCTTCAGCACTGGCAAGCGGTGAAGAGGGTATTTCGGTACCTTTTAGGGTCTAAGAGTTTAAAACTCACGTATGAGGTGGAAAGTCTGTCATTGGCTGGATATAGTGATTCGGACTATGCGGGGGATTAGATGACAGAAAATCCACTGCTGGATATGTCTTCATGTTTAGAGGCGGTGTTATATCGTGGACAAGCAAGAAAAAAAAAGAGTGTTTCTAAGTCTACGATGGAAGCTAAGTTTTATGCATGCAGTATTGCAGCTTCCCAGGCAGTTTAGATTAAGGAATTTCTAGCAAAATTGGGGCTAGAAAACTGGACTGATGCTCCTGTCCAGATGTATTGCGATAATCTGGCTATAGTGTCGACACTTAAGAATGGGGAGATCAGTGTAAGGTAAGCACATTGAGGTGCATTACTATTACATCTTCGACATGCTACAAAGAGGAAAAGTGACTGTGAGTCATCTTCCTACTTCTGAGATGTTGGCAGATCTGTTCACTAAGGCCTTAACAACGGATCTATTTGCAAAGCACGCTCATAGCATTGGTCTATGACAGGACTAGAGTGGTCGCTGTTGGATTATATGAGCCCTTCACCCATAGTGGGGGATGTTGGACCAAGGTATGGGCTCGGGCCCGGTTTGGTCCAATGGTGTCGCGGTCCAGGTGAGCCGGTACGGGGCACGGGGTCCAAGGGTGGTAGGGGTGGTCGCGTCGACCCCACATGTACTTTCGATACACTTAATTCGAGTAGGATCCACATATGTCACACACGTACACTAGACATACATCTAGGTGTGCATTTACACATTGTGGGGCCCAGACGCGCGAATTAGGTGTTGAGGGTGGAACCCGCGTGATAATTGAGGGGTCGACCCTGTTGCGGGCTTGGCCGTGTGCAGGGGGTCCAAGCCTCCGCGGGCTATGTGGGACAGAGCCCGCTCCCGTTGTGTTAGACCCTCTTGTTAACCAGAATGATGTTGTCAGCTTGGCCCATTAGTTTTCAGCCCATTAAGTAATCATTATTCAAACACCGTAATAAAGAAAGAGGGGTTATAAAAGGAGTGAATTAAAGGAGAATTAAGAGGATTTTATTTCATTCCATATGATGGGTTGCCCCCCCCCCCCCCCCCCCCCCCCCTCTTTTTTGGATTAATAAAACTGATTTTCGGAATAGTGTTTTGCAATACTCTTTTCTTCCAATTCTAGATCTCCCCTTGCTCTCCCTTTATCTTCCTTTAGTGCGGCCTGCATTTTCTTGGAGAAAAGTTGTTGGCTGCCCTTGCTCTCCCTCCTAAAAGGTGTGTTTGGCGGGCTAAAAGAGGAAGAGGGATATCTTCCTTGGTTGGGATTTGAAGGATGAAGTAAATGGCTGATCTTGCTGAATTTTGTCATCAATCCAAGCACAGTATTGAGGGATCTGTACATAAGAAAGGTAATCCTTAATCTCCTCCTCTAGATCTATCTTTTGACGGATTAGATCTTCAAAAAGAGGGCGTGCTAGGGTTGGTTCGGCCCAGGTCAGTTCGTCATCGCTCCCATTTCGTTTATCTCCCTTTGATTATATGTATGTGTTGTATGTTTATTGCTAATTTGATTTAGTTGTGCATGCTTATTGTGTAGATCTTGTAAAGTTTCGATTTTTATGTGCGCCAACCTCTCCCACCACTGCATCCACTGCTGGCCGGCCACTCTACAAACTCAGGGAAAATAACTTTTATAATGTTATTTTTGTCAAATTTGTGGGTATTAGCATTGTTAAAAAACTCACAAACAGATTAATATCTTATTTGACTATATTTTCCCTAACTTTTTAGAGGGTCATTTATACGTGCTCAAAGTAGACCTTTGGTTAATTCAATACATACTTATTTTAAATTTTAATTATGTTACCTTATCTAATGTATATTTATTTTACTAATTTTTTCTTTAAGAATTAATAAACAAGCCAAAACAAATGCTAGATTACCGGTCACATTAGTCAAATACGGTTGTTATCCTTCTTCTCTTTACATGACAAAAAAACAGAGAAGGGAGAACAATGGCGATTCTGATGGAATATCCGCCCAACCCAGACTGGAAATCCCATCTGAAGTTTGAGCAAGATCAGTAAATCCTAAAACTAACGTAGACAACACAGTTCTGTTACTGTTAGCAGCACTGACTTGCTTCTTCTGAATTTCCTAACACAGTCAGATGGGACTGAGGGCCAGAAAGAGAGAAGGGAGAGTGCCCATTAATTCTTCCCCCGGAGTCCCATCAGGTGCGGTTGGGAGGGGCGTCCAGGGGCCGGATTGGGGCCCAGGACGGCGGGAGGACGATGGGTCGGTGGTGAGGGTGGTTGGAGTTGGCGGGAGATGAGGCGGACGAGGAGGAGGAGGAGGAGACGGCGACGCGCTCGCAGGAGGGGCACATGGTGAGTGTGGTGGGTGGGGTCATGTGCATGTAGAGGTGGGGTGACAGCTTCAGCGCCCTCAGCTCCTGCACCTCCTTCTGCAGCCTCCTGTTCTCCTCCGTCAGGTTCTCGCAGCACCTCTTCAGATACTCGCAGTCCACCTCCGTCTGCTTTAGCTTCGTCCTGCCATTTCAAAATCCGCCATTAATTTCTTTATTCGCTACTACTCACTTCCATGAATACGTTAAGCTTAGAATTTTTATTAAGAGAAACTGAATTTGAAATTCGCCCAAAACCCACCTGGCTCTACGGTTCTGGAACCAGACTTCGACTTGCCGGGGCCGGAGATTCAGCTCCTTCGCCAGGGCTTGCTTTTGTTTCTGCAGAATAAACGTAGCAGACGAATTAGAATACTTGCCATAAATTTGATGAGAAATGGAGGGCAATTCAGGAAAGAGACGTATGATTAACTTTTTTTGCATTACAAATATGTGTGATTAGATTCTAAGACAGAAGTGTCCGAATTCAGATCGGTTAGGATACCCACAACTCAGGGAAAGTGAGTGCCTAATCAACAGCCGTAGGAAAATTAATAAACCTACGTTCACATGTATTTCGTTGTTCAGATCAGGTGTGATGGACTCTCACCCATTCACAGAAATACGTAATTTAAAGATGCAATTTGGGAAAACATGTAATAATTGGTGTCTGATTCTTACACGGATGTCTCACTTATTTTTGGACTTGCCTAGCCGGATTAGTTTCTTATAACCAACCACTAATAACTGTCACATCATCACAAATAGTGAGCGAAAACTTAGAACACTTCCAATGTTTCTTCGCTTTCCCACCTCGAGAGAATTGGTAGAGAAATTATTTTTCCCTTCTTAATGTAATATATTGCATTTAAGTGAAAATCAATTTCATATCTAGATCGCATCAATCTGGTCACATAAATTTGTGCAAAAAAACCTTTCCCCCATTTTTTGGCCGTATGAGCTGATTGAGCACTCAATAAATAGTTTCTCCTCCTCTTTTACTTATAAGTTTATAAAATAGTGTATAAGATTATTGGGATATTGAGGAATTTATTGAGGTGCATATAGACTCATTCTTCACTAAAAACTTTTTATATTTAAAATTAATAATATACATATTAATATATATTACCATTAAAAATATTTATATCAATATTTATTAATATATAAATAATTTATATATTTAACTTATCCTAGACACATTGTGAGTGAGACAGCTCCAGCCGTTTGGCAAACTTATTCATACTTATGTACGCTAGCATCACAAATTCATCTTACACCACTGCGAGAAAAATGGACTCCCCAGCTTTCCTATTGTGTGCCTGCTTCGTCGTTGCTTGCATCAGCCTCTACCGCCTCCTGTCCCCCAAGAACTCACCTGTGACCCATCTTCCACCCGGCCCGGCTCCTCTCCCTGTCGTAGGCAGCCTCTTCGAGCTCGGTCCTAAGCCTAACGAGTCACTTGCAGAGCTCGCTCGGGACTATGGCCCGGTCATGACCCTGCGGCTCGGCCGAATCACCATGGTCGTGCTGTCATCGGCGGCCGCCGCCAAGGAAGCTCTCCAGAAGCACGACAAGGCTCTCGCGGGTCGGGCGATGATCGACAGCGTCCGCGCCGCTGGCTACTGCCAGAGATCCATCGCATGGCACTAGCCGGATGGCTACTGGCGGAAGCTGAGGATGCTGTGCAACAAGTGGATGTTCAACTCTCAGAGGCTCGACGCCAGCCAGAATCTTAGGCAGCAGAAGATGTGGGAGATGGTAAGCCTCGTGGCCAAGAACGGGCGGATGGGGCAGCCGGTGGCCATCGGCACGGTGGCGATTGCCACCATGCTGAACGTGATCTCAAATACTATCTTCTCGGTTGACGTGGTGGACACCGAGTCGGAGAGAGCGCAGGAGTTTAGGGACATCATGTGGGGGATCATGGAGGAGGTCGGGAGGCCCAACATCGCAGACTACTTCCCATTCCTTGCCCCACTCGATCCGCAAGGGATCAGGCGGAGGACGACGGTCCATTTCAATAAGATGTTCGCCATATTTGACATACTGATAGAGGAGCGTCTCAGGGATAGAGCTTCAACTGGGTACACAAGGAAGGACGATTTCATGGAGGCACTGCTAGACACGGACAAGGATGAGGCGGCAGGCGAGCTCACCATTGCCGAGATGAAATCATTATTTTTGGTAAGTGGTCTTCCCATTCTTTGAACCCGGACTTGCCGGCGAAATTTCACCGGCAGGAAGCGCCTCCGTGTGACACACTGCCCCGGTGAAGCAACAAATGCTTTACAACTTACAAGTTACCTCCTCTGATGATATCAGTTTTTTTGGCCAACCTTCTCTAAATTCTCGATGAGACAAGGCTGTCATAAAGCCTCGGTTTGATTGACTTTTGTTTGTTCGTTTAATCCAAAAGTGGTTTTACAATTTACATTATAAGGCTAAGGAGGTGATAAGTTTATCCTCTATTATCACGTGGTGGTTGTATATATGTCCATACATATTTTGATCAGGTCTAAATACAAACTATTAAAACTTGTCAAACTATCACCACATAGCTTCTATAACAATTTCACTGGATAATATTTTTAAGAAAGGGTCGGTCGGTTGGGAAGTACCTATTTTAGGCTGACTCGTTTTCATAATTAAACTAGGTAACTAACAAGCCACATCATTAAATAAGTGATAAAAAAACTTCATAACTAGATCTAATAATTTTCATGTTACTCCCTTTTACATGTTTACTCGTCATCCACTTTGGTTACGTAAATTTGATAAGAAAATATTTTTTTATTAAGAATAAAAAAAGGAAAAACTTTATATAAGTATGGGCTTATGTGAGCCCAGAATCATGGAAATTAGAATGAGATCTAAGGGTAGAATGAGGCAGAAACTAATCTGAAATTATGTATACTATTAAATCGAACTTCTATACTGTATAATGCGTAGGCTTAAACAGATATGTATATATCTGGGCTCATATAAATGGGTCCCGAAAAAAACAATTATTTGCTTGATCTAACGGCGTAAAGGGCAGAAATTAATCTGCCCGTGAGTTGAGTGTCATATTTCATAAAGATATACATAAGCTCAAACTTATATAAATAGGTCTCATAAAAAAAAGTTAATGTGCTCTATGTCCCATATATTTTTAGTGCAATGTAACCTGTCAGTTTGTGATTGAATAGTTCGTGTTAGATAAGGAAGTATGGATGCAGGTAACTAAAACTTAGCTAGCTCCCGAGTATTATGAGCCACAAAATTAAAGTAGAAAGGACAAATGCACGTGTCCCAGCATAAGTTGGATGCATTCTAATAGGACTCTATTAAATATACATATTGAGACAGGTTTATATATGTTTGACACGTCTATACACTTGATTAACATGCCTATTATATGATAGACATGACCCATCATATTTTAATTTAATGGTATATATTGATGTTTTCTATAAATAAATATATATGTATATATAAAACAAATAGCATAGAAATTTTATGAAATATGAGAAACATCAGACAAATTTTGAATTAATTCAACATTTTTTTCTTGGCAAAAAAAATTTATTTAAAATTTCATCCTCCTAAGAAACTTTTTAGTTGGTAGGAAGATGAGAAATAGAATAATTAATATGGGATAAGTTTTGTTTTTAAATGGGACAATTAATATGATAAGGATGGAGTGTTGTTCTTTGGATAAAAATGCTAAGTGCGATTACATCATTGAATACTGGCCGCATGCATGCGACAATTGCGCAATTTTACCCTAGATTAATTAAAAAATTTCTGGCCTAGTGGCCTTATCCACACTAGCGCCAAGATGAACATTTAACTCATTAATTGTGCAATTTTACTTGATTTATGTATATATCAGGACTTATATGCTGCTGGAAGCGAGACCAGTTCAGTTACAGTGGAATGGGGGATGACCGAGCTGCTTCACAACCCGGAAGCCATGGCAAAGGTCAGAAATGAGCTGGACGACATAGTAGGGAAGAACAAACAAGTTGAAGAGTCGGACATTGCTCGTTTGCCCTATCTCCGAGCTGTAGTAAAGGAAACACTGCGTTTGCACCCACCTGTTCCCCTTCTCCTCCCACACCGGACCGAACGAGAGGTAGAAATCTGTGGTCACATTCTACCCAAGTCCACACAAGTGATCATCAATTTCTGGGCTATCTCCAGAGACTCTAACGTCTGGCCGGACCCGACTTCTTTCACGCCCGAGAGGTTCATGGACTCGGCCATCGACTATCGCGGTCATGACTTCGAGTTCATCCCCTTCGGCGCCGGCCGCCGGATCTGTCCGGGATTGCCTTTGGGTGACCGGATGTCTCACCTCATGCTGGCATCTCTTCTCCACTCGTTTGATTGGGAGCTACCGGACGGAATGGGACCAAAGGATTTGGACATGAGTGATAAGTTTGGCGTGACCTTGCAGAAGCTGGTCCCTCTACTTGCTGTTCCGATAAATAGGGGGGCGCATAATGTTCAATTGTCCAGCTAGTCAAACATCCAATTATTAAGTTTAAAGTATGTGTCCTTGTAGGTGAGGTCCACCGTTATATCTGGTCTTGACGCAACTTCCTTGGAAGCTTTGATTATTGCGATAAAGGCATATTATGTTATTATATAGAATAAATTAGCGTTTAGTCTTGTCAATAGATTATATTTAATGCTAAGTCTTAAAAAAGTTATTGTGTATCGTTTCAGTCACGTTATTTTAATTTTTTTACAAATTTATCATTCTTTTCTTTTTTTAACACGAACATTAATGCTCTTTAATGCTATAAAACCTAAAATATACATTACATTGAACACCCTTCAAACAGCCTAACAAGAATGGATTTCCACTAAAAAAAACTTTCATACATTTTAGACATGTGTAAAGGTTTAACTGACAGACTTAACCTCCTCCAAACATTTTTATGTCACACATGGAGCTATTCAACTATAAACGATGACTCTTCTTCACTTTTGATTGTCACAATTGCTCCTACATGATTGCGATGGAAGTTTTAGTGGTATGACGTCTGCTGGAGAATCACACATGTAGCTGCGGACGGGACACAAATATCGTCCTTGATACTGCTTAGGGAGGGAGAGATTGACGAAGAGCTTCAACTAGGTGCGATGGAGGAAAACTTTGGCACCTGTTCCGCTGCGATCGAGGAAGGTGTGCCACACGCCTTTCATGACTGCGATGGGATACTAAAGTGTTTAATTTTTTGCACCAATTAACACTTCTACAGGGTAAATTGGGAAGCTACCGCTCATTTTCGTACCTGTGGTCTGGTCACGGAGCCTGCTCAGACTAGATTCTTATAATGTTCATCCCATTTTAACATTTATGCCCCCAAAGACTAACCCCTCCTAAAGATTAACCCCTCTGATGTTCTGTGTCACAGCCTGTCTGGCCATGTGAAATTGTTTATAAACCGCTCAAATTTTGAGGTGTTCCTTTTAATAGTTTGGGCAATGTGTTGCCATGTATGTGAGTTGTGACAGTTTGATGCCTTTCCTGATTTGATGAGGTTCTTCTAATCGTTTTATTCTACTATTTCTCTTTACAATCTAATCATCTTAGCCCCTCCTGTCAAATATTACTTCCTATGGAGACTGAAGCCTTCAGCAAGTCTAGCAAACACGCTGTCAATGGGCATTTTCTCGTCACTTTAGAGGAGACGTTAATCTTGATCATATCAGTCACACGCATGTGCGGAAGATAAGAATGATAGTCTACAAATTTTTACTTTTACACGGTCAAACTTATGTTTGGAAGCATTTTCTATCGCTTAAGAAACGTATTGGGAACCGTTAGATATTTAGGCCTAACTTAAGAAATCCGCGAGAACCGTCAGATATTTGAAATTAACACTACTTAGGCTAGTACACGTTAACACCAATAATTATAACACCAACATGAACTTAAATCTGCCAGCTGCGGAGGCTTGAGCCTCCGCAGCGTTACCTACCAGTCATGTATTTCTACTTCGGGGAGCCCCAGCTAATTTCACGGTAAATTTCCAGTGAGAGAATTGACATCCCGTTTCTAGTTTAGGCGGTGCTTTAAGTAATTAAATGAAATGAAACCCAACTATTTCAACTCACCGAACCCACTTTCTCCCGAGCTATCTCTTTCCAATTGCCCCAATCTAGTCGCTCCCTCCGCCATGCCTTTGTTCTCCACCGCCATCTGCTACATTCTTCCCACCTAGCCACCACCCGATGAACATCACTTCACACACACTTGAATTCATGGCTCGCCGCCCTTTTTTCTTGACGCACTTTGCACCAATTAAGCAGCCACGATCGACCGGTCTTGCCTCAGTATTTGGCTCCATTCTTTAGCTCCGAAAAGGTTCTTAGAACAACCCCTAAGCAAGTTTCCCCTTTGAAGACGAATCATGCAAAACGGGAATGGAGCAGGACAAGGAAGGTGGTATGAGTTTTGGAATAGAATTAGGAATAAGAGTTTGTGTTTGATTTGATTTAGGAGCTTGTTAGATTCCTTTGTCTTATTGTAATAGGATCGCCAATACGAGTTGTACTCTCTTGTAGCCTATTTTGGCAGAGACATGGTGATTGAATGAAAATTATTTTCCCCTAAATTCTTCTCCATCTCCTCTATTTGTCTACTCTGTTTTCTATATCTCTATCTTGGGAAGCCCCTAACAAGCCAAAATTCTGCAACCGCATGTAAAACCATCTCTCTGTTAGAAAAATTTCTAACCGACAACAATTGTAAGCCTTGACCTTTATGCTTCATACAACATCTACTTGGTAAGCTTTATGGTTATTAATTTGAACTTAACTCTTTATGTGAAGCCCCAAATCATTATGAAGTTCGTCCATTTAATTTCTTTGCTGGTTGTTTTTGAATTACTCAGTTGATTTATTAGGAAAATTAATAACAGTACTAGTTTAGAGCTGAATTTCCAAATAGTGTTGGCTCCGGAAAGGTTCTTAGAACTTAAAATTCTTTTATTCTCTCCCCGTTCCACTTATGTTTAGTAATTTTGATGCTTGGAATGCCATGAGAAATAACTTGTCAGACTCACTAATGGCATTTGTATGTTATTTTATTTGTATATTTTGAGTGTCAACTTTGATGAACTACACTATGCCATGCTTTCTGGATATTGCTTATAAAATTTCGGTTGCTCAAATAATGGTAATTGTTGGTATCTTGAGTGTGGACATGACTTAGTAGAATTGTGAAGTAGAACATAGTCAACTGTGGATGGTCCAATTCGAATTGATTATATTATGGTGATGATGACGCGTTTTCAAATTTTTATTTTACCTTCTGGCATATGCTTCTCACTACAAATATTTTTTGCTATATTTCTGAGTGCAATAGATGACTAATTACCATACAGATAGTTACGTGTGGGTCACCTGTCTTTTCAAGCCCAATATTCATGATGACCATTTGTATCTCGGATAAGACTCATTAAATTAAAAATGACAGTGCATTATTGTGGCAAGTATGTTGGTTTAGAGAATCTACTATTATAGTTGTCACCTTCGATGGATAGTCTTATATTTTAAGAAAAAACTACTGATAAATCACACTAAAAATCCTATCACGTAATTATTTGGTTAATATTATGTTCCTCCATAAATATTTGCTTCATTTTAGCGGTTGTCTTAATGCACCTTATTGCCACGATTTGGTACCACAATCTTATTATTAACATATATAGAACTCAGATATTTAATAATGGTGTCTTGCCAAAACCTTATAGAATTCAGATATACAGAAGGATTCTTTTGTTAGTTGAAAATGAAATTACAATTGGATCAAAAGAGTTTAAGTTTTTAGCATTTTTTGCAAGCTAGTCATTCAAATTCAGGCTAGATGTTTTCTTCTAACGAGTCTCTGTGACAGCCCAAGATATAAGAAAGTGGATGGGAAATTTTGACAAAATTCATAGTGCATCTAAATGTGTTGCACGTGTCACGCCTTGCATTTTTTCCCAAAGAAAAGACCAAGTTAGCTTCATTATTGTTTGTAATGTTCAAATTCTGAAAGGACTAAGTAAGTCTTATTATTGATATTATCATACTATCATTTCTCTTATAAGCCAAGTTCATACTATATTGTGTGCAGTCCTATGGTTAGATAATCTACCTAAGCTAGGTTTATGCTATACTTTTGGGATTGAATTGTTATATCATGATTTGGGAGGAATATTCGTGTTTTCATTATGATTGAATTGTTATATCATGATTTGGGAGGAATATTCGTGTTGTCATTATCAATGATTAATTAATTTTATTTAGACTATACTTTATTTCATGATGTTTGAAGGCCTCCATGTATACTTTTTATTTTAATTTTGAATAACATATATTTTAATTTAATTGAAATTAGTTTTCTTTTGACATAGAGGAGAGTCATAAAAAAAGATTTTCTCAGTGCTATATACTTGAAATGAAGGATTTAGAAAATGACCAAACTAAATCGAGTGTTTTTGAAGAAGAAAATCCAAGGGATACTTGGGAGCCAAATGGTGGCATGTTATTTCCTTCTAAACATGATGCATATGAATTTTACAATATATATGCTAGAAAGGTAGGGTTTAGTATTCGTCGATCCAGCTCCCGCACAAATACAAAAGGTGAATGGACACACAAAAAGTTTTGTTGTTCCAAAGAAGGTAAGTGCCAAGTGGATAAGCAACAAATAAATTCACATAATTCTCAGCCAAAAAAAGAGTTGGATGTGAAGCCCATTTGGTCATTAATTTGCAAAAAGATGGTACATGGTGTGTTCGAACTTTTGAAGTAAAACATAACCATGAGGTCACAAACCAAGACTATGTTCACATGTTAAGATCACAACAGAGAATGTCCATTATCCAAGCTATCACAGCTGACATAGCAGATAGCTCCAGTATACACCCTAAGGAAGCAGTTGAATACATGGCTAAGCAAGTAGGGGGTTTTGAGAATTGGTTTTCTTCATGAGGACTATAATAATTATCTACGTATGAAGTGTCAAAAAGCAATCAAAATGGGAGATGCAATGCCTTAATGAAATATTTGAAAGAGAGACACAATCAAAATCCATCATTTGCATATGACATGCAATTTGATGAAGAAGGTAAAATAACAAATTTTTTTTGGGTTGATCCAATTCAATTATGGATTATCATTATTTTGGGGATGTTGTGTGTTTTGACACTACATATAGGACGAACAAATACAATCACCCATTTGGTATTTTTGTTGGTCTAAATCATGACAAAATAATCATTATCTTTGGTGCTGCTTTATTGTATGATAAAACAATTCAGAGTTTAAAGTGGTTGTTCAAGACATTTATTGACATCATGGGTGGTAAACAACCAAAGACAATTTTAACTAATTAAGATAAGGCAATGACAAATGCAATAGCTTAAGTATTACTACAAACTCATCATCATATATGTGTGTGGCATATGTACCGAAATGCTTGTAAGCACCTTAGCAACATGTTTAATTTGGTTATTGATGGTAAGAAGCCATTTGCACAAGATTTTAGCATATGTATATATGATTATGAGGATGAGGATGAGGATGAGGAAGAATTCTTTAAGGCATGAGAAAAGATGCTTACTAAGTATAATCTTCATGGAAATGAATGGTTAGAAAGGTTATTTAAAGAAAGGGAAAAGTGGGCAATGGTTTATGGGCGACATATGTTTACAGGGGACATGAAATCTACACAAGGGAGTGAAAGCATGAATGGTGTTTTGAGAGGATACTTGAAATCTGAGCATAATTTATATGAATTTTTTGAGCATTATGAGAGGCTTCTTGCTGATAGGCGTCGTAAAGAAGGGAGTGCTGAATTTAAGATGAAATATTGTGTGCCAACTATGACTATGATTTCTTGTATCTTGAAGTATGCATCAATCACATTTACTCCAAGAATCTTCAAGATGATTGAAAGGGAATGCCTAAGTTGTTTGAACTGTATTGTCATAGAGGTTGTTGATGACGGTGTGGAGAAGAAGTGCACAATTGAGATGGATCAATCACAACGCATGCATATAGTCAAGTATGACCCTTCAAACAATGCAGTTGATTGTAGTTGTAAGAAAATTCAATTTTGTTGGGGTTTTTATGTTGCCATGCATTTAGAGTACTTAATTATTTTAGAATACTAGAGTTTCCTTCACAATATGTCTTAAAAAGATGGACCAAGGAAGCAAAATCTGGTAACATTATTAATCATTGTGGTTCTATAATTAAGGCAAATCTAAATGTTGCTCTAGTAAGGCGTAATAATGAATTATGTCTTGCATTTAGAGACTTGACATCAAAGGCAACACTAACTGAATAAGCAACTTTAATTGTTTTGAAACATGTGGATATAATTTTAAGAGAGGTGAAAGAGTGTAATTATCGAGTATTTTCAGAACAAGTTGATGATGTTACATCACAAGGTAAAGTTGGTGAAAATGTTAATATTTCAAGCACTAAGGACATGTCTTACAATGAAAGTAGCCAAAAACAACACATTGACTTGAATGATAGTGCTACTTCTCCACTTGTTAAGGGATTTAAAGTAAGGGGAGGAAAGCGTGGTGGTCAAAGGTTAAAAAGTTGTCTTCAAAGGTCTAAAAAGAAGAAAGTTATTCACAAAAATATAGCCACTAAATTAAATATGGATAATTATGGCCAAGATTTACATGTATTATGTTTTCTCAGCACTTGAATTTGATACTAACCATGCAGATTTTCTAACATGTTTTTTGTCACAGGAATCAAACCATGGAGATCCAAGTAATGATATTCAAACTCAACTCAATTCCCAACTTGTGTCTTCTTCACTTGACCAATTGCCCTTGACGATTAGTGACCAACATGGATGTAGCATGATGCAACTACTTATAGTAAAATATATCTTCTTTTCATTTTGGAGAGCTCATCATGTTATATTTATATAAACATATAACATTAGATAAACAATTTGTAGCTTCAAGATGGTTTTGCTCACCCTAGGGATTTGAATAATAACAACTCCTCCTTGAGTCAGGTATATTATAATACATAATTTGAGGTACTTCATGGTAACATAATTTACAATTTAAGATGACTTGTACACTTGTAGGAGACACGTACCATCATAAAAACCAGAGAAGAAAGACAACATTGCTTGGATAAAAACAACTATGGCCAAGCTAAGTAGGTTCATTCTTCTATGGGCATCCAACCTATTCAGCGAGTCACAAGAAACACCCAACAAGGCACTTCATTATGGTAGATGTGGAAATGAAGGTCATACTTGCAAAACTACAATTATTAAAGTTTCATGTTGTTGTTGGAATTTTGATATTTCTACTTGATTTGAATACAAATGGAACTGCTTTGTTGTTTGTAGTTAACATGAAGTTTTGCTAGAATTTGAATATTCTATTTAGTTTGAAAATCATGAATAGCTTTAACATTTATGTACTAGCTAGAAATTTTAATTTTTTTTACTCTACTTTTTAAGTAACCATGAGTCTTGGAGGATTTGAACCTCCATCTATTAGAAATTGAGCATTGGCTCAATTCTAATTGCTCTACCAGTTGAGCTAAAGACCCACTTGGGGAGGAGAGAGAGAAGTCAATATTTCTTATGACCTAGTACTTCTGAAGTTCTCTGCCATATTATTTCCACTGACTCAGTCACGTGGGGATAATTTATCTCGATCAACCTTGTATGCTTTTCATTTGCCGCATCTTTTTCTGGAGCAAACTCAGTCATGTGGGGATGATGGCTTTGATCCTCCCACATGTTCTGATACTTGGGATTGTATATCTGTTCATGGAAAGCAAAGACAACCGACAAGATATTCTATAGAATGTCTGGTTCATTTGCTCTAGAAAATCATCGATTTCCAGTTGAGGTAAAGATAGACACCTCTGCAACGTAGAACACTCCAAGGCAATGTCGACTTGCTTTGTAAGAAAATTTTACCATGAGACTAAGTGCAAATATAACTCCAAAGCAATTATATATGATCTTGACACTAGACCCATTGGATGAGAAACCAACAACTAGTAACGAAACCCAACTGTGTGAATCCAAAACTAACTGATATAAAGGAAAACAACTTAGGAGCCAATTCAACAACACATAGCATAGTAAATATAGATTTGCAAGATCAGGTAATCAGCTACGTTAATGATGAAGCTTTTATAAGAAAAACTTGTAAATAATTTAAAATTAAAATTTACTCTTCAAAGATAGGAGGAAGCAAGCCTCAAAAATCCAATCCTGCTTCTCATTTTCTTCTTTGATTTTGTTATTCTAAACTAAGAAAGAATCAATAGGTTGCATAAATTTGACATTCTATGAGCTCACAAACAAGAAATAGTAACTTTGGCTTTCATCTATGACAAGCTTGTCCAAGAAAAAAATAAACCTGTGTATTAGATCGAATCTTCTAAAGGGACTGAGAAATTGGATATTGAGTGGTCAGCTTCACTTCAGTATAAAGGGACTGAATTATGGGAATCTTATATTTGCAAAGCACAAGTCAGTTACGATTAGATTCCAAAAATTCTAAGATGATGTCGATAAATAAAACCATTAGTCAAAACTCACTAGATGCATTGTGGACAGCTTAAAAACATATGCTTCGAAATCAAGGGCTTTATCATAATTTCCATTACGAACACATCAACATAGAATGACAATTGTAAATTATTTGAAAAAAGGTAAATTATTGATATATTTTAAGACAGATAGCATGTAGCTTGACAATCTAGCATCTGAACAGAACCACACTCGTAAATTTCTCCCAAAATAGAGGCCGATTACTTGATATTAAATGATTTATAGCTTTGCTCCATATGAGCAATATCCTCTTTAAACTCCTCCTTTTTAGTTTTGAGTTTTTTTACTTCAGTAGCATATAAACCTAGTAAAAAAATTAGCATTAACAAATGTTACAACACTGAAGATCATCTAAGGCAGACACATTAGAAATAAAAAGGAGGAATACAAATAAATGAACTATGAAAGGTTCTTCATGATTCACTCAAGTATTAGGGAGTTCTTTATAATTTTCGATCCTATAATCATAATTTTCATTACTTAAATTCTAGTTATAAATTCTTGTGGAATTTTAGAAAAATATAGTTAATGAAACCTGGATTTTAGTTTATCTTCTCCTTCTCCCCATCTCCCTCCTCTCTACGATCTACTTGTTTGTATCTCTATGTTACTCGTCACCCTCTCCATTACCTCTTTTCACCCCATCATATTCCTGACTTTATTCCACCACTCTGTTGGATTTAGAGCTAAAGTTGTATCGTGGACATCTACAAAAAAATTGGCCTACTAGCTGCAAAGGGAAAGTTCACCAAAACACAGTAGGAGAAATACAATAATTCTCCTCCCCTCCAGCATCTTTCCGGCCTTCCAAAAATTGTGCATTTGTACATTATGCATGCTAATAATATCCTGATGTACCAAATTGTGGCAATAAGGTGCATAAAGACAACAACTACAAATAAAATTAGTGTAGTTAAGCAAAGTTAGACAATCAAATTATCCAAATAAAATAATATACAGAAGCCATTAGTGAAGTTAACCCATTATTTCTCATGGCATACCTGGCATCAAAATTAGTAAACAGAAGTGGAACATGGAGAGAATAAAAAAATAAGTTCTAAGAACCTTTCCGAAGAAAGGAATCCAATTCTTCGAGCCAAATACAGATTGGTAGATTGTGGATGCTTGATCGGTGCAAAGTGCATCAAGGAAAAGGGGTGGTGAGCCATGAATTCAAGTGTGTGTGAAGGGATGTCTATTGGGTGGGAAGAATGTAGCAGATGGCGGTGGAGAACAGAGGCATGATGGAGGGAGAGACTAGATTGGGGCTAGGGTTGGGAATCGGGTCGGGTCGGGTCGGGTCAAATCAAGTCGGGTTGGCCTTGACCCTCATTGAAATCGGGTCAGGTCATGACCCGACCCTATTTTTAAATCGGGTTGAAAATCCAAACCCTAACCCTACTTGAGTCAGGTCGGGTTGGGTATGCGGGTAACCCTACTTTTTTTTCCATAATTTATTTGTTAGACTCGTATTATATACCTTGTCTCTTTGCAAAAGGCAAACACAAATGAAATTAAATATATTACAACATTAATTTGAAATGTTTGGTTCTTTAGCTAATTTGTGGATATTTTTTTTATAGTAGTCATCAATGAAGACCTTAGAGGTATAATGTTGCATTTCTTCCATTATAAGAGAATGATAACAAAACAGACCTTCAACGTTTATTTACTCATGATCAGCCTACTTGGCTTTCATTAACTCACATACCAATGCAAAATAGAATAAACATTATTTCTTTGGTTAGAGAGGATCATATGTTTCAGCATGTCTTAATTTTAAAATTTTAGTAACATGTGATACTTTATTACAATTTTCCTCATCCGAAAACTGTCTCTCATCAAGCTCTATTATCCGCCTATCTCGTTACATGTTCCTAACCTGCTCCCTATTATGAATGTCAGGCCTTCAACAAAAAGTTAAATCTAGTGTGTGATGTACTCTTTTGAAAGAGAGATAATAAGTAATAAATACAACAAAAAATGGCATATTTTCATTTCATTCACCACACCTAAAAGAATAACAAAAAAGAAATTAAACTATATATAAATTAACCACACTTTGAAGGTACCATCATCCTCTGTTATCCCAAAATGGATGTCTACAATATATGTGATCACACCTATGCTCTAAACATCTTATTCATGCCCAAATTTATGTTTAAGCATCTCTAGTTCAACATAGTATACACTAAACAAACACTATAATAATAATAATAATATAAATAAGTTCAATAAATTAATATTATAATATTAAAGTTCTTTAATATTTGTAGTTGGGTAAAAATCAGGTTGTGCGGGTCAGGTACGACCCGACCCTAAATTCAAAACGGGTCAAGAGCCTAAACTCTGACCTTGACCTTACTTGTAGTCCAGTCGAATGCAGGGTTAAGTGGGTCAAGTTCAGGTTGGGTAAACGGGTCCGGTTGAATTTTCTCAGCCCTAATTGGGGCAATTAGAAAGAAATGGTTTGGGAAAAAATAGGTTCGGTGAGTTAAAATAATTGAGTTTCATTTCCTTTAATTACTTAAACCACCTCTTAAAGCATAAACGAGACGTCAATTCTCTCACAGGAATTTACCATGTAGGTAGGTGGGCTCCCGGACGTGGAAATAAGTGACTGGTGGCTAACGCTGCGGAGGCTTGAGCCCTCCGCAGCAGAGTCCTAAGTGTTATAGTTAATGGTGTTAACGTGTACTAGCCTTAGTAGTGTTAATTTCAAATATATGACGGTTCTCGTGGATTTCTTAAGTTAGGCCTAAATATCTAACGGTTCCCTCTTAAGCGATAGAAAATGCTTCCAAACAAAAGTTTGACGAGTAAAAGTAAAAAATTGTAGTCTTATCATTCTTATCTAATCATGATCGATTTTCTAGATGAACGGCTCCATAGGTTCTTTATGTACAATTTCAGTTGAACTAATGGACTACAAAAACTCGCCCACGGCCACAATCATAACCTTATCGTTCATCTCCGATAGAAGCCAACGACACCATCTCTCTTTCTCTGAAGGGATGGACTTCTCAGATGCTCTCCTCTGTATTTGCACCCTCCTTGCATGCATCCACCTCTACCGCCTTCTCTTCAGCAAGAGCTCCCCGGCCGGCCAACTACCGCCCGGACCGGCCCCTCTCCCTGTGGTCGGGAGCCTCCTAAAGCTCGGCTCCCGGCCCAATGAGTCGCTCGCCGAGCTCGCCCAGACCCACGGCCCCCTCATGACCCTCCAGCTCGGCCGAGTCACCGTCATCGTCATCTCCTCTGCCAAGGAGGCCAAGGAGGCCCTTCAGAAGAAGGATCAGGCCTTCTCCGGCCGCAGCGTGCCCGACGGAGTCCGGACCATCGACTACCCGGATTCCTCCATGGTGTGGCAGCAGCCCAACCCGGCCTGGAGGAAGCTGCGCATGTTGTGCAGCAAGTGGATATTCAGCTCGGCCAGGCTAGATGCCAGCAAGGGCCTGCGGGAGAAGAAGGCGGAGGAGCTCGTCTCCCTAGTGGCCGACATCGGACGGCGGGGGCAGCCGGTGAACGTCGGCACGGTGGCCTTTGCCACCATGCTTAATATGATCTCGAATACAGTGTTTTCGGTGGATGTGGTGGATCCGGAGTCGGAGACTGCGCAAGAGTTCAAGGACATGGTGTGGAGACTCATGGAGGAGGTTGGAAAGCCCAATTTGGTGGACTACTTCCCCTTCCTCAGGGCAATCGACCCACAAGGGATCAGGCGGCGAACGACCACATGTTATCAGAAGCTCTTCGATATCTTTGAGAGTTTGATTCAGGAGCGCCTGGTTCATAGAGCTGCTCCCGAGTATCAGAAGAAGAATGATTTTCTAGAAGCGCTTCTTGATTTGAAGGAGGATGGGGACGCGACCCAGATCACTACACATGAGATGAAGGCTTTGTTTGTGGTAAAAAACTATTTTTCATTTTAAGATCACAAGTAAAATGCATATATTTATATGTGCATGAATGGTACAATTTTAACTTCCTAAATTTAACAAAAAAAAAGATCTTATGAATATGATCAAACTACCAGAATTTGTTTTAAAAAATTTAATTCATGCTTTTTTGCTATATATCGTTTTATTTCACAGGACCTATTTGTTGCCGGAAGTGAGACCAGCTCAGTGACAGTGGAATGGGCAATGGCCGAGCTACTCCGCAACCCAGAAGCCATGGCCAAGGTTACAAAGGAGCTGAATGAGGCAATAGGAACAAAGAAACAGGTGGAAGAATCAGACATTGGTCATCTACTCTACCTCCAAGCAGTAGTGAAGGAAACACTGCGTGTGCACCCACCGGTGCCTCTCCTACTCCCACACAAGCTAGAATCAGACGTAGAAATATCTGGTTTCGCAATACCCAAGTCGACCCAAGTGCTCATCAATGCCTGGGCAATCGCCAGGGACCCCAGCACTTGGCCGGACCCAGATTGCTTCAAGCCTGAGAGGTTCATAAATTCACACATCGACTTCAGAGGCCGGGACTTCGAGTTCTTACCTTTTGGAGCTGGCAGAAGGATCTGTCCGGGCTTGCCTCTGGGTGACAGGATGTCACACCTAATGCTGGCCTCTCTCCTCCACGCGTTTGCTTGGAAGCTACCAGAGGATATGCGGGCAGAGGACCTGGACATGAGAGACAAATTTGGTGTGACCTTGCAGAAGCTTGTCCCACTTCTTGCCGTTCCATTCATTGGAGGGGCCAAAGACGCTTGAAATAAAATTTCTCTTCTAAAAAAGTTATCCTTCCTAGAATAGGTGCATTTCTACCACGCAACTTGAAAGTGTTGTGACTGTTAGCTGGGACATATAATAAAGAGGAGTACTTATTAAGAGATAGTAAGGATAATGTAATCAATTAGCAAGATCATGTTCCCCTTTTAAGAAGTTTTGACTTTGGCATGGACATGGAATATGTTTCTGCATTACTTTAAGATTCATGTTTTTGTGGAGATTTTACTTATCCAATCTTTTCAGAGCCAATTAACTTATGTTTTGCGTAAGATAAGAGGTCGTTGATGTTTATTACGTGAAGGAAGTGAGGAGTAGACTCGCCAAACACACCAAATTAAGTAACAACTTATTCAACTATGCCGCCAACATTTACTTTTCGATAAATTCTTGATCGACGATGTATACGTCAATATATATTAGTATTAATAATATTGATGTTAATGTGTATTAGCATGTACAACATCAATTTTGTAGATGAATGGTTCATATAAGCTGGGCTTGGGGGGGGGGGGGCGGGGGGGGCGGGGGGGATATGCTACTTGACATGTATATAGATTTTTGGCCTCCTATAGCCAGAGCCTGAAGGCCTTTTTGACAGTATCTACACTTGTGCATGAGGTCCGACTCAAAAAACCTAGTCCGACCCGACTCAACCCGTATAGAATTGACTTAAAATTGATCTTGGTCGGGTACTATCTTGAGTCATGTCTAAGAAAAAACACATCAATAATTTTCGGGTCGGGTTAGATCGAGTCATGGAAGGCCATATCAGTATCGATAAAGTATCAATGACCTTGGATATAGGTACGCATTGATGATATATTGGGTACGTAGCAAAATAGGCATAGAACCTTTGATATACGTAAAAAAATATTATAACTAATAATATATTATTATAATACTTCTTTTAGTATAGTAAGACATGAAAATATGTAATAAATATATATGAAAAAAGTTAGTACGAACCCAAGCTGATATACGTCAACGTGAGCCCAATCCGACGATACTGAAAGGGGGCAAGTACCTCTTAAGCTATGTACATTGTCGAATTAAAATTGGATAATCCATAGAGCCCGGCCTCACGCTGACATGCATGAGCCCGAACTCATACAAATGAGACTCAACATATATAGGTTAGGTAATTGTAATTAGAATATTGAGCTACAATGAATGAATAAGTAGTACACATACATTTGTTACAATGACACCAAAATACAAAAAAAAATGAAAGGTGCACATTTAATGACGTGTCACATTCCTCTTTCCTTGGCCTACTCGTAACCAACATTCAATTCTTAGATACCTCATTCTATCATTCCAAAATATATGTCTTGTCGTTTACCCTGATGATCAGGGTAGATCCAAATTTGTCATTATTGTGAGTAACACAAGCTGCACAATTGAAATTGTACATCCCAAAAGCGTCGTGGGCATGTGAAAAAGATCGGAAAAACAAAAATACTTGTAGTAGATGTGTGTATTTTAATTACGCTTGAATCATATAAAAATTATATTTCTTCTGTAATTCATTTAAGAAAGTAATATTATCCTTAATAGTACCATAACAATAAAATAGACTATTAGTGACGTAATAAAAAAATAAAAAATTTAAAATAATTTATGATATTTTTTTAAAAGTGTCTCAAATAATACTTCTACTAGTGACGTTTTTTAAAAAATATCGCAAATAGTAGTACTATTAGCGACGACTAAAAAAATTCATTGCAAATAAAATAAAATAATTTAAAAAAATTAAGACTACGAGCAACGCTTTAAAAAAGCGTTGCAAATAGTAGTACTATTTGTGACATTTTATACTTTTTTAAAAACATCGCTAATAGTTTTATTTTATTTAATATTTATTATTTAAATATATAATATATGATAAATACATATTAATTTTTCTAAATCCAAATATAATATATGTAAATTAATATTTATTATTTTAATATATAATATATAAGAAATAAGAAAAAAATAAATAAAATTTCCCTACTTTATCTCTCCCTCTCTTCAATCTCCTCCATTTCTCACCTCTCTCTTTCTCCCTCTCTTCATTCTTCTCTCTCTCCTCTCTCTTCTCTCTCCTCTCTCTCTCTCTCTCTTTTTAATGATCATGAATTTTCTGTATGATTTTATACCTCTAATAAATCTAATTTTTCAATTTTTAATAATCTTAAATTAATTAGAGGTGGTTATTTGGTGAGAATTCTTAAGGTTGTGATAGAACTCTGAAAAATGAGTGTTACGAGCCTTCAACCGCTCAAATCGGACATCGGGGTCGAACGTTAGGACGTCAAAAAGTGTGATATATACGTGAGACCCATTTGAAAAATACATGATAACTTACCTTGAAAGCTATAGTTTCGTAGGGCTCATTGATACAAGCTCAACGGTACCAAGAACGCTTGAATCCGAGCCCGGGGTAGAAAGTTATGGGTATTTGAAGATAGAAATGATTTAAAAAAAATCATGTGTGCATGACACGGCCACACAACGTGTGATGCGCGGCGATCCCACGTGTCACGAGGTGTGCGGGAGTCACCATGCGATGCACACCCTTGAAATTGTGGGCGCTCCACCAAAAATGGCAGCGCCGCTATTTTGTCGCATGACAGCCTATATAAGGGGGAGATATGGGGTTTTTGTTCATCCAGACTTCATTTTCTCTGTTTTTAGTTATTTTGAGTCTAATTTAGTCTATTCAAAAAATATTTTTGACTAAATAAAGGGCGTTCTATGCAGTGGAGGATTTATTTTTAGGATTTGATTACTCTAAAAAGTAAAGAAACCTTAAGAGAGATCCCTTGACCCCGTGTTCAAACTTCTTTTACCTAAATTGAGCGTGTCGGATATCGTTGCGAGATTATTTATCTGGTTAGAGAGCTCTAAAGCTCAAAAAATAGGCGTCCAAGTTCATAGAGTCCGATTCATCGTCTTTGAACTCGCACAGAGAGCGAGGTAGGGTTTTATCCTATCTTATGGCATAAATATTTACTTTGGTTGTCTTTTAAACTTAATATACGTATGACTCTAGCATGCTAAGTGTTAGAGTTAGTCTCAAGTTATCTTTTATGATTTTCGCTCATATGTGGTTTATCGAATGATTATCTATTGGAGTAGGATATAGATTATATACTATAAGTTTTATCATATGATTTATATACTATGATTTTATTATTGCCTCGTATATTCATTTTATTGAATGATTTATCCTTTGAATTTGATTATAAATTATACACATGGTAGTATGTGAGATAGAGAAAATCTAGCTTCGCTAATGTTTTGATTAGGAATGACTAAAGTAGGTTTGAAAAGTGGTTTTAGATAATCATTCCTTGTAGAATAATGACTCTAAAAAAGAAAGGATAACTGTCTTGTTGGAATGAGCAATCAACCCTATATTTGTAGTCGTTATTAGTGACACTCCTATGGCTTGTAGAGGTGAGGCTAGGGTTTTTTAAAAGATAAATATTGAGATAGAATGTTTTGAAAGAAAAGTACTTTTTTATGAGTATGAGAATGCATGATAGTTTGGTTTGTCAGGAGCTATTGTTGGGCGCTCCGATAGAGCTCTGTGGAATATATGAGGGCATTGTCATAATCTAGTTTGGAATTGGATGCACGGTACATATTGTAGCCTTGTTAGCCGCCAACGAAGGGTAGAAACCTTGGTTAGCCCCTAACGAAGGGCAGGAACCATTAAGAAGGGTTTGTGCGCTAGGATATATAGTATCATGGGAAGACTCTTTACTCTCTTGATTCCGGCGCCCCATGAGCATGGGTGTCTCTTCTCTTCACAAGCACGAGCGGTTTCGCAATGATCTGTGGAGGAGAAAGAAGAGGCGACTTTGTACCCACAACAAAGTCCATACGATATTATAGGTGTCTAGGAGACTTGTAGCAAGTCATAAGAGTTTGCAAACCCTAAGAGCATTTGCGATATGTAGGAAGAAACTCTAGGGGTGGTTTTGGGTGAGAGGCACCCCCTATTTTTACAAAAAAATATTATTTATATTATGTGTTTTGAAACTACCATATGTTACTTTATGCCTAATAGTATAAATTCTCTCCTAGATAGACGAGAGAGAGAGAGGAGAGAGAAGAGAAGTAAGAGAGAGAGGAGAGAAGTAAGAGGGAGAGGAGAGAGATAAGAGAGAAAAAACTAAAACATAAAAATGCTTGAAAAAAAATTTAAATTGAACTATTGGCGATGCTCTAGAGTAGCGTCGCAAATAGTTTTACCACTTGAAACATTGTCGCAAGTATTAGTACTATTGGCGTCATTTTTGATGATCATCGCTAATAGTAAGGAATTCTTTTAAAAATATTCTTTTAATATTATTTACGACGTTCACTATGAGTGTCACAAATAGGCATAATAGTTGTGACATTTTTGTGAAAACGTCGTACATGTTAAAAAGCTATTAGCGACGCTTCTTTGGAGAGTGGCAAATAGTCTAAAATAGTTGCAAAAAATGTGTATTTCTGACACTTTCAAAGCATCGCAAAAATTTAAGAACACGGGTGAAGATTGACAGTGCTTCTTCCTGCTTGCAGCCTGAAAAAAATTTCTCCCTGCCGTGCTTATACCCCTCCCCCCGCTAACCTCTCGGCCACCTTTCTGCCACCGCCAATCCACCATCCGGGGCCACCCCCTGATCCCCCCCCCCCCCCAAAAGTCTTATTGGAGAGGAGAGAGATGAGAGAGAGATAAAAGAAAAAAGAAGAGATTTTTAATAAAAAATTATAATAGCAACACTTATCGTCGCAAATACTAAGAGTATTTGCGATGAGTGTAAATAAACATTGCTAATAGAATTTTTTTAATTTAAAATATTTAATTTTTGTTTTCTCTCTCCTCTCGCTTCATTCTCCTCTTTCTCACTCTCACTCTCTTACACTTTCAAAGTGTAGCAAAAATTTAAAAATGCGGGCAAATTTTTTGCCCAGCTATGCCTACCCCCCCACCTGTCTGCCGCTGCCGATCTGCAGTCCGGGGCCACCCCTTTCTGTATCCCCCCTCGAGCCACTTGCATCCTGCCGGAGGAGGGGGCACCGGGTGCTAGAATCCAACTCATGGCTTGATTACGGCTCCCCTTCCTCGCCCCTCAACCCAATCACCCCCCCTCTCTTCTCTCTATTTTCCGCCCCCTCCTTCCTAGAAAAGGAGGGGGCTCAGGGTGTTGAAATCCAACTCCCCCTCACTCCCCTGTGTCTTACTAGAGGAGAGAGAGAGAGAAGTGAGAGAGGAGGAGAGATAAAGAGAAAAAAATTAAAATAATTTTTTTATAACAACGACGCTTGTATAGAATCGTAGCAAATACGTAGAGTATTTCTGACAATTATTGTTAAAGAGTCGCAAATACTAGGCACTCTTATGTAAGCATCACTATTAGTGGGTATTTTGATTAAAAAACTAAAACTATTTGTGACGCTCAATGAGAAGCATTGCAAAAGTACTATCATTTAGTGGCGCTTCTCACTTATTGCCGCAAATAATTCTCATTTTTTAATTACTATTAATAGTGACGCTTATATACAAGCATCACAAATACTCTTTGTATTTGCAACGCTTGCAAATAAACATTGTTGTCAAAAGATTTTTTTAATTTAAAATCTTTTATTTTCCTTTTCTCTCTATTCTTCTCTCTCATCTCTCTAGCCTCTCTCTCTTCTCCTCACTCATCTCCCCCTTCTCTCTCCTCTCTCTATTTCTCTCTATCTCTCTCTTCCTCTTCTCTCTCTCTCTCTCTCTCTTTCTCTCTTCTTTCTCTTTTCTTTGTCTTTTTCGCTAATGTTTGGTTTTTTGAGACATTATCTTCTAAACGTCGAAAAAATGTGTATTTGCGACGCTTTCAAAGCATTACAAAAATTTAAAAACACATGCAAAATTGTTTGCGTTTCTTCCAGGGTGGCCGAGCAAAAATTTCGCCTGGCTGCGCTTATGTCCCCCTCCATTCATGCTTACCCCCCTGCTCGTCCCTCAAACAACTGTCTGTCGCCGCCATCCTACCATTGTCAATCCACCATTCGAGGCCACCTCCTTGTTTTTCCCCTTTCCGTACCCCCCGATTTCCGACCCTTCCTCCTCTCCGTCCTACTGGAGGTGGGGGCTCTGGGGGCCGGATTCCAGATTCCGGCTCCCCCTTCTCCCCCCTCTCCCCGCCTTCAGCTTCCTCCCTTTTGGGCTAAGCAAGAGGGGCTCCTCCCTTCCTACCCCGGCCTGGCTCCCACCCACCCGCCCCGGCCCGGTTACCTCTCCAGTCATTCCGCCTCTGGTGGTTTTGTTTTTTCTAAAAAAAATTAGCTAATAGAGTTAAAGTAATTTTTTTAATATTCTTATGTTATTAGTGACACTCCTTAGGAGCATCGCTAATAGTGTTAAATATTTTTTATTTTGTTTAATTTATTCCCATAGTAGTGATGCTTTGTGACACATCACAAATAATATATTATTGGCGACACTTTATAAAGCGTCTCAAATAAAAAAATTATAATGACGCAAAAATAAAGTGTAGCTAATATTAGTATTAGTAGGGAAACTTTTTTATATGTGTCAATAATGAGCAGTTGCGACGGGGCTATTAATGACAATTTTTAAGCGTCGCTAATAGTCTTTTTTCTTGTAGTTGTAACTGAGATTACAGTAATTATGTTGCAATTTTTTTTGCAAATAGCTAAAACTAGCATTCAAAGTGCATTTATATCCGAGTTCAACTGAATGGATCTAGTCTAGCTAAGAAAAAGGAAAATTTGAAGTCAACATTGGGGGGAAAAGGAGGTTAGAATTGTGTATTACTTCTTTTATCTTTAGGTTCTTCTCCATGCACCCAGTTGTTTTCTGTTCCTGCCCATGTTCATATACTGTTGACAATGGGGACTTTTTTTTTTCATTTTCTTAATAGGCAGCCTCAAACAAAAAACTGTTCGTTCCTAGATTAATTGATAGTTATCCAAAAGAGTTTGTTCATGTCCATATAGATAACATTTGTTTTCCTATTCTGATGTAATTTGAACATAAGGGTATTGGGAAGAAGTTGTGGCTAAATGGAGAAAAATAAGAGAGTTGCATAGGCAGAAGAAAGGGTTGATGCCAACTTTAGCTTGTCATAAGGAAAAAAAAAACCTTGCCATATGCCCAAAGAGAACTGAAATAATCTTAATCATCCGTTTTGGTTTCCCCGTAACTGTGACATCTCGGTATAACTTAGGCAGAAGTTGATTATAGAAGGAACGAAAGGTAGAGACAAGAATTAACAGGATGAAATCCTCAATTAAATAAGACTCTGTCAGACAAGAATCAGAATCAAAAGCTTCCTATCAAACTTAGAACGAGTTAAAATGGATAGTCTTCTTAAGCTTATAAATAAGCGTTCAATAAAAAAATATTCTTCACTTTAGTTGTCTTCAGATTTGTCTTGGGTGGCTTGTCAATTTAAGTGAATGTACGATTTCCTCCTTTAATCATCATGGTTTTGCATTTTACTGATATAATTGGCAACATCCTCATCTATATCTCCTTTGCATAAATTATTCAGCCAAGTTATCAAAATTGACACGCTAAGCTAATTTCACCATCTAATTTAACTGAAGGATGATTTCTAGTAGCATCCATTGAATATACGTACGCTGATTATTGAGTCTTATTTCTCGTAAGGCTAATATCCTTGGACTCCATGTCTTCCCTTCCCATGTAATGTCTCAATAACTCTTTTATATTTACTTTGTAGAGAGAGATGGGTAGGGGTGTTAATAAGCTGAATATCGTTCAGCTTGAGAGTGTTCAAGCTTGAGCTTGAAACTTCAATTTTGAACTTGAGTCAAGCTCGATTCAAATTCGAGTTGAGTCGAGTTATTATGCTTTATAATCATTACTTAATTTTGTAATTGGTGACCCAAATGTATTTAGAGAAAAATCAATAAAACGAACATGGCTAGTAAGTGGTCCAATGTATTAGATTAGAAAATCAAATAAACCAGTCTTTATTGATTTTGATTTTCTAATTTAGACAATTAATACATAACGGAGGGAGTAAAGTTTCATAAAACATAGTTCTAGATCTCATGAGACATATTATATAATTCTGGTAACAAAAAGCCTCATGTAGTTATACATGAAAAAAGAAAAAATGATATATTTTATGGAAATAGTTAAAACTTGGGAGTCATGAAATATATATATAATGTGTAATATATGTATGTGTATATTTAAAAAAATAATATACTCAATGTGATTTTAAGTTTTTATTGAGCTTCGAGCCAAGTCGACCCAAATAGAAGTATGTTTGAGCTTGGCTTGACTAAACTTTGAGTTCGAGTTCAAACATGAGTCAAGCCGAGTTAAACTCGAGCTGAGTTAAACTTTCAAGCTTAATTTAATACCCTAGGGATGGGGCTTCATGTCTCAAGGTGGGGCATGTTTTTTTTTTTTTTTATCAGGTAAAAGAGGGAGAAGACTTCCTTCAATAAAAAAAAGGGCGAACAAAGACAAAGTTTCAGAAATAAAGAAAATTACAGACTCGATCTTTTAACTAGGAAAGGAAACTCAACAACAAATTTAGAAAGATGAGAATTAGATGTGATGTAAGTTTTAGCTTGAAGTTCATACTTATAGAAGATGAGTTTTTTATGAGTGAATTTATTCATGAAAATTTTAGAATTTCTTTCCCTCTAGATAAAGTAGACAGTGCAGTTCAGAAAGATCTTTAGCATTAGACCTAGCTCTAGAGTGCTATGGCTGGGAACATAATATGGTCAATGGCTTGACGTGCTTGATTGCAAGAGATGTCCATTCTAAATAATTTGAATATGTGACTCATCAACCACTTGGAATATCAGTAGGAAAATGAGAGATGTTGGGCAGACTCAATATTATTCTTACATAGAATGTATTTATTGACAATATGAACTCTCGTGGCTTGAATCTTATCCAATATGAGTAATCGACCTTTAAACATTAGCCAACAAATGAAAGAGTGGCGAGGTATATGATGTTTGAACCACACAAGAGAGGTCCAACACAAAATAGAAGAATGAGAGGATAGAGACTTATAAGCTGATTTAGTAGAGAATTTCCTAGTAGAACTGACCTTCCATCTAATTATATCCAAGTCATGATTAAGAATAGGAATATGATCATTGATTAAAAGAAGAAGTTGCTCACTTTTGAGATTAACAAGATCACTCTAACACTAATGACCATCAACCATACACTCAGAAATAGTTTCTATAGGGTGACTATTCATTTGAGTAATAATATGGTGACCAAACTTCTGTAAATGGGTGAAATTACCCAACCAATTAAGGATCCAGCCAAAAGAAAATAGAATTGTCATAATTAATCTTATAAGATATAAGATTAATCATAACACTCCTCATAGAGATAATGGCTCGCCAAGAGTAAGAAGTAAAAGGGGGAGTCTCACAGTGCCATATGGAACCAAGAAGGTGGGGAACCTGTCTCAAGAAGTGAGAGATAAATGTTTCTTAAAAAGTAGAGCAGGCAAAGGTCAATGCCTCATCACTTTTAGGCATTTCTATCCCAAAACTTCTGTTTTTTTTATGCCTTGAAGGCTCTTCATGGTTCTTTGTTGTCTTCATAAGGTCTTTTTTTCCTAGTTGCTCATTTTGTCTTTGGATGGTAGTTTAATGTTTCAATAGAATGGCCGTTTTAATTGTTCCTGCAGCATCTTCATGATTGTATTCGATCTGCAATTGCTGCTATGGATCCGCATAAGATATCCACATTAATACCTATTACTTTCCATCTAGAAGAATTAAATTCTTTAAATGCATGGCTGATACCGCTACTAAAGGAACTCTAACAATGAGCCCATCTTAAAGAATATATGGGTGTCTTTCACCCATGAGATTGATGACGTACAAGTTAGAGTATGTTAGTATTAGTAGTACTAGCACTAATATGAGTTAACGTATATGCTCTCGATCTTAAATATCAAGAACTTTTATACATTCCTTACGGGGCTTGTTCCTTACTAAAAGAAGAGCATAAAAAACTCTTCCCTACTAAAAGAAATATATAAGTAGAGCTTCACTAAAAATACCTTATGGAGCATATTATTTCGCTTACAAATTCTATTAAGGGAGAATGCGGTGGAGGTACATATTTTATCCCTCCATTTATGGATGCTGTGTGTATTTCAAAACTGTTGCTCCATAGTAGTTAATATACCTTCTAACTTTTCAGCAAAAAAAATCGCACCTTCTCCAAAATCTGCAAATTAGTAGCCATCATGGACTCTGGTATTTGCTAACCTGCGTTTTGTCGCTACCCAACTGATACTGGATTTGCTACCTGCGTTTTGTCACTACCCAACAGGCTTCTAGTTACCGAACTTAAAAGAGAGTCTGTTTATGAACACGACTATTGCCACAGGCCTCGTGGTACAAACAAAATGCTGTTAGAAATTACTTTTCATTCGTAATGTCTTCCAATTCTGCATATAGTTGTTTAACACTTACCGGAAAAGGCTTTCTACTTGTAGGGGCTTGTAAATCAGAACAAAAGTGTACTTAAAAGAAATACTATCTCCATCTTAAATTAATAATTCTGTTTGGTAAAAAAATTGTTCTATATTAATAATTTTATTTTGTTAAACTGAAGTGGTTGACAACTTCTTATTTTTCCTTCTATTAGATGTGGGTTTTACCATTCAATAAAAATTCTTATTTTTCTAAATATAACTATTAATATAAGATATAAATAATATATCAAAATCTGATGCTATATTCTCTTAATACTCAGAAGAAGTTGCCGCTGGAAACATGAAGGCCATGGTAGTCAGTTTCAGGAATTTACTTGAAGCCCTTTGGGTTATTTTATTCTATTCATCTCCCGAAGAGCGAGCTAATTTGAAGGTCTCACATTCACTATGATTGTATGATGTAATATTTTTGGTTTTGTCCAGGAACATCTACAGAGTTTTGGCGACAATAATGGCGTGTGTTGAATTTTTGTTAGTCACTCAAGTTTCAGCATTTTATTGTATTTATTACTATATTAGAATTGGGAATGAAATTATTTCATTAAAGTTATTTTGTTGTGTTTGTTTGTAAAAATAGTAGGGAACAATGACAGGATACAACTTTGTTATTAGGTTTAAATCATTTGTAAAATAAATATTATATTTTTTAAAAGAATTTTTATAACCAACAACAACGGATGCTGCCATCGCTAAAAAGGTAATAGATATTTTTTTTAAAATAATAAAAATATTAGCTATAGCTATAGCTGTCGCTATAAGTGGATGAGGTCGTTGCTGAAAACTTTTAGCGAAGACCTATTGTTCGTCGCTGAAAATCTATTTTCAACAATGGCCCATTGTTCGTCGCTATAGTCAGACCTTTTATAATGGTTATAGCCATCGCTGAAAGTCATTTTGACCGTTGTTGATTATGCAAAGAAGACGATGTAGGCAAGTGTTTTGAGACAGTTGTAGCCATCGCTGAAAGTCATTTTGGCTATCGCTAAAAGTATTAGCAACAGGCTCAATTGCGACGACTGCTAGCTCATCGTTATTGGCTTTAGCGGCAGCTAACCATATCAATAGCAATGGATAGTGGCTGTCGTTATAGCCCTTTTTTGTAGTATAATCATTTATCTCGCCCAGTTCTTTCTTTGAATGAAATTAACTTGTCCACATTATATATCTCATTCCAATGGAAAAAATTTGTATGATCCTGGGCTAATGCTGCATGAGCCCGGGCATCATGGCCATGGAGATATTGTCCCATTAAAAAAATTCAACAGTGGCTCAAGCTGAAGTGTAGGGGCCGGTGCCCACATAATGGGTCTCTCTTCCTATTTGTCCAATCAATACATGGCCAAATTAGTGTTTTAAAATCTAGTTGACCGCGAATGGGCACGGGCTCATTCACGGACTGGCGGACTAGAACCAACAAGACCTCGTCACTTTTCCAAGTCGGCAAGTTTAAAATCTTAAGAACTTGGTCCCTACGAGATTTACAGCAAAAGAAAGAAAAATTAAAAAAAGGGAAGGAGGATGGTGATCCAGAGGTAACTATAGTGGCGAAGGCAATGAGGAGGAGAGGGGGAAAGATGGAGAAAATGTGGCTTTTTTAGTGTTTAATTTCTAAGGCTGATGACATATGTTAACATCATGAACAAGGTGACCTGACCAATCCGGTTAAACTGACCCAGCCACCAGAACGGGTAGGTTGTGGGTTGGTTTTTAAAATACTGGTCCTTGTGAGCTTCTACATTTCATATAACATTCTCTTTCCATGGCCATATAGCTTGAGAATAAGGGCATTTGGGCAATTTTAAATTACTGGTGTGAAAGTTTTCATCTGTAGAGGGTCATTTCTAACATCTTGGTGAAATTACAGACATTTTAATTATGATTTCACCAATTCCAAAGCCATTTCAAAAAATTGTAATCGTAAGGCTTCCCACAGCCTTTATTTGTGTAGCAAGTTATGTTTCTAAGTTGTGATGTTGCTAATGGAAAGCTTTAAATAAAACAATGAATGTTCTTGCACATATTTTTCCGTCACTTATTCCATATTCTCGCATAGGACATAACTTATGATAGAAGTGACAAATTTTTTTGATAGTACTGTTATGAAGTCCAAACCACATGTCCATATCGTCGCTCGTGAAAAAATCCCATCAGGGTTTTGCTTCCTCTTACAATTATTGATGGATTTTGCAATGTTTGGCATTCGATCATGTAGACCGAGGGAGTTGTTGGAAATCAACGGACATGAATATTTTTTTCTTTGATTGGACGGACATGCATATTTTGAACGGTAGGAACGCAATAAGATTGAGATAAGGATCGCGAAACTAACCAATCAAACATAGCAACTTTCGTTGTTATTCAGGAGGGAAGGTCCTTAGGCTTCACTGTTATGCCTACTGATCTCGCCAGGAAGCGTTTTAATATTCCATTATGATAATGAACCTAACATAAAAAATATATAGGAGCCTTTCATCTAGAAAATCAACAGTTAACCCACATTAGCACTAGTAATATTAGTGCTAGAATACACTATTATAATATAAAAAATTCACAAGCGCTCATTATCCTGAGCTCTGTCCTAGGTTGTTGTGTTTATCCTCTATATTGACATAGGTGAGTAACCATTGCTTTCTTGAATAATTAAAGATGACCTGCTCAATTATTCTGTCTAAAAAAATGTGGTCATCTTTAGGCACGAATGGGTCTATATACATCCTAATAATATCTTTAGTACCCCGACTTAATAGTAAATTCATGAAGGGATTTATAAGGTTATTGAGGTACTGAGGGAATTATTAGCGTGCTCATATAGACCAATTCTTTAAGGCAGAACAATAAGGGGAAAAAACACTTGCCAACAGCACTGTTAATTACTGTATCCAGCTACCAGCACTGTTAATTCCTACCCAGATGGTAAATTTCTCCCTCTATAGAGGAACCAGCTAGTGCACCGAACTCCTCGTTCCCAGATCCTGTCACAGTACCAAACATGGAAGAAGCTGATCATAGAGCAAAGCTGCACATTGCCATGGTTCCATGGCTAGCATTTGGTCACATTATTCCATTTATGGAGCTCTCTAGGTCCCTAGCCAGGCGAGGGCATAAGATTTCCTTCGTCACCACGCCTAGGAACATAGAGAGAATGCCAAGCATCCCTCAGGACGTGTCCGCCCTTATTGAGCTGGTGGGCCTCCCCTTGCCGCCTGTTGATGGCCTGCCTGCCACGGCCGAGGCCACCATGGATATCCCGCATGAGAAGATGGACTACCTGAAGATAGCGGCCGATGGGCTGGCTGGCCCCTTGTCAGAATTCTTAGAGGAGAACTCTCCTGACTGGGTTTTATGTGACTTCTTCTGCAGTTGGCTCCCCCCTCTCGCCGCCGAGAGCCGCACTCGCTGCATGTTTTTCAGCATCTTAAGCGCAGCGATGCTCGCCTTCTGCGGCCCGCCTTCGGAGTCGATGATCGACGAGCAGTGGAAGTCGCCCGAGGATTTGACGTCACCGGGCCCATGGATTCCCTTCCCCACCCTGCTCGCCTTCCGCCTCCATGAGGCGCGGTTGGTCTTTGAGCAGACGCGGCCCAACGCTTCCGGCATGTCGGATCTCAGCCGCTTGCACGGTACCATCCGAGGAGCTCATGCCGTCCTCGTCCGGAGTTGCACCGAGCTGGAGTCCAAGTGGCTGGAGCTGTTGAACAAGCTGTACAACAAGCCAGTTCTTCCGGCCGGCCTGCTCCCTCCTTCAGATCCGGATGCCGGAGTCGGCAGTCCAGAGTGGGCAGAGGGCGCCTGGCTGGACAAGCAGTCAACGGCGTCCGCCGTGTATATAGCATTCGGTAGCGAGGTGAGACTGAGTCAGGAGGATGTGACCGAGCTGGCTCTTGGCCTGGAGCTGTCCGGGCTGCCCTTCCTGTGGGCCCTACGGGATGAGTCGATGACTCTCCCGCCGGGGTTCGAAGATCGGATCGGCGGCGGCAGAGCGATCGTCTGCAAGGGATGGGTCCCGCAGCTCAGGATCTTGGCTCATCCAGCAATTGGGGGCTTCCTGACCCACTGCGGGCTGAGTTCTATCGTAGAAGCGCTTGGGCATGGGAAGCCCCTTATGTGCCTACCCATGCTGGTCGATCAGGGTTTGAACAGCAGGAGCCTTGAAGAAGAGGGCATTGGTGTGGACATCCCTAGGGATGACAGGGATGGGTCCTTCACAAGGGAAGGGGTATCCAAGACATTGAGGCTGGTGATGGTGGAAGAGGCCGGTGGTGCTATCAGGGCCAAGGCATTAGAGATGAAGGAGGTATTCTCAAGGAATGATCTCCATGAGCGTTATGTCGACAAATTGGTCCAATTTCTTGTGGAACATAGACATAAATAAAGAGGCAAACCATTCCGCCGGCCTCGCCATTTCCGTGCATAGTAGTAGCACCGTGTCACGGACTTAAGTCTGGCACTTTTGTAAATACTTTATAATTATATTTTAATATCTTTTTTTTATTTTTATAATTTTTTTATTTTTTTGTAATCATGCCCGTAGGGCCACTTTGGCTATCATTTTAATAATATCTGGAATATTTCTTATACTATATAAGGGGAAGGTAGTATTTGTATGGTTAGTTCATTACTTTGTAAACACATTGATAGTAAATACAATCCGTCATTATAATTGTGTTCATTTGTTTCTTTACAATGTGTCACTCTTGTTCCTCCTACCTCTTGGTTTAAAAGGTCCTTCGCATGTGGTCTGCACAACGCCTTACTAAGCAAAAACACTTGTTGCATTCGAAACGCTTACTTGCTAAGCGGAAGACATCGCAAGTGCCGCACGGTAGCCTGTCCATCGAGCAAGGCCGTGACAATTGGTATCAAAGTCTTCGTTTAGGCAACCCCCTTTTCGATTCAATCAAACTTTGAAAGAGATGCCGAAGTCGGTGGTTGAGGTAAGTAGGATGGAAAAACCCACTCCATTGCTGTCAAAGACGTCGAAAACACTGTTGCACATAGATGATGTGGAGGAGCAACTAACATCCCTTGCAACCAGTTTTGACAAGTTGGCTCGAAAGGCTTACTTGCTAGGCGGAAGACCTCGCAAGTGCCGCACGGTAGCCTATCCATCGAGCAGGGCCATGACAATTGGTATCAAAGTCTTCATTTAGGCAACCTCCCTTTCGATTCAATCAAACTTTGAAAGGAATGCCGAAGTCGGTGGTTGAGGCAAGTGGGATGGAAAAACCCATTCCATTGCTGTCAAAGACGTCGAAAACATTGTTGCACATAGATGATGTGGAGGAGCAACTAACATCCCTTACAACCAGTTTTGACAAGCTGGCTCGAAAGGCTTACTTGCTAGGCGGAAGACCTCGCAAGTGCTGCACAGTAGCCTGTCCATCGAGCAGGGCCGTGACAATTAGTATCAGAGTCTTCATTTAGGCAACCCCCCTTTCGATTCAATCAAACTTTGAAAGGGATGCTGAAGTCGGTGGTTGAGGCAAGTGGGATGGAAAAACCCACTCCATTGCTATCAAAGACGTCGAAAATATTATTGCACATAGATGATGTGGAGGAGCAACTAGCATCCCTTGCAACCAGTTTTGACAAGCTGGATGATAGGGTCCACTCCCTGGAAGCATGCGAGAAAGAGACCCGTAATTTAGCACGGAGAATCGTGAGCTGATTAACAAACTTCGTGATGATGTGCAAGTATATGTGGCTTCCTTACAGGAATAGATTCGTGCTTGGCAGCCTAAGTGTCGCTTCTCATGTGTACTGCCACTCACCAAGAACCGCTTGCCGCTATGGGCATACCAAGATGCCCAAAAGTACCGGAACTCACTCCATACAATGGTGCAAGAGATGCTAAGCAACTCGAAAAAAATTTGTTTGATATTGAACAGTACCTTCGGGTTATCAACCAAGAAACTGAAGAGGCAAAAGTGTCTATGGCTACGATGTATTTGTCCGACGATGCCAAGCTGTGGTGGAAGACCAAGCATGATGAGATGACAAGACGCCTAATCCGGAGAGAGATGTGCGAGGAGCTGAAGAGTCAACTCAAAACTCAATTCCTTCCTAAAAATGTCAAGTTCATCGCACCTTAGTCGGGGTCAACTACTCATCAATTGCTCGAACTTTAGATGTATCAATGCGGACTTGTTCGCTTCTAATGGTGTGTCCTAGGAATAAGATCTCTTTCTTAGCAAATGAACATTTTTCTAACTTGACGTACAACTGATTGTGCCAGATGACTTAAAAAATAGCCTTCAGGTGATCAACATGTTCATCTAAAGTCCTGTTGTATATGACAATGTAATCTAGGTAAACAACCACAAACTTTTCGATGAATTCCCAAAAAATATTATTCATTAGGGTGCAAAATGTAGCCGGGACATTAGTTAGTCTATAAGGCATGACAAAGATCTCAAAGGCTTCATAGTGGGTAACACAAGTGATCTTCGCTTCACCCCCCTCGACAATTCTCACTTGATGGTAACCAGATCTCAGATCCAACTTCAAGAAGTATCAAGCATCGCCCAGTTGATCAAAGAGGTCCACAATAAGTGGAAGGGGATATATGTTCTTCACAGTCAACTTGTTGAGGGCCCGTAGTCAAAACATAAGTGCAAGCTTAATTCCATCATGTTTCTTCTGTAAAAGGACTGAGGATCCGAAGGGTGCCTTAGTAGAATGGATGAAACATGCCTCAAGGAGTTCATCGAGTTGTCTTCGTAATTTCTTAAACTTAGGGGGCTGCACTCAATATGGGGCACGAGCTAGAGGCTTAACATTTTGTTTCAACTTGATATGATGATCAATTGCTCTCCTCAGTGGGAGGTGTTTGGGTAAGGACTTCGGCATCATATCTGCATATTTCGCAAGGACCATCTTAACTTTTGGGTTAGTCAATGCCTCATATGGGGATTGATCTTCCATTCGTATGGCTATAATGTAACCAGACTCACCCTTCCTCAAGTCTTTGTCCAGTTGTATGGCTGACAACTCTCCGTCCTCACTACCAATGCTAAAACTACAACATTAGTAAATCTCTCGGGGTCGTTTGGGAAGCTCCCTAAGGTAGGGAAAGTACTTTCTTCCCCACCAACTGTATGTCCTCCTTAAGACAGTTAGAGGGGAAATTGATTTATCCTCTTGAATATTACATCAAGAGGGAATAATCAATTTTCCCTCTAAATTACCTCCCAAACTGCACCGTAGTTACATTTTTTGTTTTTCTTTGTTGAAACACCTTCCCACACCAGTATAACTGGGGCAGAGCAAATTGATTACACCTTTGTCGGCCATGGTTCGGAGCATTTTGACGCCCTGCACACACTTTCACATTTTACGAAGGTCAATACATATTTTGCAGTTGACAAGTATTGACGATCAGTTGCTGAACTCAATCTGATCCATTCGATGTAATAATTACTAGATTTCCTCATCCTAATCGTGGCTACCACTCAAATTTGACATGGTTACTATTTGGGGAAAAAAACTACAAGCCTCGCCAAATAGAGTATAAATTTATTGTACTCTGGTTCTGGCATGAACAAAGTATATATTTATTGTTCTAGTATTCTAGGCGAACAGAGTATATATTTACTTTTCTCTGCATGTACTACAGAAATATGGATCTAGAAACATCAATACGAAAGCAAAGTACACAAGGGAATTTAACGTAGTGCGGCCTTTCTGCCTACATCCACGGGATCACACAATTTCACTAAATAAAGAATCAGAGTACAAGAAAATTACAAGATTTCTCAGCAACGCTCCTCACACAATACACAAGAAGAAAACTCCTTCTTCCTCCCAAAAATTCTGCTTTCTTCTCTCTGCGTAGACCTCTCGGTTCCGGGTTGTTTGCGGCCGCAACCTTCTCTGGAATTCTCTTCAAGTCAGACTCTACTCACAAGTCAATTCATCAAAATCCCTTATGCCACTTTGATCAACCTATTTATAACTTATGTCTTGCATAGTAAAGGACAAGACTGCCCTTCACTAAGGAATCCCGTAATTATTGTTTCGCCATCAACAATCTCCCACTTGAAACCAAATTACTTGAAATCTTCAGCAACAATTCTTCCACGCAAACTAATCCCTTTCGAATCAATTTTATATACAGAGCCAATTGCAAGCAAGACAATTGCTATACTCATATCTAATGTAACTGTGTGATCACCACCATCCTTCTAGTGTAAAAGACCAATGATGGTTGAGCAAACGCTCAATTTCTCCATTGTCACCACTTTAGTAAACATATCCGCTGGATTCTTCTTAGTAAGAATCTTCTCCAAGAAGACATTCTTCTCTTTAACAAGTTCTCTCACAAAATGATATTTGATCTCAATATGTTTTGTTCTAGAATGAAACACACTATTCTTTACAATATCTATTGCACTCTTGTTATCACAATAAAGTACACACCTCTCTTAAGGTTTGTCCAACTCCTTCCAAAATGCTTTTAACCACATCATCATCTTGCAAGCTTCAGTGGCTGTAATATACTCTGCCTCAGTAGATGAATTAGTCCTAGATTTCTGCAATTGTGACTGCCAAGCAACTGCACCACTGCCTAATGTGAATACACCTAATGTGAATACAAAACCTATAGTGCTTCTTCTATTATCAAGATTACCTCCATAATCTAAATCAACAAAGCCAACTAAGTTAATCCTCGAACTTCTACCAAAGTGTAAAGACATAACTGATGAACCTTTTATATATCTTAGAATCCATTTCACTGCATTGTAATGCTCTTCACCTAAATTCGCTATAAACCTTGCAACCTGACTCACAACATTAGCTATGTCTGGTCTAGTGCAAGTGGTTGCATACATCAATGCACCTATAACAGATGCATAAGGAACCATGTTCATGTGTGTTATTTCCTCCAGTGTGCTAGGAGACTACTCACTCGAAATACTGAAGTGAGTTGCCAAGGGAGTACCAACTGATTTAGCACCCAACATGTTTAACTTCATTAAAACCTTCTCAACATATTCTTCTAAGGATAATTTTAGCACTTTTTACTCTCTATCTCTTATAATTTACATACTAAGGATTTGTTTTGCTGGTCCAAGATCCTTCATTACAAATTTAGAAGACAACTGTCTCTTTAGCATCTCAATCTCACCATAATCTGCTCCTACAATCAACATATTATCCATATATAACAACAAAAGTAAATAAGATGTTCTCAACCTTTTGTAATAGTAGTAATATTCTGAATAGCAACGATAAAATCCAATGGATAGCATGAATCCATCAAATTTCCTATACCATTGTCTTAGAGCTTGCTTAAGACCATACAAGCTCTTAAACAACCTGCACACCAAATTCTCCTTTCTTCTTACCACATAACCTTAGGGTTGATACATATAGATCTCCTCTTCCAAGTCACCATGTAAGAAAGTTGTCTTAACATCCAACTACTCTAAGTAAAGATCCTCAACTACAACAATGGATAACATCATTCTGATGGTAGCAATTCTGACAACAAGAGCAAATATCTCTATATAATTTACTTCATATTTCTTCTAAAAGACTTTAACAACGAGTCTAGTTTTGTATCTCTTACTTCTATCAGCTTCATGTTTCAGCATGTAAACCCACTTGTTATGTAATATTTTTTTACATAAGGGTAGAGGAACTAACTCCGAAGTCTAATTAGATGACAATGAATCCATCTCATCCTCCATACCACACTCCCACTGAACTGAAATGTTTATCCTGCAAGCTTCCTCAAAGTTTTCTGGTTCACCACTATCAGTCAAAAGCAAATAAATCATACTAGGATCAAATATGGAATACATACCATATGTGCTCTCAGGGTCAGAGGGATCAAATATCCTCTTCTTCTTAATTTGTGTAAAACTAGTCCAACCAACTAGTGTCTGTAAGGAAATAGCCGGATCCTCTAGAACTGTCTCTGAAGAAGTCTTAACTACCTGTTCATAACTAGATGGACCGGCCCCACTATGTGTTTAAGCCTCAAGTTCTACAAAGTTAGTTTCAACCTGTTTCATCTTCCCCTTTTGTAGATCTTGATAGTGCTTATACAACTCTGTCTCATGAAACACAATATCAATGCTCCGGATCACCTTCTTATAGACTAGATCTCACAGTCTATAACTATAAGCATCTCTACCATAGCCAACAAAGTAGCACTTGTTGGATTTGGAATCTAACTTTTCTCTGTGCTCTACATCAACATGCACATAAGCAGCACAACTAAAAACTCTTAATTAATCAATCTTTACCTCCTTTTTTGACCATGCATCTTAAAAAATGCCTCCATCTAGGGGATAACATGGAGACCTATTGATTAAATATGTTGTAGTGTCAACAGCACAACTCCAGATAGAGAGTGGAAGGCCACAGTGTAGCCTCATACTACATACCTTCTCCATGATGGTCCTGTTTATCTACTCTACAACACCATTATGTCTATGCTGTCTAGGAGTAGTAAGCAACCTTTGAATGTCATGCTTATCACAATAGGATTAGAATTCCCTACTACAATACTCGCTTCCAATGTCTAACTTTAAACACTTTAATTTTAACCTTGCCTTATTCTCAACAAGTATTTTTCATTACAAAAATATAGAAAATACATCAGATTTATTCATGGCAAAGTAAACCCATAACTTGCGAGAATCATCATCAATAAAAGTAATGAAGTAAGACGCACCTCCAATGGATGGACCTGTGCTTGTCCCCAAACATCTATGTGTACAAGCTCAAGATGCTCAGACCTGCGCTCTAGGGTAGCTCTGGTAAATGAAACTTTGTGTTGCTTGCCCATAACACAATGCTCACAAAATTCCAAATCTAAACACCTCAAACTAGGTAACTTCCCCTTAGCCTGTAACACCTTCATTCCCTTCTCTAACATGTATCCAAGGTGACAATGCCACAAACTGACATCAACTGCATTAAAGGCCACTTCAATAAATTGCTTAGAACAACTAAAAGTCAAATACAATGTTCCAATTTTCTTGCCCTTAGCCACAACCATGATATCTTTACTCATCTTCCAACTATCACTCATAAAGTGAGTAGTAATACCACAAGCAGCCAATTGACCAACAGAAATGATGTTCTTTGTCAAACGAGGCACAAGACGAACATCTTTTAACATAAGTACAATATTATCATCAATCAACAAATGAATGTCACCCTTGCCTATGATTTCACAAGCTTGATCATTGTCCAAATAGACATTACCCAAATCACTAGCTACAAAATTCTACATCAAGTCTTTTCTAGAGGTAGCATGAAATGAGGCACCACTATTAATAATCCAAGCATCACATTTACTTTCCATAGACAATAACATGCAATTAGCTTCAGCAACATTAACATGATTTTGTGCTCCATCATGAGGGGGGTTAGGGCAATCTTTCTTCAAGTTACCTTTCTGCACACACTGCCAACAAGCCCCATCACCCTTACGGTGCTTAGACTTGGACCGCCCCCTCCTAGACTTCCCTCTCCATCAAAATTTAGGTCGCCGCCCCCTTTCTTCCATAGTCAGGGCTGAACCGGATGAAGAAGGACCACCCTTACGGCGTATTTCTTCAGCCAATATCATTCCACACACATCATTCAACTTAAATTTTTCTATATTATGGGAACTATGCACATCAACTTTAAATTATTCCCAATCAGATGGCAAAGACTTTAACAAAGCAATAGACTATATATCCTCAGTAAAATTAACATCTACTGCCTCAAGTTAATTAACCAAAGCATAGAATAAATTCAAGTAATTGGCTACAGCCTCATCGTTAGACATTTTCAAATCAAAAAAACTGGTCATAAGATGTACCTTGTTTGTAGAAGAAGGGCTTGCATACAATCGCTCAAGCAGATCAAAGCACTCCTTCGTAGTCTTGGCCTTCGTGATGTTCGAAGGCACAGATGAAAAAATAGATAATCTGATCGCACCTAAAGCCTTCCCATCAAGCAACTCCCATCTTGTAATCCCTTCCACCTTATCTTCACCAACAGGCTTGGTTGTAAACAATGGCCAGTAGGGGTCCTTCTCGTACAAGTAATCTTCAATCTGCATGCACCAAAATCTATAATTTTGGCCATTGAATTTCTCTATCTTGAACTTGCTATTGTCGATCATATCCTCTTGAAGCTCCGATACCAATTGTGGGGAATAAAACTACAAGCCTCGCCAAACAGAGTATAAATTTACTATACTCTGGTTCTGACACGAACAAAGTATATATTTACTGTTCTAGTATTTTGGGCGAACAGAGTATATATTTACCGTTCTCTGCCTGTATGCAGAAATATGGATCTAGAAACGCCAATATGAAAGTAAAGTACACAATGAAATTTAACGTGGTTCGGCCTTGCTGCCTACATCCACGGGATCACACAATTCCACTAAATAGAAAATCAGAGTACAAGAGAATTACAAGATTTCTTAGCAACGCTCCTAACGCAATACACAAGAAGAAAACTCCTTCCTCCCAAAAATTCTACTTTCTTCTCTCTACATAGACCTTTCAGTTCCAAGTCGTTGGCGGCTGCAACCTTCTTTGGAATTCTCTTCACGACAGACTCCACTCACAAGTCAATTCATCAAAATCCCATATGCCACTTTGATCAACATATTTATAACTTAGGTCTTGCATAGTAAAGGACAAGACTGGCCTTCACTAAGGAATCCCGTAATTATTGTTTCACCGTCAACATACTGTTAACTAATGCTTTGATACCAAATAAAATTCCTAGAATAAGAAAGACAAAGACAATTAGAAAACTTACATAGAGAAGAAATGATTATTGATCTTCAAATTCATGAAGATGATTTGATTCCACAAATCTATGATGCCTACGCTGGAATCCACAACCATGGGGGAGAAACTTCCAAAGCACAACTCGGCAGAAGACAAAATTTGATAAAAAGATCCCAATACAGTAGTCCACATAATATTTATACCTAAATGCCAATATCCCACAATTATAAGTTAACCCCTATATAATCTTCCTGATGCCAAATAGAACTCAACTCTTCACTATCCTTTGTAATGCCAACCAGAACTTTGAAGAACCTTGAAGCTCTCTTTTATATATTCGTTCTGTTTTATATATGAATGAGGCTATTTCCCCCCATTTTTTACTCGATACGCCCCCAAAATAGAAAAAAATGTGGATTTTTTATTACTCAGAATCCCCACACCCTGGTCACCCCAACATTAAAAAAACATAAGCTTTCTTCTCCGATTGATGAACCCAACCGGAATCACCGGAGACATCATCTTCCCCACTGCAGCCTCACATAATAGCTCACAATCAGCCCGTTGGCCATGACCATGAAATCTGATTCACCACTACCAACTCTCATTTCCATTTTTAGCCATCTCACCAAGGTTAGCCCAAGCTATCTCTTCACCACCTCCTCATCTATGATTGATGCCTACCCACCCTTTCTGAATGAGTTTGCATAGTGCCAACACCCATGTCCACGGTTCCTCGCCACAACAGTGTCTCCTTGCAAAATCGCAGTGATACAATGAAGTTGACTGGCTGATCTAGTCAATGATGGAGGGACAGAACCAGTGGACTCACTCCAGCCCAATCGGGAGCATCCCCGGCCAAAGCCCATTAGTGCATGGTGGTTGACCTCGCAATTGGCTTTGTCGGTGCCCATCCTCTGTCGTAGTTCATGGATCCTCTCATCAGCCCTCGTGACTCCTCCACATCTGAGTACAAGATTGGCTGCTGCTTCCAAGCCGGTCCGGGGAGGTCCGATCACGGAGAAAAAAGTGATGGAGAAACTTCAAGGACTCCAGATCTCGGAGGCAATCAAGCAAGGACCAGACAAACTCTAGAAGGCTAGCCCTCATAGAGAGAGGAAGGATGTTGGCTGATTCGAGCCCATACTCAGTTGCATTTTGCTATTGCATCGGCAACCCGACCCGTGTCCTTGTATGCCTCGGCCCTGTGGAGATAGCTCTAGACTTAGGAGGGAGAAGAAGGGCGGTTGTCGGGGAGGGGTTGTCCAGCAATAATTTTATCCAACTGAAGAAAACCGGAGAAGAGAAGGGGGGGCTTGAGTAATTATATGGGAGAATTGAGTAAAAAAATATTGTCACTGAGAGGGAAGCATTTTCTATGCTCCACTCTCACAATGCGTCGAGCGTAAGGAACACATGGGAGCAGTTGGATTTCAAGATGGGTGGTGCACACGCTAGCGCACGTTAGCGTAAGTATTACTTATGCTAACGCACGATTTCAAGATGGGTGGCGCACACACTAGCTTAAGTATTACTTACGCTAACGTACGTTAATGTGTGCGCCACCCATCTTGAAATCCAATGGCTCCCAGACGTTCCTTACGCTCGGTGCATATTGAGTAGGGAGCACTAAAAATGCTTCCCACCAAGAGGGGTGTGCACGAGTAAAATTTTAAATTTTATTGGGGTGTAAAAAAATAAGGGGCATTAGTATAAGTTAGGGGGGGAAATAGACGCAGATGTATATTCGTTCTATATTAGGATGGAGGGAGGAAGAAGGAAGAATGACATAAAGTGACAAGGATGACAATGGTACTTATCCTACCTTCTTTGTTTTGGAAAAAAGGCATAGTGCACCAAGTGCCCAACGCTAATTAGCCCTAATTTTCAGTAACTGAGTTAATTCTCATCATATGGCGGATAACAACCATGGGGACTGTCACGGGCACGAAACTTTGCCTAGCATCCGCACTCGTGATGGCCTGGTTGCGCCGTGCAACCAGCAGCCACTCTCTTCCCTTCCCACTCGTATGCATAAGGGAAACACAAGCAAAACAGCAACACAGTCTGACCTGGTGCGAGGATCTCTGCCCCAGCTATATTTATGTCCACTGAAATACAAAGTAGGGAGAGGGCAAAGGCTGATTCACCAGGCTGAGAGTTCTCCTCTCAACTCCCTGGTTCGCTGTGCAGGAAGAAAATCAGATTCCAATCAGCCATGGCCGCCCTGCTCATCCATTTATAAAGACTCAGCCTAAAGCTGGCCGCCCTAGTGCTACTAGGAGTACAAAACCCACCCAATACAAGAGTTCTCACCCTGTCCAACTCTCAGCCCATAGCCAATCCGCCCCTAGCATAGATTAGGAAACCTGCAAGAGTCCGCCCTCTACTAGAAGTCCATCGCCATGCAGCTTCTAAGAGTCAGCCAATCTGAAGAAACCAGCCACTCCGACTCCCATCCGCCCTACGAATGTGACCAGCTTGTCTGTGTAAGTCCTGTCTGTCCTAGGAACCTGCTGCCCGGACTCCTACTCCAACTAGGAGTGTAGCCAACTAGTATAGGTGAATCTCATCTGCCTTAAGAGTCCTCCCCTAAGTCTAAGCAGTGCCCAACTTCACTACTAGAGTCCCGCCCTCACAAGAACTCCTACCCAGCCTACTCCGCAAAGCGAGTAGCTCGTCCAGAATACCTCCCGCATTGTCCCAACATTCGTCTATGCCCAAGGGGTTGCCTAGGCTATCCGTTGCCTAGCAAAACTTGGTTATCCACTGCTAAGTATGGAGGTAGCCGCCCCCTTTCTACATCTGTCAAATTAAGGGGCTAACAAAGACAATCTCCATAGTAAGTGACTGGCGTCCAGTGTCGCCGGCCAAATGGAGTGCCTCTTCAATTACGTCTATCTTTCACAAGAAACTGGACCAATTTGTCGACATAACGCTCATGGAGATCCTTGTTTGAGAATATCTCCCTCATCTCCCATGCCTTGGCCCTGATAGCACCGCCGGCCTCCTCCATCGTCACCAACCTCAAAGTCTTGGCCACCCCTTCCCTTGTGAAGGACCCGTCCCTGTCATCCCTAGGGATGTCCACACCGATGCCCTCTTCTTCAAGGAACCTGCTGTTCAAGCCCTGGTCAAAAAGCATGGGCAGAAGCACAAGGGGCTTCCCATGCCCAAGCGCTTCTACGATAGAACTCAGCCCGCAGTGGGTCAGGAAGCCTCCAATTGCTGGATGAGCCAAGATCCTGCGCTGCGGGACCCATCCCCTGCAGACGATCCCTCGGCCGCCGATCCGATCCTCGAACCCCGGTGGTAGAGTCTTGGACCCATCCCGTAGTGCCCACAGGAAGGGCAGGCCGGAGAGCTCCAGGCCAAGAGCCAACTCGGTCACAGCGTCCTGACTCAGGCTCACCTCGCTCCAGAATGCTATATACACGGCGGACGCCGGCGACTGCTTGTCCAGCCAGGTGCCCTCTGCCCACTCTGGGCTGCCGCCTCCGGCATCAGGCTCTGAAGGAGGGAGCAGGCCGGCCGGAAGAACAGGCTTGTTGTACAGCTTGTTCAACAGCTCCAGCCACTTGGACTCCAGCTCTGTGCAACTCCGGACGAGAACGGCATGAGCGCCTCGGATGGTGTCGTGGAGGCGGATGAGATCTGACACGCCGGAAGCGTTGGCCCGCGTCTGCTCGAAGATCGACTGTGCCTCGTGGAGGCGGAAGGCCAGCCGGGTGGGGAAGGGGATCCATGGGCTCGGTGACGTCAAATCCTCAGGCGACTTCCACTGCACGGCGCTTATCGACTCCCCAGGCGGGCCGACGAATGCGAGCATCGCCGAACTGAAGATGCTGAAAAACATGCAGCGGGCGCGGCGCTCGGCGGCGAGAGTAGGGAGCCAGCCGCAGAAGAAGTCATATACAACCCAGTCAGGAGAGTTTTCCTCTATGAAGGCTGACAAGGGGCCAGCCATCCCATCCGCTGCTATCTTCAGGTAGTCCATCTTCTCAGGCGGGATATCCATGGTGGCCTCGGCCATGGCAGGCAAGCCATCAACAGGCGGCAAGGGGAGGCCCACCAGCTCAATGAGGGTGAACACGTCCTGAGGGATGCTGGGCATTCTCTCCACGTTCCTAGGCGTGGTGATGAAGGAAATCTTGTGGCCGCGCCTGGCTAGGGACTTGGAGAGCTCCAGATATGGAATGATGTGACCAAAGGCTAGCCACGGAACCATGGCAATGTGAAGTTTTGCTCTATGATCAGCTTCCTCCATGTTTGGTCCTGTAAAAGGAGTTTGGAAGGTAGAGAAGATTCCTTTATAGAGAGATAATGCTGATTCCTTTATAGAGGGATAAATCGACCAGCTGGTTCTTTGTTCTGCCTAAAATGTCATAGCATTTAATAATGATAAAAGGAAATGCTATCTACGAGACTCACAATTGAAAGGAGGAGATATGACGCAACCCCCAAAAAATTAAAAAAATGACGTGGGATAACAGAGGCCAAGGGTAATGATTAACGTAGATATTTTGTTTAATGCGCTTCAAGGATGGAGACAGTAATTAAAAGAAAAAATTATTTAAATAATAATAAAAATAAATAATTATTAAAATTATATATTTTATAAAATATTTTTTAGAGTAGTATTGTTTTTTGTCATGGCGTCAACCAAGTATTGGCGTCTACGTGGTTTTTTTTAAAAAAATTTAAATTTTATCATTCAAAAGGATGAAATTATGTTTAAGTTTATTTTATCATTTCAAATGATGAAATACCCACACTTAGGCTTTTTGACTTGAAAAAGAAAGACAGAAGGTGAATTTTGTCATTTCTAATAACAAAATTGGTGTTTAAGTGGATTTTGTCCTTACGAAGGATGAAATTAAATTAAAACTAATTTCATCCTTCTTAAGGATAAAATTTGTTTTACAATGATTTCATCCTTTGTAAGGACAAAATCACAACACTTGAATGTTGCAGCTTTTAAGTAGTGGACGAAATCCATTAAGTAGATTTTGTCATTTGAAAGGATGAAATCTTATGAATTTTTTTTAGATAACTTAAACTTGAAAGCAATACCTATCCCTATATAACATTACATATGTTTCACACAAAACATACAAATCTATCCCTGTATAAATATCACATATGTTCAACCCAAAACATATAAATCTATCCTTATGTAACATCACATATGTTCCACACAAATAACATATAAAACACCATAATATTAACACATCAAATTACATACAATGTTCACAAAATGTTTTAGTTTACAAAACAAGCATATAACAACTCTAAGTCGCACTACCTCTCCTACCCATACGACCTCGACTTTGACCATGACCGTGACCCCGACCCTGATGGTGCTGTACTGGCTCTTCCTGCTCCTCTTGCTCCGGCTTTAGCTCCTCTTGCTCCTACACCTGTTCCGCATAAGTAACAGATGACTCACCACAAGCTACCCATTGTCGTCTATGATATACTATTGGATCTGGCTGGGGGATGGTAGATGTGGAGCAACTGGAGATTATGAACTTTGAGGAGAGCCTGGTGCTGCAGATGAAGATAGAATATCTAGGAATGGATAGTGCATCGGCTGTGTCTGAGCTATCTCTTGTTAGGATAATGTCCATGAACATCTGTAATAATTGATTGAAGTAGTGGCAAGCTACGAAGGACATCCTCATGGTGACTGACTATCGACTAACTTGATGCTATTAAGCCCTCACTCGAAGTAAAGGTGTTAAGTGCGTCAGTCAAATGGGTATATGTTTGTTGCGCTAAACCTAGCTATAAAAAAATTAAACTAAGTCATATAAACAACAAACGAGAAATAAGAAAATATTATTATATAATTAATTAAGATACACTTACCAAAGCTTCCTCAGACACGCCCCTATGCTGATATGTCATCTCCTCTACAACATCGCGCGGTAAAATATATCTGCACGTAATGGGTAAATACCACTGCATATACGGTTTAATAGTGGCTCTCCTATTATCCCATCGAGCAATATATGCTGCATGATGTAGAGCCCAGTCGGTAATATGGCGGCCTTGTCGAGTAATTCGATGGACAAACTCTACGGTACGAGGAGGGACCTCTTGCTACAAGTTAAATTGTAGCATCACACGATCTGGCATGTAGAACTCAATAATCTCAAAACAGTTCAGCGGCGTTCGAGAGAGCCACACATCTCTTCCCTCAGTACATAGAGGAGGTAACTCGGCCAACAATTCAGGTGAGTACAGTTGCCAAATGACCTACACAATTTATAAGCATAATGAATTTTTAATTACCTTACATAGCTTATAATCATTATATGAAATGTGATGAAATGAAATTACCTAATAAGACTGCTGGTAGTCTAACTCTCCTCTATACAAACGAAGGACTCCTTGTGGATTTTCGATTTTTCTCCTCCGAACATTCCACCTTAAGGAGACAAAATGAAAACATATATAAGTTCAGCACATCCAAATAAAACTATGCTAAAAAAATGCCCTATCTGGCTCCTAATGGAGCACCCTCGACCACATGATCTATCTCAATAGTTAGTTGGCTGACATGTAAATGCTCCCACGACCATAGCTGTGTCACAAAATATTATAAAAGATTAAAAAACGCAAAGTAATTATGCATGTAAAAAATATTAACTTCAACGAATTTATTTACCTGAAGAAGGGTCAGACATCCTGCAATCCTTGAGGTCATGGCCTGACAAGCTTTCCCTAACTCTTGGTATAAAAACGAAAGGGTGGCACTACCCCATGCGTAGGTGCCCGCTATGTCAAAATCCGCAAGGAGGGAGAGGTACACAACATGAACATAGATACTCGTGTTATCCGCAAATATCATAGCCCTAAGTAAATGTAATAAATATGCTTGTGCATGCTGCTTGATCACTATCTCGGTGGCATTTGCTGGGAGCGCATGAAATTCACGTAAGAGCCATTTAAGGCTCACTCGGCTACCACACATCACTGAAGGAGGAGGTGCTCTGCCAAGGAGTCTGACTAATAAATCTAAATCTCCTCCTCCTGTTGTGCCTGCCACTGCCTATCCATCGATGCGAAGTCCTAGAAGAACTGCCACATCTATAAGAGTGATGGACATCTCCCCATAAGGTAGGTGAAACATCTGTGTCTCCCTCCTCCATCTCTCGAAAAGAGCTGTCAGTAAAGGCCTATCGAGATGAATGTACTGTATATGAATAAAATGTTCAAATCTTGCTTGCTCGATGTATGGTAGAATATGCTAATCTACGGCCCATTGTCGGAGATATCTAAAATGTTCGGTACACTCAAGGCAAACGGGGTCCTATAATAAATTTAAATATTATAATCCAACGTAACATATAGTCTAAAAAACTAAATGAAATTCATGAACAGTTAAAATACCTCTCCTCGTCAAATAGAAGTCGACCTATGTGACTCTTACTGGACAAGTTCCGTCTCATCAATGGGGCCTGACCCGTAAAAAGGCTCCATATGATCCATATGATTTGAGAAGAATTAATAATATGAGGAACATATAGTCATATCTAAAATAGAGAGTAAAAAAAAAATGTTACAGTCTAATTGTATGTTTACCAATCAACAGGAAGGTTTCTACATCTTTTACTATTATGCATACATTGTTTGCACCTCCCACATTTATACCCTACTCTACCATCTCTCTCCATGGTCACATGGTCCATTTTATCCTAATGTGGACAGATTGCGGGCGACCGGGTTCTCTAATTATCTCTTCCACTCTGGGAGTATACTGTCACAGGGTAGCGAAGCGGACTATCCCTAACATGTGCCGAGGCGCACACATGTGTGGAAGTATTGTATACTAGGTGTGTATGCATTGTGGGAACTGCTCTTAGTGTTGCATATAATGTATGTAGGCGTTGCAGGGAAGGCCTGCAACGTTGCGCAGAAAGCATGCAACGATGCGCATACATAGTTGGCTATGTTGGGACACATGACCGACTAGCACTTATTTGGATACTTAAGATGTCCCCTCCTCCCTAAATAGTGTTAGAGAGTCCTTGTGAGTGATTTCAGACCGTTTGCATAATGGAGAAAATCTCTTATGCTATATAGGGGGGAGGGGGACATGGTGAGCTGAAATGACAAAGTTGTTGGTATGATGCCTAGCCTTGCAACCGGCTATCTAGGATGGCAACGAAGGCTTGTTGTGTTGCTAGCTATCATGCCAGGAGCCCCATCCGTTGGGGGATAGGGCTCTCCAACCTATCGGGAGGTCGCCGGCCTTATGGCCGTGTTGGATACAAAGACCCTTGCATGCACTATGGATGAGATGGAATGTTCGGATGTTCAAGTTGCCTATGTTGGATCCGTGTATCACAAGGAGGTGTCCCCCTCTGGCCAGCCTGCTTGGGAAAATGTCCTGGCACGCTCGCATGTCCGCCTTGGGAAGGGTTCGTTGCTTGGCTTCACGAGCTGGACGCTTGGTCGAATGGCACGAGGCCATGACCTTAACGAAGAATGACTTACTTGCTTGGCTATTTGGCCTTGCGAGTGCCGCACGGTAGGCATTTCCCGAGCATCCCTGTGACAAGTGGTATCAAAGCCAAGGTTCCGTCTTGTTGGGCGACCAAGACGAACAGTTGGACAAAGAGATGGAAAGAGCTGAACGCAAGGTCCTTCGACCTCGGCAGTGCGGGGTGGAAGGACTACCATACGGAATGCAAGCAGATGGAAATGTGGGCTGAAATGGATGTGTATGGATGATGGCTGATTGGGTTTCCTCTTAGTTTTGGATTGTGCGAGTGGTACTTGCCATCAAGGGCCTAGGTTTTACAAGGACCTCATGCAATAGTGCTCTTGTCCCCTGGTCGTTGGTGCAACAAGGTTACAGAAGCTACGTTGGGTTGTGTTGAGACTTGAAAATGTTGTGAATGGCAAAAAGCTCTTGCTAACGGTGCGGTATGGGACGATTAGTGGTAGGAAGCCTTGCAAATCTTTGTACCCTCTCTACCAGAAAATGTTGTGGGTGGAAGAAAATATTGAACCGAGTTGATGGGTATGCAGCCAGTTATCTATACCAATGTAATATGGAACTCCTCGATGTGAGGATGGGCTGGGATTGAGCCCTATGTGGGGCGGTCATGTTGTGAATGAATATGCAGCCCATTGTAGACAAAGAGTATCACCAAGGTCAGTCAGGTTCTTTTTGCTAGCGAGCTATGGGACTCATTAGTGGGCAGTTTTAGGCTGAACTTGGTGTCGTGTGAAGCACATAGAAACCTGGGAATGGAACTTCCTGGGCCGATGAAGAAGTGAATTATGGGACTCGAGCATAGTGGATACTATCCGGTCCAAGTGATGAAAAGAGAAAAGAAGATGGGTAAAGAGATGACCTATTTGGCATTCAGTTGGGCAACCGATGTTTGGAAAAGAGAAAGAAAAAGAAAGGGAAAAGAAAAGAAAAACAAAAGGAAAGGTGAGAGTTTGGCACATGAGGACAAAAATTGTCGTGCCTTTGGTTGGGAGCTATTGTGGAAAAAGGTAGCACAGTTCTTTGGGTGAACAGGAGGAAAACTCTCCCACCCATGATCGTTGGGTCAGCATGCAAGCGGCACATCCGAAGCATGTTTAATTAGGGTGTTTGAATAGACGTGTTCTCACCCCTGGGTTGCTAAACATGGCCATGTATGCGACAATTGGTTGGCAGGGCGGCACCCATCTTGGATTGCTAGTTTTAGGCATCGGTCTAGCTAAAGAGGCATAGTGGGCCTCATCCACCGGTAGGCAACATACGCAAGATTTGCTACATCCTAAGTGATGTAGGAGTTTGGTGACCAAGTCGGTTATGTGAAGCATGAGCCAAGTTGCAACTCCTAGGGTGGAGTAGACCATTGGAGGGTATCATGAACGAAAACATGAGGGTATGCTTCATTAAGTGTGGTGTAGTAGCTTGGTGATCACACCGGTCACGCGAAGCTTGAGCAAAGTCGCTGCTCCTAGGGTGGAGTAGGCCTCTAGAACATATCGCGAGGAGAAACTTGACCGAATCGGGTGGCCAAGAACTTTGTAAGCGACGGAGACCTATAAGTTATTGGACACAATAAGGAGGTCGATGCATTGCTATCATGAGCTTTGTTATAAGTGGGAGCGACATTCATTTCTTGGGAGATGTCAAGGGGATAGACAAGAGTGTCGAGGCCCAATGTCATGGTGTAAGCTTGTCAGTAAGAGCTGCAAGGTGTGGCCAAAATGTAAGTAGAAATCGTCTGAAGTGTAGGTAACTTGCTAGTGTCTCGAGTGCAGGGCCGGCTTCAAGAGAAGAAATTGGGCATCATTTGGTGTATCCTTTCTCGGTCGATGTGCAACACCAACTTAAGTGGAGCAGTTGGGCACACCTACTTATCGAAGCAACCATTACTGCAGAGTACTTCACCTGTGTCAATGGGCAAGGCGCATTGAGTAGAAACTTCATCATGTAATGGGTTAACTAAGTCGGGGGCCTATGGGTGGAAGTTGGTTTTTCCAGAGCATGCAATCAATGGAATGATCCAAGCTGTGGCGTGAACAAATTTCATGCGTTGTAAGAAAAGAGTATACCCTTCATCGCAATTCCATGCCATGGTTGGAAACAAGAGGAAGACCCCTTAGAGCCGTACCGTTGACGAGGGCGTCAACGAGTCATGTGGGGGAGAGTGTCACAGGGTAGTGAAGCGGACTATCCGTGACACGTACTGAGGTGCACACATGTGTGGAAGTGTTGTATACTAGGTGTGTATTCATTGTGAGTACTACTGCCCTTAGTATTGCATATCATGTATGTATGCATTGTGGGGAAGGCCCGCAACATTACGTAGAAAGCATGCAACGATGTGCACACATAGTTGTCTATGTTGGGACACATGACCGACTAGCACATATTTGGATACTTAAGATATCCCCTCCCCCCTAAATAGTGTTAAGTCCTTGGGAGTGATTTCTGGCCGTTTGGCAAAGTTTGGACGAACCATGCCCGTACAGCCACTTTGGCTGCTACTCTAGCAGAATGAAGAAAATCTCTTATGCTATATGGGGGGGGACATGGTGAGCTGAAATGACAAAGTTGTTGGTATGATGCCTAGCCTTGCAACCGGCTATCTCGGATGGCAACAAAGGCTTGTTGTGTTGCTAGCTATCATGTCAGGAGCCCCGTCCGTTGGGGGATAGGGCTCTCCAACCTATCGGGAGGCCGTCCGGCCTTATGGCTGTGTTAGATACAAAGACCCTTGCATGCACTATGGATGAGATGGAATGTTCGGATGTTCAAGTTGCCTATGTTGGATCCGTGCATCACAAGGAGGTGTCCCCCTCCTGCCAGCCCGCTTGGGAAAATGTCCCGACATGTTCGCACGTCCGCCTTGGGATGGGTAGTTGCTTGGCTTTGCGGGCTAGATGCTTGGTCGAATGGCACGAGGCCATAACCTTGACAAAGAATGGCTTACTCGCTTAACTATTTGACCTTGCGAGTACCGCACGGTAGGCATTTTTCGGGCGCCCCTGTGACAATACAGGGTGGATATGACATCCAAAGCACAAGATCGTTTCACGAAGAATACCTGACAAAAAATAGTTGACACTAAAGCCTGCATGGGTAATCCCCTTGCCCCCTTCAAGGCGCTATTTATACTTTTCACCATATTTGTAGTCGACATGTCAAATCTTCTAAAACCATAGTGAGCAATCCTTCTCCTAAGAGGAGTTGTTTTGCCCTGGGACTCTCCTGATCAATCATGTCTATTTTAGCATTAAATTTTTCTACTGTCAGTACATAGGTCACTACCCCAATCAAGTTCGTCAGTGTATCATTTTTAAACTCCTTAAAATTTTCTTTTATGTGACGGATGCAGTAACAATGGTAGAATATTGGCGGGGGAAGAATCTCAAGCACGACCTTCTCAAGTCCCTTATGTTGATCTGAAATGATTGTGACATTCGTCATATCCATAAGTACATTCTCCCTCAATTGACTAAAGAACCATTTCCAATTATCAAAATATAGCATCCAAGATTTTTCATCACATTTTCTTTAAATTCACGAAAAAGTTTTGCAATATAACAACTGTAAATCGAAAAAAATGATGAAATTAAAACCTGTGAAAACAATTATAATTTAAAACACTAAACATCAATTTTTCCATCCAAAATTTTCCTCTTTCAATCAAACATCATACGGCCTAACCAAATATCCTCAAGCGATACTCAAAAACAAATGTACGACTAAATTACCATGATCATAAATTTCAAATATAAATATCTCCTAGGTATCCCTAAGTACAAGTCCCATAAATAGTCCACTGACTAATCCGAATTACAAGTCTAGAAATATAAACACTTTAAATCTCATCTCACCCAATACATCAGATTGTGGCACAAAAATATACTCGCATTGAGTCGAAGATATACCTGAGTCAAAGGGGAAACAATCTATCATAGAATGAGCATCTATCTCCAAAAGCTCTCCAATACAATCTGCACAAGCCTCCTGCACCACGGGGCTAAAAAAAATAGGGTAATGAGTATTTTCATACTTAGTTTGAAAATGGCCAGCAGGGGAAATAAATCAATGAACTTTGTAAGTTCATACATAGATGTGTTCATGCAACCACACATGAAGCAAACAAAATATGAAACATAAATATGGTCTCATACACAAATCATCGTACTAGCTAAACTTACACTTACTCTTATGTCATACTCTTACACGTACACTCTGAATCAGAGTCTTACCAACTTACTCATACAATCATGCACTTACACTTATAATGTACGCATACTCGTATGACCTTATTCGCAAACTTACTTGTACAACCTTACTCGTACAATCTTACTCTTATGCATAAACATACTCTTACGTCTTCCTTAGAAGCTCACATTTACACTTACTATGAATCTTACACATATTGCGTACTCAAAATCTAATGCATATAACTTACTCTTACTGTCATATACATACTACCGACAATTGAAGCTCATTACAATTAATAAGCTCCAGCATCGGAGATGAAGGAAATGCCATCGGGGCGTCTCCTTAACCTTCTGGGAACAACTAGATGTCATAGACTTTTTCGAAGGCAAGACACACCTATGCTCATGGGGCACAAGATCAAACAGGAACAAGCAGATCCATGATACTACTTATCTGAGCATGCAAATGCCCACTCTCTGGGGTCATACAGTGCCAACAAGAGCCATATAATGCCAACTAAGGGTGAAAAATATACGGTGCCACCCTTGGGCAGAAATCTTACAATGACACTTTTGGGCGGATCATACAGTGCCATTTGTAGGTAGAAATACATACTGTACCCATGAAGGGTGGAAATTTACAGTGCTCTCAACAGATCATCAAACGTCTAGGCCGAAATACAACACTAAGACTAAATCCCGCAGGATAACACCATGGCTAAACCAGGAAGGATACTCAGTCGATTACTTATCGACTAACTCAAATACGGAACTTAATCCGTCGAAAATCTCAATCTCAACTTACAACATTATCGAATTAGGGTTGCTTACAATTTAAGTTTACATTAACTTATGCATGTATACTTATGTTTGGAACTACTTCCGTCTTATATTTTTTCAGCAAATACAACTAGCACTACACCTATTCTGCAGTTCTAATCAACAAATGTAGCATTCTTTGCTTAGCTCATACCCCCACCCTTACACTTACAGTCTTACGTATCTCAAAATTCCAATCCAGAAAACCAAAAAAAAAAACTCTCGTTTTCTATATTCTAATTTTTTTGTATTTGTATGGCAATTACTACATTTGTCCCATATTTAAATTATTTTAGTTCACCTTTAAAAACCAAATGGAGCTATTAATATGAGACGAATAAATAGTTCAATATGAAAAACCAAATGTAACTATTAATATGGGAGGAAGGGACTATTATTTTTATTTTTATAAGAAGCGATAAGGTTATGGTCTCAAGTAAGTAGGTAACAAAGTAGGGGTTTGAACTTAAAACCTCTGCTTCAAAAAGTGTGTCATAGCCTTCACACCAACACCAGTTGGTTTATGTCAAATTGTTTTTTCTCATGTGTTCTAAATGTAGGGTATTAAAGAAATTAAATACATTTTTTTGGACATCTTTTTCCCGTAACTTATTCCATAGGAAATGTGATACCGTCATGGTGATCATGTTTAAATGGGCCTACCAATTAAAATGTCATTTGGTAATACATTTGAAAGTGAAGAAAATAACATTTTACTTCAAATGCCTTCGTAGAGAAATGAGTCATTAATGCACTTCAAAAATTTTAAGGGCCATCATGAGTATTTGTATTTGTGAGTCATTTATATAGAAAGGACCTCCTAGGAGTTTTTTGACGAGAACTTTAAGAATTTGTTTAATACATTCATATTTTGAGGTCATTTGTTTTGAATTTGTGATAAAATAATTAATGTAAGTTGCCAAATAAGAAAATTTTACTATGCTTTATTAAAAAAATAATTTATCATAAAATATGACATCCAAATAAGATTAAGGAAAAAATGACAATAAATAAGCCACAAACGAAAAAGAAAGTAGTTGCCAAATCACAAACTAAGGTTTGATAAAACTAAAGTTGGGAAAACTTTTTGATAGGAGTGTCTTAAAGTTGGGAAAACATTTTGACAGGAGCATCGGATGAAGTCTACAACCACATGTCCATATCATCTCCTCGTGGCAAAGTTGCAGCAGCGTTTTGCTTCCCCTTACAATTCTTGATGAACTAATTCCCCATGCTTAGCAGTGGCCGACCGCACACAATATAACATCATGTAAGAAGCAGCTGGTTTTGAAGAACTGCGGCTGCTTGACCGTTCAAAGGTCAAAATTGTAGTAGTGTATGAAATCAACGACCTTGAATATTTTGAACGCGCGCAATCAGATTGAGATAAGGATACCGAAGCATAAAACGCACTAGCAGTCATAATCAGACATTGCAACTTTCGCTTCTAAGTCACATTATTTGGTCTTGGAAACGTACGGGTCAGATCTCTGCTCTTAATTAATGATTACCCAATCAATGAATCTGCACTAAAAAAATCTGTGGACATCTAGGCAGAACAAAGAACAATACAACTTTGCTAGCAAGTCTCGTGTATCCAGCTTCCATAAGGCAGAACAATACAACTTGCCAATCGTGTATTTAGCTTCCAGCACTGTTGATGCCGGCCAGCAGGTAGTCGATTTATTTCTCTATAAAGGAATCAGCATTAAAGGAATTCTCTCTGCCTTTCAAACTCCTTTTACAGGACCAAACATGGAGGAAGCTGGTCATAGAGCAAAACTTCACATTGCCATGGTTCCGTGGCTAGCCTTTGGTCATATCATTCCATATCTGGAGCTCTCCAAGTCCCTAGCCAGGCGAGGCCACAAGGTTTCCTTCATCACCACGCGTAGGAACGTGGAGAGAATGCCAAGCATCCCTCAGGACGTCTCCACCCTCATTGACCTGGTGGGCCTCCCCCTGCCGCCTGTTGATGGCTTGCCTGCCATGGCCGAGGCCACCATGGATATCCCGCCTGAGAAGATGGACTACCTGAAGATAGCGGCCGATGGGATGGCTGGCCCCTTGTCAGCCTTCATAGAAGAGAACTCTCCTGACTGGGTTGTATATGACTTCTTCTGCGGCTGGCTCCCTACTCTCGCCGCCGAGCGCCGCGCCCGCTGCATGTTTTTCAGCATCTTCAGTTCGGCGATGCTCGCCTTCTTCGGCCCGCCTGGGGAGTCGATGAGCGCCGTGCAGTGGAAGTCGCCTGAGGATTTGACGTCACCGAGCCCATGGATCCCCTTCCCCACCCGGCTGGCCTTCCGCCTCCACGAGGCGCAGTCGATCTTCGAGCAGACGCGGGCCAACGCTTCCGGCGTGTCAGATCTCATCCGCCTCCACGACGCCATCCGAGGCGCTCATGCCGTTCTCGTCCGGAGTTGCACAGAGCTGGAGTCCAAGTGGCTGGAGCTGTTGAACAAGCTGTACAACAAGCCTGTTCTTCCGGCCGGCCTGCTCCCTCCTTCAGAGCCTGATGCCGGAGGCGGCAGCCCAGAGTGGGCAGAGGGCACCTGGCTGGACAAGCAGTCGCCGGCGTCCGCCGTGTATATAGCATTCGGGAGCGAGGTGAGCCTGAGTCAGGACGATGTGACCGAGTTGGCTCTTGGCCTGGAGCTCTCCGGCCTGCCCTTCCTGTGGGCACTACGGGATGGGTCCAAGACTCTACCACCGGGGTTCGAGGATCGGATCGGCGGCCGAGGGATCGTCTGCAGGGGATGGGTCCCGCAGCGCAGGATCTTGGCTCATCCAGCAATTGGAGGCTTCCTGACCCACTGCGGGCTGAGTTCTATCGTAGAAGCGCTTGGGCATGGGAAGCCCCTTGTGCGTCTGCCCATGCTTTTTGACCAGGGCTTGAACAGCAGGCTCCTTGAAGAGGAGGGGATTGGTGTGGACATCCCTAGGGATGACAGGGATGGGTCCTTCACAAGGGAAGGGGTGGCCAAGACATTGAGGTTGGTGACGGTAGAGGAGGCCGGCGGTGCTATCAGGGCCAAGGCATGGGAGATGAAGGAGGTATTCTCAAGCAAGGATCTCCATGAGCGTTATGTCGACAAATTGGTCCAGTTTCTTGTGGAACATAGACATAATTGAAGAGGCACTCCATTTGGCAGGCGATACTGGACGCCAGTCGTAGCACTGACCATGGAGATTGTCCCCATGGTTGTTATCCGGCACATGCAGAGAGTTAACTCAGTTACTGAAAGTTAGGGCTAATTGGCGCTGGCTGGCTGTCTATGCCTTTTTTTTCCTAAAAAAAGGTAATAAGTATAAGTACCATCGTCATCCCTGTCACTTTATGGCCACTTTGTGCACTATACATTTTTTTTCCTTAAAAAAATGGTAAAAAGGAAAAGTACCATCGTCATCTTTGTCACTTTATGTCCTCCCTCCCTCCCTCATGAAAAACGAATATAATCGTCATCTTTATCACTTTATGTCATTCTTCCCTCCCTCCCTCCATTATGATACAGAACGAATATACTCCCTCCATCATCAATTTAAGCAGTTGTACGAGTGTGTGTCGCGTCTCAGTGGACTCCACTGAAAGCTCTTCCCGGGGTCGGAAAGGATCTTCCTTGATGGCCTGTCTTCGCAAAAAACCACCCCGAGCGTATGAACGCAGCTACAGGTGCAAATTAGGAGCGAGCAGTCCGGCGAACAAGAGGTGGGTGGTGAAGGAGGGCAAGTTCTTCAGAGTCAGCGTTGAAGTAAGACACTGCAATGAAAATGCCGGACATCTCGGACAAGATGTCAGCACGGTCGTTCCTATCGCGGTCCATCACGAGGAGGGTCCTGTTCTCGAGCACCGCCTTGATGGGGGAGCTGCTGATCGCGGACAATTACTTTGAGACAGGAATTAAGCAACGAATTGAAACACAAACTATATTTCTTCAATTCTGAACAACAATTACAAACAAAGCTTCCGAAATGAACACCAAATTCACATCAAACAGCTACAGATATCGATTGATATCTACTTCCAGAAAGGAACAGAGATGCAGCTCTAAAAACTCAGAGACACAGCTCTAGGATTTAAAATTTGAAATTCAAATTCAACTAATTGTTTTACCTTTACAGACTCATTCTATTTATACTGGAAAGTAAGGAGCAAAACACTTCAGTCATTTAAACTAATCCCTCCCTTGATTCTATGTTCAAATAGTAACTTCAGATGAGCTGAAGGAGGAAGACAATTAACCAACTTAATGATCAAGATATATTGATTGCTTTACCCTTCGATTTAAGTCGTTGATGGAAATATGATGTTCACCATTTATCTGTTGTTAGTGAATGATGATTTTGTCCTCAAGACAAACTTACCCTCATTTAACAGCCAGACGATATCATTGTACGATTCTCAAAAAGGCCAAATAAATTGAAAAGTCTAAAATACCCCTTCGCCTCTTTTACTGAATTAAGTGTTTGACAAAATGCCTCAGTGACTTTTGAGTTTATTGCATCAAAGCCCTCCTTGTTAAGGAAGCTCGACCTCAAGCTAAAAGATTGGAAGAATCTGGAGTAGCAGAGGTGGGAAGAGGTCCCTTATAATGGGTTAAATCCTTGATGTTGAATGTTGGAGAGATGGAATATGCAGGAGGCAACTCCACAACAAAGGCATTGTCACCCAACTTGCGAAGTATTGGAAATGGTCCTATACGTTTAGAAACCAATTTGTGATATGTTCCAGCTGGTAACCTATCTTTGCTCAGATGTACCATAACCCAATCACCAACTTCAAACTATACAAATCGACAATGCTTGTCAGCTTGTTCTTTATATTTAGCAGTCGATTGTTGAAGTTGTAATTGCACCTCCTGATGAATAGAATGCATTTGACTGATGGTATCAAGTGTTCGAGGATGTTCACCATGTTTCTTGGGTAAGGTAGCCAGGTCTAAAACCAAATTAGGATTAAATCCATATAGAATCTGAAATGGAGATCGACCAGTGGATCTGTATGGTGAGGAGTTGTAGGCGAATTCAGCTTGAGCTATAAAAATTATCCCACTGCTTTGGGCGTTCACTAGTAATACATCTCAGTAAACTGCCTAAAGTTCTGTTAGTAACTTCAGTTTGTCCATCCGTTTGTGGATGACAGGTACTATTGAACTGTAATTTAGTATCTAACCTTTTCCATAGAATTTGCCAAAACTAACTGAGGAAACGACTGTCTCTGTTTGAAGTAATATATTGTTAATGGTACCCCATGTAACCTAATGATTTCTTTATAAAACAGTAAGGCCACATTAACTGTATCAGTTGTTTTCTTGCATGGGATGAAATGGGACATTTTTGAAAACCTATCAACTACCACAAATATAGAGTCATTTCCCTTCTGAGTTCTTGGTAAGCCTAGTACAAAATCCATACTGATATCGTTCCAGGGTCTAGTTGGAATGGGAAGGGATTGGTATAAATCAGTGTTCTGTGATCCTCCCTTGAACTGCAAGCACACCATGCATTGTTGTAAAAAATTCAACACATCTCTGCTTAAGTGTGGCTAGTAGTATTTCTCCTTTAACATAGTTACTATCTTGTCCCTTTCAAAATGTCAAGCTAATCCTCCCGAATGAATTTCCTGAATCAAATGTTGTCTCAAGGAGCTATTTGGAATACATAACAAGTTTCCTTTATACAAATATCCCTATGAGATGTTATATTCTCCTACTGGTTTCTGTTTATCAAGATAGTCTGCCCAAATCTTATTAAAACTAAGATCAGATTTATACTGATCTTTGATGCAATCAAAACCAAAAACTGATTGTTGCAGAATAGTCAGTAAACTGTGTCTTCGACTGAGAGCATCTGCAACCTTGTTCAAAACTCCTGATTTATGTTTGATAGTAAAGGTATAATCCTGCAACTCATTTACCCATCTGGCATGTAACCTGTCTAGTTTAGTCTGGCTTTGTAAATATTTCAATGCATCATGATCAGTGTGAAGGATAAATTCCTTAAACATAAGATAATGTCTCCAGTGTTTCAAGGTTTGAACAAGAGCATACAATTCAAGTTTATAAGCTGACCATTTTCTTTTTGATTCATTTAGTTTTGCACTGAAGTAAGAGACTGGTTTACCTTCTTGAGACAATACTGCACCAATTCCCACAACTGAAGCATCACACTCGACTTTAAAAATTTTGCTAAAGTCTGGCAGTGATAAAGTTGGTGTTGTAGTCAAATGCTCTTTCAAAGTATCAAAGCTTTTCAGTGTTTCTTCATTCCAGCAAAATCGATCTTTCTTCAGGCATTCAGTTAATGTACTTGAAATGGTACTAAATCCTTTAATAAACCTTCTGTAGAAGGTTGCAAGGCCATAAAAACTTCTAATCTCACTCACGGTTTTTGGAATTGGCCATTGTCTAATAGTAGTCACCTTGTCTTCATCTACTTGTAAACCTGTTGAGCTCACTATATACCCAAGAAACAGAAGTTTTGAAGTAAGAAATGAAAACTTCTTCCTGTTGATATAAAGGTAATTTTGTTCCAGTGTTTGTAATACAGCTGTGAGGTGTTCCAAATGTTGTTTACTAGTTTGGCTGTATATCAAGATGTCATCAAAGTATACATAAACAAACTTACCTAGATATGGTTTTAAAACTTGTGTCATCAGTCGCATGAAAGTAGAGGGAGCATTAGATATGCCGAAAGGCATTACTAACCACTCATAAAGTCCCTCCTTAGTTTTGAAGCCAGTTTTGTAAGGACTCTCATTTCTAAACTGGTTTTCGTCTCATTTTAATTATCGGTTATTGCGTGGTTAACTCATTTTCTTATTAATTTGGTGGTTTCGTAAATAAATGATATTTCTTATGGTTTTAATCAAAATTAACTTTATAATTATTGGTTTTAAGTGATTTTGAGTCAAATCTGAATTTTTAGGATTTTTCTGATTTTTCACTAATTTTCCAAAAATTAGGGTTTAACGGGACCCCCTACAGGCCCCACCGTCAAAATTTATGTTTTTCGACCAAACTAACCCAGACATCAACACAAGCCTTTACAAAAATTTTCAAAATTTTCTCAAGTGTAATTAGTGCTCAAATAGCCAAAATACTCATTTTTAGCCTATTTTTCTATTCATACTGCACTAATTACCCATACACACCCTAAACCTTACTATAAATATAAAGACTTGAGCCCATTCTATTTTAGGAATAGGCTGGGAGAGGGAGGTTAGGCCTAATTCCCCAATTAGGCCCAGATTAGAAGGAGTTTAAGGTATGTATCCTCTAATTAAGCCTTAAAACCTATATTTTCTCTTAATCCTTTCTAGATCTATCATTTTCCCTTTGTTTTGATTTATTTTTAAACATCAAAATTACTTATTTGCATCTTTACTTCAAACCCTAGATCTAAAAATTCGATTTTTATGTTTAACAAGCTCTAGATCTAAGTTTTTCATTAGGGTTTTCTATGTTAAATCAGTTTTAATAGAGTTTAATTTAAACTCTATGTCTTTGTAAGGTTTTCAAGAAGGGTGACCATTAAATCTAAGCCTAATCAAGGGATAAGGTAATGGACTTTCAAATTTTCAGTATTCCTATGGTAAAACTCTTGATTTTTTGGTTTATTTGGAGTGGATTTATTTGATTTAGTACTTTAATGGCATGATTAATAAATGGTAATCTTTAGTCCCAATTTCTTAGGGTTTTATCTTGTTATGATGTGGATTAGCTTTCTGGAAGTTATGGTGGAATTTTAATGGCATTTGGGTTATTAGATGGAGATTTTAAGGTTCATCAATGAAGTTTCGGTTTAAAATTTTGAAATAGAGAAGAAGGTCGATTCTGCCTTGTTGGCGTTCAAACGGCTCTCTTGGGCGTTCGAATGGCAACACTGCAAGTTCAACAGATTTTCTGTTTAGCCGATCGAACGGCCCAACTGGGCGTTCGAACGGCTACACAGCAGATTTCCTATTATTTGCATAATGTTTATTTCGGTGTCTCTACTTTGATATATCATTTTTATATGTATGTGGAGTATTTTAGGCTATAGTAAGCTACTAGAATGGTATATCATCGATATTTTGAAGTTGTGGTATATATTTAGAGTTATGTGGAATGGCTTGTGGTGGGATATATGATGTTGGAATTGCCATCTTGAAGTTATGGATTGTTGATTCTCTATGGTTAAGTGTATTTTTAGTAGAGCTACATCATACTAATAGACCGATATGTCAAGTTAGAATGTGGTTAAATGATGTGTGAATGTTAGTGTTATGTCTTGACTCAATTATGAAGTGAATGATCTTATATATGTTTAGCTTGTAGTTGAGCTTTGATTTGAGTGATGATTTTAAAGGTTCTTCTCCTATGATTTCCGCTAGAATTCATGATTAGATGTTAATGCACATGTGTAGTGTGATGGTGAGTAAATTACAAGCATGTTGAGAGGCATTGAGTAAATTGCTTCTACTATGTACACACACACACATGTGGGGTTAATGATTTTGATGAGGCTTGATATTGTGATTATGAATGATGCATGAGGGGGTGTTGAGAACATTTATCATGAATTAGGATTTATGTATGTCTTGCCCACATATGTACCATGTTGCACGCATCATGAAAATGGATTTCCAATTGAAGCTTTATCGAGATTAATCGAATGTGATCGATTGAATGCAATGTGGTAAAATTGTGTGTTGGATTAATCGGTCGTGGCTTAATCAAAACTTGATTGGTCCGAAAGGACATGTTTTGATTTGAGTTCCTTCGTGGAACATGTGCACTCCCCGAGTTGAGTCTAGTTAAATAAAAATTATGTGGGGACGAGTTGTGTACTTGTCTTGCGATTTAAGATTATTATGATTGTCTTCTGAACCTTGAGAATCCAGCATGGTATGCTATATACACCAGCTACTATGTGTTCTAGGGTTTCCTGTGTGGAAACTCGGGCTCTTCCTTATCGCAAGAGATGTCCCAAAACGAATACCCATGCTGTAGGTTCTCTTTGTGAAAATGTGACATCCTTAGCCAAGATCGTCTGGGGCGAGTAGCTTTAGGGATTGACAACCCCGATCTTCTTAAATTCTTGTGTAGAATTTGGATCAAGACATGCCTTCTTGGCCTTATCTGTGTTCCCGTCTGTGTGACACCAAAATTGTGATTACTCCTTGATGGAGGCATTCTTTATATGATATTGATGCATAATCTGAAATGTATGTTAGAGATACATCTCATGCAGGTATGATGTGATGCATGATCTGAAATGCATGTTAGAGATACATCTCATGTAGGTTTATACAATGTTGAGGTATGATCTAAAATGTATGTTAGAGATACATCTCATGCAGGTTTATATGATGTGAATTACACCATGTAAATTATACACTATGATGCAGGTTTAAGTGATGTGTATGTATGATCAGAAAATGATACATCTTGTCCATCTTTGATCTGAATGGTTATGTTGCTACACTGTCGTGTTTCCAATGATTATAGTTATATTAAAAACCATTACTGAGTTTGTTAAATTCACCCCTCTTTCTTGTACTTTTGGTTTGGGTCTATGTGGCGTGACACGCAAATGGACAGGATCTCCTCTATGAGGAAAGGTCGGAGATGACTTGGGAGTGATCGTGGAGACGACTTGTGTAGCTTGTTTCCTTGTTTATGCCTTTATAATTAGGACCTTTTGTGTGGTTCTCCTTTTGGTTTGTGCTACATTATTATGTTGGATTTATTTGAGACTTATTTTGGAGCTTAGAGTAGGCTATGAATTAATGTAGTATGTGGGTTTGAGATTTTGTTTATCTTAGAGTTAAAGTAACTCTTTCATTTCTACTTATTTACTCTTGCTCAAAGTAATGTGCATACTCCGTAAATTTTGTTAGATCGCCCGTGTTTAGGGCATAAGTCTTCAACTAAACCGTCTTTCAATTCTCCTTGTCACCCCCGTGTGCTTGACCGGCCCCTGGACAGGGTTTGGCTCGAGTTAGGCAGTGCCTAGGCATGACAAGTTTTCCATTCATCACCTGGTTTCATCCTTATTTGGTGATAGCCACTTTTTAGATCGAATTTTGAAAATATCTTAGCCCCTAACAACATATCAAGCATGTCATTTAGTCTTGGAATGGGAAAACTATAACGAATGGTGATTTTATTAACTGCCCTGTTGTCCACACACATGCATCAGCTCCCATTTTTTTTGGCACCAATAGTGTAGGTACAGCTATAGGACTTAAGCTTTCTCTTATAAGTCCCCTTTCCAACAGTTCTTGAACTTATTTATGTAGCTCAGCATGTTCTTTAGGGCTCATCCTGTAGTGGGGTAGGTGAGGAAGTGAAGAACCTAGAATTAAATCGATCTGATGTTGTATGTCCCTGAGAGGAGGTAGAGTCATGGGTAACTCATCACTGGTGATAGTTTTAAATTGTGTTAACAATTCTTCAATCACCTTTGGTAGTTGGTTTTCTAACTGCTAGTCACTTTTCAAATCTCCTTTGCATACCAATACCCATATTGCTTTGTGGTCTAGCAAATTCTTCTGCATATGTATCACCATCAAGAGTTGTTTTGCAGGTGGTTCAAGCTCTCCAGTTTTAGCTACAACTGCAACTCTTGGTACACAATTGATGTGGCCTTTGTTTCTATCATTTATTTGAGATTGAGAATATAATGTAATAGCAACTCCACCATGATGAAACTTGAAGGTATTATCTCGGCCATTATGAGTAGCTTGAGTGTCAAATTGCCAAGGCCTACCCAGCAATATATGACATATTGACATATCAATAACATCACATAGCAATTCAGTCTTGTAGGTTTTACCTATTGAGAGTGGCATTGCACATTGTTCGACCACCCTTACTTCTCCCACATCTTTTATCCGGCCAATTGAATAGGGTTGAGGGTGAGGTGATGTTTTTAATCCAAGCCTTTCAACAGCTATTTTAGCTATGATGTTTTCAGTACTCCCTCCATCAATGATAATTTTACAAATCTTTGACTATATTGTTCCTGTGGTACAGAAAATCACGTCTTTGAGTTTTTTCTTCTAATTTAGGAGTACAAAGAATTTTTCTGACTATCATTGAAGAATGTTGTTCTTCACAGTATTCTCCTTCATCTCCATGTACTTCTTCAGTAGGTATTTCATCAGTGTCTTCTACTTGTTCTCCTTCGTCTTGAATTTGTTGACAAGCCATAACTCGAGAAGAAGTTTTTCCTTCTAATTTCCTTAAGGGACATTGGTTCGAGTAATGACCAGTCTTTTGACATTTCCAACATTTATCAGCAGTAGGTTTAGAATAAAGTCTGTTTGGATCCACAGAGAATGTAATTTTATCCCCAACTCTTTGATTGCCTTTGTTCTGCTTTATCTGACCAACATTTGCAACTATTGTTTTTCCTTTTACAGCATTTTGTGTATGAGAACTCTTCCCTTGGTATACTCTGGTAGACTGATAACTTCTCGTAGAATTTCTTTCCATTAACATTTCATTTCGAAGAGCAGACTGATAAGCTTCAGTAAGTGTATTAATTGGTGTAGCACGCAATCTTTCTTATAATGGAAATTTCAACCCATCTATGAATCGAAGTACTCTTTGATTTTCAGTTTCATGTAAACAATTCCTGGCTGATAGTCTTTGAAATTCAGCAATATATTCAGCTACTATTTTATTATTTTGTCTGCATTGTTGAAGCTATCGAAACCATGTTTGTTCAAAATTAGCAGGCAAATATATATTTTTCAGCATTTTCTTCATTCGAGTCCAAGAAGAAATAGGATGTCTTCCTTGTAACAGTTTTGGATTTGCATCCACCAGGCTTATGCTCCTTTCTTCAGTTTACATGCAACTAGTTTAACTTTCATTTCCTCAGGAACATCCAGACAATTAAAATAATTTTCCACTTCATTCATCCAATCTAGGAATTCCTCTATATCCAGTTGGCCATTAAAAATAGGCAATTCGAGTTTAGGTGTGAACTGGTGATGATTATTGAACATACCTCGTGGATGAACTACTTCATCGTCACTAGAGTCACTAGTTTCCCGCCGATAATTCCTTTGAGGATTTGGAAAATTTTTACGGATCTTCTATAGTTTTGTTGATTCTGATTTCCTAGATTATGTGGATCTCGAATGGGATCTCTTTGATCTTCATTCAATCGACGCATATTAGTGGAAATCTCTTGCATTTGGATCTGCAGTTGTTGCTAGAATTGCAACTCCATTTGCATCATCTGTTGAAGCATCGTAGTTTGATCCAAATTTTCTTCAATTCGATCGTGGTTAGACATTGAAGACTAACTCATTTTCTCTGATAGCAATTGATCACGAATAATGACTTCGAGACAGGAATTAAGCAATGAATTGAAACACAAAGTATATGTCTTCAATTCTAAACAACAATTACAAACAATAGCTTCTGAAATCATGAACACCAAATTCACATCGAATAGCTACATATATCGATTGATATCTACTTCCAGAAAGGAACAGAGATGCAGCTCTAAAAACTCAGAGACACAGCTCTAGGGTTTAAAATTCGAAATTCAAATTCAACTAACTGCTTTACCTTTATAGACTCGTTCTATTTATACTGGAAAGTAAGGAGCAAAACACTTCAGTCATTTAAACTAATCCCTCCCTTAATTCTCTATTCAAATAGTAACTTCAGATGAGCTGAAGGAGGAAGACGATTAACCAACTTAATGATCAAGATATATTGATTGTTTTACCCTTCGATTTAAGTCGTTGATGGAAATATGATGTTCACCATTTATCTGTTGTTAGTGAATGATGATTTTGTCCTCAAGACAAACTTACCCTCATTTAACAGCCAGACGATATCATTGTACAATTCTCAAAAAGGCCAAATAAATTGAAAAGTCTAAAATACCCCTTCGCCTCTTTTACTGAACTAAGTGTTTGATAAAATGCCTCAGTGACTTTTGAGATTACTGCATCAGCTGACGCGAGTGATCAGGGCAGACGAGAACTCGACCATGGTGGGGAGGACGTTGGAGGAGTGCAAGCAAACTCCCAGCTGCAGGATGACAAAGAGGTGTGTGGCCTCGGCAGAGGACATGATCGACTTCGCAGTTGAGGTGTTGGGGCAGGACGTGTCTGTGAAGAGCACCCGAGGGATGGACAGGTCGAACGGGAAGGGTGGAGATCGGGATGGTGACGGGGATCGACAGTGGTAGGCTGACCGAGAGTGTGTCCTGCCATTAGCTCCTCTTCCCCTACTTCTTTCTATTCTATCATAGACTATCTCGTGTGCTCATGCCCGAGCAAAGGATCGTGAGAAGGAAAGGGAAGAAGGATGGACATGAAATCAAGAGGTCATGCCCTCTGTACAGCCTCTGGTGCAAGGAGGCGGGACTAGTGGGTGCAGACGTAGTCTCTTTGATGATTGCCTGGAGGTAGGCGAGGTGGATAAGATGGATCTCTTTCACTGTGTTATCTCCCTTTCTTCTATGGCCCACCACCCTTTCCACCTCATTCCGAGCTATAGCCATGGCTTCCGGGTTCCTGATTAACTCAGACAGTGCCCACTCGATTGTGGCGGTGTCTATATTAAACATGTCATGTATAAGCAAAGCTCAGCATTTATGAAACTAAGAGAGATGAGAAGGAAAATCCCGATGGCTGCAATTTATTGCACAGTGTGGGGACAAGAGAAACCAACATCAAAGGAATAGTGTTGTTAGCAACAGACATAGTGCTTCCATGTCTTTTTGTGGGATGTAATTCCATAGCTCTTGCTGTTTAAGATTCCAAAGACGTTGTTAGGGAACTAAGGTTTTTGCTCTGGTTCTCCGTTGATTGGTGTCGTCGGCTACACTTTCATGATTATTACTTATTGTAAGAGGCGGAAAAGTGGTGTTTGATAAAAATAACAAAAACTAAATATGGAGCTATTAATATAGGACAGAGGGAGCTTCAAAGTTATGGTTGGCATTACAAAGGGTAATGAAGAGTTGAGTTCTATTTGGAAGATTATATAAGGGTTAACTTATAATTGTGGGATATTGGCATTTAGGTATAAATATTATGTGGATTATTGTATTGGGATCTTTTTATCAAATTATAAATGAACATGACTTTTGTCTTCTTCCGAGTTGTGCTTTGGAAGTTTCGCCCCATGGAGTTGTGGCAAACTTATGTTGTGGATTCACAGTAGGCATCATAGATTTGTGGAATCAAATCATCTTCATGAATTTGAAGATCAATAATCATTTCATCTCTATGTAAGTTTTCTAATTGTCTTTGTCTTTCTTATTCTGGGAATTTTATTTGGTATCAAAACATCAATTAACAGTAACCATGTCAAATTTGAGCGGAAGCCACGAGGATGAGGAAATCTAGTGATTATAACATCGAATGGACCGGATTGAAGAACAACTTTAGCAACTGATTGTCAATACTGTTGGGTCTGGGTTTGTACCCACGTAAATTGAAACCGAGAAAAGAGTCCTGATTGAGAAGAACGTAAGTGGAGAGGCAGTTATAGGCGTGGGCAGTTATAAAAACTGCTTCCTCTTTATTGAGGACTTACGAAACATAAAATAGCGACGTGCTTCTTGTCTTCTCTCCCGGACAAAATACAAAAGGCTGTTTTCAGCTTGTTTCTCCTAGAAGGAAGAACCAGAGAATTCTCCTTTCTCTCTTCACATTCAATCCAACTAGAGCAAAGGCGGATTTTTCCTCTTCTCTTTGATTGAGTGGTAAACAAAGAAGACTACTCATTGGTGGAAAATTGTGACAAGGCTCATACTCTCTTATTCTCTTTGATAATTGGTGATCAGCCTCATTCAAGCCAAATTATCCCAACAATTTGGCTAAGGAATAAAGGGGTTTCTCTTGATAGGAAAAGAAGAGATTCATCAATTAAAGAGGTAATTCTAATTCCCCTATTTATATTTGATATATATAAAAGGTCGTGCATTCTTCTAGGTGTTTAGGCTTGTCCTTGGGGCTCAGCCCCTAAAGGTCAGTAGTATTTTATCCTTACTTCAATTTATATTAATTCAAGGTAATTTGAATTTACTACTACTTATTTGTGTTTATGTGTATATGCATGTAATTTGATTGAGAGGGGGTGATATTTTCGCACATCCACAAGGCCGGGCTCACCACGAAGCTTCCATTGTACCACCCAACAAATACTTGTCAACTGCAAAATCTGGATCGACCTTGGCAAAATGTGAAAGTGTGTGCAGGGCGTCAAAATCCTCCGAACCACGGCCGACAAAGGTGTAATCAATTTGCTATGCCCCAATTAAACTAGTGTGGGAAGGTGTTTCAACAAAGAAAAACAAAAAATGTAACTACGACGCGGTTTGGGAGGTAATTTAGAGGGAAAATTGATTATTCCCTCTTGATGTAATTTAGAGGGAAAATTTCAAGAGGATAAATCAATTTCCCCTCTAACTTTCTTAAGGAGGACGGACAGCTTGTGGGGAAAGTACTTTCCCCCACCTTAGGGAGCCTTCCAAACTATCCCGAGAAATTTTTCGTGTTGTAGTTTTAGAGAGAATTAACTAGGAATGGTTTTTGAACAGAGAGAATCGGGCGAGAAATGGCTTAAAAATAGACATCAGAAATTTTCACAGTGGGCAAAAGTTAGGAGAAGGGTGTGGGGCGAATTCAAACCTCCCCACCCTCCCTCTTTTATAGGAAATGGTGTGTCACACATCTAACAACGTTGCAGGAGCATGGCTTCTACAGCTACCCATTTCCAACGGGTTAGCCGCAGCCTAGCCTACATGCACTTGCTTTGGGCTTCACGTCAAAAAAATAATTTTAAAAAAAATTCGTATTTTAATAAAAAAATAAAATTTAAAACTTTAAACAGGCGTAACTCCTTACCCCGAACTCGGAATTTCGTGTTCTTGGTGTTGTTGGACTCATATCGAAGAGACCTTCGAAACAAGACTACACAAGGGTATATTTTATTATTATATTAAAGTGGGCCCTGCCTATGACATATTTCTCGAGGCCATAGCATATGATCCTGGTGTCCTTTTGACACATTTTTGAGCTCGATACGTTCTTTTCTTCAAGCCCAATCAAATACCTTAAGCCTCTTCCAAACGAATCAAACTCAAAATGGTCCAATTTTATGAAAAATAATTATTGGGCCCTAAAATTCACTAATGGGCCCAAATGTTCAAATTTTAAAACATTGAAATTTCAAGGCATTACAAGAACACCAGGTAGTAATGTTTCTCGAGATTTTTGGCAGGGGCTCAAATACAAATGAATTACAGTCCTTGTTTGATTGTGCACGATTTTGAGGGGGGTGTCCCCCCGACTAGAACCTAGGTGAGTCTCCCCCCGCCCCGCCCCCCGATACAAATGAATCAGACAAGGATGTTTCAATTTGATAGGTTACCCCTAGCCAGAACCTAAACAATAATATTTATGGAAAAAATAAATCGGGCTTTGGGGTGTGCCTCCCCTTTACCCTCTCTCTTGGGGTGGGCAGCCAAATGGGGTAGGTTGGATGAAATGTGGGGTGGAAACTTTTTATCATGTTAAAAATTAGACCCTTTAGGTTACATTTCTTCCAATCTATCTATAGTACCCAATATTCTTCTTAATTCAAGGTAAAAATTTGGGATTTCACAGGTTCACCAGCCATTATGCCGATGCTAGTGAACACCAGTTATTCACGACTCAAGTGTTAATCAGGCCTGTTTGTCTTAAGTGTGAAAATATATAGCATGGGGCCCACAAACATGACCACCCATAGGGCCCATGCTTCAGTGTGTGCGCTTAGGGCAAGAAGGCCCATTAGTGCATGTGCTTAACATTCCTCCCCCGTGTATTGGTGGATGCCTTCACACAAAGTAAGGCCCCATTTGGGAACGCATCCGTGGGTCATTTGGCCTGAATTTGGTTTAGACGCTATTTTTTGTGCCTCATTTAATTTCTTGATAAAGGACATGAAATTGACTTTGGTTTAGATAAATAATGCTCCACAAATTCTCCCTTTCTCATAAATGCGCCTTGTATTAAAAAATCGAGGAAAATGTATTGTGGAGGGGACTTCCACAACCATAAGTGGGATTCACATATTTCAAAGCATAATGACCATACTTACACAAAGACAATTATGATAAATGTTGTACATAAATGTTCATTTATCGATGACGCGGTTGCCACCACGCATGCACTAAAAAAATCATGAAACATGAGGCCCACATAATTTCAATCATGTAGAGTACTCCCTTTGTCCCATATCGATAGTCTCAGATCTCGATCCGATCCGATGGCCACATTGGCTTACTCTAACATATGTGTGTAGTAATGTGGGACGGGGAAAAATATTTTAAATGCTCTTCACTTTATTAATGAGCCCAATATAAAGAACACATCGGCAGGGATGAACCTAGATCAGAGGACCCCCTTGATTTTTAAGGTTTATCATTACCCCTTATTAAATTTACTTCTTGGGTTGTACCAAGAATAAAAATGTGTTAACTTAATGACCTCATATCAAAATCTATTGACCCCTGTTGGGTCGAGTTAAATTATATACTCATTGAATCATTAGAAAACAACTTGTACCCACCCTATTTTAAGTGATATATTTTGTTTTTGGTTCGAGTAATCTAATTTTTAAGATATCAAAACCCAGAATAGAAATAGAGTTACCCCACCTATCTCCAATTTCTCATTCACCATGAAAGTGGGCTTCTACTCTTTGTCAAACCAGAACTCCTCCCTCACCCCCAAACAGCAGCAATGCGGTAGATGCGACTCCTTCAACCAGCGGCGAAGCTCTTCCCTCCTAGCCAGTCAACGGTGTTATGGCAACATTCTTCCCTCCTAAATCCCGACCAGCATTTGCCCTTGCTTGTGGCCCCAGACCGTCGTCCTTCGGCTATGCAGTGCTGACAATCCTCCCTCCTGACCAACCAATGGTTTTGCAGTGACGCTCCTTCCCTACTGACATTTGCCCTGCTCCATGCATCCGTTTGGTTGTAGGGAGTCAAGCCAGTGAGCAGTAGAGCTAACAATGACAAGCGATGCAGCCAACATGCAAAGCTCTTCCTTCATGACCAGCCAACGACATTGCGGTGACGCTCTTCCCTCTCGACCAATTGCTCACAATGATCCTCCCTCCTGGCCAACACTCCTCCTTCCCGACCGGTGTCTACCCCTTGCTCCCTGGCCTCCGTCCTTTATGCATGATGAGTCCAATGATTAAAAGTGCTACTTAGACATTGGCAATGACCAAAGCTCCTCCCTCTCGACCCATGTCTACCTTGCTTTCAGCATCTGCCTTCTAGCCGCAAGATGCTTCTCTTGACCAATGGCAACACTATTATAATTAATATTTGTCTTCTTAAAATTGTGTGCATTTAATTGAGATGAATGAATTGTAGAAATTATTGCACGTAAAGTTAACAAGATATTGAATGGGTATGCAATTACCGCATGTTAAATGTAATATTTTTTTGTTAGTAGTTATCGTAATTACTCAAGTTTTTTTAGTTTTTCTATATAGTTTACTTCAATACCCTTTAATTATAAGCCTAGTTATTGTAATATGGAGAAAAAAATTCATACCCCTTTCACCAAAATCTTGGATCCGCCCATGTACATGGGAATCTTCATTCAACAAATCGACGGTGCATATCCAAGCGTACGTTAGCATTAGTACCGCTAGTGTGTGTCGTTAATTTCATTGATGCTAACATGTGCATTGACGATTTACTTGATGAAGCATTTTTATACATTCTTTAATTTGGACTCAGTGTCACTAGAAGCCTAAAAACTGTTTTTGTGGCATAGGGAGAGAAACGTTTTTCAGCTCACCATGAGCCACGCGTAAAGAACGCATGTAAAGTATTTATTTTCAAGATCGATAATGCACACACTACATACATTAATGCAAGTGGTACTTATGCTAATATACACTAATATGTACACCATGGATCTAAAAAATGAATGATTCACATATATTTCTTACACTCGGCTCATTATTATAACAAATTATAAAAAATGCTTCCGAAGGAGTATTATTAACCTCATTGAATATGAATTGGATTGTTCAAAACTTGAAATTCCGGCCCTGAAATTTCAACGGAACTGAAACGACTCGGCGGGGCTAACCTGCTGTTCACCGGGTCCGAGTGGCCCGCACGACCGGGAAAATGAACCGTCCAGCTATTGGGCGGGTTCGGAGTAAAAAATTTAAAATTCGAAACCCTATAAAGCCCGCCTTCTTCCCGTCCGGGCATTTGCCTTCGTGCACAACCAGTCACCGGCGGGAAGATCCTGTCAGAAAGCCGCAACTTCCCCAATTCCAGCGAAATTAGAAGCCATGGCGAAGAAGCCAGAAGGGACAAGGACGGTGAGCTTCATCACACGTCTCTTCTTTTTTTTTTACCTTCTTTCTCAGGAAGTGAATCGTTAGCCGTTTTCAGCAACCCCTCCCGAAATGGACCCTGGACGACTTCGAGATCGGGAAGCCCCTCGGCAGGGGGAAGTTCGGAAAGGTTTACTTAGCCAGAGAGAAGGAGGTGACATTGACAACCCCTCTACTCATGAGCAGCCCATGTTGTCAATTTCATTTTATTCTTTCGATTGAAATTGGTTCTCTTTCAATTTTGTATGTCGTTTGTGTGGGGAAATTAGAGCAAATACATAGTGGCGTTGAAAGTGCTGTACAAGAAGCAGCTGGAGAAGTACCGGATCCTCCACCAGCTGCGGAGGGAGATCGAGATTCAGAGCAGCCTCAAGCACCCCAACGTGCTACGCCTCTTTGGCTGGTTCCACGACGAGGAGCGCATTTTCCTCATTCTGGAATACGCAGCCCGGGGGGAGCTCTACAAGGAGCTCAGGAAGCACAAATGTTTCTCTGAGAAGCACGCTGCGACGGTAATGGCTTTGCTCTTCCAATTATCAGTTTGACTTTGTTGTTCTTTCTCGTTAACGGTTCAGCGGAAATTGGATTAGTAATGAAGTCTTTTTGTGCGATCTTTTGTTGTTTAGTACATGGCCAGTCTGGCAAGGGCGCTAATCTACTGCCATGAGAGCCATGTCATTCACCGGGATATCAAGCCGGAGAATCTGTTGATAGATTTCCAGGTACCACCTCATGGTTTAATTATTATGATTCAAGATGTGACGACGGACTGAATACTTGTGTTCTGCTTAATTGTGTTATTACTGTATGATATGACACATTTGTGGCTCTTGCGTTCTTGTATAGGTAAGAAGCTACAAAATTTCTCTGCCTAGTATATGTCTCTGCTATACTTGAGACGAGAATTGTCCAGGTCAATATAGTCTAGTGTGATTCCAAAAACTTGTCACTAAATTTCTGAATAATGGCATCATACTTTTCTTGATGAACTAATGTATCAAGAGTTCAATCATACTTCATTACTTAATTCATAATGCAATACTAGACAGAGTAAGCATTAAGAGACTTCATAAAATAGGCTTTTCGGAATAAATTGACCAAAACTTAAGAGGTTTTAAGATGTATGCCTGGATTGCATATAAAAGTGTAATTGCTATCAAGACATTACACCATAAATAAAGAAAATGATTTACCATCCATGAGCCAGCAAGCAATGATATTTAACATCTAAGAAGAATAAAAAATCATTGCTAATATGGGAAAAGTGCTTTTCACATGCAAAGTTCTTGTATAACATCCTGCTTCATATAAATAATACGCATATGACATCTGCTGGTCGATTTAATCATCACCTCCTCGTAGTTTATAAAACTCTGTTCGGTAAATATTTTCAAAATGAGCATAACCATTCAACGCCATCAAGATATTCTAATCAGCTATCAAGAATACTAGAAATTTCAATATCATGCTGTCATAAATATATAGTAAAAAGCTCTAGAAATGAGGATTCGAAATAGCTATTCACCACTATCAAGATATTGCATACATATTAAAGAGACAAAAGAAGAAAGAAACGGCATACTAGAAAGAATGTGTCTATATGCACCTCAATCATCTCCTCGTACCCCAATAACCTCATAAACCCCTTGATGAATATTGAAGTGAAGTGGGGTATTGAGGGAATTTTATTTAGATAGTAAAATTGGATGAAAGGTGAGGGAAGAACCTTGCTGGTTTGTTGAGAACCAATAGGGCGATTGAAAGGAGGGAGTTTGGGTCAACAGGGAGAAGGAAGAGAAATTAGAACTTATTAATTGCCTAGTCTCTATTAGGGCGGAGAAACCCTTACATAATATTGCCCTTAATGGGCCTGGACCTTATTAGCTAATCTACTTAAGGCCTTATTACATAATAAAACCTATTGTCTAATAGCCCAAAGGCTTACTAATTAAACCAAAAGCATACTAAGGAAAATAAATCCTACGATCCATAACAGGATTGTTGGGGTGCATATTTGCGTTCTACTAGAAATTTCAAATATCAAGTTGTTCTAACATATAAAAAGTATAGGACATGTCAATTACTTATATTCTGTAATGTTTAGTGTGAAGTGCATGGTTGGAATGGTGGAATAATTTAAGTGTTTATATTAAAAAGTTGCTTTCAAGCATTTTCCACTGTGAAATCCTCCCTCAGTCTCAAAATAAGTGTCCTATTTGGTTTTTCAAAATGAACTAAAATTAGTTCATTTTGAAAAACCAAATAGGATAGAGGGAGTATTTGGTTGTTTGCAGATGAATGATTACCTCTAGCATCTGTTTAATGAACTCCTACTTCGATTGCCCTGTACAAATTGGGATTTGCTGTTGTTAAAGAATTTTTATATTTGTTATTGGCTGTGTATATGTTGATTATGATAGTTTTATATTTAATGATTAGTGCTTTTTTTTGTAAAATTGTTTTAGGTTTTGTGGTCGACAGAGTATTGCTTTTTAGGTAGTCTGCTTTATTGCTGCCTTTCGTTAATTACGCGTCTAACTATTTTGTCCAGTCACATATATATAATGGAACATTTATCTTGCAGGGTCGCCTAAAGATTGCAGATTTTGGATGGTCAGTCCAGTCGAAATTCAAGCGCATGACCATGTGTGGAACTTTGGATTACCTGGCACCAGAAGTAGTGGAGAAAAGACCACATGATTATACTGTCGATAACTGGACGCTGGGGATCCTCTGCTACGAATTTCTCTATGGAGCTCCACCATTTGAAGCTGAGACTCAAAATAATACATTCAGAAGGTTCGCAACAGAGGTTCCTACGATGCTTTCATTTTTCATGAACTAAAATGTTTATCAACTAATTTTGGTGCAGGATAATGCAAATTGACCTGAGCTTCCCTGATACCCCTCTTGTGTCAGCAGAAGCAAAAGATCTTATTCGGCGGGTAAGACTAGTAAAAAACAGTTGCAAATAAGCGAGCAATAATTGTCGTATTTTGTATTTTAACCAACTGGGGTTGTTGGTGGGATGGCTAGACCACGCTTCAAGAAGCGGAGGTCCTCAGTTTGTGGAGATCTAAGCCTCAATCCCCGCATTATTAGTCACTCACAGGGATTATATATAGACTTACCCATAGTGCTGTGTAAACTGTATACGTGACCAAGGGGATTGGTATGGGATACAGTTCTTTAAGAGGTTGGCTGCCCTGCCCCTTCCAGTCGTCCAAGTACTTGCACATCCCTCCAGAAAAATATTTGTTGTTTTTTGGGGTTTCATTATGTGTTTCCATGCTCTTGATGGGTGCAGCTCCTAGTTAGGGAATCTACAAAGAGGCTTCCCCTTCAGAAAATTTTACAGCATCCTTGGATTGTGAAGAATGCCGATTCGTCTGGAACTTGTGGTGAATAAATGAAAGAGTAGAGATTTGATGTCCACGGCCATTTTTCCTTCTTTGCTTCCTACAGATGATTAAACAAGAAGACTTTGATGATCATTTTCGCTTTCGATCTTGCTGGAGATATACCGTTCACTGAGCAATTGTTACATACATCTGTAACTCTTTAGCACGGTTTCACTCGAGAGTATTGCAGCAAGAGCAAACTCGTGTACAATTCTTTTCTTTTAGGGAATAAATTTATTTCCTTTTTTATGTGTTTGGACTTACCAGCCAAAAATGTTTTTGTGAATTGATAGGCCCAATTATCACTTTACTGATGGATCATACCTCTAAAGTCCTGATATACTAATACGACAAAGCAATGCTCGTGACTGAAGACTTGTCTCAGAAGTGACCCCCCCCCTCCGCCTCCTCCCCTAGTGCACTCCGGGGAAAGAGCAGGAAAACAATCGCTGTTGAACTGACCATCTCCGGTCGTTTGCCTTCATCTCCAGCAGCTGGTCCGATCACCAAAGTCACTTCCTTTCTTGTGTCTGGTGGTTGGGGACTCGGGAGAGTTTGCAAACGCTCTCGCCCTCCTTGATGGTGGCTCGAAGCTGTGGAGGGCAGCGGTGGCGATGCTGGGCACTTCTGCTTCTCTCCTGACCCCCTCGTCCCCGCTACATGCTATATAAAAAGCCAAAACAGCAACTATCTACCATGTTAAATCTAACGTAATTCATAGCTGTCATGCTATATAAAAGCCAACATACATGATACATAGCTGCCGTGTCGGCATCTATGAAGTATGAACCCAGTTAAGAGCCCCAAATACAAAGTGGTTGGGAAAACATTTCCGTTCCTGCACCAACCCTATAGTGCATCGGGTTGAAGGAGTCCTGCGATATCCATCCACTTATGAGTATGAAAGGCCATATCAATACGGATAAGAATATCAATGACTATGAATATAAATATATATTGATGATATATTTAATATGTACCGAAATGGGTATAAATTATTTTATAAATATAAAAAATATTATAATTAATAATATATTATTATAATATATTTTTTAAAATATAATAAAACCTTAGGATGTCATATCAACCTATACGGGTATTCTAAAATTAATTTATTTAAAACTACACACTATTATATTTTCCATCCCAAATAAATAAATTATTCTAAAATTAATTTATTTGAAACTATACACTATTTTATTCTCCATCCCATATAAATTATTAATCATTCTTTCTTATATTAAGTACTCTAAATTAATTTATTTATATGTTTAAATAAATATATATTTATAGAGTATTATATATAAAAAAATAATTATATAAATTACATGAACCTATCTATATTTATCTTATATAACTTTAAAAATATTATTTTTAATATAACAAAAATATAAACTTTTAAAAAAATTAGATTTAAATTATATTTTTAAAAAAAAAATTTAAAAATAATTAAAAATAATTTTTTAATATAATATCGATACATATCGGCCATATCGATATAGTATAACCAATTTAGCCAATGCATATCAATATTTTGTGTAGAGGACATACCACTCCCGTACCCATATTGGTCTCCACTAATACGAATACATATCAATTGATACAAGTACATATCAATCAATACAAATACATATTGATCGATACAAATACATATCAATCGATACAAGACCGATACGACCTTCCATGCTTATGAGACAAAGTCAAATTCCTCCTATACCAGGGCTCCATAACTATGACATGTTAATTTAATAATGTAAGATAGATTCTCATTTTTACTATGTTGTGGAATAGGTGAAAACAGATATGTACCACAAACCATCGAGCTTTTGGCATTCAATTTTTATATACACTTACAATATGTTAAGAGGCCGCAAAATAATATTACTATGCTACTTATGCAAAGATGAATTGGCTGGAGAGACTCATTGGGCCTGCTCACAGTCGAGATCTAGTTCTATTCAAACTCAATACATCTGAAGTGTTCTGTGCATTGTTACCATCTTGCACAGCTTTACTACTGGAAGTAGAACAAAGATATGTAACTGAGTGCAACCATGAAACCAGACTTGGTTTTCTTGTAACATCATCAGATTCAGCAACTTGCGAGTATATTTGATTGAGGACCACAATTTGGCCCTCCTTTGGCAATTTGATGATAAATTGTGCAAGCAATTTTAGTAGATCGGGAAGTACCTACTCAAAAGAAGATGTAAATCAGCATTGCACAAAAGCAGATTAGGTTTCATACGAGTTCATTGAGAAGGAAACTATGATCTCCAGACGATCAATGCCCTGTTCTACATCTATGGTTTTCAAAGATCAAAACGACATTAAGACAAAAAATGGCATCTGAGACGTTCTTATGCACTGTCAGACAGCCATAGCATGTAAAATCAATAATAGCTTGATTGGGTCTTCCTACCCCACTTAATTTATTCACACAACAAAGATCTTTATCTTTTCTTATATAAATACAAGTATTTTATAATGCAACATTAAAGCCTATATATCGTAGTTGTCAAAGAACTAAAGAAATCACCAAAAAATTAACTGATTTTGCTGAGCCCCCACATGTCCAGACAAGCCTTTCTTTTGAGTTCCAAGAAAACAGGAAACAGAATAATCTACGTGGACCAACAGAAAGATGCGACCCAAAGGCAGGGCTACCCGTGGACTCCATGAGACTCAGAAGGAACAGAATCCATCTTAAAGCTCAACATTGTCTAATATTAGTCATAGTTGGAGTGAAATATCTAATTCGTAGTTAGAGGAGCTTAATTAACCATACTTATAAATGAAAAAGCCCATTCATAGATTTCCGCAATTATATTTTTAATTATTATTCTTCTATTTTTTTATTATTTATTCACAGCATTCATGATATATATTTCTAGTTCATTGTTAACAAATAAGAAAATTATGTACAGTTCTATAAGGAAATAGATAGGATGCAACATTCAAAGTGAGACTGGTCTGCGTTTGGGTTTAGACCACTGGAATCTGGATTCCCAAGTATTCAACCACATCTGTACAAACAGGCTCAGAATTTCAGATTCTGCAACCAGCCCTACTTATCTGCCACATAATCCTGTAATATTGATATCCTTCTATCTAGTCTTATGACAACCTTAGGCCACCAACACCACTATTCCCACATCATTATTAAGCACCAGCCTGTAGATGCCTTTTTGTTTTCCTTAACAATGCAAGGAAAATGCTCTCCTGGTTATGTAAAGCCGCAGCCGCAGCCCCAGCTTGAAAACAAAACATGGACAAAATACAATTTCTGAATGTAGATATAACGAAGGCAAACACAGCATTGCTAGGAAAAACCAAGAACTATATTCAACATCTGATGTCATATAACATGGAATAGAGCTGGATGTTGGGATCAGCATCCACATCATCAACTCCAAATAATTGGGATGCAATATGATGATGATCAAACATCCAGCATTCCAATTATTTTCTTAGCTAATCTGACAGCAAAAAGGAATTTTCACCATAACTGCACAAAATTATGTGCTCTACCAACAAATTCTACATGTCTGCAAAATGCAAGATAAGCCAAAATGGTTAAGTTCTAGATTTCTTTGGAAGTATTCAAGTAGTCATTGACTGTGAGTAACAGGAAAACCTAAGTGGCACCAGTATTAAATCATTTACACAATATGAAGACAACTTTTTCATTATAAAATGTTTTTTTAGTGCAAAAACATGTTGGCTGCTGCACTACAGACTAGTCATATAATGTTCTACTAGTTAAATTAATAGCATCCATTTTGTGTAGCTGAAATGAGGATGCTAAGGTAAATATGTGGAATAATTAGGAAAAATAGGATTAAAAATGAGTATGTATGCAAGACCTTAGGGGTAGCATCTTTAGGGGAGAAGCTTAGGGAGTGTAGGTTACGTTGGTATGGACATAAATATAGAAGACCAATAAATAACCCAGTAAAAATAAAAAAGATTTATGTAAATGATGCTAAAAGAGGGAGAGGGAAACCTAAGAGAAGTTAGATAAAGTTAATAAAAAATGATATGACTATGTTATCTCTTACAAAAGAATTGGCACAAAATAAGTCAGAATGGAGGCCTAAGATCCATCTCGCCCACCCCAAATTGCCGAGAAAAGGACTACTTGATTATGATTATAGTTTTGTGCAATAGTGATACTATGTCGTCAATAAAAACAGTTTTGATGAAACAAGGCCACATGCATATGTTTAATGCTTTGGAAAAAGGAAAACGAAAGAAATCGAACAAAACTTTTCAGTAAATAAACTATTTAAGGTCATGATTAAACCAATACCTGTATATCTACCAGAGAAATAAGGCACAGAAGTAACTCCACAGATTTCTTACTCGGCTCAGAATCTCCATGCCAGTTCTTCCACATTTCAGCATTTTGCTTCATGGCCTCATCACAGAGGCTAGTAGCTTTCTGAACAAGACTATGGATGCAGTACAATATGGCTGAACTCCCAGCAGGAGCATGACGAACTAAGGCGCCAATGCCAGAAACGAGCCCTTCATAAGGAGTAATGCCAGGATAAACCTACATTTCATAATATCATTAAGCTCCTTAGTCTTGACTGGTTCTTACCCAAACTCTTACCACTAAATTTCAAATTTTTAACACACCTTCAGTGATCTTTCGATGTAGAAGAATATAAGTTGTTCTTTTAAGAGCACCCTCTCATCCTGATCAGATTCCTTTCCAGAAGATAAAAATGATGCAAATACTGTATGTGAGGCCCGAGCAACTTTTCCAGTAGGATGTCTCATGTATCTGATAGATTTATGCTAAGGAAAGATTATATACTTCCTTATCTATTCAAAATAAAATGAATAAACCATTGAGACCTACAATTACTATCATGATGATAAGAAGTAGCTTAAATAAAAAGTTACAGATGTTAAAGAGGATACAAAAACATGGTTGGAACCACTGATTTACTGAAAACTTGGTGAGGAATATGCTCAACACAAGTTGGAATAACACGGAGGTAGAATAATATCCGAGCAGTCTGTACCTCATCTTCAGACCAGTTACATGTCCTCTTTCCCAAACCTTCAACTGAAATAGAGTATAGCATTAGCAATAATCAAATGAAACAGGATACTGAGAATAGTTGTCAAATCTAAGTGACCTAAAAAACATTGTTCACCTTGTTGATTAGTCAACTCAGAATAACTAGGCATAGACTCAACAAAGGAAATACTAGCAGATTCATTCTGGATACTCTTCACAACAGTACGGATGGTATCTGAGTACTCAGGAAGCCGAATGCGCCGAAAGTACTCTAAACATGAAAATGCAGCCAAAGTTCTGACAGAAACCTCTGACTGAACTTCAGGAGAATACTTCGATTTTAAATTCATCTTCTGCTTAACAACTACAGATGCAAAAATAACAAGCATGAGAAATGCAGCTTCAGCAATCTTCTCTAGATCTAGTAGCAGCTTGTTCCCCTCATTTCGTAGAAACAAATTTGCCAGTCTATGGTTCCAATAGCTTTTCTCGCAGTACTTCCATATGTGATTCTCCACTAATAATTTGTTTTCTTCATCAGCCAAGACGTATTGGTTACAAAAAGCATTAGTAATAGCTCCTGCCTCTCTGAAAAGAGCACTACCAGAATGTTTTCTGACTTCATCAAGATCAAGTGAGGCTAAAACTCCATGCTGGCCAATGGCCCTTGTATAGAAAGATGGTAAAGGGAAGATTTCAGTCGTTAACGACATAGCAAGACATATAAGCAGAGGGGTATGGAAAGAGCAAGGACCGCATCGAGCTAAACCTAATGATATGAATTGCAGAGAAAGACGACTATTGTACTCATCGTCACTCAAATTACAGAAATTTTCTGTTTTAGACATTAAGTCCAGTGCAATTGAACCAATTGAACCTTCTGTTAAAATTTTTAAACTAGTAGTTCCCAGCTTGTCGAGTTGAACTCTATTCAGACCCCTCAAGACGCCAGAAGAAGCCATAATCACTGCCTGCCGAGAATAATTCCTCTCCCGGAACTCCGAAACTTCTACGCAAACAATCTCAATCTTGTCCAGAGTACGAGAATTGACAGAGCTAGAAACCACCCACTCCATCAAATGCAGAAGCATAAGGCCATGGGAAACAGAAACTAACGACCCAATACTTTTCCAAACACCACCCAGCAAACTACCCAAAATCCTCACAAAATAAGCCTTTTCAGAGCAAACAAGAGCATACCCAATTCCAGCTAGCACCGCCGCAATATGTTCCTCAATCGAATCAACCAATCGGACTTCCTCCTCCAACAGCCTACAGAGCAGCTCCAAGCAAGACCTTTTTGAGCTGTCCGACAAACCTGACACCACAGAGACAGCACCCAACAAGAGAACTCCGTGACCAACAAACTGCTGGTCAATATCGCCAGCACCGCCGGAATTGGAGAAGACGGCGGAGAGAGCTGCGACCAGGGAATCAACAAGGGTCGGGGAAGGGTTGGAGGACTTGCGGGCCCAGACGTACAGGAGGCGGAAGACGAGGGGGGGAGCGCGGGGAGGGGCGCGAGGGAGGAGGGAGAGGAGGAGCTTGGCCTGCGGGTCGGCGACGTGGAGGGAGGAGCGGGATGAGGAGAGGGCGAGGGTATGGAGGGACTGGAGATGGTGCGGTGCGAAGGAGGGAGAGCGGAGGGCGTCGCGGAGGTCGGACCAGGCCTGGATGATGGACTGAGGGGCCGGTGGCAGGGCTGGCCGCGGTGGGGGGGACGAGGCGGAGGGGGAGGTGCTGGCCGTCAGCCAATCTTCCAGAAAGAGCGCCTGGGAGGGCCTAGCCATCTTCTTCTCTGCCGAGTCTTCTTCTCTGCCGAGACGGCTCCGGCGTGAGGCACCGGACGGATGGCTGGGGAGTGTACGGGCTGCAACCGTCCGACTTCGCGGTTCAGCTTCGAAGTGCTCCGAGTCTGGGACTGTGGCTGCTTGTATCGTCGAAACTCCAACCCCTCGACCCGAACTATGTCCTAAAAGGTGCGTCGAAGCGAAAAGCTAACGCATTTTGAGTCCTCATCAAAATATAATATATATATTAATTATACGAAAGTAAATAATAAAAAATAAAAAAATTAATTAATAATTTTAATTTAATATAATATCTATAATATATAATCACAAGCCTTAAAATTATAATAAGTCTAAAGCCATTACAAATTATCCAATATATATAATAAAATCACATCGAAAATTAATATATCATAAGATATAAGCCTAAAATGACCTAAGTATCTAGCCTACTTTTATAATTGTATACCCATCTTTAAGCTCGACATAAAGACCATGCGGAACACTTATATAATATAGCATACAACTCTAAAATAAAACTATAAACAAAAGAGAGGTAAGCTTAGCTCAGTAAAGATTTTAAAATGAAGCATAAGCTCATAATAACATTATATATAATCTTCCCATAAAATTTAATTTAAACATATATCACACATTCATTCTCTATACTTGTGCATTATAAAATGAATCACATTCCATATTCACGTTTACACTACATGTGTATCATAGACTCATTCATAATCCATAATACATATGTACAACCTGTGCAATCATCTAGGTTTCACGATTCATTCACATTCTACATGAATCAAGTACAAATATACACATTCACCCTACATAATTAAATATATCAAACTATATTTTATCCTGCATGTTCAAATATAAGCATTCTATATGTATCATGTGTAAATATGAACATCATTGTCCCTACACAACCAGTATTAATGAGTATTACAATCCATACACATGTATAAATAATCCCGTGAATGTTTCAGAATAGAGAAAACATTCCTACTTATCCTAGCGAAACACAAGCAGACCTGGTCACCCTTAAAATTTTAAAAGGAAATCTAAATTCCTAAAAAAAAAACTAAAGAAGTTTGAGTAAATCTCTAAGAGGAAATTACTCCCTTGTAAGCTAGTGCATACGGACAAACTAACATGGATTCTCAAGTACCATAAAGTTTCATTAATTTAACTCATTATAACATTCTGTTCTTTTTGCCTTTTGAGGAAACTCGTCCTCAAAGGAACACAAAACCCCGTCCATTTGACATAAAGTTGATTTCGATAACTTTCGATGTGGCTAGTCCGGAAAACCACGACATCTAATCAATCAATTTTGGCTAAACACGATTAATCTTTATTTACAACCCATCCTCATAGTGTATACAATATGATACATATGTGAGCAATTTTTAATGGATGTAAGTGTAAGTAAACTTACCCTAACCAATCCCAAATATATGAAACATGGTCCATTTATGTAAAAAAATCATATACATGGGTAAAAGAGACGTTCATGGATATATTCTCAATTGAGCTAAAACATGTATAACATAGCTTATTTATAAGTAAATTGACATGTGTAAGCATTCATAACCTCTCATGATCATAAGCTACTAGAGTCATGAAGTAAAGAAAAAAAATAACCGAAATATGAATTTATATCAAGTGGAGTACTATATCAAGTAGAGCATTGTACTAAGTCTAAACAAATGTAGTCATCTTTATACTTAAGCTAAAATACATTCAAAGAAGATTCATATACAATTAAGGTAACAAATATAAATATTCTTATCTTGTCATGGTCATAGTAAATTAGAATCATGAGAAAATAACAAGAAATGGCCAAAAATCTACTAAAATGGCCATCTACACAAAACTACAATATGGCCGTTGGAACGGCTAAACTGCCCGTTCGAATGGTCATCCTATTCTAACGTCTGGATGTTTGAACAATCTATCAACTTGTTTAAACGGTCGAGACAGTTTACTTTTCTTGTTCGTCTTCTACCTCTTGAAATTTGAACCAAAATTATTCTAAAATTCTATATAAATTCCAAAATCAACATAAAATATCATATAATCAAAACCTAAGCCTAGAACATGATATATCTAACATTTTTCATATTTAATCATATAAAAACAACCATAAATCATCACTACATATCTAGATGATTCAAAAGCTCAAATAAAACCATAATCATGGCATTTCAAGTAAGATAGAACTTCAACCTCAAGAAATCCTACCTAAAATTTAGGGATTTTGTTTAGTCCTAATCGAAACTTAGCTAATAGACTCAAATCAATATATGAATGATAGATTCAAGACCTCCTTAGATAAAAAAACAAAAATAACATAAATTAGAGTTCTAAATCGAAAATGAAAATAAACCAAGAATCTAAATAAGAGAAATGAAAAATGAGATGATGAAGACAAAAATTAAAAGATTAAGGTGTGATTAGGGGTTAGAACCTGTCCTCCCTCCTAATCTTGGCCCTTCCCCATTTGACATATGACTAGAATTTTTTCTTTTATAGTAAAGGCTTATAAGCTGGGAATTAAATTGTCAGACTGAAAAATAGGTAAATAGACCCTAGGTGTCAATTTAAATGCACATTTAACTATAAAACAAATTTAATTACAACTTAGCTTGCTTAGACAATTAAATAGAAGGTTGGCCGTTGAAAAATGTACAAACGAGCAACTTTTCGAAAAATGTTCAAAAGTACGAAATTCTAAGATTTACATAACAAAGCTTAATGTATCTCAACAAAAGTATGCACAATGTATATAAATAAAACATAACAAAAGGACTTAATAAAAAATTCCAAAAGCAGTGATCCTTGAATTTCTAGAGGGTTTTGGCATTAAAATCATCTCTTTGTTCATACCTATAACATCTAGGGGTGGGTAAGTATAATTTTACTCAGTATGTATAATTAAATTCTACTAACATGCTATAACATAAAGTATAATAAAAGATAAATAAAATATTATTCTAATAATTCATATAATTAATATTAAAAGTTGACTTAAAATAACTCAAAAATATCATTGCTAACTTCAACAGAATCCAAATGTATTTCTTTTATGAAAAGTTAGATAAAACAATCTTTTGATAAATCATTCACAAAATTGAATAAATCATTATTCATAGAATGTTGTTGTTACTGAAGCGACACACACCCGTGCTCTTAGGGCAACAGGATTAGAATGAAAGGGATCTTCCCATAATATCCAATTCATGGGCACGCCATATGCCTTAATAGACGTGTCTATGAGTCATAACTCTGATAGCTTTTAGCCTCTATATCAAATAATTACCCTTCAAATCAGATCATCCAAAACCATTCATAATGCCATTCAAATAATATTTCAAAGTCTGTATCATGGTGAAACCTCACCAAGAGGTGTGCAAAACTGCGACAAAACAAATGTTATGTTGCAAAAAGTTATATCTTTTATGACAAAACAATATGCTAAAGCCACCTACTCTCATTATTTGGATTAATTCCGAAAAGTGAATGGTTTTCATAACCTCCATTTGTGCTTCTTTCCGAGTTCGAAAGCGGTGGGCAAAACCTCCTCTTAGGCAGGGACAATTTCTCCTTCAACCCGAAAGTGGCAGATGGAGTCTCCCCTTGCAATAGGACATTCCCCCCCTCTATAGTTGTTAACTAGAAAAATAGCTCCTTCTATCATGTAGAATGCCCTCAAATTAATTAAGTTCGCTCAATGAACGACCTAATTCAGGCTAGTAACAGCTCTAGAATGGAGGACATAAGTTTTGAAGATGGGTAAAAATCAAGAGAGAGGAGTGAAAGACATGAAGAAAATGAGCTCCCCCTCCCCTAAATAGCAACTCGAAGCCATTGGAATGGCAAGCCACTTGGAGCCATTGGAATGGCCAACCACTCCTGTGACTAGCCTACACAGCCACATGCCTCTCCTGCCACAAGCTTGTGCATATGTAGTAGTGCACTAATGCAAAAATTATTTATTATTTATTTTTTCTTTCATCCTTATTTGAAATTAATATTTCAAATTTCAAACGGGTGTAACTCCCTATCCCGAACTAAATACACACTTCATCCCATATTAATAGCTCTATTTAGTTTTTAAAAATAAATTTAAATTAATTTAAGATAAAAGAAGTATAAAAGACATAATATGAAAATGTATGTCTTAGCTCTTCACACTATAGTTTGGATTTTTTTAAGTCACAAACTTAAAAATATTTAATTAATATCAAAATAGGGATTTAAAAAATTTAACTTTTCAATAGTAGATATATTTATACAATAAAAAAATTGATACATCTAAAGATCAATAACTAATTTAAAGCAATTATTAGCTATGTAGAGCACTATATAGTAGATGAAATCCTTGTTTGTTCTTATCATTAAATCTCTCAGTCATTCATGATCCTCACCTCTTTATTCACGTTAACCTCCTCCATTGGCACCACCCAACACCACCACACGCCTAGCCCTTTTACACCTCAAACAACCACAAGTCTTTATTCCCTTTAATGCCTTCTCATATGAATGATTGGATCTCTTCGTACAATTAAAGAGTTGTTTGGGTGTGAAATTTAAGGTAAGATTCCATCAATTCTCTTTAATTTTGGTAAAAATTATTAGAATCATAGTTTGGTATAGAATGTGGGCGTGATTAAATTTTTTTTACTTAAAAGCTAATTTCAGACCGTTTTCAGCTAAAATTACCAAATCACCTTGGGAGATAATTTTGTCAATTTTAGCTCCTAACCCCCATTTCGAAATTTTATTATTTTTTAATTATTATTTTTTATATTGATTTGAGTCTTTAGATATGTGTCATATAGGTCGGGCACATTTTAAAAGTTAAAAATTACCTATCTCATATCAGATCTTGTTTGATAGGCCTCGTTAATACAAAATATGACTTAATTTTTAATTAGTTTTTCATCTTCTTCGTAAATTTTGGGTTTTCAATGATGTCCACACGTAGGAAACGACCAAAAAATGTACAAATGGGATGAGGGTGTGGGCAAATTCGTACTATGTACTAACTCTCTCGATCTAATCAGTCAAGACATCAGCTCTTGGCAGTTCGAATCTTTGTCTTTTTTATAATGACAACTATAATGCTATTGCAATAAATTTTCACTTTATATTCTGATCAGCACAACACAACAAACGTACATATTGAGCGTCACTTCTTAATAACTGGCTCTTGAGTTGCTTATTTTTAACACAAAATCAAAATCTAGATGTCTTGGAATATTAGTTGACCCTCTTGCAGTTCCTCCTTATCTCGCCGTTCCTTCCAGTAAGGGGGCTGATGTTCCCCATTTTAACCATGGCCGCAGCAAAATCACTAGCGAAGAGCTTCGCGTTCTGGCTATATGTCCTCACCAAAGCATCCTGAGACCCGCCATTAAAGAGCTCTTGGTCCGAATGAAGCAAACCACGCTGGGACAGCAGGTTCCGGTAATAGTTGTTATCGAAACGGTTGGGGGTTTGGAGGTCAAGCGGGGCAAGGTTGGCATCCCCACCAGAAGCAGGGCAGCGGGCCCTGCGCAGAGAGGCAAACTGGGTGTTGATGTTGGTGTCGTTGTAGATATGGGCGCGGAAGGTGGTGCAGCGGGCCTGCCCGATGGTGTGGCTGCCGGAGAGGGCTGTCATCTCGCGGGCGTTGAGGCCCTTGGCAGCGAACATGGAGATGAGCGTGGAGAGGCTAGCCGTGGGGGGTGGGATTTGGCTATTGGCGGCGCTCTGGCTAGCCGTTCGTGCGTCTCTCCTGCCCAGTGATACTGCCCAAGATGGACCACCTAGCTGCAGGCCAGTCAAGTCATTAATCATGCTTAGTGTTACGTTTAGAGCTAGTCTTTGCATGATGAATGGTGCATGTAAAGTAAACTCACCAAGACAACTCCATCTCTTGCTGATAGGGCCAGTATGTCTGCACAGGAGACAGTGGCATTGCAGGCAGCCTCCACCTGAGTCTTGATGGTGTCGATCACTTCGTATCCTATCGCTGAGTTTCGGTTTGGAAAAGCGTTCTTCTCCCCGGTGAAGGTCGAAGTGTCGTCAAGGAGGATAGATGCATCACAACCCTGGTTCAAATAAAGCACTCAATATACTTCATATAGAACATGATTTAGTATATAGCTACAATCGTTACTCTTCTAGTTACTTAGACAAATAAAGCACTCAATATACTTTATATAGAACATGATTTAGTAGATAGCTATAAACGTTACTCTTCTAGTTACTTAGACAACGCACACTCAGAGACAACTGAGGAGAGAAAGATGAAGTATGGGGAATTAGCAGTACATTAACGAAGCAGTCGTGGAAGAAGAGACGAAGGATGGAGGCGCCCATCCGGGGGTTTCGTCTCACTGTCTGGGTCATGACGTTGCGCACAATGGTCTGCAGTCTTGGGCAGGTGGTAGCGTAGAAGTTTGCTGAAAGCTGAGCCTGAGCAGCGCATGCTAATAGAGCAAAGAGAGCTAATGTTAGCACCTGAGCTCTCGAAGCCATTGCTAGCTCTATAAGCCTTACTCTCTAAGTATGCAAAAAGCTTGTGGAGTGTGTGTAGAGAGACCTCATGGCACTCCTTATATAGCCAGCTGCAATGGGCAATAGGTGGTTTCTCGTTTTGTTTTTCTTTTGTACTAAATGATTGTGTGATAAAAAAAATACAAGTCGGTAGAGAGCTGAAGTCACAGTTTCAAAGATGACTGCCCAGACGCGGGTTTGTGATTGATTAGGAAATAGATAACGAAGAGATTGATTGACCATTATATGTAAGTATCACGAGAGATAATTTAAAGTGTGTTCTACACAAGATCATGTGGAAATAGACTCTAGCTTCCATTTTTATGAAGCTGGATTTTACAGCACATTTTCAGTCCTTTGCAAGATGTAGTAATCAATGTGTTCGGATAATGAAGTAAGTACATCTGGTATGAACCTTGACGTCAAATGTGCCCCCCTTATATGAAATAACTAATTAGGTCTAGAATTTCATATACTTAAGCAAAGTCAGCGAAGAAAATTGGCCACTCATGCACCGTCACATGAACATACATTTTGTATGGCCAAATACGAACAAGACAAGTTGCCAAACAAGCAGAAACAATACAAAAATAAGAGTTCAAACTGGGTTGAGATTGAAGCTGCAGGACAATTAATGTTGGGGAAGGAACGGTTGAGTCAAATGTATAACAAACTGACTTTTTTGTTTGGGTAAGAGATGACTTTCATCATATGGAACAAGTCCGCTTTCCTTGAACTTTTGAAATTATTAAAAATGATTTTATGGATTGTAATGTTATGTGTTCAACTACTGATTCACCTTTTCTAGGGTTGACAATTTGAAAATTTTGCTAAAGTAGGCTTGGCGGAATATGCTTTTTGATCACATTGACTAATCACGTTAGTTTAGATCAAGTGGCCATTAGACAACATTATTGGGCTCACAAGCCACAGCCACAAAAAATGGTTGATACCATATCTGGGGAGTAATGTTTGTTGTTGTCTTACGTACTTGTTAGAAATGTAGAATTGAGTTTAATATAAATAATTTTTAAAGTTAAGATTGAAACCAACTTCTATTAAGCATAACTTGGGATGTTGGGCTTTATTGGGTTGTGGGTTTGAGCTTAAGCTTACTCAAGAATGAGTGAGAATAAATGAGTGACAATTGGTCTACTTATGAAGATGGGCAATGTGAATAGTCCCACGGATGCTTGACCTTATATTCAAGCCCCAAGGAGCACCTGCTTCTTTGAGGGCAGAGAGGTTATGGACTCTCATTGGTTTGGGTTTGACCTAACCCATGATTTGGTCCAACATACACACATTCCGCCACTACCGCTAGCTAAGGTTCATTATAAAAATGGAACTCATTTTCTAGGATAAATTTATTTATAATTAATTATCATTACTCAATATTTTTTATTTATTAATTATAATAGTGTATGATTTATAAACCTTTCATATCCATACGGGTGAAATGCATCTCTTATCTATATCATTGTCATATGGTCGTCATATACTTGTGTATTGTGACTTTGTTTTAAATATGTTGTATGTAATCCTAAATGAGTCTTCTATATATTATTGAGAGCCTTAATCTATAAGGAGAGTAAAACACTATTTTTTTTTACCAGGCTCATAGTTTGTAGAGCTACTAGCCTTTTACTGTGTGTACAATCATTGCATCCTTAGAGGTAGATGTCCAACAAATCCTAAGTAGCATGGGGAGGACAAAAATCTATCTTAATTCCACAGTGTTAAACATTGACCTCGATCATTTTTGTCATTGAATATACAGCTATCACATCACAAAAGCAGACTAGTAAGTTTGATCTTCATTTTGTGTTTTGTTTGCATTTTATATTTCTATTTTCTCCAACAAGTATTCTGAGTTAATCATTAATTTTAAAAAAATGACTACTAAGATTATCAGTGTTGTAATATCAACCACAGTTATTCTGATTAACCAAAGGGAAAAGCCTAAAAAATTCAATGGCGCAGATTTTGAACAATGCATGCCTATAAAAGACAACATTTGTATCTCACAACTTTGAAATTGACATGATTTCTTCATAAAGTCCAAATTTCCTTTATGGGAATTATATTCTCAATAAATGGGAAGATACAATACATATATATATATATAGAGAGAGAGAGAGAGAGAGAGAGTTTAATAAAGAGTGCAAAAACATTGTGTGAAATGTGAATCCCTAGCCAAGAAGTACACAATTAAATATGCAAGAACACTTCAAAATGAAAGATTCCAAGGGTGTTATTAGTCAAGTCCAAGATTTCCAAATGATCCTTCATGATATTCATGTTAAAGGCATGTCTTCGAGTGAGTCTTTCTAAGTGTCGTTATGATTATAAAATTACCACCACTGTAGAAGGATTTAAAAAAACTGCTTGAAGTATAAACAAAAGGTGATGAACATAGAGGACTTGATAGTGAGATTGAGGAATAAAAAAGAAAACTAGACCTTTAAATTTAAAATAACAACAATAGTAATAATTTTATAGAAGCCAAGGTCAATGTAGTGAGGCAATGGCAGAAAGCTAAAAATAACAACAACAATAACAAAATGAGGAAGCATTGCGGCCAATCAAACAATGATTATGAACACCAAATTCAAGGTAAGTGTTATGTGTGGGACAAACAAGGCTAAGTGAAAAAAATGAGAGAATTTCAAAATGAAGAATGCAAAGGCCAAGTTGATTCAAGTAGATAATTTCTCTAATGATGTTTCTAAAATCAGACTTTTATTATAATTTTTAAATTAAATTTACTCAATATTGCAAGAAAATAATGGATCGACACTTGGGCCACTCATCATGTGTGCTCAAACAAAAAGATGTTCTCTACTTATCAACCATTGAAAAATGGAGAACAACTTTTTATGGGCAATATTTAGATGTGAGCACATATTTAGAAGAAAATTCATGTATCATCTTCACCCTTAAAGAACACAAACTCTTATAGCTAAAGTTTATGTGGATTACCAAGCTAACATATTCATATGAAAAATTACTATGCCTAAATTGGAAGATATAGAAGTAATGAGAGAATTTTACCGCTTAGAAGAGTGACAGACTTCATTACTGACTTAGTGCTAGAGACTACACCTATATCTAAGGCACCTTATAGAATGACACTAGCAAAATTATAGAAATTAGGGAACAACTACAAGAACTTTTAGATAAGTGATTTATCCATCCTGGTGTCTTATCGTGGGGAGCATCAGTTTTATTTATATAAAAGAAAGATGGGTCTCTTATGATGTGTACAAACAACAGAATGTTAAATTACATAAGTATTGAAAATAATTACCCACTCCTAAGGATCGATGACATGTTCGACTAAATCCAGGCAACTAAAATCTTTTCCGAGATAGACTTGCAATCAAGTTATCACCAATTGAGAATTATGGATGAAGATATACCTAAGACTGCCTTCATTACTTTGTATGGATATAATGAATTTTTAATGATGCCCTATGGATTATGATAAAATATATGAGGCATATATATTGTAGTTGATTATATTTTGATGATTGAAACCAAGTCCATTCCATTTGTGTATGTCACACACTAAAATTTTGAAATCTATTTTTTATAAAAATTCCCAGTAGAAAGATGAATTATTTCATCATAATTCAAATCTCACATAAAGAATAACTTGGGGGTGAATTCCTTGTTTTTCAAAACTACAAATATCAAACAAGTTATATAATATCCATCATAAAAAGTCATTTACAAAAGAAATAGGTCTCCTTTGAGTGCATGTCCAAAACACATAAGATACCCGTATGTATGCGCTAGTGATGGCTAGCGAGTATAATAGTAAGCTATGTATGAAAGTACATGTATGTTATACGTATGTGTGATAGACATACGTATGTATGATGGCTAATTGCCTATGCTATGGATCTGTGTATGTGTATGTGGGCAAAAGTATGGGCGATGGACAGTAAGAGGTGACAAAGGTATCATCTTGATTTGTTATAAATGTGTTAGTGTATGACGGATGACAGAGGATATGAGTATGAAGGGCGAGAGTTGGAGTGTTTGTTTGGTTTGTATCAGAGCGTATGTTGGGGGACTGTCGGGCAATAAGAGTGTGCATAATTGTACAAGCATAACGTACAAATTATGAAGTAAAAAGTAAGCATAATAAGTGAGTTATAAGTAAGAGGGTGATAACTGGGTTTGGCTCTAAAGAGCTTAGCTTGATGACGTTAGTGTAAGATGATTTAGCCATAAGGTGGATGGCGAAGTATGTAAGACTGTAAGATTTTGGTGTACGATGAGTTTTGTTGTGATATGGATGGGTTAAGCGAAGTCTGCTGCCCTAACAAACTAGGGTTTCGGATCAGGCTCAGCTTCGGTTTGATCAGTGGGGCATGGTACGTTTGAGTGCTTGTGTGGCATAATTATATCGCATAATTTACTTAATTCAAACTTGAATTATAAGAAAGTTAATGATAAGGTTGTGAGTTTGAGACCTGAGGGTTCGGCTGATTAAGTTCTGTGTTTGAGCTAGCTGATAATGAGTCGGTTGAGTATTTATCATGTCTTGCCATGGTGTTTATCCTGCGGGATGTTGTATGTGTGCTATATTGAGCACCATACATCTGATGCTTTGTTGAGAGCGATGTATATTTTCGATTTAGTCTGTGTGCTGTATGAAGTCCCAGACATCTGATGCTCTGTTGAGAGCGATATATGCTTTCGATTTAGTCTGTGTGTTGTTTTAAGCTTAGATGTTTGATGCTCTATTGAGAGCGTTGTATAATTTTCGCCCCAGAGTGGCACTGTATATTTCTGCCCAAGTGGCATTGTATGATTTCTCCCAAGAGGCACTGTATGATTCTGCCCAAGAGTGGCATTGACACTATAACACCTATTATGGTGGGAAATTCATTGGCACTATAAGACCCATTATGGTGGGCAATTCATTGGCACTATAAGACCCATTATGGTGGGCAATTCTATGGCACTATAAGACCCATTATGATGGGCAATTCTTTGGCACTATAAGACCCATTATGGTAGGCAATTTTATGGCACTATAAGACCCATTATGTTGGGCAATTGTATGACCCCTTATGTGTGGATGTTTATGTTTGCGCGTTCAGGTAAGTAGTATCATGGACCTACTCTTACCTATTTGATCTTGTGCCCCATAAGCACTGGTGTGCCTTATCTTCGAAAAAGTCCATGGCATCTAGTCACTCCCCGGAGGTTAAGGTGATGCCCCAGTGTCATTCTTTTCCTTTTCGACGCTAGAGCTTATTAGTTGTAATGAGCTTCAGTGGCCGATAGTATGAGCACGACTTTAAGAGTATGAGTATGTGTATGACTGTAAGAATATGAGTATGAGCACGACTGTAAGAGTATGAGTATGAGCACGGCTGTAAGTGTATGATTCTGAACAAGACTGTAAGCGTATGCTTCTGAGTAAGACAGTAAGTGTAAGATGTACGAGTAAGGTCTTATGAGTAAGTATATGATTGTACGAGTAAGGTCGTACAAGTATGTGTAAGTTGTATGAATATGCGTACAATGGTACGAGTAAGTTTATAAGACCCTGGATAAGGGTGTTTGTGTAAGTTTAAAGTCATACAAATAGTCTAAAAGTTTAACTAATGGTGGCCAAAGTGAAGGCCACACGTGGGCGGCCCGCACCAGCAGGCTGGGTAGGCCGTTGGTTTTGGGCCACAACCCTTGACGTGGGAGGGCCTCCCGACCTAGCATATAGTTATTGGGGAAAGCCCCCAACAGTTGTCTAGTCGTTGAGGGCTAAGCCCCTTTTTTAAAAAAAAAACTAATTTCAAGGGGGGGGATTACAAAATTGTCGCCCCCTCAAAAAGATAATTTTAACCCTAATATACAATCAAATAATGGTCATTTTCAAAGGTAGGAGAAGTAATTATCACATTTAAAATTCTATAAATAGGAAGGAGTTTAACCTTCTCTTCATCCTTTTCTCTAACTCTTAAGACTTTTTTCTCCTCTCCTTTTTCGCAAGCTTTTAATTATTTTAATTTTAATTTTTAATTAAAATTTAAAATTAAGCTCTCACACTCTCCAGCTTCAAGATTCAAGAACAAAGTTATCAATTCTAAAGCTTCCTCCTCCTCCATCAAGTGTGCAACTCAAGTCTCAAGGTTCAAGGTAAGTAATTTTGGTTTATTAATCTAATTTATACTTTAATTTGCTTCTTTTTTCTCTTCGTAATTTTTTTAAAAGAATATAACATCCTACTCCAACTACAATGCCTTCTCCTCTTCGATCGCCCCAACCGCCAATTTTCTCGAAGGAGGAATTCTCAAAATGGACTAAGTCGACTTCCACCAATACCTTCAACGGTCAAAAAGAAAAAGAAAGCAACAACTCTCCATGGTATGCAAAATTACTACTTGAGCTCTTAGTTCAGGTTTTAATCCCAAGACAAATCGGGTAGCACGAGATAATTTTGCAGTGCACGTACCCAAGGCAAAGCACTGCAACTAAGTGAATTTGGTCACATACTCACGTACCGACAAACTTCCTTACTTTAGTTCCATGAACTCTAACTCTTTTGTTGCCTCATATGGAGTGGAAAATAATTATCATAGAAAGCTTCTTTGAAATCATTCCAACAAACTTGCTGAACTTCCACAAATTTAGTCTCCTTGATTATGGTCCACCAATGATTTGCCTCTCTAGAGAAGACAAATCTGCCAAGGGCAACCTTTTTACTCTCAGGTACCTCCATTGCTTCAAAAATCTTTTCATTTTCTTTTATCCATTTTTCTGCCTCCTTCGGCTCTCCTTCACCCAAGAAGGTGGGGGCAATCTTCTTATACCATTCAACCAAATTATTCTCACCCTTACTCTTGTCTGAGTTTTCACTCAAGGGAATCGGAGAAGGTTGTGCTGGTGGCAAAGAAAAAGCAGGATGATAACCTTGCTTAGCTAAGCATTGAACAAGATTTTGCAACAACACACTCATAGCTTCGGGTGCTACTCCCCCTCCTAATTCAGACGGGGTTGGTCCAGCCAAATCATTATTTGGAGTTTGCGGCTCTTGACCAGGTTGTTGTGATGACGACATCTAAATTCAAAAAGATGGTCTATAAGTTATACTAAGTCAACTTATCTAAGCGAATTATAGAGATAGAAATCATTTATTTCTTCACTTTATGCATTTGTAGAAAGAATTTCTTGGGCTCTTATACCAATTGTCACAACCTGAAATTTTTTTTAAAAAATATATAGAGAATTAAAAATTATAATTAGAGCTTGCTCGGGTCGCAACTAGGAAACATATAACCATAAAAGTAAAATGATATACTTTATTTCCTAAGAAAAATACTGTCTGTGTACAAACACATAAGTAAAAATATAAACAAGTCTTCTCAAGCCAAAAGAATGAAAATGTGCTTAGGAACTACTGGTGCAATCGTAGACTCCTTAGTCACCGCTTGAAGCTCCCAAAAAATGTCTTTACTGATTTCTTCTACCCACATCTATTCCACATCAGGCACTGCAAGGTCTGGGGGGTAGTGAGTATTTTAAAATACTCAGTAGGAGTACTTATCCTATCATACATAAATATAACATCTAGTAGTTTTTAAATCACATGATCAAGTAAATAGATAATATTGTTAAAAAAAAGCATAAAGGGTGTGCCTCTCACCCAAAAACTTCCCTAGGGCTTCTTAATTCCTATGTATTGAAGATACTTCTAGGGTTTATAAGCTCTCATGGCTTACTACTAGTGTCCCAGACACTTATTCTATTATAAAGAATTTGTTGTGGGTACAAAGCAGTGGCCTCTTACTCCTCTACAGATTTTCCGTATACACTTCATGCTTGTAGAGGGAAGAGCCACACGTGCTCATGGGGAGCCGGGATCTAGAGAGTAGAGAGTTTTTCCATTATACACTCTACCCTAGCACGCGTAGCCTTGATCGTTGCCCTTCGTTAGGGGCTCATCAGGCTAATGTGCGTACCGTGTATCCGATTCCAAACCGGATTTACCTATGTACTCTCAATTATGGAACTCTATCAGTGCGTCTACCAATTTGAGCTCAAGACAATTAAATCTCTTATATGCCCGACTCGAACGGGAATTTCCTTCTCTTTTTCTTTACTTTAAACAATTTTCTACAAAGATCAACCTTTCAAAATCCTAGCATCGCCTCTACAAGTCATGGTCGTGTTACTGATAATGATTATACAAGTATGGTTAGTCGTTTGTTCCAACGAGACAGTTACCCCTTCTCTATCTCATCTCAACAACTCGGTGGTCATGATTGTACGCATTTCTAAAATTATTTTGATAAAGCACTAATTCCATAACCGTCTTTCACTCTTACCATACTCAAGTATAATTAAAATAATAGCGAAGCTAGATTTTTTTAATATCACATATATCATAAAGCCTAATTCATAATTAAATTCAGAGTCTAATTTATAATTAAATTCAAGAGATAAACACTCAATAAAAACAAGTATATGAGGCAATCCCTAAACATACACAGAAATTACTGAAGTATTTAACTAGAATTATATATATATAAACTTTTAAAGACAACCAATGTAAGTATTTATGTCTTAAGAGAGGATAAAAGCCACTACCTTGCTTCCCGTGCGAGAAAATAAACGATATGCCTGATACCCCAAAATTAGATGTCAGATTTCTAGGCTGTAGAGATATCAAAACAAAAAAATAACACCCACCATGACGTCCAACACACTTGATTTAAGTAGAAACGCATCTTGAACGGAAGAAAACGGACTCAGAACGACTCTAGAAACTCTTCTGGAAGAATGAATGTAAAAAAGAATTTATAGGAGAAAATTACAAGCTGACGGCGAGTCGTGCGAAACGTGTTGCGCGATAAATGGCCAAAAATGCGGCACCACCGTGCTTGACGCATGCGTGGCGTGCGTGAACCATGCGGCGATGTCGTGCATCTGTCTGTGTAGACCCGCCGCGTGTCCGATGTGCACAAGGACGCGAATGCATGTTGCTCTGCACGGCTCGGCTCCCGCTGCTAGGCTCGACTCGTCAATGACGCTAGCTATTTTGTCATTTTCTTATTTTTTTAATATAATTTCAATCAAATACAATTCTAGCTTCAAAACACGATAACTTCTTATCCCAAAGTCGGATTCGTGCGTTCTTGTTGTCGGTGGACTCTTATTAACGAGCCATTTGAAACTAGACCCCACATGAGTGGGTTATTTCCGCACTTTGAAGTGGGTCCTGTCCATATGGTAAAATTTTCAAGGCCGTAACTTTTGCTCCCGATCTCCGTTTCACGTTGGGTTATTTACGCTCGTCTTACCAAGCTCTATTCAATACACCTAGCTTTTACCATAAAAAATAATTTCAAAATTACGGATATTACAATAATGGATCTTAGGGTTAGATTAGAAGATGTATAAATTTTAATAGGTGGTATACGTGAAAAAATGAGTCTTTATGCCAATAGAAATAATATTTTATATAAAATTATATAAACTAACTTACATTTTTTATATAATACATTTGAAATAACCTACGGGTCAAGACAAAATCAATCAACTTCTTCTTTCTCTACTCCTTTGTCTTTTCCACATAAAACTAAGTCTTGGATGTTACTACGAAAATTTGGTTTTAATACTACTAAATTAGCTAACTATTTATTAACTTATTTTTCATCTTTTCTTATAAAAAAACTTAATAATTTGACTATTTTAACTTGGTGGCAGTCACATGGAAAGAACTATCTTGTATTGTCTGCCTTAGGTCATGATTTACTAACCCCCCTCCCCCCGATTCCACAGTAGCATCAAAATCTATTTTTGGTGCAAAAGGTAAGGTGTTGGACAATAGACAAAATTGACTAATGCATGATACAATGGACGCATGTATTTGCTTGAAGGATTGGTTGGGCGCATAAGAAATGACACAAGCTCCCAATTTTGAAGAGGAAATGGGAAAAAATCATAAGACTTGGCAATCAATTAGTTGATAAAGTATTATTTATTTATTTTTGTATTTAAGGTTTTAGATTATAATTGTAAATAATAGATAGGTGAGTGGGTGTCAACCTAATTGGGATGTACTCATTCTAAATGCAATTCTATCCTTTATTATGTAAGTTTATAAAAAAAATTCAATAAACATATTTTTAGAATTTTCTACCAATTTTAAAGTTTTTTTTAAAAAAACTATTTGGGGGCAAGGGTGGGGTTGGGGCGCTGGGTTGGGCTCCCCCTCTTCCCCATTGGGCCTAGTCTGTGTGTGTGAGAGTCATCCTTGCCTCGCACCCTAAGCCTTCTATCTGCTTACTCTTTTAGAAAACATACATCATGAGGATGACTAAACAATAACCATATATACTAGTAATATAATAAAATCATTTAACATTGAAAACATAAATTCATGAACATAAATAATTACTAAAATAGTATGACAATACTTAGGAGACGAACGACCCTCACTAAGATTTACTAAAAAAAGGTCACTAAGACTCAATAGCTATACTTAGGAGTCCAATCACCCTCACTAGATTATGACCTACAATACAACTCAACTTCAAACTTTTGTTAAAGCGAAGGCCCATAGGGCTCAAGATCTCAACTTTCATGATATCGATATCTATGATATTGCGATGCATTTGACCAATCATATTTTTATATTTTGAACCTAACTCCTAGGTTAGGGGAGCGGCTCTACAAACAAACTCCCACTTTTTGAGATATGAACACTCATATTCCTTTTCATACTATGACCCTCCTCTAAGTGGCTAAAACAACTTGCTTTTGGAGTTAACTAGATACTAGGATCTTTTGTCCTCAAGTGTTAAATGCAAGGGTCTAGGGTAATGATTTACACAAATATAAGGTTTACTTACCTCAATATCATACATGTATATATTATTATGCATTCACAAATCCATCATGCACAAAAACCATACTATCATATATTTTATAAATTACATATACTATGATATAAATCATGCTGAAGTGAAGATTCAGGAATCAATATACCATCGATGACCTCACCAACATGTTGACTGGGGTGTTGGCGTGACCATTGACATCTAAGTGGGCCCGTACTATAACATGTTTCTCAAGGTCGTTGCCTACGATCCTAGTGTCTGATTTACATGTTCTTGGGCTTGAAATATTTATCTCTCATAGCCCTACAAAATACCTTAAAGCTTATTTAAATGAATGAAGCTCAACATAATTCAAATATAAGAAAATCGGCTATTAGGCCCAAAACTCACTTATGGGCCCAAAGTTCTATTTTTCAAAACTTTCAAAAAAATTGAGTTATTATTGCCAAACTGGTCTCCAAGCCTCCCAAAGTACTTCATTTTGGGGATTTAGTGTTGAAAGATTAAAGGTTTGAGGAAGTTTTGAGACTTTAAATAGAATATTTACTTGGCTCATATTCAACTAGTTCGAACTTAAAATTTAGCCCAAATCAATGCAAGGGACTAATGATGGTCTATTTGGTTGATGGATCACCCATGTTGGGTTGGTCGATCGATAATAAGTGAGGTCGATTCTTTGTTATTGTAAACCTTATTTAACTTTAATATCGAGGTGTTAATAACTTTGTTTTTTGGCACTAAGAACTTAATAAACGACCACAATTTCTAAATGACTTGGAACGCCACTCAAGGTCCAAGAAACCGGTTCGAAATCAACATTTCCATCTCTGCTAACCCACTCACCGTCGCCGCCCCGGTCCGATTTCCAGTATCCGCGAAATGACGGAAATACCCGTTTCACTGTCCCTCAGATCATCTCCAATAGTCCGTTGGCGTTCGAACCTGATTGCCTCCAGGTCGCCCTAGGAGCAGCAGCAGAGCACGATGCAGCAGGTAGACCGAAACCCATAAACCATTCGATCTTAAAAATCGAAAAAAGCGTTTGATTTTGCAGGTTTTCTAGTTTGTTACATGATTCTCTGTCTGTCTTGTATTGGAAGGGGGGAGGGACGGGGACGGAGACCCAGGTGACGTGGGAGGATCAGCAGAATATCAACAAGTTCGGAAGGTTGAATAACAGGTTCCACGAGCTCGAAGACGAAATCAAGATCGCCAAAGTAATCCCTGCTCTGTTATAAACTGTTGATTTTTTTTTTGTGGGTTATTTTTTTTCTTGTTTCCTTCCAATTCCTTTTTTTATTGAAGTATATTTTCGTGATGGTTTACCTAAATTTGCTTCAAATTTGGGCATTTCCTTTTTTTTATACTCTATTTTCCCTGTTGGTAATTTAATTAATGGAATTTCTACAAGTGTCTAAATACTTATAGTAGTTCATGTATATGCTGGAGATTATTGTAATAAATGGTATTGGTATGAAATCTTATTTTTTTTGTCATAGGTTGTTGGTTATGCTGCTTATTTCATTTCAACAATTATCCTGTATCTTATCACTCAGAAGCATAGGTCAAACCACTCGCTTTGTTCGCATCAGAAATTTCTAGGCTTGCTGTTTAAGTTAATCGATTGGCCGTTCAATTGCAACGGATTTTATATTATGGAAATGGTCTCTTCTGAAGCTCCACTTGAGGGGTGGGCCGGCTAGTTGTTTGTTATATTTACGGATTAGTAGTTTATCAACTATAATGGATGCATTATCATCTTCTGTGAAAAGAAGATGCTTTGGCCTCTTTATTACCATTTATGCATCTTTGATGAGAAAGAGAGTGAAACTTATTGTAGAAACCATGAATAATAGTTTTGTAAAGTGAGTTGCTAGTAAATTAATGTTAATATTCTAAGTATTTCCCAAGAAACATGTTCAATAGTGTGAAAGTAGTATTCCCGGTCTGAGCTGAGATAATTTACAACTACACTTTCAGCAGACAGGTACGCACTAATGAAGAGATGAGACTATAACTGAAAAAGGAATCATGGTCATTTGATACGACTTATAGCATCTGTGGAAGAGTGTGGTGAGAAAAATGAGATGCATAGGTGGGAGATCTTTATGTGTGGAGCTTGCGACAGGGTAATTTTAAAGTAAAACATCTGTAGAAGGCCCTTCCAGAGCTGTTTCAAATATGTATAAAATTCTTTTTTTTGGCGAAATACTAATGTCAGAAGTCTCCTGTCTTCTAATGAACTAAATGTACCCTTCTGATCTCATTTAGTCGGATTACTCAACAATGTAAAAAGTATCTTTCTCATGGAACCAACTCCTAAAAATTGGCATTCTCATTTCAGTAACCATGGATACAAAATTTTGTGTATTACGTTATACCTTTTCTTTATCTTTTTCTTTTTCACTGATATTTCTCCCCATGCTGTCTTAGCATTATCATGACAAAGAATGTAGTTTGTTTCCACTTAGCATTGCATGATGTTTGGAGCAGGAGTGCCATATCAAATGCATTATACCCTGTTTGGCAGTTTTTTCTGAGGCGATTTTGTCCCTAGAATCTAGTATATTTACCTTTTCACCTCAAATTCTGAAGTAGTTGTATTTTAAGTTTTGACATATTTGGCAGAGTTATGTTAACTTTTAGAAATTAGGAATATTCTGTTTGGTAGAATCTGCAATAGTTCAGACCCTGTTAATGAAAAGAGGTGACAGACATGTCAAATAGAATAGCAGTTCAGAAATACAGAAACAGAATCAAAACGAGGAGATCAAAACCAGGACTTTGCTCTTAGAAACCAGACTGTTATTCACACTGTTTTATCAAAACCAGGTTTTTACCTAAATAAAAAATTCAAACAATGACTAAATAGAAACTGGAAACACAAACCTAGTCTATTCATGCAATGAATGATCAAAATCGGGATGCTGGAGCTCATAAGAGTAATAAAGGGGAGATTTGCAGTACTGTCGAAGAGGAGAAGCAACAGGAGAGGAATTTCTAACGGTTGAAGAGCAGCAAAGGAGAGGACGCACTGATCGGATAAGAGGCAGCATGGAACAAACGAGAGGGCTCCCCTGAGCTTGAGGGAGAAGAGAGTTGGGAGGAAAAGATGATGACTCTACCAGCCCGATAGCAATGACACTACTCGATGTTTTAGAGAGAAAAACACCCCTCGAGGAAGATTTGTGAAGCTAAATGAGCTGCATTTTATTTTGAAACAAGCTGTTAGTGCTGTCATATGATGCGTTCTTTAGAACCGATTTCATGGTTAAATTGTATGTTTGGATTAGTTTAAGAAATACTTTCGTGACTGTCTATGGCCAGCTGTATGACACTATCATTTCCTTGCAGACTAAGGATACATTTGTAGATGACACAGGACTTCAATTAGTTTGGACAACTATTATAATTAATTCTGTAATCTGTTTTTATAGGCTGAAACTCAAATCCAACTGCCTCAATGAGACTCAGGCAAGTTGGACCGGTATTTGATTTTAGTAAATGGTAATATGCTTAAATGAGTAACTTTAGAGTGTAAAATAATTACATTTAAATTATGTAATTGCGTGGTGATCAAGATATGTAAGCAACTCATATATTGCATCTATAGTTTTGCTCATAATTAGTGAGAGAACTGTAATCATGCAATGCGCCGCCCTTAGTTTGAGGAGCAAATGCAATCCCTTAATGGATGTTGTATATAAATGGGATCCCGTGCATGTCAGGCTTGTCATTGTGACCTCTAAATAATTTAAGATGGTATTTGTACTTGCACATTAGCATCCTGATTTATTTACATGTTTTGGCTACTAGGAACAGCAGATGTGGGTCAGGTACTACTTCAAGTAGGCTAGATAGTGACATATAGAAAGCTCCATCATTTTTATTCATTTTGACACAATTTGTCAGTAGGTATCATATTACTTAATTTTATTTTGTGTGCCTAATTTGAAGGTTTCATTTTCAAACATCAGCAGAGCCCAATTTGTCAGTAGTTTTAGCTCACATTTGGAAGAAGTAGATGCTTTGTATTTATTTTGGATTGGCTGCAAATGGACCATGAGTTATGTTTTTATTCCCCAGTTATATGCTAATGTAACAAATCTAATCACATTATCCACTATGCTACTGTTTTAAAAATCTCTTTCTATTACATCTTCTCCATATGCATGGTTTCATCTGTACAGTATTTCACCATAAGGAGGATTAATTTAATACTTCGATGCAGGAAGCTAATGAGAACCTGGAGGATGCCAGCAACGAGCTGATACTTTCAGACGAGGATGTGGTGAGATTCCAAATTGGAGAGGTTTTCACGCACATGCCACGAGAAGATGTCGAGAGCAGATTAGAGAACATGAAAGAAGAAACGAGCAGAAACTTGGAGAAACTTGAGGGAGAGAAAGAGTCAGTACTTGCTCAGATGGCCGAGCTGAAGAAAATTTTGTACGGAAAATTCAAGGACTCCATAAATTTGGAGGAAGACTAGTTCAGATTTCTCTATTTTGTGCTCATCCTTCCCGGATTCTTGTTTAACAAACATTTGGATTTTAATGAATATATTGTATCTTGAGTCTTTGAGTTTGTTTCTCTTATCTCATGATCCTTGGGATGCCCATTTAGATGGGTGTCAGATACCTGTTTTCGTCAACTAAAATTCAACTCTGATGACTGATCAAATTGCTCTGCAGCATTCTCATTGGATTGCTTCCACATACCCTTTCTCCATTTTTATGTTTTGACAGTAGTTTTCTTAGTCTTAACGTACTACCCGTATGCCATTCACTTCAAACTTCCCCTCAAAAGATTGAATCTGAAACTTCACAGTTAAAAAAACAGCAAGACGCCACCAATTAAGTACTCTGCCCAAGTCATAAGAGTGCTGTGTCTGCGTATATCAGCTTCAGTCTATATGTAACATTTTATGATTTAACCTAGTTTCTTTATTACTATAAGCACTTGCCTCACAAATGGGCTACAACAGTTCACCGACCCTGGCTGGTACCTTCAAGTGCCTAATTAAAAAAAAATTATTGGCATCTTATGCACGTTACATTCTGTGCTGCAGGAAGCCAAAAAGGCTGGTTAGCAACTCAACCTCTTAAATAGAGGTCTGAGTTCATAGACGCATAGATTAGTCCCACATCGCCAAATGACATCAATTTGACATGTTATATTAGTCCACGGAGGAACACATAATACCACGACCTTACTTGAACAGGATCTGTTCTATAGGCTCGTACACCTGAATCCTTAAGTTCTAAGGAGACAGGCCCCACAGTCTGGTGGATGAATCATGACCGTGTGATCAGAGCGTGATTAATGAGCTCTGGGCTTGTTCCACATGGGCTGGGTCCGAGCAGTAGAGGATCGTTCTTCATTGGCCGCGTCCGGTGAAGATGGTCACACGGTTGTCTGACAGACCAGGAAAATCTTTTTTGTGTTTTTGTCTACGCTCTTAATTGTGTTCGTATCCTCTCATGAGTTAAAATAAATGCTCTAATTTGAAGCTTATTATGAACTTAGAATCAACTCATCTTGACGAACTTAAAGAGTCTTTTTTCTAATATGATTCATAAGAGATAAAAGGTTTGCGTTAGACGTAAATGGACCCCTGCAATGTTGTTTTGTTTCTGCTATAAATTTAACCCCATTTCTAACCATATGAAGATGCTTCCAGGATCAGTTCGGTAATTCCTTTGGAAAATAGTAGACATTTATGATCATTGACCTTTTAGAAAAAATTAATTAATCGCCCTAGGGGTCATGGGTTCGAACTCCATTAGTCACAGGGTGCCAAAGCAAGCTCGTAAGTTTGACTTGACTTGCATTTGACTTAGTTCGGCTCGAGTTCAAGCTCGAATTCGAAATTATTTAAGCTAAGTTTAACCATAACTATGTTCATTCGGCTCGAAGCTTGAGAAAAACTTGTATTCATCATGTCTATATATAAATTCTATGTTCCATATTTTAACTTTATTTTTCACTTTTTTCATGTATGATATAAGTAAAACATATCACATGAGAATTAGAACCATTTTTTTACTTCTATAAATTCAAACTAATTAAAATATACATATAATAATTTTTCCATCCTGGGTTAATAGTATGAGATTAGAAAATTAAAATAAATTAATTTTTTAATCCATACCTTGAATATGAGCAAGGTATAAATTAGGTTGATGTGTTATGAGTCATAATATTTACATCTTTCTACTAAAATAACATATTATATAATGATATTGTAAACACTAATTATAATATCAAGCCAACTCGTAAGCTAAAACAAATCGGCTCAATTTGACTTTAGCTTGACTCAAACTCTAAAATTAAAATTTCAACCTCAATCAGCCTAAAACTCGACTCGAGTCGGCTTGTTAGCACCCCTACTTATTATGGTTCCTAGTGTGATTGATGCGTAGGTGTTGCAAAAAAATAAAGGGATTGGCGGCGAATATAGTGTGCTCTAAGTGGCAAGTTACTTTGGCCCTCCTAATTAGGTCTAAAGAGCTTTGCACACCCTTCGTTAACAAAATAAAATAAAAAAGTTCTAATACATGCTAAGCTGTCCCTGGAATTAGATATCTTTGACCATAAAAAGTGACAACATATGAAGCATTCCTTTGACAGGAAACAAGTGAGGTGTTAGTATGATGGCTTCGACCACAACTTGGGAAGCGGAGGCCTTGAGTTCGAACGCGAACTCTATTTACTATATGCTTGGGATTTGGGACTACATCATGATTTCTTTGGCTACTTGGTGCTCTAAGAAGCCAACTATCTTGTCCTTTCTAGTCGAGTCTAGTGAGTCAGACATCTTCAATATCACATAGAGGGAAGCATTTTTTTATGTGATCCACTAACAATGAGCCCTTCATCCAAAAAATTGGTAGAGCAGCTATCATGAGCTAGTGTGTAGACCGTCAATTTAAAAAATCAAGGGCTTCCATACATTCCTTATGCTTGGCTCACTGTCAATAAAACATTTTTCATGGTGAGAGTTAAAAATCTTTCCCATGGAGAGAGTGAGAAGCATGTAAGTAATAATTATGATCATATTCAAGCATAACCTCCTCAATCCAAAGCAGGGCTAAGCCGGTTTAATGGTTTAGTCGTGATCATATTCGGGCAAACGAGTCCGAATGCTTTTGCACAAAACATGTCTATATGCACCCCGCCCCCTATCACTAAAAGAATTTAGAATTTTTATTATTATTATAACCCTAATAACTACTTTACTATTTTATCCATTAACCCAACTCAAAATAGTTGATCTCTTAGCTCCTATGAGGAGATTATACTTGGCTCATTATTAGAAGGGAAAAGGAAAAACTCTTCCTTTTAACTCTCGTAAAGGCGGCAATATCTCTCGTAGTGGTGGTAGTCCTACCTCCTCTTCTCGTCTTCCTCTTCATTGCCCCCTTCATAGCCGGGGATAGAGGAACAACCATGCCGCCTCCACATCACTAAGCTTTCTTAGCCTAGGCCACAGCTAAGCTATATGGCTACAACTAGGAGGGTCCGGTTAAATCTGGTCAATGAGAATGAGAATGAGAATGAGAATGAGAAATGGGAGGAGGTTGTCGGCTCGCGGAAGGATGAGGGAGAAAGGGGTGGTATAAAAAAAATACGGGGTATATTCAAGAAGTTTTAAAAATTTTAGTTGGGGTAGGTAAAAAACCAAAAAACGGGGTACTGAGGGGTTCATTGAGGTGCGTATACACGCGTTCTTCCGGTTTCCTCGACCTGCCGAACTGCGAGCCTGGGACAATGGCGTCTCCAGTGAGCTCTCAGTCCGCAAAGTCTCGGCTTCGGGCAAAGAAAAAAAGGCGACGCAAGGAAGCACATGGTAGCTACCAGACCCAGGTTTTAAATTTCTATTTTCTCTAAATTTGAATGGGAAATGAAAATTTTGAAGTGAGTGTTTCTCTTGTCAACTAGTCTGCAATTTTATCATTCCTTTTCTGTTCTTACTAAAGTTTTATCTGGGTAGTTTTGAATGTTCTTCCTTTATGCAGTGAGCCCTTCTTTGGTCTACAAGCAACCCCATTGTACCCGTCCTCTTACATCTGTTGTTTCATGTCGCTGGCCTGGCTTTGCATAAATTTGATGTCTTTTAAGGTTAATTTGTTTTGGGGCATTGCTCACAAGTCACACGTTATTTACTTCTCATATAATTAGTATAATTCAATTTTATCATTCACTTTTCCTTCACTCCATTCCGTGCTGAAACTTTCATGTTTCAGTTATTATGCTCGTATTTTGTTGACTGCCTATATCATTGCTACTAATCTATTTGCCGTGTCTTTAGCTGTGATCTCCTTAGCTAGACTTGGTGCTTATCGATTTGTTTATTTTCTTCACTTGTCATGCAGTCAATGCTGATCCCTTCTGTGTTGAAGGAGTAAGCCCTCAAGTTGCGAAGTATTGGAAACAAAGATACAGTTTGTTTTCAAAATTTGATGATGGAATTAGAATGGATGAAGAAGGTTGGTATTCTGTTACTCCTGAAGACATTGCTGCCAGGCATGCAGCGAGATGTAGTGGCAGAGCTGTTGTTGACTGCTTCTGTGGAGTTGGCGGCAATACCATTCAGTTTGCAAAAATGTATGTTCCTTAGTAAGATTGGTTATTTCTTAGTTCGGATTTTAACTGGCTGGACATTCATTTTCAGTCCGGGGCTTCTGAAATGGCATGTCATTTTGTTGTCTTATAAAAACTGCATAAATTAATTAATCTATGGGTAATTACTCCACGAAGGGTATAGGATTCATATTTGTCTTATTCATCCAACTTTTGATGCAGAAACAACTACTCGAAAATTATTTTCTCGTGAATTATGTATGTGCTTGGTTTTGCTTGCTCATATTGCATTGACATAAATTTTGTTCATTTAGGTGCTACTATGTTGTTGGCATTGACATTGACCCCCAAAAGGTTGATTTGGCTTCGAATAATGCGAAGATATATGGCGTGGAAGATCACATTGATTTTGTGATTGGGGATTTCTTTCAACTAGCTCCGTTTCTCAAGGTATATTCGCAGGAAGTAGTCATAAGCAGAGGAAGTTATACATTGGTCTAAGAATTACTTGCTGTTATACTCTCTTTCTATATGTAAGTAAACAGCTGCTCCTTTTTTTTACTGTTGCAATGCTTCTATGGTTGCATCGCATGCATCCATGACTCTGCTGGGCTCAGCAGCTTTCCATGTAGCAGTCTATTTTATGGAAGCTTACTTCCTTACAATTTCTATTCTAGTTAAAACCTTGGTCGGAATCAATGAAATTGCATTTCTCTTGTTCAGATTGTATTTTACTGATTTGTCTGAGAATAATTTCATCAACTGTATCTTCTTGCCCGGGCCCAAGCGAAAGCATTTACTTAGTATCATATTTCTCTTTGAGCTGTTTTTTCAATTTAAAATAGTCGTTCATATGCTTCAATTAATATTTCTAATGTTTGTGCAAGAATCTGATTGGGAAAGCTGTGGATGATAAATTTTTTGCATTTTTGTGCTAGGCAGATGTTTTATTTCTAGCACCACCATGGGGAGGTCCAGCGTATAGCTCAATTGAGTCTTTTAAACTGGACTCACTCAAACCAAGAGATGGGTATGTAATTTCATGTCTGGGATTTGTCATCATGTAATACTTACATATCCATGTGTGTTCACTTGTATTTGATGATAGCATGGGAATTATTTTGTTTCTATTCTGTCAGTTTTCAGTAAAATCTGCATCAAGATACCTTTGTTTATAGAACTTGGAGCCAGTGTTTTAGATGATGCTTATGAGTTGTGCTTTGTGGTAAGTCATTGAAAAAATTCCTGCAGTTTTAAGATGACATGGGAAAAACATGTTTTTTATAGAACTGAGATGTCCTCAAGGTGGGAGTGTTTTACCATAGCAGGTTCCTGGTGAAATATTTTTCTTTAATGGTTTTGCGTATTATATAAAGTTTTTGTATGTGAGGCTTGTAACTCACTTTTATAGAGGCTAAATTCCTTGCCCCAGGCCTCACACCTTTTTAATATATTGACTGAGATGCTATATTCACTTAAGCTACTCATATTAGGAGCTAAACCGGTTAGTGGAAACTGCTTCTTGAGGGTCCTAAGTGGAGGAGTAGAAACCCACGCAATCATATAGATAGTTTGGCAAAAAAAGGCATGGGATTGCTTATTGAGAGTGTTAGTTTATTGTCATCACTCTGCATCCAAACTTACCAGCTTAAAATTTTTTGGTCAAAATTTCATCATCATAATGAACCTTTTTTTTTTGCAATATATCATAATGAACTATTTATCTCTATTTATTACAAAGCTGAAACTATTAATGCGATTTCTAATTCAGGTTGGGTTTGTGTTTAGGCTTTGAGCCAGATGACCCAACTGAAGCTGAAATTAAAGGTTATATGAATTGGCAGAGAACTTTAAAATCACCATACTCATGCAGTGTAGAACCGCAGGAGTTGGTGTCAGTTGGTTGGCTGTTTAATTTCCTCATAGGGTTTTCTATTCTCTTTGTTATGTGGCTAACTGTCTTGAGCTGACCCCAGAAATCTATTTAACCAGCCCAAAATTCTAACTTAACCACTCCACGTCGTAGGTTTGGTAGGGATTTGCTTAAAAATTTAAAATTCGTCTAGTATTTTGGTTGAGTTTCTCAGATTGAGGTCGAACTGCTTTGGGTTGTGAAACTCAGGTTAGTGTTGGGTTTGAGCCCTCTGCAACTGAACCAAATCAGGTCGCAGTCTTACCCGTGATAGAGTGTTGAAATGGCATATATACAATTGTGGAATAAAAATTCATTACCTCATTCATGATAGTGATAATGTAGATGACAGTGCTTGTGTTGACCACATTCATGATAAATCCGAAATGATGATCTCAATACCAAACGCATATGTGCTATTTTATTTTTATTTTTTTGCTTTGCTTTAGAAATTCATTTACAACAAGAATTTTGCATGTTATTTTACTGATTATTGGTACTTACTACTACTAAAATTGTTCTTTGGCTTTGTTATGATCATCACTGTCTTGTCAGTAGACAAAATAGTGTCTTCTTTTTTCATTTTCAACTTAATCTCTTTGAATTGATCGAATCTTCCTAAGAGGTTCATTAAAATCTTCAGATACTCTATCTTTCAAGCTGCTCAACAAGTAACAGAGAATGTCATTATGTTCTTGCCACGAAATATGGACTTAAATCAAGTAGAAGAGCTTTCCTGGTTATCATCCCCTCCCTTAGAGATCGAGGTAGTTTTTGTCTAACTCATCTCCAGTGTTACAATGTTTGAGGATTCATGTTACTAGTTGTTTAATACCCTCCTTTTAATACCCAGTTTTTGCTGGTTGAGTTTGACTTGAGAATACATACAAAAAAAAATCATGTTTCTATTATCCAGAAAAGAACAGGTGTTGGGGGATTAAAATTAGCTATCAATATCTTTGAACAGCTTCTTGTCCCTTTGTTCATGTGTACGCTTAATGACAACTTATTTTCATTTGGTCATGCTCTCTGCATTATATTTTAGGTCGAAATGGATTTTAAAAGTTGTCATGATTTAGAATGCTCGTTCACTGGAACTGAATTGTTTGTATCTTGCAGATCGAACATAACTACGTGGAGCACTATCTAAAGGGGGTCACTGCTTATTTTGGTGATACTGCACTACTGTCTCCTACCTCATTTTGATGGTCTTACTTCTCGCATGAACATCTTTCATTTTAATTCCATATTGACTGAGAACTGCAGAGACATTTCTCACTGCTCGCATTGCTCATATCAATATTCTCCTCTTCTCGAAGTATTATCTCCTCTCTTCTCTGATTGTCTCTGCCTCCTCTCCGGGTTCTGAGTCCAGTCTCTGCCTCCCGCCTTCAGAATCCATTCCAACCAGCCTCTCCTTTTATCTCCTACTCTCTTCTTACCGAGCCCTAGCATGCTCTCCTATCTCCCCATCTTCGCTGTTGATGTCCTGAACCTCTTCACGGATTTGATGCACACCCTTTTATAGCTATGCTGGACGAATCTGGACAGATTTTGTTCGACTGAGAGAAATGGCTTTCCTCCCATCCTCCTGCTGGCATTTCAATCGCCTCAGTCTCCACTGGCGAAGAGCATACCGTGCCAGATATCAACAAATTGGTGGATGATGATGGAGCAAATCCTCTTCCTAACATCCAGAAATCCATTTTGCCATTTTTCAGTTTCTTTCGTAATATAAATTACTGTACAATTTTCTTTATAATAATTTTATGATAGATATCACTCACCATTGTCCATAAACAGTCAACCATCCGTGTTTTGCTATATATCTGTTCTTCTGGTATTAGTGTTCCTTCTTTTAAACAGTTTTCATGCTCAGTGAAAATTTCATGGTCCATTGTTTCTCTGTTCTTCTGGTAATTGGATTCCTAGCAGGTACTTCATAATCTTTAGGCAGTAGCACAAGTATGGTAAACGATCAAAAGATGAAAATCATTTTTAACATCAATACATTGGGTGTATTTAGGCCATTCCTTGATATAAGTAGGAGATTTGAATGGGGAATCCACATTTGCTTGAAACTCTGCATCCTTAGGCAAGCGCAGCTGATATCAAACAACAGTACAATTCAGAAGTGGGATTCATAATGCGTTTTGCAAAAATACTTGAGATTTTAGTGAGAAGTGTGTTCTTCTCATTTGCAAACAGACGTTGGACTTTATATACCAAATTTGTGTCTTAATTAGAGCTTTGAGATTCTACTGCCTGCAGTAAGGTGCCCAGGCAATCCATTAGGTAACAGGACCCCGCAGAGGCTCAAGTGTGGACTTTTTGCCTATTTGATTTATATTGACTGAAGCTACGCCTGCTTGTTCTTTCTTTAATGTTCATAAATTTTTTTCACCTTTAATGGTCAATGAAATTTTGGCAAGCATTGTCAAGGCCAGCAATTATCAGTTCCAGACCAAAAAAGTTCCAAAAAACATCTAGGCAAATTAACTTAATTCATTTATATCCTTCTTTGTTTAATCTAGCCCACAACAAACCAAACAAAATTACTAAATCAAATTTACCGAATATAATCTCTACCAAGGTGGTTAGCTGATAAACAAGATACCAAACAAGTACTTAAACTTGGATTCCTCACTAATCATCCATTCAATAAGCACAAATTGAAGCCTATATGAATAGATGAAACTCTCAATATCCCCAGATGCAAAACCAAAACAAAAAATCACAAACAAGCACTGCTGAATACATTTATAGCTTGCTTCAATCGCCACATACTACTTCTTCAGCAGCAAGGGCCCTACGTTATCCCCCGAGGCCTTGTTATGCTTCACATGGCTCCCGTCACACAGTGGAAACGTCTTTGACCTCCAGCACCTGCACCCCATTTCACCCCACCAAATAATTTCTTCTAATTTGTTAATTACGAGTTAATTAATAATTATAAGCCGAATATGGAGAAGAAGAGATGATCATACCGGCAGTAGGCAGTGAGGGGCTTGGCGAGCTCGGCGACTTGGACGGAGTCAACCACCTTGTCCTCGTTCTTGCGGATCTCCGGGTTGATGGCCTCTGACCTGACAACACGGGTGGCAGGAAGGCAGAAGCGGCGAGGTTTGGCGCTGGCCTGGCGGCTGAGGGAGGTGGTGGAGGAGGAGGGGCAGTAGGAGAAGCGAGCTCCAACCGGGTTCACAACAGCTGATGCCATTGCTGCAGGCGCTGCTGCTGTTGGTCTGATCTACCAACTTTGAATTGGGGTAGATAGGGGGGAACTGAAGAGGACGATGGTTCCTTGGGGAAGGAGGGGGCGGGTGGCGAACTTGTGGAGAACACGCTCTGAGTCAAATAGGTGGAGATGGCCATAGCCACGTTACACCCTTAGTCTTGTTTTTTTTTTTTTTTACAGGAAGGAATACTGTTTTTTCATTTTTTTTCACGAAGGAATCATGTTAGATGGAAAATGTTTTGATGACCAAAGCTTTGTAATCACTGTATTTTGAAGCCATATAATTTAACGGAAAATTTGTACTCTATTTTTTTAGACTATAAGTCTTCTACCACTTTTAATTAGATATGGAAAGTACGCTGTACCTAACAACACGAGATTCACTTTTGAGTCTCGTTTATACGAGCCCACCTACGTGAGCCTAGGCTTCATGGGCCGTCAGATTTACATCCAGTGGCCCATAATACTCATAGGTTTAAATGCCCATGAATATTATGGGCTGCCGGATGTAAATCTAACGGCCCACAAAGCCCGGGCTCACGTAGGTGTATATGAGCTTAGGCTCATATAAACTTTTTCCTTCACTTTTTCCTATTCAATCACAAGTGTTGTAAGTCCTATAGGTATAGGTAAGTGGGTATAGAAATATCAATATCCTTTAACAACAATATATGAAAATGCTAGTGAGCTGGAGCCTCTTACCATCATATTGCAATCCCTAACCATGATTATGGGTGTTAATGAGCCAAATATTGTCGAGCTTTAGAGTGTTCAAGCTTGAGCTTGAAAATTCAATTTCAAAGCTCGAGTAGAGTTCAAGCCGTGTCGAGTTCATTATGTGTTGTGATCATTGCTTAGTTTTGTTATTTGTGACCCAGAGTTATTTAGAGAAAAATCACTAAAACAAAATTGGTTAATAAGTGGTCTAATGTGTTAGATTAGAAAATCAAATAAACTAGTCTTTGTTGATTTTGATTTTCTAACTTAGATTATTAATACATGACAAAAGGAGTAAAGTTTCATAAAAGATGGTTCTAGATCTCATGGGGCATATTATATAATTCTTCTAACAAAAAGCTTCATGTAGTTGTACATGAAAAAAAAAATTAAAAATAATATATTAAATGAAAAGAGTTAAAACTAGGGAGACATGAAATCTACATATAATGTATAATACATGTATGTGTATGTTAGAAAATATAATGTACTTAATGTGAGTTTAAGTTTTTATCAAACTTCGAGCTGAGCTGAGTCGAGCCTATGTATATTTGAGTTTGGCCTGACCAACGAGCTTGAATGCGAGTCAAGCTTAGTCGAACTTTAGAGCTTACTTTAACACCCCTAACCATAATCGCATACACATTGTCAAAAACACTTACATTTTTAATAATTATATCATATAAGAGTGTTAGACAAAAATAAAAAAAGAGATAAAAATTAAAAAAATTGTTCATAAGCTATCAATTGTCCTTGAACAAGCAATTGATCACTCTTGTATAAAATTTGAGATTTTTTTTAGAACATCAAATGATCAAATAATCAAGTGAAAGATCAATTGGTTTGAGTTTCATTAAAGTTCAAAACCAAGAAAATTTGATTGCACAATTGAAATGATCAATCAAATGTTAGTGTTTTGTGAATATAACAAGGAGTGATCGATCGTTCCATAAGGGTTTTGTGAACATAACAGGGAGCGATTGATGCCCTATGGAATGATCGATTGGTTTGTTACATAGTTTTTAGAAATAGGTCATTCTCGGAACAATTTGTTACATAATTTGTGACACCCCATGTCTTTAAGTGGAAAATAAATTCTTTTTGAATAAATTAAAATTAATTTATTAGTCATCGATGACCGTCGATACGTTAGTGAAGTTGTCAATGGACTCGCGTACTTGCACTATTGATGGGCATCAACACATCGATGAAGATACCGATGAAACTGCATACTTACTATTGGTAGGCATCGACATGTCAATGAAGCTACTGGTGATGACTGTGTATAGTGGTTGTTAAGAAAAATGAGGAAATTTTGACTATTTTGGACTCTGGTCAGTATAAAAGGGAGTAAAAACTTACTCTTAGGAAGATGAAGAGTCAGAGGGAGAAGGCGAGCATCAATGGAAGTTGTCCAAAGCCAATCCAGGGAGAACGCACCAAAGAAGAAGAAGAAGAAACTTCAGTGAGGTCAAATTGCAATCTCTACTCGATTTACAATGAAAAAAATACCTTGCTTCTTATTTTCTTTAAGTTATCTTAGTCATGAACTCGTGAATTGTACCATTTTCATATAAATGGTGACAAATAGTGCTTGCATGGTAAAATGAAATTTGTAGTGAATTAAAAGATAATTTGTATCTGAAGTAGCCAAATTCTTCATCTAGATTACTTCAATTGAAGTTATGTTAAAAAAGGAATTGTTTAGATCAATGTTCTTAATTTTTCGATCATCGATAAGGTCACTGACTCGTTAGTGACTGCAATGGAGAGAGGAAAAGGATAAACAGTGCACTTGCATGCATGCAATGACATGCATGATATTTATGGTCATCGGCAGTAAGGATGATACGTCAATTAGGTGTTGGTGAGGTGGGGCATACCTGGCCAACCTATTGTCAGTAAGGTTTGATGTGTTGATGAGCTTACAGATGGGCATCAGTGAGGTGGTCGACCAGTCGATGAGCTCACCGATAGACATCGGTGAGGTAGTTGACCTGACAATGAGATCACCAATGTGTATCGGTGAGGTGGTCAACCTGTCGGTGAGCTCACCGATGGTTCCTTACATTGTGAATATCTAATGGGATTTGTAGCACTAGTAAAGGTATGTTATGTATATAATTGCATGGTTTTTTTGAGGACTTTGTGATATGAATAAAGTATTAACTAAGCACTTTTTAAGTAAGGGTTAGTAAACCCTAATGCATGTGTATGAGACCATAATATATAAGGGATTGGACATCCTAAACTTTTCCATCAACACATGAGTTCTAATATTCCTTAGTATCTTGGCTCCTCAAGTGAGTCATTAGCCACATAACAAAAGGGTTTGGTATGAAATAGGATTAAGGTCTTCTAGATCTCGAAAAATGAGAGTTATGTAGAGCCGCTTCCTTGATCTAGAAGTTAGGCTCGAATGGACTAGAACATTAAAATATGATTGATCTCACGCAATGCAATATAGGAGGTTTCGATGGGAAGCGTTTTCTATGCTCCGCTCTGACATTGAGCCGAGCGTAAGGAATGCCTGTGAAACATTCGATTTCAAGATCGGTGGCGCACATGCTAGCGCACGTTAGCGTGTTAATCGGCATGAATTTTACTTAAGCAATGGAAAAGACTAAACTTAATCTCTACCCATCCATGATCATACTAGTCATCAATCAAACCGTAATCATACAAACACGCATGCAAACAAATAATTTTTACGTGGAAAACCTAAACTAGGGTAAAATACCACAGCAACCTCTCAATAGCTAAATCAATGCACGAGCAAGTAAGACCTTTATATTGGCATAAGCAAACCACCAAACTCTTGTGAAGACTAACAAAAAACTTCTTTTGTTTAGATCTCCCTCTTATTTGTTGTTGGTTTTCTAGTATTCCATCCTCAAGTCTTGAAGTTTTCTCCAGTCATTGCTTTGTCATTGACTTCTTCTAGCCTCTACAAATAAGCTTCTCTTGTTTATGACTTTAGTCTTGAGTTTTTAATCTTCCATTGAAGAACTTTGTTGCCACTCCTAAAACTCTTGCGTGTATTGTGTTGTATTTTTTTTTCTTACTTTTGGCTAATTGAATTAATCCTCAAAGCATGTAGTCAAATGAAAACTTTATACTCTCAAAACACAATAGACTGGACTCACCAATCTCTCTATATGCTAATAATGGTTTTCCTCTACTTTTTTAATGTCCAAAACACCTCTTATATAGATGACTAAGTTGGTTTAGGTGTTATACCTTGAATAGAAATTATATTCAATTTGGAATGACCTATTTTGGGAAATTGAGGGTTCTAGCAATTGATTGCTACATTTACCGATCAATTGCAATTATCTCGCCCAAATGATTTTTTTTTAAGATTGCTAAAGTAACTAATCAATTTGTTACAATAGTCTATCGATTGATGAACAACATTGCTACAGTGAATTGCTACAATGGTGTTGCACTATTGAAAATTAAAATTCTTGCCGATTAATCCCTTTTTAACCCTAATTGATCTTGGATAAAAAATTTATATACTTATGCAAATTTTCACTCATTCTTTTTCTCACACTCTATTATGATAAACATTTTTATCCTAAGTGTGTGAATGTGATGTGTGTGAATATTTTTACCTACGAAAACACTTCTGAGTCTTCTGATTTGTTTCATCTTCACCATGTGTTCTTGAACGACAAGCATTTTATCCTATGATTCAAATTACACATCAATTTGACATTATTTTGTTCACCGAAATAAACTAATACAATACATATGGTCACATATGTTCTTACATATTAATCGAATTCTCATGTTTTCAATTGATTGTAATTTCAATTAGTATACCGCGGTGTAGGTGTCCAGGGAGAAGATTTAGAGTTAGTGGGAAGGCCGTAGTAGTAGCTCCAAGCCTATGTTCAGAATTATGACCTACATCTCTTGTTAAGTTTTCTTAGGCACGAGAGTGTGTCATCTATTATTTCATTAACTTTGATATTTGTAGTTGTAACGTCCCTCGAATTTGCGAATAAAAGAAAACAATTTTTTGAAAACGTAACAAAATTTAATAACAATTGCCAAGGATCACCGTGTACTAAAACAAGTAATTACAACACACTTTGTGTATTACAAAGATTTCCAAAATTAGGCATCACAAGCCTTTATACATCAGTCAGTACAATAATTTACATAAAGTACAAAAACAACAGTACGAGACTGTAATTTAAGAAAATTCTCCGTCGACTCCTTCAGATTCGAGTAATTCACCTGCAGAATCTGAGGGGGGGGTGAGTAAATTCATACTCAGTAGGTCGGATTAAGTTCTAAAAATATGCTCCATGCACATAAGAAAATATCGTGTCATTTTCCTTTTTGAAATCATTCAGAAAATCTGAAAATACGATCACAGAATGTCACGATACCAGACGACTTACACCCGCGCCCATGGGGCGATGCGAGACAGAAAGGAAGGGATTTACCCATGACATCCCAATCCTGTGCGCGCCAGATGCCAAATTTGGCGGTATCCAAAATCATAATAATTCCTAGTTCCGAGGAACCGAGAACTATCAAGACGGCACGATTGCCCAAAACTCGGAGGAATTTTTCGAAAAGAGGAGATGATTTTAAAGTCAGAACTTTTGTTTTCAGAAAAGTAGAAAAAGACTTTAAAAACTTTGGCAAGTAAAAATCTCGGCATACGATTAGAATTTAAGGCTACCTACCTATGACACGTGCGAAATATAACGAAATCTCCTCGTAGAGTAAAGAAAGTCCCGCCTTAAGATATCGGCCTCCGAGCGAGAATTTCGGTAGAATAACCACTCCAACGTGTAGAATACCCTTGAATTAGTAGGGTAGGGCTTTGGAACGGGCTAAAAAGAGTTGGGAATGGTCCGGAAACAGTAAAAAGATGAAAGTGGAAGATTAGGAAAGGGGCACGTTTTTTGAGGTCTTAGGGAGGTCGTCTCGAGAAAATAACCCTTCCGGTGCGTAGAGCACCCTTGAATTAGTGGGAAACGGGTCTTGGAACGTGAAAATCGGGCTTAAAACGGGTCGGGAATGGTGAAAACAGTGAAAGGGGTGAAAAATCAGGTGTGGTAAAAGAACTGGCCGGAATGGGTATAAATAGGGGCGGAGGGGGCATTTTCCGGTGGGCGCCCACCGGCGCCGCCGCGGAAAACGGCTGGCACCCACTGGCGCCGCCGGAGCCTGTGGGCGCGCGTGACGAACGCGCGTTCGTCACGTCGAACGCGCGCCCGTCGCGCATTCGGCGTGCGCGATGCGCGCGTTCATCACGCGCCGCGTGGCATACGCCGCGCGCTGCGCCGAGCCGGAGCCGCCGAAAATTAATTTCTTATTATTTATTTTAATTTCCAAAAAGTTCCAAAAATTGTAACTTCCTATCCTGAACTCGGTTTTGTGCGTTCTAGGTACCGTTGAGCTCGTATTGACAAGCCCTACGAGACTAGACCACTTAAGAACCATTTTACCCGAATTTTAAAAGTGGGTCCCGCCGGTTGAACATGTTTCCCGAGGTCGTAACTTTTGTTCCCGACCTCCGATTTACGTGTTTTACGACTTGTTATGCTCGTCTCCACGAGCTCTAACCATCACTTAGAAAATGTATAAATAACAAAATTTTATAAGAAGATCGTGTAGAAATTAGGGTTATTACAGTAGCAGACAAGTATGTGATTATGGATCCTATGAATATTTTAACATATTAGATATATAGATGTTTAGTAAATTTTATATTTATCACAACAAATATATGTGAAAGAGATGGTATTCGTGACCCTAATTATTTATTTTTAATATTTTGTATCTAAAAGTTTATAAGAATAATTATTCCATTTCTTTTACGGAAGTGGAAGGAATTTTAAATTTTTTTTTGTCACAACCCAAATTTTAAGAGCCTTTTTAAATAGCATGAACGGTAAGTCATGAATTTTTTTTCTTAAGTGCAAAACAAACTACTCGATTAAATATCCAGGTCATGATAACTGGGGTTCACAAATACAAATATCAAATCTTATGATATCATTACACGTATAAAAAATCCATAAAAAATAGCTTATCCATCTAAGTACAAGTGTATCCTCCGTCTGAAAATAAATAACTAAGTTGACTCTCACGCCAAAGATATACTTACCAGAATTGGAGAAACGAAGAACTACATCTCGTATTTGTCAATCCTAATCTCACTTGTCGTCGCCTGGAGAACCTACAACTAACCAAGTCAAACAACAACAGAACTTCTTCACCTTCACGAGAAGAGTTTCCAAAAGAATAAAAAGGTTTTATTAATATTTTTTGGATCGGGCCAACATCTCCCGATGTTAGTTGCCTATGTATTTATTAGACAACATCTTCAATGTTACTCTAATAAGATCGAATCCAGACATAGTTCTGCCTAGACACTATAGTATCTAAAGAAGCATAACATCCAACATGCAATGTTTAAGTATTTTCAATCAACTTACATTTTATGCAAGTTTTTTAATTGTTCCACTTGTACTAATTAAAAAAGCAAAATCAAACAATATCATTATTATCTCACAACCCTTGTTTAATAATTAATACCCCTGCCGAATCGCTTGGACAGATAGACACATCATATGCCAACTAAAATGACATATGACACTAATTCCCCTTCATCGTTTTAACCCAACTCTAGGTTTAACATAATATAAATATGTGTTCACTCGGAGATAACTCGACTCTCAAAGAAATCCTCAGATATAAGACTCCAACATTAGAGTAGACTGTTTAACAGTAGCTTGACCCAAATCACCAGGGCTCTCAATAGCCTACCACTAATCTGGAGAAGAGGATCCCAACTTTGTTCATGGACATAGATTGGCGAGAAGCATAAGCCTTCCTGATGCTCATGCAACTCCGTTTTTCATACGCACTATATGGTCCTGTGAAGACCTGCGAGAAACTCGGGGTAAAGACCTCGCTGACCAATACCCAAACCGTTGTGGCAGTAAAGAAAGCGTATCGCAATCTTTGCAAAGACATAAATAATATATAACTCATAGAAGCCTAGGGTCTTTATGACCACTGACTCCCTCAAACATTTAAAACTTATCATGATTAATTTTATTCACTCAAGTATTCGTCCAACCATTTGGGTCCTTTTCACATTGTGACATTGCAACCTACAAAAGTCTTCATGTCACCTACTAGTCACACCCTCTTTCATATAAAAACCCTTATTATTTTTTGGTGCCCCTAACTCTCCTAGGGATAAGGTATCCGTTTTAGTGAAAACGAAATAAATTGCCCCTAAGACATTAAGGTAATTCTACCACCTGGGGTATGGTACTCTTCCTTAGATCATTATGGTCATCTCACTATTTTTTTATTAATTTTAAGTCATTACCTTCTCTGAAGGTTTCACTATCAAATCGACTCACACTACCATTCACACAAAAGTGGGTGGTCCGCTCAAATGGGTATTTTTATCTTTTTATTTGGGGCTTTCTTGAACTCTAATGGGTCCATAATTGATCTCAAGGGTATTCTTTGACGTCATGGACCCAGGGTAATTTTTCTGGCGTTTAACGGGATCATGAACCCTTTGAACTGACCCTGACCATTTAACATGAACCCTAGGGCAAAAATTGTCAATTATCCACTCACTAAGATTTTTTCTTATTAGGTGGTTTGGTTTATATTTAGGGTGCATATTAAACTTTTACTGAGAATTTTAAATTTTTTTAAATCCACTCATAAGCCTCTAAACCGGAGCCCCTAAGTCGGGTAATCGAATATTACACGACGATTCAAATACAAGGATAAAAGCATCATTTTACAGCCTCTATAATTTTCCCCCAGTTGGAACTTGGTCAGGTCACTCGACATACTCTCCCAGTCGTTTGGTTTTTTTTCTGAATTTTTCTAACATCTAAACCAACTAAAGCCGAGAGGAGTAATTAAATATTATTATAATTCACTTTTAAAGGTAAAATAATCATTTTAAAATTTTCCCACCCTGAAACATTGTAAAAGACTCGACATGCTCTTGTCGTCATTTGATGATTTTTATAAATTTCTCTCAATTCATTAATCCGCTTATCTGGGCACAGTTCAAGAGTTTTCTTTTTAAATACCGGCCTAGACCCGGCCCAGTTAGCCTGGCCGGGTCATGGCCAAACGGTGGCTCACCCGGCCCTGCCCGAAACAGACCTCGACAACCTGCTGGCCTCTGGCGGCGCTGCCTCTAAGCACCACGGCAGGGGAAGTGCTAAGGTTGACCGATTCGAATGGCCTTAGCTCGGTCCCGCCCGGTAAATGGCCGGCTGCCAAAAGACATCTTTTTTTACAATAACTGCCCGCTGCCGGTCCACCGAGGTGGGATAAACGAGGAGGGGGATAGCCCGACCACCGGTGTCAGGCTGCCCATGGCCGGCCAACTGCCCCTCCCCTTCTAGGCTTCTACCTCTGCTGCCCTTTTTCCGGTTCTCTCTCTGATTCGCTTGAGTAGAACCGCCGGGAAAGCACCGTTGACTTTGCCCGCGCTTCTAGGTTGATTAATTTTTTAGGTGGGGTGGGGCTTGATTTCGATCCAACCCGCCTTAGGGCAACAAAGATGAATACAATAAGCTACTCCTTGTGCGGACAAGGAGTGTGAATCATGATGTTCAAACTTTCTATCTCAAACTTATGCTTGCAATAATTTACTTATGTGACAACTTTAAACCAGACATTAAGGGCACCATCTTAAGTTGTCTGAATAAGGCCGGGGCTTGGTCGGATAAACGCATGGGTTTTGCACATGAATATGCCAGCTTTATATACTAAACATATTCATCACACATGCTATATTGGTCATCTTCCACCAAAACACACTCAAAAGTTTTGATGTTGATGTCAAATTGGCAAGGCCGCAGGGCCCCGTACATCCTTCCAGAGAAGACCCACACAAACACTAAAGCGAATTGATTTAAAATAATCATAAAATTCAGGAATTCCTGATAGACTCACATGTAAAACTCCTGAATCTCCCATACTGACTCTTCTCTGTCACAACATACTCAAGTACAAACTAGCATAGCCTGCTCAAGTACAAACTAACATAGCAGACCACCTCCATGGCTGATTCTGCTGCTTCTACCACGCCAAACTCATTAAACAAAGGAAAATGTTTTCCTGACTCTGCCCGACCAAGAAATAGAAGACAACAAGTATTCAATTCTCTTTCTCTCTCCCAACAAGATAAACCAAATCAGCCATGAATCCAATATCCTCCAATCTAATAAATAAACAAACAAACAAAGCATAGAAAATGGCTGATATGTTCTCCATTGTCACAAGTGAAACATGGCCAATAGAAGAAAAACCCTTATTGTAGTATTGAAGTGAACTCATCCAGAATAATTAAATGATTCAGAAGGAATCAGTCCAAACCTCAAAATTCCCTTCCTAACCAGACACTCGGACAGCATAGTACTGCTGAATCTGCCATGGCCCTCAAGCCCACAAAAGCACACTGCAGCAGACCAACCACCATGGATGTTTCTGCTTGTGTCTTCTCCAAGCACTATGCCCATGAAACAAACAAGAAAGACAGCAAACAAGTTTTCGTTTTAATTTCTGCTATAAACTAAGCACAGCAAGCTATAAAAATATGTGAACCAAAACAGCTACCAATCCAATGGCAGTAAACTAAGCAAGCAAGCAAACAAGAGTTAGCAAACAAGAGCCAAAATGCCCACAAGTTCAAAGCCTATAAGAATATATAAGCCATCAATGGCTGCTATCGATCATTTCCGTCGTCAAAAGCGAGACATGGCGACCGCCCACGAACCCATTACAGCAGAGACTGCAACCAGAGCTTCAAACGATGTCCCCCATCTCCCCTCCCCTGCGTAGGAAGGCGCATTGTCATCTGCAGGTGAAATATCTGCAGGTGAAATAGAGGGCTCTGGCGAATACGACGGCGACGGCGGCGGCTGCGGCGGAGCAGGAGGTGATTTGGTGTCGCCTTCGGGAGAAGGCGCTGCCGCTGGAGGCGAGTGGGTCGGCGTATGAGTGGGCGTTGGAGATGGCGAGGATGTGTTCCGCTGCGCCGGAGCGAGCGCCGGGGATGGAGCCTTCCCGAAGAGCTCCTGCGGGAGAAGCATGCTGTCGACGACGTGAACCGCCACTGGAGGCGCGTCCAGCACCGTAGTTGTCACTTTGGCGGTGCTTGCACCGGCGTGGATTGTGATCTGGTCGCCGGAGGCGGTGGCGGCGAGCTCGTATTTGGAAGCGCCGTTCGTGGCCAGAGTGGCGAACGGGCGGCCACCGGAGGACTTCAGCGTCGCTGCGGGGGCGTACTCCGGGAGCGCGTGATAGAGCAGCAGCGCCACCGCTTCGGCGCTGCTCAGCTTTCCGATATCCGGCGTGCTGGGAGCCTTGAAGGCAGCATCGGACGGCGCAAAGACGGTGAGCCCCGTGCCAATAGCGGTCTCGTACGTCTTCATCACCCCGGTCTTCCCGAGCAGCGCGGCGAATGTCCCGCATCCGGCCTTCTCCAGGGTGGCGGAGAGGTTGGACGGGGGGCCGGGAGTCGGGCCGGCGAGCAGGCCTGGGGGGAGAATAGGTGCGCTGACCTCGAGAACGGATATGTTATAGGGAATGAGCTTAATGGCCTCGATGAAGGTGGCGTCGGGCGGGGCGCCTGGCGCAGCGGCGGCGGAGGCGAAGACGACGACACCGCCGCGATGGTCGATAATGTGGACGAAGCCTTCGTTGCCTCGGGCGAGGCCGGTGGTCTGGAAGAGGGTGGTGGAGTTGGCGGAGCCGTCGGGGAGGGAATGGAGCTTCTGGGGATCGAAATAGTCGAGGAGGACGAGAAGACCGAAGGCGGTCTTGATGTCGGGGAGGGGCCGACCAGAGGCGAGGGCAGAGGTGGCCGGGTTGGCGAGGGCGAGGACGGTGATGGTCTGGCGATTGTTGATCTCGTCGGCCAGCTTCGTCTGGGTGAGGTAGTTGTTGAACTGGCCGTACTCCGGGAATGGCGCGAGAATTTCGGTGATGTTGTGGGCCCCGGCTCCGGCAAAGAGGACGGCCAAGGAGAGGAGGAGGTGGCGGAAGCTCGGCGGGGCCATGGCGTTGTTGGCGGAGGAGGATGCGGCGGCGGACGGACTTAAAGAAGGGGCGGGGGGAGTGTAACCGAGGTTAAAAGTGGGGTTTCTCTGTGGCACAGTATGTAAATAAAGCTCGTAGGGGGGGTCAATGCTTTAAGGTTTGAAAGGTCGAAACGCAGGGCTGTTTAAAAAATGACCAGGTTAGCCTCATCAGCCCGACTACTTCAGTCTTTATATTGGGGTATTATAGTAATTGGATCTTCAGACCTCGGAACACGTGGCAGGTCGGCAGCGCGCGCGTGGCGGCGAACAGAGGGTATTTGGCCGATTGCAAATCGCATAAGGAAGGCTTGGCGATGCGCGCGGGTAGCAGATGTGGGGGTAGGCAAAGGCACCAGGCAGACGAAGCTCACAAAGGCAAAAAGCCCAGCGACCCGGCCTGGGCTAGAAATGGACCGGGCCAAGGTTCAAATGGAGGGAGGGTGGGTGGAAAGGACAAATATTGCCTGAAACGGCCCAATCAGATGGATGAGTGCCAGTGAATATTTCATATTTCCTTGTTGGGGTATGTCATTAATGCGTATGCCAGCACCCAGCAGTGGCAGCGTTTTGGAAGGTAGAGTTTATCTCATTTCTTTGCTTAAATGGTATGAAACAGGTGCCTTTTGCTTGTATTTCTTTCTTTTTTATGATATGATGCAAGTTGGAGTTCTTAAGATGAGCAGGAGGCAGAGCTTTTTGAACAAACTGTGGATCTGTTCTCTTTTGCTGCTTCTGTTTAAAACAGATGGGCTATCTGTTTTGTTGATCTGCACTAATTTTGAGAAGTTAGTGGTTGCCCAAATAAGAGTTTGGGCCGGTGGGCCTATTTCTCACATCATTTGGATTTGATCCTCGAGGAAGTAACGGGCTAAGAGTAAGTGCTTTTAACCTCAACACTGTTTATAAAGACTAGAGTGTTAAAACATAGAGGTTATGAGTGTTTGATGTTTTAAAAATTAGAAACTTTGATGTTGATCTCGTTTTCTTATTTCAGTGGGGAATGCTAATATAAGAGGTACGGGTGTTAACGAGTTATGTATTGAGCTTAATTGGCTTGAACTCAAATTGGCTACACCTCAAATACTTGTCTATAGTCACTAAAAAAGAAGAAAATAATAACACATGACTTTTAATTACATATGTTTCAAAATGGTAGCATTACCATTTTCCTCTCATTATGTACATATAATCACTAAAAAATATGAAAAAATTAAAAATCTCACTTAGGCAACATTACTATCTATTTCTTTGTATCTTCTTTTTTTATATGCTTATAAATCATTCATAAAAGAACTCTTCTTTAACCTTATTTTGCATCTAAAATATTCCAAGTACTTGTAAAAGAGAAACAATTTATAAACTGAGGTTGATCCCCCAGTGTCATGCTTCAGCTTTTAAAAGAATATTTTAATTATTATTTTTCAAACTAAGTCGATCCTCTTAGTGTCATGCTTCTTTTAAAAGAATTTTGGGTATATTAGTGTGATGTTGACCCTTTGTCCTATATTAATAGTTTCATTCTAGTTTATCTTGAAAAATCAAATGGAGCTATTAATTTAGAAAATAATGAGTATATTAGTTTTTGTGTCTCTAATATATATATATATATATATATATATATATATATATATATATATATATATATATATATATATATATATATATATATATATATATATATATATATATATATATATATATATCCGGTTTATATGAGTTTGGGCTCTATGAGCTGTCGCATTTACATTTAGCAGTTCATAATACTTACGGGGCATTTAAACCCGTGAGTATTATGGGCCGCCAGATGTAAATTCGACAGCCCATAGAGCCCGGGCTCACGTAGGCATGCATGAGCCCAGGCGCATATAAACTTTTTCTATATGTATGTATGTATATATATATATATATATATATAGAGAGAGAGAGAGAGAGAGAGAGAGAGAGACCTGTTTATTGAGCCCTGACTCATATACGCCAACGTGAGCCCAGGCTCTATGGGCTGTCGGATTTACATCCGTCGGTTTATATGAGCCCGGGCTCATATAAACTTTTCCATATATATATATATATATATATATATATATATATATATATATATATATATATATATATATATATATATATATATATATATATATATATATATATCATACATAGAAATTATACATCCATTATAATTTAATGAGAATATATATCATGGGAAAATTTTATATGAGTTTAGGCTCACTCATGTAAGCGTGAACCCAGACATCGTATGTAATGCTCGAGATTTTTCATCACATTTTCTCAAAATTCATGGAATTTTTTTTGCAATATAATAGTTGTAAATCAGGAAAAATGACAAATACAAAACCTATAAAAGCAATTTTATAATTTAAAACATCACACATCCATTTTTCCCATACCAATTTTTGCTTATTCAATCAAACATCGTAGAGCCAAATCAAACATCCTTAGGCGCTACTCGAAAACAAATGTACGAATAAATTGCTATGATCATAGACTTTAAATACAAATTTCTCTCAGGCTTCCCTGAGTGCGAGTCCCATAACAGTCCACAGTCTAATCCAAATTACAAGTCTAGAAATCATAACACTTTAATTCTCATCTCACCCAATATAAGAGATCGTGGCACAAATAATACTCATAGTAAGTCAAGTATATAACTGAGTCCAAGGGAATCAATCCATCGTAGAAACGAGCATCCATCTCTAGGAGCTCTCCTCCACAAACCTGCAAAAGCCTCCTAAACAACAGGGCTAAAAAAATAGGGTAATGAGTATTTCCATTCTCAGGAGGAAAATATACAGTATGGGAATTCTAAACAATGAACTCAGTAAGTTCATACATAGATGCATTCATGCAACTCAAACATAAAGCAAACATGCATATCATAATCATGCACATACGCATACAATCATGCTAACTACATACCATCAAAAAAATCTTACACATACACTCATAATCAAAGTTTTACAAACTTACTCGCACAATTGTATGCTTACTCAAATAACTTATACATACTTATACAACCTTACTCATACAATCTTACTCGTACGACCTTACTTGTACAATCTTACTCAGAATCATACTCTTACAGTCTTACTCAGAAACATACGCTTACAGTCTTGCTCAGACTCATACTCTTATAGTCGTGCTCATACTCATACTTTTAAAGTCGTGCTCATACTCATACTCTTACAGTCATGCTCATACTCATACTCTTATAGTCGTGCACATACTATCGACCACTGAAGCTCATTACAACTAATAAGTTCTAGCGTCGAAATGGAAAAAAATGTCACTAGGGCATCACCTTAACCTCTGGGGAGTGACTAGACGTCATGGACTTTTCCGAAGGCAAGATACACCAATGCTCATGGGGCACAGGATCAAACATGTAAGAGCAGGTCCATGATACTACTTACCTAAGCTCGCAAATATAAACATAAACACCTACACTTTAAGGGTCATACAATTGCCCACCATTATGGGTCTTATAGTGCCAATGTCACTCTTTGGCAGAAATCATATAGTGTCACTCTTAGGCAGAATCATACAATGCTCTCAATAGAGCATCAAATGTCTGGGCTTATACAGCACACAGACCAAATCGAAAACATACATCGCTCTCAACAGAGCATCGGACGTTTAGTGCTCTCTACAGCACACAGATAACATCCCGTAGGATAAACACCATGGAAAGGCATGAGAAATGCTCAGCCGACTCATTATCGGCTAGCTCAAACACAGAACTTAATCCGTCGAACCCTTAGGTCTCAAACTCACAACACTATCATTAGCTTTGCTTATAATTTAAGTTTGAATTAAGTAAGTCATGCGGTACAATTATGCCACACAAGCACTCAAACATACCGTACTCCACTGATCAAATAGAAGTTGAGCCCGATCTGAAACCCTAGTTCGTAGGGGCAACAAACTTCATTTAACTCATCCATCTTATGATATTAACTCACCATACACAAATCCTTATGTATTCATACAATCTCTGCCATCTACCTTATGGCCAAATCATCTTACTCGGAAGTCATCCAACTGAACTCCTCAGAGCCAAACCCAGCTATACCCTCTTACTTATACCTCACTTATTATGCTTACTTTTTACTTCATAATATGCATGTTATGCTTGTACAATTATGCAACACTCTTAGTGTGACAATCCCCCAAATATACACTCTGATCCAAACCAATCCCATCTAATCCACTCCAATCATCACGTGTCAAACTTACATTCGCCGTCTTTTGTCATATGCTTATGCATCCACATTCACATCCAAATCCATACCAAACACCCTATCACTTCTTATCGTCCATGGCCATACATCTGCCCCACACACACATACACATATCCCTTGCTTAGGCATATAGCCATCATACATACATATGTCCATCACACATACGTATAACATACACATACTTTTCCATACATAGGTTATCAACATACTCGCTAGTCATCACTAGCACACACATAATCCACATACATAGAAACATACTCGATAGCCATCACCAACACATACATAATCCACATACTCGCTAGCCATCACTAGCACATACATAATCCACATATGGAGCTTACCAACAAACATGCTAGCCATCACTAGCACACCCATATTCCATATAGTAGCTTACAAACATACATGCTAGCCATCACTAGCATATACATACTCTACATACGTAGCTTACAAACATACACGTAGGGATGGGAAAATCCAACCCGACCCGAACCCGACCCGCTTAACCCTACACCCGACCCGACTACAGGTAGGGTCAGGGTTTAGGCTCTTGACCCGTCTTGAATATAGGGCCGGGTCAAACCCGACTCGCACAACCCAACCAACCCGACTATACATAATAAAGAACCCTATTATTATAATGTTGGTCTATTAGATTTATTTATAGTAATATTATAGTATTTGTTTAGTGCATACTATGTTGAACTAGAGGTACTTAAACATAAGTTTGGGCATTAATAAGATGTTTTGAGTATAGATGTGACCACATATATGTTGAAATAGTTAATTAAAATTTGAAATTAAGACATGTTGTAACACAATCCTCTCTGGCCATCAAAGAAATAATGTTTAATCTATTTTGCGTTGGTATGTGAGTTATCTTAAGCCAAATGGGTTGATCATGAGTAAACAAATGTTGAAGGTCTATTTTGTTATCATTCTCTTAGAATGGAGGAAATGCAACATTATACCTCCAAGGTCTTCGTTGATGACTACTACAAAAAAAATATCTGCCACAAATTAGCCAAAGAATCAAACATTACAAATTAATGTTTTAATGTATTTAATTTCTTTTGTGTTTGTCATTTGCAAAGAGAAGGTTTATAATATGAGTCTAACAAAAAAATTGAGAAAAAAAAGTAGGGTTACCGGCATACCCGACCCGACCCAATTCAAGTAGGGTTAGGGTTTGGATTTTTGACCTGATTTAAAAATAGGGTTGGGTCATGACCCGACTCGATTTTACCCGACCTGACCCGATTCCCAGCCCTACATACACGCTAGCCATCACTAGCACATACATATTCCACACGCATCAAACATACTTATAGCTCACATGCATGTCATATGCATTTCAGCATGGCATAATTTATCCTCTTATATCATGCAAACTAATCATGGTTTAACATCCAAAATATTGAATCATACAATCCTAGCATGCTGCTACTCATTCAAAGCATGCTATCATGAAATTATGAGTTCAAAGCTCCCCTACCTCGTAATCATGATGATTGATGGCAAGCACACGACGGTGGCAGCGGCGGAGTTGGCAGCCAAAAGCATTGCCAACTTGAGAGAGTTGTTGTACCGATGATTTAGGAAGCACCGGAAGTACTCACAGCCAAATAGGGTAACACAAATCAACGCGAAAAAATTCGCAATTCATGGCGGCACACTAGGGAGGCCGGGAAAAAGGTCATGCCAATGAGTGGCATGTGCGATCGGAACTCGATGTGTACTCACTGAAGGTCGGCTGGCGGCTGAGAAATACTCAATCGGCCGTCATACGTCAAAATCGGTTGTGGACAGCACCCAACGGTGGCAATTTCACGTCAACAAGAGCCCACATAAAGGCGGAGGGCATGGGGCGATGCTCTAGGACAAAAGAGAGGTGGTGGAGGGCTCTATCAACTCCATTCGGTGGCAAAGCCATCCGACAGTCAGGGGGCGAAAATGAGGCGCCTAGACCCTAAACCGCACATGCGGCTACATGCACATGCGGCCAAAAAGGGCTACTCTAGGGGGAGATGGGTCGGATGGTGGCAGCCCAAGGCCCACAAAAGGGCAACGAAGCTAGGGCCAGGAAGTGGTGGCCAACCAAAGTGGCAACATCGCCAATCGCTACCAACAACCAATACATTTGGTGCAGGCAGCTGTGCATCTCGCACGATATGGGGCAAGGACAAGTAGCCTATTCTGGGCGGAGGTGTAATTGTCCAAGTGGGGCTGGCCCTCGCTGTCACCGAGTCAAGGCAGAGCCCACGATGGCCAAATGGCCCACAGCTCACAGATGGCAACAACGCGAGACGCACCTAAATCGTCTAACCAGGCGGAGCAAGACAATAGGGGCAAAGTGGGGTCGTAAATGGCAACCCCCAACCGACACCGAGTCGAGGTAGGCTGGACAGAGTCCTATCGGAGTCCGTCTGGTGGTCGGATGATGACCGGAAACACCGGTGTCTAAAAAAATGTCACAGACAGTGAGATGAAAATATGAACAAAAACCGACCAAAGTACCAGTAGCTCACAGAGGAGAGAAAAAAGAATGGCGGAAGCTCTAGCCACGACCCCCACAACCAAACAAAGATAAGTCTAGTTGAGGGCGGTCGCAAACGGCATCAAAATCTCACCCCCACAACCCAAAAATGAAATTTGGAGAGAAAAACTGAAGAAAAGTATGGTACCTCGTGGAGGAACGAAGAGTCCATGGCGGCGGTCATAGCCGGTACCTACGGACTCGTGGCGGTAAGGTGAAGAGGATCCCGACAAGAACCGGTGAAATCTAACAATGGAGGAAGGACAACGGAGTGACCAGAAATGAACTCAGGTTTTCTCAAAACTCACTGGACGTAAAAAAAAAGTTACTGAACTCTCATGTTCTTGAATCCGATCTTCAAATCCAGAACTTATACTCTTTTTAATTTTTTTATTTATATCCCTAACATGCGTTAACCTCCTGGTTACGTGTTGTATCTCCAAAATTCGCGCCAAAATTGCGCGGCGAGACCTGCGGCCCGCAACTAAGCCCCACACCTGACTCTATAGGTGTAAATACCGGGGTAAATACACAAATACAAATATGCCAAAGCATCACATTTTCCTGCCGAAAATGACCAGAAAAATAGCAGGAAAATCACAGAAAAACGTAGAAAAATCAGGGACATTACATCATAGGCTATGGAATTGAGATCTAAGGGCGTAAGGGGATAAAAATCAATCTGCCCCCTGAGTTATGTGTGTTGTTGGATCAAAATACGTGGGTAAGCAATGTAATGGTTCACGCAATCATACGTGAGTTTGGCTCATATGAACGGGTCCCATATACCATATATCATATATGATACATATATATGTGATTATATATCTTATTATATATGTCATAAATACATATTTAAGTAAATAATTATGTCTATATAAAATATACATGTATATATATTATTTATTTTGTATATGCATTATTTATATATAATTTCAAAATTATAATTGGGTTCGAGTTTGAGCTCAAGTCAAGTAGAGTCGAGTTTCATTTGAGTCGAGCTGAGTTGAGCAGGGGAATGCTCGAACTCAGCTCGAGCATATTCGAGCTTGAATCAAGCCCAATTCGAGATAGACCTAGTTTGAGCCAAGCCGAACTGGGCCAACTCGGCTCGTTAATAGCCCTACTAAAAATTGTATATAAATGGACTTAGAATTAAGGACAATTAACCCCAATTTTAGTGAACTTAATCTTTTAAAGAAAGAATTTTAACATAGCTCACTTTGAGAGTAAATGGAGAGAGCTATCTTCAAATTACTTCTTTAAAAGATTAAGTTCACTAAACTTAATCCTCAGTCCGTTTATACTCATTTCTTTGTAATGCTTTGATTATCTTATGTTTAAAATATAAATGTCTACGGAAAAACACTAACAAGTGTTGTGACTCCGTTCATTGTTGCATCCCTTGTGATTGCGCTCGTTAGAGTTAGTCAATAGGAAAAACTAAAAAAGATCAATGGGACTAATACTTGGAGATGATAGGAGAAAATGTTATTTTATCTTACTACACTTAATTTGGCTAGGTTTTTTTGCGAAGATATACTTTCAAGAGAGTGAGAATGACTAGTTTACTTGTTTCACCTCTCTTCTAACAAAGTGCAACAAAGGCCTTTGACATTATATTTTTTAGTTTTTTTATTTAGCAGGCACTATAATGAAGACTAGGCCAACCTTTTTCTTAAATAATTATTTTTTCCACTTTATGGCTTGCTACTTTTAAATACAAGTCTTATTTATATGCACTCATGCACATACACAAGATATGTTTGGGCCATGCCATCACTATTGGTACGATAATGAGGGTGGGGGATGCTAGCCATACTATTTATTGGTATACCCATCATGTATCGATTGTACATAATGATACAATCAATATGTATAGATTCAATAAGGTTTTGCTTTAAAAAAAATACTTCATCCATTCTTAGGGGTGTAAACAGCATCTGTTTGTCCAGTGCCCATGTCTATCCACATTAAAATAGATAATATTATTTTTTGTCCATCCATAATGTGGCCAAACACGGACAAGGGATGTCTGTGTCCGCAATCATCTTTGTTTGCCAACTATATATTTTATTATTGTTATTTTTAATTTATACTAAATTCGTTGCCTATATCACATAATACATTTTCATAAAAAAAATTATAAAAACTACATGTTATAATCTAACATGTCTTCCATAGCATTATTATTTATTTATTTTATAGATTAGTCTATCCTACTATTATTATAACTTATCTTTTAATTACTTTTTTACTAACCACCCTTAATTTGAGAATGAAGTAGTATATGTCAAAAATTCATCTTCATTTTATTTGTGTCTGTCACGGATATATGTTGATAGATAAACACATGGTTTGCAAAAAAAAAAAACAAATAGTTATGGATATGCCTTGTCTGCATTCGTGTCTATTTGTTTACACCCCTATCTGTCTTGAAACACTTGTTCTATTTTGAAAAACACATATTTAAGCTACCTCATATCACTAAAATATTTTTAAAATTATCATTTCTTTATTAACACAGATAAAGTTTAAAGGGTACTTTCAGAAAAATATACATAAAAATTACATAAAAGAATATAAAGTGGTTGACAACTAAGCAAATAGGATATTTATTTCAAAACAAATTACTTTTCAAATAAGACACTTATTTTAAGACGGAGGGAGTATATTATTTGTGGAAATACTCAAACCCATCAACTTACTTCAATGCCATGTCACAAATTAAGTGTACCAAATTTTTTTGGCATAATATTATTTTATTTTTATTTAATAAAAAATATATGGAAGCTTTTCGTTAAGTAACTATATTTTTTAAATTTGTGGCTTATTATTTTTAAATAAAAAAAAAACTAACCAAAGCTGCAACTTCAATGAGCTATAGCTCCCTGCTCATTAGATCATGGCCTGACGGCCAGGGAGCTGTAGCTATGGCTAGGCATCCTCTTTTAAACACATCTCATTTAGATGTGCCTATCAGAACACACCAAATATTTTTAGGATGCAACATTTCAATCATGGGGGATGAGTTACTCACAAGCCAAGTGGGATTCAATCTGCCTATTTTCCCCGTGATACATACGCGTTGTTAAAACTTGTTCTAACGTCACACAATGCAGTGGGCACACACCAACATGTGTACAACCCATTCCATTTTTTTACTTTAAATATTAACAAGACTTGCTTAGAGATAATTTATGTAACAACTTCCTTAATACAAACTTACATCACTTAAATAAATATTTTTTTATAATTTTAATATACCTCAAAGGTTTTCCATTATTCTAGGTATCAGGCTACCCATGTTAAATCATCGATATTATCATTAGGATGAGGAGTCTCTCACACTTTGTTTTAATCAGACCACCCCGCCTATACACAAATAATAAATATTCACCGACTATATTAAAAGGGGTTGGCTCGCTAAAACAGGAAGTGAGAGACTTCTTATCTTTTATCATTAATACCAATACAAGCTAATACTCCCTCCATCCTATTTTAATAGCTACAATTGGAAAAATAATATTTTTATTAAATAGTAAAACTCACATTTAAGAGAAGAGAAAATAAACTTATGATACTCTTTTTTAAGTACTTTGCCACTTAAATTGAACAAAATAGAGTTATTAATATAAAATAAACTTTTTATTAAGGGGTTATTTGGGTGTTGGATTTGTCAAAAATGGGAGTGAAATTTTTTGGAATTATTTCCAAAAATTTACCGTCGAATGTGAATTACGGTTGGTAATAAAAAAATTTAGAATAAATTTAGATGTCGCATCAAACCCAATTTTAAAACTTTAAACTAATATAACTCTCTCTCCCGAACTTGGATATGCATGTTCTTGATACTATTAGGCTCCTAAATTTGAGCCCTATCAAACAAGATTCTATAAGGGTAGGTAGGTAATTTTAAAATTTTAAAGTGGTCCCCACTTATATGGAACACTTTTTGAGGCACAAATCATATGAGAGGTAATCGTTGAAAAATAACGGAATATGTAATTTCGAAACAGGGGTTGGGAGTTGGAATCGACAGAATCACCTCATGAGGTGCTCGAAATGGCTTGGAATCAACTTCTAGGCGGAATTTTTAATTGTAACGCCTGAGATTTTTAATCACATTTTCTTAAAATTAACAAAAAAAAATTTACAATATAACGGCTGTAAATCGAGAAAAAATGACAAAATACAAAACCTATAAAATTAGTTTTATAATTTAAAACACCACACATCAATTTTCTCATCCAAATTTTTGCTCATTTGATCAAACATCGTACGACCAAACCAAATATCCTTAGCCACTACTCGAAAACAAATGTATGGATAAATTGCCATGAGCATGGGTTTTAAATGTAAATCTATCTCATGCATCCCTGAGTGAAAGTCCCGTAAACAATCCACAATCTAATCCAAAATACAAGTCCAAAAAACATAAGCACCTCAATTCTCATCTCACCCAAATAATCAGATTGTGGCACAAAATAATACTCATAGTGAGTCAAAGATATACTTGAGTCAAAGGGAATCAATCCACCACGGAAACGAGCATCCATCTCCAAAAGCTCTCCAACACAACCTACCAAAGCCTCCCAACCATCGGGGCTAAAAAAATAGGGTAAATGAGTATTTTCATACTCAGTAGGAAAATACCTAGTAGGGGAGTTCTAAATAGTGAACTCCGTAAAGTCTGAGTTTAGGATTTTTAAAAGCCTTTTAAAAAAACATGAACGGTAAGTTACGAGAATTTTTTTTTCTTTCTTAAATACAAAACAAATCATTTGATTAAATATCCAGGTCATGATAACTGGGGTTCACAAATACAAATATCAAATCATATGATATTATTACACGTTTGAAAATTTCAATAAAAATAGCCTATCCATCTAAGTACAAGTTCGTCATCCATCTAAAAATAAATAACTAAGTTGACTCTCACGCCAAAGTTACACTTACATACTGGAATTGCAGAAATGAGAAACTTCATCTTGTGCTCACCTCCTGGTCTCACTTGTTATCACCAGAAAAATCTGCAACCAGCCAAACCAAACAACCACAACAACAACAATGGAATCTCTCCGCCTTCAGGAGAACAGCTTCCAAATGACAAAAGGTTTTATTAATATTTTTAAGATCGGGCCAACATCACCCGATGTTAGTTGCCTACACACTCATTAGACAACATCTCAAATGTTTTCAACAAAATTTGATTCAGACGTAGTTTTGCCTAAAACTACACTATCCTAAGAAGCATAGCATCATGCATGCAATGCTTAAGTATTTTCAAATAACCTACATTTTATGCAAGTCCTTTAATCGTTTCACTTGCCTAATTAACAAGCAAAATCAAACAATGTTATTAATTATCTCAATAATTAATACTATCAATATATAATCACTCGGAGATAACTCACCCCTCAAGAAATCTCTAGACAAAAGACTCCAACATTGGAGTAGACTGCTTAACAACAGCTTAACCCAAATCCCCAGGGCTCTCAATAGCCTGCCATGAATCTGGAGAAGAAGATCCCAATTGTGCTCATGAACACAAATTAGCAAGAAGTTTAAGTCTTCCATGATGCTCATACAACTCCGCTTTTCGTACGCACTATATAGTCACAGGAAGACCTGCGGGAGACCCGCGATAAAGACCCTCTGGTCAATACCCAAACCATCGTGATGATGAAGAAGCGTATCGCAATCTCCACCACTCCCCAACTCTGGGAAAAATGTCTTTTAAGACATTACCAATTAATCCATAGAAGCCTCAGGTCTTTATAACCATTGACTCCCTCAAACATCTGAAACTTAGACTAGATTATTTTCATCTAGTCAAGTATTTGCCTAACCATTGGGTCTTCTTCACTTTGTGAATCGGCCCAAAAAATAGCTCATCCACTGAGCTATTACTCAGAGAACATACCATAACCACCCTCGGTTCATTAACCAAGGTAAATTTCTATGTCAGGGCCTTGTTCACTCCATGAACTGGTCCCAACCCTAAAGAAGGTATTTTAGTCATTATCTTAGTTAGGTATTCTCCCCCCAATCCAACGACAACTAAAATCTCTTGATTAGTCTTTATTAACCTTAAGTTACTGATATAACTTAACACAACAATAATAAATGCAAGCATTAGAGTAATTAACATATATAATATCCAGTCACACAAGTGCATAAATAATAAACGGAGGCCCGTTGCACTCATTTGCAGAGCCAGGGCTCAATGAATCCAAGCTCGAGAGTGTAAACAACTCTAACGCATCACGCAAATTATGTATATAATACTCTAGTTGATCGATGTTTTCAGTTACATACACGTGTAATTCGCTGCCTTACACCCTGAGAATTAGGGTTCTTCCCCTTATTTCCTATGACACTGTGACCTGTCAAGGTCTTCGTGTTACAAGCTGGTCACACCCCTTCCTTTTGAAGCCATTTAACATCACTATAGCATACCCTAACGCTCGGTAGTCAGGTTATTAGTTTCGGTAAACATAGTACATTGCCCCTAAGGGCATTAGGGTAATTTTACCACCTAGGGTATGTTTCCCTCCATTGGGTCATTTTGGTCATCTTACTACCCTTTTATTTATTCTAAGTCATTATCCTCTCAGAAGGCTCCACTCTCAAATTGACTCATGCTTCCATTCACACGAATGTAGACGAGTCCACTCAAAGGGGTATTTTTGTCATTTAGTTTAAGGCCTTATTGATATCCAATATGTCCAAAATTTAACTCAAGGGTACTACTTGAAGTGTAATTTTACTGGCGTGTGATGGGGTCATGAACCCCTTGAACAGACCCAGGTTGCCTTAACAGTTTACGATTAACACTACGGGCAAGACAGTCAATTACCCACTCATTGGAATTTTTCCTCACTACGGGGTTTAGAATATATTTAGGTTACCGATTAAACTCTCAGTGAGAATTTTTCCCAATTTATAAGATCACTCATAGGCCACTGAATTGAAACCCCTAAATCGGGTAAGTGAATATCGCATGATGACTTAACTACAAGGGTAAAATAGTCATTTTACAATCTCTGGAAATTTTTTCAGGTCTGAAACTTGGTCCGAATACTCCCACGCTTCTCAAGTCTAATAGAAATTTTCTAGAATTTGTTTAACATTTTTATCCTCCTGAACCAGACCCAGTTCGACCGTTCTTTCATTTCTTTTTCTTTTTTTAAACCGGACCGGTTCGGGTTGTCTTCCCCGTGTCTGACCAGAGGCGTTTCCACCTCTAGTGGTGCCGCCTCTAGCTGCCATGGCGGGACGGTGGTCTAGGTTCCACCGGATCGCCACCAGGTGGCAATCACAATGATGCTGCCCCCCCCCCTGGTGGCCAACCAGGGCCAAAGACACACTTTTTAAAAAAAAATTGCCGGAGAAGCCGCGACAGCAGGGCGCCACCGTAGTGTTCTCTTCTCTCTCTCTCTTTTTTTTTCCTCTACGACGATCTGGCGGCCTGCACAGCAGTAGCAGAATCCGCCGCTGCCAAGGCCTCACCGGAGCAAGGGGCCACCACGGCTAGAGTCATGGTCACCGTGGCCAAGGCTGCAAAAGCCATGGCCGCCCTTGCTTACGACCGAAAATGACTATTCACGTGAACAGTTTTTGCAGAAATCGCTTCTAATATTATTTTCAATAAAATAAACTAACAAATTCCCTACAAATTTCAACTTGAAATCCTACCTCAATGGCCGAGTTGTCGTTGATCCACCGCCACCGGAGCCTCGCCAGCCTTGCCAGAGTCTCGCCAGAAAATTCCCTTGATGACTCCTCCTTTCCTCAACGGTCCATGCTCCCCCTAAGAGCCCTAATTATGTATTTTTGTAGGCATGAGATTAGGGTTCCTAATCCCCTAAGGAATTGGGCCAAAATCTCCTCAATTCGACAACAAAATTAGGCTTCAAAAACATAATTTCGAAATACTAATTGATCGGGCCCGTATAGTGACTTAAATAGACAATTCACGCGTCCAATTCGGGTAAACAAGCCCTGCACAATATGTTCAACTTTGAATGGTCGTATCTCCTTCATCCGAACTTTGATTTGAGCATTCTTGGTGGCATTTCGAAGCTCTTTCTGTCTACTTTCCATCCATATATTCAGCCACTAATTCCATATATTGAATAAGTTATTCCAATGAGAAGGTCAAGGGGTCCAACACCCTAATTTCCCGTGGTCAACTTCGGGAATTTAGAAAATCCCCGGACGTTACATTAAGGGTCATACAATTGCCCACACTTTAGGGGTCTTATAGTGTCAGTGTCACTCTTGGGCAGAAATCATATAGTGTCACTCTTGGGCAGAATCATATAGTGCCACTCTTGGGCAGAAATTATACAGCACTCTCAATAGAGCATCAAACATATGGGTTTAATACAACACATAGACCAAATTGAAAATATACATCATTCTCAACAGAGCGTCAGATGTATGGGCTTAAATTCAACACACATACAACATCCCACAGGATAAACATCATGGCAAGACATAAGAAATGCTTAGCCAACTCATTATCGGCTAGCTCAAACACGGAACTCAATCCGTCAAAACCCTCAAGTCTCAAACTCACAACGCTATCATTAGCTTTGCTTATAATTCAAGTTTAAATTAAGTAAGTTATGCAGTACAATTATGCAACAAAAACTCTCAAACATACAGTGCTCCATTGATCAAACTGAAGTTGAGCCCGATAAGAAACCCAAGTTCGTGAGGGCAATAGAGTTCACTTAACCCATCCATTTCATGATCATAACTCATCGTACATCAAATCCTTACGTATTCATACAATCTTTGCCAACCACCTTATGGCCAAAGCGTCTTACTCAGACGTCAACAAACTAAGCCAACCCCAGTTATCACCCTCTTACTTATACCTCACTTATTATGTTTAATTTTTCACTTCATAATATGTACGCTATGCTTGTACAATTATACAACACTCTTACTTCTTGACAATCCCCCAACATACGCTTTAGTCCAAACCAAACCGCTCCAATCCTCGCCCGTCAAACTTATATCCACCGTCTTCCGTCATACGCTCAAACATCCCCATCCAACTCCATACCAAACCCTTTGTCACCTCTTACCATCCATCGCCCATACATTTGCCTCCATGCACATACACATATCCATTGCATAGGCGTATAGTCATCATACATATGTATAACATACGCATACTTCCATACATAGCTTACCAACATACTCGCTAGCCATCACTAGCACACACATAATCCACATACGTAGCTTACCCACATACTACTAGCCATCACTAGCACATACATACTTCAAACATACTTACAGTTCACATGCATGTCATATGCATTTTAACATCATAATTTATCCTCTTACATCATATAAACAGATCATGATTTAACATCCAAAGCATTGAATCATACAATACTAGCATGCTGCTACACAATCAAAGCATGCTATCATGAAATTATGAGTTCAAAGCTCCCCTACCTCGTAATCATGACGATTGAGGGCGAGCACACGATGGTGGCGGTGTCAGTGGTAGAGTTGGCGGCCAAAAGCATTGCCAATTTAAGAGAGCTAATGTCCCAAAGGTTTAGGAAACACCGGAAGCAAACACGACCAAATGGGGTAACACATATCAATGAAGCAAAATCCATGATCCACAGCGGCACACTAGGGCGGCTGGGAGAAAGATCATGTCATAAGAAGTGGTGGTGAGACCGAAAGTCAAGGTGTACTCGCTGAAGGTCGGCCGACAGTTGAGAAGTACTCGACTAGCTGCAAGACGTCGAAATCGGCCTCAGACAGCACCCAATGGCGGCAATTTCCCATCATCAAGGGCCCACATAAGGGTGGAGGGCATGGGGTGACGCTCAAGGACGGAATAGAGGTGGAGGAGGGCTCTTATGGTCAACTTCATTCGGTGGCAGAGCCATCTGATGGTCAGGTGGCGCGAATGCGGTGCATAAACCCTAAACCACACGAGCGGCTACATGCACATGCGGCCCAATGCTCGAAAGGGGCAGTAGGGTCATGCCCAAGGGTGGTGACCGACAAAGATGGCCTTTTCCATCGTCTTGCCAAGGTAGGCCGACTAGAGGCCAATTGACATTCGGCGGGGGCAGGACGGCAAAAGTGAAAAAAATGACGCTTTGTATAGTGTGGTCATACACATAATCAGCAGAAGGGGAGCTTGGCTCATGCCAAAAAAGAGAGAGGCAGTACTGCGCTAGGGCGGCCAGCAATCTCTAAGCTGAGACCCGCCGAACTAAGGTGGTCCATAGGGCGTTCGGAGTCCAACGATGCTAAAATGGCCCAAAATGGGCAAAAAAAACCTAGGGAATACAGGGAGGAATAGGGTGTTACCGGCAGCACTGGCTAGCTCCACCATATCCGTAGAGGCCAGGAGAAGCTATCTTCGGCTAGAGGTCACGGCCAAAGGCAGTGGCGACACGCTGGAAAGATAAGACATAGAGGGATCGTTTCGGTGGAAAATAGGGGGAAAATGGGTCAAACCGACCTACTGAAAAATGAAGGAAGGAGGCGGAGCTAGGCTAGGAGGGGTGGCTCCCCACCATCATCGGATCTAGGTGGGACAGATGGAGTCCAGCCGGCCTTAGGCAGTCACCAGCAGTGGCAGTGAAAACTAAAACCAGAGGGGTGGTTCTAGCGGAAAAATAGGGGCGAAGCCAAAACTACAAGGGAGAAGCCAGTGGTGCTAGCCAAGGATAGTAACCTTACCATCGACGGCCCAAGGCCAGTCAGACGAAGGCCGGTCGGAGCCTACCGCCCATTGCCGATGTTGTTCCAGTCAGAAAATGGCAGAGAGTTTGAGGGAGGGCTAACTGAGGCGAAGCTTGGGAGGTTGAGTCAGGCTAGAGAGGTGGCTTTGTCGTTGCCAAGCCGAGGTCGACCGGTGGCCAACCAGTGGCACCGCCTCCGGCTCGTACAAATGAGGGGGAGGGGGGGGTGTCATCTCTTCCAGATGCTGCTAGGCTCGGCTGGCCGAGCCTGGTCCCTTTTCTTTTTTTTTTCTTTTTTCTTCTCTCTCCCACTCTCTTTCTTGCGTCGTAAGAGCGTGTCTAGGCCCGCAGCCTACGACTAAGCCCCACACCCGACTCAACAGGTATAATATCGAGGCCAAATATGCCAAAGTGTCATATTTTCCTGCCAAAAATTACTAGAAATATCAAGAAAATCACCAAATTTTGTAGAAAAATCAGGGACATTACACTAATTCCACCCACCTTTTACATGTAAGTGGCTTTCGGTAGTTTCCTATGCACAAGTCAAGAGAAGGGATCGGATGATCCTTCCTTGTAAGAGATAGAGAATAACTTTTTTTTTATGTGGGACGACCATCTTTTGATTAATCAAGACTATTCTTTACAATTTAGAGTAGAACAGTGGTGATTAATCAATTTTTTAAAATCCTTCAATTAGATGGAAAAATGAAGAAGACAAATTGGAATTTATTAAAAAAAAAAGAATTGCCAATATAAGTGGCTACAATTTTCAAGTAAAAAAGACAAGAAAGAAAGAGAATATTAGAACTCCCTTGTACGACTTCTTCTTCCTATCTTCTTCCTATCTTCTTCCTTCACATGAACTTATGTTTGTCTTATAAGCCCTCAAACTTCTTCAACTTTCAAAAAGTCAAGGCTTTTGGAACTGCTGGACATTTTTTGGTGGGTGATAGGCTTCAAAATTTCTTTTTGAAGGTTCCTTAGACTTGAAAGCCTAAAGCCCCTCCTTATGAAAATGATGGGATATTTATAGGGGGTTGTATAGTTAAGTAAAGTACTGAGTGGTGAGTTGGAGGGGTAGTTCGTGAGAAGTGGAGAGTGAGTTAGTGGGATGAGTTGAAGGGGTAGTTCATGGGAGGTGGAGAGTGACTTAGTGGGATGGTTGGTGGGAATCAGATGAGTAGGGGATCATGAGCCTCGGGGCTCCAAAAGTCTTCTCAATCTCTATGTGGGGCTCAATGGTGTTTTCCACATAATTTCTTTACATTTTTCTTTAAACTTTGAGTTCTTTGAAATTTAACCTTATTTGTGTTTTTTAGCCATTTTAGACTTTTATGGGTAAATATATTTTTAAAGCAAGATTTATCATAGGACCCACGAGTCATGAGGTCTGACAGCCTTTTGTAATTTTTTAATTTTTTTATTTAGTAATCATTTTGGTGTAGTTGAGTGAGGCTTATAAAGCCTCTCTTAGCAAATTTAATTTTTTAAATTTTTTTATTTAGTAATCATTTTGAGTTTTTCTTATTCTTTATGGACAATGAGCCTAACATAAGTTACGCATGGGAGTCATTCATCCACAAGATCGATGGCATACACACTAGCTAGTACTCATGTACTAGTATGTATGTTGTTGATCTTAAAAATTAACAGCTCCCCATGTGTAGCTTACACTGGGATCATTATTAGAGGGGAGCATGAAAAACTATTCTCAGCCCAAGTTATCGAGTCCAAAACTTGTTGTACATATTTGGCTAAGCAATGCAGGGCACCATGGCCCCTCGCCAAAGTTGAAAAAAGGAAAATGATATTTCTTCTCATCATCTCTACACCAATGGCCTACTCCACCTCTGATTGGATTGGATAAAATAAATCTCTATCCAATCAGAGGCTCTTAAGTAGACTCTTAGGGGCTATTTGGCTTCTAAATATGTTTAAGATTTTAGCAATTTTGTCTCAATTATGTGTGGAATAACTGAAATTGTGGTTGAGTGTAGAAGGTGAGCAGAATTAAAATTTTGCTCAAAAGTTGATTCTAGGCCAATTCTTGTTGGAATCAATAAATTTCTATCGATTCCAGCTCCCAAGCCACTGTTTTGGAATAAAAGATTCCATTATTTTCTAGTTGTTACTCCTCATATCGATCTGAGCCTTGAGAAGCATACCATATAGATGGAGCCCACTTTAAAACTTTAAAATTACCTACATATGTGGGATCTTGTTTGATAGGGCTCGAATTTAGATGTGCAATAGTATTAAGAACGTGCATATCCGAGTGAGAGAGAGAGAGAGTTATATTAATTTACAGTTTTAAAAGAGGGTTTAATGTTATATCTAAATTTATTCTAAAAAACTTTCATTACCAACCATAATTCTCATTTAGTGAATTATTAGAATTAATTTCAAAAAATTCTACTTCCATTTCTAAATTATTCAACACCTTATCCATTACAATAGTAATTCTCATTTGGCTGTGAATTATTGGAATTAATTCTAAAGAATTCTACTTCTATTTCTAAAATATTCAATACCTGAGCTCACCCCCTTAGTGTAGAAAAAATGAAGTAGAAATATCAGCTTCTTTGAAAAAAAAGCCCCTTGTTGAAAAGGTTTTAGCATCTAACGTATCTATAAGAAAGCCCATATATATGGCGTGTCAATAATGCTAACCTTGGATTTATACCCTTGGAAGTGTCTAAAGTGGACTGATGTTATATATCTCAATGTAATTGCCTTCAACCTTAATTGTAATGGAAGAGAAATTGATGTTATCAATTCCTTTAAAATTGTGAATACTAGGAGTATCGCAAACACAGTGGGAGCCAATAAACAAATATTTTAGGTAGCTAGAAAATGTAAGAGGCACATGTCCTATTATCATGTAAAACACACATGATATGTTGATATTATCTTACAATTATTTAACTAGAGGTGATAACAAGTCGTGTGGGGCCAAGTTTGCCTGAGCAAGACCGTAGCTCTTGATAAGGATGGGTTGGGCTGACATGCATGTGCAAAAGTAGGCCTGACACTGCATGCCTATGGGCCATGTCGGGCCTAGCCCTTGGGCCAACCTAGTCAAATATTTAAGAAAATTAAAATAAAAAAATCTAAAGAGGGTGAAAAAATTTACACACTAAGACAACAAACATAGAATAACGTTGTTTTATGTTTTATTTTAAAATAAGTACTTTGTTTAATTTCTTTCTAGTTAAATGAATTATGTAAAAATGTGACATCCCTTTTATGGGTTATTTCTACAGGTTCTGCTATATATCTTTTCAATGACAAAAACACTTGAAGCAGCAGATTGGTACAAAGAACAATGATTGTCAATCCAAAGAAACAAAGCACATCTACTCAAAGCAATCTACTTCAAGAAAAGAATCCCATATTCAAAGCAATCTACTTCTTAATGCTCTCAATTTTGAAATGTAACATAAGCACAAATTTGCTTCTTCAATAATACTGTAAGTTGACTTTTGCCTAGAATTTGTCAATATTTAAAGCCATAGAACAGTTTCTATACACAAAAGGGATTGAAAAGTATGTTTTTGCATTTGATTATTGCAATCACATGGGTTCAGATATTGTTGTTGTTCAACGAAAATTCAATGTATGAATTGTAAGATATTCTATACCACCCAATAAATTACTTAGATGTTGTTGTGGCTCAGTCCCCCTCTCCTCAATTCATACATTATTTTCATACACATCAAGTTGCATAATAAAGTCAATTACAACAATGTTTGAATCATGTGAGAGATTTTAACCTATATTAAGAAAGACTAGCAAGAATGCACACACATTACACAAATACACAATTAAATATAAATTAGATGAAAAATAAAATAAATTAGAGAGAAAGCATATAGTGAACAAAAATCTTCCTTGCATGCTATAGTTATAATGCATGTTTTTATGATTATAATGATCATAAATTATACGCATATATAATTAAGAGCATTATATAAATCTTAGTAGGTAAATATCAGTGCAAATCTAGCTCACATGCTTACTATTAAATCATAGGCAAGCGAGGATAATGGTGTGTGAAAGGGCTTTGCACTATAGAGTGCACCCATCATATTTAGGACCAATTTGGCGGCGAGTCTCATTTCATCTAAATCTAGCTCATAGGCTTAATGATAAATCATAGGCTAGAGAGGAAAATGGTGTGTAAAAGGACTTCGCATTGTAGAGTCACCTTTCGTATTTAGGATCAATTTGGCGACAGGTCTCATATAATAGAGCTCATCGGGAGTTTTCTAATAATGTACAAATTGTCCAAATACAAAGATGTGTAATGCGGGAAAAAATACATAAAAATTCTTATCAAGAAGCAGGATAATGTGTGGGACAGGTAAAAAGTTCAAGAAAACATACTCATATAGGATCTTATTTGATGGAGCTCGTAGAGAGATTTTCACGATATTAAGAATGTACAAATTTGAGTTTAAAAATGTAAAATATAACCATACAACGTTAAAAAAAAACATAACCTATATAAAAAAATAAAACCCTTGTTATGATAAAAACTTTTATGCTGAGATCTTGCAACCATAAAAAAAATGTAAAAAGTTTTACCAAAACAGTGCTAATTCAATCTTGTATTAAAAGACATTATAGAAAATATAAAGATAAAAGATGAATAAAAGCAACTTATTTTCCTTTATATAGAGTAATATAATATGTCTCTATCGCTATAATCAAAGCTTCCTTTTTAAGGAAGTTGCGTCAAAACCAGATTTACTAACAGTAGACCTCACCTACAAGGACACACACTTTAAACTTAATAATTGAACGCTTGACTAGCTGGGCAATTTAACATCATCCGCCCCCCTATTTATGGGAACAGCAAGTAGAGGGACCAGCTTCTGCAAGGTCACGCCAAACTTATCACTCATGTCCAAATCCTTTGGTCCCATTCCGTCTGGTAGCTCCCAATCAAACGAGTGGAGAAGAGATGCCAGCATGAGGTGTGACATCCGGTCACCCAAAGGCAAACCCGGACAGATCCGGCGGCCGGCACCGAAGGGTATGAACTCGAAGTCATGACCGCGGTAGTCGACGGCCGAGTCCATGAACCTGTCAGGCGTGAAAGAAGTCGGGTCTGGCCAGACATTAGAGTCTCTGGAGATAGCCCAGGAATTGATGATCACTCGTGTGGACTTGGGTAGAATGTGACCACTGATTTCTACCTCTCGTTCGGTCCGGTGTGGGAGGAGAAGGGGAACAGGTGGGTGCAAACGCAGTGTTTCCTTTACTACAGCTCGGAGATAGGGCAGACGAGCAATGTCCGACTCTTCAACCTGTTTGTTCTTCCCTACTATGTCACTCAGCTCCTTTCTGACCTTTGCCATGGCTTCTGGGTTGTGAAGCAGCTCGGTCATCCCCCATTCCACTGTAACTGAACTGGTCTCGCTTCCAGCAGCATATAAGTCCTGATATATACATAAATCAAGTAAAATTGCACAATTAATGAGTTAAATGTTCATCTTGGCCCTAGTGTGGATAAGGCCACTAGGCCAGAAAATTTTTAATTAATCTAGGGTAAAATTGCACAATTGTCGCATGCATGTGGCGAGTATTCAATGATGTAATCGTACTTAGCATTTAAATCCAAAGAACAACACTCCATCCCTGTCATACTAATTGTCCCAATTCAAAAAAAAAACTTATCCCATATTAATTATTCTATTTCTCATCTTCCTACCAACTAAAAAGCTTCTTAGGAGGAGGAAATTTTAAATATATATTTTTTTGCCATGAAAAAAAAGTTGAATTAATTCAAATTTTGTCTGATGTTTCTCATCTTTCATAAATTTCTATGTTATTTGTTTTATATATGAGCTTAGTTGAGGTGAGCTTAGGCTCACGCTTGGCTACGTGAGCCCAGGCCCACCAGACCATTGAATTTATATCCGATAGCCCACGCTACTCACGGGCCCGTCGAATTTATAAGCCTAGACATATACATATCTTTATAAGCCTACGCATTATACATTATAGAAGTTAGATTTAATAATATACATAATTTCAAGTTAGTTTATGCCTCTTACCTTTAGATCTCATTCTAATTCCCTTGATTCTGGGCTCACATAAGCCCATACTCATATAAAGTTTTTCTTTTTTTATTCTTAATAAAAAAATTATTTTTTTGTCGTTTCCAAAGTGGATGACAAATAAACATGTAGAAAGGGAAACATGAAAATTATTAGATCCAGTTAAGAAGTTTTTTTATAACTATTTAATGATGTGGCAACCTTGTTAGTTACCTAGTTTAATTATGAAAACGAGTCAGCCTAAACTAGTCCTTCCAAGTACTACTAACAATAGAAATAAAAATTATGTAATCATGGGTGATAACTTCCCAACCGACCGACCCTCTCTTAAAAATATTATCCAGTGAAATTGTTCTAGAAGCTATGTGATGGTAGTTTGACAATTTTAATAGTTTACGTATTTAGACCTGATCAAAATATGTATGTTCCTATATACAACCACCACGTCACAGAGGATAAACTTATCACCTCCTTAGTCTTATGGCCCGTTTAGGAGGTAGTTTTTTTAGATAATAGTTTGTAATAGGTAAGTTCTTTAAGAAAGCGATTTAGTTTTTAAAATAGCGTGAAAAGATATTCTGCCTATCATTTTCTTTGTATAATAATTATGTTAAAAGATATTTTTATTATTTTACATATAAAAATTAAAAGTGAACTAAAATCTGATTTTTCTTTAAAATCATCCACTAAAACTTAAACAAAATATTTTTTATTTTTTTTCTTTTCAAAAAACAATTCTAAAATTAATTTATTTTCTCTATCCTTAAAATTATTTGTCAAACGCCCCCTAACTCACTTCAGGATGAGTTCTCAAGAAAAGCTATTTTTTTTTTAAAGAATGTGAAAAGATATTTTACTCATTCTTTCTTTTATATGATAATTAAGTTTGAAAGATATTCTTATCATTTTATACATAAAAAAATAAGTTAAAATCTAATTTTTTTTAAAAAATTATCTAATAAAACTCTAATGAAACGTCTTCTATTTTTTATTTTTATTTTTTGTCAAAAACTAATTCTCTTGCAAAGTTATTTTCTTTCTGTTTCACATCATTGGCCAAACGGCCCCCCTTATAATGTAAATTATAAAACCAGGACTATACGAACAAACAAAAGTCAATCAAACCGGGGCTTTATGACAGTCTCGTCTCATCACATGACCAGAGAATTTAGAGAAGGTTGGTCAAAAAAACTACCATCAGACGAGGTAACTTATAAGTTGTAAAGCATGTGTTGTTTCACCGGGGCAGTGTCACGCGGAGGCGCTTCCTACCGGTGAAATTTCACCCGCAAGTCCGGGTTCAAAAGAAATGGAAAAACCACTTACCAAAAATAATGATTTCATCTCGCGAATGGTGATCTCGCCTGCCGCCTCATCCTTGTCCGTGTCTAGCAGTGCCTCCATGAAATCGTTCTTCCTTGTGTACTCAGTTGAAGCTCTATCCCTGAGACGCTCCTCTATCAGTATGTCAAATATGGCGAACATCTTCTTGAAATGGACCGTCGTCCTCCGCCTGATCCCTTGAGGATCGATTGGGGCAAGGAATGGGAAGTAGTCTGCGATGTTGGGCCTCCCGACCTCCTCCATGATCCCCCCACATGATGTCCCTAAACTCCTGCGCTCTCTCCGACTCGGCGTCCACCACGTCCACCGAGAAGATAGTATTTGAGATCACGTTCAGCATGGTGGCAATCGCCACCGTGCCGATGGCCACCGGCTGCCCCATCCGCCCGTTCTTGGCCACAAGGCTCACCATCTCCCACACCTTCTGCTGCCTGAGATTCTGGCTGGCGTCGAGCCTCTGGGAGTTGAACATCCACTTGTTGCACAGCATCCTGAGCTTCCGCCAGTAGCCATCCGGCTGGTGCCATGCGATAGAGCTCTGGCAGTAGCCAGCAGCGCGGACGCTGTCGATCATCGCCCGACCCGCGAGAGCCTGGTCGTGCTTCTGGAGAGCCTCCTTGGCGGCGGCCGCCGATGACAACACGACCATGGTGATTCGGCCGAGCCGCAAGGTCATGACCGGGCCGTAGGCCCGAGCGAGCTCTGCAAGTGACTCGTTAGGTTTAGGACCGAGCTCGAAGAGGCTGCCTACGACAGGGAGAGGAGCCGGGCCGGGTGGAAGATGGGTCACAGGTGAGTTCTTGGAGGACAGGAGGCGGTAGAGGCTGATGCAAGCAACGACGAAACAGGCACACAATAGGAAAGCCGGGGAGTCCATTTCTCTCTCAATGGTGTAAGATGAATTTGTGATGATAGTGTACATGAGTATAAATAAGTTGCCCAAACGGTTGGAGCTGTCTCACTCACAATGTGTCTAGTTAAATATGTAGATAATTTATATATTTATAAATATTAGTATAAATATTTCTAACGATAATATATATTAGTATGCACATCGTTGATTTTAAATATAAAGGCTTCTACATAATTAGTGATCAAAGAGGATGAAAAACTTTTTTTTGAGTGCTCAATCAGCTCATACGGCCAAAAAAATGGGGACAAGTTTTTCTCACAAATTTATGTGACCAGATTAAGGCGTTCTAGATAGGAAATCAATTTCTTTACTTAAATGCATTTATGTTACATTAAAGTGATTAAAGTGTAGGGGACCTTATAAGGTCCTAACATGTTAGAAGTCGTATATAGGATTAGATTTTTTTTTTTTAGAATTTACCTACTTTAGAGATATTATCCATTTTAAAATTTTGATCTTATTCAGAGCTAATCAAGTTTAGAAATCTTTGTCTTTAAATTTTAACTTTTTTTACAATAAAAAAACTATATCAACACTACAAACATTCTAAGACAAAATCGATAAAATCTTGCACCATATTCAAATGGTTCCTCAATAGAATTATTAATATAACATAGAAGAAATATGAATATAGCACCTAACGCCGCCCTATTATTATTCGATAACGAGTGATTTTGTTAAACAACTCCCGCGCGCGGGGAGGGAAAGCGCCTGCCGCTTAACCAGAGCACGACGCTAACGGCGTACTCGCCGATGCAAAAGCAACCAAAGCTCTACGTTAACGTTGAGCCTATTCACACTCATCTTTTTATTCAAAAACACCCTCTTCTGCTGTCTCCCACCCAAACTGCCCCAAGGTAGTGGCCGCAGCAAATATTGGAGTGGAAACTGGCCAAAGCGCGTTGCGAGAGAGAAAAAGGTGGTGCGGATATTAGGCGAACTACCCTTCTGATTCGGGTTCCCAGGGTCCGGGGAACGCCAGGGGGTGTCTCCATTTCTGCTCGCCGTCGATCCGAGGATTTGGTTCTCCTCCGCCTCCCATGGCGAAGTTGAGGCCGAATAGGGCGGCGGTGACGGTGGTGCTGGTGCTCTTCGTCTTCCTTTCGGGCCGAGCGGAGGTGCGCGGGGCGCCGAGGTCCGATAAGGAGATCCGGGAGAGGTTCTACGGGGATCTCGCCATGGAGTCGGGGCCCTCTGACGCCGGCGAGGGTAGCATTGCGAAGATTTTCGACCGCGTGCTGGAGAAGGAGTTCTCCGAAGCCGATCAGCCCGAAGGTACGTAGGTCTCGTTTTGAACTCCAGTTCCTTGGAATTGTGAGAATTTTGTCTCAGCAAACTTTCGCATGTATCTGTGCTTCATTTTCCTGTTATTTTTTATAGACATCTAATGACAACATAAGCTGAAGTAGTAGAAAACAGTTATATTGATGACCATTACGCCATTGTTCAAGTTTAGGCAGTTATATTCTTAATTTAGTTCGTTGTTGTGTTTTGGGCCTTCTGAAATATGAGCCTCACTACTTGTTGAATCTTGATAATTTGGAAATTCAGTCTATAGAGTATTGTTTTTTTACAATTGGGCGTCGTAATTTTAACCTTCAGTCACATTAAACCAAATTTCACCCCTCTGTAGCACGTTGTGGGTATGACCCAGTAGGTATGTTTAGCGTCTTGATTGAAATTTGTAAGAAAATATATTTCTTATTAAGTACCATCTTTCATATTTGGTCAAATTTACCTCATTGGGAGTGAAACGAAATTGTCTATCAATAAATATGCAGTAGTAGTTAGAAGTTTTTTAAGTTTAACAGGGTGTCCCTTGCCAACAAGAGAGAGAAGTTTTAAGTAGCATTCCAAAATCAGAGAGACCACATGGAATGGCCTGGCAGAGAAAAAAATCATCTGTGGGGGTTTGATTTTATGCTAAAAAAGGCCCCTTTTGCAGATGCTGCTGTTTTTTATTTTTTATTTTTATTTACAAATGCTGCATTTTTAAATTGGAACTTAAGAACTAAATTAGTTTTTTATCTTCTTTTTTGCCAATTTTGCCAACATTTTATATATAGAGAAAGTAAACTGTGTGTATGTGCTGAAGAGATTACTTTTAGAATTAAAAGGAAAGGGACTGATAAGAGTTAGTTCTATGTGTTAAAGAGAAAAGTCTACACTCAACTCAGCTTCTATAGACAAAGATTGAGAAAAGGAATTTTACATAACACGGTTTGCAATATCTCAAATACATTTTACAAGTCACTTTACGTATACAAGATAATGGGAAAAAACATATCTTCCCCAATATCTCAAAGAGATATTAACTAAAGATCGCATATATTCCTAATATGTTAGACCCCTTCCAGACCTCACCTATGACTTTTTCCCCACCCGTGACCACTAGCCCTAGTCCCTTCCTCCTTCCGTTTTTAACTTTGACAGCAGGCCAAATCCAATTCATTTCTTTCATCATCTGCCTAGGCATGAGTATAAGAGGCATGTGAGTGATTTTTTAAATGCCTACCAGATAATAATGACATGGAAGCAATACTGTGGTCACTTGGATTCCCTATATACTTAGTCTTCTAGTGGTCAGGCAGCTTTCTGACTTCCATGCCACTTTAGCTATTATTGATATATATTCTAGTATGATTTCTAAGTTTTATTTAGTTGTGCACCATCATGTTATTCACTTAATCATTGACATTATCTTCAAACTTGTTCTATATTATTATTGATCATATTTTCTGTTTGATGAGCGTAATTTATGTTAGTATAAGTGTATTAACATGGTGTTATGATTGTTTTATATTAGTATTAGGCCTTGTTGATGTTAATACATGCTTGATTAACAAAATACATGTAAAAACATCATATTTGGGTCACCGATATTTTTTTCCCAATATATCCTATTATTGGATCACCGATACATCTCCGATAAAAGATATTGTGAGCTATGCTATATAGTTGTATTGGCAAAGTCAATATGGTAATACATAATATACTAACTCTAGTGTGCTGTTGTTTTTTATTTAGATCTTATCAACTATTTGCACATATACTTGTTATAGTTATCATTTTATAAATTGTCCCAGCTGTTGTTACCATTAGAAAAGATGTACTACTTCTCACATCTTTTGATGTTGGACAGTAGCAGATAATCAATGTGCTCCATAGTCATATGCTCTCTGACATAGATAACCTAAAAACCTTTCTTAGGATAGAAATATTTATGGAATATGAATGTCTTCCATTTATATCTTGTTGAATTTTACTTTAGCTTTTAGATTTGTAAGTTATTTACTTTTTAGAATGTTGTCAAGATGCTGATAGGCAAGTTTTGATTTTTTTTTTTTCTGTCAGGACCTGATGCAAACAGCTTTAACAGTAGTGTTGCAGACCAAAAAGTAGGTGTTATTTACTTTTTGAGTATATCTTTTTTTACTATTTAACCACAATGATATATTAAGTTGAGATATAACGTTTCAAGTTATGCCAGAACCTTTCCTTGTGTGCTAGGAAAGGTGTCCTTCATCATAATTTTCTAGTCACTTGATTAACCCCTTTCCTGGCATGCTGGGAAAGCCTGGCAAAAAGGAGCCCAAACATTACTATTTAAGGTGCATAATGACTTTGGTATATGATGTTATGGTTGGAATATTTATTACATAATTAGATTGTATGGAACTTATCAGGTCCTGCAGCAGTTCTGTACCCATGACATGAGATACTGCTCCTAAGTTGTCCCTATTATATAGCTCAGTGTGTTGCTTTTTAATCTTAGGCGGAGCTGGAAACCGTGGCTAGAATTACTCATGATAAACCAAAGAAAAACGACACACAACAAACAAAGTAAGACATATTTTTGGTGTAATAAATTGATCGTCTTTGATTAGTTTGCAAAGATGTTATGTACTGGTATGAGTTTGATTATGTTTTAACACTTGCAGCGGTTCAAGGACTTTCCAGATTCAGGATTTTCTTCCCACAGATACTGAAGATTCTGAAACCCTAATAGATAAAAAGGTGCTGATGCCTTAAAAATTGCAGCAATTTACTTGTTACTCAGTTTTTCCTTGTCATGGTATATGATTTGGGCCTTGTGCTTATTTCAGGATAATGTTTTTGTAATGTCCAATAGAAAATCAAAATATCCAATTCTTCAAGTGGACCTAAGGTTAGTGTTTGTTAACCAATTCTCCTGAAGGCTTAAGTTGTTGGGGAGGTAAAACTTTATGTGAACACATTAGCACATGCAAGCACTACTATGCATTGCATGTAACCACACACTCACAGATAGGCGGCACACACACACAGCAGAGAATTCACACTTAAGCCAAATTGAACCTGGAACCTTTAATCTTATAACATGTTAATTTACCACTTCTAATATCTTGTGTTGTTAGGAGGGGATAACTTTTAACTTTAAAGGTTAATTTTGATGTGGTATATTTCTGAGGTTTTTAGGTAGCTCCTATGTACAAACATCAAGCATTAAAAAATTATTCCTGTTGACCTTTACCATTGTGGAAGCGGTAGGATATCTCTAGGACATCTTTGGGAAGGATCAATGTGATTGACCGTCCAAAACTGTACTTTTTTGGCTATTTCCCTATTAGTTAATTACCAACCTCCATCATTACAAAACAAGGAAACAAAAAATTGCCAATATTATTTGATCTAACTTTTTCACTCAATGCATTTCTACAGGCTTATCTCAGACTTAGTGGTTGTAATTGTCTCTGCCACCATAGGTGGAATTACCTTTTCCTGTTTGGGCCAACCGGTTTGTGCTATATAAATGTTGATTTGTACAAACAGTTTGTTCTGACTTAGGATGTAGCTTCGAATGTCAATTCATGTTAAACTTGGTCTCAGTTTATGCGGTTTTCCTCTGGATTTACTTTTGCTTTTTCTGACTTAATTGTACCAGGTTATTGTTGGCTATCTGCTTGCTGGTTCTCTTATAGGTCCTGGAGGATTAAATGTTATCAGTGAAATGGTGCAAGTAAGACTCTGTTAATAGATTTAGCAAATAATTAGATGTCAAAATTCACTACAGAAATTGTTAAATTAATTAGGTATTCATTTTATTTCTATCTGTTTGTACCATCACAGCAGTCCAATAGTGCTACTCACTCATTAACATAAATGGGATATAGATGACTTGGGGAGCTTCTGATACTACTTTTTAGACAACTAAGACTCTTGACATCATTCCCTCTTTACAGATTTAAGAAATTGCCTAATAAAAGAGATATCAAAATTTAATCAATATTAGGTAATCATGGGGTGACTGAAAAGAGTTTTTTATGTTTCTGTTTTGAAAATTTTAAAGTAGCGATGCTTATTAGGAAGAGTCTCAAATATAGAGGCGGCAAAAGAGCACTCACACCATCTCCATTATAAATGCCTTATCCCAGCTATCTGCTGTTGGTGACATGGATACTATTTTAAATTTGATATTCTCAAGATAATGATATTGGGTACATATGTAAAGTGGCAAGATGTCTGATGTCTTTCCAGATGTAATTATCAAATATGAAAGTAACCATATGACAGCCATTATCCTTATATGACTAATTATTTGAAACCGGCTTCCAAAAGAATACCATCCACCTTGTTCCAGCTTTGTGGGATAAGCTGCATGGATTTTATATTTCCATCTGTTTCTTACTGTAATATAAATGATAATAGAGAATTTATGTGAGAACGTAGTGGCAATTTTTTTCACCAGATGCCTTTCCTGACTCAACCATATAAGAAGGGGATGTGCTTTTAAAAGAACATGCAATAAAAGCATTTTCTTTTTTGTCTTTTTTTCATATCATGTTCTTTTTTTTCATGCCATTTAAGAAAACATGGAATAGAAAACAATCTTTTGTACAAGTTATTTAGTTGATATTTTGCTCACACTAGACTAACACTTTGAATTCTTGCTCATCCAGGTTGAAACTGTTGCTCAATTTGGTGTTGTGTTTCTTCTTTTTGCTTTGGGACTTGAATTTTCTCTGACAAAGGTATGCAACAACTGGTTATAAAAGATCAATTGGACTATTGCTGTATCAATTCTCTGGATCGCTTTATTGAGTCAGTCTACATTCACAGTTGAAAGCTGTTGGTCCTGTTGCTGTTCTTGGGGGACTACTACAAATTGTGGTTTTTATGCTGTTGTGTGGAATAATTGCCATGGTAAATCCATAGATGATCTTTTTGCTTTTCTAGTGTCTTCATTACTGTAATGTTACTTTTCTAAAAGAATATGTATGACTTTTCTAGTTATGTGGGGCCAAGCTATCAGAGGGTGTATTTGTTGGCGCCTTTCTGTCAATGTCATCCACAGCAGTGGTAACATTTCCATTTACTGCTTTCTTTTGTCTAGTTTGCTGAATTCTGAGTCTTAATTGATCTAGTTCTTTCCTAAATCGTGACGACATTTTTTACCATTACCAGGTGTTGAAATTTTTTGTTGAAAAGAATAGTACCAATGCCATACATGGGCAAGTCACAATCGGGACACTTATTCTTCAGGTTTTGTTCCAAATTTGTACTCTTTTTAAGTGACGAAACAGAAATTTTTATCTCGGTGCTACTCTTAAGACCTATTTTCTTTGTCATTAGAAATATATCTGTTGGCTGACTGGCATAGTTCTAGCATCTTGCATGTATTCATGGTCATGGCTGTAAGTCTATTTACTTGCTGGTGCTTTGGGTTGAGTCTTTAACATAGGTGACTTGGCAATGTTTGCTGCCTTAGTGGTGTAAGAAATATAGCAATTCCTGTGCACGAACTGTCATAATCGAGATAATTTCAAGCGGCCATAGAAGGTTTAGTATCTGATCTTTTTCTCTTATTCTAACATGTAGGATTGTGCTGTTGGCCTACTATTTGCTTTGCTCCCTGTTCTAGGCGGTAATAGTGGACTCTTTGGTGGAATAATTTCCATGGGAAAATTGTAAGTCAACTAATATATCTTTTGTTATGGTGAAATTGAATGGCTTAAATCTTCTACAATCTACAAGAACTTTTTACTGTTTCATTCCCAGTTGTTTACGCATTCACTTTCATCTATTTATAAAACATCTGCTAAAAGAAATCTATCTTTATTAAGATTTAGTGATTCATTTGCATCATTGAGAATATCTTGGTATTTAGTGTTACATTATGTTTTTGTATTTATATTCAATGAATTAACAACCTGCACGTGGAAGATGATTGCTTGGAGCATGTTTCTTGTAGATGGTAGCATCTATAGATGCATATAGAGAAGGATAAAGTAAGAAGCTATGGGGGTGAGCATTAGAATCTGAAGGTTCTAATGTTATATAATGGACAATGCCATTCCTACTCCACTTTTTCTACACCAAACTATAAAATGCAATTCTGATAATCATTTTATTAAAATTGAATTACGTGTTAAAATAGATGGTGAGAGATATTTAGACATGATTTAATTTAAATAGCTTGATAACTATTGATGCAAATGGGGCAACTTTAAAATTAGTACAACTAAAAAAATATGAAATACAAATTTGATAACAATGCTACTTTTGCTAAGTGAGATACTTCAGAAATACCTAAACATGATTAATTTAAGTATCTTGGCTTAAATATTGATGCAAATAGTGAGATACTTAGACATAGATGAGGGTGTCGCCCATAGGATTGATATTTTTTGGCTGCAGTGGAGCAATTTCATGGGCTCTTTGATCAGTGATGTGTAGAGGCCCCTGTAAGAGTGGGAAAATCAGGAGGATTTGGAAGGTGATAATGAGCAATTATTGATGTATGTGTTGTATGTAGTAATAAAAGTAATAGGGTCGAATGGCACTGCAGGACTACTGGTACCAAGTTCATTTAATTGGGATAAAGTCTTGTTGGATATGATGTTATTAGTAGTTTTTAATGGATTCTCGTAAGCACTGTTTTTAATGTGATTTTACATATGCAGGGTGCTTGTATTGTCCATGTTTTTAACTTCAATGTCTGTGTTGTCCTGGTCTTTTGTTCCACGTTTCTTAAAGCTAATGATCCAGTTATCTTCTCAAGTAAGTGATCTATTTAATGTAGTATGCCAATATAGAGTATAGTTGTAATGTCTTTTGGGCTACCTAATGATGCACTTCTTTCTCTCCTGATGTAATGAATACTTCTATGGTTGTCTTTTTTATGTCTATGCAGACAAATGAACTTTATCAGCTAGCTTCCGTGGCTTTCTGTTTGCTGCTAGCTTGGGTAAGATGCAACTCTGCATAGCTTTACTTTCGACCTTTTTATCTATTTTTATGAAAATAAATGAGCATGTTAGATAGATTTAGATGAATAACAGCTTTAGTTCAGAGAGGTCTGGTGGCACTTGGGATGGAGTGGACAGATAAAATAAGCATTGTTGGTCAGGTTATAGTCATAGTTCAATATCTCATTCAAATAGGATGATAATGCCTTGACTACCATTTTTTTTAATATCTTCATTTAAAATTTTAAAGAGTGGGAACATGGTTAAATTTTTTTGAATTTTGACCAAAGATTCTTATTTATGTTTTAATGATTTTGCAGTGCAGTGATAAACTAGGCTTGAGTCTTGAGTTGGGGTCTTTTGTTGCTGGTGTCATGATTTCCACTACAGAATTTGCTGAACATACTTTAGAGCAGGTATTTTATATTGAGGTTCCTTAACCATTGTATGATTTTAAGGTTGCCATTTGGTTTGAATTACTGCATCTGTCCATTATTTGTATGGTTCAATCAACACTCTCTTTCTGTATATATGTAGCAGTAAATTAAAGATTAAATTGCTCAAAGCATAATCACCATCTTAGCAGAATCAACTGTTAGCTTCAAGGCACTTGTTAGCAATACAAGTCACTTCCCGTCCCTTTAAACTCAGCTTTATGAAGCATTCTTATAGGATTTTATGATTTTCGTGCCTTGAGGTCAAAGCGGTAGCAGAGCATGGTAGATTGTTATGATTCACCAATCTTATAGGATTTTAAGATATTATGTTTCTTTTGATGTTGGTAGGCTTTGTTTTAAAGTCAGTAGGCTCCTCTTTTGTTCGTTGGCAGGCTCATAAGGCTTATATTGGCCCGCGATAAGCCCAAGCCGATTTTGTCCAGCAATTATGTCCAAGTAGGAAATAAGCCCGTGCCCATTATTGGCCGGCGATTATGTAAGAGGTGCAGGCCTCCTATGGGGAAGTAATCAGAGAATTACCCCTATCTCCTCTCCTCTCTTCTCTGTCGTCTGCCCCTTCTCCCCTTTCTCTCACCTTGGCTTGGTTCAACAAAACCAACAAGAGGCCTTTGTCCCCTTTTCATCCAATTTCCCCCTCCAGAACTCTTGTTAGCCCTAGGGTTTGCATCAATCACCGGAGAGTTTTTAAGCAGAAATTTTATCCTGCTTGCATAATTAACTGTTGGGCAAATAAACTTTTTCTATTTGATATCAATCTCCTTTTCATTTGAGCAAACTAGAAGTCTGCTCCTTGAAAACTGGGCTTCACAGTGAATTTAAATGGTTTCAGGCAGATGATATTATAAGACCACCGAGTAGTGCACGTTGTACTCGTGTTTGCTTTCTGCTAATTTGCAGTTATTTTAGAGCCTGATTTTCATTTTTGTTTGATGTATAATTTGAAGGTGGAGCCAATTCGAAACTTATTTGCTGCCCTCTTTCTTGCAAGCATTGGAATGCTTATAAATGTCCACTTCCTGTGGAGTCATGTAGACATACTGCTTGCTTCTGTCATTCTTGTTATAGTTGTGAAGTCGGCTGTGGTAACCATTGTCGTCAAGGCATTTGGATATGGCATCAGGACATCATTCCTTGTAAGTGTCACTTAGTTATGACAGTAAGTCTGCGTCCAATACCAGCTGTAAATAGCTCTTGTCAGTTGCTTTTTTCTTACCTTTTCCCTTTCTTGTTTTCCGATGTGAATAAAAGGTGGGCATGTCTCTTGCTCAAATTGGAGAGTTTGCATTTGTTCTCTTGAGCCGGGCCTCTAATCTTCATCTTATTGAGGTTCTCTCTCTCTCATGCACGGCTGTGCACTACCTTTTTTGGTTGACCATCAAATTTTCTTGTATTTCTTCTTCCATGCTTTAAATGTCATCGTTTGTAGGTAGGTCGCTTGTGCAAGCTGCACACATTTACTGGCAGATATGCCAATAATCCTTTATTTATTGCTGATGCTGTTCTTAATGCAGGGGAAAATGTACCTTCTCCTTTTGGGGACAACAGCCCTGAGTTTGGTAAGTATATAGTCCTACCTGTAGCTTCGTGGTTCTATAATTCAATCTCTTCATTATTGTTATCTTTTTCTGAATGTTTATAGGTTACAACTCCTCTCGTGTTCAAATTGATGCCTGCTATAGTGCACCTTGGTAATCTAATGCGCTGGTTTCCATCTGAGAGCAATAGCCAGAATGAGGTCAGATCGTTTGTTTTCCTTTATTATTTTTGCTCAATCACTTTCTCCATTTGGACAATTGAAAATTGCTTTACTCAATAAGCCATAGAGATAATGTTACATAAGCAAGAAGTAAAAAAAAAATATGTTTACTCAATGAACAAGATTATTTTAGAATTTACATCTGCATCCCGAATTATATTTCTAGTAACGTTGATTGTTGGCTAACATGTCACGCTTTTATTATTTATGAGTTTTAGGTGATTTCTTCTCAGAAATACTACTCTGATCGTGCATAAACCTTGATTGCATGAAGTTGTACAAGTAATACAGCTAACCCACTACTCGCCAATCGGTTGTCATTTGATACAATTGGATGTTCGACATGAGACCACATCCATGGTTATAGCCAGAAACGGATTGTTGTGAAAGCCATGGTCAATTTTTGGTGAGGGTATTAGATCCGCTGATTGGTTGAATATAATATGGAGAAGGGGCAAAAGCAATCGCATTGACAGATTCTACACTGAAATCATCTCCATGTCTCCTGTTACACATGGTGAAATGTAAAATGTAAATATGCATATCTTTCAGCCCCAGTGGTATAAAATTTTGCAAGTTCTTACAAATGAACCACTGTTGATACAAGTACTTCATCGCTTATATGTGCGCTGCAAATAATAATCTCCTTTTCATCTCCAAATCTCATACTCTATCCCACATTAATAACTTAATTTGTCAAAAAAGTTTATTCCATATTAATAGTTTTATTTTGTTTAATTTAAGTGGTTAAGTACTTAAAAGAGTATCACAAGTTTATTTTCAAAATTACTATTTTTGCCCCCCCCCCCCCAGAATACGATAAGGCCGCTCTACAATGAAGATAGCTTCAGGAAGCCAGGTCACAAACAACATGAAATACTTAACAAAAATTAGGTAACACTACATGCTATAAAACACTAGCCAAGCTGGAAATTCTTATTAACCCCAGAGTATAAAAATATTCTTTCTTGACAATTAAATTTTCAAAACTTTGCAACTGCCCTCCCTTACACTCTTCATTGCCACATCACAGCATCCTCGTTGCGAACTGGTGGCCAACGGACTGGCCGCCACTTCCTAGCCACAGCTATATAGGCGATGCCTTTTTCCCTTCTTTCTTTGATAGACTCTAAATTGAAATGTAATTCTAAAGCCTAAATTAATCTTTATCTAGCACTGAACTAACCTTAAACTCTATAAACTAAAGGCTAAACCCTAAAAAAGGGAGGGAACAAAAAACGAAAGTAGGAGCTTTGTTGTCAAAAAATGTTTAGGGTATGTCCTTATGGAATACTTTGAAATACCTTGGGGTTGATAATGGATAATGAAAGTAACGTAAAGTAAATAAGTCCAAATGCCCAATAATCAGCACAGATGAAGTATGAAGATTACTGTTTATATCCAGTTATCCACCATCATAGGTGTTCCTATTATTAAGAAGTTAGCAAGGTCCTTTCACCTACTTGCGTTTGCGTATAAGTGCCCTTAATGTAAGACATAGAACTAGTTTAAAGGAGATAGCAAATTTCTTACTAAGCCTTATTTATGGCTTATGTACAATAAGCCGAGGAATTGGCAGCATTACATCTTTAGGCGCTATTTGGCTCTAGTCTTTTTCGAGGTAGAAAAGTGGCTTTAACGTTTAGATTTAGCACAGAACATCACATCTCATTGTTCCCCTGCCTTCCCAGGACTATCCTCCTGAGATTTTTCACAAAAGCTGCTTTACTACAGAGCAAAAGCGGGAGCCAAAGGACAATTTACCGGGGTAGAAGGATTAATACGCTTTCTCCTTGTGTGTTCCATAAAATCCCATGACTTTCACAAATAAATCACAATGTAAAGAAACCTCGAAACTTTAAAAAAAATGCAACTAGCTTTATCTTATACAGTTAGTTATACACATGTACTATCACCAGTGTCACATTTAACCCCAAATGCTCCTAATGGAAGCAGACATGGAACCTGTTCAGACTTCAGAGAGTGTGGCGGATGTTTTGCTTCCTGTGGTCAAGAAACATGTTGACAACTTCGATGCTCCCACCTCGCTGGATAGGATGTCCCTGTCTTATGGTAGCCACCTCCTAGACTGGTTCGACCAAGATCATCCCTTCCCCTGAACACTGATGTCACAAGATTTATGATACATGGGAACCCATTCTTTCTCCGACTTGTACCAGTTTTCATGGGATCTGTTTTCATGACCCTCTGTAACCAACAATTAAGAGGCAGCCACATTACCCAAAAAATGGTGAGAGAGAAACTTAAGAACTGAATTCAATGGTTCCCATGTTCTCCCCTCCACTTGGCCACTAGTTATGTAATGTAATCCGGTCATGAGAACTGGTCGGAAAAATATTTTTCTTCTTTCTCCCTAAAGAAGCATGTAGAAGCCTCCTTGGTCCCCTTTTTTCACATGAAGTGTTTTTCATGATGAGCTTAATATAAGGTATGCATAGAATGCTACTACATGCATTAGCATGTCTACCATCGATATGAAATATTCACAGTTCTTATATATATATATATATATATATATCATATGATGGGCTTAAGGGATCATAAAAAAAATTCCCTTGGCACTCACTCCATGCATGTTCCTAATAGTAAGGCTGCAACTTAACCATTGTGACCTGAGTAGTTGTCCAGGAAGCATTTATAATGCTTCTATGTTTCCTATTGACAAAAGTGCCGAGAGTGAAGGACAGAGGAGGATATTTGAAATTGATGGTTACGCTAATATGTATTAACATATGCACTATCAATTTTTGTATCACTATGTATTTCTCTAATTGGTTACTTTGTGGTAGGAAACATAAAAATATTTCCCTCTCTCCAATATCATTTGGGCCATTATCAACATCGACTACAGTAAGAAGATATAACATGTTTGGCAGGAAAAGCTTCACATCAACTCGTACTAATCACTTCACCCAAAAAAAACTCATACTAATCAACGAAATGCAGATGGGATTTTTCTTTATAAGAATGGTAAAAGATGATGACTATGTGAGTCTGACTGTACTCAGACAAAAGGAATACTTATAACCCAACAAAAAGATGTGATCACATGCCATGGTGCCCAAAAGACTATGAGAGGCAGGCAGCCATGTGTATCGGTTCCTGCACTCACTGGGAACCACAAACTCCAACAAACAACAACGCTTAGTTAATTATAATTAAATATGTTATCAAAGAGGCCCCCCATATGCCCAACTAATTAACTGCTAAACCAAAGCAGCCAACACCAGCTTTTTTAAGGCTAAAGTAAATTAAGATGGGGCTTATCAGAAGAGAGAGATAGAAGTGTTGACATATGAATCAACACAGCCCAAAAAAACAGACATTGTGACAGTGTGAGATTACCCAAGCAAGAGGAATCTCGACTGGCGTGAGCAACTCCAGCTCCTTTACTCTCCAGCATCTCTCTGTCTCTGCCATCTGATCCTCAAATCGAGATCTTTAGACTAATAGAGTAGCTCTTAAGTGCGCTCTGCACGGTAACAGTGAGACATGAGAAAGGTAAAAATTTCATTTTTCATTCGAGGTAAGAAGAAGAAGGATATATCCTGTCATTTACAAGGCATTAACAGGGAAGGGAAAAATCAGCTACGGACAAAGAGACCCACAACTGTGACAGCAGAGGTACGGAACCGGCATTTCGCCGCCCAGCTGCCCTCTTCCACTGTCAATCCTCAGGCTGTTTGGCCTGTATCCTCCAGGATCCGACATGGAACAGTGTAACGTCTGTGGCCCCCGGCATTGAGTGAGGAGGGCCCACCGGATTTGATCTATGTAGGACACAAGAGCCTCACCCCAGCGTAAGATATACGAGTATATATTACTATCAACAACACAAATATATATTAGAGCATGCTAATATAAATAATATTTATATTAAAATATATTAATACATATGTTATCAATCTTATAGATGAATAACTTCTATGTATATTTTAAAAGGAGCATGAACCACTTTTCACTTTTTTTTAACTTTATGTACTATTTCTCTTTTTTTTAAAATATTATTAACAAAATAAAAATACAAACAGAATTTTGGTTAATCTTACTCGGTCCCACTAAAACTTATGTGACAGTTTTTGTTGGATGCCTCTGTTGTGTAAATATCACTATTTTTTTTAATTAGGGTTATGTTATTAAAGTTTTATAAATTAGACCGGTTTGAGCAGTCCAACTAGAGTTGGTTGACATGCCTGGTTGATTGAACTAGATTATCTAACTAAAAAAATTAGACCCAATTGCAAATATGGGTTGGGCGGTCATTTTCAGGGAAAATATGACATTATTTGTTAATCTTGGTTGAAATTTAAGATGGTATTTAAAACTTAAGTTTATGTTAATATTTTCACCCTTACTAATTATTAGATGTAAGAGTTTTTCATATCCCTTTTTAATATAAGTTTAATGTGAGGAACATATATGAGCTCTTGATATTTGAAATCAACGTATATGGTGGGACATGTTAGAGTTAGTATCAATTATGTCATCGATCTTATAGATAAAGGGTTATCATGCATGCATTCCTCAGGCTCTCCGCTCATTATAAGAATCAAGCATTGAAAACACTTCCTTATCTAGAACATCAAATAACCCAAGAAAAAGAAGACCAATTACTAATTTAGGTTACTCTACCCTTTTTTGGGGGTTAAACCAAGTTTCTCCATCCTTTGTCTTTCTAAAAGTTAGTTAAGGGAGGGAACAAGATTCTCATCCGTGGCCATCTATTTTTTTATAATAATTTTCTTACATCATTTTTTTGTTAATAAAATTAATTTTATACAAGGTTTTAATCGGACAGAAAAAATAATCTTTTATTATTATGTAATATTTACTTTTGGTGTAAGGTTATCATTTTTTATAATTTTTTTTATATTATATTAATAATTTAATTTAAAATTATTTAAAAAGTTTATTAGTTATTTTTTTACTCCACCCATTAATCATTTGCACTCCAACTAGTAATTATTACAAAAATAATAACATCTATGGTTGTTAAAAAATAGTCAACTCCACCTTGACCCTTAATTAAATAAAGTTAAGACCTAACAAATAACTAGTAAAAAATTTAAAAATGCCCTATAGTGTATTGTGACAGTTAGATATAAATTCAATAGCCCACATTACTCAAGGTATAAAATGCCATTGAATAGTAGGCCATTAGATATAAATCTGGCGGCCTATAATGCCTCGGTTTATGAAGTGTTTTTAAACAAAACTCATATATTATTATAATATTTTTATATAATTTATATTTTAAACAAATATTGAGCAGCATATGTGTTTTATACGAAAAATTATACTTATGTAGAAAATTATCCAACCTAATTCTTTTATTAACCGGGTTAAGAAATTTTAAAATTACAAATTTTCATCCATGAGGTTTTTTAAAAAGAACGTGGGGTGGGAATATATATGTGGGATCAGGGGCCCACAAGGGTCCCGCAGCAAACGGCATCCTGACGTGTTCTCCTGGACTGCTGCACAGAAACCATTTCATCTCTGTGTTTTCTCTGACCAGAAAAAAGCTGCAGTCTGTCAGAAGTCAGAACTTTGCAGGCTCTGAGCCTCTGACCTCACACGCTCTCACTCTTCCCCTCCCTCTCTCTCTGTCTCCATTAGAGTGGAGGCGGACAGGACAGAGCAAGCGGAAACTGGTTTCTTCTGGCTCTTCTGAAGGCGGTTTTGGCCGCTCCAGGTCTTCCTTTTAAAAGCCCACCTCTCCCTTTGTCTCTCTTTCCCTCACTGGTCTTGGATCTGAGCGTTGCAGCAAAGTTCCAGGTCTATCAGGCGCTTCCTCCTTATGTGAAGAGAAAAATACTCGAATGGAAGTCGATAAGCCACCTGCCAAACTCGCCCGTTTCTCTGAACCTGGTACTGCCCCCAGTTCAGCTCTCATCACCCATCAGTCTTCTCGTTCGCTTTTTCTTCTTCTCTTCCATCCTTACTGGGCCTTTTTTTCTTTACTGTTGTTTTCTTCATGTGGGTCTGCAGGATTGCTGACGATGGGAGGCCCGACCATTGGGCTGGGACTCGGTCTGGGTCCTTCGGGCAAATCCGCCTTCACCTTCCTCCAGCTCCAGGAGTTCGAGCACCAGGCCCTCATCTTCAAGTACATGTCTGCTGGGGTGCCTGTGCCCTTCCATCTGGTGCTCCCCATCTGGAAGAGTGTTGCCAACTGCAACTCTGGACTCTACAAACACCACCCATCTTGTATGTCACTGAAATACTTCAAAATATTCGATTTTTTCGACTTTTTCTTGTTTACTTCCTATATTTGCCCGTAGATGATAATGGGTGTCTGGGATTTTTCAGGGTTAGGCTGCGGGAGCCTGTGCTTTGACTACAGAAACAGCATGGAGCCGGAGCCGGGGAGGTGCCGTAGGACGGACGGGAAGAAATGGCGGTGCTCCAAGGACGTGGTGCCGGACCAGAAGTACTGTGAGCGCCACATGCACCGGGGCCGCCACCGTTCAAGAAAGCCTGTGGAAGGCAATGCCACTGCCACCAGCAACGCCATGATCAGCAGCAACAGAAGCAATACTGTAATCAGCACTAGTGATCTTGCCGGAAGCTCCATGGACTCCAACACCCAGCTCTCCATCTCCATGCCAGGGGCAGGAGGGCTGCAATTGATGACCACCAGCAGCAGCGCCTCGCTGAGGTCAGGCTTCTCCCCCACCAGTGTCCTCCATGCCGGCGCTAGTTGCAAAGTGGAGACCTCTCTGTGAAAATTTTTTAGCTTCCATCGAAACCATTTCTCTGTTTCTGATACCATGGCTCGTTTTTTGTTTTCATTTTAATGGGTGCATTAGGACTGAAAGAGTGTAAAACTCAAGTGAAAACTGGAGATGGGGAGAGTTGTCTTCTACTCTGCCCATCCTTAACTTTTGTGTTTTTGTGGTTCTTCATGGTTCTTCAAATTCCTTCTGATCTCCATCTGATTTACTGTTGCCACAGTGCAATTGTACAATGACTTCCATTAGTTTTGTTTCTTGATAGCCATGCATTAAGGCATTAGACGTTGCTATTACGAACCTGTGTGCGCTGGGTCAATCAATCTTAAAAGATCAAGAAAACTGTGCTGGGTCAGGGACCCAGTGGCCATATAAAACACAAAATGCACTACTGTGAAGTGTAGGGATAGAGATAAATGTCTCTGTGATATTCTACCATCTTCTCTGCCCTCCCCACTGAAACTGTCGCCAATGGCACGAGAAGTAGCTGAGGATGATTTAATGGGTGGCCCTTGCAGGTCAAGGCATCAGATACTCTGTACCGGGTAGAAAAGGGGGAAGTGGACGGACTGTATGGAGTAGAATGACTTGGGTGGTATGAAACCATGTACGGGGAGATCTACAATTTTCCCATCTGTGTAAGATTTAGATACCCAGAAATTCCATGTTAGTACAGTTCTTTGGAATATTGGAACTCGATAGTATTCATTATTATAAATTTTTTAAAGCAGGATGAACCCACATCGTCCTCTTGTTCAGTTCAGTTCAATCTTCGATCATTTGTTTTACACTTACACATCGGTCATGATTACAGCCAACAGATCCTGTTTCCAGCAGTTTGATGGTAGGTGACCTGTTCAGGGTTTGTTGACTGACCTAGCTGGGCCTACTTCTTGGACCCATTTTAATGTCGTTGGCCGTATTGTCACGGAGGCCATCCGTGCGGCTGGCTCACGAGCAGTACGTTACGTTTTGCTACTCCGTAACAATATATTGTCATATATGATATTGTACGTTTTACTTAAGTTGAGAAATTAGTTACACTTATGTTAAACGTCCAATTTTTTTGTCCTGAGTTTTAATATATTAAGAGTTTAGGCAACCATGCGAGCATAAGCATTATGTATCGTGATCGGTTGGTGTACTTAACTCAAGAGGCAGATTAGTTTTTGCCTTTGGTTACATTGAATTTTAATCGGATAGCTCATTATACTTGGTCTCACGCCAATACTGATAAGTTGAGTGGAAGCTCATGGGGTTGGTCATCATCCATCGATGCTCCAAGTAGTATGCTTTTACTGTAGTCTCTACCTTTCTATTTTTTCAGCGATACTTTTAGGATACGAACGTCGTCCTCCGAGCTCGTCGTGGCATGTTTGGACTCAGTAATCGGTGCATGGCCGACTCTAACAGACAACCCTTACAAACTACACTAGTTGTCTTATGGGTGTACCGGTTGAGAAATTTTTTGGTATGCATCGTACACAATATTGGCTGTGTATTTCACCACTCACCAAACTATAATCGTCAGTGCCTTATTGTCTTATAGACTTATGTTGATAGGTATATTGATAAATAGTAAAATACATGGCCAACGTGGTATGCAATACACACTGAAGATTTTCTCATACCAGTGGCTCATTCATTTTGCCAATTTCCACATCAATGTTGTGCATTCTATGTATTTGATGACTGTTGTTGTATGTATTTGATGACTGTTGTTGTATTTTGAAATGGGTGATTGTATCTTTTTATTTGAGTTGTACTTGCTTCCCACGGCCATTATAGCGTGTTCTGTGTGCAGAGGGCTCCATTTGTTCTCTCCGCAAGAAGTTCAGTCCTATCCAAGCCACTTAAGTTGGCTTTGCTTAATAAAAGAAAAAAAAGGTTAATATTGCCTTGCTCTCACGTGTCTGCGTGCATCAGGCATTGTGAGCCCTTGGACATGATCATGTACATGTTGGGCAATTGAGTTGGGCCAATGAAATTGCAGGATTTCTTATCTTCTTGAATCTTGTTGAATAGACTCTATCCAAGAAATATAAATAAAAAATTTGGTTCTAAATTGCACTGGCAAAACAAAAATATCCTACATGATCATCATCGGCTATCTGTGTCTGACTCGCATCAGTTGCAATGCGATCTTCAAACTGGTTGGCAGTTGCCATTCTAATCTCAATAATAAGATACTTGAACTACTTTCGTTCAGTGGCTTTACAATCAGCTGTTCCATTAGACCCAACCCTAATGATTCATCTTGCTTCTTGCTTGTTCGCATATCTGAATTCATATTAGCGTTGTGGACCTCGGTTTTTGTCCTCCCGGAGATAGCCACTGATATCAATTTTAACAACGGATATACTAATGATCACGTTATTGTCACAACTGCGTGTGTTAGTCTTTACAATCGGCTACTCCAATAAAGGGGAGGAAAGAGAAACGAAGGGAAGGATCTAAAATTCTTCCATGTCCAAGACCATAATCAACTTTTCAAGGATAAGTAATTGTCATGACTTGGGAATATTTTTTTTTTAAAGAGAGCACGATAAATTACGGAAATTTTTAAAATAAATGTATGATTAATTATTGAGATATTTACCTTAAAGTCCTAAATGTTATGGTTAATGAATGTTAGATCCCGACCAAAATTTAATTGTTCAGCATGTCCTTTCTAGCTATTTGACGTATCCTTTAAGTCCTCTTTTACTACAACAATGCCATTATTTTTTTTAAAAACCCAAAATTAACCCTCACAAGCACGAGCTTCCTTTTCTTCTTCTTCGTTCACTCCGCGCTTCTGTCGTTGTCTGCTCTCCTCATTTCCTAAATCCTATGCTCCCTTCCCCTCTCTCTTGCCGTCTCCTCCATTGACCACCCCAAAGTGATGAACATTGATAAGTACCTTTTCGGTCTGATCTCACCGTCATGAACTTTGTCTATCCATATCCAGAGGTCCAAACTGAACCACCGGCTCATTTAGTGGCCTACCCCCAATGAGTATGAACCATAGTGGCCCGGGTGAATCGTTCAACGCTTCCACGCCATCGCAAGGGCCCAGCAGAAGAAAGTGATGAGCAGTCATTGCCACAACTGACGGGGTGCTCCCAAAGACACCCTTGTCGTCGAGGACATAGATGAAGATGTTCCAAGTGGGAGGGATGGGGTGGCGGAGGTGGACTTTCAGATGGAGGGTGAAGTCCAAATACAAGGTGAGAGTTCTTTTCCCTTAAGTTCTTCGGTGGCTGAAATTTATTCTCCGCTGGCTGCTCTCCTCGATCATTTCCGTTCTTGATCTTAAACTGTCTTTAGGATCAAATTTTGCATCCACAACAAGCGATGTACCTGAGACAATAGAAATTGCAACTGAACTGGAAGCGTCAACAATTTGCTCACTCACTAATCTAGAATTTTCATTCCCGCCGACAACTTCAGAAAGTTTCGCCTTCGGAGAACATATCCTGCTACCTCTACCTTCTTCTCCTCTTTATTGGATTCAACATCCTTTGCCCCATCATGCAAAGTAACTTTCTTCTTATTTCTTGCAGTAAATATATACTCGGTGTTGTTTAAATCCACCACAAGATAGAATAGTAAATATATACTCTGTATTTTTTACATCCACCACAAAACAAAACAATAAATATATACTCTTGTGTTTTTTACATCCACAGAACATAACAGTAAATATACTCTATGGTTTTTACATCCACAAATAGAACAGTAGATATATACTCTTGTGTTTTTTACATCCACCACAAAATATAACAGTAAATATATACTCTGTGTTTTTTACATCCACATAACATAACAGTAAATATATACTTTGTGTTTTTTACATCCACCGTAGAACAGAACAATAAATATATACTCTGTGTTTTTTACATCCACAGAACTAAACAATAAATATATACTGTGTGTTTTTTACATCCACCACAGAAAAGAACAATTAGTATACACTTTGTGTTTTTAATATTGTTCTATATTAATTGCTTCATTTGTTTAATGTAAGCTATTAGATATCTCTGATATGCTTCCCACATAGCTTCCAATTGTAGAGACCACCGAGTTGAATGTCGCCATTCTCCTGGACTACTAGTGGACGTATTGTCCTTTTCAGTGGTCCGAAGCTTTGGTGAATGAGCCAGAGGGAAGCGTAGGTGACAGGAATCACAGCCCGACGATTCACAGGGCAAATTTGGACTCTCTGAGTAGCAGGGGCGGAAAAGGGGAGAGTTGAGGCAGAATTCAACGCCGGAGAAGGAGCATCTAGAGAGAAAAAACAGAGACAAAGGAGCCGGAGGAGAGGATGGCGCCAAATCCGGTGCAGGGTGGCCGGAGCGAACAATTGAAATGGAGGCGAAGTCGCCTGGGGTGCCATTGTCGAGGGGCAAGGAGGGTGACGACACCCATGAAGGGGGAGAAGCGGAGGTGTGCGGAGAGGGTCGTGACTATGACGGAGAAGTGATGAGGGTATTTTAGGATTTTTAATAATTACATATACCTCATTTACCTATTAGTCAATTTGTAATAGTCAGGACTTAACGATAATTAATTATTAAACTTAGTCCTAATGGGTCACGCACCCTTAATTATGGAGGTCATAATAATTGGGGTTTATAATTATAAACAAGAAGTTTTTTTTTCCAATAATTAAATATAGCCCGTTAGCAACATGAATCTTAAGTTGTCATTAGGAAGACAACTATCTTCAAAGAAATAACCATTCAAAAATGAGACAACGGGTTGAAAATAGGGCATTATCGAAAAAGTCTCGTTTATATGACCCCGGGCTCATGCACGACTATGTGAGCCCGTATATTATGCACCTTTGAATTTCAATCAGATGCTGCACATAACCCAAGGGTAGATTAATTTTTGCCCCCTTTACCGTCGAATCTCGATCGGACAGTTCATGATGTCAGGCTCATGCACACGCGTGTGGATATGGTATTCATACAAACTTTTTCCATACCGAGATAAGCCCATGGATCTAACGTGGATATGGTATAAACAAATGGGCTATACTCAGGGATGAAAGCTGATGGGCTCTTTTAAGTTTCAACTAATAGTATTGGGTTTTGGACCATATACCTTGAAGCCCACATTGTATTGGGCCAAGTGAGCTACGCAAGTTTCCCTCATCCCTTGCTGTCGTGCGGAAGACGAAAGTAATTAGCAATGGCGGGCGACGCTCCCCGGGGTGGTAAGAATTCGCCGGAGCTCCGATGTCGGTCACTGTTCGGCCTCCCGCCCGACTTCTTCGACTCCTGCCGCCTCGCCTCAGCCCGAGCCCAATTTTCTTCATCCTCTCCTTGGTCGGACTCGTGTCCGGGGTCGCTGCAAATCCCGTCGAGCGAGGAAAGGTACGGAGAAGAGAGGAGCAATGGGTCGATCACGCGGTGGTCCTGTAACACCTGCAAATACGAGTTCGAGTCCCTCCAGGACCAGCGCTCCCACTTCAAATCTGATCTCCACCGATATAATGTGAGTTTTTTTTTAACATGTTCTTTATAAAATTTCATTTATCCGTAACTTTTGGTTGCGTGGTAGTTTGTCAGTGCGGCCGGCTAAATATTGAATTTTTTATGATTCTGAATTGGCTTGAAGAAACGGAGGTTCCGGTCTCCTGCATCTTAAACTGAGTGAATATGGCTATCGTTTCTGTTGTTTGTGTTTTACTTGTTAGCTAGAGAAACCTTTAGGTCTGAAGATCGGAACTTTAGGAATGTACAATGAAACAAATTGAAGTATGGGTTTTTTTTTATAGCAGATTAATTATTTCTGCCTAGCTACCGTAGATTTATGAGGACATTGACATCTTAGGAAGTGCCTACCATTTAAGCATAGCCGAGTAGAAATCTGTTTTAGGTGCATTGTGCAAGTAAAACTGTGTTGTTTACATGATGAATTCGAGATAATAATGGGGAATTAAGAAGATATCTTGTAAGATATCTTGGGTTCAAGTGTTAAGTTATTCTTGTTAGATTGGATTGTGGTACTGGACTCTCCCATAATATTTTGCAAGATAAAGCTGCATTTTGACGAGAAAATTATCTGAATCTTTTGTGGTTATGTTGTTTTACACGTTTCTTAAAAAAAATAACTACTGCATTACATTCCTTCTCTCACAATGCATGCTGAAGTTTAGTTCAATCAGAAATTTAAATCTCCATGAACTTGTATTGAGTTAATATCTTCTTATCAGAATTGCTTGTTGTGTTGTAGTTTTTTTCCACTTAATATGATTTATATGACGTAGTTGAAGAAACTTCATATAAATTATTTTGCATGATTGCAATATTCAAGAGGCTGATTTTTGTTGCCATCTTTCGTTGTCTAAATTTACTTGCTTCGCAAAAATCCTCAGAGATTATCATAATTAGATTTGATTTTCCCTGCTGACAATCACTATCTACTTTTCATCCGATCATTGTATGTGTCACATATTCTTTAGAACTTGTCCATTAATAATAGTATAACAGTGCGTGAATTGAGCAAAATGGGGTGGAGAACATCTTTTTTTTTCTTTTAAATCTTCTACAATTGTCAAGATAATGCATGAACTAGTTTTTGTCTGAACTGTAAGATGCAACTTTAATATGAATATCTAGGGTTAGAGCAGCTGTTTTTGAAATGATATAGCTAGTACTTTACCAATTCTGATTATATAATCTAGGTTTTAGTTACGCACTGTTTTCTTTTCATGTCTTGTTGTTTGCTTCACTCATAAGTATGAAGACCATCACTGAAATCTAACAATGACTTTGTTCATTGTTCTCGACTCCATTTTAGGTTAAGCTGATTCTTGCTGGGAAAAAGATCATCACTGAGGAAGAATTTGATGAAAAATTGACAAGTGAATCATTATTTGAAGATTGCGATTTATCTAGTATATCAGGGTCAGAGGACGAGCTTGAGGAAGGTCCAGCCTCAAAAATTGGTGCAAGTGGAAAAGTAGAAGATGTCATGAAAAGGAAACTGTTTTTCCGCCTGAAATCAGGAGATCTGGTTTCTGTTTGGAAGTGTCTAGTTTGTAATGAATATGAAGACTGTAAGATCAGTTTTTCCTCTAACCAGAATGGCGCATATATTTCTGAGGATGAGGAGGTTTTTGATAAACTGCGGTGTTTGATCTGTGAACCTCGGGATAAAACGAAGTTAAGAATTGTATTGCTAGCAAGTGGTGGACACTTTGCTGGCTGCGTATTTGATGGGATCACTATTGTGGCTCGTAAAACATTTCATAGGTCTCTCTCTCTCTCTCTCTCTCTCTTAAAGTGTGGACTGCACCTCATGCGCTTCTCTACAAATTTTTCCATGCAGGTATGTTGTTAGGGCAAAGGCTGGAAAGAGACAATCGGCTAAAGATGCTACTGGAAAAGCAGCAAAATCTGCAGGCTCATCTCTTCGACGCTATAATGAACTAGCACTTAAGAAGGTAGGTTAATTTGCTATACTCTTTGATTATGTGAATTTTATATCAGCATTGCTCCTTTTTAAGAAATGTGCTTGTATGTTATTCTGAACAATGTAGCTACTACTTGACAAATACTAAATGTTTTCTTTCTCTTTGTCATATTCTACTCAGTTGCCATATGATCATGTATTCATGAGGTCTTGCCTGTATTTCACCTGACACAAACCTTTGAGGACAGTGCACATGATTATCACTTTATAATTGGTGACACAGGTTTATTTTTTGCCTGGGTCAGGCATTTTGATCAGGTCACTGATTGCCTCTTGTTCTGGTCATTTTTAAACAAGGACCAACCCAGGCTAAATCTGTTTCCTGTCCTCTAAACAGAGAGAAGGCATTCAAAACAGAAACAGATTTTGTCTTGCATTTTGTGTCCGACTCTTGGCATGCACAACCATCACTTAATGCTGAAAATGACATCAAAAAGTCATGAGATATTTTCTACGTAGGTTTATGCCAGGTACCCTTCCTGATATAGACCTTCCATGTGGAATAAAGATAATTTATGAGAGGATAATTGCTGAAGAGTAATTTGTAGGAAAACTGATTTTCTTGCTTCTATATTTTTTAAGTCTTGATTTTTCAAGCACTTGACCTAATATGCATAGCTTTATTTGTTATAGGAAGTTCGAGAGTTACTTGCTTCTTGGAAACCTTATTTTGATGCTACCTCCTGTACCTTTATTTATGCGCCTTCAAACAATCGCCAGTTGTTTTATGATGGAGAGAAACCACTTTTTAGTGGTCCGCATGGCATTGTACAACATGTTCCTTTCACAGTTCGGAGACCCACCCTTAAGGAAGCAGTACGCATCTATAATCAGTTGACCATACTGACCTATGAGACAGAACAGATGGATTACTCACAGATTGAGACTGAAGATTCAGACCTTTATGCAAACAGTGTAGGAAAAGACTGCATAAACATACCAAACGAAGATATTGTGGAACCAGGAAAACAGTTGGAAAAAAACGAATTTCCAGCTTCTAGTTATAGGAGTGAAGAGATTCCTACTGAATACACAGAAAATCAAGGGACAGCTTTACATGAAGCTGTAAAATCTGGCGATCCCCAAAGAACACTGGAGCTTCTTGAACAGGGTTTGGATCCTTGTGCTAAAGACTCTAGAGGGAGAACGCCGTACATACTAGCATCAGAAAAGGAAGTCAGGAATATATTTCGACGGTTTATGGCTTTAAACCTTGACAAGTGGGATTGGAAGGCTGCTAATGTGCCTAGTGCATTGACAAAGGAAATGGAGGAAGCTCAAGCGGCTAAACAGGCTAGTATATAATTTGTCCTTGTTTTTAAGTTTTGTACTATAACCTGTACAGCTGTATTCCCGTTTTGGTGAAACAAGTGGAGAACTTGACTTCTCTGTTGTAAATATCTGAGGAGCATATTTATTTATGAAGTTTTTCTTTAACAGGCTGAGAAAGATGCTAAGAGGAGAGCAAAAGCAAAAGAAACAAAGAAACTGAAGAAAGCAAAAGAAAAGGCTCAGGTGCATAGTTTCATAATAAATTTTTATCATTCATTTCCAGACTAAGCCGTTGTCTTTCGACTGTTCTATTTTTTCCTTTTTTTGTTGTTCTTTGTGAATTGCCCAACTCGAATTTCATATTTGAGATGAATAAATCAAAATCTCTATTGAGTAATGTATGCTCAGATTTGGCATAATACAGACACGAATGTTATATGCAATTCTCTCTAACTGCCTTGAGTCCTTTCTTGATGCTTTGGTCAGACAGTCTCTCATTTTTATCTAAAAGTTTAGGCAATTGCTTTACCTGGATGGAATAATTCTGTGTACGTTGGTTGTTATGAAGAAATCTGTGTGTCTGATTCTACTTGATGAAATGGATTTTTTCTTTTGATATGTCACATAAACAAATCTCTTGAAAGACAATAAATTTGTGTTGGCAATATGACGAAGATGGCTCATATGGATAAAGAATGAAGCCAAGTAAAATTTTGGTAGCCATTGGCTGTGGTTCCTTCATCAAGATTTCTGAAACTATTGCGAAATCCTAAATATTAGAAATAAACATATGATTTATTAGGCTGTATATTGCGCTCAGTGGGTGGCTCTTGCTTAGGTCTGAGCGAGCACTGTTTGCTGTAAATGTAATTATTATTTATCTCAGTGAAACCTTGAGTTATTTCAGTCCTGTTTGAGAACTGATTAAGTTGAAACTACTAAGATGCAATTTTTGACAGTTCATAGTAGTGTTCGAATGCCATTTGCAGAATAACGTTGAGTTATTCGTAATGGCTGTGTAATATGTCTAAATTCTTAGTTAAAAAAGTCATAGTTATCTGAATATTCATAAATTTTCGGAATGAGATATTCATAATGGCTATCTAATCTGTCTAAATTCTTAGTTAAAAATGTCATAATTATCTGAAAATTCAGTAATTTGCGGAATTTAAAATAAGGCATGCAGTTTAGTAGTTGGTTAATGAAAAAAAGTTGCCATTTGCAAAAAAATTCTAAATCTGATAAATATCTGATTATAAACTTAATCTTTTTGTTTCTGCTCAGGCTAAAGCTGAGGCTGAGGCTGAGGCTGAGGTCATTGCTGAGAAATCTTCTTCATTACCCCAAGGTTCAAGAGCTGTGCAGGATCAAGTATTAAAAAGACAGCCACAGGTTAATGTCACACTAAACATATCCAAGGAGGTAAGACCCTAAGGCCTCTTTGACAAGAAGCTTTTAATTATTACTCGAACAACCAACATGAAATACCTCTAAACAGGAGGAAATGAAGAGGGCGCTGGCGGAAGAAAGGGAAAAGAGGGCGGCTGCTGCCGAGAGGAGGATGGCGGCTCTAAAAGCCTGTAGTACTACACAACCCACAAGTACTGATCAGGATTTCGTCGGCACTGCAGCTGCTGTAACCACTAGCACCAACACTGCTAATGATGTAAAATGTTCTTGTTGTGCTGCGTCTTTGGCTGGAAAAATCCCTTTCCACAGGTACCACTACAAATATTGCAGCACATCATGCATGCATGTTCACAGGGAAATGCTCGAGGATGGATAACTGCCTCACTAAAAAAAAAGTTTCTCCACTTCTGACACTGGAGGGTGTATTATTTGTAATTAAGTCCAAAACTATAGTGCTTGATCCCTTCATTTTTGCATGGCCCAAATCATTGATTATTGAATATATATCACTGTCTAAGTCTGCTTTCAAAACAACCAGCCCTAAGACAGCCTTGTGTTTGCCACTCTAAATGCAATCGTTTGGGATGGGGCTGGCGCATTGTAGTGCATTAATCCAAAAAATACTCCCTCCATCTCAAAATAAATGTCCTATTTAATTTTTTTAAGATGAACTAATTTTAAATTAATTTATTTTGAAAAACTAAATAGATCACATATTATGGGACTAAGGGAGTATATAATATCTTAAATAATAAATAATATTAAAAAAAAGTAAACAACAAATAAAAGTACAAAAAACATAATCACTTAAATAAAAAATTATAAATATAAATTTATTTTTGGTTAATCAATAATTTATAGAAGAAAAGAGGTAAAAGAAAGAACAATAAATAATAAAGCCAACACTCTTGTTCGGAGTGAGAAATGAAAAAAATAAAATAATAAAAAATTAAAAATCATCTTCTTTTGAGGACGTTATAGATAATGTCCCTCATTTGGATATGGTGTCTTGGGTTGGAGTTGATTGTCCCCTGTAGATAGACTTTTCTAACTATCGCAGAGTTGGAGTTGCTCTTAGTATGTCTCCCCCAGTAAATGTTTCTTACCTATCGCACCTCTTCTATTCCTTCTCCCTCCTATGTCACAAAGTCAATGCTAACTCATTTCCCATTTCCGGCCATGGTCTCACCTTTTAAGGTAGGGTAGTCAACATCAAGAGATAAGGAATTCCCTAGCCTCCTAATTGGGGTGAGGCCATTCAATGTAGTAAGAGTGTCCATTTTTTTAGATTGCCAGCGCACACAAGTGAAGTGTCCATTTTCGAGATTGACGATGCATGCGTTAGCACACATTAGTGCAACTTATACTAATGTGCATGTCGTTGATCTAAAAAATGGATATTGCACAAACGCTAGTGCACGCTAGTACAAGTGAAGCATCCATTTTTTTAGATTGATGGCGCACACAAGTGAAGCGTCCATTTTTAAGATTGACAACATACACGCTAGTGCAAGTGAAGCATCCATTTTTGAGATCAACGGCGTGCACATTAGTACAAGTTGTACTAATGTTTGCTAGCGCATGCGCTGTCAATCTCCAAAATAGACGCTTCATAGGTGTTCTTTACGCTCAGCTTATTGTCAAAACGAAGTATAAAAAATGTTTCCCATTGGGGGAGGGATAAAAAGGTTTAGGCCCTGAATAAGTTAGAAAATGAGTGGGGGTAAGTAATTGAGATTTGAAAAAGAGAGTTTAATGTTTCTATTCTACTTTTTCTACCTCAAAAGCCTAGTTAATTGGACAAAGAAGTTGGGTACGTAGACAATAGAGAATTCATTTGTTGCAATCCAATAAGAAGCATTCGTGTTAAGCAAGTTAATTTATTTCAATTTCAGCATTCGTATTGCACCTATGGAAAGCCGTATCGATACGGATGATAGTATCGATAACCATAGATATGGGTACGTATCGATGATAAGCTTAATATGCGCTGAAACAAATCTGAACTCTTTTATACACATGAAAAAATGATATAATAAATAATATATCATTATAAGACTTATTTTAAAATATAATAAAATTATAGAAGGCCATATCGGCTGATATGGATGTTCTAAAATTAGTTTATTTTGGAACTATATATTATTACTCCATCCGCCCCATACAAACTATTACTCCCTCTTTTTCATATTAAATGCTCTAATGGAGCACTATATTTGAAAAAAATAATGATGTAAATTATATGAACCCACCTCTATTGATGTTATATAAATTTTAAAAAATATTTTATATAAAAGTATTGTCATCTTTAAATCTTCGAAGAAGTTGAGTTTGAAACGCATTTTTTTTAAAAAAATAGTAAACTTTTTTAAAATAAAAAAAATTAATTAATTAAGTATTAATGCATATCAATCATATCGATACGTGTTGATTTTAATGTGAGAACATAGTGCCCCTTATATATTGGTCTTATATCACCTGATACATATCAGTATTAACCGATACGTATTTATATTGGCGGATACGGCCTGCACCCCTTGGAAATACAAGGACCCGAACTTGATCCGACCCGGTTGCCCGCTCTCAACCCGCACGTGCGGGTACTAATACTACACCACGCCGACACTCACATTCCCAGCTCAGAGCATCCGACATTCCCCCTCTCCCAATCTAACGGCCATGATCCACCCGCTATCCTCACATCTGAATCTCGTCCATCCGATCAGATCTGAAATCTAATCCCCCGCCCAAATCCTGGAATCCCATTTGTCCATCCCATCGCCACTCAGCAGCAGCAGCAGCAGCAGTAGCCGAGGCATGGAGGGGACGTGGGCGGCCACCCGGCGGGGCTCCAACCCCCGCCTCCTCGACTCTCCGGAGGAGAAGCCCGTCGACATCCCCGAGACCCCCACCGACGATGACCGCAATGGTCTCTCATCTGTCGGCTCCGCCGTCGCCGCCGCCTCTTCCGCCGGGACCGCCACCACGACCGCCGCCATCATCCTCGCCTGGTACGCCTCCAATATCGGCGTTCTTCTCCTCAACAAGTACCTGCTCAGCTTCTACGGCTACCGCTACCCCATCTTCCTCACCCTCATCCACATGCTCGCCTGCTCCGCCTACTGCTACCTCTCCGTCCACCTCCTCGGCCTGGCCCCCCGCCAGCCCATCCTCCGCCGCAGACGCCTCCTGCTCAAGATCGCCGCCCTTTCCGCCGTCTTCTGCTTTTCCGTCGTCTGCGGCAACACCTCCCTCCGCTACCTCCCCGTCTCCTTCAACCAGGCCATCGGCGCCACCACCCCCTTCTTCACCGCCGTTTTCGCCTTTCTCCTCACTTGCCGCCGGGAATCCCCCGCTGTCTACCTCTCCCTCCTTCCCGTCGTCCTCGGTATCGTCGTCGCCTCCAACAGCGAGCCCCTCTTCCACCTCTTCGGCTTCCTTGTCTGCCTCGGCTCCACCGCCGGCCGCGCCCTCAAATCCGTCGTCCAGGTAAAAAAGAATCCCCATCCCAAACCAAGTCCCAATTTCCCGAAAACAATTTGCACAAATCAATTGATCTTTCAGCTGGATTTGTCTGTAAAAAGGGTATCCTGCTCACATCGGAGTCGGACCGGCTCCACTCTATGAATCTGCTAATGTACATGGCGCCCATGGCGGCGCTGATTCTTCTTCCGCTGAGCCTCTACATCGAGGGCAATGTGGCGGCGAGGACGCTGGAGAAGGCGCAGGAGGACGGATTCATGCTCTTCCTTCTCTTCGCCAACGCGACTGTGGCGTACTTGGTGAACCTCACCAACTTCCTGGTGACCAAGCACACCAGCGCCCTCACCCTCCAGGTGCTCGGAAACGCCAAGGCTGCGGTCGCGGCGGTCGTGTCGGTACTGATTTTCCGGAATCCGGTGACCGTGATGGGGATGACGGGCTTCGCTGTCACCGTAATGGGGGTGGTGCTTTACAGCGAGGCGAAGAAGAGGTCCAAAGGCCATTAGCCCAACTCTTCTCCTCTCATCCCGAGAGGGAAAAAACAAGGTAGTAACTTTACCTTTTCATCATTCTCCATCCTTTCTTTGATTAAACGAAGAAGAAAGGAATCTGAATCTGTTCATGAAGAAAGAAAGGAATTGGATTCTCATCATGGGCATGCTGTGTTTGACTCTTTGTTGCAGGCGAAGCTGGTTTTTTCTTTTTTGGAAGATTCTTTTGAAGGGGGGATCTGCCATTGGAGGTGGAAGAAGGGGAGACAAGAGGACGCTGGGACTTTTGGCAGGCTGCTGTTCCATGTTTGATTCTTCTGAGTTTGATTAATACTTCAAGGGTCTGTAAACCATATTTTTTGGCGATTTTAGCTTCATTGTTGCAAACATTTGTATTCAGCAATTCGATATCTGTAACCTGTATATCAAAATCTTCTTCCAATTATGTTCAATGACTCATATTACGATTTTTCAATCAGTTCACTCTGTTCTTAATAGAATTCTCAGAGTGGAATTTGTCTTCCTTTAAATTGACCTTGCAAGCCAGCTTCATGTACCGAGTATTGACACTGTAATTTAGCTCGAGGGCTCATCTCTGCTAAGCTATTATTTGACTTACTGAAGGAGCTTTTGATTTTGGATTCCATGACAACAAGGTAATACTACTTTGTCTCCCGAGTTCAATTTTTAAAACAGATTGAGCTATGATGGCATAATTTTTTTTTAAAATTATGCTGTGGAATCTGCTAATTGGTGCCCTTCTTCTCCTTTTATCTCATCACAGCAATATTTTAAAACAGGTTCAACCAGTCATCTTAGCGTAGGATTTGAGCTCATGTTGCTGTAATTTTTTTTTCCTGTTCTACAGATTGAGCTATGATGGCTTGGTGACTAAACCCACTTAATGTAATCAGCCCTTTCAGATTAGGGAATTCAGGAAGTAGATTCCACTTAATTATAAAAAAACGTAGATTCCACAGCATAATTTTGTTTTGGCAGTAGTTGACGATCAAAATTTCTACTTTCGAAGGAAGAATCTTGTGTTGGTAAAACCAAATTGAACTACAAATCGTAACTATATTTACTGGTTTTTGAACTGCCGACAGGGAGTCCCTAATATTCACCAAATATAAACGTTCTTTTAGAGTGATGTGACCTTTTCTTGTTTTAACGTATAAGGATTAGGCCCGAGGAACTTGTGCACTTTGTCTTCTACAAACACGAAACTAGTAAAAGCGACAATGGCTGAATGGCAATCAAATGTTGTGTTGTCTAGGACCCCAGCTGAACTTCTTCAGTTGGAGATAAAAGAGTCCTTGAAAGGAAGTTTTGACACTAACTATATGTTTATGCGTATTTTAAATCCAGTTTCACATATTATGGAACTAATCTCGCTTATTACATGTACCAAATCACCCACAAAGATCCCATAATTGACCAGTCTTTTATACTCACTTCTAAACTAATGAATTTTTTAAGAATAAGAGCTATTTCTGACGTTACTTAGAGCCTGACCGGGCAAAAATCCCTAGTATACTGCTCCAAGCATTACAGTCTGGTCAGGCTGTCCCCTCAAAGACGGATTTTGCCACATTTGTTTCACAAACTATGCCCAAGTTGAGCACTGATCACGATTATTTTAATCGGCGAGGCCGAAGCTATTTACAAGTTCAGATGCATGCCAGTGTTCTGCTACATAGGAATGGCAGTAAATGCTTCATATTATATAGAGAGGATCATGACTCGAGCAGGAGACCACAAGACAGCGATTGGTTGAAGTTATGCCCCTCGTCAGCGTTCAGAAGAAAGCATCACCTGGCCCTGAATTAGCTCTGAATGCAATAGCACAACTACTCCAATCAGTGGCAACATATTTGGCTTTTCCCTAGCCTGCTGCATTCACCATTGTATTTACTGCCGAGTGCTTAGATTGCTGCTTGAAACACCCTTGTCTCTCCAGGCAAACAATTGTATTAGATCTGATCATCTGAATGAGATTCTACTGAGAGGAATAACAGAGGCAACTTACAGCTTACACTTTGCTCATCAAAGAGAACAGGTTGTAAAACTGCACCAGCAATAGCATGGCTGGGTCCAGGTGTGTTGTATAACTGATTAAAAAATTTAAGACTACATTGGCCCCGTGTGGAATTAGGGGGCAAAAATAATAGAGTAGCCCACTTCGAAAGCGTTTTCTATGCTCTGCTCTTATAATGAGCTGAGCGTAAAGAATGTTTGAGAAGTGTTCGATTTCTAGATCCACAACGCATATGTTAGCGCACGTTAGTGTATACATGAGCTAATATGTGTGCTGTAGATCTTGAAATACGTTAACATACACACCGTGAATCTTGAAATCCAATACTTTTCATATATTTCTTACGGTTGGCTCACATTAAAGAAAGAATATAAAAACTATTAGGTGTTAGAAGTTGGCATAACACTCCACAAATGTGGAAAGCCACATGGGAAGAAGGGCCTGCATAATGAATAAAATGGTGACTAGAATCGGTTGTCTCGTAAGACGGCTCTATAATTTTTGCCTTTATACCAAAGACGGCAAAGCTGATGGAACATAGACACGTCCTGAAGTCCAGCAAACGGGACAAAGTGTATCAAATTGGTCCCAGGATGTCAACTAGAGTTGGAATTGCTATCAGGACCACAGTAGGACTTTCACTGTGTTTGTGCGTGCCAGAAACAGAAAGAAAGCAAGTAGTAACTGTAATGGCGTGTTGGTAGCCTATGCCCTTGTTGCACAAGAGGTTTTATAAGTTTGACTAAAAGAGATTACAAAATGCACACGACTATATTGATTAGTGATACATACCCACAAATCTGTCTAATAAAATTATTCAACTCCTCTAGGTGTGGGTTTTAGTTGGATAGAAGATATACGCCTCACACAAAGCTCATTTAGACTTACATGTTATGTCTAATCAAAACCTGATTAGAGGGTTTGCTAAACAGATTCATTTGGTAACTTTTATTTTTTCAGCTATATATGCTCAATAAAAGAAATTATGATTGAATAAAATTAAAATAAAAAATATAACATGTGAAGAAGTTCGGGAAGTTGATATCCTTACTCTATTTTCTCTATGTCAAAAATTTTACTCCATTTAATTAGATAGAAAAAAATGAATCTCCATGTAAGGTATGACTCACCTTCTCTATTCAATCAAACGTGAACCAAAGCTTTTAGTGTAGAAAAACTAAAATACAAATATAATTTTCCTTCTTAGACCGTTTGAATAAAAAACTAGATGGATAACAAGGAAGAAGCTTAATTTTTCTTTTCTTTTTTTCAATGAATTTTAGCCACTTTTGAAATTGAAATTTTTTGCCGTGGAACTAATATCTACTACGCGAGCACCTTATATCGTTTACCAATGTTGGTTGCCAAGATAACCCCTATGACATTGACATCAAAGCATGTTTGTCCCTAAATGTCTATTTAATTTTCTCCGCTACTGAACACAAACAACTTTCTTTGTTTATAAGTAATATTTGAATTCCATGTGGCCCGTGGCCTTTTCACCCTCTTTTCCTCTAGTTTAGGCCTTGTTTAGATGGAAAAGAAAAAGAGTTAAATGACCTTTCTATAAGAACTCTCTTCTCAATAAGGGTTAAGTTTCAAAAACTATTTTATAGTGATGTGATATTTTACAAAGTGAAATGACCCAAAATTATCTCCCTCTGAAAATTTAAGGGGTAGCCAAATGTGCCTTTACCTTTTTCTTCTTTACAATCAAATGTAAATTAAGTTATTCTAGAACAATTTTTCCATCGCTAACACCTCCTCTTGCACCAACAATGAAAACGAAGGTCGAGGTTGAGTTGTAGGCAAAGGTGACTCAATTCTAACTGTAAAATGCCTAAAGATTTTTATGTTTTTTAAGGCATTTGCATTAGTGGTATATACCTCTTATCTTCTCCTTTTTCATTTTTGTCTTCTCTTATTTTGCTACAAATATGAAAGGATAGTGATCTTCCTATACTTAATTTTTTTATACTATAGGCCTTACACTATTTATAATTAAATAAGAAAAAGTGATTTTTATATTGTTACGTAGGAGCCACATTCTATATTCAATTAAGGTAGTGTAAAGCATGTAATATAACAAAATAGGGTATAGAAATATCATTTTCCCTATGATACTCGTTTGAAAAGTCCATTATTTGGCATAAAAAACTCACAATAAGGATTGAGTCTCCTTACAGAATACTCATCACCCCACCCACCCCAAAATGCCTCAGGCCCTAAACCCTAGAGACCTCAACACGCTATGGCAGGATAGGCAGGGAAAACTTAAAAGCAAGCAAAATACTCCCTTTGTCTCATATTAATTATTCTAGTTAATTTTTTTAAAATAAATATTTTATTTTATTTTAACAAAAATAAAACTACTAATATAGAACAGATGGAAAATAAGGCAAGAAGCCTTTCTAAACAGCTAGATGCATTTTACAATTTCCATTTTACTCATTTCGTATCCAATAAACATGTTGGCTGACTGATAAGATATGATAGTAAAGAAACTTTAGTTGGAGTTTTGTCTTCCAAGTCTTCTTCACCAGACAAAAGCTATTTGCACGTTATCAACTCGTCCAAGTCACAGAGAACCCCAAATGATTTTAGCAGCCAACCAACCCTCCAAGCGTAGCTGACGAGTTGGGATTTGGACTAGGATATGCTTCTTCTCTCTGTAGTTCAGTGCCCTGTGATATGCATACACTAACATGGGCCTGCCAAATTGACATACACTAACATGGGCCTTCCAAATGGGCATACACTAACATGGGCCTGTATTTAGCCCATATTACTCCCACTCGATGCTGATGGTCCATGCACTGGAGAGGGCTGCTATCTAGTTTGGATATGTAAATGAGGATGTATAGCCCTGGCCATGATATCTGATGGTGTAGTGAGCTGCAGCCTTGCTAGTTTTTTATATGTAATTACTTCTGCTGTCTCACGTTAATAATCTGATTTATTTTTTCAAACATATTAATTTTTAATTTATTTTAAAAAAATCAATTGGACTATTTAATTAGGATGAAGGGAATATATCCATACTATTTTAAGGAGGAATCTCAGTTTCATTTTTCTTATCATTTTACCGTTATTTTTGTGTTAGATTAGATACATTTAATTAATCTACAATTGATATGTACTTAAAGTGATTGTGTTAGTTAAGTTTGGAACTTCAAAAAAACTACACACTTTTCTAAGGAGTCATAAGATACATATATTAGGGTTTATATAGTCAAAATACCAGTAAAAGTATTGAAGAATCCCTGCGATGCTTCAGTCCATATTGAGATGGTAATGTTTGGATTCATTTTGGGATGGAATTCTGAGATCCTCATTGCTGGTGAGCCGCCCCCTACCGTGGTGCTACACTGCACTGATGAACTGGCCTTCTCCCCCGTTGGCCATGGGTACGAGCTGATGGAGATGTCAGAACTCTCCATGTGCTGAGCCTGGAAGGGGGACTAGGACGAGCGTCAAACCAAAACGCTAGACATGGCGTGCAAACGCTCTGTATGGCCGAGGTCGACATCATCGACGCTGACACCGGGTCCAGTGTGCCCACAGAGGGGGCACAGCTGGGGGAGGTTGTCCTCTGGGGAGGCTTTGTGATGTTGTGCTACCTGAAGGACCCGACCGGAGGGGACCCAGAAGGCCATAAGAGGACATTGGATTAATGCCCCCAGATGGGTACCTAGAGATCAACTGCTGCTGCAAGCTCATGTGTGATCACGGGGGGGAGAACCTGAGCAACATGGAGTGGTGGCATGAGTGCTCTATTTCCATTATATATTGGGGTTTTGGTACTTTTTAAGTTGATTTTGTAGTTGCAAAAGAAAGCCGTGATAGCATTAACAACAAGAAGCTTTGCATGTGGGTTCCAGTTCGAAGTCCCTACTTGAGTGATCAACTTCGAAGCTGGAAGCTTCAAACTTCTGAGAAAATGTGTGTTTTAGATCTGGGTGTCTGTATTGATTGAAGTAGGAAGTATTAGGTGGCTATGCATGTTCTTGGAGACTCGCCAGTGAAATAGATCTCAAGTAAAGGAGAAGACCATCCGTCTCTATGTGGTTTATAGTTCAAAAATATGTACATATGATGGGTATAAAAGTTTTAGTCTGGCATGTCAATATACTCAACTGCCAAAAAGCAATGTCAATATACTTTGTGTGTTTTGGCTGGCTCTAGGCTCTGGTATGCAGAGAAGAAGCTTATTTAAACAGAGGGCATCTCCAAACAAGACGACCAAATAGAAACATCCGTACCTGAACCTAATAAACTATTCATAGCAAAAGGGATAAGAGTATGGAGTTTGATTCACCAGACTTATCATTAATGTGTTCTCTTCCACTTGTATAGCCCCAACCCACATTTTGTTCTTGAAAATTCAGATGGTCTCTATCCATTTTTTTCTAAAAAAATTCTAGATAACTAAACATGTAAACAAAAGGATGTTTATATTCCTACACTTTTTCTAACCTTTGATTGGACAAGAAAGGCAGGTCTCACCTGACAACTTACAATCTCCCACTTGAAAGATTGGATGAACTTAGCCTTCCTCCAAATAATCACTTACTTGAAGTTGTTGTCTTTAAGACATTCTCATGCAAAAAATAGAGCAACTTCGTGTGATAAACATCAATCTTCAATTAGTGAAGACTAATCAATGTTGAGTAAGTGCTCAACTTCTCTCCATGGTAACCACTTTGGTTAACATGTCTGCATGTGTTTTCTTAGTATGTATCTTCTCAAGTTTAAGTTGTCCCTCTTCCACACAAAAATTGATGAAGTAATATTTGATGTCAATGTGTTTCATCCTTGAATGAAACACTACATTCATTGCAAGATAAATAACACTTTGGATATATGAGTACAACTAACATTCACCATGCTCCTTACCTATTTCTTTCAAGAATGCCTTCAACTTGACTATTACATTGCATATCTCTATGGTTGCAATATATTCTACCTTTGTGAAAGACAATGTCACCATCTTCACAGTGAACACCACCACCTGCCAATGTATGAACAACACCACTTGCCAATGTAAATACATACCTTGTAGTGCTTTTCCTGCTAACAAAATCGCTAGTAAGAACTGAGTCAATATACCTGTAACAACCCTAAATTTTTTGTACTAACTCTATCTTTAAATAAAATTTTAATTTAGTAGAATTTATTATTCAGTGATTTATTGAGTATTTATTAGAACTCGAAGAGATGAACATGACAAGACTAAGAACGCGTAAAACGGAGGTCAAGAATGAAAGTTACGACCTCATAAAATGTGTCACATGGGCATGACCCACTTAAAAAGTGAGAGCTAGCCTACTCATGAGTAGTTTAATTTCGTAGGGCTCGTCGATACTAGCTTAAGAGTAATAAGAACGCATGAATCTGAATACGGGATAGAAAGAGTAATAAGAATGTGACATACGCGCATGATGCATGCGTCACTATTTTTGTGACGCCACCAGAAATGGTGGCGCAACACTACCTCCGCGCATTATATAAGGGGAGAGGGGTAAAACAGCTTTTGAACCTAATTTCATTCTCCTCTTCTTACTTTTACTGTTTTTGAGTCATTTTAAACCCGTTTTGGTTCGTCCAAAATCTGTTTCTAACTAAATTGAGAGTGTTCTATGTACTAGAGGGTTATTTTTGTGAGTTAACTACTTTAAAGATGAGAAAACCCTAAGGAGAGGATTTTACTACCGTAATCCAAGACCATTAGAGATAGGTGGTTTTAATTTCTAAACTTATGCTTTTATTTTAATTCATTGAGGTTTTAGTAAAGACTATTTTCAACTTATTTTAAAGAAACTCTATTTTGAAGATTTACCTTCTTTTAAATAAACTTTTCATATTTAAGGTACTCGTACCCTCCGGGTAGTTCCTTGTTTCTTGGAATTGGGAATTATCATGATGAAGATTCTGGATAATGCTACACTTGGCTCTGGCGTGTATATGAATTGGGATATCATGAGAAATTTTTTTTCTTTCTGTCTCCCGTTGCTCTATGAGAACGGGTGTAAGTTTTTGAATTTTATATTTTCTAAATATTTTTTTTTTAAGTATGATCAAAACTAATGTGTTCAGGAAACATACTTGTAGAACTTAATTCAACCTACTGAGTATGAATTTACTCACCCTCAGATTTTGTAGGTGTAATTACAAAACTCAAAGAAGTGGAAGAATAATCTTTATAATTTAAAGCATCTTTTTATTTTCTTTTTGTTAAAATTTATGGAATATTTGTAATGACTAATGTACAAAGGCATGTTATGCCATCTTTTGGAACTTTGTATAATATAATATATGTCAGAATTACTCTTATGTACTCGGTGATCCTTGGCACTTAGAAATATATCAACATGTTTTCAAATTAATTTTCTTTTATTATGAATTTTGACGGGACGTCACAATACCCCTACAATTTTACCTCAATCCCACCAAAACAAAGAGTTTAACCTTGAAGTACTCTTAAGATACCTCATAATCCACTTCACTGCCTCCTAGTGTCCTTTACCCGCATCACTAATCTACCTTGCCACAACTCCCACTGCATAAGCAATGTCGAATCTTGTGTGTTTAGTAGCATACATAAGGCAACCAATTGCTGAGGCATAGGGAACACTTGCCACGTATTTCTACTATTCTCAAGTAGATGAGGCTTGATCCTTAGCAAGTTTTAAGTGTCCAACTAATGGATTACTGACAAGCTTAGTTGTTGCTATGTTATACACTACAACAAATAGGACTATTAGCGATGCTTTTAAGCGTCACTAATAGTATTATAAGCATCGCTAAATGCGTCAATAAAACTCTAGTCGCTATTGCATATTAGCAACGCTTAACACAAAGTGTCGCTAATAATTTTTTTTTAGTGACACATACAAATACGTTGCTAATAGTAAATTATTAGCGATACATACTTCTAAGCGTCTCTAATGATAAGTTATCATGGAAGGCCGTATCGACCGATACTGTACGGGGGCGATACGCCCCCCACATGATTTGGCGATATGTATCGGCTGTATCGATATGGCCAATACATATCGATACTATATTTTAAAAATATTTTTTTATTTTAATTAAAATTTTTTTTAAAAAAAAAAAATTTGAATTTTTTTTCTTAAATTAAAAATACAATTCAAATCCAACTACTTTAAAAGTTTAAGTTTTAATTATATTAAAAATAATAATTTTAAAGTTATATGAGATCAATACAAGTAGGTCCATATAATTTACATAATTATTTTTTTTACATATAGTACTCCACAAATATATATTTATTTAAACATATAACTTAGACTCATATTAAGTATATTATTTATTTTAAAAATTAATTAATTTAAAGCACTTAATAGGGGAAAGAATGACCAATAATTTATATGGGACGAAGAGCATAATAGTGTATAGTTCTAAATGAACTAATTTTAAAATACCTGTATCGGTTGATATGACATTATATGGTCTTATTATGCTCTAAAAGAAGTATTATAATAATATATTATTAGTTATAATATTTTTTTATGTTTATAAAAGGGTTTATGCCCGTTTCAGCACTTACCAAGCGTATCATCGGCGCGTACCCATATCCATAGTCATCTATACTCTCATACGTATTGATTCGGCCTTCCATGTAAGTTATTAGTGATGTTATCCTATACGTCGCTAATATAAAAAATATTTTAAAAAATAAAAATAACTTATTAGCAATACATAATTATAAGTGTCGCTAATAAGTCCTCATTAGCGACACATAATTATAAGCGTCACTAATAAGTCCTTATTAACGATGCTTTGTTAAGCGTCGTTAATATAATAAAAAAAAATTTAAAAAAATAAAAATTACTTATTCAAAGCGCCGCTAATAATAAAATATAATAAAAAATTTCATGTATTAGTGGCGCTTTTCAAAACGTCGCTACTACATTGAAAAAATAAAAAAACGCTTTAGCGACACTTTTATAAGCATCGTAAAAGATAAATTTTTTTTTAAAAAAAATCCCCGGTGGTGGGCCCATCGAGGAAGGGTAAGGGGTTGGATTCCGGCCCCCACCTCCCTCCCTGTCACGCCCCAACACCGCCCGACCCGAGCCAAACCCGGTCCAAGAGCTGGTCAAGTGCGCGGGGGTGACGAAATTGAAAGAGATTAAAGGATAGCGGAAGACTTAGTGCGAGGGGTAAAACTAGCGGAGTTCCGCACTACATAACCTTTGAGCAAAAATAATAAGTAGAACAAAAGAGGACTTAAATTCAGAAACTAGTCTACAAGTCTTAAGTCTACATACTTAAAAACTTGAGCCAACATACATAGCTCGAATGTAAGTCTCAAACAGATCTAAAATATAATATAAACGCAAGTCTGAAACAAGTGTCACTATTATCAATGCTATTTGCGACGCTTGGTTAAAAGCGTCGCTAATAGTTCTAAATTTTTTAATTTTTTATTTTTAAATTCATTACTATTAGTGACGCTTTTATTAAGCATCACTATCAATAAACCTATTCGCGACGCTTTAGAATAAGCCTAATAATTATAATTTTTTTTATTTTTAAAATATATCTTTTAGCGATGCTTGTTTTATGCATCGCTAATAGTGATATATTAGCGATGCTTTGTATTAAGTGTAGCTAATAATTTTAGTAATAGCGACGCTTTATAATAAACGTCACTATTATGTAACTATTAGCGATGCAAAATACAAAGCGTCGCTAATATGTTGTTTTTTTGCGACGCTTCTATTTACGTCGTTAATAAAAGCGTCACTAATTATACATTTTGCTGTAGTGCTATTTGTGTCATACCTTAATTCTCCTAATACTCATCTTGTGACAACTCTAACTTTATTTGTTTCTTGACTCTAGTTATGTGCATGCCTAGGATTTGCTTTATAAGTCCTAAATCTTTCATAACAAACTCTCTAGACATGCTTTTCTTGAGATTATCTGAGATTCTAAAAACAATAGCATGCACTCCACATCATGATCATTCATAAGATTGACAATATTTTTTCTTTACTGATTATCCTTCTTAGGGGCCTTATAGTTTTTCTTTATGCGACCTTTCTAGCCGCAGTCCCAACATGCACCATCTCCTTTTCCTTGTTGGATTTTCCTGGATTTGCTATGGCAATTCCCTGGCTTACCCTTCCATTCATGCCAAACTCTGCCATAAGTACTCAACACTAAACTAGGGGGGAACCGTGCCATTTGGGGCAATGCCCACTCTCTAGCCATGTCTACCATACTCTTACCTCGTCTGTCTGTCTTAAGAATAATCCTTTGTTAAACCTGGATATGAAAGTATAAGTTGTGGGGAAATAGACGTGTTTTTGTTGCAATCATTGCCATCCCAATTTTTTTTTTAATGACAGTAGAGCCAAATAGCAAATTACAACGGGCAGACATAACTATCAATACAAAGAGCAGGAAGAACAAACTTAGGAACTTTGAGGAGAGGAATAGTTTTGCTTGCGTAGCTAGGTAGTGAGCAATATTTTTCCCCTCCCTTTTGATTTCCCCTCCCTTTTGATGATTTGATGAAGGAGCTTGGAGGCTACTTTGATGAGGGCTGGAGCCTACCCTCCCCAAAAGATTACTCCCTTGAACATATAGATTACAAAAGGCGACCCCCCTCGAACTGACATGGGACCACCTCATATCCAGTGTAAAAGAGATGGCTCAAGGACCCTCCCCTCCCTACAAAAGACGGTAGGACCCGGGAGGCTGGCACAGGCTTACCATGCTGAGATCGGCAAAAACTGCTCCATCATCATTTACCTTAATTTTGCTAGGGGAGGGGGAGTGGGAACAATGCTGCCATCCCAGGGTTGCCCTTACGAGGTCCGTCAAAATTGATTTTCACATGACCAAAATGAGGAGTCTTCCATTTTACCCATTGCTATTCTCTAACCTTAGACAAATGTTTCTGACCATTCAGCTGAGCCCAGTCCTCCTACAAGGAGAAGATCCCAGGAGGAGAACAGCCAATACAAATCATGAGAAAATTGTTCCTCTTTGTTTCTAAAAATTATTTTATTCCTTCTAGTCCATACTACCCAACAAAATTTTTGAATAGTGGAGCACAGTGAGGGCATTCCAATAGGCAGACTGCCTGTGTAAGAACCAAATTCATGAAGTAGCTCACCACTATATGCAGCAAATCACAAAGCTCTAGCATAATCACATTCTAACAAAAAATTGTCAATTGTTTCTTCCTTCATCGAGCATGACTAACGTTGACAGTGGGATATCTAATTTCAGTATCCAACAAGTCACTTAGTTGTGGCACCATTCATAAGCACTTTCCACAAACATTTTAATTTTTCGAAATTTTGGTAACTTCCAAAATTGCAACCACCTAAGTAGGAGTCCAAAACTTTTGAGCTCAACGGGGCAACCGGGCCAATTCCCATTCATGATTTGGGAATTGGGGCCAAGAACAGCCAGACTTCAAGGCTATCTGGCAACTGATTCTTCAATGCAGCTGAGAACCGAATGATCTAGCTGGATTAACAGGTCTATGCAGCCATTTTTGTTTCCAACAGTGCCTATGGATCTGTCCCAGGCTAACAAAAGCAGATATGAACTGACACTGAGTCACACCGACCTTTCTGGCAAGTGGGCAAATGCCATTTTGGCACAATGAGACGTTGGACAATGAATGGAACCCCACCCCTGTCTCTGAAGGCAAATGTCATGATCAGAACTCTTATGTGTCTGCGCCCACCTCTTTAAAACCAGACGATGTCATGCCTCCCCCTTCTTCATAAGCCAACAAATCCCATTAAATTCCCCTTAAAGTCCCCCTGCCCCTTCTTTTCCTCCACCTATCAATGTCCACCATGTCAGCTCCTTCCCTGAGTACAATCCTTCTTAGATAATGGCCAAACTTAGGAAAAAAATTGTATAGACTAATTAGGGACATGGACAAAAGTGTTTTCTGATGTCTGGCTGGCATCATAATGACCTTCATAATTCATTTATAACAATGCTTTTAGGAGTTTCAGGGGACTACTTTGGGTGATGAGTCATTTAATATGCTTCAGTAATAATTTTAAGAATGTGTCAATTGGGTTAATAATTGAGTAACCATGCTATGAGAAGTGATGCATGAGGAGATTTGTATCCTTAGATTGGTTTTTGAGTAACCTTGGTTGAAGCCTTGTTGTACAAAAAAAAACCTTTGTCCCAATTTATAAGTTGTGTAAAAACGATCTGTATTTCATGTTATCTATCTCATATTTCTTCTGTTTACATTAGTCTCAAAATAGTTTATTTTAAAAAAAATTAAATAAGCTATTAATGTGGGACAATAGGCATATTAATTAAGTGTAAATATTGAGCAAAAAGAGTTAAAGGAGGAAGTAAAAATGTTATTAATTATTTTCTTATATATTAATTTTTCTAAAATAAATAATTGATATGGCCCATGGTGCAACATGAGCCATCTGTTCGAGATATAATGACTCACCTATTTTAGGGAGCAAGCAGGATTTGCTTGTGTATATAAAGAGGGCACCACATGATCAAAATTGTGCGGCTCAAGCAGTCAAACGTAGGTGCATGGGCGCGGACCAAAAGTATATAAACAAAACCCTAGTAATATTGTTTATACTCCTTTTTATTTTAAATTAATAATTCTATTTATCAAAAAAAATTGTTCCATATTAATAAATCAATTTACATTGGTTGGGTACTTAAAAAAAAGTATTATATGCTTATTTTCTTTTCTCTTATACGTGGGTTTCATTTTTAAATAAAAATTATTATTATTTTAAATATAACTATCAATATGAAATAGAGAGAGTATTATAATTAAAAATTATATCATATGTTGTTCTTTTGTAAGTAGCTCAAAACCGGTAGAGTTCCATAATTTATATTGAGAGGATCCTTCAATAGAATGAGTACTATCCCACTTGGATAATCACCAATCTTAGTAAAAAATTGTGTAGCCTAATAAGGGAAATCAACAAATGTATTACCTAATGTATCATAAAATGTCTTCATAATTCATTTATAATAATATATTTTCAAGAATTCCAGGGAACTACTTTGCGCGATGGTCATTAAGGAAAAGTTTATATGAGCCAGGGCTCACGTAGGCGTATATGAGCCCAGACTCATATAAACGGGACTCCATTTTAATACTCCCTTAATCCTAAATTTAACAACCCTATTTACAAAAAAGTTTATTCTATATTAATAGGTTTATTTTATTAAATTTAAGTCGTTGGGTACTTAAAAAAAATTATAAATTTATTTTTCTTTTTCTTATTAGAAAGTCTCACCTTTCAATAAAAATTAAGGATAGAGCTAAGACTTTAGGTAAGGAGGGGCAAGCTTGAACATAGAAGATATCACACTATAAAAAGAGAAAAAAGCCGACTAAGAAGAGATAAAATATGTTTTTTAGAAGGGGCATAACTAGCATAGGCGCGGGGGAGGGGGCGCAACTGCCCCCCAACCCTGTATATGGTTCCACCTCTAATAAAAATAATTATTTTTCTAAATATTATTATTAATATAAAATAGATAAATATACTTTAGTATCAAACTTTAAGAACGTGCTAATAAAGATAATAATTAAATCTCTCTTTGTCTTACTTTTATTGTCTTACGTGAAAAAATTATTTTTCTTAAATTAAATTATTAATAAGAGAACGAGGAAGTCTAATCATACCCTAATAATATGTTACTAACGCAGTGTAACTGAAAATGGGCAATGGAGCAGCAGAATTCCACTGTAGACCGCATGTAAGGATCTGTTCCACTAATTTCCAAATTTACCCAAATAAAAAGAGACAAAAAGGGCCACTCAATTCCCATAACAGCATGCACTCCCAAAAATAATAAAATAAAAACACAACACACATATCATCAGCTACAGTAGCTCTTCAGCAGCAAATGATGTGCAAAACTTTTATTTAAAGATGTTTCAAGCACTGGAAACTGGAGTGAAGCCGTCACGGATCCTGCGATGTGTTTCAATCAATTGGGCCATTGATACCCCCCTGTGGGCCCCCCTCTTTCTCCTCTGCAACATTGACCTATTCTGCTACTGTTATGTACCTTTTAAATACCTCATCACTTCACTCTTCTCTTCACCCCATCTTTTGCTATTTCCCAGCCCACATGCAGACTGGGCTAATATTCTATTTAGCCTTCACATTATAATACTCTCAATCTTATATTATACTTCATGGCATTGGCATAATCTGTGTAGAAGAATGTTCCTAGGTACATGTATTTAAATTATTATTTCATTCAAACATGTGGTTAGTATGCTCCTCCTGGATATTAATTGGCAATGTTGCCTGATTTCATTAAGATTTGGGCCTGACCCACTTCAGATTTCCTGATTAGAATATGTAAATGTGGTGATTAAGTGGCCCAAGCCAAGATTATTTGCAGCTTTATGCATGAAGACAGAGGGGGAAAAGCTGATGAGACCCCAGGGCTACTCCCTAGCAAATGTGTTGGGACTTGAGCAAATCTGTCAAATCACACGTCTCATCATGGCACTACCCTTTAGGCCATGTATGTATTTATGGGCCCCACTCAATCATTACCTACCCAGCCCATCCCCCTCGCAAAAAGGCCTTAATCATTATTAAATTAGCATTGATTCAATCAAAATTCAATATTGACTTTATTAATTTAGAATAAAGTGGTCATTGGCTCGGCCCAAAACGGAATTGGAAATCAGTTGCCGTACTGGGCCGGTCTAGGGTTAGGGGGCGACAGGCCCGGAAAGAGGCCGGCCGGGCTGCGCCCGGGCTAGCTGGGCTGAGCCAGGGCTTTTACTGCTGCTCTGCTGCGGTGTGGACCATGTGGTCCGTGGTCCCCAGCTGGCAGGACGGAGAGTTAACGGCGTTAGTTGAGGCGGAGTAGGAGCCGGAGGGTAGGGGGGAGGACTGGGGGCCTGACGGGGCGTGCTGACTGGCGGCAGGCGCCGGCGGAGAAAACGGAGCTGAGTCTGTCAGATGTCACGCTGCGGCCGGGGCGACGGGATTGCGACACATGCCGTCCTCTTTTTATGAGGGGTTTTGGGATTTGCCATCCTTAATGCTCATAATTACATTGATACCCTCCGTTGCATATTAACCCATAACCGCAGCTAAGACTTACTGACATTCAACTATTATGTTTAGGATTATTATAATACCTATATGTTAGATTAAAAATTCAACATGACCCAACAACACATTAAAAAATTATTAAAAATAACTTAAAATCATTAAAACTCTTAATTATTTAAAATTTACCTTGAGTGTTCAATTGTTATTTTGTCTAATTATTTGCCCAAGTTTGATTGTCCAATACTCCCGAGTGTCTGACCGAATGTTGAGCATGTCTTATTAACTAACAAGCCAAAATGACCAAATGTACGATTAGCGTGACTGATTTGTTCGACTTCCAAGCCTATCTACACATTAACTGTCGTCTCTCTTGGAGCGTTGTAGACTGCAAGCGGCTTTAACTTACCTATCTATATTTGAAGTGGCTGACTAATCTAAGTTATGACTAAGGTAAAGAGTGCTTAAATTTCATGAATTATAACCTTTGTAAGCTAGACTCCTTCCTATGTTTTTATATCAAAGAATAACTGCTCTTAATGAGGCTAGTTGTTTTCAACACACAATCGGTGAACCTGCACTAGCATAGCTGTTCAATCACCTTTAGTCTTAGGTACACCCATTAAAGCATATAGCTTATATAAAAATATAATACTCCTATTATCTTTGTTTTAAATTAATAGTTTTATTAGATAAAAATTTTTATTTTATATTATTAACTTTATTTTATTTAATTTAAGTAATTAAGTACTAAAAAATACTATAAACTTATATTTTTTTCTGGGTTTTGTCATTTTAATAATTTTTTTTTTAAATATAACTATTAATATAGGACATAAAGAGTGATCGACAATTAGTAAGAGTGTATTTTATATTATACCTCTATAATAGTAATTGCTCGTGGATGATTATTATATCGACAATAATAATAATATTATATTACTTTAATTTAATTATCATAAACATTATTATACTAATAGTAATTTTCCCTTACTTAAAACCTCTAATTAGTTATGAAGTAAAAACCTCTGATCAAGAATTTTTAAAAATAAAAACTTATAATTAAAGTAAAAAAATTATAAGAAGGCAAAAGGTGAAAAATTAATTTCCCTCCAAAAGCGGGACAGCGGCGTGGGTGGCCGCAGGGTCGGGCGCAAGGATCCGTCCAGCTTTATACGAAGGGCCTAGCTAGCCTCTAAAGGAGAAAACTCAAAACAAGAAAAAAAAGGCAAAAATCAGAAGCCAGCCTTTCCCGCTTTTGTCCTTTTCAGCCGTCCCTCTCCTCCGCTTCCCCAGCCAGTAGTAGCCGGTTCCCCTCCCGGTCACCCGTTACCCGACCGCCGTTAACGCCGTCAGCCCCGTCTCCCCCGCCCCTCTCTCTCTCTCTCTCTTCATAAAACTTGGCTCATTCATGCGTCTTCCTTACTGTTCACGCCAAAGGCCTTCTATCTGTCTCTCTCATCTACAGCTCTGACGTCTGCTCTCTCTCTACCTCTCCCAGTGGGGTACTGAGGAGAAGAGGACATATGGATGAGGGGTGTGGTGCGTCTTCTAGTCTCTGCTTGGTCCGCTGCCTAAGAAACAGAAGAGTTTTGGGGAGTTGGTAGAGGGGGCGAGGGGGAGTGACTGTTGGGAGTGGCATCTTTGAGTTTGAGCTGCAGGTCGTGGTCCTCTTTGTCGTCTTCCATGGCGGGGGGCGGGAGTGGGGTGCTGTACTTGGTGCTGGTGGGGAGGAAGGACATGTTGCTTTCGGCAATGGCGGGTTTGTTGGCCGTGTTGGTGGCCTTCTCCCTCTTTCCAGCTGCTTCTTCCCTGGCCGACGAAGGTTAGCAGTGGTGGTTTGCTTGTGTACTTGTTACTGCTGGCTCATTTGCTCCTACTCTCTGCTCTACTCTTCTGTTTGTTTTTTTAAAGCTTAGAGGGGTGGAGGTGTGATGTGCATTTGGGTCTTGTTTAACTAAGAAAATGGCTAGTTGGGTTGTGAAGTGGGATGCTAAAGCTGCTGTATTATGTCCGCTCTTGTGCTTTAATGGCTGAAATATGCTAAAAACTGATGATTTCGTTACTATATCGCTGTATTTCTGTGTTTTTCTCGTCGCAATGGATCATGGTGGACGGCTATAGGCATTTTCTTCCATTTTCTGGGTGTTTTTTTTAATTTGGGTTATCTATTTGTCGTGTGTTTTGCTGGTTGTCAGCCACTTTTTGTGTTTTCGCCTTCTCATCATGAGTTTGAGTTGGGTGGAAAAGAAAGTCTGAACTCTGAAGGTGGGATGTCGCTGGTGCAGGGAAGGCGCTGATGAGCATCAAGGCGTCGTTTAGCAACGTGGTGAATGTGCTCCTAGACTGGAATGGGGCCGCCAGCGAGGAGGATCACTGCTCCTGGCGCGGAGTCATCTGCGACAATGTCACTTTCTCCGTTGTCTCCCTGTATGATCTTTGCGAACTCAGATGTTTTTGTCTTTCCTTTTCATTATTTCAGGTTCTTGGGTTTTTATCATTATTGCTCGTGTATCTTTTTTCACTGTGAAGTAACTTGTCCAACTTGAATCTGGGTGGGGAGATTTCGCCGGCCATCGGGGATTTGAAGAACTTGGAATCCATGTACGTAGCTTCTAGTCTGTGGCTTATTATATAGTCTCTGCTATTTAAAACATTGTGTTGCATTGAACGGGTTTTACTTTGGCTCTGCGCGTGATGTTAGAGATTTGAAGGGCAACCATCTGACCGGGCAAATTCCTGATGAAATTGGCGACTGCGATAGTTTGAAATACCTGTAATGTCACCATGCTTGGTTTCAAATGAATGTTTTTGAGTTTTATTGAAATGTGCTCCAAATAATCAATTATATATGTTTTTGGCTTGTTGTAGGGACTTGTCAATGAACTCACTTTATGGAGATATTCCTTTTTCAATATCGAAGCTTAAACAATTGGAGGAGTTGTAAGTAGTATTATTCTTTGACAAATAAAATTACTTGTTGAAGGAGACTGAAGTGCCTGTGCGAAAACTGATGCTAACATATTTTATTGCAGAGTTTTGAAGAACAATATATTGACTGGGCCTATTCCTTCAACTCTGTCCCAGATTCCTAATCTGAAGACACTGTAAGCTTTTTGCTCCGGTGCACTTATTCTTCATTGATTCTTTCCTTAGTTGTCATTCACCTCTTGATACCTAAACTTTCATATGCATTCGGATGGTTCATTTATTGGTTATCCTTGTACAGGGATCTTGCTCAGAATCAGCTTTCGGGTGAAATACCTAGACTGATCTATTGGAATGAAGTATTGCAATACCTGTAAGTACATGCATCTTGTCCTTTGTGTTGCTATTCATTGGGTTCATCTTTATTTTGCTGTAATTACTTATTTATAATTTTCTTATCAGTGGTCTCAGAGGCAACTTATTGACTGGGACGTTGTCTCCAGATATGTGTCAATTGACTGGTCTGTGGTATTTGTAAGTGACCTTTCTCTACTCTCACTCTTTGGAGTAGCTCGTTGGCATATTGATTAGTATCTTTTCCTTATGTTTTGAAGTGATGTAAGAGGTAACAACTTAAGTGGGACAATCCCTGATAACATTGGAAACTGCACCAGCTTTGAGATATTGTAAGTATAAAACATGTGCTTAAAAATCTACGATGGTTCATCTACCTTCTTGAAAATCATGATGTTGTAGTGCGGTTCTGTTGGTTTTTAATACCTCACTTCTAATGTAATTTTCAGGGATATCTCGTACAATCAAATTACTGGGGAAATTCCATACAACATAGGGTTTCTTCAAGTGGCCACCCTGTATGATTCTTTTCTGAATTTAGTATTTACGTTTCAGATCTTACCCTTCATATAAAAGAATGGTTTACAGACTTTTTCTTATGTACCCCTATGTTAAATCCAATTTGAACCATTGGAGAACTGGGAACTTGACGTATTTTCTCGTCGGATATTTGATTTCTGTGGTGGTTGCAATATTACCTTACCAATTGCATTAGGTTATTCATCCTTTGTTTTTAGTTATTGATGTATGTGTCTTAAATGACTGTCTTTGCTTCCCTTTTCGGACCAGTTCTCTTCAAGGGAATAGACTTACTGGGAAGATACCAGAGGTGATTGGTCTCATGCAAGCACTGGCTGTGCTGTAAGTCCCTGCATTTGGTATTTTCGTTATGTTGTTTGTCAAACCTTAACTGTTTAAGGACTTTCACTATTTGACACAGCTCAACCTATTTTATGCTGACAGTGTGCAACACTCTGAATCAGTCATCACGTGTAGTATTTAATTGACACAAATTTTAAACCTTGCAGAGATCTGAGTGAGAACGAACTGGTTGGTCCAATTCCTCCCATATTGGGCAACTTAACCTATACTGGAAAGCTGTAAGTCTTAAAATTATGTTTTCTCTGGGTGATGGGTTTTATTTTGATTTATTTTGTACTTGTAAGAGTTTTTCATCAGCAACAACAAATCATTTGTCCAAAACAGTCTCACGAGCAACATGTAGCTGTATCTGTCATTTCACGCTTCCAAGTAGCTGATATCCATAAGATGGAACTGTCTATATTAACATACATGCATCCATGGGATGCAGCTCATAAGATGGAAGCCCATCATTTCTCTTTTTGATTGTTATTTGTTAATAACAATTCAATGTGTTCTCTTGTTATCTGTTATTATGGAAGCCTACAATATTCATTTAGAACGTTGCATTTCCCACAATTTTCACTAATATACATGTTCTAACACTTCTATTTATGTGCACCTCACCAGGTACCTACACAGCAACAGGCTTACGGGACCCATTCCTCCAGAGTTGGGAAACATGTCAAAGCTTAGCTATCTGTGAGTTATCAATTTTATTTCTAAGTTTTTTGTTAACTTTCTCCTCTGAAATGGTAATTCACTTTCTTGCAGACAGCTCAACAACAATCAGTTAGTTGGGGGAATCCCCCCAGAGCTTGGCAAGCTGGAAGACTTGTTTGAATTGTAAGACAGTATCTTTTAATTTTGCCAATTGTTTTACACCAGGACTGCTGGAAAACATAGTTTTGTAATCTTAAATTCTCTCAGGAATTTGGCCAATAACAATCTTGAAGGACCAATCCCTCAGAACATCAGTTCATGTACCGCTTTGAATCAATTGTAAGTCTTGTTATATCTGCTTGAATGGCTGGGCTTAATAATATTTTTCATACTGGTTAGTTATTAGCCCCTATATTTTCTTTTCATTTTTTTGCAGTAATGTACACGGTAATCAGCTAAATGGTTCTATACCTTCTGAATTTCGGAAATTAGGCAGTCTGACATACCTGTAAGGGATTTTGTGGTTATTTGATTTTTTTATCTTTTTATGTTGTTTCTTATTTTATGTTGTAGTGTGTAAGTTAATTGTATCCTAACTTGGTATGTGTGTTATTATTTGTAAATTCATAGAAATTTTTCATCAAACAATTTCAAGGGAAGGATTCCAAATGAATTAGGGCATATAATCAACCTTGATACTCTGTATGTATCCCGAGGAAACTGCCTCTTTGTTTTACATTTTATTCTCAGAATGATTTGTCTTGGGTATATCTTGATGTCTTCTTAGTCTAACATCCAGAAGTTCAACTATGAATTCAGGGATCTATCAGATAACAAGTTTTCTGGACCAATTCCTGCTTCAGTCGGTGATCTTGAGCACCTTCTCCAACTGTGAGCTTTCTCAGTGTCCAATCTAACATCTCTTTCGATATTATATATGACGTACTTACACTGCATTTATTTTGTAGGAATTTGAGCAAAAATTGTCTTGGTGGTCCGTTGCCTTCAGAATTTGGGAATCTGAGAAGCATCCAAGTCATGTAAGAGTTTAGAGCTCTTTTCACAAGTTGTTAATGCTGTTGGTCCTAATGTCCAGATAGTTGTATATCTCTGCCATCTATTCCAGCAGACAACTAGCAAACTATAATATTTCATCTTAACTGTACAAAGAACTAGTCACTCACAAGTTATTGCAACCTTAATTTTTGTCAGTTTCACAAATCTGCTGTGTGATTTCAACTCTTCAGGGATTTGTCATACAACCATATAACTGGTAGGATCCCGGAGGAATTGGGGCAGTTACAGACAATTGAGTCCCTGTAAGTTCTTCATCTGATGCTATTTGTTTCAAACTGCGCTTATCTTTGATGTCAGATTTTTTAACCTTCGAGTATGTGCTGTTTTAGGATTCTGAATTACAACCAATTACACGGCAGTATACCACCACAGTTGGCCAATTGCTTTAGCCTTTCTATTCTGTGGGTGAAACTCACTTTCTTGAAACCTTTCGTTTCTTGTTTCTAATTGGAACCTATATACATGTACCGTCTCTGATGGTTTTAGTGTAATTTACTGCAGAAACTTGTCGTACAATAATCTGTCTGGGAATGTTCCACTCTCTAGAAATTTCTCAAGGTTTCCACTGGAGTGGTAATGAACTGCTTGCATAATTTCATTCAACAAAGGTGTCTTGACTTCCTGTGTTAATGTTTGCGTATAGTTCATTACTTTTTTCTTGTTTCAGCTTTGTTGGAAATCCTTTATTGTGTGGGAATTGGTCAGGATCGTGTGAAATTTTTTCTCACAAGCCCAAAGGTACAAATGGAAAATGCTATGGGATGCTTAACCTAGGCCTTAGTGTCAGTTTTTTTATGGTTCATTTGGTTTTTGTATTGCAGCCATTTTATCAAGAGCTGCAGTTATTTGTATAGCGGTGGGAGCAATCACCCTCTTGGCTACGGTATTTGTTGCAATTTATCGCTCTAAACAGCCAAGCCACTTTGAAAAAGGCCCTAGCAAAACATTTGAAGGCATGCGAACTCATTCAGTTTGTTCATCTCTTGCTAATCCTATTGAAGTTTCTAATGAAGTTTGTGTGAATTATAGGTCCCCCAAGATTGGTCATTCTTCACATGGATATGGCTATTCATTCATATGAAGATATTATGAGAATTACAGAAAATTTAAGTGAGAAATACATTATTGGCTATGGTGCTTCCAGCACAGTTTATAAGTGTGTGCTCAAGAATTCAAAACCTATTGCTATTAAGCGTCTTTATGTGCAGTACCCTCATAATTTTCGAGAATTTGAAACTGAATTGGGAACAATTGGGAGCATCAAACACAGAAATCTTGTCAGTTTGCATGGATATTCCCTCTCTCCACATGGGAATCTTCTTTTCTATGACTATATGGAGAATGGATCACTTTATGATCTTCTGCATGGTGGGTATTTTCAAACTCCTTGTTAACTATTCTCAAGTTTATGGTATTCTCTTAATTATCTCAATGAATTTTTTTGACAGATCCATCAAAAAAGGTAAAATTGGACTGGGACACACGGCTGAAGATAGCAGTTGGAGCAGCTCAAGGATTGGCATATCTTCATCACGACTGTAACCCTCGGATTATTCACAGAGACGTGAAATCATCAAATATTCTGCTGGACGAGAATTTTGAAGCACATCTTTCAGATTTTGGGATTGCCAAAAGCATTTCATCCACCAAAACCCATGCTTCAACCTATGTGATGGGCACAATTGGCTACATTGACCCAGAGTATGCCCGAACCTCTAGGCTCAACGAGAAATCAGATGTATACAGCTTTGGAATTGTCCTTCTGGAAATATTGACTGGAAGGAAAGCTGTTCATAATGAGTCCAACTTGCACCAACTGGTATGTTTGTAGACTTTGGAGTTTGTTGGAGATCTTTCACAACCTTTTGGCATAAACCAAAAGTTAAACCTTTTGTTTAATGATAGTGATATTACTACACCCACACCATTTATGATTGGATAGAGTAATTATTAGAGAAAAAGTGAATTTCTTGTTGTCAGGTGGGACCCACCTTCCTTATCCAATCATAAGTGATGTAAGGCCTATGGGTATAGGAATATCATTTTATTTGTTTAATTAGTTCGGAGATGCTCTGGTAACTTTTCTCAATATATCATCTTAGCGATCTTACTTTTTCAATATTTAAATGCTGAGATTTTTATTTTCATGGGGTTCAAGCGCCGTGAATTGGGATTTCTAACATGACAGTTCTGAAACACATCAGTAATCTTTTTTATCTTTTATCCGAAGGTCACTTTTATTTATTCGTACTGTGATGGACAAGGGTTTTTCTTTCCAGATTCTCTCTAAAGCAGATGACAATACTGTCATGGAAGCAGTTGATTCTGAGGTCTCTGTAACGTGCACTGACCTCGGGTTAGTGAGAAAGACGTTTCAACTTGCACTGCTCTGTACAAAGAAGCACCCCTCAGAGAGGCCCACCATGCATGAAGTTGCTCGAGTGCTAATTTCTCTACTTCCTCCCCCTCCGCCAAAGCCATGCTCTGGACCTCCCAAGCCAATCAACTATTCAAAATGCATGGTATCGGAAGCAAAACAACATAAGCAAGCCGACAACAGCTTATCTGATGCGCAGTGGTTTGTGAAGTTTGGCGAAGTGATTTCAAAGAATTCCGTCTGAAACTTGAACAGGACAGGTAGAGGAGAAAGGTCCCAGATTTTGTTACTGTGGGTCACCTTGTATGGAAATCTCTTATCTGTATGCAAGTAGGGATGGGCATTGATTAACTTGATATTTCTACCCTCCTGGAAGACTGGGGATGGGTTTACAGTATATTTCCGTTTTGGTTTTTTAACATGGTCTCTTTGTGCTTTCTTTGCTCAATGAATATTATTTAGCTGTAAATTGTAATGTCGTCACTCGGCCGTCTAAGAATATCAGATTCAGTGGTTGGCTTCTTAGGCAAGGATATTTTTCTGTCATCTTTGTGGAACATGCATGAATCCTTTTATATCAGACGTAGTGTACTGCTTTGAATTCTACCTTAGAAGCCCTCTTGTGAAGCAATGAAAAGTTTATAATGAGTCCCGTTTATTTGAGATCAGGCTCACGTGTACCTATGTGCCCTATGGCTCGTAGGGCTGTTGGATTTATATTCGGTGGTTTATAATACTCATGGTGCATGTAAACCCGTGAGTGATATGGGCTATCAAATATAAATCCGATAGCCTTATGAGCCCGGGCTCATTGTAACTTTTCCGTTATAATATCTATGAAAGGCACGGCTTCCACTTTATATTACCTATGAAAAGTTATGGGACACCTTCCGCTTTATAATATCTATGAAAAGTTTCCTTTTTTTTATGATACGTGTGGAAAGTTAGTACTCCTACCCATATTAATTGCTGCATCATTAAACTTTTCAAAATAAATTAAATATGGGACGGCCAGCCAGGCTGAAAGCATTTAGCTTTCGACTTCACTATTTCATTCTTTCCTCTTTTCTCACTAAATTTTAGTGTTATATTTTTTCACTTTTTAGTATAAAAATAGAACATTTACTATAACAAAAGTCAAATAGGATCAAATAATAGCGACCTTCGTGAACAAATACGAGTGTGACACATGTTTATTTACAGTTGCACTTTAAAAGCCACTTTTGGATGAACTTTATTGAAAAGACTAGAAAGCTCTTGGATTCCCATCAAAATTTTAAAACAACACATCACTTTTAACAATGAAACCCTAGCCATCGCCACCCCCAATGCATTGCCCTTTCGTCACTACCTAATGCTATAGTCATGCCCTGTTTACCTTCTTGATTTGCATGCCTAGATGCAGCAGGTTAGTGAACGGCGTGGCCTGGCCTTGGCCAAACTACAATATAGCTACAACTAGATTTGGTTGTAATGAGTTCCTGACTGGCTAGCTTTAATGACCTCACCTTGGTTAGTGTCACAGGTGTGAAGTTTTACCTAGTGTTCGTATTCGTGATGGCTTGGCTGCACTGTGTAACTAGCAGTCACTCTCTTCCCTTTCCACTCGTATGCGCAAGGGAAGATAAAACAAAACAACAATACAACTAACCTGATGCAAGGGTCTCTACAAAGTTATGTAAATCAGTCCGTCGAAATACACAAATAGGGAGAAGGCAGGGGCTAAACAACCAGGCTGAGAACTCTCTTCTCTTGCTCCCTGGTTCGCTGTACAGGAAAATCAGATCATTCTCCTGCCATGGCCGCCCTAACCATTCCCTTAAATAGACTCAGCCATAGGTTGCCCGTCCTAAAGCAACTAGAAGTACAAAACCCACCCAATACAAGTGTCCTCACCCTGTCCAACTCTCACCCCAAAGCCATTCCGGGCCAGCATAGATAAGGAAGCCTTCGTGAGTCCGTCTTCCGCTAGAAGTCCTTCGCCATGCTGCCTCCAAGAGTCAGCCCATTCGAGGGAACTAGCCAACCAACTCCCATCCGTCTTAGGAGTGTAGCCAGCCTGCCTGTATGAGTCATGTCCGCCTTAGGAGTCTGCTGCCCGGTCTTCTACTCCAACTAGAAGTGCAGCCAACCAGCATCGCTGAATCCTATCCGCCTTAGGAGTCCTCCCCTAAGTCCAAGCAGCACCCAGCTTCCCCATTAGAGTCCTGCCCGCGCAAGGACTCTTACCCAGCCTACTCTGCAAGGTGAGTAGCTCATCTAGAATACCTCCCGCGTTGTACCAGCATCCATCCATGCCTAAGGGGCTTCCTAGGCTGTCCGTTGCCTAGCAAAACTTAGCTGTCCGCTGCCAAGTATGGGGGTAGCCGCTCCCTTTTCGCATCCGTCAAGTTAAGGGGCTAACAGTTAAGCTATGGCCAAATCTAGCCCACGTCCAAGTCCAGTGATCTATTGGTGGCAACAACGGTAATTTTTCCTTTTAAAAAATTAGTAACAATTTTACTAAATTTGTCATTTTTGCAACACTTCCCTTGACCCAAACCTGTTTCGTGGTGGTAAGACACAGCAGGACAAAGCAGAAGACTAACCTAAAAGGGTTCTTATTGATGTACATAACACATGGTCTTTATGTAAAAGTAAACAATAGAAAGGAAAAAAGATAAAAATTAAATCACACTTAGTTATAATCATACCCACATCAATACATAAAGAAAATAGTCATAAGCCTTAAGTCTACATCAAATCTAAAGCCAACATGGCCATAAGTCTAAGCCCTTACAATATCCAAGGTATGAAACAAAGTTAAGTCTAATATCAACATAACACATGACATAAGTCTAAAATAATCTAAGTATCTAGACCACTTACATGGCACACACTAATCCCCAAACTCGATATATAATCCAATCGGAGCACTTGCATGACACAACATGCAACCTTGAAACAAAATCATAAAACAAAGAGGGGTGAACTTAGCTTAGTAAGAGTTTCTAAAATTGACAGTGATTTCTACAATAATGGTTAGCTTAATAGATTTCCAAGATGTATGTGCATTTTTACTCTTATATGTTTTATATCATTGCCCTCTTCTTATTGATTTGACTACTCCAAGAGTCTCTGGTAATAAACCTTTTCGATTTTTGAACTCCTGGATGAATATGGATGGATTTGATGATTTAATTTCTATTTTATGTGTTATTGGGTGCATTCACTTCATCTTCAAGTCTAGTTTTAATCTATAGATTTAGGTGAAAATGTTATGTGTAGTGAGAGATATTCTATGTATAAGGTAATAGGGTTAGAAACCCTAAAATTGAGAGTTGGGTCTAATAATCTCTAAAAGCTTTGTTGAATCGTAGCTCAACAAGCAAGTACACACACTCCAAAATAATCAAACTTGAAATTAAAATATTCCCCAAGTTTATAAGAGTAAAATTATTTATTATATTCGTTCAGACAATCCCGGGCCCACAATAGGGCAAAACTTTCTTCGATCAATTTTCAAAGTAAGAAAATGTTTAAAAATATTTTTAAATTTTTTATTATTCCATTCTACCTTCCTTAAAAAAGAATTTTATCCTCCAAATTTGGTTGTTTAGAGGAAGATCATTAGATCGTCAACATGGCCCCCCTCGTCAGCACCAACAACATAATCGGAAGGGAGGATGACTACTAGGGTGTTTGGAACGAACAATGACTGCTCAAGGGGGATCCCGAGGGCCTAAAAAATCAGCTTGGGCTCAATGACAGGCGGTGAAGAAGGTCAACGACAGCTGAAGGAGACAGTGGTCGACAATGACATAAGGAGACGATGGTCGACAATAGCCAAAGGAGACGATGGACTGAAAAGTGGGAGGAAAGGAGATAACGGACCTCTAAACCCGAATATGAGAGGAGAGCGTGATAATTTGCTGCAAAAATGAAATACCCTTTCGTAGGAGTTTTACAAAGCATAGGTTCCCCAATTTTGTAGTTGAGGAACCTTTTCCAAACGGCAATTAAAGCCTCCTACCCCTACAACAATGCAGTTGTGGGTAAAAACCGGGAAAAGGGATGCAACCAAACACCACCCTAGGGGGAGGTCATGGGCAACCTTCAAAAGAGTCATGTAATTGTAATCCAAAGTGGGTATGATTTAAACTGGGCATGCCCCTTGTTACTGCTAAACAAAGTTGATAAATCTTCCAAAATATACTCAATTTAAGTAAATTTGAAATTTTTTATCTGACGACTGGATTTGTTAGGTTCGTTAGTTAGACTTGATGATTGATTCTATTGAGAGTCCAACTCCAAAACTTAATGAAACAACATTAGCTGAAGTAGCTCCATGTCATCTAAAATATCTTTTTAATTTATTTAATAATACCCCATAAAAAGTTGAACTCTGATTTAATATTCATCTACTTTTTCGTGTTGAAAAAGTGTAGCTGTTGCATAAATGTATATGTTTTTATACTTAATAAGTCTTTATTCTATCATTTATTTATTATAACCATAAGTAATATTTTTGTGTTGTAATGAACAGGGTCTTGGTGCTATGGCTAGGGCCACTCTTCACCAAGTAGCGGTCTTGAGTTCAAATCCCACTCTCGTAGCTACCCACCCACTCGGGATTTACACCTTTGATACAAATCTTTTCTCTCTCAAACCTTTGTGGGCCTTAGGAGATGCTTCTATTTTTATTTCCAACTGGATAATTGGATGGCACATAAATATTTATTTTTTAAGTCCCCCCTGTCCATTCGGCTGTTGAGACCCATTATATATCGGATAATATTAATGCTAAGCCAAATCTACACAACAAACCCATACACCTCTTAAGGTCACGGGTTTTTGTTAAACAATAAAAAAAAAGCACACTGTGTGAGACCTACTTACAGTGTCCGATAAAAAAATTGTCACCTCATGGGTTTATAGATTTTGTGTACAAATTCGGTGTACAATTATCAGCACCCCTGCCCCTGTGCGACATTTTTAAATTAGCTTACCATAAAGCTTGAAGGTTTTCCAAAGCGACCTCACAAAAATGGTTAGACTTTCTCTTTTCTTCACCATGAGCTATATATATATATACACGAGTCAAGTTACGAAGATGAGGAATGAAGAATCCTCTCTGTGAGACATTTCTGTCAAACTGTCTTTAGCTTCTCAAGGCCATAGTAAGTAAGTATTTAGATCATGCTAATGTACATAAATATTCTAAATTTCCCTCTTTGCAACTCCTCTAGTATTTAATAGATAACTCTGTTTAGGCTAATGTAAATGAAGAAACTTATGCATACATGACCTAATTCTATTGCCTGAAAATCTGAAAGTGTGCCACAGAAAAAAATTGTAGGTCATTTATATTTCTAATAATGGATTACTGGTACTAGTAGCACAATCAAAATTGGGGAAACTAAAAAAAGAATGTACCATCCCCGTGAAGTCAATTGGAATCAGCATGCATATCGGCCTTGTGCATGTTCACATTGTAGGGCCCAACTCATGAATTAGTATCATTGGTCGGACCCGTGGTTAGCGAGGAATCAACCCTGTCACAAACTTGACCGTGTGTAAGGGGTCTAGGCTCCCATAGGCTCTGAGGAGCCCACTCCCGTTGTGTCAAAACCTCTAAGAAAGCCTAGTCAAATCAAGAAAGATGTCTGCTTAAGTAAAGCCCACATAGGGTTAATTGAGGGATGACTATAAATAGACATAAGAAGGAGGAGGAAGCCCTAAGCCAAGTGAGTAGCCCCCACTCTCCTCTCTCTCCCAATTTTGCCCCCTCTCTTGTGGTGTGTGGCGCCCTAGTCCAAAGAGAAAGGAAGGGGATGGCCACCCCCTCCTCTCCCTTGTGTGCAGTGCAAGAAGGCTGATCTTCTTCCTCACAAGTGTGTGGCTTCAAGACGAAGGTTGGGTGCTCCTCTTCGCTGATTTCTCCATCTAAGAAATGGGCTTTAAGGGATCTACACAAGGCAATCTCCTCTCTTGTTTAATTGAATTGTCATTCAATTGAGTTCGGGCATTGGCGTAAAGGAAGGAGACATCTGGGGGCCGATTAGCCCCAAAGGTCAATGCATACCTTTTTTTGATTTAATTTTGATTCATGGTTTGCCTTATTTTACATGATTATTACTTATGCATATGCTTATTCACGTGATTGTCTAGAGGAATTTATTTAAAGTTGCAATTTTTATGCAAGGTGCCACCCCTAGGGCTCACTCACCTCCTCGCTTCCGCTTTGACGTCACTCTACATTTAAGAGATGTACTTCTGTCCTGAAAAGAGCAAAGAGCCATGATCTTCCCATGTCTCAAGTGCCAGACAACAATTGTAGAGTAGACAATATTTGTTCTCTAGAATGAAATGAGCTCCATTGCAGTGGGGAGGAAGGTGCATCTGCTCCTACTACACCTAGTGGTTAGAGCCGATCTCCCAAGACCAATAGCCGATGAAAGTTGTTCACACACAAGAGGCATGTAGTTGAGGACAAAGTTTTGGATGTAGTATTTTAATTCAATTTTACCTCTATTTTCCACCGTACTTTACATGAAGATTCTAGTTCTTCCTTCATGAAGTTTCCCTCATGGACCCACATAGCATTGGCAGCCACGTAAGCTCCAAATATATGTATGTGGTGTGGTTCTAAGTTTGAACTTTGAGAAGTAATCCGATATAAAGGTTAAACTCTCTTCACAGTTTTGACTTGTCATTGTTATATTCCAATATGTATTTTTTCTGACCCATATGTATGTGACAATAAAATATGTTATTATAGACCATAAAGCTTGAAGCTTTTCTGTTTCTATGGAAAGCGACCTCACAAAAAAGGTTAGACTTTCTTTTTCCTTGTTGGTCATTTTTTATATTAAAATATACCTTCTTTTTTGCCAAATCATATTAAAATATACATCTTAGGTTCACATGTTTAGGTTTTGACTATGGATGGACTTAATTTTTCAAAACATTGCTCTCACCAAGGCACTATTAGTTTGGTTGGTTAGTGAAATTTGTTTCTAAAAAACTAAATTTTGTTCTAGCCATAGCCTAAAGAATATAAAGACTATAGCTTTATTTTGGCCAAACACCACCTTATTATTAATTAATGATTTTTTTGAATTGGCTTATTAGTTTAATTACTCAATATTAATTTTATATTATTAATTAACTTGCACCAAATGTATGATGATTTCAATCATATTTCATTTCCTTTGTGGCCAAGTTATTGCAAATGGAACATAGATATCTTATCATATTTTTTGTTTGTGATGACATTTTCATAATGTAACTTTCAAGTCCATTCTAATAAAAAAAATTTTCACTATTCTACCACTCATTTGGCATTATGTTTTTTTGTATTTTAGTCAATAGGTTTTTTTTAAGACATACATAAATATTTCAATATCTTTCTTTTTTTATTCAGAAAATGGACTCTTTTGTAACATACAAAGAGGTGGAAGAAGAGGTGAATGAACTTAAGATTGGGATGAAAGTAAATAGCGAACAAGAAGCTTATGACCTTTACAACAATTATGCCATAAGCAAGGTTTTAGTATCCCAAAAGGTGTATATGGGAGAACTAAAAGTGATATTATTTAGTCACACACTTTCTTATGCTCAAAAGAAGGGTTACATATTGATCTAGATGCTTTGGAGGGAACAAAAGTTGATCGATTGGAGACAAGAACTAATTGCAAAGCTAAAATTATTTTTACTGTAAAAGATAGTGCTTGGGAGATTACTTTTTTTAATCCTGACCATAACCATGTACTAGCTACTAAAGAAGAGAGGCAAATCCTAAGATCAGGGTGGAAGTTGGAATATGTTCATAAGTGTGTAATTAGTTATATGGTTGATGAGGGTATTAGACCTACACAAACCTATTCTTACTTTGCAAAAGAAGTTGGTGGAACCGAAAACATTGGGCTTACAAAGCTAGATTGTCATAACTTTCTGTGTACCAAGAAGTTGAATATGATTGACGTAGGGGATGGGCAGAGTATGCTAAATTATTTTAAAAAAAAAACAAGTTGAAGACCCTCTATTTTTTTCCTCAATGCAAGTAGATGAAGAAAATAGAATGACAATTTTTTTTTGGAGGGATGGGATTATGATTGTTTCGGAGATGTTATAGTGTTTGACACTACATATTGTACCAATAAGTACGATATGATTTGTGCCCCATATGTGGGGACTCACCGCCATTGGAAAAAAAGGTTCTTTGGTTGTGCATTTTTATTAGATGAAACAACAATATCTTTTGTTTGGTTGTTTGAATAATTTTTGGAAGCAATGGGAATAAGCCACCAAAGACTATCTTTACTAACTAGTGTCAAACAATGTCATATGTTATTGCCTTTGTCTTTTTTGAAACATGCCATTGTTTGTGCTTGTGGCATATCTCCAAAAATGTAACACAAAAACTTCATAGTTATTATGTAAATCAAGAATTCAAAGCTATTTTCAATAAGGGTCCGTTTGGATTGGTGAAAAGTGGGGAAAAGAAAAAGAATCTTTTTAAAATCCCTCAGTTTCTAATGTTTGGTGCAACGGGGAATGAAAAAATAGAGTGAAAACTGGTGGAAATTGGGCCAAAAACTTTTTACCCATCAACCCATGGATTTTGGAAAAAAATCTATATATAAAAGACTTATGTCTTTAATATTCCTGATGTCATACTTGTTGCCACCACCACTATCGTCATCATTGTTACTACCACCACATTCACTAATACCACCACCACCCCTACCACCATCGCCGCCGCTACCTCTATCACTACCATTAGGGATGCCACTTGAGTCGAGTATATGGTAAAACTAGACCCGACCCTAATGTGTCGGGTTTGGTTTTTAAAATTTAACCAGAATAGCTATTCAGGTCAAATTCGGGTTTTAGTCAATCCAACCTGACCCGACCCAAATATAATTATAAATATAAATTTTTAATTTTCTATATATTTTTTAAAATTATTTTTAAAAAAAATTAAAAATATTTTTATATTCTAAACGGGTTGGATTTATTCGGGTTTGGTTCGGATTATAGTTTTCTTAAGTGGTATCGGGTTGGGTTTTGGCAAAACCCGAACCCGACCCAGCGATAACACTAACTACCATCACTGCCACCATTACCACTACCGCCATCGCCGCTGCCACCACCATTACTACTGTCATTGCCGCCACCACTACCATTGGCGCCGCCACCATTTCCTTTGAGACCGTTGTTGCCATCATCCCCCCCCCCCCCACTATGGCCATTGCTACCCCAACATCGGGCCCTCTGACACCACCACTGTCACCTACACCACTACCACCTCCACCACCATTGCTACCATCGTCATCACTGCCACCACTACCACCCACACCACCATGACTAACTCCACTACAACTACACCATTGGTCGATTCAAGTTTCAATTTTCTATACTAACATTGGTGCAACAAAGTAATAAATTCTTTTTAGGAATCTCCTAGTTTCTCTTTCACCCAGATTCACTTTCTCTTTTCCTTTCCCTTTCTCCCTGTTTCTACCAATCCAAACAGACCCTAAGTGTCTCTATAGGTGTCAAGATGTAAGGGAATTTGAGACTACTTAGAATAATATGATTCAACGCTTTGACCTTCAGGATAAACCATGGCTAAAGACCTTATATGCACTTAAGGAAAAGTGGTACCCTATATTTAGCTTAGACACGTTCTTGGCTAGGATGAAATCTACTTAAAGACGTGAATCTACAAATAATGTTTTTCATCTTATGTCAATTAAAGGAATGCATCTCATTGAATTTGTGCATCACTATGAAAATCAAGCAAAAAAGATGCGTGAAGAAGACTTTCGTTGCAAACAAGGTGCCCTTCCAATGAGAGTAAAGTGTTATTTTAAAATATGCATCGGAAGTGTACACTATTATAATGTTTAATGTCCTTAAAAATGAATTTTGAATAGCTTGGGTATGATCATAAGTCCATGTAGATTGATGGGGCACTTAGCACATATAGATTAGTTGAATCTGGACATACAAGAAGTCATATTGTGCAATATAACTCTCTTGATTGTACTATTGGTTGTAGCTGCCAAATGCGTCCAATGGTATATTGTGTCGTCATTATTTGAGAGTGTTTGATCTTAACAACTTCAAAAGGATACAATAACGATATATTTTTTGAATAGATGGACTAAAGAAGCAAAGAAAGGGAGTTTTCTAATAACAGTTATGTGGAACCATCCCAATATAATTCCAACATATCAAAGACTTTGCCGCTTAGCAAGTTATTGCATTCAACTTATAATATCATGTATAGGAATTCATAGTCATTTGAAGTGACAAAAATTGCTATAAAATATGTGGCACAAATTGTTGAGCAATTGGATCACATGGAAAAACAATGAGCATGTTTAAATGTGTTTAGTGATGTAAATAAAATTGAAGGTGATATTAGTGATGATCATGTGGATATTCCTCATTTGATTGATGAAACACGAGTGTTAGATCCCCCATATGTGAGGCAAAAATGGGTGACAAATGCTAGATTAAAGAGCAATTTAGAGAAAAAACGTAAAAAAAACAATGAAGGTGGCTTCTACACCTTACACTTCATGTCCTGAAGTCCCTCGTAATATCCATTTTTTATGTACATATATAGTATGATGTTATGTTTTTAATCTTATTTTTTAATTATTATTTATTATTAAGGGCAAAACAATCAAGTATTACCCATTTTCCTCCTTCATTTGGATCACTTCAGCCCCCACATGATCCTCAACAGCCAAGTTTCAGTTTCACCAGCATGCTTCAACATTGTAAATATGCAACACACTTGAGTTAGGTATAAGTTGAATTATATTGGTCATTATTAAATATTATTATTATTATTATCTTGTTTGCTTCAAGATCGATGAAAGTAAAAAATTATATTATGTTATGCAGAATTCTTCTACTCATAGGTTTGATGGATTCTGGTAGTTCACATGAAACCGCAGGTTTGTGTAACCCAACTAAGTGATTTTTCATACATTCTTTCTATGCATCATACTCTTTCTTTTTAAATTCGGTGACTAGCATTGCAATGTCAGCAATTAGAATTTGTTTACTCTAATTTTGCAATTTTTTTATGGTTACTAAGTAAATTCTTCATTTACCAAGAAGATATAAAACTAACAATTTTTATGCTAAAACTTTATGCAGGCAAGCTAGCTACAATTTGAAAAAATTGTACTAAAGTTTTCATGTTTGGGTTTGAAGATGTGAAAATTCTATCTCTATCATTTATAGCTCTTATTATTGTTGATTCCAACACAATTTTTCAATGGCGTATAGGTTTTAGTTTTCATTTTCTTTCTTTTAGATAGTTATTGCAACGAGTATTTGTAGTAATCTATTGGAGGTCAACACTGATCAATTTGATTTATCAGTTTTAACAATTGGTTGCTATAGTCTATTAAAGTTTGGTTTCAACATTCTATGATACATTACTTTTACTCATGGCTGAAACTCATTGTTTGATATTGCCACTTGAAGATATGTAGTCCGCTGCTCAAATAATCAAAGAAAATAATATATACTAGAGAAGATTATATTAAAAATTAAACTATTAGTTCTTTAGAAAAATTAATAGTTTTTTATTAGGGCTCTTAGCCTTTTAACTCATAAGAAGAAAATTTGCTTGATGTCAAATATATGATGGATTGATTATGAAAATTTGCTCGTTTTAGTTTTTGTAACAAGTAAAATTCATTGCAAATAAATTATCAAGTTTTAGGGACATTCAATGTTTGTTGCAAATAATTTGTATATAGCTTTTGCAACAAAATATATAGTGGCAAATAGTAATATAATATTACTTTATTATTGTCAAAATAAATGTAGTGAATGCCCATTTATGTAAAAATAACAAAGTTTTGCAAATATTGTCATTATGGCCCTGGGAGTGATTGATTGAGTTGTTTACTCTGTCGATTTCAAATAACTTTTTTGATCAATTGTCTAAGGAACCACTTGATCGCATGATGACTTTTCAAGGCGTATTTTCATTAAGCAATTTAGCTAGTATGTTATAACTAAGTTTTGATGATTATATTTCGGTTTTTCATTAAGGGCTATGACATTTGAAAGGGGATTTCATCTTAGTCTAATAAATGAAAATATTAGGTATGGATAGGGTACCAACGTGGCGGTGCCTATCACCAATCACAACCTGACTTGTTTATACGTGTTTCAATTGCCTCCTTAAAAATAGCCTACTTAATAGGAAACAAAGTGATGTCTTAAATCCTGATTGGTGATATGCATGCCACATTGGTACCCTATCGGTACCTATATTTTTCCCTAATAAAGGGTTAATTTTTACTCAGAAAAACATTTTTGGCACTTTCTTTTTTATATCTTTTGTCATCAAAATTCCTTGTTCTCTTAGTCGTGCAAGATAGAAGACAAGGCTTGTCCACAAAGTTCCAAGAAGGTGATATGAAACTTGTCTTCAAAAGTGTACTTTGCAAACAAAGAAGAAAGCTTCATTATATCTTGATAACAAATTTGTGAAGTTCTCAGTTACACGCCAAAATCAAGGACTTAGTGGAGGTAAATACTATTTTTAGGAAGCAAAGCCTGTTGCAGTGCTTTTTTCTACAACAATTTCAAAGTTTTGAATTGGTCCTTTCAACAAAGGATTTACACCTCCATTCAGCCACCATTCAAGATTCAATTTTGAAGATCGAAGAATTCCCACCAATAGGATTTCTATGCAAGCTTAAGCTGAGCAATTTGGCTAATCAAGCACAAGAATGAGTTTCAAGCAAACTTCACCCATTCAAACTAACAAATTAGAACAACAAACGCGTCCATTTTTATTTATGCACACGATTTAAGGTCACAATCATACTCTCATAGTGGCAAATAGTAATATAATATTACTTTATTATTGTCAAAATAAATGTAGTGAATGCCCATTTATGTAAAAATAACAAAGTTTTGCAAATATTGTCATTATGGCCCTGGGAGTGATTGATCGAGTTGTTTACTCTATCGATTTCAAATAACTTTTTTGATCAATTGTCTAAGGAACCACTTGATCGCATGATGACTTTTCAAGGCGTATTTTCATTAAGCAATTTAGCTAGTATGTTATAACTAAGTTTTGATGATTATATTTCGGTTTTTCATTAAGGGCTGTGACATTTGAAAGGGGATTTCATCTTAGTCTAATAAATGAAAATATTAGGTACGGATAGGGTACCAACGTGGCGGTGCCTATCACCAATCACAACCTGACTTGTTTATACGTATTTCAATTGCCTCCTTAAAAATAGCCTACTTAATAGGAAACAAAGTGATGTCTTAAATCCTGATTGGTGATATGCATGCCACGTTGGTACCCTATCGGTACTTATATTTTTCCCTAATAAAGGGTTAATTTTTACTCAGAAAAACATTTTTGGCACTTTCTTTTTTATATCTTTTGTCATCAAAATTCCTTGTTCTCTCAGTCGTGCAAGATAGAAGACAAGGCTTGTCCACAAAGTTCCAAGAAGGTGATATGAAACTTGTCTTCAAAAATGTACTTTGTAAACAAAGAAGAAAGCTTCATTATATCTTGATAACAAATTTGCGAAGTTCTTAGTTACACGCCAAAATCAAGGACTTAGTGGAGGTAAATACTATTTTTAGGAAGCAAAGCCTGTTGCAGTGCTTTTTTCTACAACAATTTCAAAGTTTTGAATTGGTCCTTTCAACAAATGATTTACACCTCCATTCAGCCACTATTCAAGATTCAATTTTGAAGATCGAAGAATTCCTACCAATAGGATTTCTATGCAAGCTTAAGCTGAGCAATTTGGCTAATCAAGCACAAGAATGAGTTTCAAGCAAACTTCACCCATTCAAACTAACAAATTAGAACAGGCAAACGCGTCCATTTTTATTTATGCACACGATTTAAGGTCACAATCATACTCTCATAGTGAAGAACCATGGAACTGATATCTCGCAACATCGCACTTTAACCAGCTTGTGTTCGGTTATCCCAGTATATGTTTGTACTCCAGCTGCCGGCTGTGCAATATTCTGGTTTTCTTCCTGGTACCGGCTCCAAAGATCCATGCAAAAACGGTCTTCTTCATGAAACCCTGTGAGGATTGAATAAGGAAATCTCGTCCTCAGCTCTCACATCAGACAACGAAGGCACTATCTCTAAAACTCACTAATGCAATGCAGTTTATTTGAGCCATAAAATTCCTTTATTTCTAGTTCAGATAGCAAAGTAAAGTATATCTTATGATACTTGACACTATTCTTGGAGGCTAATTATGTCAAGACTTCTCGAAAAATAAATGATAATTTAGAGATACGTTTACCATGGAATGATTTTGCTTTCTGAATTGGGTGACCTTCCTTCCATAGCTTAGCCTGCGACTCATCATTATTAACTCCCCCAGGGTTGGAGCTCTCTTGCCAATCAGCCCACACTTGCTTGCATAACTATCATCGGCAGCCGATGCTTCTGGGAGGATGATCGATGAGCACCCATCTTGCTGCCAAACCTTGTCCAAGAAACCTGACTTGGGAGCGAAGAGTGGGAACAGGAACTCCAACACAGGATTTCGATGATCACCATATTCGCCCCATAAGCTGGTTGTGTGTCCTGTCTTTGCAACGACTGGCAATTGATTTTTGCGTGGATCATTCTCTTCATTGGAACTTTCTAATGGTGTCAACGGGTCATTCACAGATGATTGGTGAACCGGAACAGCAATTGACACCAAATTGGTTGCGAGAGGCTGATTAACAAGGAGGGACTGAGCCGAGTGGAAGGACTGATTTGAGGTGATAGTGAATACTTCAAAGTCTGATTCGGATATGTCGCCATCGTTATCGTCGTTATCAGCATCAAAGTCAGATATCGTAGTTGCTTCCTCCTCTGCTTCTGAACTTGGGAAAGAGAAAGGAGAAGAGGCTGAAGAGGAGTAATTGATGAGCTGTTCCTCTGGGGAGAATATAGTGGCTGAATCTGCAGGATTCTGAGATAAGTACTCCCATGGTTTTCCAGGCTTTTCTTCCCACAGGAAGGGAACAGATACAACAAGCTTTGCCGGAGGTGGAACAGGGACAATGGCAAGTGCCTCAAGCTTCCAGTCTTTCTTGGGCTTCCCTGGTTTCTCCTCCCAAAGGAATGGAACCGAGATTGTTTGTCTGCATCTCTGTCGTCCAGAGGAATCGCTCGGTTCCTCCTCCATACTTAACAAGGTTAATGAGGACGCCTTCCTCCCTATTACAAGTATATGCAGGGTGTGATATAGGGGAGGAGCAGAAGCGGAGCAGTTGAGTAAGAAGACCTGCAACCAAACCATTTTCTGGTTTGACCTACCTGCTCCCATTGTGCTCCTTGTTTACGTCAATTGATCTGAACTTAAAAGTGGTAACAGGAGCTGGACTATA